>JAKOOJ010000005.1:57016117-58348617 GCA_022577455.1 Arizona elegans | reverse complement strand
CAGTCCAGAAGCTACTTGGAACTTACAAGATGCCAGATAGCCACATCTCTGCTGTTGCATTACCTTTTAGTCTGGTCTTTTAAAAGATTATTGTGTTTAGTGAGGATGCTGTCGACTTTGACTCTTCATAGAATTTTCCCATAAAAGTGATCAGGGATAAGGGGCGTTAAAGAATTCCTTTCCCTGTCAATTAGTGCAAGATGGTATTTGACTTCCAGCTGTTCTAATACTCTTACAAAAAGAAATAATACAATTGCTTACTTCAATATGACTCCCACTACTAACTTCTTTAAGCTTCTGAAAAATGGCATCAATTTTCTCTAATCCATTTGGAGATCGTAGTGTGTTAATTCTCATGTACCTCAGAACATAGATTATTTACATTGTAAAAATAATGATTTCAGGACTTACTTAGAAATTCCATTGTACCAGCATTAATGAAGGATCTATTGTAAGCTATCATGTTGAGGCTTTTAAAGGACCTATTAGTTCAAGGATCATTGACACAACAGACTAATGAGTCTCTTGGCAATGTTGTCATTTGTTGTGTTAATATGTTTGCAGGCTGTGAACTTGAAGACTACATCTTTGGCCTGGTTGTTTATTTCTGCATCAGATATTACTATGCCATATATTGTGATCAAGACATCATGATGCTGTTAAATTATAATTAGAAATATTATAAGGTCTGATATTTCCAGATTAATTCAGACAATGGTAACAAAACATTTTTGCATTCTAACTTATTCATTCTTTGGTCTGATTCTGATAGGTATTCACAAGGATTTTGTAATTTAGTGAACAAAACATTTAAAAATGACACATGCTATTTTTACCAACTACAATATATGAATATCTTGAAATGTTTCTTCAATACCTAGAAAAAAGTAACTTGAATGTTTGATTATGAAAATTAATAAAGTGCTTTTAATGCTACTTAAATTCAGGGCTTTACTAGAAATTATTTTCATGGGAACACCAATAAATATTTTCAGACTTGACTGCTCATTAGCATGAACTTCATTTGCATTCCCTAAAAACTTACTTACATGCTCATTTTAGAATGCTAAAAAGGCTACATATAATATATCACTGTTGCTCAGTAACAAATCTGGAAGTATTTCTGCTGGAATTAGCAATAGCACTTAGATTTACATACTACTCCATGGTGTTTTACAGCACTCTCTGAGTGGTTTACAATGTCAGCATATTGCCCCAGGAATCTGGGTCCTCATTTTACCGACCTTGAAAAGCTGTCAACCTCAAGCACCTTCAGGATCAAACTCCAAGCTGGGCAGAGTTAGCCTGAAATACTGGATTCTAACCACTGTGCCATCCAATTGAATGGGAATTTCTCTGAAATAAACAGATACAGCAAGGACAGGCAACCTGGTTTGTCCAATGTTTTAGACTACATCTCAAAGCAAGAAGTCATACCAGCTGTCCAGCTAAAACAAGCAGGCCTATATTGGGCAGCATCAATATAGGAAGATACCAGAGGCAAATGATCATTGTGATGAGTGAACATAGCAATAGCACCATCTATAGTGTGCAGCAGGGGTGGGTTTAACTTATCTTTGCTACTGGTTCGCTCACGTGCGTGCCATGTCTGCATATTTGATGGCATCCAGGTGGGTGGGTGGAGCCTCCCGCCATGGCTGCTACCAGTTCACCCAAACAGGGGCAAACCAGTAGTAACCCACCACTGCTGTGCAGGAGAAGGCTCATAATAAACCACCCCTCTATTTTATGAAGAAAACTATATGGATAGTTAATAAGAAGTGATTAACAATACAATGTCAGATGATAGGCACCCCAGCTCAAGACAAACAAAGCTGTCAGGATTGATTTAACGAAAGTTTTCAGAGACCTTTTAATAGAGACAAAATGTAGCCAGATAGTCCTCACCAACGGTAATTGGGGGATCTGGAACTTCATCACCAAGCAACATGGTCATAATGTGTGACATCACATGACTCACTTACAATCACAATTCCAGCAGTTCCAAATGTGAGGGGAATCTTGCATGGTAACAGCACTCTGAAGATATGTGATCACCATTTGTGATCTCCAGCTGGCTTCCCCATTGAATTTACCTCATCAGAAGCCAGTAGTGAAGGTTACAAATAGATTATGTGACTATGAGGATGTTATGATGGCCACAAGTATGAGGATCTGTTGTACATACCTCTAATTCAGTGCTACCATAACTTAAATCAGTCACTGTATGTTAAGTGAGGACTACTTACATGCAAACAGATACAGAAAAATAAAATCTTCCAAAAGATCCTTGAACTCAGAGGGAAGTTCAGATCAGTCTGCTAAAGGACACCAAAGTTGGATCAAAGATGGAAGGTGCACACTGAAATTTTGTACAGTACAATGTCAACAATGAGACACCTTAGAAGATATTCCCCATTTACAAGGAAATTTAGCACTACAAGATGAAATAAGATCAGCATTCCAGCTAAGTCAGAAACTACAGGTATTAATGGGATAGCTACATAAATATGGCAGTCAGCCATATAAATACGACAATCAGCAGAAAAGGAATCAGTCAATGTTCTAACCAAGTTAGGCCAACAAATCTGTGTCAGCAAGGAGACAATGCCAACATATTGGAAGATGTCAGTCTACATAGCAGTATCAAAGGAGATAACAGAGCATGGAAATTTCACGTTAAGAAAATAATGCTTAGGCTCATCCAATACAGAATAAAGGCATATATGAAGACAGATATGCCAAATTTTCAAGCTGATGATAGAAAAGGCCAAGGAATGAGATACATAACTCTTGTTGCACGTTGTGTAATTGTGTAAACCCAAGAATGGGAAAAGGAATCAATATGTGTTTTATTGACTATGGAAAGACCTTTGATTTTATTAACTATGTCAAGCTGTGGAATGTACTTAGGATAATGATATCCAAAATCATCTTATTCCCTTCACATGACACCTACACACAGGATAGAAGCTATAATCCAGATAGTACACACTGAAATAAACTGGTTTGACTTTGAAGTCAGCAAGGGAGTGAGATAATGCTATATAATCTTTACTTGTTAATTCAACCTACATTCTCAATATACATATATAGATCAGAAGATTAGTGTGGTTTTAAAACAAGAGGAAGAAGCATCGAAAACATGTGTCCTAGACTAGCGTTTGGTAAGGTGGCAATAAAGGCTTTGGAAAAGATACTCAGAAATGTTTATGACCTTCATCTATGACATGTCTGTATCAAATGAGATCAGAATGGTGCAGACAATGGTTTTCTGTATGATTTTCTAAGGCAGAAAATTTGAAGAAGCAAGACAAAGAGTATTGGCACTTTTGAACTTTTGGTATCGATAGAATATTCCTGAGAGTATCACCAAAGAAAGAACACAAAAGAAATGTGGAACAAATAAATCCATAATAAATGACCAAACACAAATTATCATATTTTGAATGTATTATGCAAAGACATAACTTTTTTGAGGTCTGTAATTCTAGAAAAGATGGGGTAAAGTGAAGAAGAGGATTACAGACAGTAAAAACCCTGAAGGATCAGGTTGGAAACAGATCATTTGTAAAATGTCTGTGTATATGGTTTCTGCAGCTGATGATGAAAAGTCCAGAAATTCTGGAATCTTTAGATTCTCCATGCCTCCTATATTTATTTATATTTATTTATTTATTAAGTTAAGCTTGAAAGAGCAATCCAAGGGCTAACTGAAGATTAATCAAAAGGTAACTCAATGTTAAGGAATTCTGTTCAGCCAATAGAGAAAGTAGTAATAGAACATTCCTATTCATAATATCTCCCAGTCAGTAACAGTAACAGAGTTGGAAGGGACCTTGGAGGTCATCTAATCCAGGGGTCACCAACCTTTTGGACCTCAGGGACCACTAAATTCATAATTTTAAATCCTGCAGACCACTAATATGATCTGCCTGACCAGCTGGGTGGGCATGGCTAGGTGGGCATGTGACTGGGTGGCCATGGCCAACTTGATGTCACTCACGTTGAAGGGTGCTTCGCCGAACTCTACTCGCCCCTCCCCTCCCAGCCACTTCTCGCCTGTCCGCCTGGGCTCCTTAGGGCCCCAAGAGGAAGCAGTTGTTGGAGCTAAGCAGCCACGAGAAAGAGTTAGCAAATCAGCTGACTCAGTTCAAATTGGATCTGACCGAGAAGGAGGCTCAGCTGAAGCACCTCACGGAGGACTACGAGCATAGGATTTCCAAGTAGAGGGAAGACCTGTGGGAGTGCAAGGCCAGGTACTGGTGCCCAGAGGCTCAGCGGGCTGAGATGGTCAGCCAGTTCCAGGCAATGATACACTCCTACTGGAACAAGGCTCTCTGGCTCTTTGCCACCAGCTGCGCTTCCCTCCAGCTTTCACCCAAAGCCCTGCACCAGGAGGCTGAAACAGACCACAAGTCAGAACTTCTGCCCCCTCTGCCCTGCACAAAATGACCCTGAAGGGGGAAAATCTCTGTAGCAACACAAGCATTCATTGCACATGTACAGCCCAGGGGCCGTAGTTTGAGGACCCCTGATTTAGTGCAATATAAAAAATGCAAACAATTTTTCTGCGGACCACCAAAATTTTCTTGCGGACCACCAGTGGTCCATGGACCACCAGTTGATGACCGCTGATCTAGTCCAACCCCCTGCTCACACAGGAGACCTATACTAGAGATTCGAAGTGCTGACCATGTGATTGACAAGCTCAGCATCTTAGCCACTGAGCCACCTAGCCAGGCACTGTCTACTGACTGGTCTCCTAAAGGTAAAGATAAAGTTCCCCCTTCCAGTACCCCAGTCTAGGGGATGGTGCTCATCTCTATTTCTATTCAGTCAGGTTAATCAATCAGTAAGATTTATCTAGTTAAAACTAAAAAAATTAGTGGCATCCATTCTGATGTTATCAGCATTTTATTGAATGGCTATCTGTAGCTTTCCAAAAAATCAGTAGGCTGGCAGGAAGCTGCTTTGCCCTTGAGAAATTGCCCCTCTTTAATAACTGCTTAAAAGTATTAAGCTTTTAAAAACAACAACCCAAAATTCTTTTCACACCTAGTTCTGCCTTCATATGTGATGGCCTCCCCCACTTTGTAGCTGTCAATCTCCCAAAATTGACAGTATGCCCTTAATCCCAAAAGGGCTACATATCTCTATACGTCACACTGCTAAGTAGCAAAAGGCATGCAGAAAAGGTTGGATAATTAAGAAAAGTCTGGATGACTTATTACACACAAATCAATTCTATATTTTAAAAAACATTTTTTTAAAAAAAAACTTCATATATTGTGTATCTGTTAATGCCCACATATAACAACTAAAGCTTAATGAAGAAAATGGATTTATTTATATACTTAAAAAAATAACTATTTCCCATATGCCTAGATACTTTGCCAGAGATTCTTCTCTTGCGGTATGATGTATAAAAGCCTTTCTACAGTCATACAGTTTATTTATTTATTATTCAAATTTCTATACCGCCCTTCTCCTTTCGGACTCAGGGCGGTGAACAGCCAAGATAAAAACATCTATGCATAACATCACAGTTAAAAATAAAGTTAAAATAATTTATAAATTTGGCCCATAATTTAAAACTTGTCAATTAAAATCAATATTAAAATTTTAAAACTAACCCTAAAATCAAGACAGACCGGCTAACTGAAAAAAATAAGTTTTTAGGGCCCGATGAAAAGTCCGGAGGTCGGAGATCACTCGTATCTCTGGGGGTAGATTGTTCCATAGGTAGGTGCCACCACAGAGAAGGCTCTCCTCCTGGGGGTCGCCAGCCGGCATTGTCTGGCCGACGGCACCCTGAGGAGGCCCGCTCTGTGGGAGCGAACTGGCCGGTGGGAGGCTATTGGTGGCAGAAGGCGGTCCCATAAGTACCCTGGCCCTAAGCCATGGAGCACTTTAAAGGTGATCACCAACACCTTGAAGCGCACCCGGAAGTCCACCGGAAGCCAATGCAGCTCGCGCAGGAGAGGAGTCACATGGGAGCGCCCCGTCGCTCCCATAATCCCCTGCGCGGCCGCATTCTGCACCAGTTGGAGCCTCCGGGTGTACCCCAAGGGGAGCCCCATGTAGAGAGTGTTACAATAGTCCAGACGAGAAGTGACGAGTGCTTGAGTGACCGTGTGTAGGGAGTCCCGGTCCAGAAAGGTGCGCAACTGGCATATCAGGCAAACCTAACAAAAAGCCCCCCTGGCCACGGCTGTCATATGCCCTTCTAAAGACAGCCGCGCATCCAGGAGGACACCCAAGTTGCGGGCCCTCTCCGTGGGGGCCAATGATTCGCCCCCAATAACCAGTGATGGTGTCAGCTGGCTATACTGTGACGCCGGCAGCCACAGCCACTCGGTCTTGGAAGGGTTGAGTCGAAGCCTGTTTCTCCCCATCCAGACCCGCACGGCCTCCAGGCACTGGGACATCACTTCCAAGGCATCATTGGGATGGTCTGGGGTGAAAATGTACAGCTGAGTATCATCAGCGTACTGATGGAACTCCACCCCAAAACCACGGATGATCTCACCCAGCGGCTTCACATAAATGTTGAAATACAGTTATATTAAATATAAAATAATTTTTGTGTTTATGCATGGGTATAATAATTGTAATTGAAGAACTGGATGCTTTTAAGCAGAAATTATAACTATAGTACAATCCCATCGAAGCCAAGCAAATGATTTTAGCCCTTATGACAAATATTGCTATCCATGGGAACATTAGTAAATGTCTGAATTGAACCTTTTTGGTTTTTGTTAATTGTTAATTGTTAATTGTTTGTAATTGTTTGCACTGCTGAAGAAGCAAACTAGTGTTTTCCCTTAAGAGGCATCCCAAAGAAAACAATACACCCTATGCACTGTTTGAATGTTCAGTACAGTAAAGAAGGCTGAAAAATAATGCTGAAACTAACTGGAATTACAGGAAGTAGCACCTAATTAATCCCTCCCTCCAACGGAACAACTTCAAGCAATACAATGGCTAACTCAGCTCCTGGCTTTGCTGTCTCCACATGCTTTCAAAATCTTCTCTGGAACTTTGGATGATTTTTCCACACAGATTTAAAGAATTTCAAGGGAAAAGGAGAAATAAAAAGAAATTATATTTTTCTATATAGAGAAAATGCGCTAAAGGAACAAGATTTGAATTATTGTGCGTGCACACATACATATCCCACTTGTTTTTTTTTTTAAAAGAAAATACCCCGATGTTTGTCTTAGAATAAAAAGAACATTGCACAAATTCTTAATATGGGTTGAAGAACGACATAAAAGGTTACAGTAGTATTTCTGCAATTTTGAGGAATGGTTACCTATAATAAAAGACCAAAAAAAGATATGAAAAGTGAACAATTGACTATAGCAGAAGCAAAAAAACCACAGCCCCAAATATCCATTAACATTGGGTTTTTGCTATTTCTTTTCCTTTGTAATAATCAATAGCAAAGGTGGAATGAAAAAAAGTAAAAATGTAATTAAAAGAACTATAATTACACTTAATTGTGTGTACGTTGTCTGTAAAAGTGCAGGTACAAAATATTCAGCTGAAAAATGCATGTTTATATTTTACCAGCCAAACATTTGTGGAAAAGTAGCTATTACTCAGTGTGCCATTATTTATTTCTATTGGAGATATGTGTTGGCATTTACTCCAGGGGTGGGTTCTACTTACCTTTACTACCGGTTTGCAATGGGGCCACTCGCGCGCTCTTCTGTGCATGCGCAGAAGCATTTTGATTATGTCGGAGTCAGTGGGCGGGGCCTCCCGCCGGTTTTACTACTGGTTCTTTGGAACCGGTGCAAACCGGGGGCAACCCACTACTGATTTACTCGTACTGAAAATATATAGCTGAATAAATATAAGGACATGAACATGAGCAGTTGTCACTACAAGTTTTTCTTCTGAGTAAACATACCGGTAAATTTCTACTTACCTTTCTTAGGCAGTCTGTCAACTGTACCTGAAATTCTATAACAATTGTGGCTTACTACCAGGAATATTTTGCTTTGTATCTTTTCAGTCTGCATCCAGCTCAAATAATACGATTGGCATATATTTTAGCACAAGTTTACACACCTAGAATGGCTGTTAAGAATACATTTAAGAGTCTCTCCCCTGAGATGTAAAAGCTAAAATGAGATAGAGGAAAAAAAATTTGGCGGGTGCTCACTGGTTTAGTTACTCCGATACTTGCTATTTTTTCCCCCATTCTTCTTTTTGCTTGTACTATTTGTATTTTGCTTTCTGCTCAGAGTTCAGGCTCATTCTGGATGTTGTCCTTCCCATCCCCACAATGAAATTCTGCACAGACATTTCTTTTTATAGCATCTCTGTCTCTACACCTAATGGGGTATTATGCAACTACCCAGAATTAAATTTAACAAAATTACATTACTTCCAGAGCTTTCTCTGAATACATAATTATATGCAGTACACCACTCATGAACATAAGGCATTGAATAGGTAGGAGAACCTAGTCAGGCATGAAGTTCTTAGACGCTTTTGAACTTCAATTCATATCAGCCTTGTTTGCCTTGGCAAATGGTTAGGAATCATGGGAGTCCCCATTCAAAAATAATTAGAAGTCCTAACCAGAAGATGAATCACAATGTATGATTCATCGATAGTGTGACTTTCGAATCCATTTCAGTCTGGCTTTAGATCTAATTTTGGAATTTTTGGTTACTATAGCAAATATTCCTCTGTAAGTACTGAGGCAAATCCATTTTTTTTAATGTTCTACAGACTTCTTAGAGGTACTTTGACCGAAACAGCTTTTGGGATCAAGTAGTTTGATGGGAATTTAAGATATGATGTTTCAACTCTTCCTGAGCAAGGGACTAAATTTAGTATGTTGCTTATGTCTTTCCTTCCTTATGCATCCAACTGACAGGTCACACAAAGATTTGGAGTTCGGTGTTAGTAAGAAGCAAATGACACTGAATTTCCTATCTTCTTTCTCCTTGTTCTAGACAAGCCAAAAGTGTCATGAACATTTGTACCAGTAACACTGGTACACTGCGAACTTTAGCAAAACAAGTTTCATGCAGAGAAGAGAAAAGCACACTCATTTGGTGCAGCTGATCTGAAAAATAAATTCTTCAAAATCTGCTTGAAGTTACTCAGAGTTTTCAGTCTTCTCCAACATGAGATAGCTTTAAGAATTGAAAACAGAGAAAGGAAAGAAAAATATCTATCAATATTAATTACCATTTAGAATGTTAATATTACAATCATAAAATTGTTTTTTTTTTCATCCAAAGTTAAAAATAGCAACCATTGCAACTTACATCAAAGTATTGGCCATATGATTAGGGTTTCTATTTTGTATCTTGTATTTACCATACGCTGCATGATGTGACCAGTGGTTACTCTGCATGCACTGGTGCCACAAACTACGTTTTCTCCTGAAGGCTGCAAATCAGGTCAACATGATAACAATGTCTAAAATGGTATAGGGCCGTGATGGCGAACCTATGGCATGCGTGCCACAGGTGGCACTCAGTGCCCTCCCTGTGGGCACACAAGCCGTCACCCCAGCTCAGCTCTGCCACGCATGAGCGCATGCCTCCCGCTGATCAGCTGGTCTTCAGGTTTCTGCCGCGCATGAGTGGGGGGGCAGGGCGGACGCAGGAGGGCCGTACGTGCATGTGTGGGGATGGGGCGCATGCAGGGGGCCAGGCACATGCGCAGGGGGCATGAGTGGGAGCCGCACACGCATTGCATTTTGGGGATGCAGGAGCCGCACACGCATTGCATTTTGGGGATGCAGGAGCCACACACGCATTGCATTTTGGGGGTGAGGGTGCACATGCATGCATTTGTGCACACACATGTGTGGTTTGGACTCTTGATCTGGAAAAGGTTAGCCATCACTGGTATAGGGTGTCCTGCTTGAGCATGGGTTAGACTAGAAGACCTCCAAGGTCCCTTTCAACTCTAATGATGTTCTATGTTCTATGTCTTGTGCATTTTAGGTATTTTAGCTTATGAAGATTGAAAAGCAAGATTGTTTTGAAATGCAATGACACTGGAGCTGCATGGAAGAGCACATGACTCCATTATTAAACAGTTGCAGTTGTTTTCCATTGTCTTCCATTCAGTTCAAGATGCTACCAATAGTTTTCAAATCCCTTTTTACAGTTCAATATGCTGCCGGTAATTTTCAAAGCATTTATATTTTCTTCATTAAAGATAAACATAGCCACTCACAGAATTACGTGCACTTGGGAGTTAAGAAAGTCTTAGCCTGATTAATACAATCAAAACTCTGTATGCCTTTTAAATCTTACTGATCTCTATGTTATTAAATTGTTTTCGCTCCTGTGGGGAAAGATGTTTCATGCCTTTTTGTAGTAGGGTTGAATAATTGGTTTAATTTGCTATGAGCCCTATTTTCTCCTTTCCAAAGGGAAGCCAGGGAAATAAATATAGAAATATAAAGTGCTTAAAACCTTGACCTGGAAATAACAGAGGGTTGAAATCCCTACATACCGGTAGCTATAATCTTGGCAGAGGATGTTAGTAGATCAATCATAATGATTAGTAATAACACGGCTTTTTTATTTTGGCTTAACAAATTAGGTGAGCGTCATTTGGCTTTTGGTTTAGCATGAAATGGGCACACACATCCATTCTCTCTTAGCCTAACCTATTCCACAGTTCTCTTTTTCATGCCTTTAGGGTAATAATTAGCTGACTAGTTCGGCTTAGATAAATACCCTGCTAGGAATACTCTGCCTAGAACCGCTCAACAAATCACTTACTCTTGGATTTGAGTTTTTGTGTGTGGGTGTGTTGCTGCTGCCGCCAAGTGTCCACAACTCAGAGGAGCAGCCTCTTAAATCTCCTGCCTTGCTTCTTCCTCATATTTCAGTCTACACATGTGCACAACCAGAATGCTCAAAATATAGGCAACTAAATGCATACCTGTAACCCAATGTGTATGAATCAGATATTTTAAAAACATGATTGTTCCATTAGCGAATGGTCTTTTAATATTTGTGCCTATTTTTTGGTGTTGTGAGGCATTCTGAGAGTGGCTACCATGGAAAAGTTGCATACAGATAAAATATCTTGATGATTATATTGTATATCAAGAAATATTATATCTTCCAAATGTAATTATCAGTCCAAACATAAATCTCCACTGGCTGAATCTACCAAATTGTTTGTGACATGGCAGCTTTTTTGAAATATTGTTATTCGGTTTTTAAAATACAATTTTAATAATGGTCAATACAATATTCTAAATGAATTATACAAACCAATCCAATTTTAACTGGGAAATCATGTTGGTATTTTGTTCATTTTGAAAACATTTTTTCCTATTTTTAAATATATTTTTTATCAATCTTTAAAATAAGAAAGAGTTTAAGGCCTAAATGAATGCTTTTTTTTTCTATCATGATTTTTTTTTCAACTATTACAAAAACTTTATATTATTGGGTCAAACAAAATCAGTTTTTAAAAAAATGGCTATGAAATAAAGATTTCAAAAAACGTTTTGAAAAAAAAGTCTTCCACCAAGTAATGTGTTCCCATGGTGTCTTTTTTTGTTGTTGTTTTCATAGAAAACAAAACAAAATACTTTTCAAATTTGAAGCCTCAGAGGAAAGTTTTCCATAACAATGATCCATTCCTCAAAAGATCAATGCCTTTAGAAACAAACCAGAAACCTTTAGTTTAATAAACAAGGTTGACTTTTCTACAATGCTGTATTTCCTTTGTGGCATATGTTAATCTTTGTTCCTTGCTTATTATTCTAGGCTACTTTCAACCAAAACTTTTCCTTGGCTTTGCTTTGCCTTTCCATATTATTTTACTCAAATGGAATTTACAAGTTCATCTTCACGCTGTATAATTAAGGCTTGACATATATGAACAATGTATCACACTGTCAGCATGGAAGGTTCAAGCTAGCAACTGCTTTTGTAGTGAGTGCAGCAGTATCTCAGCGACCAAAGCTGCTTGAATGTTATGAATTTTGTGAAGTGGCAAAGTACAAGATGAAAGAGTTATAGGTGATGGACATTTTTAGTAGTATAGTGCATTCCTTTTATTCCGGGTATTGTTTGATGTTTCAGTAGTGTACGATTTTTCTAGAAAATTATCTTGATATAGCTTTTCAAGTATTGCTAGGGTAATATCTTTTACTTTTCAGATTTTCTGGGGTGCAGCTCTTATTCGCTTTTGCCAGCAATATTTTTGACAAGAGCTGTGGAAGTCGTAAGGCAAAATTTATGAAGCACCTTTGAAGCTTCAAAGGAACAGGGAGATGAAAGTCTGGGAATAGCAATAGTAGCAGAGTTAGAGGGAGGTCGACAGGTATGTTCATTCACTGCAAAAAGTATGGACTTTAGTTCAAACTACCAATTGATTTAGTCCCATAGCAAGTATATGAAACAAATCAGTTTATAGCTGTATAAAAACAATAAAGTGAATAATGGCAGAAATAGGGAGAAAAGAGACTAAGACCCTGGTAGTGTTTTATTTTTCATTTTAAACTTTTGAACCTTCCTAAATATATTTAAACATAGATGCCAAGCAAACCTCATTATAGAGAGGGTCCTGCCACTATCAAGAACAATTTGTCTCCAGTTGTGGATGCTCCAACACTGGAGGTTTTTAAGAAGACCATTTGTCTGAAATGTTATAGGGCAGTGATGGCTAACCTTTTTGCCGTCACGTGCCAAAAGTGGGGGGAGCGCAGGGGAGTCATGTGCATGTGTGCCCATACCCATAATTCAATGCACCCCACCACCACCACCACCACCACCACCACCACGCATGTATGCATGACCCCCCCCCCCATGCTCCCCTCACTTTTGGCATGCGATGACATGGTGGACCCAGTAGGCCCATTTTTCGCCCTCCCCAAGGTCCAAGAAAGCCTTTGGAGGCCAGAAACGGCCAATTTGCTGGCTTCCAGTGGGACAGGAAGTCCCATTTTTCACACTCCCTGGGCTCCAGAGGCTTTCTAGAAGCCTGGGGAGGGTGAAAATGGGCCTCCCCCCCAGAGGCCAGAAACAGCCCATTTGCTGGTGGGCCTGCAAGGCTTGAAAATCAGATGCGCACGCCAGAGCTGAGCTAGGGCAATGTTTGCGTGCTCACCAATATGGTTCTGTGTGCCACCTGTGGCACGCGTGCCATAGGTTCGCCATCACAGGTATAGGTTTTCCTGCCTGAACAGGGGGTTGGATTAAAAGACCTCCAAGGTCCCTTCCAACTCTGTTATTTTGTTAAGAATAATTTCTGCCATAGCTGGATTAATTTGTATAAAGAAGATGGTGGGAACATTGTCTGTCAGATACCCTTTTGCACTTCCTTCATAATATCATTTAAAACACTAGATGTTTGTGTGTGTGTGTGCTAAGTGAACTCTGGTGCAGTTATTCTTTAAATCAGCTCTGTGCATGGAGTTGTTCTTTCCTTTCATGATGACCTTATGGCTAATGACACTGACCATGACCCTAGTTAAGATGTTGTCAGAAATGGGCTTAAGATTTGTTTTTTCTTTTCCTTCCATCGCTAAATTTGAGGATTGGCAAGGAAGGCATTTTCTAGGATTTAGGATAATCAAAGCATGTGAGTGAGCCAGATGTCTGCAATTTCTTCCTGTGTGAGACTTGCATCATTTATGTAGCACATGAAGGAGCTAATACGTAAAGTGAATGGAGCAGGGAATTTTGGGAATTTAAGGTGAAAGTTTAAGGCTTTCACTGTGCCTATGATCTTCTCCATTCCAAAAAGTGCAATAAAGAGAATGTAATTTGATGTCTTACACACACACATTCACACACACACTGGAGGATATTGGTGAGCTACATGAGATTCTTTAGTTGTACTTATTTCACCCATGATGAATATTGGCAATATAGTTCTATGGATGGTGAGTTGTATTTGTATGGAGCTTATTCTCAGACAAGAATCACCAAAGTTAAGAAATCTCATCCCACTTTCTAAATGTGCATGTTTAATTAATATATTTATAATACATGTTAACTGCTTATTGGCAGGGAGGAAGATAACTTTGGGAAACCTTCAGCAACTTCACCATGATTCCAAATAATATGGAGGGAGGGGAGGGGGGAGACAGAAAGAGAGAGAGAGAGAGAAGCGAAGCTTTTCCAGGTAGAATCGACCCCGTTCTTAGAACGTTGCCATCTAGCTGGCCTTTCAATTGCAATGACATTTTCAGCCAATGACTGAAGAAACAATGGCTTTTCATTTACTTTATCTGCTCGTTGGAACAATCTTGTCCCCGTTTTTCCCTTTATCCCTGCCAGTGGGGAAAAAAAAAACCCGGAAAGCAATCAAGATAAATCATGGCACGGAGGCAAGATATGTACGCAGCAGAGACGGAGAAAGGGAGAGCTTATCTTTTGAGCAGGTGCCTGAGCTGCAGGCTAAAGGTTGTGTTTAACAAGGCCGGCCCTTTAAGACAATATGATGGGCTTTACCCCCTGCGGTTGTTGACAGTTTGATTCTTCTCTTCCAGGGCTTTTTGTGGGAAGTGTCTGCAAAAACAGCGGCAAAGCCAGGTGGCAGGGATAAGATGGGGAAAATCTAAGGCTTTTCAGTGAGACGCCCAGCTGGAAAGAGGAGACCTCCTAAACGGTTGGGTTGGGAAAGGTCTGTGCATGTGAGGAGGAAAGGTTAACTTGCAAGCATCTGAACATCATGGATTTTCTAACGTGCAATGCTTTTTAGCTTTCTGAGATCTTTTCTTCATCATTGCTTAAAATAAAAAAGTGGTCGGCACAGAAGCACCAAGTGTACCTTTATGATAATTTTTTTAAAAAACACAGTATCACTACTACATCTTCCTTCATTGCTGCCTTCTGGGATTTCAGCTTTCATCCTACTCTCAATGGGGAAGGCCACTGGGAATTTCATCTCCTCTCATTGCCACGCATTGTATTCCCTAGTTAAGCTTCCCTCCCCCTTTATCGGCAACCTTGATTTATCCATTTTAGAAAGCATAGCTACAATAAGGCTCTGTATAATAACTTTGGAAAAATGTGATCTGTAGACATTTTGCTTTTGACTGAATACTCTGAAGGTTTCGATAACAATTGAAAATAAAGATGTTAATGCAGGGTATGTCAAGAAGACGCTTTTAAAAGGACTGCACGGGACTGCAATTTTGAGGTAATTGACCAGAGTCAAACAAAACCTTTAGATTAAATTAAAAGGTGCCCCCAGTTAAATGGGCAGCAGGCTTTGTATTATAATTATTACTAACAATCCGAATGTTAGGGTAAAAATAGAAAACAGGACCTATATTCCAAGATTTGTTGCTCATCTTTTACTCATAAAATAAATAAGAGCTATTATGATACATACCCTTACTTTTCTGAAATATTCATAGACCACACCAAGAAAAAATGGAATTGCTTGTTTTTATATCTTATTTATTTTAAAACACATTCCATAGGTTTAACAATCCCTAATTTATAATATGTTTTTGAAAAACTGCAGTTAACTGTACTCAGTGTAATGGACAACTGCAATTTATGGCTTAGCATTCTATGAGATCCAGACCACTATGGCTTGTTCCACAAACCAGACTCGGTATGATAGGAGAACCTAATCAATAAATTGAAGAGACTACTATCCACAGCTAGTTATTCCTGCCTTGAGATATTAAAGGGGGTCCTATCTTACTGTGATCCTCCATTATTTTCACATGCTGTTGCCATGACAATGTTCTTGGCCCACCAGTAACACAAAAGTTTTGCTTGTCCTATTGACCTCATCCTCAAAAAGACCATGCTGGCAATAATCAAAGGGTGTTTCTAACAACACACGATTGCTTATGGACACCACTATGAGATCCCAAGATTTAGATGTACAGTAAAATCTAAGTCTCCAGGATCTAGATATGAGGCAAGTTAAGAATCAGAAACTACTCCAAAACATTTACCAGTGAAATGTATGATTCGTGCTCAACTTAAATCTAGTAGTTCAAATATGCTTCCGCCTATGTACTTTATATTCTTTTCCTTGAGCAGAATCACTTCTTATGTAAACAACCTCTGATTTAACATTTTTTATTGGGTTATAAGATAAAATAAGATACAAAATATGAAAGTAAATAGGAAAAGGGTGGGGAGGAAGAGGGGAAAGAAAAGTGAGGAGGATAAGAAAAAAAGAAAAAGAAACATTAACTTCCAACTCTCTGTTGCAGTAAAATAAAGCATTAGTATCAAATCACAACTTTTTGTTTTTTCCATAATAATATGGACAAGCATTGATAGAAAGATCTGTCAATCTAATGAGTAAAACCCAAAATCAAAGTTTCATTCTCTTCCACTTCAAGCACAAAGTTCAGAAAGCGGTCCCCATGTGGAAATAAAAGTACTTATATTCTTTAGTTTAATCAAAATAGTCAATTTTGCCATTTCAGCCAACTCCATCAACTTCTGCAGCCATTCATCCATGTTAGGAATCGAAGTGTCCTTCCATTTTTGTGCATACAACAGTCTTGCTGTTGTCAACATATATAGTAACAAAGTTCCAAATTTTTTCTCCAAACTTCAGTTGATAGCAGCAAACATGAGGTGGATCTATTACCCTGTTATTATGACAAAATGCACTAGGAAAATATATGTACAAATGGGTAGAAATGAGCAATAGTTACAGGAGAAACCAAATAGACCAAGCTGTGCTTCTTTTCCTTCCATGTGGGCAAATTTTCCTGGAATGCTTCCTGCAAATTAAATATCGAAGCAGACATCATGATAAGGGGTAGCTACTTTTTTATGCTCTCTCCTTGCTAATGGTTAATTTTTTTTTACTGTATTTTGTATGTACTAGAGCAGCTACCACATATTTCGATTTTCTTTCTTTCCACATGACAGTGGTTGATTGTTTTGTTTTGTTTTTTGCTCAGACTTAATTTCTGGGAAAATACTGATTTTTTATTTTAAAAAATGTTTCCTAGAAGGCACTTTTTAACAAGACTGTTTTAAATCCACCTTTCCCCCTGCTTTTACCTCAAAGTGACAGGAAAGTGATAGTGCCTTCTACATTTTAAAACTTGTTTAACCATTGAATATGCCCAGAACAGCTGGAAGATTCTCCTCTATTGCCTACATTCATCTATTCCCCCTTTCTGGCTGTCCACTTATATTCACACTTTAAAAAAAAAGTTAACTAATGATGTTAAATGCTTTGCCAAAGGTCCTAGCAGGTCAGTTGCAGAAGTACCATTTTGGCCTAATTAGAGCTTTTGTGGTAGCCCGGAGGCCTCCTTCATCCAGTGGCTGACAAGCTGGGAGCTGACAGCTTCAATTGGTCTCAGTGGAAAGATTGGTCTGGTCATGTTTTCTAACTGAGCCAGGTGTTCACTGAATGTGGAGGGTGTGGAGGATGGGGCCAGTCTCAAGCTCCTGTTTGATCTCTTTTGTTTTCTTTATTTTGAGATCTTCCCTTTGGCTGTACCATCTTGTGTCAAGGTCAAGAATGGCCTTCACAAAAACAGCAGTTCTGCTTATGCCTGGGCAGTCATTAGTGGAAATTCCCTTCCTCTGCCCACAAATGCAGAAATATTGGTGCAAAGACAATGTGGAAGCTCCACATTGTTTTATCTCAAGCCAACTGAAATGAATAACTTTGGAAGACAGAAGAGCCAAGCCACCCTTTAAGCCATATTAGAAACCAGGGCTGTTAAATCACACGTATATTTCTCAAAAGCCCTCTATCAATTCTGTCATGCTTCCAGGTGACTAACCAGATTCAGGGCTCCATCGGTAGCTCCTCCAGTATCCAGGTTCGTTGTAACTGCTCAGAGTCAAAGTATCTGTCACACTGGTCCTGATATTCTTTATGAAGCAACAGAATATTCAAGTATTCTCCAGTCTCATTAATCCATGCACACATTTGGGGAAGGAATGAATTGGAAAACATGATTGATTTGATTGTGTATGAGACAATTAATAAAGATTACAAGGATGGTAAAGGATACTCAATATGAGTGTGACCATTATTGCCCAGAATGCATTTGGAGAATAAAAAGCAGGGGGAGAAAGAAAGAGAAAAAAATCCCACCTAGATTGAGAATAACTGCATGAAGAGCAGTTACAGTCCTGTAGAAGTATTAGAGCAGGGGTGAAATTCAGCAGGTTCTAACAAGTTCTGGAGAACCGGTAGTGGAAATTTTGAGTAGTTTGGAGAACTGGCAAATACCACCTCTGGCTGGCCCCAGAGTGGGGTGGGAATGGAGATTTTGCAATATCCTTCCCCCAGTAGTGAGGAGGGAATGGGGATTTTGCAGTATCCTTTCCCTGGAGTGGGGTGGGAATGGAGATTTTGCAATATCCTTCCCCCAGTAGTGAGGAGGGAATGAGGATTTTGCAGTATCCTTTCCCTGGAGTGGGGTGGGAATGGAGATTTTGCAGTATGCTTTGCCTGCCACGCCCACCAACCACACCCACCAAACCACACCAGGTCCACCAAGCCACGCCCACAGAACCAGTAGTAAAAAAATTTGAATTCCACCACTGTATTAGAAGGATATAAAGAATCAGTTTAAAAAACTGGATGTAACGGAGAGAAAGTGTAGAAGTTTTTTGAAACAGAATGAAAAAAAATGTTACAAAATGCTAGAGAAGTAATGGGAGTTATGAAAAAGGATGCTTGATGAAGTGAAATGAAAGAGGCTATGGATAAGGGGGAAAAGCAGTGGTGGGATTCAGCCAGTTCGCACCATTTCAGGAGAACCGGTTGTTAACTTTCTGAGCAGGTTGGTAACCTGGTTGTTGGAAGAAATCATTAGGACAGAGAACCGGTTGTTAAATTATTTGAATCCCACCACTGGGGAAAAGCATGTAAAGACAATGATTGCTACAAAACTAAGGATGGGGGTGGGGGTGGGGTGGGGTGGGGGGAACACTGTAACATGTATACGAAGAAGAAGTTAGCTATGAAAAAGGATTTTCCGAAGTATGTTGCATCAGAGATGGAACACAAGTATATTGAAGCACAAATTGGTTTATTGAAGGAAGAATGTGGAGGCCTAAGGAAGAAGGAGGTTATAAGCCCTCTTTATGGACTTTTGCAAATTATACTTTTATTTAATCCATTACATTACAATTATATAAATTCATTATGTGATAAAGCATTGTATTCAATGTGATCGATAATATCCCTGATTGGATTAGTTCGTATGTGTGTTGAAATATATACTGAAGGGTGGAAGGAACAAAATCAGACTTCTTTACATAATGAGCCTAAGATTGTGTAAGTAAATTGTTATTTTAGCTAAACTGCTATCTAGACACTCTGAGTGCTAATTATTAACCCTTCACAGACGGCTTCTATTGTTTTGGTTAACACTTTCACTGATCCTGTTAGTGCCTTGCTACCTTGATGCTGCTGAGAATTTGAAGTACCTGATTGCTTTGTATTGAATTTGCAATAATGTTTATTTAAGGAATGCATGTGAGTTGGGGGAGGTGGGGGCGGGATGTCACATTTTCTTCCATGGCTCAAAAGAAGGTAGTGAAAAAGAACAAGGATTCATTAAGATTTTAAAAAGAGGCATAGAAAATGCAGAATGATTCTAATGAATTCTAAAAACCATATTTATATACTGCATGTTCCCAGCAGGAGATAGCCCAGGGTAGTTAAAATTGTTTTGGAAGTGTGTGAAAAGGTCTAAACAGAGAAACTACTGCAGAGTAAATGCCATAAAGGGTAATAAAATTATTTAGGATGAAACCTGAAGTGAAGGGAGTAGTTTAGAGAGTGGTTTAATAATGTAATCACTATTCAATACACAGAATAGTGGAATTGGAAAGAGGGCTATTCAAGTAGTCCTCAAGTTACAACAGTAATTGGGAGTAGAATTTCCATCACTAAGCAATGCAGTCATAAAACATGACATCACATGACTGCACAGGTAGTCCTCGACTTACAACAGATCTTTAATCACTGTTCAAAGTTACAATGGCACTGAAAAATGTGACTTATCACCGTTTTTCACAGTTACAACCTTTGCAGCCTCCCCATGGTCATGTGACCAAAATTCAGACACTTGGCAATTGGTTCATATTTGTGACGGTTGCAGTGTCCTGGGATCATGTGATTACCTTTTGCGACCTTCGGAGAAGTGGAGTTAAAGGGGAAGCCAGGTTTATTTAACAACCAGGCTACTAACTTATCAACTGCAGTGATTCACCTAACAACTGTGACAAGAAAAGTCATAAAATGGGCAAAACTCACTTAACAAATGTCTCACTTAACCACAGAAATTTTGGGCTCAATTGTGGTCATAAGTTGAGGACTACCTGTATTGCTTAGTGACGGCAAACTCAGCAATCTCCATTGCCATCGTTAACCAAATCCACTGGTCATTAGCTGAGGACCCACCTGTTGTGGTCCGCCAGCAGCCTGCGGACCTGGCAGTGGAGTCGGATAGTGAGGAGGCTGGGGAGGACAAAGGGCCAGTCCTGGAGTCAGGGGAAGGCCCGGTCGAGGGCTCTGCATTGGAGGCAGAGATGGGGCCAGGGCCATCTGGGAGCGATGTGCAGACTACGGAGCCTCCAGAGGTGGACAGCAATTAATGTTTTCAATTAATAAATTCAGTTCAGCTTTTGTTTTACCAAACACCTTCAAAACATCCATGTACATCAAGTGCGAGATTTTCAGTCCTTTCTTTGCAAGTTCGTATCCACAGTTCATCTTCTTCAAAATGATAGTCAGTGGTAGCATTGAGAGTATAAAAAGTAGGGATGAAAGGGGATTGCCCTGGAAAATGCCTCGTTTAATTTCAACTTCACCCAGTTCTTCTTCATTAGCCATTATTATTATTATTATTATTATTATTATTATTATTATTATTATTATTATTATTATTATTATTATTATTATTATCTACTGTGCTGAACAGAAAAATATGTCACTGTTCCCAAATAAATGGAAAGGTCGAAAGAGTGAATGCAGCAGGATTAATTTATTCCTGTGGTTTACAGGGTCTTTGGAAGAATTCTATTTGAAAACAAATATACAAGTTGTATATTTGATCATTTAATCATGTACTTTTGGATAAATTTATTAAAAAAATAATTGTGATGTTACAAGTATGTTGCTTGAAAACATTTTAATGACTGCACCACTGAAAACTGTATATTTTCTTCACAAATAATCCTTAGTGGCTTGAAAGCAGCCTATCATATTTTTCATTTTCTCCTCAGAACCCAGAAAAAACATTCCTGAAAGCAGAATGGGGCCCTGAAAAAGCAGAGGAAAGGATAATATATAATATAGCTTTGCTATATATTCCTTCTTGCCCATCACTCTGCCTAAATCTCTAATAGCTACAGTGATTAAAAAAAACCTCCTTCATTGTTCATCTAGTGTGCCCAAGTTTGTCAATTAGTAGGCCATATGGCGACCAAGCAATCATTTTTCAAGTCTTTGATGTTCTGGAAGGATTTGTTTTTACAAATCTTAGTCTCTCCCCTACTCCCTACCCCCTCCTCTCTCTCTCACATACACACACACACACTCACTCACTCACACACACACACTTTCCTCTCTTCTTTTGGAACCTATTCGTTGGGATCTGGAGACTCATTTAACTCTGTCCTAGTCAAGCCACATAGAGAGAATGGGATTTTTGCCTCTTTCTTGTAGCTTTGTGGACCCACTGATTTGATAGGCTGTTTTTTCAAATGAGCTTATGTTTCAATTCAGGCTCTTGCATAGCTTGTTGAGCTAGAGATTCTGGAAAAATACTGCTTATAGAAACTACTAGTGCCATTGTAACCTGGAAGCAGTATCTACCTGAAACCATGTGAAATCTGCCTCCAAAATCCAGTTCAGCTATGTTTTGTAGCAGGTTTCATCCCTCTCAGGCCAATGTACAAGTCAAGAGAAGGGAATAAAAGGACTTTTAAAGTCTTTCTATATTAAAAACATGTTAAAATCTGTTTTGGAGTCCTTTTCTAACATTCATCACCTAACTTCTCGAACCTCAGACAATTTCATCATCCACATGTTTAGATTCCCATTTGTGGAATTTGATTTATTTTGCCTAAGTAAGTAATGAGACAATCCACAAGTGGGCTTTTGAATTAGGCCCTATTTACTTTCCTATAACTGAGTAATTATAACACCTGTAAATGTGAATGTGTTGATTGATTTTGTTCTGTTTCCCCAATCAAATTTGCATCAATTTATTCACAAATAAATTATTTTAATAATCTGATACTGGTGTGCATTATCCTTTTAAGAAGTTGCTAGGTATGTCACGTATTGCTAAAATACAAGTGGTCCTGACCAGGAATAAGGTCCAGTCAAACTTGTGACAACTTTGAAGAGTGATATGTATCACCAGTCCAGGGGTGGATTCTAAATTTTTTTACTACCGGTTCTGTGGGCATGGCTTATTTTGTGGGTGTGGCTTGGAGGTCATGTGACTAGGTGGGCGTGGCTAGCTGGACAGAGTCATTTCTGGAAGGTCCTCGCACTTACGACCAGTCCTCGCACTTACGACCCGACTCATTTGTTTGCTTTTAACACTGATCAGCTGTAGGACGGCCCTTTGAAGCCCCGCAGCAAGAGTTTAAACAGTTTTTTTCCCTCTAGTCATCAACTGGGACTCAGGAGGCAGCAATAGATTGGGGGTGGGACCAAATAAAAGGTAAAAATAACATGGGTGGGGGAGTGGGGGGTGGGAGGGTGGTGGTGGGGAGAACCAGTTCGATGACGTCATATCATCACCGCTACTGACTCGGCCGAACTGGACCGAACCGGGAGGAACCCACCACTGCACCATTCCTTATAACCTATCGTCACATGATTGCACTCCTGGTGCCTGACTTTTAATGATGATGCCCCAGCATCCTACAGTCACAGGGTTGCCATTTGTGATCAGCATGTTTGCCAACTTCTCACAAGGAAAATCTTGGGGAAAGCTGGCAGGAAGTTGCAAATGGTGACCATGTGATGTCCCTGCTTAACAAGGACATGGAAATAGCTTAACAATGGAAACAATGGAAACAATGGTGGCTGGAACCACCATTGTAAACATGTCACAGTTACATGATGCCATGCTTTATGGTCATTTCGCTTAATGATGGAAATTCTGTTTGCAATTGTGGTCATCAACTAAGGGTTTCCTGCATGGCATTGCCAATATTCAAAGTTTAGCATGTGTGCATCATAATGTGGATTAAAGCAGATGCGACCACACTACACAGATTCAAAGATAGTCCCAAACATATTTTCTTGACACCACTGTCATCTGGGTTCATCAAAATCTTGCACAATTTATTGGAAATGATTGTGGGACAAAATAACTGACTTTATACTTCATTGGCAGTTGCACATCCCTCCCCCTCCATAATGGTTACAAAACACAGAGTGTAAAAATGCAGCCAACAGAGTTTGCATGAAAATTGCTAGGGTTAATTTGAAGTGTGATTAAGTTGACATCAAGAGAAGAAACCTCTGTGGTATATATAAAGCAGTGTATGTTTGTTGCCAAGCTGTATCATGCTCTGTTCCCCATTTTCAATAACATTAACTGTACAATGTTCAACTTCTCTTTATTGTGACTGGGGTGGGGTGGGGTGGGTGGCATTTCTTTTCTGTTCTATTATTTTATCTAAAGATGCACAATATCTCTAAGCAGCTATGAAAGATTGCACAGAAAATGAAATGGTTTAGAGCAAGGAAGGGAAATCATTGAATGTTTTTCTCCCTAAAGCTACCATATCTATATGTAAGGACCAAAGCTGCATTAAAGCTGCCTTTAAACTCCCTGCTGATTTAATGGGGACGCCAATTACATTTTCTGGATATAGCAGAATAATTTGCTAAGAAAAATCTTCACTAGGAAAGTGGTTGCTTGGTGGCTTAAAAAAAAAAAGAACTTCAAAATAAATGAACAATTGATCTGTATGGGCACTAAGATATGAAATTGTTTTATCTGTCACTTCTTCCAACACTAACTTCTTAAAAGGAAAACAACAATCACAGTCAAAGGTGCTTCACTGCCTTGAAGAAAATAGAGGCAGTAAATGGGCAGTTGAATTATATGCTTCCAGTGAGCTTTTCAAGGGAAGCATTTACTGAGGGAGAAAATTGGTTGCTTTTTTTTTCTTTTATCTTATAACAAGTAAGGAATAGAGTTTGTAAAAATATGGATCACCTTCACAGATGCTTAATTTTTGTTGCATAGGAACACACAACAAATAGGTTTCAAGAAATCTGGGTGAGAAATGGTTTGGTTTTTCATTGTTTGCCACCTTTGTACAGTATAAAGTTCCTTAACAAATCTCTGTGAAACACCTAGGAGACTTAAATGATGTAGAGTTTAGTCCATTACAGAAAAAAAAAATAGTAGTAGTACTACTACTACTAGTAGAATAATAGTAGCAGAAGATCAAAAACTTGTGAAACACCCTGCTAAAATCTAAATTGTATTAAATAGTTTAATTTTGTTCTATTACTATTTTTTTTTCTTGGTGTTTATATGTGTAGGAAATTTTGTTTATTATATGGATTAGAATAGAAGACAAAATGAATCTAGCCAGAAAGTCACTTAGAGTTTCTTCAATAAAAAATTCAGGATCTGGGTTAACAGCAGATTTTGCTTGGCTGAACTCACCACAGTTTGGATAAGTTCACACAACATGTTGGATTTGGGTTGTTTATGGTTCAGGGTTATGCTAAGAAGTATTGTACAGTATCAGGTGGGTTCTACTTACCTTTACTATTGGTTCGCATCATGCCCATGCTATAATACTATACTATAATAGTATGCAATGAAGAGGCCATGTTAAGCCATAATTTCAGTATAATAAGTTGTGTGACCACATTTTGTAAATGTAGCTGTAGGATTCAAATAATACATGAAACCAGCCTCTGAGATACAGTAAGGGCTGGAGAACTAGAATGGATTAATAAATTTCTAGCATTCTACATAATGCTGTAACTCCTGGACCAAACTGGCTCTCTTAGACTAATACATTTACATCAATACAAATTCTGTTGCTTATCCTAGGATTTCTCATGTCACCAAGGATAAGTGCAATAAGTAGCACATTAGTCTCAGAAATAGCCTATTACTCATTTATTCTGCTTGCTGAAAGCTTGCTAAATATCCTGAACCTAAGTCAATGCATACTATTCTTCATTTTTGACAGCCTATCACGTGGCTATGAGTATATGGGAAAGATTGCGCAGGTGCCTGTAAAGTGGATGAGCAAATTACATAGAGAAAGTTATGACAGGGGAGCACTCTTCTTAAACTGTACATTCCTGACCATTGCAGAACAGCCTGGGCTGACACGTGCATATTTCTATCTAAATTACAATATAGCTGCTAAAAGATCAATTACAGTGTCTGAGATCCTCAGCTTGCCATTCAGACCAGATGGGAAACAAATGTATTTAGGATAAAGCAATGAGATTTCTCCGGCAGTTAAAACAGGGCAATCATAAATGCATGTACTTAAGATCTAAGAAGTACAATTGGGTAATGTGCATTGTATTCTCATCCTAGAAGATTTGGAGCATTAAACACTTACATCTGATTGATAAACCTGAAATGATCGTGTAAATGTTAAATCTGGTGTAATATAGCCTGGAGGTAAATAGTTGGTTTCACAGACTTCTCTGTAGACAGGGAAGCAGCAGAGAAGAAACTCAGTCTAGTCACCTGAGGAATTACTTGTTTTAATTGAGGAACTGGCTCAGTATTTTCCATAAATAGGGGCAAAGTGATTGTGGCTGAAATTCTGCAGAACAGGAAATTGTGGTTCCTCCCTATATAGCACAGATCAAGCTGACAATTCTCCCTTCCTGCAAGAGTTCAGAACTTGCCCCGTTTCAAAATCAGAGTTTCTACTTCAAAACTTGAAGTACCAATACCAGGGGTGAAATGCTACCGGTTCGGGTCGGTTTGCCCAAACCGATAATAAAAAAATGCTACTGGTTTGCTGAACTGGTAGTAAAAAAGTTTTTTTAAAAAAGTTCTGAAGATCAGCTGAGCAATCCGCGATCATCAGAACTTTTTTTAAAAAACTGTTTACTACTCCGGAACTGGTAGTAAAAAATGTTTTAAAAAGGTTTTAAAAAGGTTCCGATGATCACAGCTGGGGCGTGCGAGCTTGGGAACCTTTTAAAAAACTTTTTAAAAGCATTTTTTACTACCGGTTCTCCGTGTTTAGCCTTTAGGACAGGAGTGTCAAACTCAATTTCACTGAGGGCCACATCAGGGTTGTGTTTGACCTTGGCGGGATGGGGGGCATGGCCAACTTGGTGTCACTTGTGTTGGCGAGCGTCTGTGGTGGCCCAAGGACTCTGCCAGTAAAAACAGAGCTTGGGAAGGGTGTGTGTGCTCCATTTTCACTGGCAGAAGGTTGTAGGAGGCCATCACAGCCGAAAATGAAGCTCAGGAGGGCCATGAGCTCTGTTTTCACTGATAGGGGCACCGCTGGCCAGTCCTTCATTGTTTCCAGGGCAGCCCACGGGCCAGAGCTAAGCAACCTGTGGACCAGATCTGGTCCACGGGCCTTGAATTTGACATCCCTGCTTTAGGAGATAAAACTGAGATGAGATATGATAGCAACTTTTAGATAGCTAAAGAGTTAGCATAGAGCAGAAGAAATAGCTTATTCTTCTTTATGCCGAAGGACTGGACTAGAGCCAGTGGGTTGAAATTAGCATGTTTCTATTTAGTGATGATCTTCAAACAAGCAGGATGTCTATTAGTACAAAATGCTTTATTGGCCTAAAAATGCTCAAATTATGATCTGAGCATTTTATTGGTCCTTTTTTTGGTCATTAATATTTTCTTTTAGAGAAATTTAATAAAATACATTAAAAAAATTAAACTTGTAACATCCTTTCTCAGGCTAATAGTCCTTAGATATACTGTATCATGTTACAAAGCTTACGCTTCCCAATATTTTTCTTTCTTTCTGATATCTCTTTAGGAACATATGCAGATGCCAATCTTTTCCCAAAGAAAGTTCCAGGGACACATGTATGCAGCTGAATCAAAAATTTACAAAGATCTGACTCAGGTGTGTATTTACACCTTAATTTAACTTGCTATTATCTCTTCTTTATTATTTATCAAGGTAATTGATTGATATAATTTCTCTCAAATTGCTAAATGGACAATTTATTTATTTATTTTTATTATTATTTTATTAGTCCAATTTATATGCTGCTCTTCTCCGTAGACTCAGGGCGGTTTACAATGCGTTATAGCAATAGTCTGCATACTTTATGTATATACCTGCTTATTAGGGCTTTCGCCCCCCGCAAGCGGTGTTATTCTATACAAAGCTGGCTTATTGCCCCCACAATCCGGGTCCTCAATTTAATTGGAATCTTTCAAAAATCAAAAAAAGTTTAAACCAGTGTTTCTCAACCTCAGCAAAAATTGAAGTCCACACACACATCTTAAAGTTGCTGAGGTTGGAAAACACCAGTTTAAATTATTTAACCAACCCAGGAGACAATATGTGTCTAGCTGATTCTGGATGACTGCATAGATAAAGGTAAAGATTCCCCTCACACATATGTGCTAGTCGTTCCCAACTCTAGGGGTGGAGTGCTCATCTCCATTTCAAAGCCAAAGAGCCAGCACTCTCCGAAGACGTCTCCATGGTCATGTGGCCGGCATGACTAAATGCCAAAGGTGCACGGAACACTGTTACCTTCCCACCAAACGTGGTCCCTATTTTTCTACTTGCATTTTTTACGTGCTTTCAAACTGCTAGGTTGGCAGAAGTTGGAACAAGTAACGGGAGCTCACCCCGTTATGTGGCACTAGGGATTCAAACCGCTGAACTGCTGACCTTTCGATCGACAAGCTCAGTGTCTTAGCCACTGAGCCACTGAGTCCCTTGGATGACTGCATAGCTCTAGTTATAATTTGATGGTAGATCACCAAAAAATTTCAACTTTGCAGGATAAACTGGAGAATTAAAAACATCCCAGAAAGCAGCAATCAAGTCATTTTCCATACTGTTGTTGGAAAAGCATACATTTATGCAATTCTGTAACTTTTAATTAACCAACATTATAATTTCCAGAATCAAGCTTTATTGGAAATTAACTATTATATCTGTGAGCCAATTGATGTAAAGAAACAATTTGGCATGCCTAATTTTGAAGGAACACACTGGGATATATTCTGCTGTGCTAGACAGAGTCATTCTTTCAATAACCACAGGATGGCAGTACATTGTAAAATATATAGTAGCTGGCATATGTTTGATGCTGCAGCCTAATAATATGACCATTTGTAATTTTAGAAAGAGACTACTGTTCAAGAATAATTGCTTGCTGGGAAGTTAGTACATTGGCAATTGCACAAGTTAAAATAAATATCTTTTTAAAAACAGAAAGAAAATTTACCGTATTTTTCAGAGTATAAGAATCGGAATCTAAGACGCAGCTTAGTTTTTGGGGAGGAAAATAAGAAAAAAAAAATCTGCCTACCAGGTATTCATCTGGCTAGCGTCCTTAGTCTGGTCAGCTTCAGCACATTAGTTTGCTGGTTTTTTTATCCCCCTGCTTGGGGATAAAAAACAGCTTCTAAGGCACAGCTGAGTGGAAGCAGCAATGAGAAAAGCAGGCAAAGCACAGGTGGGGGGTGGGGGGTGGAGATCGCTTCACTCGGCTAGCACCTAGTTAGGGCTGAAAAAAATCTTCTAAAGAACAGCTGAGAGTCGGAACAAAGCATGGAGATCGCTTCACTTGCTAGTGCCTAGTTAAAGCACAGCAAAGAGTCAAGGGAGCAGGCAAAGCTGGGAAGATCGCTCACTAGTATCTCGTTAGCGCCTCGTTAGAGCTGAAAAAAGCTTCGAAAAAACTACATTCGGAGTATAAGACGCACCCAAATTTTCAGCCTCTTTGGGGTGGGGAGGTGCGTCTTATACTCTGAAAAATACAATAGTTGGGCATCTGAATATAGACAAGCACTTAAAGCCTCTTCAGAGAGTTGCTTAAATACTATATATTTAAGATGCCATTAATATTATTCCTCATGGGACCATCAGAAAATCATTGAAATACAATTGAGGCTTGGTTTCTGTGTGTCTCATGCCCAATTCTTCCTTTACTTACTGCTGTTGTGAACATAAATTCAAAATGCATGAGTCTCTCAAGTGTGAAGGTAATTTGTGGCCCCTGTAAAGTACTTGGAAGCGCAGCCATAATTTTCTTAGCACCAGTGGTGGGTTGCTCCCAGTTCTGTCCGGTTCTTTAGAACCGGTAGTAAAAGCAGCGGGAGGCTCCGTCCACCCATCCGAACGTCATAATTGATGATCTCCGCATGTGCAGGAGCTTGCGTGCACACATGTGCTCCCGTTACAAACTGGTAGTAAAGATAAGTAGAACCCACCTCTGCTTAGTACTGCAACTTTAAAGAAATAGAGATCCATTCCCAATGTTATACAGTATATGCAAAGGTTGTATACATAAGAATATGGGCATTTATAGTTGTTTTGTCTTATGTAATAAAAATGTAAACATCTCATATATTTTTGCTATGTGCATATTATCTATTGGGTTCTCATAAATTCATTTTACTTGGAAGAAGTGCTACAAGTCTATTTTATTTAAGACACAGAGAGAAAGAGAGAGAGGGGGGAGGGAGAGAGGGGGAGGAGGGAGAGAGAGCCAGAAGGAGGGAGGGAGGGAGAGAGAGAGAAAGAGAAAGAGAGAGGAGGGATGCAATGGATCTTAAGACTGCTACCACAGAGGTACAAAAATAGAACATACTTCTGTTGAGATTTTTTTAAACCATATTTTCCTTACAAGTTTTGGAGATCAGATATTATCAAGCTTTGCAAACAAAATATTTTGCAGCATTGGCATCTGTTCTTTGGAGTGTTATAGAACCATAGAAGCTGTGCAAAATAAGCATCATCTGATGCATAAATGCTGCTACAAATCTGGGAATTACAGTAGATAAAAACCCATCTATTTAGTGTTTTCTAGTAGTTCTTGGCGGTAAATTGTTGACTGAGTGAGCCTAGTATTTTTTTAATGCCATTAAACAAGCTTAAACGTTCAATAAGAAAAAAATAGAAGTGCTCAGAGCTTTGAAAGCATCAAGTAATAATCTATTCCTAGGGGAGATCATTTCCTGGCATTAGAATCTAGAATATGACCTTTTAACCTCAGCAACCGTCAAGTGCATTCTCTCTAGAAAACATAAGGTAAGTACCGGTAGTCCTCTAGTTACGACCACAATGGAACCCAAAAATCTATGTTGCTAAGTGAAACATTTGTTAAGGGAGTTTTGCCCCATTTTACTACTTTTCTTGCCACAGCTGTTAAGTGAATCATTGCATTTGTTAAGTTAGTAACACGGTTGCTAAGTGAATCTGGCTTCCCCATTGAATTTGCTTGTCAGGTCACAAAAGGTGATCACATGACACCAGGACACTGCAACCATCCTAAATATGAACTACTTGCCAAGCATCTGAATTTTGATCACATGACCATGGGGATGCTGCAGTGGTCGTAAGTGTGAAAAACGGTCATAAATCATTTTTTTCAGTGGCGTAACTTTGAACAGTCACTAAATGAACTGGTGTAAGTCAAGGATTACCTGTATTATAAATGCACATTCTTATGCATACTTCTTTAGAGGCATGCCCAATTGTTCATTGTCTGACGGGAAACATGAGTTGGGTTAATAATAATAATGTAATTCAGTCAGAACTGAAGAAGCTTCTTTGATGAGAAGTGAAACGTCTTCAAGGAAGAACAAAGAAAGTCTAGTTGCCTCTTGAAAAAGCACCTTTGGGACAACCATGACCTGGATGACTGAGAATCTCCTTAGACCATTATGTAATTCAGGATTCTAAAAAGATAAAATTGTCTACAACTCTTGTTCCTCCATTCTCTCAGTATTTTAGACTTGTATCATGTTTCCTATTTTGAAAATTAAGTAGTTAAGGTTTAATCAGTGGGAAAGAATTGTATATGAGATTGTTTTAATCCTTCCTTTGAAGTCGTAAGGTCATAATAGTCCTGCAATGTTTTCTGATAGAATTTGCTAATGATTAATATTATACCCAACACAGATTTATTGCACATTTTTGCTTAGATGAGACTAAATTTGTCTGATTAAATAAGCATACAGCAATAGTGGGAGGGAAGAAACAAAAGAATGAAAGTGGTTTCCATTTTAGTGTACAGGCAACCATACTGCCATCTTCTTGGATCTCTCCCCCCCCCCTTAACTTTCCCATCTAGCCTACAGTCCTGGAATTTCTTATAAATCTTTCATGCAGATTTTTTTAAAACATGACACCTTTTTCTTGTGCAGTATTAAGAGGTCTTAGATGTCTTTTTAGGAAGAAATAGAAATGTATTAATTAGGGATTACACTAATCACCATCCTTATTGAGAATTTTCAGATTCCCAATAAAGATTAAACTGATCATGTGGTGCCTCCTAGTGGTCAATGTAACTGAAAATACCATATATAGGCTCTATACATTGTAAAAATAGAGAATTTTTTTGCCCCAGGAGGCAGCTTGGAAGTAATTAAAACCTTGTACATGGGAAGATGGGCTGCCTATGTCCTTTTGATTGCCTTACTAATTTTAGCAATTTAGAAAATATAGAGTTTTTCTTAATATGAAACTTATATCTTTCTCCATGAAAAAGATATTCTATCTAATAGGCAGACTGATTAGATATAATCTGGTGAAAATCTTCTATGGCCATGATTTTGATGAACACATCTTCAAAATTCATAACAGAATAGGCTTCTTTCAGAGACCATCCAAAGTTAGCTAGGTATTCTCACCTGTCAAATTTCTGATAAATCCCCAAAATTGAGAACGTCATGGGCTTCAGAAAGGCATCTTTAACGCTAATGAGTGGTGAAAACATCATCTTGAAAACACAAATCAATACCCAGAGGGATTTAGAGCAAGTCAATTAAAGAAGGGCCTCTTTGAAATATTTCATCTCCCACAATCATATCTAGACTGAGATGTCTCTTCTCATCAAATGAGCTGGACCTCTGCCTGATTCCCAACTCACCTCATAGGGTTGTTGTTGGATATGTTCACTGTCTTGAGTTATTTGTAAAAATAATAAAAGTGGTATACAAACAAACAAACAATGGTGAGAGTTGTATGAGTGAAGTTTGCTCTGGATAATCAGATTGAGCATATGAACAAATGAATAGCACCATAAACAGCTCTGGCAAGCACAACAATATGGATTCATAGCCTGCCTTACTTCATACATGATGTGGATCCCTCCATCACATATAGAAGTGTCTACTGATATCTATTTTTTGGGGCCCAGCATTATCCTACCATTGCTCTAAGAGGGAGGGGTTCACACATGGCTTCCACCTTTGCTGTTCCAAACACCTGGAAGTCATGCATTGCCTTGTGGTTTACAGTTCTCCTGAGATACTCTGCATGCAATATGCAAAAGGACACACTATATCTTGAAGCCATTATCACCTTTAGAATAGAAAAACTACACCACATTCAGGAACTGAGCATCCAACATCCCTTCTGAATTCCAAGGAATCTCACTTGCTGTTGGATCTTCTGCCCTTTGTCTTGGATTCTTAGCCTTACATAATGCTTTCTGCCTAGGAAGAAGATACTTGGGGGTAGTGTTTGAGGACCTCTTGCATTTACTCATTTACTTTTTGCCTGTAAATGCTCCAGAACGAGAGAATACTTTCTCCTTACGTGCAACATTATGGTTTTTTTTGCTCAAACATTTCACATTGTTATCCCAGTTAATTCTGCACTCGAAGGTTGCACAGATGACAAGGCAGAGCTAATCTTCAATGTCTTGGAAATGACCTAATGGAGCACTTATATGATTCTTGCATGAAGTTAGGTTCTTCCCATATCCTTGGTGTCATAACAAGCTTCTGAGTAAATGGAAGAAATGGCACTGCTGATGACTGATTTAAAAAAGAACAATTGCTCACAGAGGTAAAATAGATCATGATATCTTTCTTTCTGCCTTTGGGATGTTATTCTACTCACTAACAAGTACCTGTGCCTCCCTATGTGTCAATGGACTCCTGGCCCTGCTATTGAACTTGAATCTCTTCTTGGATGGAGGTGGGCCAGAAAATGTGGTTTTATCTGCACCACACTGGTCTCTGCTGTGGGAGGAAAAAATGGAGAGAGACAAACTATCTTTATGGTATGCAAATCCTACCATTGTTTTTTCCTCTCTGGCCTTGAACCTTGTACCATAACTCATTTTATGAATATTTATTCTAATTAATATAGTAAGTAAGTTTATTATGTACATGAGCAAATTTAAAACATATCTCTTGCAAAATGTGCATTAGTATTATGGTGACTACTCTGTGATAGGAAAAAAAACCATCCTGGGTTCTCAGCATGACCACATTCATACACTCAAACTAATCCACGCAAAACACAACAGAATGTTTTTCTTTTCTGTGATGGAAGTGGGGGAAAATGAAGGGGAAGGTGAGAACTGAGAATAGATAAAGAAAAAACATAGGACAAACAGAAACACAAAGAGGTAACATAAGGTAATAAGAATTCTGATATAGTTTATTAGTGTGGCATATTTAATTGGCCACTGTCACACTATTCAATCACGTTGTCACTGTTCTCCATATATGAAAATAAAGTTGCACCACAATATCAATGGACAACCCAAAAGCTGTAACCAAGTCAAACTAAACCCAGAATATTGATAGAATCAATGAAGACTTGTCTCCTTTAACTGTCTTCTATTTTTAAGTAACCAGTAATTGAACCATACAATTTTCAGATCCATTAAAAGCCTACTTTTTGAGTCAGGCGCCAACAATTTTAATTTTAGTATTATAATTTATTGGGCTTCCTAAATTTTATTTCTTAATCTCCGCAGAGCAAAAATAAGCTTTGGAGTAAAATTGGCTTTTAAAAACTATTGTAATAGCATATTTCAGAACGGTAGCATTAGTTTATGGAACCATCTAGTGTGTTGTTGTCATTCTTTCTAGGTAATTATTTTTCAAATTAAAATCTCAGGATCAGCCTCGCTGGCACCTGGCCCTAGAACATGATAAACATCCCCTAACCTCATTGAATCATTAATAATTGTCATTCTGCAGAGTTGGAGCATAGAATCCAGATGTATACATATGCTTTCCTGAAAGTTAAGTAATGACCCTTGTAAGGTGTCCTAAAAAGCAATATTAAAAAGTCTATCTAAACTCACTGAATAATAAAATATATGAATGAGGGTGGGGGGTGGGGGGGGTGGGATAGAGACCATCCAGTTGAATTCCTGTCTGATTTTCTTACTACTTTCAGATTTTGAATTGTTTATTGGAAATGACTTACAGTGATGCTATTACTGCAGACATGTCTGTAAGTTCTTCTCAACTGGCCCGTTACCAATGAGTTCTTTCTCAGAATGGGATAGTATGATTCTTGAAGAAGTATGCAGATCTGAAAAGTCCTATTTATCCATCCAATGTCACTTTTCTCCAGCTTCTCATTTAGCACTTTAATGTTTTGGTTTTTGACAATGTTGCTGGACTCTGATACTCTGCCATAACTGTGATACCAAAATACATATATAGCACAGGATTGCCATTTATGGGTTATATATTTCACGAAGCTATTTGTTTCAATTCCACGGGATAATTTGCAATATTCATTTCTGAAGTAGCCAGTCACAGTGATTAAGGCATGATATCAGCCATAAACTCAGCAATGTATTTCCAGGGTACATTTGCTAAGCGTGAAAATGATTATCTAATCAGAATGCAGAACCAAGTCAATCTGGTTCTCAAGACTGATCAATTCTGCATGCTGAAATAATCTGCATAACTTTTTAATGTCTCATTCTTCTTCACATCCAGTCATGTCAGTTCTTGATACAATTCTCCTTGACAGGTTTTTGTTGTTGTTGTTGTTGTTAAAGACAAAGAATAAATCACCAAGGGAAATATCTTCATCTTCTTCATCATGTACTTCAGGTAAGAATATGTGAAAATTTAAATTTAAATTTATTTTCTCATTTCACAGGATAGCAGCTCAGAATTCATGACCGTATTACAAAGCTGAAGCAAGAACTCATTTCTCCTTAAATTTCTGTTTTACTCGGCTTAAATTAGGCTAATTAAATGGTCCATAAAGATTACAAAGTTGATAGAAAAGCTCTTTGGGTGGAGGCAGAGAGTGAGAAATTATCAACTCAATCTTTTGTAGTTTCTATTATGGGACATGAAATCTGAACTTTTATCTGTGGTGGCTTATTCTAGGAAATCCTTTCCTTATATTTTAGTATATAATCTTGTCTGTGTTGCCATGCCTCACTGTATATTTTCCAGTACATTCTACACCATATAAAATTCTCTTATTCTTATTTGTTTTCCCTTGAATCACTGAGGGCTGTGAGGCCATTGATTACATTCCTTTATGATAAATACTATTGATTAATTTTATTTGCCATCCTATTTTTTTGACCTCAGAATAACACACAATGGTTTCTTTCATTTCTAAAAACAATGTGAATTATGGAACAGTTGAGGGAGATGAAATAAGAGAACAGAAAGCCACCGGTGCCTAGCTGAGGATGAACTGACTGAAAACAGGTTACAGTTGTAATTATGGCCTTGTTGTGGTAAGGACAGTGAAATGGTCTCTGCCATTATTGCATCTGCAGATTGCCACCCTGTTGACATGAATCCTCTTGCATAAAGGAGGCCTAGAGACCCTTCTGTGGGGATGCGTGGAGGAATTTGTTCAACATCTGTCGGACAAAAATTGTTTGAAGATTAGGTGGATGGTAATAGGCATCTATTCTGTGGATGAAATTTAAGGTTTCACATCATTCAGATAATTAAGATTGAAAGCAACTTCTGCAGCCTGTGATTTTAAGCAGAAGAGGAGCAGCTCAACTCTTCTTCAATTGCTTTTCAAAATGGTTTCCCCAATTTTTCCTTCCCCGCACTTCTTCTCATCATTCATTTGCTTCAAATATTGTTAAGATTGCTTTATACTTAAGTAACTCCCATTTGAGGGAAAAATACATTCTGCTGAATCAGGGATTGTCCCTTTGTGGGTAGAAGCCCCACAAAAAAAAATGGGGTAGTTTCTGATGGCTGAGAACATCATAATGTCACTGAAGTGAAGTAGTATTTTCAGTCCATTTGAATTGGTGGTTTGAGGTGTTTGTATGATTGCCAAGGATCAATCAATCGGTAGTGATTCTGTTTATTTTCTTTCAGCCTTCTGAAATTAGTGCTTTTGTGATATACTAGATTATCAACTAGACCATGGGTGTCAAACCGGATTTCTTCAAGGGCCGAATCAGAATTGTAGTTCTCCTCCATGGGCTGGCTGGGGAGAAGGAGTGGGGGGGGGGAGATGGGACGGATGTGTCCTGCAGCATCCTGCCAGCCAAAATGGAGGGTGGGGGTGCACGCACCCCCGTGCCCCTTTTTTGGCCCAGACAGCCTCCTGCAGCACTTGGCCAGCCAAAACAGGGAGTGGGGGGACACGTGGCTGCCCCATGCCCCATATTGGCTGCCAGAAGCACCGCAGGCTGGTCCTTTGCTATTTCCAGGCTGGCCCTGCAGGCCAGATTTAAGCACCCCTTCAGTTTGACACCCCTGAGCTAGATTAATGAGAATTACTATACGAAATATCTAGAAAACACCATATTATGGAAGCTTTATTAGAGTTGTATGAAAGAAAACCTATGTTTGGTTGGTTGAAAGCAATTTATCTTTTGTACATTTATCATATATATATATATATATATATTTGTATATATATATATGTGTGTGTGTGTGTGTGTGTGTATATACATTTACTTATATAACTGTTGGATATTGTGTCTGTAATAGTAGCTTGAGAATCCTTTGTACAGAGATGCATATATTCAAACTGTTTCAATTTTTAAATGCCCTTGCTGAGATCAGCTGGCTTTCTAGTATTATGAATTCAAATCTTGTCTCCTTTCCAATTTAATTTGTCTCTTTTAATATGTTCTGGAATGGAGTCTCATTTTGAATCCATGTTAAAAGAAAACAGATAAATTAGAAATCTGTCTGCATTTTTTTCAGTAAATCAAATTAATTGCATTATTTGCCATGAAATAAATGCATGACTATATGCAATCTTTTAACATAAGAAGCAAAACAATGTTTGTTACCAACAAACAGAAAATTCAGTCATTTTCTGCCAGCAGTGAAGTATTTATATAATTTCACCACCAGTATTTATAATCCTCAAATATTCCAAACACATACACACACACATACATGCATGTCTTGACATGCTAATTGGGTTCATCGATGTGCATGCATGGTAGGCAATGCACAGAAACAATTTCTGAGCAGGAGGTTATGCTATGTGCATTGTAATCTATGCACTACTTTAATTTACAGACTGATTCAAGATAATCAGCATTATGAATGTGTTTTTTTGCTGATCACAAGAGGGAGCCTTGGAGCTTGTCAGTAACCCCAAATTAGTTTAATCAGAGAACATCAGACTGGAGTTGCAGAACCATGGACAGCTCCCTGGACAGATCACCTTTGCTAGCATGGACTAATATTGAGCCTTATTATCCCTTCTGTATATCACTCTCCTTTCTTGAAAATTAAAATATAAGGTGATAAGATCTCTGGCCTATAGTTTAAAATGGCCCCATCAGGCATAACAATTCCTTTATCCACAAATATGAAAGGCTGCTGGATCTACTGGCTTTCTGCTGGGATGAGTTTGCTTTCTGACATTCTTAGAATCAGAACCAAGATCTGGCATCGCTACAGATAACTTCTTTTGAATCTGGATCCTGCAGAGACTAGACCATGGCTGAATGCTAAATCAGTCATTTCTTTATAACTTGTACTTGTCTGGAAGAAGCTAGTTGCAAACCACTTCCATACTTTTGTCAAGAAAACATAGATATATCTATGTTGTCTTTAGAAATCATGCTCAAGGTGTGAGGGTGGATATGATGTATAATGACAGAAGCCATATGAGAAGAATAGGCTTTTGCTTTGTTATGATTTTGCAGAAATATATAGGGTCCCTGACCTACTCCCCTCCCCTTCATGTTTTTTATATTTTGGACAGTACAAGAGAAAGAATTGAAAAAACAGCAAGGGAAGAGCACTGAAGAACTCCAGAGAATCAATGAATGGGCCTGGCTCAGATAGTAAGATAACCTAAGGGGTTTAAAGGGGAAGAGTTAAGGGCCAGGAGAAAGAAGACATTGGGACGTTGAGGATGAACTGGTCCATTGGTTCTTGTTCTTCCCAGCACTCTTTTATAAACCCAATCCTGCCTCTAAGAAGTCAATGTGACTTTGCAACAGATGGTGAAAACTATCACGATGCCGAAAGAGAGCCGTTACACCTTAGGAACTTTTTAGAGACATTTTCACATGCTTTCCTCACCTTTCTCCTCCCACTTCCCTCAAATTAGGATGCTGAGCTCCCTACTTATTTAACAAGCTGTAAGTTTTAAGCTTCGTGCTTAAGAATTTACAAGGAGTAGAATCCGAGTGTTGTGGCATGGCTGTGCCTGAGAGGGAATGGAATGGATTATTGGAGGGGGTGGGGGAGGAGATAGAACCAGCATGTGACTGTGATACAACAGGGCCACATTTGGTAAGAATACCTGAAACAATATAAGTCTGTAACTGGGTAAGATATCTCAATTCTCAGACTGATTATGAAACAGGGTAAAACTGACTCAAAGACTCGGCTGCTAAAGAAACCAAATATTGGCAGTGTTTCTGACTGCTGGGTTTCTGCCAAACCTAGTATGGGACCCACAAAGAACTGTGTGAATTGAAAGGAAAGCAAGTACGTGTGTACCTCAAGCCTAAAGTTGAGCATAACAAGTTTACCTTTCCCATTACCTGCCCACTCTGTAATCAAAAATGTACCGTAAAATAAGGGTGCTACTTATTAAATGTTTCTAACCCTTTGGTTTTTTTAAAAAAGGAAAACACAATAAAACAATAGATGCTGTAAATATATACACAGAACAGGAAAGATAGAAAACATAAAATCCTCTATTCAAGAGCAAACACGGAATGCAAATTTTTTTTTAAAAAAAAAGCTACAGAAATGCCATTGCCTTAACATAAGTGCCAGGCCTCACATACAATGTATTACCAGCACTATCGCTATGTATGATGACAATAGTTGATGATGGCAATCATTGGCATCAGGAATAGCACCAGCAATTAGGAATGAGGAGAGTAGGAAACAAATACAGGTGGTCCTCAATTTACAACAATTCATTCAGTGACCATTCAAAGTTACAATGGCACTGAAAAAAGTGACTTATGACCATTTTTCACACTTACAACTATTTCAACATCCCCATGGTCATGTGATCAAAATTTAGACACTTGGCAACTGACTCATATTTATGACAGTTACATTGCCCTAGGGTCATGTGATTACCTTTTGCGATCTTCTGACAAGCAAAGTCAATGGGGAAGCCAGATTCACTTAACAACCGTGTTACTGACTCAACACACGCAGTGATTCATTTAACAACAGTGGCAAGAAAAGTCGTAAAATGGTAAAAAACTCACTTAACAAATGCCTCACTTAGCTACAGAAATTTTGGGCTCAATTTAGGTCATAAGTCAAGGACTACCTATAGTCTAATGAAACAGAAACTGAATCTATGTTTCAGCCCCTGTATATTTTCACATATACAGTAAGTCTGTTCAGCAGTTTATCAGGAAACATAAAAGAAATAAGATAGTAATTTCACACTTCAGTTAATCCCAGTTAGAATTCTTTCACTTATGGCCTGTCTTGAAGATTTGTGGTGGCACAGTGATTAGAATGCAGCATTGCAAGCTAATTCTGCCCACTGCCAGGAGTTCAGTTCTGATTGTCTCAAGATTGACTCAGCCTTCCTCCTTTCCAAAGTCAGTAAGATAAGGACCCAGGTTGTTGGGGGCAATATGCTGACTTTGTAAACAGCTTAGAGAGGGCTGTAAAGCAGAAGTGGTATTTAAGTCTAAGTGCTATTAAAACATAACTTTGTATAGAATGGATATAGGATTCTGATTTTGTCAACCATATATTCCATTTACCCAGGTTGTCTACTAAAGATGCTGCTGTGGTTCTGTTGCTTTTGTTTTGAGACAGCATTTAGTTCCATAGTCTCAGGCTGTTTCAATTTACCAGAGTTAGTGGCCTCTTAGGTTCCACTGATTAAACATTGTCACCTATCAGGTTTCCAGAAGAGTACCCTCTCTGTACTAGCACTTGCCTTCTAGAATGAGGTATCCCCTGAAATACCACCTCACTAATATTTTGAATAGACCCAAAAACCAAGCCTTTGGTAAAGATGACTGACATCTCTTTCTTCCTTTTTTTGGTTCCCATCTGGGTTTTTTTTCTCTGCCGTTTTTGTTTTGTACTGTTTTCTTATTTTTGTATAGGTTTTAATGCTTTTTTATAGGTTTTAATGCTTTTAAATGTTTTAGCAATTAGTAAACTGCCAAGACTTGTGTGGCATATTAATAATAATATAGTAACTTCCCTCCCCCGAAAAGCAAGCAAAGCAGATAAGAACAAGTCCTGCAATAGCTAAGAAAAGAAAAGTTGAAGGGACTACGGTATTTCTAGTTGCACAAGACCAAGCCTTATAACAATGTATATAAAGCCAGAATCAAGAAGATAACAACAGAGAGCAAATGCCCCCTCTGCAAAAAAGCTGAAGAAACAATGGACCACTTAATTAGCAGCTGCGAGAATATCACAGAGTCTGACTACAAACAATGGCATTACAAAGAAGCAATAATGGTGTGTTGTAATCTCTGCAAAAAATACCATTTGCCTGCAAGCAAGAACTAGTGGGACCACAAAATAGAGAAAGTAATTGAAAGTAATTGAAACTCAAATGCTCTGGACTTTATAATTCAAACAGACAAGCATGTGCTACATAACATCCAAGACAAAACAATTGTTGATAAGAAAGACATAATGATAACGGATGTTACCGTACTTGGAGACAGTATACCAGGATCTGCAAATAGAAGTCGAAGGACTGTGGCAAAAGAAAGCAAAGATAGTATGAATAGTAATAGATACTTTTGACTGCAATCCCAAAACATATGGAGCACCACTTGAACACCATCAACAGTGACAAAATCACTGCTAGTCAATTGCAAAAGGCAGCTTTACTTGGAACAGCTTACATGCAGAGACCATTGTCTGTAGAGATTTTCAGTTATCCAGTCATGGTTGTCCTAAAGATGCTTTTTCAGGAAGCAACTGGACTTTCTTGGTTTTTGTTTTTCTTTCTTTCTTTCTTTCTTTTTTTTTTTTTTGAAACCATAGCTTTAACACCATCAAACAACATCTGCTTAGCCCAGTTCCTGGGAAAGACTCAGTAGGTGAAAAAAAAGCCAAATCCAGTCTAAACATCTGGCAACCATAATAATATGTGATGATACCTTTAATATTATTAAACAATAATAATCTGCCTATCCCTCTTGATAGGTGGATAAAATGCCAAAACCAAAATGCCAAAACCAAAATGCCAACACAGTTGGACTACACAACCAATTAAACTTTTGTCATTGCAGCCATGTTGTTACACTTATCATTCTATTTTGTCAGCATATTGCCATTTGACACAAGAGGATTGGGTTAATATCCTGAACCTCCTGAGTTGGGTAGGATCAGTGTCAATTTCTTAAACAATTGGGGGGGGGGAGGGGAATCCTTGCTGCTAAGCTTTCTAGAAATGTTTTATTTTTATACCCATTAGTGACAGATATCCAACTGTGTGTTCCTGCATTATACAAAACACCTACAGTCAGGCCTGTAACTTAGGCAACTTGATTTGGAAGACACTGATTTCATCATATGACAGATAGTCAGAAAGATGCTTTTTATCGTCAGGTTCTATGTTTACATGATTATTTTGAGTCATTTAAGGGAGGAGGGAGGGAAATAGCAAAAATGCTTCTACTTCCTATTATACATATTATTGGCATTTCCAAATTATATCATGTTAACATTCTATGACAAAAGAATAGTACAGAAGAAGGAATATCTGGAAGTTTCAACAATTAAAATACTAGAACAGAGAGTAAAAAAATTGTCCTGTTTCCTTTGCATTTGCAGTCAGATTCTAAATATATAATTGTAGCAGACTGGAGACCAGATGTTACTTCTTACTACATGGCAGCAAGAGTGAAAGAAAAGACCTGGAGCTCCATAGCGTGGCTGTCCTTATCTCCCTGGGAATTTCTCGCATAATAATGAATAGGAGGATCTCATCACCAGAGCAGCTGATGCCTAATTTAAGTGCTGAGGCTGTGTTCAATACAAAGATATTTTGTTTTGTTTTGTTTAAAGGATGGAACCATTTCTCTGTTTGGCTTCTTGCCCAATAAATCTCTCTCTTCGGTTTTTTGTGCCGCAGTGGTTCCCAGAACTTTATTTGGCAAAGGGCCTCTTTTGAAGTGCCAGGGTTCACTTCTGGAAAACAGAACATCTGAAGCACTAGTAAAGTATCATGGATCATTTGCAGACATGTTCAACTCTGCCCAAATAGCCAAGGAGCTTAAGTGATACAGCTAAGTTTTCTAACAATTTGGTTTCCTCTGAGTAGACAGCATGAGCAACTTTTACATTGTTAGTCTCCAGCTGCTGACCATTAAAATAGGAATATAAAACAAAAAGTATTTTTTTCTTTTGCTGCATAAAAATAATACTATTTTATTGCTCTTTTGTTGCATAACAATAAATACATTTTATTGCTCAGTGAATTGGTTTGTCCAGAGGTGGTATTCAGCAGGTTCTCACCAGTTCTGGAGAACTAGTAGTGGAAATTTTGAGTAGTTCTGAGAACCGGTAAATACCACCTCTGACTGGTCCCACCCCCATCTATTCTCTGCCTCCTGAGTCCCAGCTAATCAGGAGGAAATGGGAATTTTGCAGTATCCTTCCCCTGCCACACCCACCAAGCCATGTCACATCCACAGAACCAGTAGTAAAAGATTTTGAATTCTACCACAGGGTTTGTCCATCACAAAAGTTGTCTCCTGTCAGAATTTAGGGACATTTTCTGATGATTAATGTTAGCATAAAATGTGAATAAACATCTGTTGACTAACTGCATATCTTTTCTACTGAACAGCTACAAACACATGGGAAGTATTTGCGCTGCAGTTATTCGGTGGTTTGATTATAGGTGAGAGGAAGAAAAACTAGTGTCAGAATTCATACTTACATTTCATGAAAGTACAGTATGTTCTATATCAAGCCAGCCAACTGAATTTGGAGTATTGATCACAATGTGAACATAAACATTTATCAATGTAGAATTCAATTGTGTGCAACTAATATGCTGGACTCTAAGATGTATGGACTAAGATGTATGGACTCTAAGGTGAGCATCCTTTGCACAGTGGATGAAGAAGCTATGGGGAAGTGGGGCAATTCATTTGAAAGCTTGTTATGGGGATCCAGATATTAATCTAATAAAATTATTCTGTGTGATAATAGTTATTCAGGTTTTTCCAACTTCTGATTACAATTTAGAAACTTCAGTGGTCCACAATAAAACTTTCATCACACTCTTATGGATAAAATAGTTGACATTTGAGGCATTTCAATTACAACAGAGACAAATTCAAAGGTATCCAGTAATGTTTGCTTGTCCCTTCAGTGAGATGTTTTCATTCTGCAGAACCAAGAAAATGCATCTTCTCTGTCATGGCACCTTTCTGCTGCAATAGCTTTCCTCTAAGAATATCTATGGCTCCCACCCTTCAAATGGGTTGGCATGTTTCTGAAGACCAGGTTGTGTTCTACTTTGTGGAGCCCCAATGATTTATTGTGAGTATGATACAGATTTGTCTGGTCATGTTCCTTTTTTTTTTTTTAAAGTATGTATTCTTTTAAAAACTGTAAGCCCTCACAGACTCTTTTTGAAGTCAGATGGCTTTGAATTGAACAGACATTTTTTTCCTATTTCTTTAAGCTGTAATATTTCTAAATATACTTATCCTTCTTTCCTGTATTTCATTTTGCCCTACAGCAGTCATAGCTCAGAACATAAGACTTCTATTAATATATATCAAGATTGGGCACTTTGTGTCCTACTGAAGAGTAATGTACAGTGTGTACAATTGCAGGTGTGCACACTGATTAGAAGAGAATCAAGTAATGGTGAATTTGAATCAACCTCTAAGTTGGGAGGGAGAAATTCCCCAGATCAAAGGAAGCTGATTTTATTTTATTTATGACATGTTAAAAATGTAGAGGAAGCAGAGAAAAGTGTAGAAAGGCAGAACCCACATAGTTTCCCCACCTCAAATGTGAATAGTTGGTTGGGTCAGAATAAAAGTGGATGCAGATATTAGAGACACTGGTGTAGTGGTTAAAGCATCAGGCTAGAACTGGGAGACTCTTGAGTTCTAGTCTCACTGGGTTCAAAGCTAGCTGGGTGACCTTGGGGCAGTCATTGTTCTCTCAGCCCCTAGGAAGGAGGCATTGGCCAACCACTTCTCAAACACCTTGCCAAGAAAACTGCAGGCACTTTTCCAGGAAGTTGCCAGGAGTCAAAAACTGACTTAAAGGCACAAATACTTACTTTTTCTCAGGACTTTTTCCTGTGACACACTGAGCCACACTTTTTTCCCTCTTTCTGATACCTTCTTGTTTCTCTCTGAATCAGCAAGCTATGGAGAAGACAGGGGTTCCTCGACATTTTTGGAGCTGGGATGGTATTTATTCAATACCTTTCTTTAAAGGACATTGTGAAATATGCTATATCCATATCTATTTTTAATATTTTTTAAACAATAAATTTGGATTTTCTACTATATTATTAATATACTTGAAGTAAAAGGAGGGAAAATATTGATGTGCCATTGTGCAATCATGATGTGTTCACCAGGAGGGATATTAGCTTTTAAAGCATTCAGAGCAAAATTACAAAATTTGCTCTTATGGTTTGCTCTGCTGGATGCCCAAATATTTGCAATGCAATTAATAAGTATCAGGTTTTACTATTTGGTTTTAATTTGCCCAACACTGTAGTTCCGTGGAGCTGGTAAATATACAGCCATTCGCACATTGGTCTGTTAAGAGTAACCAAAGCCTATGTGGCTGTGCCTTCCCCTCAATGCCCCAAGGTCACTCTATCTCATAAAAAGTATTTTGCTATTGTCACCTTGCCTCTCTTGGGACTAAGTCTTCTGCAGCAGCTCAAATCCATTTGCAACATCTTGGGTGATCTTCAGAAAAGGCCCTAGGAGCTGGTTTATTTATGGCTTGAGTGTTTTTCTGTGTTCTCTTAAGGGAAGAGATACAACGCCGTATGTAAATTCGGACTGTTATTTTATGCAGCTATGCATTAAAGCACCATCTGGAAAGGAAATGTCAAATAAGGCGACGTGGTCTGCTGATCCTAACGTCCATACTATTCCTTGCAAGACTCCTTGCCAAAACCCTCCTTTGTCAAAGGCGTCTTCGATTCCCTCCCAGACTGAGTGAAAGGGGGTGGGAAGCAGGCCAGTCGCTGGCTTCAAAAGGGGAGGGGCGCTGCAGAACTTTCAGCATCCAGAGCCTTGCAGCAGGCGGGTGGGGGGAGAGAGAGAGAGAGAGAGAAGCTCGCTAGCAGCGGGGTCAAACGCTAACCTTTCCCTTCGGCTGTCTTGCACGCCAGGCGTGGGTGGAGAAGAGAGGAAAAGCGGATCGGGGCGGCAAGGGGTGGGCAAGGGGGCTTGTCTGGGCTCCTCAGCAGCAGATCTGGAAAGGAAGCGATTGCAGGAGAACCGGCTCCTGCCCAATGGCTCAGACTGCTGAGTGAGAGGCGCGCTCGTGGGTTTGCTCCCCTCCCTCCTTTCCTGCTGATCTCGCCTCGCGTAATTGAAGTAGAGAGCGGAGGGCGCAGTAGACGCCTTCAGACATGGCGGGGACCGAAGGCATCGCAGCAGGTAATGGGTTTGAAGGGTCCTGCGGCGGACAGGGACGGTGGGGGGACGACGTTGCATGGGTTGGAGGGAGGCTTTGCCAGCAGGAAAAACCGCCACGCTAAGCAATGCAGAAGATTCCTTGGAGGGGGCTAGGCAAGGGATCCGGGCTTGTGGGGTGGAGCTGGGGCAGGAGCCACTCGGCTGGCGGGTTATGTCTTGCAGGCTGTCACGAGCCTCGGAAGGAAAGCCCTCCACTCTAATGCTACAAACCCCCATCGCGCATACTAGCGGCGGGTAATCTTGCAAGGTGACTATCGAATAGAAAGGAAAGCCCGCGTGGAAAACCATACTTGGCGTCAGTATCATTTCTGCAAAAACGCCAATTATAAAGAGATGCCCCCTACTTGGGCTGAAAAAGATACTAACGGTCTTAACTCGCGTGGTTGGCAGCGCAGAGCGCTCACGTGCACCGGCTTCTGTCCACGCACGGGCTGAGCGCACGCAAAATGTTTGGGTCCGATTTCTACATTTTGGGGCGGTTTGCGCAATACGCTTGAAGCAGAACCCAACGGGCAGAATTTACAGAGGGAGCCAAGCCGCAAAAAACAAACAAACCCAAAAACCTGCACTTAATAATGCTCAAGGCTTTATCATTTGCGAATGAGGTCGCTAGATGTGGGACCTGAAATATATTGTGCGGGCACTGGAGCGAAATAAGACGACCTGAGCAGCCCCTGCGTGTGCAGTACAGTTGATAAGCGCGCGCGCGCGCGTGTGTGTGGAGAGAGACTGCTGGTTTGGGACAAAGGGAGGCCGTGGGGTTTGGTCCTTTTTCCTGAGGTAAACTTTGCCCCCGAGCGGAGAAATATTTCTGTTAGAAGCATCTTGGGGAGCTAATAAGGAAGGGAAAGGAGGTTCCACTTATCGGCAGACCCGATTAAGATTTCCAGGATTTGGCTCTACGCGTGGTGGGGCACCCCCCTCTTTAATTGTGGGGTGCGCAGAATTTGTAATAGAGCCAATCTAGGGGATGTCCAGGCGTGGGACACCCCCCCCCCCTTTTTAAAAGCGCCTGGCGTTGCGTCCCCATTCCTTGTTGTTGGCGATCATCGGGCCAGGAGTTGATGCCGAAGCAGTCGTCTCCTTCGACCGAGGCTGGTGCCCAGCCGTCACGCGGTCCCCGAAGGCCGGGAAGGCGATTGCAGCAGCAGATCGGGAGGTGAAATGGCTGGCGATAGGATCCAGGTGGAAAAACAATGCGGAGGAATTCGAGCTGCCGCCCCCTCCTCCCTCCCTCCCTCCGCGCGGTGGCGCGTCTCTCCAGCGAGGCTGAGCCGCGGGTGTTCCCGGCCTCTGCATCTGCTCTGCGGCTGGGCGGGGTGCGGATCGCCGGTGGCCACGGCTGCCAATGCAGCTCTTGCCGGAACCGGTGACAGCAGAGGCCGGCCGAGGAGGCGTGTCCCCCCTCTCCCTCCCAGCAAGGGCATTTAAACCATGAGAGTAGCAGAGGTAACCACGAGTAGGAGTGAGAGAGAGAGGAGACGGAGAAGTAAAAGTCCCCTTTTAAAATCACAATGGAGATGCTTGTCACTATTTTTTTTTAAAAAATAGTGGCAAACAGAAACTCCAGTTCTTTAAATTTCGGAGAGGGGTTATGAGAGTGGAATCCAAACTATTGGCCAGTACTTTCTGACCCTCTTCCCTGCTTTCATAGTTGTGATTGGTCAAAATAATGTGCCGCATAGGACACCTTGGCAGTATTTTCTGAGCTCTGCAGTTTTTAAAGGGAGTAGTTGCAGCTTGGGTTCCTGCTGCTTTCAACTTTTATTTTAGTGGCCCTTAATAAAGTAGTTACAGGACAGGTGCAAATTAGGGTAGTTCATCTCTCCTCTCTCCATCAGATAGGAATAGTTTGAAGAAAAAAGAACATTCAGGAAATAGGACAAACTTGACCCTACTCAACAGTTACTTGTGTATGCAGAATGGGAGGGGGTTGGATTTCCTGGATCACTTTCTGTAGTACTTACTCTGGGAAGTGCAAGTCAGCCATGGGTGTGGCTGTCCCCATGTTGCTTGTCACATTGGCTACTAAAATATGCCAGTTCTTCAGAACTGTCAAAAGAGTAACAGCTTAGCTGTGCAATTTCCTTCACGTTGGGAATGACATGCAAAATTGAATCCTACTGTCAGTGTAGCGAGATCTACATGGGGTTGATAATAGAAGGACATAAAATATAATTTAAGAACTTCTTCTCTTGAGGTCTGCAACTGAGTGGTGCATTACATATAGGGTATCTGAATCAGAGACAAGAAAGAAGGGAAAAAATATCAGAGGAAAAGTGAAGAAAATACTTTAAATTGTTGCATTTTACACACTAGCACTGTGAGGGTATATTGTACAATAGCATCTACATTTTTTTAAAAAAATGAACAATGGCTCCCCCCCTAAATAAGGACTTTAAAATCTCCTTTTGGTGGTAAATATTTAAAGTATGATAGAGATAGAATTTGAAAAAAATGAAAAAATTGAAAAGCAAATTCCTTTAGTTGTCATATAATGAACGTTGTATATTTTACATAAGTAGGCAACTGGCATAAATCGATGTTAAAATAAATCACAAGTATTTAGATACATAACCCGTAGCACTTAGATACATAAATTGAATTCCTAATTTGCTCTATGAAGAGATTGTGACATCTGTGTCAGTGTGAACAATGCAGATTTTTAATATGTAAGATACCATATTGGATTCCACAAACATTATGTAGTATTAATACAATGTTACAAAGGCAAACCTGCTTGAGATGAGAGCAGCAAGATGTTGCAGCAAAAATCGGCCATTAATTATGGTGATGGTTCCAGGCCCTCAGCACTGCAGACTTTTCAGCAGAAACCTTTATAGACAGCGGAACTGATCCCTGAAACATCCAGCCTCCATGAATTGGACCACCCCTTCTGCCTTCCTAGCCAACAGGGATTTACAGTCTCACATCTGAAGGGTGTGGCGTTGGGGAAGGTTACTACCATCAGCTCCCACTGCGTTAGGTTGCATAGTGACCTATGCATGGTGGGACAGCTGTAAGGGATGATGATGATGATAAACTATTAGGGAGAATCTGTTATAGCTGTTATTAAAAAGTGGTGTGATAATTTTAGGGACACATAAGACTTGTAGGTGGTCTTTGAGCAGCTGGGAAGCATCTATTCCAGCTGCAGCTGGCCTCATGGGTAGCAGTGTTCAGCGATAAAATTATTTTTTTTATGCCAAACAAACAAAACTGGTGGTTTTGATAATTTTTTTTAATTTTAAGGCAGGGCTCATTTGTAAGATCCTCAAAATCTTAACCCTTGCTATATAATGGTTGTATGCAATAGGACCAAGCAGAGATTATGACATATGAGAGTAATTACATCAGCTGTGCTTAATTAAAGATAGTCAAGTTCTTAGTGACTACTCACTTTTACTACAAAGTATTAGAAACTTCCTGGGAGTGAGAAAGGCCTGGTTTCCATTAGAACTAAGAAAGGGTTGTACTTTGCTCGAGTTCAGGAGTGTCAAACTCGTGGCCCCTGGGCTGGATGCGTCATGTGCTGGCCCTGCCCCCGCCTGGTTTAAGTGAAGGGAAGTCCTAATATGTCACGTGATGCCGCCATGACGATGCGAGTTTGACACCTTTGCTCTAGTTCATGCTTTTACTTCAGTTGAAGTAAATGCTGAGAGCCAGAATCCCAGATGGTTTTTTTTTTTTTTTTTTGCTACTGTGCTTATCAAGTCTAAAGATATGGTGAAATTATTCTTGGAATGCTGAAGGGAATCCCTTTCTCCTAGGAATAATAGGGATTTTGATTAAGTGTAGCAAATATAAGATTTAGCCGGACTTACATTTTATGGCTTTGATTTGTTATGTTATTTATACAATTTATTACTTACAACTTACAATTGTAGAAATACAATTAATTTATGTGATTAATAACCTTCATGCAGAACACTCATAGTAGCTCTGTGTAAATATGCTTGGGTTTGTACCTGAAGCAGAGCTCCACTTCAAAAATGCTGAAATTTTGAACAGCTTACATATCCTATACTGTAAGTAAATGGATGTACATGCAATGAACATGTAAGAGAAAATAAAATGGAATTCTAGAAACATAGTTGCCTGTGATTGAGCCTGCCCAATCACAATGAGAGCAGTCAAAGTCCTTTGCAAGTTCTTCAGTCTCATGATTAAAAATAAATCATTAAAAAAATATCCTCTTCCCCTAACCAGGGCTGTCAAATTCGTGGCCCACAGGCCAGATGCATCACGCGCTGGCCAAGCCTAGTTTAGCGAAAGGGGAAAAATTGTGATATGACATGTGACACCACCGTGACAATGCAAATTTGACACCCCTGCCCTAACCTTTTCTTTTATACATAATTTAGGATGAGGTGGAATTTGAAATCATTTTAAATAAACAAGGCTGACTGTGGTCTGCATCCTTCGATTCTATAGGATAGGCTACTCCCAAATCTTCAGATCCAATTTACTTCAAGCTTCTTTGAGAAGAGTTTTTGTTTTGACTCAGGCATAACTTAAATTATTAACACAGCCAAGGCTGCCTGTTGTTTGCCCACCTGTCTGTTCTGGAAACGATATACAGTTGATCCCAGCTAAAACTGCTGACATGCAAGTCTTTGATCACGAGAATATTAAAGAAACCTGATGCTTAATCTTGGCTAGTTCTTTATTAACATGTGAAATTAAAACATTTGTCAAAATCTCATAAAGTTGCTTCAGACTTAACCCAGAACAGGGACAGAAGAGGTGGGGGCTCCACTGGCGCCCATGGGGTGGGGCAAAGGGGTCAGAAGCGACATAGAACCGGTATATAACATCATAGCACTGCATGCCCCTCCCGTTTTGCAACATCATATGTAGAACCCAAAAGGGCAGAGCTTGCAGCTGGATGCCCTTTGGGCTCTATAATCATATACATTTGATGAGCAAATGATTAACAAGTGAAGAAGTAGATGTGCTTTATGTTGAGAAGATTCTTTGTGTTCAAAGGGTAAGGCAGCAATGCAGTTTTCCCTTATGAGGTTTATGTTGTCTCACCTGATGGTTCTAGTAAGCAAAAGAGGTGCCTGCAGATTTGTGATATGTACCTTAGTCATAAATATTAATTTTATGAACAGGAATCATTAAAGATATATCTTTAACGTAAGATATATCTATGTGGCATCATTGACTTTAAGAAGAAGGAAGACTATGTTGCTTCGTGAAGCAACTTAGAAGATGCTTTGCAGGGGATCACATAGAAGTATAGCAATCTTTTGGAAGGTCTGGATGTGTCCAGTGATCAGCGACTTCCCCAAATCCGTGCTGTTCATTCTACCTGTTTCTCCTGTTGCCAAGATTGACATAATTTCTGTGATGGGACTTCTTGACCTTGAGTCTCTGTAGAACCCTGGTCATGATCAAAGTCAGGAGTCTCCAGCCTTGACAACTTTAAGCCTGGCAGACTTCAACTCCCAGAATTCCCCAGCCAGCTTTCTGGGAATTGAAGTCCGCCAGGCTTAAAATTGCCAAAGTTGGAGACCCCTGATCTAAGTAACTTTATTTTTTTTATACTGATACATTTTTTTTTAGTCCTTGACTGACTAAAAATTAGATGATGGTGTTAACTCTGTTTCATTAAGAAACAAAACACTTGCAATTTCTTCTAAGATGTGTCTTCTCTGAAGAAAGTCTTGTAGTGGTCAGTGGTGGCTCCTCATAGGAAAATATGCATTAGGGTGTGTCTTTAAATTTTTTATGTTGGTTTTTTCCCCCTGACAACTCAGATGTAGCTTGTTATGTGGACATCCTTAAATCTGAGTTTGTGATCGTGTGTCTTTAGCCTGGATAAAATAATATTGTGTTTGGTGCTCATAGTGTTAAGTTTCTCAAATACCAGATGCATTTTCCTATGTTAAGAAACAGTTGCAGACAAATATCTTTCATCATTGTCCATGATGCAGTAGTTTCAAGAATAGATGTATTGCTGTAATATTTGGAGGAAAGGTAAGATGAAAAGCTAAGAACATTTTAAAGCCGCAACAGCCTATAAAATCTCAAAATGAAAGTGCATTATCATTGTCCATATAACAGTGGGGGAAAAAACCTATGGGTTGTATCAGCCAATTTAAGTTATCTTTAAGAAACAAGAAGATTGTAAAGAGGATAGATAATTGACCTGGAAGCTAACAGACATTAATTGGACTTTACTGTTGTTATTATGGGGGCAGAGCATTCAATCAGGATATTCTAGTCACAACATTTAAATTATCTTTTTCAGTTCACTGGGCATAATCTCATAGGTGTCTTGGAAGTGGTATTCATATATTGTGCTAAATCATGGCTTTAGCCATGGCTTGTTGAGTAAATCTTAATTGGCATATTCAGTTTCATACATTGTAGCTAATTACAAGCAAGCATATCATTTACTACAATGTAAGAACTTTGCAAGAGGGAACCTTTTATCTCTACTATGTGCATAGGAACTAGATTTTTTTAAACTATATTCAAGTAATAATATGTAAGGCGTATATATGGAGTATCTATAAAACTTACTTTTGGGGAGACATGTACAAGAACAAGCTACAAATGTTTTGTTTCTTACTGAAACAGTGCAACACAACCACCAAAGCTTCAGTCAATCAACATCTAAAGAATTATCAGTTATCATGAAAACAATACTTGCTTGCATTTATTTATTTTATATCCTGGCTTTATTATTGTTTTTTATATACGATTCATGATAGAATATTAATTCTTCTGTTCAGTTGTGTCCAATTTTAAGAAACTGGCTGGATATACTCTACGGTATTTTTGGCAAGGTTTTTCAGAAGTGGTTTGCCATTGCCTCCTTCCTAGGGCTGAAAGGAAGTGACTAGTTCAAGGTAACTCAGATAGATTTGTGCCTAAGGCAGGTCAAGAATTCATGGTCTCCTAGTTTCCAGCCTGATGCCTTAACTACCACACCAAACGGGCCAGTGGTGAAATCTGAACCGGTTTACTACCGGTTCACTGGCTGCGCATGCGCATTGCACACCATGCACCAAATGCAAGGTGCACGCGTGCAGTGCACGCCAAAAGAGGCATACGGTAAGTAGAACAGCATGCGAGGGGGGGTAATCAGCTGTGGCATGCAATCTTTTTTTTACTTTTAAAAGCATTGCTTTTAAAAGTAAAAAAAAAAAGCCTCTGACGATTGCGCTGCTCAGCTGGGATCGTCAGAGGCTTTTTTTTAACCTTTTAAAAGCATTTTTTTCTACAACCTGAAGAGATTGTAGAAAAAATGCTTTTAAAAGTAAAAAAAAAAGCCTCTGATGATCACGCAGCTCAGCTGGGTGGGGGGGGAGGGCAGGGATTTTTGCTACCGGTTCTCCGAACCACCCGCCACCATCGCTACCAGATCAGGCGATCCAGTCCGAACCGGGAGCATTTCACCCCTGAAACAGGCTCTTTATGTGTTTGTGTATGCATGTGTGCATGGGTGTGCCTATACAGGGTATCTCAATCTACAGTGGGACCATATTGTATATCTTGAAGAGATTTAAACTTTCACCAGTGGTTGAATAATTTCCATAATCTTTATCCATCCAGGAAGTAAAATCCACTCTTGGTGTCAATAACGAGAACCAATACATTATTGCTACATGAACCAGAATTATTCCAGTTTGTTCAATGGGATTTGTTTTTCTTTGTGTATAGACCATTTTTGGCAATGTGGTGGCTCAGTGGTTAAGATGCTAGGCTTGTTGGCTGGAAAGTCGGCAGCCCAGGTTTGAAACCTGAGTGACATGCGACAGGATTAACTCCTGTCCTCACGTCAATTCCTGCCGACCTAGCAGTTTGAAAGCATGCAAATGCGAGTAGATAAATAAGTACCACTTCGGTGAGTAGGTAACAGCGCTTTGTGACATCATTCTGGCCACATGACCGTGAAAATGTCTTTGGACAGCACTGGCTCAATGACCTTGAAATAGAGATGAGCACTGCCTCTTATAATTGGCAATGACTAACCGAGTAAAATCCACAGAGACTACTTTACCTTTTTTTAAATAGAGCATTTTGGTTTTGAACTGTCATAACAACTCTTACTACAAAAGGGTTTCACTGAAGTCAGTGAAAGTTGAGAAAGTTTTGTTCATTTCAGTTGAAAGAATCTGGAAAAACATGCATATATAACTCACACTGAAGTACTAAGTCATTAAAGAGCAACAAGAGAAGCACTGTAAAGCTTTTTAAATGAAAAATGTTGCAAAATAAATAGAAACCAAGAGCTGTTATGCAAAGGAAAAATGTGTTTTTGTCTTCGTGGCATTTCAAAAAACTTTTAAGTGAACCAACTTAATTTGGTTTCATATTTTGCTATACAGATGGCTGATACCTAGAAACCAAACCAGATGCATAATCGCTGTTATGCAAGCTTATTTCTTGAATGCAACTACTTTACATGGCATTTCACTAAATAGCCCCTCACCCCACTTGTTGTGATTATAGGATGTGTGATTCATTGTGGTAACCATGGAAACTCAGAGGAAACTTGCTATATTTGCTAGAATGAACTAACATAGAATACATTCTATTTCAACAAGCTCAAATCAGTTTCTTCCTTTTCAAGTGAAAATAATGCAAATGCGTAAAACTTTATTTGGAGACTTAGTTTGAAGGGGATACAATCAAATATTGGAATTAAATCACATCTCCAAGCTGAAATCAGAAAATTGAATTGTTGAATGTTATTAGGTGCCTGTGAAACAGTGGAAAATTTAATTAATTTTCTGTTGGATCATCAGAGCCAATCTCTATACCCCTAGAAAATAATAGTAACACAAGAAATATATTTTGATTTCTCAGCTCATGCTCTCACTAAATAAAAGCAAATGCTTGTAAGCTTAAGAAAAAATGGGCACCACTGTTTCTAGCATAATAGCAATTATGGAACAAGATATTTCTCCTAATTCCTATCTTAGTCAAGATGCACAATTGGAAGCCTCAAGGAAGAGTTGTATCTTCTGTTGACAGTTGCCTGACATGGTCTGAATCATTGGCATATGGTTCCTGCCCTTTGAGCCAGCAGGGCAATCCATTTGTTCTTCATCTTTTTATATTCTATTTAATTTGTTTTATTCATATTTTATGTTGCAGCATTAGCCTATATTAACAACCTTTATTTCTGCCTGAAGATAATTAAATAGTCATAAGATCCCGAGCATCTTGGAATTTAACCCAAACTCCTGAAGAAAAGAAGATGGAACGGACTCCCATACCTTATCTACCCTTAGGGGCTTAGTCAAAATGAATAGTGCAGTTTATTCATGTTTAGAAGAATGGCATTTAAATTTTAAATGACCGTGGCATTAATGACTGAAATCAGTAATGCAGAAGATTGTTATGTGCATTGCTTTGGTTATTCTCTGGCTCTGAACCAACTCAACAGTGTGAATGAATGCCCTTTTGGATGCCCGTCCTTCCTCTTTGAAAGATACAGAGTTCATTCAAACGCCCCCATTTTCTTTCAGACGCAGTTTCAACATCTGCCTATGCATCTCCAGCAAGAAGTTTAGGAGATCCAGGAATCACACCATTGTCTCCTTCCCACATTGCGGTAAGATTTTTCATCAATACAGGTAGTCCTCGAATTGCAACAGTTCATTTAGTGACCGTTCAAAGTTGCAATGGCAGTGAAAAATGCGACCTATGACCATAGTTCACACTTAACAACCCATTGTGGCATCTTTGTGGTCACGGGATGAACATTCAGATGCTTGGCTTACTCATATTTATGACCATTGCAGTGTCTTGGGGGGGTCATGTGATCACCGTCTGCAACCTTCTGACAAGCAATGTCAATGGGGAAGCCAGATTCACTAACAGCCACGTTACTAACATAACAACTGCAGTGATTCGCTTAACAACGGTCGCAAGAAAGGTCATAAAATGTCAACATTCACTTAATGTCTCACTTTACAACAGATATTTTGGGCTCGATTGTGATAGTAAATTGAGGGCTACCTGTATTAGCTTTCTCCAACCTAATATTTTATATATTATTGGATTTCAGCTCTTAAAATCCCTAGTTGATATGACCAAATCATCATTATCACCATCATGAAAATCTATATGGTTGCTAGGAGTCAAAGATGATTTGATGGCACATCATTATTTCAAAAACATTACAACATAATTGTTTAAAAGGTCAGCTTTGTTGGCAAATAATTTCAGGCTTCAGCTCCTGAACTATATCAAAGGAAAATCAGATAGAGGCAATAATGTCTACACCTCCTTCTTGAACCATCCCGTTTCTGTACCTTGGACAGAAGGACTCAGATGCAAATCATGCCGAGGAGCAGACATTTCTTGTTGTGGTGGCTGTTGACTTTGGCACAACTTCCAGTGGTTATGCTTACAGCTTCGCCAAGGAACCCGAATGTATTCATGTAATGAGGTGAGGACCCGTATCCTGGCCTTGGTGCTTGGAACTATATGATTCGTAGATTTTTTAATTAAGGGGACTCGAGAAATGCGGTGTGTGCAGTGGTTAAGAGTGCAGTACTGCAGGTTACTTCTGCTGCCTGCAGGCTGCCTGCAATTTGACAGTTCAGATCTCACCAGGCTCAAGGTTGACTCAGGCTTCCATCCTTCTGAGGTGGGTAAAATGATGACCCAAATTGTTGGGGGCAATATGCTGACTCTGTAAACTGCTTAGAGAGGGCTGTAAAGCAGGGGTGAAATCCAGCAGGTTCTGACAGGTTCTGGAGAACCAGTAGCGGAAATTTTGAGTAGTTCAGAGAACCTGATAAATACCACCTCTGGCTGGCCCCAGAGTGGGGTGGGGATGGAGATTTTCCAATATCCTTCCCCCAGGAGTGGGAAGGAAATGGAGATTTTGTAGTATACTTCCCCTGGAGTGGGGTGGGAATGGAGATTTTGCAGTATCCTTCCCCTGCCACTCCCACCAAGCCATGCCATGCCCACCAAGCCACACCCACAGAACTGGTAGTAAAAAAATTGGATTTCACCACTGCTGTAAAGCACTGTGAAGCGATATATAAGTCTAAGTGCTATTGCTATAAGTGCTATTAACTTAATCAACATGTAATGGACAAAGTGAAATATAAAGAGTTAAATTATTCTGTGGTAAAATTGCTGGTTTGATTAGTGCTTATTTTAACTACAAATAGGGATACCTTTTGATTTTATCTGCTTAAATTCATGTAGAAATATCTAAAAGCCACACTAAATTATTATTTCTGAGTGAGTGTAACCCAATGGAGGCAGGCAGACTTCCCTATTCCTATATTTAGGAAGAAACCTATCACAGAATCTCTGATATGTGAGGATTCCATCTCAGTGTATTGGCCCTTACACATCCTGTCTTTGCATCAAAAGACGCACAGCCTATTCTGATCTTCTATAGAGCAGAATTGAGTGTCATTAGTATATAGATTACACCTATCCCCCCCCCCAAACTACTGAACGACCCAAGCAATGATATTACATGTTAATCACTATTGGAAATAAAAATGTATGTTGTAACCCATGTCACAGCTCATAAGCCCCAGATACCCTCTTTACAAGTAGTAGAATCCCTGAAATACAGTGCCCTCAACTCCGGGGAGGTTGGGCATTGTCAGAAACTTTCAAGAAAAACTTACATTAATCCTTCTTGTGGGTCTGTCATAAATTTGAATGGATGCTAAGTGACCAACCTTAAGTCAAGACTTACCTATATGCAGTCTTCTGATACTGTACCCTGAGCCTGTGTCCTTCCCAAGGGTTGGGTGGTCTGATTTCTAAATCAGGGACTGGGTCATTTGATCCAGTGTGAGAAGTCCTTGATGTACAAGGTTTTGGTGAGGCAGGACTTCTTTTACGGTGACAGGGCTGCTCCAGCATGAAACTTCCTTCTGCTTATCTCCAGACATGTCTGATGATGCATTTTCAACCAGAAGCATCAGACATATGGAAATAAGCAATTATCTCAACAGCACCAGTATTTCATAAAATAATCTATATATATATAAAAGCGAAAACCACTCACGCATTAATCACGAAATCTCCAGAACCGTAAAGCCTACAAACTTGAAATTTGCCACCTATGTTCCTCTTGGCTTCTAGGTGCTCACTAAGAAAGGATTTTTCGAAATGACCATCAGAGCATTAGTATTTCCTATATTATTATAACACCCTCTGATACTAATTAGTTAGATGTGCTACTCCTCCTCCCAACTTGAAAATAACTCTGGAGAAAATGGGATAGGATAGGACAGGCTTCTGTGGGGCAAGTCTCATGGAGAGAAGGGGTTAGAAAGCCTGAGGGAGAGAAGGGGATAGGATAGGAGACATTTCTGTGGGGCAAGGCTGAGGGAGAGAAGAGGGGAGGATAGGGGAGGATTCAAGCTGTAAGTGTCGATTTATCAAGCCCGATCACATAGTTTCGTAGCGAAGCACGGGGATCCAACTAGTAGGAAATAAAAGTATTTTTTAGTTATATAGAAATGTTCAAAGGTTTTTAGAAATGAGAATTTTCCTGCAAACCAGATTTCAGACTTCTATAGTTAGAAATGGAATGGCCAATATTGTACTGCAATGTATTTCCTTTTTCTAAAAAAAAAAAAAAAAAAAAAAAAGCAAGCCTTAGAATGGCTTTTCCCCTGTGATTTGCAATTTTCCATTAATCTGCAAGGAAAAACAAATATAAAAGTTGTGAATTGTGAATACTGAATCAAATCTGAACATTAGTTCAAAAGTGAAAACTGGATCAGTGTGAAATACTATCAAGTGGTATTTAGCCATCCAAACTATATAGTTCATAAAAATGAACGTAAGAAATCCCAACAGTGGTTCTTGTGAGTTCTTTTTCAGACTTGTATCTAGAGAGCTTTTTTAAAATAAATAAATAAAAGGAATAAAAAAGTATGGCAGTTACGGTAAGTATGGCTTATGTTTATTAAACTGTGCGTAATGTAGATAGAATTGTAAAGTCAATATTTATGTAATCAGTGTACTTTGGAAGATATTTATTACAGGAAATGTCATTTCTAGCTACATTATATTTGAGGATGTTTATATTAAAATAAAAAAAAATGTTAGTTCTATCTTATTCTTTTTCATTACCCCTCACCCTTCCAGAGTTTTCTTACTTGCTTTGCACTGATCCTTTTCTACTATTAGTTTTCAATAAAATGTAAACAGGACAAAATTACTTTCTTGTCACTATTGTTAACATAGCCATAGAGAAATCAATGGAGTGGATTGGGAGATGTGTAATTGAGTGTGAAGCTTCTGGTAGGTTGTGATTGCAAAATTGTTAGTACAAGCAAAATCTCAGAGCTGGAAGGGTCAGTAAGTCAATCTCCTCTGCTATCCTGTTCTATAAAATGTAAAACATTTCTTATAGTTCCTCTCCAAAAGAAAAACAAATACAGCTCCAAGGAGTTGCCAGCCATTCTGCCACAACAGCAGTTGTGAGTGCAAGTGTCACAACTGATTGCAATTTCTGTTATTACCTAGAATACAGATAATCATAGAAAAATCTTATTCTTCCCTCCAGCTTTAAAACTGCAGGTGAAGAGGGGAGGGAAGCAGCAAAGGAAGGAAAATTAAAATGCCCTTACTTGAAGCTCATGCTTTATCGTGCTTTTTGTTCAGTTAGGCTAACATGGAAATGAAGTAGCTTCTTTATGGTATAAAATCCTCTTGCTTTTAATGTAGAGAAACTGCTCCTTCTTAACTCCTTCACAGAGATTTCTAGTTGTTTGTGACTCCGTATCAGAGATGACAAACACTGAGGTCAAGGCAGTGGTGTAATCTAAATTTTTTTCCTACCGGTTCTGTGGGTGTGGCTTGGTGGGCATAGCTATGTAGTCATGTGACTGGGGGGTGTCAAAAGACAGAAACTCACTTTAACAATATCCTGCTGGAGCAGGGGGGTGGACTAGATGACCTCGAGGTCCCTTCCAGCCCTGGATTGCTGTGCTCTTTCAAGGTATCCTCGGAAGCTGCGTCTAGTGCAAGGTTTGTGGTCCTTCCTTCCTCCCCTTTTTCCCTCCCTCTCTTTCTTTCTCTTTCTTTTCCTTCCTTCCTTCCTTCCTGCCTGCCTGCCTGCCTTCCTATCTTCCTTCCTTCCTTCCTTCCTTCCTTCCTTCCTTCCTTCCGCAGCACCCCACCCACCCCCTGTGTTTGGCCTAGCAGGCCTCAGGGAAGCCTCCTGGGAGCAAAAACGGAAACCCCACCCCCCAATAAGTAGTAAAGAAATTTAAAAAGTAAAAAAAAAGTTCTGATGATTGTGTGGCACAGCTGATTGTCAGAACCTTTTTTTTACTTTTTTAAAGCATTTTTTACTACCTATTACCTGAACGGGTAGTAAAAAAATGTTTTAAAAACGTTTTTTTAAAAAGTTCAGACTATCAGCTGTGCCTTGTGATCATCAGAACTTTTTTTTACTTTTTAAAGCATTTTTTTACTATGGGTTCAGGTGAACCAATAGCATTTTCACTGCCGGTTTGGGAGAACCACCCCGCACCGATAGCATTTCACCCTGGGTCAAGGAGTTGAAACACACACAAAAATGGGTCTGTCTTTGGGATGATAAACCTGTCCAGGTTAGGTTGAGGATACTTCATTCATTTTTGAAAATAACTTCTATCAGTATAGGATTAGGATTGAATAGAGTATGTATACAAGAACAGGGGTGAGTGATTGTATTATTAAGTTATTGATTCATTGTATTTTGTCATAAAAAGGGTATAATCTCCTCCAACATATTAACTTTTTATTTTAGTGTAGTACTTGTACACATTTTTAACTTTCTCATAGAATAATAGAGTTGGAAGGGGCCTTGGAAGTATTCTAGTCCAACCCCCGGGGGCTCAAGCAGGAGACTCTATAGCATTTCAGATAAATGATTGTCCAGTTTCTTTTTGAAAGCCTCTAGTGATGGAGCATTTACAACTTCTGAAGGCAAGTTGTTCCATTGGTTGATTGTTCTCACCGTTAGGAAATTTCTCCTTAGTTCTAGGGTTGCTTCTCTTCTTGGTTAGTTTCCATTTATTGTTTCTCATCTTGCCTTTTGGTGCTTTGGAAAATAGTTTGTCTGTCTTTGTGGGAGCCCCTCAATATTGAAACACTGCTATCATATCTCCCCTGGTCTCTTTTTTTTCCATTAGATTAGACATACCCAATTCCTGTAACCATTCTTTGTACGTTTTAGCCTCCAGCCCCCTAATCATTCTTGTTACTCTTCTCTGCATTCTTTCCAGAGTCTCAATATCTTTTTTATATTGTGATAACCAGAATTGGATGCAGTATTCCAAGTGTGATCTTACTAAGGCTGTGTAAAAAGCCTTAGTAAGGCGTTTTCTCTCACTGAAACAAAGTAGCTTAAAAACACAATTAAGTGACTCCAAGCATATACTACCATGCTACTGATATTGTCCTTGACTTCATCAAACTATCCTAAGAACAATGCAATTAAACCGAGTCTTGACTCCTGCTTCTTAACCTTTCCTGTTAACATCAAAGTGCTTAACAGAGAAGAGTGACAGGGAAGACTTTATTTATAGTGCTCGAAATGCATAATAAAAAGACTGGAGGCGTTGCCAAGGTTTCTTGATGCAGAGTAGAGATGTAGTATGGGACAATTGGCTTAGGGCAGAGTTGCAGAGATAGTGATAACTAGGATGGGCCAGGGAAAAAATGTGACAGGCTGGATGAATAAATAGGGACCACTGTTTTATCAGGTCTCAATAATTTCTCTTATCGTTTATGTATGATAAGATAGTATATAAGATAGTATAAGGTAGTATTTTTGATAGTATTAAAATAAAAATGTCTGCAAAAGTAAATGGACAATACTTTGTTAAAAAGCAATGTGACTTTTTTTCCACCACTGGAATTTTTTAAAATACAACTCTTTTAAAATAAAACAAAATTAAGACTATAGGAAACAGGCTTATAAGAAGCTGGCTATTGCTTTGTGTAGACAAACACTCTTGATTAACAAGTAGCACTAGTTGACTAGTTTCACCTAAGTCAGGGATCTCCAACCTTGGAGTTGAAGTCCGCCAGGCTTAAAGTTGCCAAGGTTGGAGACCCCTGACCTAAGTGACTATTTTAAGTCTTATTTGGAAATGCTTTGGATTGAACCTGGGACTGTCTGCATGCAAAGCATACGGTTTTCTGCTGAGCTATATCCTCTCTGGATAGTCCTAACTATATCTTGGTGGGAAATTTTATGGTTATACAAAGCTTCTGGTTCAACCAACATATGTATATTATGCACAATTGTGATTGCGTGTTTCAAGAGTTATCTCAAGTCAATGCAGGATTTAAACGTTGGAGGGCATTGGCCTTTTGTCTTACCTAGTGCTATTAGTCCTTGTGGTGGAGTAGGATTTGTATTCTTAACAATCAGTGTGCATTAGAGGCCTGAACTAGCCAAAATCTAGGTCAGAATCTGTTCCTTTTTTTCTAGTTATAAGAAGGTAGAAAGGACTAGGGAAATCCCAACCTGAATCTGTCACAAGTTGTAGACCTTTCTTTTAGTAACATTCCACACAGTATTACTCATATTTACATCCTAAAGGAAGAAAATACAGGTTTTGCTATTATTGAATAAAAGCTGAAATTCTCTGCCAGCTGAATTTTGGGCCCTGATGTGTACAGTCTGAAGCAGAGTCTCAGAGTGCATTGGCAATTTTTAAACATTGGGACCATCCAAGTTGAGGAAGGGTTTGATAGAAAAACTCATTCGCATACTAAAGATAGCTCTGTGAATCCTAGCCACAGGGTGCACCCTGTGTGCCTGACAGAGCAACACTGAGAAGGGATTCAAAAGGTTTATTGCAGTTAAAATAAGATCAAAAATGAGTCAAAATTACAGTTATTAGGATTCCCAATCAAAACAATATTTTTTTCTTTGTTTTGATTGTACAGCTGGTGCGCAGGACTTCACAAGCAGCAATCTCAATTCAGACTCTGAATGGCACAAAATGATGCATTTTAATCTCTCTTTTTTTTTTAACCACAAGTTCCAGATTATCATGTGCCTTCACTAAAGTCTAATTCAAGATATTTGGATTTTATTATCTACAGTTATCATTTGTTAATTTAATAGACTTTTACAATTTGTGTATCCCCCCCACAAACAAGCCATTGGGATTCTCTTTGCTCTATAATGAGCTCCTAATTATATATTGAGAAGGGAATTTCATGGGCTGAGAACAAAGGATGTTTTATTGCTAGAAGACAATTGTGCAGTGCTAATGTATTGACTCAAGAGTAAGAGGTTGTGACCAGTTAGTGTGCCCTTTTGACAAATGACCTCACCAGAAAAGCCTAAGAGATTTACTTGTGTTATTGACATTGTTAATAATAAACGGGGTGCTGCAGCAAGGAGAAAAAATAAACACTGTCACCCACAAAATATACTCATATCTATGCTCTTTATTATTTGATTCTTGAATGCAGTCTCTTGTATTAAATGTAGTTTTACATGCTGGGGCAGAACCTGGCTGCTGCAGTCCAGCTCACCTCAGTAGCGAGCAACCTTCTCCGAACCAAGAACTACTCAAAATCAAAACAACTATATTTTTTTCTCTAATAGTCAAGGACCGTAGGGGACACTTCTTTAAAATAGGGCTCTATTATATAAAGTACTTGATGTTTTTGTTTGTAGAACATCTGAGGAAACAGGATTTACAATGCTTTGGGCAATTTGATGGATTTAATTGACACATCTGCTTTCTTCTCACACAGACCCATCATAGGAATCCACAAGTAAGACCTGGCGACAGTAAGGTCCTGCTTGTGGATTGTTCGTTAGTGCTCGGGGGCACTTTGTGAGAAAAGTGGCACACTTTATACCTAACTGTTGGTGGATTTTCCTCCAGAACTTCTGAATCTCAGAAGTTGTTGTTGGTTGTTGTTGTTTTTTAGTCTTAGAAGGTTGTATACTAGTGGTGGGATTCAAATTGTTTTGCTACCGGTTCTGTGGGCGTGGCTTGGTGGGCATGGCAGGGGAAGGAAACTGCAAAATCCCCATTTCCTCCCAATCAGCTGGGACTTGGGATGCAGAGAATAGATGGGGGCGGGGCCAGTCAGAGGTGGTATTTACCGGTTCTCTGAACTACTCAAAATTTCTGCTACTGGTTCTCCAGAACTGGTCAGAACCTGCTGAATACCACCTCAGTTGTAACTGATTTTTTAAAATAATTCCATAAAGCTACTGTGTTTGCATGGATTAAATTACGCAGGTTGAATAGGAATAGGTGTCAAACTTTGATGGATTTTAAATTATTTTCTCTATGTTCTAGGCGATGGGAAGGAGGAGATCCTGGTGTATCCAATCAGAAGACACCAACAACTATTCTCTTGACCCCAGAAAGAAAGTTCCACAGTTTTGGTTATGCGGCTCGAGATTTCTATCATGACCTAGATCCTAATGAATCAAAACACTGGCTATATTTTGAAAAATTTAAGATGAAGCTTCACACAACCAGTGTAAGTAGTGAATCCATTTTATATTCTACATAAGAATGTTCAATGTTCATTTGATATAATGAACATTTTGTTTTAACATACTATCCAAATAAATAAATGATATTTTTCTGCAGCATTTTTACATCTTAATTTTTTTGTACCCATTTTCTTTACAACCAGAGTTTCCACACACACAGACGCAGAGAGGAAAATACTTGTAAACTCCAGTATTCTGAAAATGTTAGGACTAAGTCCAAAAAGGACGCTGTAAAGTCCAATTGAGTCCAATTCTGTACTTAATTACATCTAATAAATAGAACTTGCCAAACTAAAGCTATAACAGTCTAACCTAATAAATATACCCTGGGAAGTTCTAGGCTATGGATAAACTTTTTCCTCTAAACCTCTAGTTCAGGACTCCTAATTTTGTCTCTTATTTTGGGTTTCTCTTTGGAATATGCTGCCTCTTTCCTGGGCAGGTCTGATATGACTGCCAAGATTCTCCCCCAGCTGCACAGAAAGCCTCAGAAAAGTGAGGTTTGTGTTTCTGCCAGGTTTCCCCTCTCTGCATACAGGGGAATGGACCTCAAATCCTCCATTTGCAAACTTCCCTGCTGGATTCCCATTGACTTTCTGGGGAAGCCAGCAGAGAAGATTGCAAATAATGATCACATGATTGCAGGGCACTTGGCAATTGGTCATAAAAGTGAACCAATGGGATTGACAGACCAGTGCGACAGTTTATGGTGTCTGGAAATGCTTTACAGGTCATAACGTACCCATTCTGAGGGTGTCATGATTGCAAACCGTTCTTAAGTGATTTCTTGTAAGTTGAGGACTACATGTCTGGGCTGGAATGAGCCATTTATGAGTAAACTCACTGATAAATGTAGGATTTAAGCCTTAACCTTCATATTGCAGGTCTGTCTTTTATAAACATAATCAAGTATAAAAGAGAGATCATATTGAAATGAAAATCCAGGATAAATAGGACTGTAAAAATGCCTTCTTCAAGGAGTCATTGATAGGTGAAATGAGCATACCCATGTCCCATCCATCGCACATTTTCCATTTCAGATTCAGATAGGTGTTCATCATTGGTAATATATACAGGTAGTCTTCGATTTACAACAGTACATTTAGTGGCCTTCTAAAGTTACAACAGCAATGCGACCTTCTGACGAGCAAGGCCAATGGAGAAGCCAGATTCACTTAACAACCAAGTTACTAACTTATCAACTACAGTGATTCACTTAACAACTGAGGCAAATCGTAAAGGTGGTAAAATGGGAGTAAAACTCACTTAACAAATGTCTCACTTAACAACAGAAATGTTGAGCTCGATTGTGGTCATAAATTGAGGACTACCTGTATAGCAAAAGAAAGGTGAGCCCATCAAATAGAAAGCTAAAGGCTTCAACCCTTTTCCTAGAAGTTCTCTGGGTCTTCGTGCCCCAGCCATAGCTACTTCTCGACTTAGCATTTTTGCATAAATCCTTCTGCGCTAACTTGTTTTCAGGGGGAGCCTTACTTTGCATACCGTCCAGCATTAGTATGTGAGACAGATAAGGCATTTATTACCTGTGCTACCTTTATGGGGATAGATAAAAAAGTGGGATAAATTTCTGTAGCTGTTTCCCCTGGTTATATAGTATCAAGGCATAACTAGCCATAATAACACTTCTCACTTTCTCTCATCTGCGCAAGAGGTAGACCAATCTCACAAGAGATGTAGTTTTCTAGTTATGACCATAATGGAACCTGTCCAACCTTTTTTGTGATAGCTATAAAATGGCATTAAGCACATCAGCATCACTATGAATGTGGTTTTGCTAAAAACTGAAAGTAAATGCCCCTTTTTGATAAAATGTGATCACGTGACTGTAGGATCAGCTTTAAATGAAGCCTAATTGCTGAGCACCGGAAGTTTGGTAATGTGACCATAGGGGCCAATAATCAGAACTTTGAATCTGAGTTGTAAGTAACTCCAAGTAGGTCCATCATAAATTTGAACGGTCACTAAGCGGCCAATCATAAATCAAGGACTACTTGTAGGAAAAGCTTTATTTTAAAATGCTCCTTTTAAATTTTAAATGTTATCATGCCGCTACTCTTCACATTCCCCAAGCAATTGCCTCAATAAAACAGATGCATCAATGAGATTTAAAAAAAAATACCAAAACAACTAAAGTACAACACAGTGTTCAGTCAGACCGCCATATATAATGGTTCTACTTAATCTCAGCTCTACCTGTAATTTACTGGAGCCATCTGCATCGAGGCAGCATCACGGTAAACTTGAAAATCACAATTAAGAAGGGCAAAATAATAAAAATAAAATGACACAAACTAAAATCAGTCAGAATTGTGAGTATTAATCAGAAGGCATAATGATTGAAGCTCGGTGTTGTATTTCAAGTCAAAAAGCATGGTTTAACATTTGCTACTTCTGAACATTGTTTTCTTCTTCAGAACCTGACTCTGGAAACTGACTTGTCAGCAGCAAATGGCAAGAAAGTCAAGGCCCTTGAAATATTTGCGTATGCTCTGCAGTACTTTAAGGAACAAGCATTAAAGGTAAAAACCCCTCAGATTCTATTTCCAGCTTTTTATATTTGTAGCTGTCACAAAATGCTGTCCAACCATTTTAACCTTGCCAAATTCCAGCCTGCAGCAGTTTTTTTGATATAAACAAAGTGGAGCAGCTGTAGGAAATGTAGAAATACTGATGACGTTAAAACATCTAAACTACTTAACTCCTTCCTTCCTCACTAAGAAGACATTCCAGAAGATTCCGTCCTTGCATACAATGTTGCATACATTGATAACTTTCTTCCACAGTATTCAGTGGCAACAATTTGGTGCTGCTTCAGCATACAGTAGAACCTATGGTCACACATGTTTCTGACTACGACCAAATCGGGGTCCGACCAAAAAATTCACAATTTTTTTTTTGTGTCCAATTTCCCCTTCCACACCATTTTTTTTGTAAGCGCCAAATTTCCAAAATTAGGTTCGGGTCATGACCAAATCAGGTTGCAACCAAAGTTACGGAACGAATTATGGTCGTGACCAGAGGTTCTACTGTATTCAGAAAATGGTCTTAATGTGACATAATTCTTGGCAACAAATAATTTTGCTTTTATATGTTAATAATTATATGTTTGATCAGAAAGCAGAATTGAATAAGAACCACCCAAGGATCTGATTTTTGATTGTGGGGCATTCAGAAAGGGATTTCTCCATATTCTGTCATTTGGTAAACAGAGATAAGTTCCTGAGTTGATTTGTCATCGCAAAGTTAATTGGACTACCATTCTCATAGATTCGTGTCATAGGTAATGCTGTGTTCCCTCAAAGTCCTATAGAGAGCCTGCTTATCTGTTCATTGTGGTTGCTTGTTGTGACCCAAGGCTATGGGCATCTCTAATCTGTGGAGAAGCTACAAAGCCCATCTCCATGTCAGGCCATTTCCATTAGGCTAGTCTTCTTTTTTCTATTCAATTCCAGCTCTGTTGGAGTTCTCTCATAATTGTTTAAGTATAAATGCTATAGACAAAGTACATGATAATACAATTGAAATCACTTTAATTGTGCTGTTTCTGGAAGTATTCTCAGTGAAGTATTCCCAAGCTGCAGAATTTTTGGAACTCAAAACTATCCATTTCATTGGAGCACATATTTTAATGCATTGGCTTCCAAATCTTTCTTCTTTTTCATAATAAATTCTTTCCCCCTTTTCTGTTCCTAGTCCTGATTCAGAATCATGGAAGCAAAATAATTCTTGGTTGCAAAATACGTAGCACTGGGTGCCAAAGAAACATAAGGAGAGTTTCTATGGGAAATGTTGTTATAGGTAAAAAATTAAATCCATCTGTCCTGCATACTATAGCCATGATCAAAGACATGAATCTCCCCAGTTGGTTTCTAAGAAATAGGAGTGGCAGATACAATCTCAGTAAGAAAGCAATTGCTTTGACTTTGAATGATGGTTTTGCTTATGTCTATTTCCAACTCTTTACATGCTCACAATATTTATTGAGGTTTGGAGAGGTTTTTATTTCAAGTTGATTACATGCACATGATTTTTTTGCCCCATAAAAACTGAGGTGTGAATGTTCAGCAGTGCAAATAGAATAGAAATTTTATAATTTAAAAACTACACAACAAAAAAATATATAAGGAGCTCTTAGCAGATTAATATCAACTGCAGCAAATTAGTTTCAAACCTAACCTGTCTAGATAAATGTGGCATTGCCAGCCAGTGGCAGAATAGTAGTAACCATAGAGAAAACCCTTTCACATGCCAGTAGGAATGGGAAGTAAAATAAAATGTGCTCACAGTCTCTTATGCCTTAGTCCCTTCCCATTTGGATTACTGTAATGTGCTGAACATGGAGTAGCCTTGGAAAGCATTCAGAAGTTGCAAAACGTGGTGTGGTTGATGTTGGGTACTTCTCATTCACCTCTCTACATTGAGAGCAATGTCGATTGTTGTTTCGCTTCCAGGTTTGATTCAAGGGGCTATTTGACCCCATGTATTTCAGCCCTAAATGGCTCTGGACTGGGTTATCTGACAAGCTGCCTTCTTCTATAGTAATTTTCTTGTCTAATCGGATTGAATATGGCCAATGCCCTCCAAGTCTCATTTATATGAGATTATTAGAAGTAGGTTTTTTTCCCATCTAGCCTACAGCTTGGGACGTGACAGATCTCCCATCCCAATATTAATCATCCCAGCCTTGCTTAATATTTTTTTTAGGTTAGCTATGAGATTTGTTTCTCATACTGACAATAGGAAGAACAGTTACCAAAACAATTACAATGAACAGTGGGCAGAATACACCAGCTTCATAGAAGAGGTGAGTCAATCAATCAGAATAGATCTTGAAGGGATCTTGGTGGTCTTCTAGTCTAATCCCATGCTCAAGGAGGAGGTCCTATACAATTTGAGACAAGTGGCTATCCAGACTCTTCTTAAAAACCTCCAGTGATGAAGCACCTAAAGGCAAACTGTTCCACTGGTTAATTGTTTTTCTTATTAGGAAGTTTCTCCTTAATTTCAGGTCCCATCTCCCCACATTAAAAAAAGAATGAGAAAATGGAGAATAATCCTTAGATTATTGTATTGGTTAGATTTGGTTAGATTATAAAGATATAAAGATTTCTCAAACAGAAGTAGAGTTCTTGCTGGAATTTGTATGTTGTAATTTTAACATTCCTTCCAGTAAAATACTATTAATCAGGCTCTGAGGTCCTTTTTCCTGGAATTAATTATTTCCTGTCCAGACTACAAGAAGGAAGGTCTGGTATCAGCTAAGGCTGGTTAGATGCTGTCACTTGAGTTGAATAATATCCAGTCACCGCAGTTCCACCCCAGCTGCATTGCAATATGGCATTGGGGGGTAGCTGACTTCTTGTGTTTGAAAAAGCTATAAAGTTAGGAGCAAAGGCACACATCAAAGGAAACTGGAGAATCTTCACAGTAACATGCTGAGTCGCATCTTGAGGAAAGACCAGATTTTAAGGGAAAAAAAAAGATTTAATAGCATTATTTCTTAGGTATTTTTTTTTTTAATAGCATTGCTAGAAAGACCTTCCCTTTTCAGCTGCAAGTTTTAGATCTTATCACTATACTGTTGGTTAACCACATATTTTTTTCCTCTCAATCAAATGACATTACACCTTTTCATTCGTTTTCTGGAAAACAAAAAAGATACACAAAGTTGTTACCCGTCATGGAATTCCTCATCATAAATACCACCAGCAACCAATTGGACGCAGATGCCTAAAGAAAACACAGAGCTATTTTCCCTTATACATTAAGAACAGACGCTTCTGTTGTTATTTAAAAAAAAAAACACCAAGCAGTAAACGCCTACACAGGGAAAAAATTTGCAGTTAACTCCCAAGTTTTAAAATGGAAAAAAAAAGTGATTTAATTAGAATGTTTCCTTTAAATAAAGCAACCCTTTTAAATAAAGAAAGGATAATAGAATGGATAGATGTTTACAACAAGTGTCATGAAACCTGATTAATTCTAGGAAAAGACATTTGGACCAGACTTCAGCATAATGCAATATTATGTTTGTTTAATTTGGGCCTTTGTTTTGGAGAAATACTTGTCCTTCCTGAATTCTATTTTCCGACTTCCTTGATCGGATGAAATTGAAACCTTGATTTAGCTATCTAGGCAGTCCTCTGTTTCAATCAGGTTGAGTGATATTGACAGACAGACAGTGCAAGAAGCAAGAAAATAATTTCCACGGGAACCACTAAAAAGTGTTACTGAGTTTTGAAACAGCTGGTTCTAATTTTATATCTCACCACTGCATTGCTTCCAATTATTTTAGGAATTGAGTGACCAAGCTGGGTCAGAGTTTGAAAATTCTGATGTGCGATGGGTCATCACAGTGCCTGCTATCTGGAAGCAGCCTGCAAAGCAGTTTATGAGGCAAGCTGCCTACAAGGTAAGGTGAATATTGCAGGTATAAAGAGTAACAAAGATAAGATTGACAGAGGTATTCAGGTGTAGTACATAGTACTAAAGCATTTTTAAATTCCAAAACATTCAGACAACATCTGGAAGTATCTCAGACTTCTTCTAATTCATTGAACTGTATTGAAGAGAAGGTGCAGCACAATTGTACTTACAAGTTTCTGTTAATTATACAAATAGCTTAGAAAACCTGCAGTTATTTCATGGTTTTGTCTAGCTAGGGAGGTTGACATCAGCTGAAAATTAGCAGTCTTATCAAATTTGCAACTTCAGAAATTCCCTGATTCATATTTTAATGATATCTAATTAGTTATCAACAATTGACAGCTTAGCAACCATTCGCAGTTCTGAAAAATGGGACTTACAACCTCGTTGCAAAGTTGTGACATCCAGATCACCAACTCCCCCACCCCCTATTGTCATGTGACTGCATGGCATGGTGCTTGGCAACCAGCCTGCATTTATCACTATTTGCAGAACCTTACAATCCTATGATCATGATTTATCAATGGTTTTGCCAGAAATTGGTGTTTATTTCCATTTTCCGGTAAAATCCAGCCAACAGCAAGCAATAGGGTTGCTTTATGACTGTTGGATTTACTCAATGACCATCACAAAAAAGGTTGTAAAATCAGATCTAGTCATGTGGTGGCCCACTCCACAACCAACATGACTTGCGATTGAAATTGTAGGTTTAATATAGTCATAAATCAAGGACTACCTATAAATAATAAAGAATAAAGACAGAATTGCAAAGTTCCTTTGTTTTTCTCAGCAGCACATCTGTCTCTTGGAAAAATACTAATTTTCTTTCTAATATTTTATAAATTTAGAAACTTCTGGCATTGGATCCAAGTTTGTTTTGCTTATATGATTGATGAAGATAGCCTTATTACATGGCTGTCCATTACTTTTAGTTTCATTTCCTTTTTAGACATTTAGATGCATCTGTAGAATATCATCTATTTAATTTTCATAGCTAGCTTGATGTATATAATCCCACTGTCAGTGACTTGGCAGTGTATGTTTCCTAAAGGTGTTTTGGGTATTTTGATTAATCCCTAATGTATTCCAATAACTTTGAATAATTTCACCCATCACTGATGTTGAACAACATTTTTTTCCAACAATCTATTTTATAGGATTACTAATGAGGACATATCCAAATTACTTTTAAGGTTTTCAGGAAGGACACAACTGTAGATAAAGCTCAAACATTAGAGTCTGATGTTAATCTGTCTTGTCTTTGGCCTTATGTTGGTATGCATTTGTAACCATAGAAAATAAATGAATAAAGTATTCATGTTCTATTAACAATTCCCGTGTGTGTTGCAGTGCGATGTTGTTGAAAAATGTATGCATCCATTATGTATGTTTGGGACCATATTAACTAATCAATAATCGGAACAATACACACATAGGAGAAATGTATTACAAAAATAGAGAAAATAATGGTAGGCAGGGAAAATGGACATACCTGTAGTGGAAACCAAAGATGTCGGCAGGCTATGGACAAAATAAAAAAAAAAATGAAGATGGTGACTGTGACAATGCAGTCTCTCTTCATCTTTTTATGTGCCTTCCATAGAAAAAATGGCTATCCCTCAGATAGCACTATTGCAGTGTGGCCATTTTGACTTTTTTTAACCACATCCTGGAGAAATTGAGTCGTTGCCTATGATGTATGATTTGAAGCTACTTTCTGAATCAGACAATCTCTGTAGAATTAGGGCTCAAACTTATCTGGAAGCCTTCATGGGTAAAGCTTTACATATGGAGGCTTTCTTTAAGAAGTCTTTTGAAATGGGAAGCCATAACAAATTTTGATGAGGATATGTATTTGTGGAAGAGGCTACTCCCTGCTGTTCAAGAGTTGAGTTCAATATGTGTGTTTATATTACCTGAATAGGGATAAATGACTCACATGAAAAGGCAGAATACAAGTTGATGATGATATAGGCTAGTGTTAATATAACAGTACATTTGAGAAAATTTCAATCTGCCTTTTTAAAATTGCTTTATTTATTTTTTTACATCTACTGAAGGGATACTTCCTTTCAGTTACTATTGTAACTTTCTACCTCTGAATTCAAAAATCTGATAGTAAAACTAATAGGTACTTTTTGTTGATTTGAGAGCTGAAACTTTTGCTGTGAGAGTTTCTTAAAAGAAGCCAAATTTTCTAATGAATTATAGAAAATTGATACTAAATCTTAAATATAAAGTAATGTAACATCAGTAGGAAACGTTTTTCTTCAGCATGACCTGGGCATAGACGTTCTTACATGTCGCATTACAAATTATTCATCTATAAACTAACCATAGTAGAATATCACTCATATGTCATTGAAATTAATAATATCGAAAAGATCTGCCATATTCTCCTATCTCTTTACATGGACTGTCTGAAGTTTTATGGAAAAACACCATCTGAAATAGAATGGATGCTCAGCTTTGCTCGTATATTTTAGTGGAGTTTGGACTGGACAAATGTGTCACTCTTACCATGAATGGGAAAAATTAAGAAACCTGTGGAAATAACATGAAGAGTCTGGATGAAGGACAGTGAAGAAGACGCAGTGAGGCTAGTACACCATGAAAGTTTATAGAATACCAAAGAGACAAAACTGGCCTACAAAAAAGACTGAGTGAAAAATAGAAGAGACATGGCAAGACAAAGTATTACATGACCAGTATACCAAAAAATTAGCTAGAAAGCAATAACAACAGGCCAGGCAATAGTTATGAGCAGGAAAGTTGAAGAAAGAGATAGAAGTAGATAATTCTTGTTGTACAAGATCAAGTCTTAAGATCAAATGCATAAAATGCCAGAATTGAGAAGATAGCAGTAGACAGGAAATGCTGCCTCTGCAAAGAAACTAGTGGACCATCTAATTAGTTGCGGCAAGAAGTTTGCATACACTAACTACGAACAACTACATGACAAAGTAGCAACAATGATACATTGGAAGATCTTCAAGAAATTTGCAAGCAAGAACTGGTGGGACCATAAAATAGGCAAAGTACACCCAGATGTGTAACAATTGTCAATAAGAAAGACAAAAAAAAAAAGTCTGGATAATGGATGTTGCAGAACCTGGAGACAGCAAAATGGAAGAGAAAGAACTGAAGAATGCAATACACAAGACATGCAAATAGAAGTAGAATGACTATGGCAAAAGAAAACAAAGATAGTACCAATAGTAAGAGTGTAATCCCAAAACAGGTAGAACACCACTTGTTCAGCACTGACAAAAATCACCCTCGTCAGTTGCAAAAGGCAGCTTTACTTGGAAAAGTTTACATCCTGCGACAATATCTTTAATGTCATCAAACAGCAACATTTCCCTATCTCAGGTCCTTGGAAAGGACTTGAGAGGTGGATATAAATGTCAAATCCAGTCTAAATATCCAGTTGACAATGCAACCAACCATAATGATAATAGTAATTCCTCTAACCCATAATACTGGTTCATTGGTAAGCTACTTTTGAGTTACGTTTTACACTTTTACCTATCTGATCATATCCTTGGAGTTTAGTCCTAATTTAAATGAAATGGCTTCAGTCCAATCAATCATGATTAATTGGATCTCTGCACTTTTCCCCCAAAATCTCAACATCTTTTTTTTATAATGTGGTGACCAGACCTGGATGCAGTATTCCAGGTGTTACTAAGGTTTTCTAAAGCGGTACTAATACTTCACGTGATTTTGATTCTATGCCTTTGGTTATACAACCAGAGATTGTATTAGCTTTTTGGGCTGCTGCTGCACAACTGCTGGCTCATATTTAAGTGATCGTCCACTAGAATTCCAAGGTCCCTCTCACAGTTTTTGAGCCAATCTAACCTAATCTAATCTGTACTTGTACCTTTGCTTTTCCTACCCAAGTGTAAAACCTTGCTTTTCTCCTGTTCAGGGTGGCTTGACTAGGAAAATCAACATAGAATGCCTCCCAACCCCAAACCTATATACAATAAAATAGATTTGAGATTTATAAATAGGATGAAATGAGTCATTCCTCTCCCTTTTCTCTCAAAGCTGTATAATTTGTTACTTTATCTGGTAATTTCCATGAGTCTGTTAGGCATTACTCTTTACAAGGGATAGGCATGTAAATATTTATCTCCTTCCTAATGTATTATCCAACCTTTACACAACATATACATATATATATACCCAAACACCAGAAAGGAAACTCAAAACAATGGAGTCAGTATGGAGCATGTGATTTCCCAAAGTGTACATAGAAGTTATAATTAGTAAAAACCCTTCTGAAGTAAACAAACTACGAGTGGCATAGCACATCCAAAAAAATATAATGCTAGTTTGGTAGATTAGGAATCAGATTGGAACAATTTCGATTTGCCTACGTGTTTATTTCTATGCGTAGTGCAAAACTTTAAGCTCAGTCTGTCCTTTCTCCTTAGTTGTAGACAAGAGGCTGAGAAGTAAATGTCTTTTCCTCCAAGTTTTGTAATGCTAAAGAAAATGACATATTCTGCTTCAAAAAAGAACCAAAGGGTCTGGCTTGGCAAAAAGGGATGGTGTTCAGATAATTTCACCTTGTTACTCCAAGTTTTTAGACTTTTAGATTTTTCTCTGCTGATCAATTAGAAATGTGTTTTTCAAACTGTCAGTTTTAAGATATGTGGATTTTGATTCCTGGAATTCCTCAGATTCTAGAGCATATTATGGTTCTTACTGATTCATGAGTAAATATTAGTTTATATAAGAAAGATAGCATTTTTTAAAAAAATCATGGCAAGTAGCAATTTAAAGCTTTACCTCTTGATTGAAGAGAGGTTCATTTTCTGTCTGCAGAATATCTAAAGAAACGCATCACATTTGAAATATTAAGGGGAATGGGGAAATACATGCAAATATCCTTTGTTACAGGGGTGAAATGCTCCCGGTTCGGAGCAGATCACCCGATCCGGTAGCGGTGGCGGCGGGTGGTTTGGAGAACCGGTAGCAAAAATCCCTGCTCCCCCCACTGCCCATGCCCAGCTGAGCTGTGCGATCATCAGAGGCTTTTTTTTTTTTACTTTTAAAAGCATTTTTTCTACAACCTCTTTGGCTGAAGAGGTTGTAAAACAAATGCTTTTAAAAGTAAAAAAAAGCCTCTGATGATCACAGCTGAGCAGCACGATCGTCAGATTGCACGCCACCCTCGCATGCTGTTCTACTTACCCCATGCCTCCTTTTGGCGTGCACTGCGCACACGCACCTTGCATTTGGTGCATGGTGCGCACTGCATATGCGCAGCCAGCGAACTGGTAGTAAACCGGTTCAGATTTCACCACTGCTTTGTTAATGGAAACAGATGGTTGTTAGTCAATGGTTTGTTGTTATCATCACTGCAAAATTTTGTGGATGTGATTCTTCTGGTGATACTTCCACTAATTAATCCTCTTTGTTACATTAATATTAATGTTTGTTTGGAACATGTGAAGAGGGATAAGGTTGCATCATTTTGAAGCCATAATTAATTAAAGAAGCTAATTGATCATTTTGTTAAAATGCTCGAAGCAAGAAAAGTATGTTAACAACTTCCAATTTAGACCTAATCGCAGGACTTGGATTGCACAAATAGGATTAATGGAATCTGCTCCTCCTGCATTTTCTGTGCAACATAATAACATACTAATAGATTAGGTACTTTCCCCAGAATGAACCCTTCACTGCTACTTCTAAATAACCAGAAATATTTTAGAGCACAAAGTAGGACTGTGGAGTTGACTAAGCTATCCAGCTCAATTAGTCAGCAAAAAGTGTGTGCTATTTGTTGATAAAGAGGGATGTGCATCAGCTGAGAGACCAGTGTGCAAGAAAAGCAAAAGTTAGCTCCTTCTGGCCTGCTTCATAGAGCAGAATGTCTGCTCCTCCCCCTCTTTTTAAGGCATCCTAAATAAGAGGCATGCAGTTAGTGAAACCAATGCAGGTACCATAACTGAATTTACTTGTGATGTTAAATTCCTATTTTAGATTTCAAAAAAGAATGATAGGTGGTTTAGACCAGTGGTCCCACATTTGTGACTTTGTGACTGGGGGTGGGAAAGAGGGGAACCGGGTCACGCGAGTAGCAGGCCGGCACATATGTGAGTGTGCATACATCTCGACTGCAAGTCAAGCTGCGCATGAGTGTGCATGCCGGACGGCCCCTCGTGCAGCCCATTCTAAATAGGCCCTGACCCTGTAGTGAACTGCGGCCCAGGGGTTGGGGACCAGTGGTGGATTTCAAAATTTTTTACTACCGGTACTGTGGGTGTGGCATGGCTTGATGGGCGTGGCTTGATGGGCGTGGCATGGGGAGGATACTGTAAAATCTCCATTCCCACCCCACTCCAGGGGAAGGTTACTGCAAAATCCCCATTTCCTCCCAACCAGCTGGTACTCAGGAGGTAGAGAATAGATGGAGGCGGAGCCAGTCAGAATTTTTACTACCGGTTCTCCGAACTACTCAAAATTTCTGCTACCAGTTCTCCAGAACTGGTTAGAACCTGTTGAAACCCACCTCTGGTTGGGGACCCCTTACCAACATATAATTCATTAAAATAGAAAATAATTGTAATACTTGTTTGTTTTGGGAAATGCAGGTTCAAGAAATGATTTCTCACAACAAGTAGTCCTCAATTTACAACAGTTCATTTAGTGACCGTTAGGAAGTTATAACAGTATTGAAAACAGTGACTATACTTAAACGATCATTGCAACATCCTCATGGTCATGTGATCAAAATTCAGACACTTGGCAACTGACTCATATTTATTGTGTCCCAGGATCATGTGATCACCTTTTGCGACCTTATGACAAGCAAAGGCAATGGTAACTCCAGATTCACTGAACAAGAGTGTTACTAATTTAACAGCAATGATTTACTTAACAACTGTGGCAGGAAAGGTCGTAAAATGAGGCAAAACTCACTTAACAGCTATCTCACTTAGCAACATAAATTTTAGGCTCAATAGTGGCCATAAGTCAAGGAGTGCCTGTATTTCCTTTAAAGGTGGGCTTGGATTAATTTTTCATTACATTCTTAACATTCCAAACCAGTGTTCTACTCAAATAGCATAATTAATCCATTTCATTTCTGTTTCAATGCTCCAAAATGTTGACAAATCATGTCGTGTTTGAATTCCTTTGTGCCATATTATTTGTAATAGAGATAGTGTGTGTGTGTGTGTGTGTGTGCGCGCGCGAATGAAATTCATGTGCATATTTATATGTGCTATAGTTCAATTCTTTGAATTCTGGTCACACATAATTAACTGGAAGTAATTTTCATTGAATTCTACTTGTCCATAGGCATGAATGAAAGTGCATGTGTTATTCAGTTCAGCTAGATAAAGTGGATAATTAACTTTCAATTAAACATGGAATCATTTTATCAATCAATGGTTTTTCAATAAAAATAATATTATTTTAACAGAAGTGTTATCATTGCTGTATGTCAGGATCATATTAACTACTAATTAAAAAACACCTGACTTCTAGGTATTTAGCATTAAATGTTTAATCTAGAGGTTTATAAAAATAAGGGCAAGGGAAAAAAAGAAGTTCACGCAAACACAACTAAGCTTTGCCTTTTAATCAGGATAGTACATTCTGTGGACTGAAAACGTTCGAAAACTCTGACTTAATCCATCAAAGGAAAATGAAATTGACGTGCCAATTTTAAGACGTTTTAAACTTCTGAATGGACAAGTTCAGAGTGCTGCTTTGAACCAGGAGAGGGATAATTGGCAGTGGACAAGGGTTTTGGTTGAAAAGTTACCGACGAGGTTTCTAGATTGGGCCATGCAGTTAGTCTAATTTTAACACTTATTTAGAGGTAGAATCTCTGTGTGTGTATGTGTGTGTGTGCACACACAAACAATATATGTGTGGGTGCATCAGGGGTGGGTTCTACTTACCTTTACTACCGGTTTGCAACGGGGCCGTGAGCGAGCAAAGCGAGCGCACTCTTCTGCACATGCACAGAAGCGTTTTGATGACGTCGGGGTCAGGTGGAACCTCCCGCCAGTTTTACTACCGGTTCTATAGAACCAGTGTGAACCGGAGGCAACCCACCACTGGGGTGCATACACACACACACACACACACACACACACACACACACACGTTACTTAGTTGGGTTATGAAACATCTATAAGCAAACAATCAACTTGAGAGATAGTGTTCATTTTTTTTTTTAGTTTTTGAGAAGATATTATGTTTTAGAGATACATAACTATGTTGGGGATTGGAGTACTATACTTCCCCACAAAAGAGGGCTCTAGTCCACTACTTAATAAAAGGAAATTTAACCCTAGTCTTCAATTTTTTTTTTAAATTGCCAATTAGAAAACATTGTTTCAAAGTTTGTAAAGTATCTTGCCAGTCCAACATATATGCCATGCAGATCAGTAAAACAGGATGCTTTTTAAATTAAAAATTATACTCTGCTCTATTGCACTCATGCCACTCAAAAGCAGTTTGCAGAAAACAATGTTATTTTAGTAAATACATGAGATATATTGTTGTGATCCAGCAGTACCTGGATGAAGTTGTCTATCTAGATCCATACCAGTCAGGCTTCAGGGCGGGGTACAGCATGGAAATGGCATTGGTCGCATTGGTTGATGATCTCTGGAGGGCTCGGGACAGGGGTTGTTCTTCTTTCCTGGTCCTATTAGACCTCTCAGCGGCTTTTGATACCATCGACCATGGTATCATGCTGCGCCGATTGGAGGGGTTGGGAGTGCAGGGGACCGTGTTGCAGTGGTTCTCCTCCTTCCTCTCTGTCCGTACGCAGTTTGTGTTGGCAGAGGAACAGAGGTCGACCTTGAGGCGCCTTGTTTGTGAGGTGCTGCAAGGGTCGGTCCTCTCGCCCCTTCTGTTCAACATTTATGTGAAGCTGCTGGGTGAGATCATCCGTGGTTTTGGGGTGAAGTTCCATCAGTACGCTGATGACACTCAGCTGTACATTTCCACCCCGGACCACCCCAATGATGCCCTTGACGTGATGTCCCGGTGCTTGGAGGCCGTGCGGATCTGGATGGGGAGAAACAAGCTCAGATTCAACCCTTCCAAAACCTGTGACCTGTGGAAGCTGTGGTTTCCGGCGTCCCGATATAGCCAGCTGGCTCCATCGCTGACTATTGGGGGCGAGATCTTGGCCCCCTCAGAGAGGGCTTGCAACTTGGGTGTTCTCCTGGATGTGCGGCTGTCTTTAGAAGACCATATGACGGCTGTGGCCAGGGGAGCGTTTTATCAGGTTCGCCTGATTCACCAGTTGCGTCCCTTTCTGGACTGGGCCGCCTTGCGCACGGTCACTCACGCCTTCGTCACGTCCTGTCTGGATACTGTAATGCTCTCTACCTGGGGCTCCCCTTGAAGAGCACTAGGAGGCTCCAACTGTCCAGAATACGGCCGTGCGGGTGATTATGGGGGCGACACGGTGCACCCATGTAACACCTCTCCTGCGTGAGCTGCACTGTCTCCCAGTGGTCTTCCAGGTGAGATTCAAGGTGTTGGTTGCCACCTTTAAAGCGCTCCATGGCTTAGGACCTGGGTATGTACGAGATCGCCTTCTGCCACCAATAGCCTCCCACCGGCCAATACGCTCCCACAGAGAGGGACTCCTCAGGGTGCCGTCGGCCAAACAATGCTGACTGGCGACACCCAGGGGGAGAGCCTTCTCTGTGGGGGCACCTGCCCTCTGGAATGAACTGCCCCCAGAGATTCGCATGACCTCCGACCTCTGTACCTTTCACCGTGCCCTTAAGACCCTTTTGTTCCAATAGGCCGGGCTGGCTTAGCAAATGAATTTTAAATCGGGTGTTGTAGTTTTTTAACATAAGGACCAAATTTTATATATATATAAATTTTAAATTATTTTTAATTTTTTGGGTATATGTTTGTTTTAATATGGCTGTACACCTTCCTGAGTCCTTCTAGAGAAGGGCGGTATAGAAATTTAATAAACTAACTAAACTAACTAACTAACAGTTGGATCCTGGTTTAAAAACAGTGGCAAGAACTTGTGTTCCTTCAAAATGTCTGTGTCTCTCACTGTTGACTACATTAACTAGGGAAGCAGTAGGTTTTTTACTCATTGAAAAATGAAACTTCAAATATATAGTCTTCCACTCTACTTGATCAGTTTATTGTGGTTTAAAATGATTTTTTTTTCACTCATGGAATTGAGTTTCAAAGCCCTGAAAATGGAGTGGTTGTCAGTGCTGCTAAATTATAAACAAATGAAAAAAAAGATGTTTCTTTTGCCATGATCAATATTTTCTGATAGCTTCCAAGAAATTAAAACACATGCTGGTAAGCATATTTATCCCCAATATCCAAAATCTGGTTTTCAAGACTGAAATATTGAGTCTAGAATATTAGAGCATATTCTTTTGAAAAAAAGAAGCTTCATTTGCATTTCTTCCTGCTGTGAAACATTTCTTTTGAAAGATTATCATGGCTCAAATAAATACATTTTAATTTTGGCTTGGTTGCATGGCCTTTTCCAACTCTTCAGATTTTTGATAATTCCATATATTATTTTCTTATCCTCATCCTATAACTCCCACAATTGTTTTGTGCAGTTGATGGATCAAGTTAATGTAGGAAAGACAGAAAAATGCAAATTTTAAGATTAAATTTGAATTAATTAAAGTTACTGCCTCAATTTAAGAGCATTGATTCACATGGTCCTTTCAGACATTGCATAAATAGTCTTAGTAGTCCAAGTAAATCTTTTCATTCTGTTGAGTGATGATGAGATCAGATGTATTTTAAACATTTTGTACAACTTGGGCAGTTTTAATGGAAAGTCAAGTATAACTATAATAAAAAATAAATATTAGATGTTCTCTCAGAGCATAAGAGCTGAATTTAATTCAGATATGAGGCAAAAAAGGCAAAGTTTACACTGGTTGTTTTGTGCAATTTACTTTGAAAAACCTAACAAATAGATAATTTATCCAGCTGTTAATATTCTTCTTTCTTGGTACATTCTAATTATATTAGAACATTCTTGGAACATTCTTGGTACTTTCTCACTATATTACATAAGCATTTCACTTACTATCTCCAGTAAAACAAAACTAAATATTTCAGTTATTCAATCAAAAAATTAACATACAATAGAGATGTGGGGGGAGTCAGGCTTGGGATTACAGGTATCCTCAATTTATGACCAGTTGTTAACAAATATTGCCCCATTTTATGACCTTTCTTGCCACAGTTGTTAAGTGAATCAATGCAGTTAAGTTTGTAACACAGTTGTTAAGTGAATCTGGCTTCCCCATTGACTTTGCTTTTCAGAAAGTCGCAAGAGGGGATTGCATGACCCCAGGACACTGTAACCATCACAAATGTGAGTCAAGCATCTGAATTTTGATCACATGACCATGAGGGATGCTGCAGTGCAAAAAAAGGTCATAAGTCACTTTTTCAGTGCCATTGTAACTTCGAACGGTCACTAAATGAACTGTTTTAAGGCGAGAAATACCTATACTTTGAGCATGGTATGTACAAATAAACAAATAAAATAAACTTTACAATTCCATCTCATTTCTCACAGGCAGGCATGGCCTCCCCAGAGATTCCTGAACAACTGATAATTGCCTTGGAACCAGAAGCTGCATCAATTTATTGCAGGAAGCTCCGCCTTCATCAGATGATAGACCTAAGCAGTAGAGCGCCTGTCAATGGCTACACTCCCAGTGAACCTATTGCCTCAGGTTTTACACCAGGTACCACTCTTTTAATCAGACTTTGATTTGATGATGCATTTAATTCCTGCAGCCCACCTGTTTTCTTATGGAAGTGTCTCTGTAAGTTGGTCTGAGTTTGATAATGGGGAAAACAAGAGACAGTCCCTTGCTTATGAACTTTCTCTTGGGGGATTTTGGAATTTGCATGCCAACCTATGTGGAGGTTCCAGATTTGTTTGTACCACTCCAGTGAAAATGTGAACTGTGAACCGGGGACCTTTTCTCTATTGACTAGGACACAAAAAGGGGAGAGTGGGGAGGGTCTGCCTTGCCTGCCCACTGGCACCAGTATCAGACCCCTTTGTCAGGATGAGGGATCCTTGCAGGAAGCTGACCTCGGAAAGGACGGGCAGAGACCCCGCTGTGTACCCATCTCCATCTCCACCGGGGCTGGTGCCCAGCCGGGTGACTGTGGGGGAGGCGGGAAGGAATGTGGGTGCTGAAGGGCACCGCCTCTTGTTTTGGGGTGGGGCGCCGAAGGCGTCTTTCTGGAGGAAAATTCTGGGCACTTCCAGGGGTCACAAATCCTGTGTGCCCAGAGCCTTCAAAGAATTTTTGAGTTCTGTGTTGGTTTTATTTTTCTTCTTCTGTATTTGACAAAAAACAAAACAAAAACTGGCTGTGCAACTCAAAACACTGCAGCTCTGAGAGACGTAGAACAAATTAAGGAACAGATATCAAATGAATATAAACAATTCTAACTAAAATTTAGTAAGCAATAGTGAACAATGAACAGAAGGCAATTTTCCCACCAGGATATCCTGTTTGTTTTGTGGGCCTGTAGTCATTGCTGAAGATAAAAAACAATACAATATACTCTTCTTTTGTTTTGCAGCATGCCTGTTTCCTTTGAGTTTTTTTTCAAATGAAAATAATCTTTAAGAAATATAATGGGAAAGGGAGACTTATGAGTACAAAGAGAGTGCCTAAAGACATTTTGGTGTATTTCTCCTCTACAGATCTGCTAAACTTAACGAGACAAATGATCTGCCTTAATGTCAGACAGATTTCTCTTATTCACAGTTATTTATGAATTAATAGCCTAACTGATAACAAAATACTGCAAAAGTACTTTCAGCAGATTTTGGTTTGCTTAATCTTTATTATATGTTTATGGCAAGCTTGCAGTAAAAGGTTTGGTTTATATAGAATTAAAAGCCTTCAACCACCACAGATGTCTACTTTGAGTCAATTTGTTGAAAGAATTACACCAAGAGCTACACCACTTTGGGGGGGTATAGCTTTGATTATCAATGTATTAGTTCTAATTCATAACCGAATGATGTCTAACCCACTTCCCAGCATCTGCTTTCTGCTCCATATACATACAGCTTTGCTTTTGCTCTTGCTCTTGCTCTTTTATACTCAGTCATTTTCTCTCTCTGTCGCCACTAGCAAAAGAACATATTCGACGAAATCGACAGAGCCGAACATTTTTGGTTGAAAACGTCATAGGAGAAATCTGGTCCGAACTGGAGGAAGGTAATGTCCATTCTGTTGATCTCGCTGGTTTTGCATTGCCAGCAGAATTGGGTTCTGAACAAATCTTCTGTTGTTCCTCACTGCATTAGTTCCATACCCATCAACTGCTTCCCACCATGTGGACTTGTTCTCAACACCAGATAGGTATTGGCTAAAGAATTTTAGAGTTTGGAAGTTATCCCTCCTAAGGGTTGCCCAGGTTTGCCTCTGTAATTTATATAAGGAGGTGCTGCTTTTAAAGATTGTCCTTGGGTGACGTCAGCGTGATAGGAACCGAGGGGACAGCGCTCCGTTCCTATGTCCCAATTTTCGGCCTGAAAGCTGATTTTTTTTAGCTCTATTGACCACGAAGAGGTCAATAGATAAAAGGGAAAATCCTGAGGACCTCGGGAGTATCAAAAATTGCCCCGAAGGTTCAAGGAAAGTCCCTTAATTCAGCCCGGAAAAAAACCAACCTCTTGTCGGTTGGCCAGAACGCTGACGGTTGCTTTAAAAAAAAGGGGAAGCGAGGATCGAGCAAACAGCATCAATAAGAATAACTAATTACTCTTATTCTGAAACATTTAAATATTTAAAACATCGGATACATAGCTAAAAAGAGAAACTGATCGGCAAAGCAGAATTGTTAAGAAGAAACGGAGTGAAAATATAACAGAGTGAGTTAACGAGGCTAATTGAAGTGTGAGGGGGCGAAACTGACAGGCAACGGAACTGAGGTGATTTTGAGGAAGCGCAACGGAGAGGTGTGGATTGGAAATAAAACACATAGTTATAGATTTACCAGACAGAAATTGGGAAATAGACAAAGATTATTCATTGGGGGAAAGAAATACAGATCCAAGTGTTGGACTTATTTTAAAAAAAGAAACGGAGGTGGTGCGGAGACAATAAAGAAGAGACGAAGAAGAAACAGTATCTAGTTTCGGGAGTGACTGTGAGGGATTTAAAAACTTTGTAACGGTGGCAGAGCTTCAGTGAACAGATACTGTAACTATATTAGAGTATTAACTTGCAAATAAATAAAAAACATTGAGGCTCTGGAAGAGGTGTTTAAAATATTTTTAGAAGGCAAATTGAAGGACTTTGGAAACAATTACAAACTAGACGACAAAAGACACAAAACCAAGTGAGGATTGCAAAGACTTCAATTCTGGAACCTAATACAACGAAAGAAATTATTTTATTGTTTGAGAGACTTAATTTATTTGAATTATTTTAATTGAATTATTTTAATAATATTTTAAGTACTTTTAAGTACTTTTATCTATTTATTTGTTTATTTATGTAATACTTAATGTTTTAATATAGAATATAGTATATAATATTATAGCCCAAATAGCATAAGGTTTAGGATTACTTAAGTTTAAATGTTAAATATATACTTTTTAATATATTCTGGAACCTAATATAACGAAAGAAATTTATTTTATTGTTTGAGAGACTTAATTTATTTGAATTATTTTAATTGAATTATTTTAAAAATATTTTAAATACTTTTATCTATTTATTTGTTTACTTATGTAATACTTAATGTTTTAATATAGAATATAGTATATAATATTATAGCCCAAGTAGCATAAGGTTTAGGATTACTTAAGCTTAAATGTTAAATATATACTTTCTAATATAAGTAAGAAAAGTTGGAATATATAAGTTTTGAATAGATATAATAATATAACACATAGCATATCTGTTTTTTCTTATTTCTGTTTTAGCGTGTTTTCCTATTCTAATAGTTTTTTATGTGACACAATTTAATATTAATTTAAAAATTGATATGGTGTTAAAAGAATGAATTGAAAATTGATTATTAATATTGATATATATTGATTTAAATAAGAATAAATTTATTAAAATTGATAAAATTTATTAGAGATATAACTAAAGATTTAATAGAACTTATTAGAATTAATAATATATTTAAATAGAATATTTAATTTAGAAACTGAAATATGACTTGCTGAGATATCATATTTTATCCCTGCTCCTTATTTAAATTTAATTAATCCCTCATATAATGATATTATAGTTTGAAATTTGACTGTATTTGAAAACTAAACAAGTGATATTGGCTTCAGTAATTATCAGAAGGAAAATTTTACTATATACTATAGACAGTGCGTGAAAATTTGGGAACTATTAAATTAGAAAATTAAGACGACAACTACTGGCTCATTAATAATGACAAAACCAGGTAAAAAGGCAATAGCCAATCAAGCAATGTCTATTACATCATTAGCACAACAGAAAACAATAGACACAATGTTACTTTCAGAAAAAGAAAAATCTCCTCAATCAATTAACATCAAAAACATTCACTCAGTATTATCAATGATACAAGAGAGTATGAACAAAACACAGAAATCAATTGCTGATAACCATCAAGAAAGTAGGAAAAACCATGAGGATTTGAAAATGGACATAGGTGAAATTAAGGATAATCTAAAAAAAAATGGATAATAAGATGGAGAAAATTCAACAAAATATTGCTAAAAATGAACAAAGGATCCAAAATATTGAAGATAAGATGGGCAAAGTAGAAAAAAGGATAGAAGAGTCAGAATGTGATCAAACAATAATAAATAAAGAACTGGAAGATTCAATTTCATTTTTAGAAATGGAAAAGGCGTTATTTTACCTAAGATTTCAAAATATAGTGGAAAACAGAGAGGAAGATTTGAGAGATGTAATGGTGGGAATTCTGGCTGAAGCAACGTTAAAGAATAAAGAAGAAATTAATAAGGAAATTGATGAAATTTATAGAGTATTCACAAATTACGCCCGAAGAAACAGGTTACCAAAAGAGGTTCATATTAGATTTGTAAGGAAGTTGGTGAAAGAGGAAATATACAAAAAAATGAGAGAAAAACCAATTATATATAAGGGAAAATAAATAATTACATTAAAACAAATACCAAGAAGAATAAGAGAAACAAGGAAAAATTATAACTTTCTGAGAACAGAATTACACAAACATAAAATAATGTTCCGGTGGTTAACGCCAGAGGGACTGCTTGTTTCATGGCAAGATAAAAAATATAAACTTGATACACTAGAGAAAGCACAGCAATTTTTTGATAGCAATTTTTTTCCTGAGGAAGAACAAGAATCTGAAACACAGCAAGAAATTGCAAATCAGGAGGACAAATCGAGAAAAATACAGCAAGAAGAAAGAAAAAGAGGGGAGAAAGAAAGAATGGAAAGAGAGGGAGCAAGGGATAAAATACAAATTACAGGGGAAAAAAAACACTAGGAAAATAAGAACATCAAGAAAATAGAAATTTGAAATGGAGAAAGATTTAAAATTGATATCGATTAACATAAATGGACTAAACATTCCATCAAAGAGATCACGTATTTTTAGAAATTTACAAAAATTGAAGATAGATATTATAACATTACAAGAAGTTCATATTAAAAAACAACAACGCAGTTTATTAGAGAACAAAAGATTAGGAAAACTTTATACGGCACTAACAGAACAAAAAAAGAGAGGTATAGCAATGTACATCCGGAATCATATACAATCAAAGCAATTATTTGCAGATGAGGAGGGTAGGATGCTGATGGTTGAAATTGAAACAGAAAAGAAGAAGATATTACTAGTATCACTTTATGCACCAAATGGAACCCAAATTGATTATTTTAAAAAGATGCACAACAAAATTAAGGAACTGGAATACCAAAACATATGCATAATTGGAGATTTTAATGCAATTGTAAACATAGAGAAGGACTATAGGAGTTGTAAACATAATAAATCCAGGAAAAAAAACACTTCCAGAAACATTTTATGATATAGTAGAAGAATTTCAATTACAAGATGCTTGGAGGGAACTCAATTATGATAAACAACAATACACATTCTATTCAAATCCACATCAATCGTGGTCCAGAATTGACATGGCTTGGATGACGGCAGAGCTTATAGCAGACATTAAACAAATAGAAATTACAACAAATACATGGGCTGATCATAGCCCCATTGAAATAACATGGAAGGGACACCAAAAGCGTAAAAGATGGATGATGGATAGAGATATTATAAATGACAAACAATATGTGGATATGATTCAAAAAGAATTGAAAATATTTCTACAGATTAATGTGAAAGAGCACACCAGTCTACAAAATCTATGGGACACAACCAAGGCATATATCAGAGGCTTAACAATTGCCTATACTGCACAAAAAAATAAAAATAAACAACAAATAAAACAAAATTTACAGACAATATTACATCAATATGAATTAGATCTACAGAAACAACCATATAATCAAGAAATTAAGGAGAAATTAAATTTAACAAGGCATAAATTAAATTTGATCACAACAACAGAAATAGCAAGAAAAATAAAAATCGCTAAACAAAACCAATTTGAACATGCAAACAAAACAGGACGGTGGTTAGCATATAAATTGAAAATAGAAAAACAGAGGAATATTATAATACAGTTAAAAGATGTAGATGGTTGTTTATACCAGAATATTGAAGACAAAAAACGAATTGCAAAGGAATTTTTCAAAAACTTATACGCAAAGGAAGAGATTAGAGAAGAAAATATCATAGAATATTTAAATAAAATAAAGATTCAAGAATTAGAAGAAGAACATATAGAATTATTGAACAGACCAATCTCAATGTTAGAATTAATAGAAGCGAGAAAGAAACAAAAAAATAACAAGACACCGGGAACAGACGGTATACCAGCAGAGTTTTATAAGACATTCCAACAACCATTAGATGATATATTAATACAAGTTTTCAATGATGCATTAATGGAAGCTGAAATTCCGAAGTCATGGAATGAAACAATAATCACATTGATACCAAAACAAGATTCGGATCCCACGGAAATTAAAAATTATAGACCAATTTCTCTTCTCAATGTAGATTATAAATTATTCACATCAATTATAACACAGAGATTGAAAAACCTAGTCAAATACTATATACATCCTGATCAAAATAGTTTTATTCCTGGAAGACAAATTCATAACAATACAAGAACAATTATTGACACTCTGGAATTCTATGAGCAAAGATCGGAAAACCAGTTAGCTCTAATTTTCCTAGATGCGCAAAAAGCGTTTGATAATCTCAACTGGACGTTTCTATTAGCACAATTAGAAAAAATGAAATTTGGAGAAAGATGTATAAAAATGATTAAAAAGATATACAATACCCAAACAGCAAAAATACAAATTAATGGAGATACAACTGAACACTTTGATATAAAGAAAGGAGTGAGACAAGGATGCCCATTATCTCCTATATTGTTTATATTAACATTGGAAATATTACTAGAAGAAATCAGGAAAGATACAGAAATAACTGGACTAAAAATAAAAAATCAAGAATATAAACTGCAAGCCTTTGCGGATGATATAGTATTCATTTTAGATAAACCCATACAATCTGGACCAAAATTAATGATAAAAGTACAACAATATGGAGAAGTAGCAGGATTGAAAATTAATAAACAAAAAACTAAAATTATAACAAAGAATCTTAACAAGTATCAAAAAGAAGAATTGGAAAATATATTAGGGATACAAATAGCAAAGAAAGTTAAATACTTAGGAATATGGATTACAAACAAAATATCAACTTTGAAGGAAGATAATTATATTAAATTGGCTAAACAAATAGAAAAGGATTTGGAAAAATGGGCAAAACTCCAATTGTCTCTTTTAGGCAAAATTGCTACCATTAAAATGAATATTCTGCCAAGAGTGTTATATTTATTTAGAGTAATACCAGTAAACCCAGGAAGAACATATTTTAAAGATTTAGACAGAATGATATTAAAATTTATTTGGCAGGGAAAAAAAGCAAGAATCAAATTAAAACATCTACAAGACAAAAGAGAGAGGGGGGGAATGGGACTCCCTGATTGGCAGAGTTATTACAAAGCCTCAGCGTTAATATGGATAAAAGATTGGATCGAACTCAAAAACATAAGAACATTAATATTGGAAGGTTTTGACTTAACAAGAGGTTGGCATGCATATCTTTGGGGAGAGAAAATTACAAAACAAGAACAATTTCGCAAACATATTGTAAGAGATAATTTGCTTAAAATATGGAATGAAATCAGGAAATATCACTATGATAGGATTCCTAGGTGGACTTCCATAATGGAAGCACATATTTATCCAAATACAATAGATACAAGTAAATTAAAAACATATAAGGACATCTTAAATGAAGAAGGAAAACTAAAAACAAGAGAAGAATTGAGAATGCAAAATGTGGAAATAGAGTGGTGGTCATATTTGCAATTAAAATCCAGATATAAATCTGATATGGAAAAAACTGGAATTCAAATGGAACCGAATCAGTTGGATAAAATTTTATTAGGCCCCAATGAGAAATTAATAACCAAAATTTATAATTTTCTATTGGAATATAAACTAGCAGAGGAAGTAGTTAAAGAGAATATGATCACATGGGCGACAAATTTTGGGTATGCAATAGAATTAAATAAGTGGGAAAATTTGTGGAAAAATATTAATAAATTAACATTATCTGTACCATACAAAGAAAATGCTTATAAATTGTTCTATAGGTGGCATCTACCACCGGCACGAATTTCTAAAATGTTTCCCGGCACATCTCCACTCTGTTGGAAATGTAAAGCACATAAAGGGACATACTATCATATATGGTGGTCATGTCCCAAAGCTAAAAAATTCTGGAACAACATAAAAATGCAACTGGAACAAATAATAACTCAAAAGGTGCCCTTAAAGCCAGAAACTTATTTATTAGGAATACCTACAAGCAAATATGAAAAAGAAATAATATATTTAATAACACACATTTTGACTGCAGCAAGAATTATATACGCACAAAATTGGAAACAAGAAGAGGTCCCGACTCAAGAGAAATTAATATCCAAAATTATGGAATGCGCTGAGATGGATAAACTTACCAAGGAGATCCAAGGAAAGGAAGAATCTGAATATTATCTGGTCTGGCAAAAATGCTATAAATGGTTAGAGGGAAGTGGGAAAAAAAAGAGAAGAAGAAAGAAAGGAAAAATAAATAAAAGAAAAGATATCAATAGAGTAAAATAAATTTTTACATCAAATGAAATTTAAGAGATATGAGATATCAATAAAATAATATCATTATATAGGGTGAGAGAAATATTGTATATTGAAGAATATAGGATATTGATATTGTAACAATTTAGATATCATAGGTAGATGTTATAAAGATGATGTTTGTTGTAAATTATTTTATTTGCATTTATAAATGTATTATGTGGTTTCTAAAATTAATAAAAATTTTAAAAATAAAAAAAAATAAAAAAATAAAGATCGTCCTAAATTGTCAGCTGGTCTAAGACTGTGCAAGATTGTTAGCAACTTGCCTAATACAAGTCATATCATGACAGTTTTAATTTTTCAGTGGCTTTTAGCCAGCTTACATACACAATTCAGCATGCTTTTATTAAAGTCTTTTGCCCCACTTAAATTAATTGAGTCATATGGTTTTCAGAAAGAGGATTTTTTTGGGTGACAGTATCCTAATTATTTTAAAAATATTTCACCACCATCTAAAAGTATTTGTAATTTTGTTGATCTATGCATTTAGAAGATTTGGACTGAACCGGACTGTAAATTCTTTAAATAAGTTATTTGCTGCCCACGCAGAATAACAACAGTGAGGCAATAGAAATTAGTTGCAGTGTTGTGTGACTCATTCAATAACTCTTTATTTATATATTTATTAATATATTATAAATTTAGAAACCACCCATCTCCCTCACAGAGGGACTCTGGGTAGTGAGTGGTGTACAAGTGAAATATAAAACATAAAAAATGTATATAAATATTATATTAGGAGGCAAGGATAGTTAAATTCAAAGTTAAAAAGGCCAGAGAAAGGAAGGTCTTCAAGAGGCCAAGCAGCCCCATGGCTGCCTGTTACTTTGGGAGCCACAAGCAAGTTGGCAGAGCCAGGCCTTCAGACATTTCCGAAAGGCCAGGAAAGTGGGGGTCCACCACATCTGTTAGGGGGGTTTCAGAATGTTCCAAAGGGCAGGGGCAATGACAGACAAGGATCTCTACCTGGATCCTGCCAGTCACAATTCTTTAGCTGATAGGTCCACAACTTCTTTCTAGATAGTGTCCAGATTAAAAGGTTTCATATTTTGTAGTCACACTTGATTGTTAACACTGGTTGTGGCAAAAACCTTGAACCAAGATAGTGTTTCAAGAACTTTTAGCTGATGGGCTCCCCAACATACCCTCCCTGCCTGATAGGCTGGAAACACCTGGAATTCAATGCAGCAGAGGTGTTACATGTGCTTTCATTGGGCGCTCAAGATTGCTTGTGTGACCTAATTTTGTACCAGCTGAAGCTTCCAGATACTCTTCAAGGATAGCCCCACGTAAAATGCATTGCAATAGTCCAAACAAGAGATGAACAATTGCAGAGTTATTTAAAAGCATAATGAAAGCACAATGCTTCGGGGTGAAGGAACCACTGTAAACCTATTTATCTTTATTAACTCACAGTATAAATAAGTCATTCTAGTTATCACTCTGTACATGGTTCAAGCATCAAGTGCCAAAATGTGCTGCATTCCTAATTTGCTCTCCATTTTCAAATCAGTAGCAAACTAGCTCATACAGTGAAATATATTTGTAGCTTTTGGCGTAAGCTTCAGTTACATGATTATTATTATTATTATCTTGTAAACCTCTTGTGATTTTTATGAAGTGGCTTTTAAAATAAATGCAAAATACCTATTGGGGGAGAAAACCCCAACTGTTGTTATTCTCTTTGAATTAACAGGTGACCGTTACATAGTTGTGGATGGGGGAGGAGGAACAGTTGATGTGACTGTGCACCAGATCAGGTTACCAGAAGGACACCTGAAGGAACTATACAAGGCAACAGGTAAAATAGATTCATCACTCCTACTGTTTATAGAACATTTAATTTCTTCACTCTGAAAACAACTTGTTACAAGGTTTGCTGGAAGTCATGTAGTCTGTTCCAAAGAAACGTATCTTTGCAGAAAAGCAAAAATTGGCATTGTGGTTCCTCAACTGCTTCAAGAAATGAAGAAGAAATTATACAGTACATTGATTCTACTATATAATTTTGCCCCTCAGGTTCATTATGAGTTTTTCTGTGTTATTGAAATGAGAGTATCAGTTTATTCTAACGGGCATTTTAAATGAAGATACATAGGAATGGCTACATGTGTGTATATATTGTTCACTTGGGGTCTTCTTGACAAATGACACTTTCAAAGAACATGTAAATTATGTCGTGGGATGATCATTTTGGCTTGTCATGCACAGCCTACTATACATGGCTTTTATACAGATGTTGCATTCTTCTCCATGAATGAACTACCTGATGGTGCCAGGATGTCTCCCACGTAGATTTCTAGACGCAGCTTTGGGGGGATACATAGAGCTAGAACTCTGTCTCCTTGTGCACTGAGTATACAAAGGTAGCATGTTTGACCATGAACATTCTGATGGCAAAATGCTATAGCCATAATTTTTCGCTGTATCATTTTTTAAATAATGTTTTCCATTAACAATATTTTATTTCTCATGCAGGAGGCCCATATGGTTCTTTAGGTGTAGACTATGAATTTGAAAAACTTCTGTGCAAAATATTTGGTGAAGATTTTATTGAACAATTTAAAATCAAGCGACCTGCTGCCTGGGTTGATCTGATGATAGCGTTTGAGTCTCGCAAGAGAGCAGCAGCTCCAGATCGGACAAATCCACTGAATATCACCCTGCCTTTTTCTTTCATTGACTACTACAAGAAGTTTCGAGGTCACAGTGTAGAACATGCTTTAAGGAAAAGCAAGTAAGTCAGAAATTAATTAAGCCGTTCTGTGACTGTTTTTTCTGGAAATAAATCATATGGAATCACTGATACTTTTTAAAAAATAGATGTGCATAAGATTCACCATAGAACAATCCAGAACATTTCTTGTATTAGTTGTATGAAATATGAATAATTAATTCAAGTTCAACTGGACAAATTGCTGACAATATGTGAAGAAACACTAGCATATAAACAGTTTTTTCTTCTTTTCCAGCATTAAGCTTGTAAAATTGCCAAACCCAAACCTCCCTCCTTAACTAGTCCATTACAAAAAGAAAACCAGAGCTTTTTCTATCCCTTCGTTAAAATTCCATTTTGTGAAATTGCTCCATTTATCATGATGATGTAGACTGTTTATCATAGCATTTACTAATGTAAACAATCTTAAAAGTATATAAGAAGGATGTGGGAGGTTTTTTCCTTCTATTTGGAACAATCTCCCATTAATAAGTGATAGAAAGGATGGAGTGCTATGCAGGTCAATGGCACATCTTTAGAATGTTTTCTTTAGAATTTTTTAAAAGCAACAAAGGCCTCTTCTAATAGGAGGGTAAAAAATCTTGCTCTCTGCTATAAAAATATTTCTGTTTGCACAAAATATGACACTTGAATTTCACCAACCGGCTAGGCCTTATTGTCACATGCTGTTCTGATCCAAAAGACTCACCAACTCAAAAGCAGCTCTTGAGAAAGTGAGTGTCCTTCCTTGTGCAAACAGATGTGTGTTCTGCTAATGGAAAGCCTATACTCATCTTTAAAAGCATGTCCTTGCTGTGAATGACTTTTTGTCTGTAACAAGTGGCAATCAAATCAAGATAAGAATTTCTGCCTGCCTATTTTGCAGGGAGAAGGGATGTCAGACACAGAAAACAAGTTATATTTCAGTGGCAGAATAGGCAAGAGTTTCCTGCCAGTTTTAAACAATATTTCCCTTCTAAGGAGTGTTAAGTATAGAGGTGTACACAGGAATGTGGACTGGCCTTGCCTTAAGACTTTTCCATCTTGATGTTAAATGGAAAATGGGATTGCACAAGTGAGATTGATTCCTGACATGATAGAGCATTAACTGTTTGACCTCTGTCCCTAAAATCTTTGTTCCTACAGTGAGGCTGAAGTTGAAGAGTCAGAGCTGATGTACATCTTTGTACCCTGTTTCCCCAAAAATAAGATCTCCCCTGATAATAAGCCCAACTGGGCTTTTGAGTGCATGCGCTAAAATAAGCCGCCTCCTGAAAATAAGTCTTTCCTGAAAATATTTAAACTATGAGCTGGAAATCAGGTAAGACAGCAAGAGGAATCCCATCTTGCTCCACGCGCCCCAAAATAATAAGACCTCCCTGAAAATAAGGCCAAGCGCTTATTTTGGGGTTAAAAAAAATATAAGACAGAGTCTTATTTTCAGAGAAAGACGGTACTAACCTTCTACTTGTAAACTTAGGTCTTTTTCCCAAATGAAATATTGATCCATCTCTTCACATTCCCTCATTCCCTACAAAAAGTTCCAAGTAATTCTTAACCTGTACAATTTGCCTCTGTTGACTCCATGCCTATTTTCAAGAAAGTTTCTTAGAATTAGGGTAGTTTTTTTAAAAAAAAGTTGCTTTCTTTGTTTTTTCAGTGTGGATTTTGTGAAGTGGTCCTCCCAAGGAATGCTGAGAATGAGTCCTGATGCAATGAATGCCCTCTTCAAACCTACAATTGACCAAATTATAGAGCATCTCAGTAGGTATTAAGGGTGTATAAGGCTTTAAAACAGTCATTAAGAATCAGAACATTCAGAATGTATAGAATTTATCTCTTCAGGACAATTAATCCAAAATGTTTATCATATTGCACTTTTTTTAGCAGTTGTTTAGTCTGAGTATATAAGTCCTATCATAATTTCCACTGAACATACAGCCTGAAAAATACAAATTCTATATGCCAGAAATAATTATTCTTGTTTAAAGATTATCATTTCTGTAGAATTATGGTTGAGATTATAAAGTTATATATGAAGAATGTTGCCCATTTTGATTTATTTACACTGTCTCCCTTCCTGAACACCTATATACTGTATAACATCCTGATCCATAAGTATCTGTATATACCCTCATAGACATGCATATACCTGTGCCTAGTGTTTTTATCAAATTGTTCTCATGAGATAGATTCTTTTCTCACTGGGTCTTAGTAAATGCACTATTTTTCTCACCCCATGGATTTCTTTCTCTGCTCAGGTGAGATTTTTGAAAAACCTGAACTGACAAATGTCAAGTTCCTATTCCTTGTGGGTGGATTTGCAGAAGCCCCACTTCTACAACAAGCTGTCCAGAATGCTTTTGGCTCAAAATGCCGAATCATCATTCCTCAAGATGTGGGGCTCACCATTCTCAAAGGAGCAGTCCTCTTTGGTCTGGATCCTGCTGTCATTAAAGTGCGTCGTTCCCCCCTGACCTACGGGGTGGGAGTCCTGAATCGCTACGTGGAAGGGAAGCACCCTACGGAAAAGTTGCTAGTTAAAGATGGCACCCGTTGGTGCACCGACGTCTTCGACAAGTTTATCTCGGCTGACCAGTCCGTGGCGCTTGGGGAGACCGTGTCCCGCAGCTATACCCCTGCCAAGCCTTCTCAGCTGGTCATTGTGATCAACATCTACAGCTCGGAACACGATAATGTGAATTTCATCACTGAATCTGGAGTGAGGAAATGTGGCACACTGCGCTTGGATCTCACAGGAAGTGAGAAATCCGTGCCAGGCCGGAGGGAAATTAAAACGCTAATGCAGTTTGGAGACACTGAGATTAAAGCCATGGCAATTGACGTTGCCACTTCTAAAAGTGTAAAAGCTGGCATTGATTTCCTAAACTACTGATATTTTTTTTTTCTTTTCTTTTCCATGACCCTCACCACCTATTGTTTCAATGTTCTGTTCACTGGCTGCCAAAAATATCCTGCATTTTGGCTAGATAGATAAAGCATAGAAGAAGAAAGCATCAGGATTTTTGATTATTATTATTTTTTGCTCTTGAAATTACCTATTCAGAATCTGAACATAGAGTTATCAGGTGCTACACAGTAAAGTGAACAACCCAAATATGTAATGAAAATTAAGCGCTGAAATATTACTGCTCTATTTATTTGGGAGACATGTCTCTTTACTTGATGTCTTTCAAATGTTCTGAATTCTAGGGACTAATATAATCTTACCTGTTATTTCTACATTTAGGGTAGGTTTTTTTTTTTTTTGAACCACTAAAAGTGAAATTTATAACCATGATTTGTGGTTAACAGTTTCAAAGTAGAAATATATTTTCAGCAATTTTAAAATATAACCTCTCTTATTTATATGATGGAGAAGGAATACTGCAATTTAAGCATGTCAAAATGCAAATGAACAGCTGCTGCAAATCAGGATTAGAAATTGAGTCTTTGTAGCACAAAACTGTTACTTCTTTATAGGATCAAATGATGTGTTGGTGGGGGTTTGCTTCTGTTCAGTGAAGTTTTAAGTTGGTAAATCTGTTAGAGCTGTAATCTTACTAAAGAAATGATCCAGTAGTAACATTTGTGGGAAATGCTGAAGCAAGAAGTATACTTAATTTCTAGATAATGCCAACACATTGGAACATTATCGTAGGAAAGGAATTCCTCCCCCCTGTGGAGAGAAGTGACACTGCACCTGAATAATTGGCCATTGATAGTTTTAAAAACATTCAATTACAATGTTCTGTCCAATTAATTAACACCAACTTTAATTTTGCAGCACTGATGCTTGCATTTCCCTCTTTTTCAATATTGAATAGAAATGCTTCTCAAAGATTAAACCAATTCTGTAAATGAGAAAGTGTCTCCACTTCCCATTTTACTGTTGGCAACCTCTAGCTTTATTTATCTATACCTCTCTCAGCCAGTTCTTGTACAAAACAAAGGGGGTGTGGTAGCAATAGTTAACCAGAGATCATCTCTATCCTCAGGTTGTAGAGCGAAAGGATCCATTTTCATTGTCTTTCTCAGCCATGCCAAACAAAGGAAAAACTTCCTGTGTTGATCCTAGAGAGTGGTATCTCATACAAGAAAAGTGATAACATTTTCCTGGGTCCAACTTAATTATTTGATAAAATAATTTATATAAATATAACTCCATAGAAGTTACTCAACGTTTCATTAAGAAAATAATATTAAATTCACAACTAGGCACAATGTCAGTTATATACCAATCCCTGCAGAATCAGATGCTCTCCCTACATCTTCCCTTTGGAATAACTGCATAAACCAGGGGTGTCAAACCTGCTTGCATTGCGGGCCGTATTGTGGTGTATCACAATGTTTTTGCCTTTGTGGAGCCGGGGTGGGTGTGGCCTGCACAAGCTGTATCTGACCTATGGGCCGCCAGTTTGAAAGGCCTGGCATAAACTAATGTTCAAGAAGTTGAATGTTCCTTGAAGGAAATGTACTGTCTTCAATTTAGCTCCTTGTGAGCTTCTTCCATTCTGTGACCAATAGCCTGACTTTAGCAATAGGCTCCAGGAAAAGTAACTTCTTGGCAGAGAAAAAGAAAACCCTGCAAAAAAGTAGTTGAGCTGTGTTATTTCTGACCAGAAGAGGGAATACAGACATTATTTCTGAGATCACTTAAATGGCTTCCAAGGGACACAACAATACATTCAACCTGAGTGAAGCTTTAACTGAAGTGAAGAGAAGTGAAGCTTTAAATGTCCAAGAAGGGAGAATGAAATATCAATCTTCACATAGAAACTGACTAAAACTCTAGTGCCATCTTGTCCAAACTGGTGTCATCCAGTAGTGTTGACCTGTAAATCCCAGAATTCCCAGGCAAGATAATCAGCAGCCATGTTGTATAGGATTTCTGGAAGCTACAATGTCAAAACTCCCTGAAAGCACTACATTGTGGAAGAACCCTAGCAACAGAGGGCTGCCTCTGCTCAGTCTGTCAAAAACTGCCTATGCCATGGACAAATCTTTGATGTGACTACAGATGATTTGATGAAAATACACTGCCAGCCTAGTGTATCTTTCTAGGCTAACAACTTACAATATGAAGGCTGCTTCCAGTTGAGCACTACAATTCAGGGCTTGATAGGTAGCTAATTCCAACATGTTGGATTTGAGGCCAAATTCATGACAGCAGAAGGGTCTGTTTTGTCAGCTGGAAGCTGACACTTCCCCCCCTCACAACACTGAGAAAACACATAGTCATCCACTGAAATCCATTATGCTTTCAAGATGTCTGAAAGCTAATTGTTTAGCTGGATCTTTTTTCCTATTAGCTATGCATGAACGAAAAGCCATAGAATCATTTTTTTTCTCTCTCAAAATCTCAGATTTCTTATTAAACACATAATTTAGGGACAAACTTTGCATCATGCAAACACTTTGAAGAATTAAGGTCCATTTTTGCATTATATCTTATAAATATTTCCTGATAGAATGAAAATAAGCTTTGATTTACTAATAGATTGGGTCATTTTAATGACAACATCTAAACTTTTTCCTCCAATAATTATTCCCTTGGAATAATTATAAAGTATGCATGCTGGCATTTCTTCTTTCATCCCGACTGCTGTGTTTTTAAAAGGCATTTTTTTCCCTGTATGAGTGAATGAATGCCTTTCTGTAGCTTTCAAATAAGCAACTCCATGGAATGAGCTATGAACAAGAATTATTTGATGTATATACAATATTTAAATATTGTACAGATGTTTTCTTTCTGAAAGTGGTATTTTCTTGTACAGAATGATCTTTATCCCTGTTGATTTGCATCAGTGTTTAATTTTAAATAATATAGTTTCTTCTGTGACTTCAGTAATTACAGGCTTTTAAAGATGACAAGAGATGTAATGCACAAAGATGATCTTATAATAAGGGGAGTGGAGTGTCAGGATGTCAGACAGTACCACATTATTCTCCGTGCTACGCAAATAATAGCTTACAGACACAGTGCTGGATTTTTCATTATTTTTGCTTTAACAGGTACAGGCTGCCTTAATGCTATGCATCTGTGTTCTGCTTTGGATAATACCTACTCTATATAGAAAGTAGATGATCAGTTACCACATTTTCACACCAAATGAACTCCAGTTTCAAGGCATACATTTTATTTTAGTTATGTCTCTTCTGCCAGACAAAAACTGAACCACAATGAAGCATCAGGAAGGAAGGGCCCCCAGCAATGGCAGATGAGTTGAAGTTAGTACAAGCCCGTACCATCCTCTGATTACAGAAATATATCAAGCTAAGTCAGGAATCGACTCAATATAAAATCACACATTGGATACTTTAATGCCTGGATAAGCCTCGAATGAGTGTTTCTCAATCTTGGCAAGTTTATGACAGGTGGACTTCCATCGCCCAGAATTCCCCAGGTAGCAAGCATGGGAATTGAAGTGCACCCGTCAAACTTGGCCAAGGTTGAGAAACACTACAACAGACCAATGGTACTTTTTCTGTATTATGAAATCTATATCCCAAATTGTGGAAACAATTGTTGACTGAGTCACACAATTTCACTGTAACCGTACAGTGTACAGACTACTGTGTTTTCCCAAAAATAAGACCCTGTCTTATATTTTTTTGAACCCTGAAATAAGTGCTTGGCCTTATTGCCATGCACTCAAAAGCCTGATTGGACTTATTATCGGGATGTCTTATTTTGGGGAAAACAGGGAACATTTCATTTTTTTCTCCTACTCCCATGACTATCTACTTGCTACATCATCATAACCTCAATAGAATGTTGGTTTATGACTTAGAATTAACATAAGGGCAGAAATGATTAAAAAGTGCCACAAGTGCTTGCTGTTCATTACTGTGGCTTTAAAAGTCATATTAACTTTCATGACTGATTCTTTGAAGCTGTAAACCCCCCCCCCCCCCCCCCCACAGAAGCTGAAAAGGTCAGACTACTTCAAGCAATAGCAAAAAATGGCACTGGCAGGAGGTGTGAAACATTTATTTTCTTTTCAAAGTGCAGGACCCTCTTACATAATGGAGATACAAATTTTAACCCAATACTGCACTTCAGAAATAAGCCCCCAACCCAGCAGGGTTTACTCCTGGGAAAATGGTTTTAGAACTACAGTGCTTATGACTTGTATCAGAAAAACTGGATGCAACTACGGTAATTTCCATCAGCCTCCTTCAGAGCAGGTTTGTTGCAGGAAGGAAAAGTTTAGGGATGTCTAAGCTATCAGCACTTTTTCCCTCAAGCTGTTGAATTGTCAGCTTGTGTGAGGAAGAAATTTCAGTCACTTTAGATCCTTCTTGCTTATTCTTTTCTTTCTTTGCACAAATGCCGTCTTGTTCTGATTTTGAGGAAGGTTGATTAGAATCACTTTCCAATCTAAATTGTTTTTCAAAGCCATAGGATCATCAATCCACTTTTGATAAATTCATTTCCCCCTTTTACATAGCAAACCAAATTTAAAATGGATTCCTACAACAACATCCCCTCCTTTCCAGCATATATTTATTGAAATATCCTCATTTGATTTTAGATTACTTTTCAATGAGTTATATTTCTGGTACAGAAAGCTTGATAGGAGAAGGTTTATTTTTGTTATAAACTTTTATTTTCCCTAAACAAAAGTGCATGCATAGCAAGCATCTGTACTCCTCTGTCTTCATGAATAAAGCTATCAACAAATTAGCTACTATTCCAGGTCTAAAATACTATATTCCTACATTATTGAGAAGCCACATACTTGTGATGCAAGGTGTTAACGTGTCGCTTGCGGGAGGCCAGAGGTCCTTTAATTTCTGCATAAAGATTTGTTCCTTTTTAAAAAATGGATTACAATAATCTTAAAGTTAACCAGTTGTTTAGCAGTGCAGAGCTTACATGAAAATATTGCCTTTGGATGGAGAGACATGTAAGATTCTGAACTGATTAATGCCTCAGTGTGCTTTGTTTCATATGCCTGCAGCCAATGAAGGGAGATAACTCGTGGAGGGCTGCTATGCTTGCAAGATATATAGTATAGCCAACAAACCACTTCAGCTATAATCCTGCCAACAGAAGTACAAATATATTGGCTGATTTGCTCTTTTGGGGCTTGTGCTACTTTTAGTTATATATATATATATATATAAAGCTTTCGACAGTTTTTAGAATATATATACACATGGATACACAAACAAATATAGAATGCCACTGATATAAGATTCAGGTTTTGGGAAAATAATTTTCTTCCCTGCTGTCACCTCCGCCCTAAACTGAACATAATTTTGCTGGATGTTCTCTCTGCCACTCAGGTTCCACCCTCCCCTTCCTAAAATAATAGTGGAAATAGGATAGATGTTTAATGGAACAGTTTAGAAATAGAATATGTAATGCTGTGACAACTTCAGCCTTTATTATGAAGCACTAGGTTACACTTAAAATAAATGATAAATAAATACTTATTTATAGGTAGAATTTATCCTGTCTTAAGTTGGTAGAAACCATCAAAATGCAAGTAGGAAATTGGAAGTTTCCAAATTATAAACTCTTATCTACCATCTGCTGCAGTAATGGGTTTCAATTTTGTTCGCGACTGGTTTGCTTGTGGGTGTGCGCGTGATACTTCTGCGCATGCACAGAGATGTCCGGGTGGAGCCTCCTGCCACCACCGCTACCAGTTAGCCTGATCCGGGCCAAACCGGTAGCAACCCACCACTGATCTGGTTTCTTGCAAATGAAGTTCAAGTCCACTCTAAGCCACAGAAATGTGTTGGGTAACTTTGGGCCAAATGCTTTCTTACAGTCCAGCTGATCTCATGGAGTTGTTGTCAGGAGGGAGAAAAATGGAGTCTCAAGTGCACTGCTTTGAGTTCCTGGAGAAAAGGCAGGATATAAGAAGAAACATAAATGAAGTTATTTAGTAAAATAATTTAGTAAAAATGTTGTAAAAGGAAAGCTTGTTCTACTGATAAAATCTTCACCCTGAGCAGCAACATTTCTCTGTTTTCAGTAGAAGTTTCTGTTAAGGCAAAATCTTAAGAAATCTGGAAACTAGAAAACTTGTCAATCAAATCTGGGCTTGCTAAAAGAGATCTCTGCTATTTGGATAAGCAAATATATCAATATGTTACAAGATCTACTTTTCAAACAAGGATTGTGTAATAATTATGGCAAATTGCAATATTTATGGAGAAAAAAAATCCAGGTACTTGTAGGTTGTGGAGCATAAGGCCAATATATACGTCTATGCTTGGATAGCTTCTAAAAGTTTATAAAAATCTGGTCGGTGTGATTTCATTGACTGCCTGCCTTGTTCCAGATTCTTAAATACCATTAAATTCTGAAGATTACAGTTTATTACATTTACATCTGAAAACTGCTGTTCAAAATTTCAAATAAATTAGTAAATCATGTTGGAAGTCATGTTTTGTGTTATTTTTAAGGCTTCTTGTGTTAAAAGTTATTTTCTGTTCAGTGGAGTTTACAATATTCTTTAAGCTTGCAAGTATTTTCAGATACTTTTCACTGTTTTGCTTTGTCTAATGTTTCATTACTACATATTTGCAACTGGATATTCCAAATTTATTTTTGAAATATACTAAACACTGAAATAATCTTACATAAGATACAAAAGGGGAAAAAAGCCCACCCTGAATCCAGAATCAAAGCCTATGACTCTTCCTTAGTATTTTTACTCTCCAGAGGACTTCCCTCGGAAATTCTCATTTCTTCTAATAATATCCAACATTCCTGAAAATTACATTTTTTTTTCAAATTAGAGCGGCAAAATCCAACATGCTTACTCTGAAGTAATCACCATGTTTAATGGCCCTTGCTACCAATAAGCAACACCCTACAATCATGATCTTTCCAAATAAAGGTGGACTTCATGCCGACCATGAATCGTGGCTCTAAAATCCCATCAGCCTGATAGTGTCACGTTCAATATATATACTCTCGTGCAGAACTACTATATTCTTGAAAACAACCTGAATCCTTCCCGTTTCAGATTTTAATGAAATCTTAATCTAGATCTGGGATGCAATTTAGTTTACCGGAGTAATATTTGGGAAACTCCAGATTCAAATTGGCAACTAAATACGTCTGCGAAAGACAATATTCCCATTTTCCTCCTTGCTTAGGATCAGGGTCGTTGGAGCACCCAAAGGCAAGCGGTCGATTTGAAAAATTGACCACCAGCGAAAAGAAGCGCATTTCTTCCTCTTTCTTCCTGCCCGATCCCTTTACTCGCACCCCCTACTACGGCTACGCTGCCTGTTCCCGAGTATTATTAAACTCCGGAAGTCTCCCTCCCACCGGTTGTAAAGTTCATGCAGGCTGAGGTCATAATGCCGTGGGATGGTGGCCGGCTATATTGACCTCTTCTGGGAGGGGCGGGAGAGACTCGGCGGAGGAGCGGCGTGGTTGGCAGAGATTCATACTATCGTGGTAAACTCCTCATTCCTCGCGGGTTCTTTGCAAAATTGAAACCGGGAAGGGATCACTTCTTAACGGAAGGCGTTTGGTTGCTTCGCTTTCTCTGACCGCATTTTTTTCTTTCTCTGACTCGCAAGTTTGCTTTTGCGGGAATGCGCTTCTTAGAGAGTAGACCTCTTATTATTTTTAATTTATTATTATTATTTTTCTCACCGTTTCTCTCTCTTCTGATATTCCGCATTAAGAAAGTTATGGGAAAGCCGTAAAAGCCAACGAAAGCTGGGCAATTGAAAGCTGACGGGCTTCTATTGGGAGAGATGGGTGATTGTAGGTGGTCCGAAGAGCTTTGTTGGCTTTTAGAATGGTGAGCTCGAGGAGAGTTTGCTTACTAGAAGCCATGTTACAACCCTTTAGTTAACACTGTGTGGCACATTTAAAGGCAGGAAAGGACTACCAGATACGAACAAACCCTGGAAAGTTGGGTTGTTGTTTTGTGGGCTGGTTCTGGATAGCTCCTAAACTCACCCAAAGGTAATTTTTCAGGAGGCAACTGAACTTTCTTGTTTTTTTCTTTTGAAGACGTTTGGCTTCTCATGCAAGAAGCTTCTTCAGCTCTGACAGGATAGTGGGGAATGAAAGTATTCCCAGTATGGAAGAAATTTTACAGCGAAACTTTTTCTTTTTCTTCAAGAGAAAAAACAAGAAAGTCCAGTTGCCTCTTGAAAAAGCACCTTTGGGACAACCAAGAGCCTTGGTGGCGCAGCAGACTAAAGTGCTACTAAGTAGCACCAGCTGCCTGCAATTACCGTAAGTTCAAATCTCACCAGGCTCAAGGTTGAAATCAGCCTTCCATCCTTTCGAGGTAGGTAAAATGAGGGCCCGGATTGTGGGGGCAATAAGCTGACTTTGTATAAAAAAGAACACCGCTTGGGGGGGGGGGGCGAAATCCCTACTAAAGTATGAAGGCTATTGCTTAACGCATTGTAAGCTGCCCTGAGTCTCCGGAGAAGGGCGGCATGTAAATCGAACCAATAAATAAATAATAAATAAATAAACCATGACCTGGATGACTGAGAATCTCTACAGACTCCTAAGATAACCTTGGCTGCTCTTATAAGCTTAATCCTTAAGAGATCTGTGTTTGCTTGGATGAAGAAAAAATAAATAAATCCAGCTCTTTAGAAATCCCAGGGCTGTTGGTTTCACTGGACAGTTGAAAAATAAATGTCCTATAAAAAGGCAAAATCACTTCTGTTGTGCTGCCAAAAAAAGCAACATGGATGTAGTCAACAGGAATAGAGCTTGACTTGAGGGTCCCTGTGTCCTTAAGAAATTGCACAAACACTTCTTTTATAGGAAGGATAGTAGGTCCTTGTTACCATCGTTCTAGGGAGGGTTTTCTTATCCCTGACATTTGCCGTTCTTCCTGAACTGTTTTGAATCTGCTTTGGAAGGCTTATTTCTCATAATTGGTGCCTATATCCATGGAGATGGTCTTCATGACATTAAGATACAGAAGTGATTGAAGAGTTTGACAAACTGGAAGTCAATATATTTTAAGTAAACTGGCCTTAGTGGAATTAAAGTATGGATGCCACACTGAGCATTTGCTTTCTGTCATCATAGCTGGAAAAGGCATGACAGCATTTCGGCGGCAAGTAGATGAATATCATCCATTGATACCAGGATACACAGGTAAAAAATTTACATCTTTGGCCACTTCCGGCCACTAACTTGACAAGGATTGCAATGTCCAGATAAAGAGGAAGCCAATGATCAACTTTCTCAGCTCGATCGCTTTGTTACTGTTTAATATATTGGTGTACCAATAACAAACAAGATTATAATTTTTATTAGCATTCTAAAGCTAAAAAGAAAGCCACACATTGTGGAAAGGATGTTATGTTTAACCAGTGGCACTTTATCTATATACGACAAATTCTTGTGCCTTGTAACCTTCAACTGGGCAAAAGAGTCTATCGAAAGGCAAAACTTTTTCAACTAAGGTACCAGAAAAATGGCTAATTTACAGAATGTATCCAAAATATGGGAGCCATGACTTGAATTGAAATTTGGCAAATGTTATAAAATATTTGTGACAGAATTATCATAAGGTATTTTATGACATAATATAAAATGTCATAAAACATTTCCTGTGGTTAACTGCTGAAGTTGACTGTGCTATACAGTTCAACATGAAATACTTTCAAGGCAAGCTATATCTCTGGATATCTCCCTGAATTTTTAAGAACTGTTCCGGTACAGCTAGTCCTAGACCACAATTGAGCCCAAAATTTCTGTTGTTAAGTCAGACATTTGTTAAGTGAATTTTGCCCCATTTTACGACCTTTCTTACCAGTTGTTGAGTGAATCACTGTAGTTCAGAGGTGGGTTTCAGCAGGTTCTGACCAGTTCTAGAGAACCGGTAGTGGAAATTTTGAGTAGTTTGGAGAACCGGTAGTGGAAAATTTGAGTAGTTCAGAGAACCAATAAATACCATCTCTGATTGGCCCCGTCCCAGTGGTGGGTTCCTCCCAGTTCTGCCCGGTTCCGCTGAGCCAGTAGCGGTGATGATATGAAATAACGATATGAGATAGCAAAGCTGGCTGGGGAATTCTGGGAGTTGAAGTCCTCCAGACTTAAAGTTGCCAAGGTTGGAGACCCCTGCTCTAGCCAATTTGGTAATCTGGCACTCTAATTTGCAATTGAATATGTTCCTTCTGGATTAAAATTAGGTTCCATCCCCCATCTATACCCAGAGTTATTTAAATGCTCAGGTTGTAGATGAATCAATTTCTGGAAAGAAATAGTAAAGATAGCAGTGCCTAAATTGATGCGTTCCAGATGAATTAACCTTCTGTATCCCAGGATTCATAATTACCCCAACCTGCAATTATTGTAGAGGGGTGTTACTGTTTATGGAGCTAATACCTTCTGGATACCATCAATATTACATTCTTCTTTGCCGTCTTTCTTTGCTGACAGTTTCATTTGAAGTTTCAAGGTTTAACTCCTTTTTCATTTTCATATCTCAAATATAGAAAGACCCATCTTCCTTTCTGTAGCTCCATTTTAAGGACCTCCTGTTGTCAATCCATCTTGCCCCTAAGTAAAGGTCCTGTAGCATTTGTAGGACAGCTTTGAATACTCAGTGGCATGCACCAGACTTTAATCTTTGCCTTGTGCTAGGAATAATAATTTATGTTATGGGGATGGGTGGGAGAAATATAATGATCAAATGTTATGAATATCGCCTGGCAAGAGATGGCAAAATAATATAATTTTGAAAGATATAGCCCCAGAGCTAAACATTCTGTTTTATAACCCAACAAATGATCTATCATTAGATTAACTAATTAGGTTAACTAATAGGGTTATAATGAAGTAGCTGCTTCCAAGGGTACAAACTCCTTAAATAGGACGGATGGCCATTGGTTGGTTAGGGAAGCAATAGTAGAAGATTTTTGCTTTAAGTGTTGGATTAGATTAGGGGTGTCAAACTCGTGGCGTCATGTGATGTATCGGGATTCCCCCCCCCTTCACTAAACTGGGCAGGAGTGGGGCCAGCACGTGACGCAACCGGCCTGTGGGCAGTGAGTTTGACACTCCTGGATTAGATCATTGATTCCGAGCGTTAATATGTAGCTGAGGAATTCTGGGAATTCAAGTCTTAAAAGTTGCCAAGTTTGGAGACCCCTGTCCTAGATATATAAACATGAAAAGTCCAGGCTATCCTATTTTGAAGGTCTCTGAATAGGGCCTGACTACATTTCTTTGCTTTTTCTAGGATACATCCCTCTCCGATTCTATCGTGTTGGAACTAGCTTTGGAAATGATTCTGTGTGGTGTGTTAATACCTTTCGTGATATTACAGACAGAAATAATGACCAGGAAGCTGAACTGAGGCATACAGCAGCCACCGCGCCACAGCTACCACCTATTTCCACTAACGAAGAAATGTTAAATATACTTGATGACTATAATTGCAAACATCATCCAAATGTGATGGGTACAGTATGCATCATTTATAATAACTTGAATGTATTTAATTCCCTTTAATTGCCATTGCATTCTAGCATTATTGACAAATAATTGCATCTTTAATTGTTTTGATTATTGAGTACAGCAAAATCCAGATTATTTGGTTTTTTGTGGAAATGGGTAAAAGGCTGTTGGGAGTCTTTGTTAAAGGACTTCTCTCTGAAAAACTTCTAGCATAGCTTATGTTTAGATTTGCAAACAGATCTGGCAGTATTGAATATTTAAGATGTGATATAATTCAAGCAAGTCACAGTAAAAGTAAGTAATATATAATAAATTTGGACCAAAACAATATTTAAATAGGAGTGAAACATGAACTCAATGATATTAAAATTATTGTCACTTGAAGAGTGAGGTCAAACAGGAGAAGAAATATTCTCATTTTAAAAATAGGCTAACCCTTAGAAGATGCAACTTGGTAGAAGTAAAAAAGCTAAAAAAATAAAAAAGCAGAATAAACTTCCATAGTATTTGAGTTAATCTGCAAAATACAGATTAGGCATTCTCTGGGCATATTTGATTCAGTTGTATTTTGTGATTTGGACACCTAGAGTCTTCAAGACTTACAAGTCAGTCTAAATTTTGAAAAGCATAACCATGCCAAATGGAATATTTCTTGTACTAGGAATGAATAAAGTAATCTTGCAATAAAAGATGAAGAATAGGATGCAAAGCTGGCTGGGGAATTCTGGGAGTTGAAGTCCGCCAGGTTTAAAGTTGCCAAGGTTGGAGACCCCTGATCTACTCTGTATCTGATTGGCATATTCTCAGTATATAATAGATTGATTGTCTGCCCCAAAGTACTCATATTTCCCAAACTGTTTCATTTCTGGTTTCTTTCTAGGAGAGCATGGGGGGTGGGAATCACATTTGAGCTTTTGGCTTTTGGGTGTATTTCCTTCTTTATTCATTCCAACTAGAAATGCATTCTGGAGGCTTAAGTAGGAAAGAGCTTTTTACTACAAGAAATAGTGACAAAAAGAGTGCTCTTTGTTCATTTTATTTTTTCCCAAATATTGAAGCTTAAGGCTGAATGGCAAAGGTCAGTGTTTTATCACAGATGCCAAATTCTGTAAGTTTTTTTTTTTTTATTGCTCTACCGAAGGGACCTCATGGCTGTTATCCACAATGGAAGCAGACACTGGATGGGCTATGTGTCCTTGATGAATTGTAGTGATGAATAGGATAACAAATTTCTCATTGAGAGAGAGGTACGAGGAGTATTTCTCCAGTGTCAAGTCCTTTGATGTTTTCTTTTTCCTCTTTAAATTATGTGCAAGACTGGAAACATAAAGAATGGCAAAGGGCTCTAATAACCGTGCTATTTCAGATAGGGAGCCATATGTATTGGCTTCTCTCTGTGATTCTATGTGAACTTGCTTCATGTCCTCTAAAAAGCTCAGCTGGAGAACTAGAAAAGGTACATGAGCCGTGGTGGTGCAGTGGTTAGAATGAAGTATTGTGAGTTACTTCTGCTGACTGCTGGCTGACTGCAGTTTGGCAGTTTGATCCCGACCGGCTCAAGGTTGACTCAGCCTTCCATCTTTCCAAAGTTGGTAATATGAGGACCCAGATTGTTGGAAGCAATAGGCTGACTCTGTAAATTGCTTAGAGAGGGCTGTAAAGCACTGTGAAGCGGTATATAAGTCTAAGTCTAAATGCTATTGCTACATTGCAAATTTAGAATCAATTTTCCCCAATTGAGGTTCTACTATTTATATTATTTGATTTTTATAAATGGGGCATAACAGTTTCTCTGGTCAGAGTTCATTCCTTTCCTATCAGGTTTACTACATTTCCTGATATCAGAGCATCAGTCAGTGAATACTCTGTGGTCAGTAGGTATCCTTAGTTTTTAGATTGTTCTACGAGATTAAATATTGTCTAGCAGTTATTAGCTCCACTAGGTAGGTCAGACCAGATAGTCAACTACATAGGAAGAATAAAACTACTTTTCTCGAGATTGGCTATAACGGAATCTTCCATGTCTGATAGTGCTATACCAGTGATGGCTAACTTTTTCGGGACCGTGTGCCCAAATCCCCAAAACACAATGTGTGCGCCCCCTCGTGCATGTGCCCCACCCCCCACATTTGCGTGCATCTCCCACATGCACGGCAGAGACACAATGACCAGCTGGCCAGTGGGAGGCATGCATGCAGGCACAGCTTAACTGGGGCGACGGCTTGCATGGCCCCCCACAGGACCCCCCACATGCACACACCCCGCTCCGATGCATGCACGCCACCCCCTCATGCGCCCCCTGCATGTGCAGCAGAGACCCAACAACCAGCTGGCTGTTGGGAGGCATGCACACATGCACAGCAGAACTGCCACCTGTGGTACGCATGCCATAGGTTCGCCATCACAATGCTATACCTTCTCCTCTTTCTTATATTCCAGTGAATTCAGGAGGTCTCTGCCTGAGCCAATTCTGAATGTTATCTTAATAATTTTCCATCTCCTTTTCCCTAGGTAACAATTCCTGCGTATTTCTGTCAAGGTCATCTTCCTAACTCTTTACAGCAGCCTTCCCCATGCTAGCAATTTTCAAATATGTAGACACCTCCATAAATTTCCCCAACCAATATATGTTTCCTTATAGCAAGTTGTATGCCAGCCACTTGTAACAAAGCTAGACAGCTTACATTGATAAAACATGAATGGCTTTCCAGAATGACAGGAGAAAAGGAATCAACCTGGCCTTATAGAGAATACTATTTGAGAGTGCAGGAGATGTAGTACTATTTTGCTTGTGTGCCTTTAGAATCTTGGGGGAAGAGAATTCACAGACTTCTTGCCTGGCCCGAGGAGCACAGGGAGATTCAATTCAGAGGAGATGGTCCTGCAGGTGACAACGCAAAAACTTATCCTTTGCTGAAAATCCTGAGACTTTGAGATCACAGAACTGGAGCACTGGGAAGATTCTTCTAAAGAATTATTTTAGGTTAGGCAAAGCTTAGAATTCCTTCAAAATTTATTCTTCCTTTTGGTATCTAGGAAGTGATTTTTAATCTGCTGCTTTTCATCTCTGTCTGGAAAAAAATTGGGTCTTGTAAACCACATGGGTAGATGTTGGGGGCAAGGATGAGCCACCCCTGCTCTATGGTAGGCTCTTAGCAAGCTATTTAAGGGAAGATTTACTGAAATGCTAGGAATAAACCAAAACATGGATCAGTTTCTTTCTGTATTTCAATTATGGTTAATGTTAGACCTGGTTTTCATCCCCCACCAACACCATTTGGAATCCATGTCAGCCTCCCTTAGCTTATCAATAATACTACTTTTGGTCATTTTGCAGGGCCTGTGGAGACCAAAAGAAGCCTCCTTGAACCACCAATACCAGGCTGGGGTGGCTTTGTGCCTAGATCCAGGGTCACAGAATTTGGTCATGGAGTACGCTATCATGTGATGGCAGAAAATTGCTACCGAGATTTTAAAAACTTGGGTAGAGGCAAAGAAGATCCTGCTGGGAAAGATCCCACGTATGTTCACTTTGAGATGTTTAAAAGGTGTCCATTGCTGCTCTGCCTTGATAGCATTTTGACAGAACAGTATTTGTTAATGGATCAGGAATCAAGTTTGGAAATATAATGTTAATAAATATATAAATTGCATGTAATGAGGCTTTAAAGCCACAAATGGACTTAAAATGGACCATGGATTGGTCTTTTGTAATGGTCTATTATTATCATAATAGTGGTATAGTGGTTAGGGCACCAGGCTAGAAATTGGGAGACTTTGAGCCCCATTTCTACATTTGGCATGAACCCAAATGGCCAATTCTGGGCCAGTCATTCTCTCTTGGTAGGTGGTAGTGACCACTGCCAAAAATGTTGCCAGGAAAACTTTCAAGAACCTCTCCAGGTGGTCACCAGAAGACTGACTCAAAGGCAAAGGCAACAAACAAATAAATAAATGGAATCAATGTAGAGTATCCTGCCTCTCAGCCTCAGCTGTAGTAAGAAAGCCAAATATTTCTGGCAACCGAGCCTAGCCAAACAAGTGTTTGTTATTATTTATTATTAAGATAAGAAATTCAGTAGGAATGAAGCTATTTTGTCTCAGCATGGGTGATTATTTCTGCCAAATAACTCTAGGATAAAAGGATAATAGTCTGCCATGAATTTGGATTTTTGTTTTTAAACAATAGAGTATGAGAAGAAAACTATTAGGAAAAAATAGGAGAAGACCCAACAGGGTGGGGAGGGGAAGGGGAGAGGGATGTCTGTCTGTCTGTCTGTCTATCTATCTATCACTGTAAAACTGCTACCGTATTGATATATATTCTATTCTTTTCTATTTTAGGAAAGAAGTGCCTGTAACCAAAGATTCACGACAACAGAGATTTTATAGGCCTGAAGGAATGATGCCCAAGTACACTGGCCATATCCCACGTAAGGGTTCAGATTTTATTCCTTGAAACCATGAAACTTACTAATTCCTTGAAGTAACTGCAGCCTCTTCTAAGACTACATGGATGCCTCTCCTGCAGCTGCAGGAGAATATTAGGGAAAGATCCCTTGGTTGAAGAAATTACAGGCATGAGTCTCCTTCCCTGTGCCAAAGCACTTTTGGCCTTCAGGAATGCTATAATTCTAGCCAGCAAAGGCAGAGTTATGGTGAGGGATGTTATGCTTCAATAAGTATAAATCAGAGCTGAAAAGTAGAGGTGAATAACTGACAGCATGCAGCAGAAAACATCAGTCTACAATAGGGATGGAAAGCTGTGGCCCCTCATGATTTGTGAACTTCAACACCCAGAATTCCTAGATCCCAGAATTGGAAGTCCACAGGTCATAAAGAGGCCATAGTTGCCCATCCCAGTCTATCAGTTGTACCACAAAGTTGCTAAAGGAGTTGATTTAAATTTGTAACCTGAATATTTAACATTCAAGTGTGCTCAACTTAAAGCAGAACAATGACAATAAGCGACAATATTCTAAGTCCTCAAGACGAGTATAAAATAGCAGATGAAATATTTCTTCCAGTAGCTAAATAAGTGGCTGAATAAATTGAAAAAATCTAGACTAGCTAGCTTGAATGATAAAATTAGAACTGTTTCTGCAAGAAATAAATTAGTTTTTATAGCTTCAGATTTCATAAGTAACAAAATTGATTATGAAATTCATCTGGCAGCATAGACACCCATACAGAGTTTAGTATGTTGCAACTGATACCAAAGAAAAGCATAATGAAAATTTCTTTCTCTCATAGCAATATGGAGGGATCAAGCTTTTCAACATTAGAATTTTGGTAATTTGGTTCTGTTCTTCCCTAAAGAATTGATAAAACAGTTTCCATTCCCCCAATGACTGTTGGTTGAGCTTGTGGAGATATAAATGAAGGGGCATTTAATATCAGGAAGACTGCAAATTGATAATTTAATTTGTGCAGTGAGATGCCAAATTGGTTGCGCATGTTCGTGTCGGAAACACCTAAGGCACTTCTGGGTTGAAAGAATTAGTCAGTGACATCACCATTGCCCATGGGGGCTCCTTTCATGTCCCTATTAATTGTCTATTGCAAGGGCGTCAAACTCGATTTCATTGAGGGCCGCATCAGGGTTGTGTTTGATTTCAGAGGGCTGGGTGGGCGTGGCCAGCTCGATGTTACTCATGTCAGGGCGCCTGTAGTGACTTGAGTGCTCTGCCAGCAAAATTGGAGTTAGGGAGGGCTGCACACGGCCGTCCTGAGCACTGTTTTTGCTGGCAAGGGTTGCAGGAAGCCATCTCAGTCGAAAATGGAGCTCAGGAGGGCCACATGTGGCCCTCCAGAGCTCCATTTTCACTGCCGAGACACTGCAGGCCAGTCCTTCAGTGTTTCCAGGGCAGCCTCATGAGCCAGATCTAAGCACCTCACAGGCCTTGAGTTTGACGCCCCTAGTCTATTGTTTCCTTCACTGCCAAGCCCTGGGCTCCTAAGTACTGATAAGCTGATGATAAATCAGGACTCTTGTTGACTGACAAAGAGCTAGTTTCTCAGGCTTCAATAATTTCCTTGGTTATTGTTGTACCTGCACGGCCAACAATCTTATTTCAATATTTCAGCAAGTTTGTTTTTCAAACTATTGTGCAATTGTGGTAAGAAGGTTTGCATCTACTTGAATGTCTTTCATTCTTTTAGCGTGAAGATGCAGTCCTTTTAGAAAAGCTAAAGTCTAAGCCTGTGCAGTACTTTAAGTCTTTTGGCCCCAAAATATGTATTTGAAACAGAATCCAATCTTTTATGAAGGAGTTCCTACAGAGCAGTGCTTCTTAATCTCAGATTTTTAAGGTGTATGGACTTCACTACCACAACATTATTCACCATCAATTATGCTGAAGTTTACCCATCTTAAAGGCCCTGAGGTTGAGAAACATGGCTATAGAACATGATAAGATGTAATAACTGCCTTCTTTTTGTTGTAACAGTTAATGTGTTAATCCAGCCATTTTGCCAGCCAAGAGTGTCCACCCTAGAGAAGAATAAAATTAAAGACCGTATGTTGTAAAATATATTAAACAAAGTATGTGTGTTTTGCAGACGAACGCTCTGGCCTTGGAAGAACATTTGGAAATATATGCAGAAGTTGCTCTGTATGCAAACACACAGACGTGAATTATGGTGCTTATCTTAATAAGAAACGCAAAATGGAAAAAGGTCAAGAGCACATCAAAGAACACAAGGAAACCTTAATTACATAATATTTGAACTGTATCATTAGACGATTAAAATGAACATTAATGTCTGGAATGGGGCTATTTAAAAACTTTCTCTCATTGACCAATCATGTGGAAGTGTACAAGTATTTAAACATATGTAGTATTTCTTATCTGTTTGCAAAAGAGTTATTGTGCTAGGAGAGAACCATAACATGACATATACTGTAGACTGAGAAGTCACTTACATCAGTTGGAGGAAATGAATGATTTCAGGGGCATCTTCAATGAAGAAGAGGCTTTGAGGATATATGGAGAAAACGCAGTTGTCTTTGGGTTTAAGGAAGCATAAAAACTATAAGGGGTCAACAAGTAAGGAATTCAAAAGAGATTTCAAACATTGAGATGATGTTCTGCAAAAAATGAGATAGCCACCACTTCCAAATAGATTAGTTGAAGTTTTGAAATAAAGAGTAAAATATTGAGAGTTGTTTTAAAAATAATTGACAAGAGTATTGTCCCAGTTTTTCTGGTGGCAGCCATGGTCACTGGAAACCAAGAAGAAAGAAAGTTACTTTCACATACAATGACATTTCAGTCTGTTTTAAAAGAGAACAATTGTAAGTTTAAAGCAGAAGATGAGAGGTGTTTGTTTGTTCATTGTTTACCAGACATTTCAGTGGGACTGATTTTGCTCTTAAAAGTTCTCCATAATTGTATTTATATTTATTTATGCTTAACAAAAAAGACACCTTGGTGAAGTTACCTACACAGACGATTGTTCCAGAGTTACTGCATTTTGAGAAAAAAATATATATTTAAAGAAATAGTTTATTATCCTGCTGTTGAACATTGGGTGTTTTGCTATTAAGGTGTAAATATTGAGCAGGGGCTATTTTTAATATAACTACTTTAATATTTGAGCAGTTTATATAATATTTTTCCATTTGAAAGTACTTTTCTGTGTTGATAGAGATCAAATAATTATGTCATGCTGTTTGTTTAAAGTGCAATATATGAAATATTTATGTACATATTAAAATTATCTAGTTAATTACTATTCTACAGTTGACCCTACAATTTCTGCCAGCATTCCTTCTACATAATGGTCAGCGGATTTCAGACTTAGACATTCCTTTGATTTTTAACACTGCGATGTTCACCAACCATACTTAGACATAATATGGGAAATACATGCAAAGCACATGCTGATGCATTGCAGATAGGTATATAGACCAGACTGAAAGCTTATTTTGTGCACACACACACAAAATCTAAGTCTCTGTTTTCCCCAACTTCACTTAAAAGGGATGATATAGTAAAATGCTCGTTAGATAAACATCAGTCAGTCCCTGCCAATCACCAATTTACCAGCTTCTCCAATCCAAGTGCCCTCAGTATGTGGGCCCAAATTCACAGAATTCTTAGCAGTAGCTTCCCCCTTCTAGCAACGTCTACTAAGTCCACACATCTTTTGGGGTGATATATGGGGTGATAAAGCAACATTCTCCAATCTTGTGCCCTCAGGGTGACTGAAGTCATTCAAAATGCCAGTGATCCCCAAGCAGAATGTTTTAATTTGGAAAGGAGAGGGAATTGTATTTGACTTGCTTGGAGAGCACCAGGGGTGAAGAAAAATTGTGTTAAAAGTTTTGTGAAGAGATGTTAGCATAATAATAAATAAGTGCCTAACTTAATTACACTCTGGAAGGTTCCCCCCCACCCTTTTGCATTTGATTGCATGGTACCTTGTCGAGCATTTCAGTTGCTGAATATTTCAGTTAAACTGTTAACCTTTACACTTAAATTTTTCTCCTCAGCCTATAATTTATATGGTCTGCCGTCAGAAAAGGGACGTAGATTAGATGGCATCTGCTATACTGCAAACTATAATTATTAACAGTGTTTTGCATTACAAATGCACCCTTCAAATCCCTTCTCAGAAGACAGGTAGAGCTCCTTTGAAGCATAGGTAAGACCCACACTGGGACTACTTCAGTCTGTCTTCCTCCCTCAGAAAGAGGTGTTTGTCTGGGAGAGAAGTCCTGCTGAGTGGTTCAAATGGGTTGAAATACTAGATTACATGTGAGAAGTTTGGAATTGCATTCTGCAAATTAAAAAAAAAAAAAAACTCCCAAAAAATTGCTGCCAAGCTGAGAAGACTACAGGTAGGTCTCAAGTTACGATCACAAATGAGTCCAAAGTTTCTGTTTGTTAAGGTAAATTGTGCCCCGTTTTATGACCTTTCTTGTCTTTAGTTGTTAAGTGAATCACTGCAGTTGATAAGTTAGTAACCTAGGTGTTAAGTGAATCTGTCCTCCCCATGGACTTTGCTTGTCAGAATGTCACAAAAGGTGATCCCATGACCCTGGGACGCAGCAGTGGTCATAAGTATGAACCAGTTGCCAAGTTTCTGAATTTTGATCACATGATTATGGGGATACTGGAAAGGTCGTAACTAAAAAATGGTTCATAAGTCACTTTTTAAAAATGCCATAACTTTGAACAGTTACTAAACAAACTTGTAAGTTGAGGGCTATCTGTAATTTTAGCCTGTAATTTTCACTTACTCATTGACCACCATTATCTACATAAAAGAAATGGTCCAATCCGGACCTCCCATCTGGAAACAGATACTATAGTATTGAGGAATGTGTAAATCAACACATTATTGTAAGAGATCATCATAACGCAAATGTTCAGCAAGGGAAAATCAATGCAAAAAGAATAGAGATAAAGCAGACTTACCAAAGTACAGGCCGTATTTGGATGCACATATGATAACTTAATAAATGGCTTAGAAATAGGGCGTTTGACTATGTTTCCCTACCCATTGAACAAAGAAAGCTCTTAGCCATAATTTATGGTTTCAATTTAGAGCTTGGGAACAAACTAATATTACAGCAGAATTACAGGTAATCCTTGAGTTATAACAGTTCATTTAGTGACCGACCAAAGTTACAGTTGCATTGAAAAAGTGACTTATGATCTTTTTCACACCATCACACTGTTCAGCATCCGCATGGTCATGTGACCAAAATTCATGTGCTTGGCAACTGACTCATATTTATGATGGTTGGAGTGTCCTGGGGTCCTGTGATCACCTCTGACAAGCAAAGTCAATGGGGAAGCCAGATTCACTTAACAACCGTGTTACTTAAAAACAGTGATTTACTTAACAACTGTGGCAAGATTGTAAAATGCGGCAAAATTCACTTAAGAACTGTCTCGCTTAGCATCAGAAATGTTGGGCTCAATTGTCATAAGTCAAGGACTACCTGTAGTTGTTCTGATTGTGGGTGGAGCTATCCTTTGTCATAGGATAGCTTAAAACAAATGGGAAACCAAAAGCTAATAAATTTCCTGCCATCAGTTTGTGTGTGATGGAAGGAAAAAGCTTATAACCTTTTTCAGCTTGCTATGAGGGACTAAAACAGTTTCAATATTTACTTGGTTTAAAGGCGATAGAAAGTTTACTTTTAGATCATATTGTCAAAATTAATAACCTGTTTGATATGATTTTCTCTAGCATTGGAGAGATGGAAAAGTCCTTTGTTAATAGAAGGTTTTCTTTTCTTTTTTGTTCCCCTTTGCTAGTCCTAGGATATTAAATCCTAGCGAATATAGCCCTGCACCAAGGAGATGCATTACAGATTTTGGTCTAAACTACCCCAGTCCTGTGTTTCATTATAGAAGTGTCAGGGTGTTTTCAAATGTTGATAGCAAAAGCTGCATTTTTCTGCCAAACTCTATTGAACAGGCTACATCAGTTTCACAAGTCAAATGTCTCTTAATTGATACGATGCTGATCACAAACTTTGCTATGAATAGTACAGTGTTAAAGTCTGAAAAGACCCATCAATCTTACATGCGCTTTGAGCATATTTTGTTGCAAATAGCATCCTAATTGATAGGCCTGATTATATGGCGAGGAGCCTAATTTATATATCACAAACTGCAGTCCTTTTGTTATTGAGGAAGTTGACACCTTTACAAGAGAACAATATATGTCAACCAAAATATATACCAATTAGGCCTTAGTGAGACACTGAAATGAATGATTTCAAAATATGCTGTATTTACAAATAATATACGGTTTACAGCCACTTGCATTTCAAACAGCAGTTCTCTTTGTTGCTACTATTTTAAAACTGTAAGCATTGAAAAAGGTCACAAAAATATGTCCATTAGCACTGAAAGCCAGGAAAATGGACAATAATTTGGTGTTCATTTAACTTTGCATTTGATGGGATAGCTGTGAAATGTAGTTTGCTTAAACACTACCCAACAAAGTGATTGGTGCTTCGCTTCATTATTAAAAGAGGGTGTTTGATGGAAACTCATTGTTAACTATGAATGCACTGATGTGGTGAGTAGTCATACAAAGCAGTTATAAGCATGGAGCAAGCAAGAGGTTGCTTACTCTTCTAGTTTCAAATCCTTCCTAGAACAGAACATTATCTTTTTTTAAAAAATTACTTGATTCCATTACCAAAACCAAAGACTGTTCAGAAATTAAAGCCAAGATTAGCAAGGTGTGCATTCAAGTTAGCTGTGGAATGGGACAACTTGCTGCAGCCAACTCACCATGGCCAACTCGCCACATCCAACTGGCTGCAGGACAACTTGCCATGGCCAACTCACCGTGGGACAATTTGTCTCAGAACAAGAGTTACACTATTATCAAAGAAATGGTGGAATATAATCTTTAAAGAAAGGATGCCAAAGAAGGGACAAAATCAAAAGGGAATGACATAAATTCAAATATTTGTTTAATCATTTTAAATAATTAAATTGAATTGTTGAATTGTCCCATAGCTAGCTGGCCAGGGCGAGTTGTCCTGTGGTAAATTGGCTGTGGTGAGTTGGGTGTGGTGAGTTAGCCATGGCAAATTTCCCATGGTGAATTGGCCAGGGTGAATTGGCTATGGCGAGTTGTCAGAAGAGGTAGAACTTGGAACCACACCAGGATAGATTCATGTGCAATTTATATCCAAATATCCAGTAAGAATAACTTTTCCAAATAAGACAATGATCTGAGATTAGTATTGCTGATATATATTTATTTTTCTCATACAGCCAAGAAATGTTTTAAGTCCATGGAAAAAGAAAAGCATAACATTCTAAGTACATATCACATACTTTTTATCATGCAAGTTGTCTTTAGTCTGGGTGCACAGAGCTAGCACGAAACCCGAGGACCTTATTTTAGAAATAAGATTAAGAGGTGGCCTACCTTGAACCCCCTTAGCTATTACTTTCCTTTCACCCTTTAGATACAGTGATGGATGCTCTTCTTTCACCACTACTAAGCAAAGGTGCAATTGCAAGTTCACTTCACTTTTACCCAGGACTTAGTGAGTCTTTTCTCTTTGTCTAATGCAATATAATAATTTGGACCAGTCCCGTATGCTGACAAAATATCTGGATAATTTCTAATTTTACTTGGACACAGAAGCACCAATGCTCCTAAGGTTTTGCATGTCATTTTCTTACTAGAGTGACAACAACTGTATCCTTTGGCATAATGGGAGCAAGGGCACCGAAGGAAAAGAGCTCCTATACCTTTAAAATTAAAATCCCCTTGTACCATCACTTTGGCATAAGAATATATAAGGTGCTTGAGATGTTATTTTTTTTTATTAAGAGTTGCACAAAAGCTTTCTGCATTTCAAGATCAGCATGGTGTGAGTGTTTGCAGCACATCTTCTCTTACAGTTTCACTGCCACAGAAATGGAATCTGTAAAGTTTAAAAAAAAGCAAGCATTAATGTATACATTTTGATATCACTGTTGTATTAGCATGAACTTTAGAAATTTTGTATCATCGAGTCTCAAGAAATATAATTAATTCAAAATCACATTTGAGGCATTTTATATGGTATACAATAAAATGGTATACGATTAGTTTTGTACCTTTGTTTTAATAACTTTTGTACTTGGTACAAAATTATAAAAGAAAGAAAAGTGAGTAAGAGTAAGAAAAATTGCCGATTTTTAATATTCAAAGACGATATTTGTGGCTACAACTCTCTGCCCATCGATGTAGAAGTAAAACTCTGTACTTAGAATGGGTTGTAATCAATCAGATGGTTATGCCTGCTTTTTTGCTGATCCCCCATCAAACTCTGTCATGGGTTCAAACTCTGTTACAATCTTCTCACACACCCAAGGCACCCGATTCACACAATTCAACAAAAGAACTTTTATCAAGATCAACTATGTTAAGATTCTGATCAACAAGATCTTAAATAGACTTGACTTTTTCCCCATGGTTTTCAGTGTGTCTCCTTTACATACAACTTTGTCTAACTCAGTGTAAAGGAAATTAGCTCTGAGGAACACAGTGAGGAAGGACCATTCATTTAAATATCCAAATTAGGCAAAAGCTGGGTCCAATGGCAATAACCAATTTGGCCCTGGCTCCTCCTCCTCTTCCTTATCGCAGAATGTTAGACTCTCATTCTCCAGTGAGATGAGCGTCATTCCCAAATTGTATACATGCCAGTAGGCATCATGGCTGCAGAAAAAACAGCTGGTAAAGCTAGCCAATGGGTGAAACTGGGAGGCAGTGAGCACATAAGCATTGAACAGTGAGAGAGTGTAGAATCGAACAGCTGAGCCCTGCTCCTAGAAATCATGAACTCTCCATTCTACTTGAACCTGCTGGGCATCCAACTTTTCCTTGACAAAGAAGGAATTTCATGAGAAATTGATTGAGCTAGATAACACACCTGTGCATCTGTATCCAGAAACATACAGCTTTTTGTAAGATGATAAGAAATATGCTGAATCTGGCTAAGGGCCAATTTACTTTAGCATTCTTTTCAACTCTGTGGTCAAACAGATGCATTTGTGACTTTTTTTTTTGCAGTTCTTGTATAGAATCAGTTATTTATAATAGGCTGCTTATTATATAGGAGTTGTGCAATAATCAAACTTAATAGTCACTGATCACCCTTCTCTCAATGAATTTGTAGAATGTTCTTTTTAAACCAGTGTAAATTAGTGTCCATCATGATAGCTGAGAGTTTCAACCATGTTTGTCCTACTAAACTAGCTTTAGAATAATTTGGTACGTACTGTATAAAAACATACAAGCTATTATGTAAACCTGTAAGGCCCACATATGTACTGGTAGGACATACATTTTGTAAGTTTAATTTGTAATTAGTAAGTATGCTTCTTTTATCACTTGTTCTTGAACTAGTGAGGGTATACATACACATTCCCAGTTTCTCCATCTTGTACCGTAATCTTTGTTGCTCCTAGTCGGGGCAAAGTTGGATTTATGATAATGTTGTTCCAAAGAAATTTAACCTTAGTAATGGTTCCAACCTTAAGTTCTACATCTATTAGGTTCGTATGAATCTCACCAGGTCTGAGCCGCCCCCTTAAAAACAAAACAACATAAAACAGATAAAGTCATTTCATTACTTTTTTATATTTATACATACATGCATCTATTTTATTCCAGTCTGCACCTGGATTTTTGCTGCTCCCAGTTTGGGAAAAGTTGAGTTAATGATATCATTGCCCTACTTTTTTTAATGTAAGTTATTTTTGAGACATCAGTTTCTAAATCCACAACATATATAAGGTATATTTTCAATTTTCATTAGTATTAATATTCTATGCTTTGTATGAGATATTTTCTTTAACCAAGACCTTTTCTTAGTTGACCTATCTACTGAGGTTATAGTTTCTGTGAAGTTTACCAAAACGATGATGGCCCAAATGGTTTGTATAAATTTAGTACATCTGAAAGAAGAACATCTGAAAGAATACAGGACTCAAAAATTTATTTAGTAGTATATAGATTTGCATATGAATATATTGCAGTACGGTTTTTCCCCTTGATAACCTGCAAGAGTCAGATTAAATGCAATCTAAATGGAAATAATTACCTGTCATAACCATTTAATACATCCCAGTTAGTAAAACTACTTTCTGGTACTATAACATGTTATTGGCTCAGCTAAATATTAGTGAAGTAGCAAGTGACATATTTGTCTAATTATAATACAGCTTGTAATCCAAACAGTCATAGCGAATGACAAGTGGAAACTTAAAAGCATAATAATTTGGAAAATGTAAATTTAAAAATCCTTAGGAGAAAATGACAGTCATAAACATGAAGATACTAAAATGGAAATGCAATGTGCTTAAAATAATTTTTGAGAGAAATCCTTAAATAATTGAAGATCAAGTGAAGATAAATTGAATTAAACTTCCAGTAATTTTCAACCATCTGGAATACCAGAAATTATGGGAGCTGTAATCTCAATTTTTTGAAAGGACAATTTATGGCAGGGTTAATCTTATAAAAATATCATTTGAATATTTTTTTAAAAATGAAATCCAGAACAAATTTGACATGCATAATTCTATATAGTACATGAATAAATCAGAATCCAGATTCTATTTTTATTATCTGGCAAGATGGAGAATCCAATTTTAACTCTTGATTCCAATATCTTTTGTTGATTTCTTTGAGAGATACTTCTAGATTGCCAGCTAATGATATATTTTGTCATATGTCACTTCTTGGTCTTAATGTTAAGAACATATTTTGTTCTTAGGGTTTTAATAATTTAGAATCAGGTGAGTAGCACAAGGTTTTAGAATTTTTTAAATTTCATTGCTACTATTGAAATGGTTGTAATTTCATTCCGTTATTTTATACATGTTTGCAACTGAAATAAATATTTGATTTTTTTAAAAAGAAGAAGTGTTAGGTTAATACAGGAAAGTCATCAATAGTCAATAAGTGAAAATACTGTCTGAAAGCATTTTACATTAAACTACAGGTTGTCTTCATTTAGTGACTGTCTCATTTAATAACCATTCACAGTTATGATAGGGATGAAAAGGTAGTTTTAGGATCAATCCTTGCATTTACAACCTTCACAGGTCTCTAAGGCAAAAAAAGAAAAGAAAAGCTGAAGATCTCAAGCATAATCATGGTTTTACTTAGTGACCACTTTGCTTAACAACCAAGTTGCCAGTCCTGATTGTGATCACTAAACGAAGACTACCTGTATCTATAGTGGAAATATAGATTAGGATTATTTATTGTTTTTATCAGTTTCCTTCATTAGAGAAGTAAATGTACACAGTCAAGGGATTATTATAGCAGAAAATTGTGGCCCACATACTTGCATTTCATTTTTGTTGTACTAGTATACTTGGCTAAATGCAGTTTGCTTTCTTGCAAAAGGTTGGATTATAATACAGTATATTGAATTTAAATTTGAGCAATGAATAAACTACCCTCCAAAAAATTCTTGAAGATAGGAAACTATTTTTAAATATTCTGTGGTGTTAAAAAAATGTGCATATTGTTCTTTATCTTATTTTTAAAAGAAATAGTTTAGATACACCTCTCAGATGAGGAAAGAACATCAGAAAAGGGAAAATAACAAATGTAAAATTCTACATTTAGATGTGGTAATTCTCAAACTTACTTGAAAATTTCATATTGCCTTGTGTTCCCTCCACTCCCATACAGGGCAATATTTATGTTTCCCCAGACGCTGCTTCTTCCAGACAGTGTGACTGATGACTTGTATCTCCAACCTACACACCACCATTTGTGAGAATTTGGTTTTAGTCAAGCAAGTTTCTAGTACTAATAAAATTGACTGTATATAATAAACTCACAAAATAAGCTGTACTTTGAAGACCCAAAACATCAACTAGCTGTAATCAGGAGGGAATACCCTATTTTATTATTCACATGCAACAAAAATAGTTTTCCAGAATCCATGTATTTTATTACATATCCAAAATGTATGAAATCTGCTCATAATCTAGATTCCCCACAAGTAATGTCACAAAATAGCTTCAATGTAGCGTGGAGGTAGAAAAGCTGTAATATAATATCAGTCGTCACATCATATTCTCCTCCTCCCCCTCCCCCCTCTTCCTCCTCCTCCTCCTCCTCCTCCTCCTCCTCCTCCTCCTCCTCCTCTCTTCAATTTCAGATAGTGTCACTAAAATACCCGCTGAAGGTAAAAATGTAGATACAGTAACTGAAGATTAAATCAGAGCCTGTATGTTTTTCCATGAAGCTGATAGGTTTTTGCTCAGCCTTGTGGTCTCTTATGAAGTTAAAAGACAGGCTCCTGAGTACTGTTTGCATTCATTTTTTCAGTGAACCTTAGACTAGGGTGGGGGGGGCAGCTTCCCTTATTTTGCTTCATGCCTCTGTAAGAGGCATAGAGCATCACCCCAATTCTACCTCTTAAAGTAATTGCATAAGCAGATATTCAGCACTTCATCTATAACTGCTCCTTACCGATACATCTGATAGCTTCCTAACTGATGTCTATGAAGATTCTCAGTCATCCAAGCCATGACTGTGGTCAAGAAGCAACTGGACATTCTGTGTTTGTTTGTTTGTTTAAACGTTTTGCTTCTTATCCAAGAGCTTTTTCAGGTCTGACTGGATGATGAGGAATGGAAGGATTTACATTCCTTGCAGACAGTTAGCCATTTGTATTCTTTTAGAGAGTTGTTGAGAACACTTGGAGATTTATCTGTGTCCTCAGGGTCACCTGAGTAGTGCAAATGGATGTGGAGCCTTTTTGGAACTGTTGAAAGTTCCAAGTTCTTGAAGGCTCCACATCCATTTGCATCACTAAGATGACCCCAGAGGATACAGATAAACCTCCAAGTGGCCTCAATGACTCTCTAAAAGAATGCAAATGACCAGTTGTCTGCAAGCAATATAAATCCTTCCATTCCCCACCATCCAGTCAGAGCTGAGGAAGCTTCTTGGATGAGAAGCAAAACGTCTTCAAAGAAAAACAAGAAAGCCCAGTTATATCTTGAAAAGCAACTTTGAGACTTCCTACCTGATGTTTAGTGATCTAATCTGCAGAAAAAAACATATAACATGGCTAGCTTTCATGGCTAGGGAAGAGCTAATGTTAGACATTCATCTTCTCTCCCAGGAACAGGAGTGGCCAATCAAATTCTCTGTCTCTGTCTCTGTCTCTGTCTCTGTCTCTGTCTCTGTCTCTCTCTCTTTCTCTTTCTCTCTCTCTCTCTCTCCCCCCCCCCCCCCATTTACCAATCTTGGTTATGCATCTGGGAGGTAATATGGTTTTCTCCTCTCACAGTGGTAAAAGTACTTTTGTGTGTGTGTGTGTGTGTGTGTGTATACACAATTATATGCAAACACCAACATGCACAGTTGCAAGAAGACAAACATTAATAGTTTCCAATTCCCAGCCCCACACTTACGGGTAAAATTTTTGGCTTCTCCAGTGTTCAAATAAAGCTTAGTAAATTCAGAAGTGATACTATCTTTAAATCGATCTGCATAATGACCCATAGGAGGACATCCAATTGCTGGACAGGGGAAGCAGCTGCCCTAATAAAAACATATAGAGAGGAAAATATTCGATCCTGTTCATTTTCTTTACGTTTGTTGCTAATTATGCTGTCTTTTTCTTTCCCTGTCCTTTGTACTATTAAATGAGTAGTAATTTTCCTTGTTCAAGACAATAAATTTTATGCCATGTTACAAGAGATATATATTTGTGTATTTATTTTTAAAAAAAACATAATCAGATTATTAAACACTCTCCCTTTTCAGCTGTACAAACTTTAAATGTATCCTGAAAGTTCAAAATTCAGCATAATTCATCTTTTCTAAACCTTCATTATTCTTCATCTCTATCAATTGAGAATGTCTCTCATCATCAAGTTTACATTTTGTCCAGCTGTGACAATGTTTACATACTATTAATGCAAACAAAGTCATATTATATATTAGAGCTGTTCATTGTAAGCCTGCACATGGCACCTAGATACCTTAAATCATTTCCAATTTCTTATATGTTTATGTGGCTGCCCTGTACAGCTGATTCTGGAAAAGGGGCACTTGGTTTGTAATGTTCCCAATTGATGCAAAATGCCTATCCAAATCCATGCATACCCCAAATTACATTTTAAAGCTTTGAATCCAGATCTCTGCAGAGCTGAATTATGGCATTCTTGCCTTGGATCTTGACAAAAAAAATATAACATGACACTTAACTTAAGTGTTTAATGAAGCCTACAACCCCTTTTCAAAAAGGGTGCCAAAAGTGTTAGGTGATTATTGAAGAACTATCTACAGTTCAAACTAACTTGCCCATGTACATTCTGTTTCTAGCTAGATGGTTTTTCAGTTAATTCATTCCTGGACTAAGAATGTGGAAAGATCTGTCACAAAGAGAATGGAATTTAGTGTTTTCTTGTTCTTAGCAACTTCTCAAAGAAGATGATTTTTTCCTAGGCTCATGTGGTGACAAAGCAATTTGATTTGAGGGGATTCTGAGAGATGCAATGTGCATACTCTTCCCATGCCCCAAATCATATTTCCATTCTCAGAATCCAGGTTTCTGCGCAGCTCTCAAAATAAAAATGATATTTATATTCATATAATTTGGCTGTACACATCTGAGGCTCAAATCTGGATGCTCGCAACTCCTGTTGTTCACTCTGCCAAATAACTGATCGTGTTAGTTTGCAATGCATCCAGTTGGACAACCCATAAATTGCCCCTTGACTGCCAAATCGGGATTAAACATGCAATTTTGCATTTGTGTTGAGAGCAGGTGCAAATTGCAGTTAGCCATTTTAGCCATAATTGTAAATTACACTTTGCTGGAAAAAAAAGAGAAAGTCACTGATTAAGCAACACCCATAAGGACTGGAGAAGGGCAAAGCAGAAGAGATATCATGGGAACAGAAGCTCTTGTAAACTGATGGTCTCATATATATTTTTTTAATCCCTTGTATGCTGCGCCAAAGAAAAAAGTTAAAACACTATAGTCTTCTATTAATATTTTGGGATGATGCAAATAACATACTTTTTCAAATAAGTTGTATGCTCCACAAGGGTAACCCAAAAATCCATCTGGAAATATAATGCTATCTGAATAATACTTATAGCTCCGTAGGTGGTTACAGGCCACAAAGTCACGGGTCCCTATGGAGCAGAAAGAAATGTTAGATGCTATACTTCTTGACTCTTCCTATCAAGTGCTTTAAAGAAGATTAAATTAACACTTACCTCCTTAGTTCCCGAGCAAGGCCATTCTCTCAACTTTTTTCATCACTTTATTACCTTTGCCAAATGTTGAAACATTTCTTTAAAACCTTTCCATGAGAGGTTGGACATGTATAATACTTTGGTTGGGAGAAGTGCAGTCAAAAGATCAGTAGCAGTTACTAAAAGTAGTAGTTTAAAGAAGAAGCATTCTTGAAATTGATATTTAATGAATTAAAAGAGATAGATTGAGTGAAGTAGCCCATTTTGAATGTATTAAATTATCCTATCAGTAGTATACTATGTTAGTAGTAATGACAGTTATAGTGAACAATTAATTGCATGATTAGTGCTTCTAAATATTAGACTTCTGGAGCTATGCTGTTTTAGAAACTTTTCATTTTTTTTACTATGTTCTCCAATCCAGAATATATATATCACTTAATAATTAAGATAGTTTTATGCTAACAAAGGAAAGATTTATTGATAATTCTACACCTACTTACTGTCTTTGATTTACCAGAACAGTCATGATTTGGGAAGAACATTGTGCCTGAAAATGCTCCAGGAAGTCTCACATGTGAGGATAAGCAATATAGACAGCAGACTGGCACATGGATTGGGTTGTCCCTGAGAATAAAACTCATTTCAGGAGGTTCCCCAATTAGCCAGATGTGATGTGTCCATGAACTTTCTCACCACTGGATAAAGAAGTTGTCAGCAAGAGATTGGGGGAAGAACAGTCAAAGTATAAATCTGAAACTGTTAAAACAGGATGCTAGAAGCTGTAGTGTGCTCTGAGATTTAAGAGAACTTAAATGTTTTAAGTCACCAGATAACAGATTAATAGAGTTGAAAGGGATCTTATAGGTCATCTGATCCAATCCCCTGCCTAAGCAGGAGACCCTACATCAGTTCTGACAAATGGCAGTCCAATCTTTTCTTGAAAGTCTCAAGTGATGAAGCTCCCACAACTTCCGAAGGCAAGCTGTTCCATTGGTTGATCATAAACAGTATTTTATTGTCAAAATCATATTCTTGCATATAATTACAGTACAATGAAAGCCATTAAAATGTGTTAAGATTCTCATATTTGGAAAAATGCAGAGATAAGGAAACACAGATGACTTTTGTGAAAGATATGTTCTAAATTCCATGGCTGGATTCATAATGTAAGGTGGCATATAGGAATTAGGCTGAGCGTGGAAATGCAGCAAACTTTAAAAGCTTCTTAGTGCTCAAAAGTTTTGGGTCAAGTCTGTCCAAATCCCTGATCACCAGAAGAATTAAGACAGAACAATTTCTTTCAGAGAGTTTGGTGCTGTTAATCAAAGTGTCAACCAACTGGCGAACAGCAAAATATCTAAGAAATATACATGAACATTTCAAAACCCAGTTATGGAATCCACTGCAGTGTTTTAGACTTGGGAGAGGGCTATATTAATTGTTACATTTGGTACTGGTTTTGTGAGAGTGAGTCATTTAGGAATGGTAAATGTGGATTGTGGGGTTTGAACAACAACAAAAAGGTCTTTATTTGAGAGCCAAATAAATTGGCAGGTATACATTTGTTACTTAGCGATTAGGTTAGCTAACTCTGAAGTTTTCTTCTGGGTTTGAAAAATTGTTTAGTAATTGAAGTTGTTTCATAGCAATGTATTTATTTGCTCTATTTTATTGTACTTCATCATTTCTGGGAGCCTTACAAATAAATGAAAAGTATCAGTCACAAAGCACAGTTAGAACATACCTAGTTCAAGCTATGCTGTTTATTGTTTGCTGGAATCAATCTTTAGTGCATCTATTATCCTTTCAAGCCTTTAGCATTTTAGGATTATTAACAATCTGACAAAGTGCATAACATTTTCCAGGATGTAAAACTGGCTTAAGAAACCTCAACCTACTCATTCAATGATGAGAGTAAGAAACTTGTTCCAAAATAGAAAGGGGATGCTTTGAAAGTCTACTGGGCTGTGGATAAAACCATTTTTATTCTGCTGGGATTTTGATAAAAGTGGGACAAACATCTAATGATAATTATATTAGAAATATTTAAATAAGAGGCAGAAATCAAACTGGTTTCATAGATGTACAGTGTATTTCATTACTTATTTGATTTTTATTTGGATTTTATCCTCTCTTGATTATTGTTTTTCCAGGCAGTGAACATACTAAATCTCCTTCTTCCTCCATTTTCCCCCATAACAACAATCCAATTTAGTACGTCTGAAGACAAATACATAAAATATGTAAATAAATATTAATTGAATTATTTTTTGTATATGTCTATGTATATGTATAGACTGAGAGTAAGTTTTGCATTTCTGTAGTATAGCTGAATATTTCTTTGCAGAGATGATACCTACCTTCCCAAATGCCATCAAGATCCACTATTTGTGAAAGAGGATTTTTCTGACATCCTGGCATTTCTTCTCCTCCATTTGGATAAAAATCAAGATGTCCAATTGCTTGACTCATCCCAAACCCTGAAAATTGATAAGAAGTAGTGTTATGCTTGAATAGATTCATGCTTGTCTCTCACATATTATGTACTACAGTATTCTGTAGTCAGTTTACCTAAGTTTGGAATCATTGGTGCTGAATCAGTATGAATCACGTCAACAAACTCAGCATCGTTTTTGTCCAATCTGATCTCAGGTGGAGTTCCTTGAAAGTAAGGTTGAGCAGGGTCTAGTCCTGTAATGGTATAAACGTTAAATATATGATTTAAAGAGGAGATGATGATTTCTGGACTAATTATGTAGTTATAATGATTTAAGTCCTGACCAACCCTAATTCCTGTCAACGCAAAATTGTCAAAGAATGTCCCTAGTAGTATTATTTGAAATCAGTTCATAATTTAATAAACCTTTGTAGCTAGAAAGTCTTGTAGGACCTATTGGCCATTAACAGAAACACTAAGGATTTTTTCCATTTAATTTTTATATAATCACTGTGCTTGTTTTATTAAATGCAAGTAAAAAAATGCTGTGAGAAAAATAATAATAATGAAAATTCATTTCCACAAGATCAAAAACAGTAATTAACACAACTTATTTAAAACAGTTGCTAACTTTTTAAATGCAGTTGTTGGCTAAAAGGGAAAACAAAAAAAAAATATGGTATGAAAAATTATACTATATAATGTAACATCTAAAATATGTATGTTAGAAAATGCTCAATATAAAAATAAATTCCATTTGCAATAAATACAAGTTGGAAAGAATCACAATAGTCCATATGTGTGACATTATATGTTAAATAGTCATGGATAAAAAATAAACTTATTTCTTTTCTCCAAAGTCTAGCTTCAGTCTAAAAAAACTTAAGAAATATGCAAAGGAAGACAAAAGGGCTAGTGTGAAAGACTGTAAATGGTAATTTCTCAGCAGATAGTGCAAGGAATTTTAAAACAGTCTTGTCCAAAAGGGAGTTTCCAGAGCAAGGAAATATAAAAAAGCAACAAGATATACAAATTCTGCACACCAATAGGAATATTCTGAAGAGATCTAGAAATACAGAATTCCTATTGAGAAATTCAGCTACAGGGACTGGGAAGAATTTATTTATTTATTTATTTATTTATTTATTTATTTATTTATTTATTTATTTATTTATTTAATTTGTCAACAAGTACAAGGAAACAAGTAACAGTATAGACATAGACATGGACACATATAAAAGGAAAGAAATAAGCAAAACATAGTCATAAACACATAAAATGAGTACATATAAATGGGAACAGTAGGACAAGGACGGTAGGCACACTGGTGTGCTTATACACGCCCCCTATAATTACAGTATAGATTATGGTAATTATGGTAAAATACTTTGGTTAGAACTTTGCTTTAAAAGGCCATGCAAATTTCTTTATGATGTTGCCTTATTGTTTGAGAAGCAAGATAATAATCAAAGAGCAAGTAAGACAATGTAAACAGTCTGTGTAAACATAGTTTCCATTTGGCCTCTCAGGTCATTTCTTTCATCTAGGATGCTCATTTTAATTGTATTTAAACCTTTTGCCTTTGTACCATGTATAATAGAAAATCTCATTAATTAACAGCACAACCTATCATATGAGACAGGGTAAACCTCTTAATTTTATGGATGCTATTCTACAGAAAACATGGAGGAATATAAAGATATATAAGTATGCATATATTAAATGTAGCCTCATTCTCACATTTACTTTCTCAATTCAGTGAAATTATTTACAGTAGTTCTTTAGAGTATGTGCCATCTTAGATTTAGATTCAGGAAAACTTGCTATCCTACTAATAGGTGCTACATTGCATCAACCTACCAGAGATTCTTCCAATTCCTTTTATTTTTCTTCCCAGCTCAGCAGCTGCATGTGCCCCAAGGCTATGGCCAATGAAATGTACCATGGAAGGAGAGTATCCATATTTCTCCTAATGATAAAAGCAGTTGTAAAGGAACATCATATATTTTGTTATCTCTGTAAGTGTATTTCTGTGACTTCCAATTCCAGTCATGTTTTACCTTTCCTAAGTCATAGATGGCAGTAGTTTCACAAAACCTCAATTGATTGTGAGCTAGCTGTAAGATAAAGTACTTAAACAATTTTCGGTGTGACTAAAATGCAAACCATTTACCAAATCTCCGCCAAATCATCATACAGGCAGTTGCATTTTAATTTGAGTCCAAAGTTACAAAACAAGGCTATACTTAATTTAATTAAGTTTATAAATTGCCCAACTCTATTAAAAGTCTAGAGCTACCAGATTAATTCTTCTCATTGTTATCTGTATGTAGCATATGAGTCCTGGCTATGAAGTGCCCTGACAAATGGGAATCTACATAAAGACAGATTTCAATTAGGTCAGAGAATTCCATCTCTGATTTGCTCTTCTTGCAATGTAACTAATATGCAGTTTTGGACAGACCAAGCAAGATGTAGAAGGGTCTGAGATGACTGCCGAAATATTGCCACTCCCATATGTTCACATTTAATACAGATTAGTTTGAACTTGATAGCCAAATCTGGCCCTTGGTTCTGCCTTGGTTTACCTTCCCAATAAGCAACATGGTAGGAAGATCATTAAAAGCAATTTATTAGGGTATCCTGATAAAGTGGGATCTCCCTATGAAAAGGAGAACCCCAAGACCCATCTTATATTTCTTTTTATAGTTAGCACAACAAAGAAGAATGAAAGAGAAAAGTTGGTTGGTCAAGATCAGAGTAACTCCTCCTTGCACAGGAAATTAACTACAAAACTTCTTTGAAGTTAGTTAACCAGATACCAGTAGACACTAAGAAACTTCTTAGCAGGAGATAGTATTCAGCCATCCTTCTGTAACTTATCTTTTCAGTTTAGGAATATTAGAAGGTATCTAATCAATCCATACATACACCCATAGGATAAAAGTTTTCCTACATTCCAATTACAATGAACCTGAACACTATTTTAAAAGAGAGAAAATAAGCCAAATTAAAATACAAAATAACTGTGTTAGTTAACAAATTACAAAATCCATGTCATGTGCCCCTCAACTGACAATTGCACCCATTTCAATGCAGGCAATAAATTTGCATTGTAAGCCTAGTTTGGGCTGAGGCGGGTAGGCAGATATCTACCATGACATGTATAGCTTATCGTTCAACCCTTCTAATCATGGCCTTATTCACCGTAGTTATAGATGTCTGAAGAACTACTCATATGATTCTAAAGCTGTTACATGGCAGAAGTGGCACAAATACTGTGTAATTTTTTTTTGAAGCCATGTTATTTTGAAAGAAATTCTCCGTAGGGCAATTAATAACAGCAATGAAAAGCTGCCTTTCTAAACAATATGAACATTTTTGCTTTGAATTTTAAACTCCTCTGCATCTTTAATATAAATCTCATACAAGCTGCACTTAGAGATTTATCCAATATGCGTCCCCTCTGCTTAAATTCAAGAGCATATCCTCTAACAAAAGCTCTTGGTATAACTGCAACACTTTATATTTACAGCTGAATTCAGGATTATTTCCTGTCAAAATACAGTAAATATTATTATTTATTTATTTGTTTATTTGTTTGTTTGTTTATTTATTTATTTATTTATTTATTTATTTATTTTGTATACCGCCCTTCTCCCGAAGGACTCGGGGCGGTGAACAGCCAGCAGATAAAATACAGAAAATACAAAAATTAAAACAATATTAAAAACCAATTAAAATAATTTGGCCTACAGTTAAAACACCCCCATATTTAAAAAACCCATAATTTAGCAATTTAAAATTAAAGTTAAATATCCACAAATAAAATTAAAGTTAAATATCCACAATGATTTGCTGTAGATGTTATCAACCCTTATTCTCTCCAACAAAGTATGTTCCTAATAATTAAATTTTAACAATTTACAGGTAGTCCTCAACTTACCACCATAATTGAGCCCAAAATTTCTGTTACTAAATTAAACATTTGTTAAGTGAGTTTTGCCTTATTTTACGACCTTTCTTGCTGCAGTTGTTAAATGAAGCACTGCAGTTGTTAAATTAGTAACATGGTTGTTAAGTGAATCTGGCTTCCCCATTGACTTTGCTTGTCAGAAGGTCGCAAAAGGGGATCACATGATCCCCGGGCACAGCAGCTGTCATAAATACAAGTCAGTTGCCAAGCGTCCGAATTTTGATCATATGACCATGGGAAGGATGCAATGCTAAGTGTGAAAAACGGTCATAAGTCACTTTTTTTCAGTGATGTCATAACTTTGATTGGTCACTAAATGAATTATTGTAAGCCAAGGACTACCTGTAGGATAATGTGAGATAAGGAAATACTTTCGAAATAGTATCAATATTGTTGTTTAGCCATAAACAGAAACTTAAAGCCCTCCGTTATTTGTAAGATTTATAACCATGAACTAATGACTGAAAACTCATTTACCTTAAGGATGTTTACAAAATAAGCCACTTCACTCCCTACCACACGGATGTTGTTAGCTGCCTGGGTATATGCACATCTGGAACCTTTGACCCAATCTATGCAAATGCAATTGACATCTTCCACCTGAAGCATTCTCTGCAAACAGATACAAAAATAAAATTGAGGGAAATGCTGGGGCCACCACACACCCTGAATTCTCTTTAGGACCTATAAACAGATTTCCTCAAGACTTTTCCTTCCAGATATTCGGAGAGGTAGTTCTAACTCCTCAATTTTTCCAGATGTCCGTAGATGTACTGCTGAAATGCAAGATAAAATTGCCACTTTAAGTGGCAAACAGGAAATGGAAGAAGATTGGTCTGGGCCTTAACCTGTCACTATGTGGTCCTCTGCTCCTTCCATATTTTTCATGCCCCTTTTTTGTACCTAGGTACCCATCTGTACCTAGTTTTTCTCACTGTTGCTTGGACATCTCTCTAAAGACTGGCATGGAGGAGGAGAATTTTGACAAGAGTGGTACTTGGAAGGAGTGATGCTGATATAGGCAACTCTGCACCTAAATCAGATGCAGAAATGGAAGGGCAACTTCAAGTGTAGTGTGCCAAGTAGCAGTGCCACTTGAATCAAACAGTGAGTCCTTTGGAGCTACTTCAGCTAGCAAATCTGGGAGTTATAGTCTGATACACAATTGACAGACATTGGCTTGGGAAAATATGTGTTGGATATTCTTCTTTGCCATTTATTGTATACAAGTATCATAGATATTTGGGCTTTTAATGTCACCATTTTTCATCGTTGTGTTCCTTTATATTGTTTGGGGCAGCTGAAAGGCAGACGTGCTTCATTTAAAATGATAGCCTCCTATACCCCAAAAGCAAGTATCTTAAAGACTTTCATAGACCTCAAATATATTTAGAAAGAACAAACCTATAATTTGCTAAAAACAGTCCAATGAGGATTGAGCATGCTGAATGACAATGCCATATTGAAAGGATCTTGGAGAAGCTAAGAAAAAAGGATGGAGTAGAGCAGGGGTGTCCAACCTTGGCCACTTTAAGAATTCTGGGAGTTGAAGTCCACAGTCAAAGTTGATTAGGCACCTTTGGAATAGAGTATCCTGAGAAATATTATGGCCGACTTCTTGGAACTCTGAGTAGAAGCATTTCACATTGCAAAATTTGGTGGGATCCTCTTGTCATATTGCGTAAGGAAGTCAAGCCACATATTGGAGTTTCTCTTAACAGAAAACTCTAGTTCCTTGTGTGAATATTATGTGCATATTATTTTAAGTTTTAGGAATTAAAGGATCGGGACAACCTAGTTTGATTTCATGGATCTTGGCGGCAATCACTTTTAAACCTTCCAGTTTGATCACTATGGCAAACCAATTCTGAAATTCACTCTTAACTGTAAATTCTTAGAGGTGGTCCTCATTTAACACTTGTTCAGTGACCATTTGAATTTACGATGGCAATGAACTAGTGATAGTTAGGATCAGACTTTGTACTTATGGAACTGCCACTGCTAAGCAATTTTTTTTTAAATGACTGCATTGATTAAAATGGAGTTTCAGATCTCAGTGATATAACTAAATGAGGTCTGCTTGTATTTTCTTTTCTTTAATTGTTCCAGCAGGCACATCTATGTCACACAGAAGTGATACTTTTCCTAGTTACCTGTCTGGGTATGAAGAGATTTCCAAATGAAGGCATAATATAAATGTTTTAGTTTGCTGTACCTTGCACATATCTGATAGCCACCTCTCTTCCCCCTGGTCTATGAATCCATGGGTGATGAAACGGGTTATTTTGCTGGCATTGAAGTTGGAGTAGTCAATTGTTTCTGGATTAATTGCAGTGATTTCCTGTAAAAATATAAAAATCTACATAAATATTAGATAGAGAATGACAAAGAGAGGGAGAGAAAGGCAGAGAGAGAGAGACACACACATACACATACACAGAGACGGAGAGGTCATTTGTTTTTTTCTCTACTCTTAAGCATTGTCACAACTGAAACAATTTCACTTCATTCATGAGCACCTTGGGAATATTAATATTTCATGCATTAGATAGTTAAGTATGGATGGAGATTTTTGGATCCATTATTAATATTACCCACCTAATTCTTGAACAACCAAAGTATTGCAAATATATATGTTGTAAATTAATTTTCAATTTTCTGCAGCACTAATATACTTTCTTTTTCTCAGTGCGACATCAGAGTTGTTGTCTACAAGAGTATTTTCTGGTGTCTCAGACCATAATTGAATCCATTAATAAATATAATGAGAGTATTTATTTCAGATGCTGTTCCGATAACATTATCAACTACTATAAGTCTTCTCATTTTTTTCCTAGATGGTATTTAAATATATGACTTTATTAAAATGTCTATGTTTTATAAAGCATATGCAAAAAGAGTTAAATAATGTTGCTTATAGATATTCTCTAAATGGATTTGTTGTATGAAATACTCTAAGGCATGTACACTATTAGTCACACTATTATTTATGCTATGGAGTCCTTTGTGCACTCTGAGCTTGCTTGTTTCTATGCAAACATTTCTTTACACAACTAGGTAACATAATCAGTGTAGTGAGCGTGGGGTTTGTTTCTTGTTTCTACACAATAGCTTGCCCTGCCACAGTTGGTGGGGCTTTGGTTTTCTGCTTGGTAGTTCCTTGATTAGAGAATCGTATTGTTTTCTGATTATTGCTTATTATTATAATTAACAATTTATTTTATTATTGGTTATGTTTCACGGAAAACTGATAATGAAAAAATGAAAAAGGTAGATGGGAAACTCTTTTTTTTTTATTGAAAAAGTTTTCAAATACAAGTTTTTCCCCCTTTTCCCCCCCTCTTCCCTAACCCCCCCTCACCACCCATCCCCCCCTGTGACTTCTTCACAACAATAGGCTATTTCATAACTAATTACATACATAATATCTTTCCTTTCCCTTACTCCCTCCTCAGAATACTGACCCTTAGCATATTATTCTTATAACTCCCATTTTTACGATAATCTGCCCTTTTTCTCCTCCCCTAAACTTATAGTGTATTATTACAATTTAACATTTAATCTTTTATATATATTAGTATAACATTTTAAAGCAGCCTTCTCCCTACATCCAGATTTAACGTTTATTCAGTTCTATCCAATTCCTCCACTCCCCTAAATATATGACTTAAGGATCCTTTTTCTTAGACTAATCAATCAGTAAACTAACCTATTTCAACCCTTCAATTCCTACAAAATCATGCAATACAATTCTAAATATAACCCACTGCCCACTTTACTAAAATATACACATATCTATATATGCATTCCATTTTATAAAAAAAAAAAGACAATAACTTTAAATTTATAATCCATATAATATCTTCTTTGATGTCTTTCCACTGGATCGTTAAATCCATCACCCATAATAGAGTAAAATAACATGCTGGTGCAACAGTTTGTTCAAAATCTTCAATCATCTTCTGCCCCCATCAGTAGTAGATATCCTCGTATATATATAAAAGTAAAAACAACCACCCGAGTGACATTATAATTATATCCATATAGTTATAGTTGTGGTATTCATCAGGATTGTTGATTCCCATCATCCTAATGGGTAACAACCAGATCTTCTGCATGCCCCAGCGTGACTCTCTGGCCTTGTAACTCAAAATAATCATAATATATTCACCAGTAAAAGAAATCCAGAGTAGATAATTCAAATCCAACAAGATAAGGCTCTTTTCACATCCCAAAATCACAGCATTACAGAGATCTGCCACAATCCTCAGGATAGTATTAAACAATTGTTCGCCTCCACTATCTTTTCAGATGTTCATTCGTTTTTTAAAGTCCCTGGCTTCACTGTTGCTTGGTTTAGAAATTGCTGTTTCTATGAGATCTATTTCTTTTCTTTTTCTTTTGCGGGTTGAATTTCCATCCTCGTTTCGTGCCTACCAATTGTGTATCGGCTGATCGATTTTCATTCTGCTTTGTGAGTTGATCTTGTTGGGTTAGTTTTATCATCTCATCTTTCTTCTCCATCACTTGTATATCAACTGGTTGATTTGCGCACTTGTATGTGACTTGATGGTTCATCACATTGGAGTCGGATGACACTGCTCTCTTATTTATAGACAGTCCAGCTGGGGTATCCAGAGAGTCCAAAGACAACTTATCCACCACAGCCTCTGTAATTTGATATTTTCTTTTTGTTTCCAACTCCTTTTGCTTATCCTGTATTATGCCTAAAGATGTTAAATTCATTTTTAAATTTTTTTGATAAAATTCTTCCGCTTTTTCAACAGTGTTCAGTTGATATCTTACTCCTTGGTGTCTCAATATTAAACCAACTGGGGCATTCCACCTAAATAGGATATTTCTTTTTTTTAACTCAGTCACTAGAAAGCCAAATTTCTTCCTCTCCATTAACATCTTAGTTGGGAGCTCCTTAAAAATCCAAATCTTTCTTCCATGAAATTGCAAAGTAGAATTAAAAGAGTTCTGCACAATATCATTCCTAATTTCTTTATCTGTAAAATAGATCACCACATCTCTAGGCAATTGCCTTTGCTTTGCCAACCAGGAGTTTATTCTGTAAATTCTATCAATCCTGCAATACACTTCATCAGGTTGAACCTTTAAAATCCCAGCCAGAATTTCAGAAGATATTTTCCTTAAGTCATCTCTATTATTTTCCTGCAAACCTCTCAATCTAATTGCATATTCTGTAAAATTATATTGAATCATTAAAACTTCTCTTTCAATCCCCTGTTGCACATTTTCTTCATTACCAGTCTTTTGGTCAACCTCCAATTTAGGTTTGTCTTCTGAGCTATTATCCTGAATGTTTACCAAATCCTTTTTAATTTTTTGAATCTTGTCATCCAAATTCTCCTCAGTTTCCTTCATTTTAGACTCTAATAATTTAGTCTTTGCATCCACCCGAATCAGAAAGTCTGATAAACCATTAGCTGTTTTTAAAATCTTTCGATTCAAAAAGTCAAACTTTGATTTCACCAGTTCACCAATTTCTTTAATTTCCTGCTTAAATTTTTCGAGTTGCTGGTTCACAATCTCATCCCTTCTTACAATCTCTTCAAGAAGAAATTCTATTATATTAAAATCAGGTTTCTGACACTGGAGAGTTAAAACTTGTTGGTGTAATTTATTAATGGGGGAGATTCCCCCCCCCTGTTTGTCTAGCTGTGTGAGTCCCGGTGCCATTTCCCACACAGACAAGATTTAGTGGAAAAGAGAGAAAAAAAAAGCTTGTTTCCAACCAAGATCAATATCAGATCCCCAAGAAAAAAAAAAGGAAAAAAAAGCAAGAGTGAGAGTGAGGTTTTGCCTCAATTACAGCCAGAAGTATTCATTCCGCTACTTTGTAATAGAAAACGGAAGGACTTTCCCTTTCAGCCTCTCTTCAAGCCGCAGCAGTCGCAATAGCAATCACCATTTTAAAAATCTTTTTTCCTTTCACTTCTTAAACAACTTCAATAACTTTTCCAATAAAAAGAATACTTGCGCTTCAGGATCAGAGGTCCAACTGACGTCTTCTTGAGTTAATTTAACAAATTTACAGGCTTGCTTTTGCCCCTTAGCTCTGCATGTAGCAGAGATCTCCCAGAGCCCGGAGCATCGGCTGGGGATACAGGGAGTCTCTTCCGCTCCGTCCCAAAAGTAAAAAAAAAAACTTTTGGGATTAGGCAGAGAACTCAACCCACCCCAGCCTGCTCTATCTCCGTTTCCTCATGGAAACAGAGTTTTTTCGAGCCGCCATTCCGCTATAAAGGCGGCTCTTTACAGGCAGTGGGTGGGACGATCCCAAAGGAGCGTCCAGCGGGGACAAACAGCAAACCGGAAGTCGGTAGATGGGAAACTCTTGAACTCCTATCCAAGATAACAATCACCATAATTATATAAAGTGTTTAAGAGAATAAAATCTGAACTTCATTCTTTTTATGCACTTCACACTTTACTCATTGAATCAAATACATTACAAATCTCTCATCTGGAACAAGTATAATAAATTATATTATTAAAGGCATCAAGGTAAAAAAAGGTAAAGATTCAATGAATCAACCATTTTAAAGATATACTGGATATTGGTTGTATATTACTAAACCACATATAACCACGAAAATGGTCAACAAACTTTTATATTATATAGCTTTACTTTTGAATACATATGATCAAGATGTCTATTTAGCCTAGGCTTTTCTTTTGTTAAAGCATGGAGAGCACTTGCTATAAAGTTGCCAAGAGTCGGACATGACAGAATGGTTAAAACTACTACGAATTTTCTTTCTAAAGTATTATACCTTTGAAGCTAGGAAAATAGGAAGAAAATATATTTATGATTTTTTTTATACCAGCATGGTATAACACATGCTGACTTCTTTGTCTTGATATTATGGGATGTCTATAATAATACCTTTTAATGTTTTACATCTCACTGAAATGTGGGAAATAAAGTATGTAAAGTGGCTTTGAATTCTGTCAATCTATACATCTGTCCATCAACACAATAATGCTCCAAAGATTGAACAGAATGGAAACAAATTTAGTATTTATTTAGTTCATTTATCCATTAAAATTCTATGCCACCCATATCCCTACAAGGAGACTCTATATGAATGAAGTAGCTGGCAAAAGCAAGATTGAATATGAAAAAGGATTGAATCTGACTGGGGATTGTAGAGACAATTCTAGAAAAAGTCATCCCAGAGCATTCCCATGGCAGAAATAGTTGGGCAGTGGCTTCTTTACTCAACACCTGCATTCCTTTATACTCTTGAGTATATGATCCAGAGCAGAGTATATGTAGTCTGCCCTGTGGTTGTCATCGCTTACATACATGAACACAAATAGATACAACCTGAGAGAAAAGCAGACAAACATTCATACATAACACTCTACTTTGATACAAGAAAAAAAATAGAGAAACTTCCTGTAGCTACTGATGAAATAGTTCTGGAATAATTCTAGAAGCCATGTAGTTATATTCAAAAACCAGTGGTATGGCAGAGTTTTGAGTGCCTTTCAGAAAGCCAATAGAAAAAAGACAACTTCAGGGGACAAATCATTCCACAGTGAGGGGGTAGCACCTGAAAGGCCAAATGCCTCACCCCTTCCCTTTGACTTTTGTGGAAGAGGAATTCTCAGTCTACCTTTTAGACCTGCATAGATTGGATGTGCAGATCTATTTGGGTCATCTCGGAGAACTTACTCCACAAAGATTTTGATGAATAATAACCAATATCTTGCCTTGAAGTCAGAAACACATTGGTAACTAATACAGCTGTACTAAAATTGACCTTATCGTACTCTTTAGATATTGGAAAACCAGCAAGGTTACATCTGCAATTCTAGATAAGATAGCCACATGTAGAGCAAAAAGCAGAGATTAGGCAGATGTGATTGCATTTTTGAAAGTGTACATGGAACCCATCACTATTTGAAGAACTATGCTAGCAAGTTCTAGCAAGTAAGGGAAGACAGCAGAAAGAAACATTTCTTTCTGTGGAAACACAGTGTAACCCAGATGTACACATCTGAATTGCCAATATGTGTTCATTTTCTGCTTATAAACTGTAGATAGTAAAAAGAATAAGGATATATAATGGATATACACTTATGCTTTGGGGAGAGAAGTCTCCCTCCCCTTATTAAAAAAGTTATATACAAATATTTAGTCATTATTTATGCTGCCATTCATATATTTATGCTGTCACTCATCAGCTAGCCATACCCTTCTGGGATTCAAACCTGGGCTTGCTTGCTTGCATATTAGGCAGATGTATTAATCTCTAAGCCACAGGTTCTCCTTGCTTTGTCAGCTTGTATCAGGGAATATTATACTAGTTGCAGTGGTGGGTTGCCCCCGGTTCTATAGAACCAGTAGTAAAACCGGTGGAAGGCCCCGCCCACTGACCCTGACATCATCAGAAGCAATCTGTGCATGTGCTATCCTGTTGCGAACCGGTAGTAAAGGTAAGTAGAACCCACCCGTGACTAGTCTCCCTTTATTTCTTTGTCAGTAAATATAAATTTAACACAAAATAGTTTGTTGTGAAAGCGACTGCCTGAGGGCTCCTGGATTGGGGCTGAAAGGTGAAAAGGAAGCAGTATGCTCCTTTCCATATTTGGGTAGACCAGGTTGCTTCGATAGAAAACCCATTTAATCTTCCCTGGTACAAGCTGACAAAGCAAGGAGAACTTGTGGCTTAGAGGTTAATACATCTGCCTAATATGCAAGCAAGTCCAGGTTTGAATCCCAGAAGGGTATGGCTAGCTGATGACAGCTAAATAGTTTGAAATAGATCTATACTAGTCTCCTTTTATTTCTTTGTCAGTAAATACAAATTATATATAATTTGTCCAAAATGTTTTCAAATTCAACTAAAAGGGGGTAGATCTCACCTGAAAGTTGTCATGGTTCTTTTTAGTATACAGAAGAAAGCGTGTATTTATTTCTTGAGGTGTCCAAGGAAGTCGTGCAATGGGACGTTCCACTGTTCCAGACCATGGGATGTCATTAGTAAAGCAGCCCAGGCGGTCGTAGCAAACTTCTTTGCCTGTTATATATGTGTCAGATAATTAAGACATGAGTAACTGAAGCAAAAGTTCATATTCTACTGTCTATAGCATATCTTCTCTGGTAATGATGTCAGCAGCATATCCATTCCTTTATCAAACTACGTAGTCATTCATTTTCTCCATGTTTTCTTTGTCATTTGGGAACTCTTCTGAAGTCAATATGGTTTAATCTAACCTTGAGTAAATAGACTTCTGAAAGCAATTTGCAAACTGTATGGGAAGGAGTTAGGTCCTCAGCTCTCTACATCACTTTGATATGTGGATTAATTTCTGCTGCATGGAAATCAGTTTTATTTGCAAGGAATAATATTGCTTGCAATCCATTTTGGCTAGGTTTTCTCTGTTTTTCCCTGTTCATCGGTAAGAGAGGAGTATGGATAAGCAATTCTGGAAATGCATAAATGAACAAACCCTGCAAAAGGATTAGAATTCTAGTAACATTTCTACTTGGGATTACAGGAAAGGAAATTTGGAATTCCAAGACCAAGCTTGACATTTAATGGTTCACAATACAATTCCCTTGACACTTCAGCTGATACAAAACACAGATAAACCAACAGCAGTTTGGAGTTGTTACATAAAACAATCAGATCTTACCTCTAACTGCAACGAACAGTAAAAGCAGTGTGGTCCAAAAGACAAGCATCTAAAATATTTTTTAAAACAAAGAGAGAGAAAGCAGATGAATGGGTATTAAGAATAATTTTTAACTTACATCTAAGGTAGTTATAGCAAATAATGAAAATATAGCAACTAAAGAATTTTACTTGATGAAATAAGATGTGACTTACTGCTTAGCCTTTGCTTGAATTCCAGACAAAGGCTTAAGCTAAACATGCCTGGGTCTTTTATAAAGTGCCACATCCTTGAGGGTTATTCATGAAAGTAAACAGGTATGTTTCAGATTAAGGTTATCATAAATACACAAAGCTTACAATCATATAGTGAAAATGGAAACTAGGTGAGCAAATCATTGAGGCATTTTTTGGTGGTACTTCTAGAACAAATGCTTAGTTAAAAGTTATTCTTGAAGCCTTATTTCCCTATGTAGTAATTTTAAAGGCAATAAAATCCTTTATATTACATTCCTTGATCACCAAGTATTAAATAATATGAGTATATTAAGTATATGAAAAGGAAGGAAAAGAATCCAAATGCATGCTTTCAGTAACTCTAATATACATTTCATAATCTAAACAGGAATATAGCTGAAATATTTTTATTGGATCTCAATAGTTGCCAGTTCTTACTTTCTCATTAAAGGTTGTAAAATTTGAGTGTAAGTATAAACTAAATATATTATTTAATGCAATGTTTCTTAACCTTAGTGACTTTAAGATGAGTGGACTTTAGTTCCCAAAATTCAGGCTGACTGACTTGAAGTCCACCCATCTTAAAGTTGGAATGGGACAACTCACCCTGGCCATCTTGCCATGGCCAAATCACTACTGGAAAATTCACTGCATCCAACTTGCCACAAGACATCCTGTTGCAGGATAATTCAAGACAGGGACAAGTAGAATTGCAGCAAACTTCACCTTCAAGGACTTCTAACTTGAGAAGGTTCAAACCTAAAGCAAGACAAGGCCTGCTGCAATTCATTTGTCCCTCTCTTGAGTGATCTTGAGTTGAATTGTCCCACAGCGAGTTGGCCAGGGCACATTGGCCAGTGCAAGTTGGCCAGACTGAGTTGGCCACGCCGAGTTGTCTTAGACCAGGGGTGTCAAACTTGATTTCATTGAGGGCCACATCAGGGTTGTGTTTGACCTAAGGGGGCTGGATGGGCGTGGCCAGGATGGGTATGGCCAATTCAACATCACTCATGTCAGGGGCATCTATGATGGCTCCGGCAGGGCTGGGGGGATCCATTGTCTCCACCAGAGGAAGGCAAGACCAGGGAAGCTCTGTTTTCGACTGCAACAGCCTCCCTCTGCCAGCAAACATGGAACTCCGTTTTCGCTGACAGAGGCACCATGGGCTGGTCCTTCACTGTTTCTAGGGCAGCCCTTTGGGCCAGATCTAAGCACCCCACAGGCCAGATCCAGCCCATGTACCTTGAGTTTGACACCCCTGTCTTAGATCCTCTTGAAGTTGCTCAGGTCAAGAAACACTGATTTAATGTATGTTGCTGTTGTTATAGTTTCTTTGCTCTGTTAAGATGTTCCTCCAATTGACAGACAATTAGCAACTTCATTTTTATCACTAGATACCATTCTTTGCAACTTCCTTCCCCACTTGAAGGGAGAAATAGATTTCAGGCACGAAATCTTATTACTGTCATTTTTCAGGTTAGTTTTCATTGCATCCGGCACAACTGTGATTCTATTCAATGTTAAGGCTGTACCCAGCAGCCTAAATGGGCAAGGAGATAAATGTGGGAGGGTGGCTAAGAATAGTAACCAATCCAGACACACACAGAGCCGAGGTGTAAATTAAAGTGAAATGTATTGCTATATTCAAACTAGTACCACCACAACCGTTTTTATTATAATGGGCTATTCCTAGCGTGAATACTTAAGTATAAGCCTAACTAAACAAACCAATCCAGCTCCTCTTTTGAAATGTTAGTTAGTCTTCTTTTCACTTTCCTGGGAGAAAAAGGGGCAGAGTGAAATGGAGTGGATGGGAAGAAAGCCAAAAGGCTCACAGTTTTTTCCTAAACCAATCTAGCAAGCTTTGGAATAGATTTAGAGCAGGGCTGCCTTGCTAACAAAGCTGATTTTGTTCTTTGTCAGTCTCTCCTTCCAGCAGCTTCACTTGAAATCTTTGTCAGACAACTGTGGATTTTCTTCAATCCTTTTACCAGTCTGCAGCTGTCAACCTTCTTGGTGTCCTCAGCTCATCCAGTTGATTCTTTCACCAACAGAAGACCAGTGTCTTTCAAACTTGGCAACTTGAAGATGTGTGAACCTCAGCTATGACCTGAAAGAATTTTCTTCTTGACTGCAGCCTAACTATTCTGGTTCTTATATACTCAGATTATACGAGCCAGATTACAAGAATTCGTAGGACTTTTTTTTTTAATAAATGACTCCGTGGCTTTGGCTTTTTACCTATTGAGAAGAAAACATTTGACCTTGACATTTATGATGCTGTAAAGAACTTTTTTTCCCTATCACAGCAGTTCATTCTGCCACACTAAGAAGAATCATGGGCCTCTTCTGAAAAAATAAAATAAAAATCAGAGCCTTAACTGCTCCAAAACCATTTGGAATAACAGCATGACATCTTGCTCTTCTGAGCCACAGATACCTATGGTATGCGCTCACAGTGTAATATGTGGCATTTCAAGTTCTGCTGACTTTTCCACAATGAAAATGCTGCATTGGGCTCATTAGAAAATGCTCTAAATGCAGGCCTTGATGTGCTGCATTCACTGAGGTGTGCCCAACAAAAGGCATGAAAATAATGCTGGCACTATAATCCCTCAGAAATGAAGAGATATAGATCCATGTTTTATATGGTCAAATTTTAACTTAAAACCTATAGGTGTTTTATTTATTTATTTATTTGTATTCTGCCTTTATTACATAATAATTATTTTATTATTATAAGTATAACTCTCCAGCTGTGATAATCCTCTCCTAAAATTATCAGATAGGTTGAACATATAATTTTAGATTCTAAAGAAGGTGTAGACAAGTTAGAAATATGATTTATGTCATGAACCAAACTTCATCCATTATGTACTTGCTTATGAAAGTGTAAAAGGGAAAAATGTGTACTGTGACATGACACACACACACCTTTCTTCGGTCTGTGTTGTGGTGGGGGTCAGGCACCCATGGATATAACTTGAGAAAAGTTATTTTAAAAGCAGTAATAGAGACAATCCTGTGAATGTTTATTTGCACACTCATCCTGTTAAACTTTGCAAAAATTGAGTAAAATTGGATATGTCTGATGTAATGTTGTCCATGCAATATAAGAGGCTGTATACAAACAAAAGACATACTCACAAACTAGTAAAATGTTAACTTTGGAATAAAAGGATCAATACATCTCAAGGGATTCTTCCTTCAAAGGCTTTTATTTCACCACTGAGGTTTAGTAAAACTTCATGCAACAAAAGCAGTATGCTATACCTATATTTCCCTGCACATTTTAGCTCTTCATTTCTCCATGTGTGAAAACACAAAAGGGCATCACCTGTGTACACAAAAATGAAGCTGCCAAGGTTGTCCGAAAGTTATTAGCAGATTTTGGAGAGCATTCAGGGTCTGCGCCATCTGCTTGATGACAGATGGTTCTAAATGCCAATACCAGGGAAAATCCTAGGAAAATAATAATCAAGCAGTCGGTTTGCAAGCACTTATAAATGATAACCTGAAACCAGCATGGTTTTGCTAAAAAAAAATGTGTGCCTGACAAACATTATTGTTTTCTTTGATAGTGTGAATAGGTTAGTGAACCAACAAAATGTTGCAGATGTAGTATACTTAGATTTCATCAAGTTGGCTATAAACTCTGTAAAACTGAAATAATATGGAATGGATGGTCCAGTGTTAGATGGATTCATAGGTGGCTGAATAATCATAGTCAATGCATGGTGATTAATGGGTCTATGTCCATATGGAGGGAAGTGTGCAGTGGGATACCAGTATGCTGCACTGGTCAGATCATACTTGAAACATTGTGCCCTGTTCTGGTTGCCACAATACAATCCTTCTAGCGCGGCATCCTTTTTCCTCTGCCAACTGGAAGTCCAGTTTCCCCACCATAGAGTCTCCTCCTAGTGGGTGTCCTTTTTCCTCGACCTGTCCTAACCGAAAGCCCTATCAATTGTGGAGCCAACAGGGAGCCGCAGCAGAAGGATGAAAGAGCCACATGTGGCTCCAGAACCACGGGTTGCTGACCCCTGACCTAGACCTTCAAAATTCCTATGATTCTGTGATTATATCATTCAACAAGAACCTCATCAGTCCAGAATCTATCCATAAACCTATTAATTTGCTCAATAAGCTGTTTCTCCTATGTTCTCCTATGTTCTCCTATGGCAACATTTACAAAATAAATGTGCCCTGAGAAACACTGACATATTCAATGCTTCCTTGTGAGTTGCATTACTAAGCAGGGGTAGGAGCATGGGCTATCTGGAATTTCAGAATTGTTGTACTTCACATAGATTTTAAAATAATAGTCTACTAATTTTATTCTCTACAATGACAACAATATGCATGCTACATACCTACTCTTTTCTCTAGTTCTGGTATAGATACCAGCCTGTGGATGCCTTGAATATCAAAAGTATTTAAAATCTGCTCTTCATCCTAAAATATCAGGGTGATAACAAGGCCTAAAAAGTGCCAAAATGTGTTAAAATTGTAAAGCAACTTTTCATATTAATAACCCAAAGCCTCATAGCAGAAAGGTTTAAACATAATTCAGCATAATATTAAGAAACATCTAGATAAATAAAGATTAACCAGTCATCAATCTGATAGCAATATCAGCTCTGGAACTGATTAGAACTAATTAATCTGATTAGCTTCAGGGCTAAAGAAGAGTAGAAACTGGCTTGTAGATTCAAAACATCATCTTCATAGTAATCCAATAACCCTGTGCATATATTTATTTCTTCCTCAAACTATAGAAAGAAACTTTCAGCCTTGGAAGAAGTTTGGCCTTCAGATGTCTCTTTGGTGGACTCTTCAGCAGGTCTTATCTTCTCAACAACAATCATTTGATATTGGTAACCAGTCCCCTCTAAACCACCCTTTTCCATTCTTTCCAGTATCAAACCATTGTTGTTGAGAAGATAAGACCTGCTGAAGAATCCACAAAAGTGACATCAGAAGGCCAATCTTCTTCCAAGCCAAGGTTTCCTTCTACACCTTGAGGGACAAAAGTTGTGCACAGGGTTACTAGATTAGTTGTCATTTGTCCCAATAGGTTTATATCCCTATAGGTTTATCAGCAAAGATAATACAACTTTTGCAATAATGGAACACCACCAATTTATATATCAAATTATTTCCAGTGCATTCTTTCTGTATTAAGCTCAGGGAAACCATTGTAAAATGCAAGGAAAGGTCATAAGACATCATGGGCTCTCCTCCTGTGATCAGAAAGGAAGATCCATGATTGAAAACCTGCTCTTTGAGATGGCAGAGTAATCTAATCCTAGTCTTCAGGTACTAATGGTTCACTAAGTGGGACAGGTTAGAAATGAGTTTATAAGATTAAAAACTTATTACAAACAATCCTCATCTTACAACAATTCATTTAGTGACCATTCAAAGTTATAATGACATTGAATAAAGTGATTTATGACTGTTTTTCACACAACTTTTCCAGTATCCCCATGGGCACGTGATCAGCTAGCTCATATTTAGAATAGAATAGAATAGAATTTTAATTGGCCAAGTGGGATTGGACACACAAGAAATTTGTCTTGGTGCATATGCTCTCAGTGTACATAAAATAAAAGATGTGTTCATCAAGAATCATAAGGTACAACACTTAATGATAGTCATAGGGTACAAATAAAAAATCAGGAAACAATATCAACATAAATCATAAGGATACCAGCAACAAGGTTACAGTCATACAGACATAAGTGGGAGGAGATGGATGATGGGAATGATGAGAAGAATAATAGTAGTGCAGACTTAGTAAATGACAGTGTTGAGGGAATTATTTGTTTAGCAGAGTGATGGTGTTCAGGGAAAAGCTGTTCTTGTCTCTAGTTGTTCTGGTGTGCAGTGCTCTATAGCATCGTTTTGAGGGTAGGAGTTGAAACAGTTTATGTCCAGGATGTGAGGGGTCTGTAAATATTTTCACAGCTCTCTTTTTGACTTGTGCAGTATACAGATCCTCAATGGAAGGCAGGCTGGTAGCAATTGGTTTTTTTTTTTTTTTGCAGTTCTAATTATCCTCTGAAGTCTGTGTCTGTCTTGTTGGGTTGCAGAACCAAACCAGACAGTTATAGAGGTGCAGATGACAGACTCAATAATTCCTCTGTAGAACTGTATCAGCAGCTCCTTGGGCAGTTTGAGCTTTCTGAGTTGGCACAGAAAGAACATTCTTTGTTGTGCTTTTTTGATGACGTTTTTGATGTTAGCTGTCCATTTTATATCTTGCGATATGGTAGAACCTAGAAATTTGAAGGTCTCTACTGTTGATACTGTGTTGTCTAGTATTGTGAGACGTGGAAGTATGGAATGGGTTTCTCCTAAAGTCTACCACCATTTCTACGGTTTTGAGTGTGTGCAGTTCCAGATTGTTCCGGTCGCACCACGAGGCTAGTTGTTCAACCTCCCGTCTGTATGCGGATTCATCATTGTCTCGAATGAGACCGATCACTGTTGTGTCATCTGCGAACTTCAGTAGTTTAACAGATGGATCGTTAGAGATGCAGTCATTGATATACAGAGAGAAGTGGAGAGAGTACACAGCCTTGGGAGAGGGGGGCTGTGCTAATTGTACAGGTATCTGATGTGATTCTGCTTAGCTTCACCTGCTGCTTCCTGTTTGTTAGGAAGCTTATGATCCACTTATAAGTATGTTCAGGTACCTGTAGCTGGTTTAGCTTAGTTAGAAGAGTGTCTGGAATGTTGGTATTGAATGCTGAACTAAAGTTTACCAAGAGGACCCTTGCGTAGGTTTTTGGAGATTCAAGATGTTGTAGGATGTAGTGCAGAGCCATATTTACAGCATCATCTGTTGATCTATTTGTTCGGTATGCAAATTGCAAGGGGTCTAACAGCAGATCTGTGATGGTTTTCAAGTGGGCAGCACTAGCCTTTCAAAGGTTTTCATGACTACAGTTGTTAGAGCATCTGTCTGTAGTCATTCAGTTCCTTGATGACAGTTTATTTATGACAGTTGCAGTGTCCCAGGATCATGTAATACCCTTTTGCAACCTTCTGACAAGTAAAGTCAATGGGGAAGCTAGATTCATTTAACAACCATGATACTAACTTAACAACTGCTGTGATTCCTTAAGAAGAGGGGCACTTTACGACAAAAAAGTCGTAAAGTGGGGCAAAAGTCACTTAACTACTGTCTCACTTCGAAACAGAAATGTTGGGCTCAATTGTGATCGTAATTCAAGGACTACCTGTATTCCTTGGGCAAAAAAAGAAGTGAAAGCAAAAGAGGAGTAGTGACAGCCACAGCAGCATCTAACCTTCACACATTAGCTGGTATGAACCAGCAGAAATTCAAGTATATTGGGGATTCATCCAGTTTAGGTTGGAAGGTTCTGTCTGATCCAATGCAAGCCCAATGTTTACTCATAAGCAAGTCCTATTTATACCATAATAAATAAGTTCAGAAGTGAAATATTTTCACTTCATTATTACTGCATTAATTAATGAAAAGGAATTCTGCAATCACCTGTAGCATTTTGCAGAATTTCTGGATCAAAAGTTATTTTAACCATATGGTTTAAAACAAGTAGACTGTTCTATCCAATTGTTCCAATTTCTTTCTTTATTTTTACCTCAATAAAGTGCTTGATGTTTCAATCTGATAGTTCATAAAAAACCTGACAAATAACAGCAATCATATGAGCTAGGCCTTCACTTCACATTTACAAGCAAACACTTCCCCCCATCCACCCACGCACATAAATATATATCTATATATTTGATGTATATTGTTGGGAGGTAGGTGAAAGGCAAGGCACATTGTTGTTTGAATGCTGCCTAACCAGAATGTTAACATTTGCAGAAATATCATCACAACAGCTACACAACTGTCTCCAAATGACAGGTACATACGTTCCCTGCATGCAGTGACACAGAAGTCTAAATGAAACTTAATATGAGGTCCAGACAAAAGATTGCAATGGCTGTAGGTTCTTTAGTTTGAAGATGCAAATGAACAAGAAAATAAGGTTTAAGTCCATGGCATTTAAAGCAAAGTATCTTGATATTTAAAAATCACAATAAACTTTAAGACAAGAATCCTGTGGCTTTTAAAAGGATTAATCTCCATAGGATTAATTGAATTGACCCTTTAAGATCAAATAGAGTAGGGCTGTCGAACTCGCGGCCCATGTGCCGGAATCCAGATGCGACACACGCTGGCCATGCCCAGTTTAGCAAAGGCGGGAAAAGTCCCAATATTTAACGTGACACTGCTGTGCCAAAGCGAGTTTGAAACCCCGACATAGAGGATCAAGTAATAGTGAAGCGATTCTGATGTTGGAAAACTTAAAGACTCAATTTTTTTTAATATATGAGGAATATCTGCTATGGGAAAAATTTAAAAGAAAGCATGGGAATAAGCCTGGGGATAGGTAGAAGGAACCGTGAATCCAAATCTTTAATGTTTTATTTGCTATGTGCCTCATAAATGAAGACAACTGATAAATATTTTGGAATTCATGTAAATACATTCTTTGCCCTATCAAGCAGGCAAATAGCAATAGCACTTAGACTTATATACTGCTTCACAGTGCTTTACAGCCCTGTCTAAACCGGTTACAGAATCACCATATTGCCTCCAACAATCTAAACAAAACCTCTGAAAAGGAAGAGAAAGATGCAAATTCTCACTATTCAAATTACACTTTATAAACATAAACTCATCAGAGCACATTAAGTCTTGGAATCTATGCATAAAATTAAAAAGCAAAATATCTTGTCAAGTAAAGATACTCCGTATCCTAAACAGCATTCATTATTTTTTTCTATTCATAGTTTGCTCTGTCTCTCTCTCTACACACACACACACACACACACACACACACACAGGCTTTATGCCTATTTTATTTCTTTTGAAACAGAAATTAATACCTATTGTTTTATTATACCTAAAACAATTATGATGATTGTGTTCCGAGCTGAGACGATGAAAAGAAATGACAGAAGATTTTTTTCAATCAGTCATACTTCAAACCATCAAGCTCTTTCAGAGGCCACATGAAGAAGCTGTTCATCATTACTCTTACAATTTATGATTATGTCCCCTTTAGCTTTTCACAAGGTGTAAGCATTTGAGGAACTTCATATTTTACTGTTCCATGGCCACAAAGGGAAGTCCTGGAAGAAGGGAAAGGGAAAAAAATCCTTATATAAATCCAACATTTGTTAGTTAACTTCTCTCTTCCATCCCTTAATCTATGTTTTGACTATATACAGAGGTTAAAGATTTAGATTTTTGGACAAAAGGAAGGTTTATAATGCAAGACTGAACATTACAAAATATTCAGGGTATTCCTATGATAGAAGGTCTAGAATACTTTATCAGAAGAAAACTTTCTTCTCTGAACCTTTCAGGCTGGACTTTCTGAGCCTTCTTCCCTATTTATAATTCTAGAAATGTTTTGGGAGGTGACAAGGGAGAAATTATTGAAAGTGTATTCTGAACTGGAAATCTCTACAACAGTGATGGCTAACCTTTTCCGGACCGAGTGCTCAAAGCGGGCCCACCCCCCAAAATGCAATGTGCATGCAGCCCCATGCACGTGTCTCCCAGCATGTCCCTCACACGTGCCCCACTCCCCTGCTCATGCGCACATGGCCCTCTGCATGTGCCCCATCCCCGTGCATTCGCAACAGAGACCCGAAGACCAGCTGGCCAGTGGGAGGCACGTGCGCATGCGCGGCAGAGCTGAACTGAGGCAATAGCTCATGTTCCCACAGAGAGGGCACTGGGTGCCACCTCTGGCACACGTGCAATAGGTTTGCCATCACGGCTCTATAACAAACAGGTCGTTCTTATTTTGCATTGTTTCAGAGATGTTGTTTCTAATTTTTACTGCTTATTTATCTATTGATCAATAGAATAACCCACCTTGAACAAAACCATCTAACAAAACAATAAAGTAAAAAGAAGTCTAACTGCATATGTAGTTCATGCTTATGTATTCACTCTAGCAGTTTGGAACAGCAGATCAACAGTTCCTTCCAACCATAATCAGTGGATTTCAGTATGTTCAAATCCTATCCTTGCTCAAGTCCCATCCTTGCTCAGATAGAAAGAATTTTTTCCTGGACTATCAAATAAAGCTTGATACAAATCATGAAAATTAAGTATCAGAATGGCTATACTTACTTGCGCCCATCCTGCCCACGGGTAAGATTTACTTTTTCTGCTCCTAGTTGAGCCCAAAAGACAGTAAAGAATTGCTTGTGCCAAACAAACTCAATTCTTGAAGCATTTTCTGGATTAATTTCTACATCTGTGAGCTTTGAATAGATTTGTTCTTGGTTAAGGCTACCCCTGTAAAAATATAATTGAAGAATTACAGAGCATCAGGACAAGTTTTTTTTTTTACAACTTCACAATTAATTATTCGGTGATATTAATATTTCTCATTCACAATTTATCTCAATCAGATAATTCAGATTGGATGAGGGTTAGGATATTTAATTTAGTAGCTGGAACAGTAAAGGGTACAATGGGCCAGAATACACAGTTGTAGTTGATTGATTGGAGAGTGCTGGCTCATGCCTGAGGCAATCTACACTATGATTGGTTGCTGTGGGTGTAAAGGGGAATTTTAATTTTTCTCCCTGCCTTTTTCTTCTGTGTGTCCTCTGTATGCTGTTTGATTTACCTCATGATGTTCCTGTGTTCCTGACTATCTTGTCTGCTATAAATATAAATGTAAAAATATTTATTTATATAAAATTACAATGAAGTGTAAAATGAAGTGTCTCTGACTTCATGTGGACAGTTGCTGCACAATTCCCTGACAACACACAACACATGTTATAAAATAATCTATTAAAGCTATAATAGCTTAAACAATTTGTTTCGTACCATATTTACTTATAAGACATCATAGGTCACCATAAAAGCTATTCCATTCCCCTTGTCTCCACCCTGAAAGCTGATTCTATAGCCCATTTCATCAGGTATTAAAACAGAATTTACAAACTAAATCATTTTATTGTTGAAAAAAGGACAACATTCCTAACTTCTTCACTTCCCACTTTTTAACTTTTTTTACATCACTTATAGAGTACGATATGTTATTACCTTTTTAATTTGTTATTTCATAAAACACCTAATCCTTAAATTAGGGACTAGGGTGTGTAGAAGTCTTTGGAAGTACTCTATACATGATAAATATGAAAAACTCTTAACTGAATTATTAATATAATTATCCTAAACTTAGCAAAACTGAAAATCTGCAAGAAGAAAGCATGAAATATACCTCATAATCGGATATTCCTTCATATCTCCATTTTTACTGTGGAAAACTATATTTATTTCTCCTTTCACATATTTCATTCCATTTAGTTTGACAGATATATTATATCGCCAACCTAGGTAATATGACACATGTGTTATAAATGCAGCAGTTAGGTAAATACAAAATAGCTAGGTATGAAATACAATTAGGCAAAGGTTATCTTTGTTATTGAGATTAAAATAAGAAAAAATAATAAAATAAGGAAAAAATTGATTGTTTAAAAAGTTTATAATGTTAAAGAATCTTAAGACATTTTAATAAATAATATTTACAGGAGTTTAATTTCTCCAGCCCATTATCAGTACATCCCATCTGGCAGATTATCCTAAAGGGAATATAGTTTTAATAAAAGATATTACCTATGTTGTCTTAATTGATGGTAATTTTAGCCACAAACTCAATTTAAAATCATCCCTCATCCTCAATTATAAGAGTTTGAAGGGCTGGGATATGAAAACAAGAATGTAAATATGTAGTATTCAAACATGTGTTTATTTATTTTTTTTTTAGAAAAAAACCTAAATATCACACCTTCATTCAAAAGTGGATTTTTGCATAATGAAATAAAAATGAGATATTTAGCACCATACAAATGTAAAACCTAAACACTTTTCTCCTTTGAATTCAGATTTGGACTACCTTGGGAAATAGTGAAGTACTGAAAAGGATGCAATGTGGCATCAGGGGAGGTTTCAACAAAGGACACCAAGCAGAACATTCCAATGAGAAGGCTTTTTTTTTTTTTTTTTTTTTTGAAGAATGTAAGAATCTCATATAGACAAGCTATTAAGTAGCTCATAGAGAAAAAATATATATTTTGGTATGTGTCTTTGTGTGTGTGTGTGTGTGTCTGTGTATGTGCGCATACCTCTCCTTAAACATGTCTATGGAGATTCTCAGTCATCCAGGTCATGGTTATTCCACAAGTGCTTTGGGTAAGAAGCAAAACATCTTCAAAGAAAAAAATGAAGTCCAGTTGCCTTTTGAAAAAGCACTTGTGGGACTCTCCTTAAACATGTTTTACTCATCCTGTATATAAAAAGATTAATTGCTTACTCTTGAAATTCTAATAGTATTATTTTTTTCTTGGAAGATAAATCTTGGCAGTCAGTCTTTCCAAATTTAGAGACTAGAACTCCCTCCTACAATATATGCATGCTATGGTTGCATATATGACTAGCCATGATAAGTAATTGGTCTAGTTTGATAGTTAATCATTTACTGTAGTTAAAATTTCCAGATTTGTCAGAAGAGATTGGCTGTGAACTTAGTCAGATATTCCTTACAACCTCAAACACAGAAGTGAGATCTCCATGAAGGCATCCAGGTAAGAACACAAGACAATTTCTTGCACTCTTGTCAGCATGAACATGCATGATAATTCCATTTCGTGCTACACATAACAAATGGAAAGTTATAACTCCTGATACATTTCAGAAACATGACCCCGGTACTGGCAGCCATAATCAATCCTAAATTAGTAGGTTTCTTTGCAGATTCACTGGTTACATGATTATTCCACACATACTTTATGTACTCACTGGTGAAGGGTTCCTTAAATCCTGTGTTTAGATAGTAGTTTTGATTTCTTTTCTTCATTTTATCATGGGATTGATTAGCATAGAGACCCATTACTGGGCAGCCTTCTCTGGGACATGGAAAGCAATTTCCCTAGGATAAAATAAATAGATTGGTTCCAAAAGCTTTTTTCAAGTCTTTTCACTGTTTTTACCAGTAGTGGGTTTCAAATCCCGTTGTTACCGGTTCGCTTGTGGACATGCTAGGCTTCTGTGTGTGTGCAGAAGCTTCTGTGCATGTGTAGAAGCTTCTGTGTATGCGCAGAGACGTCTGGGCGGGTGGGCGGAGCCTCCCGCCACCGCCGCTGCTACCGGTTTGCCTGATCCGGGGCGAACCAGTAGCAATGCATCACTGGTTTCCACTATAATCTTTATTGTACATTCAAGTATGCACTGCTATCCTGGCTTAGCACCTCAAACTGCAAATAGTAGATGTGATTGCAGGTAGTCCTCCATTTATGACCCAAAATTTCTGCTGAAAAGTGAGACAGTTGTTAAGTGAGTTTTCCCCATTTTATGACTTTTCTTACCACAGTCATTAAGTGAATCACTGCAGTTGTTAAATTAATGACACAGTTGTTAAATGAATCTGGCTTCCCCATTGACTTTGCTTGTCAGAAGGTCGCAAAAGGGGATCACTTGACCCTGGGACACTATGACCGTCATAAATATGAATCAGTTGCCAAACATCTGAATTTTAATCATGTGGCCACGGAGATGTTGCAACTCTTGTAAGTGTAAAAAATGGTCATGTCATTTTTTTCAGTGTTGTAATTTTGAAGGTCACTAAATGAACTGTTGTAAGTCACTAAATGAACTGTTGTATGTGTATTTCAGTTCAGTTCAGGCAGATGTTGGCTGCCTTGGTTGTTTTGATTTATTCTTTATTACTAATGTCTCCCTTCCCCTACCACTAATCACTGACAGGGAAAGGTGAAGGTGAAGGTTTAATTTCTAAAATGAGAGGTCACAGGAAGGTGACTTGTACAGATAGATTTATACCAGATCCTAGATATGGAAAAATTGTGATGACATCTGCCATTACCCCCCTTTTTGATAGGATATCCACTGTTGCCCACCAGATTCTCTGTGACCTGCGGCTAATCCTTTTACATTTGCAGCAAGCACACTCATTCAGTCCAGTTTTCTGGAAGTGAGTAGAAGAAACAGCAGTTGCAAGAAAATAATGGTGTGCAGGAGAGAAGTAATTCATTGAGAGGAATTTCCTACTCAAATCTGGAACTAGTGGTTATTTTATGAAAATGTATTGTGTGAACACATTCAACACTTTGTGGCATGTCACATAGTTGAGGTCTGATGCCAAGAACAAAAGTTTAGAGGTTATGGATTTGTTTTTCCTTAAAAATATGGATTTGTTCTTTAGCTATATTGAACTTTAAAACAAATGAACTCTAGCATATAGTGCCATGCTTATACTTTGAATGGAGCTATTTAAAGAAGCTAATTGGATTGACCAGGGCAGAATGGCATGCTTACCGCTTGAAAAGATTCGTATGATTTGCAGGGATAGGCCAGGAACCCACTAGGATAGAGAATGCTGTATTTGTAGTACTCATGGCTTCGTGAGTGATGGCAATTTTCAACCGAACGAATCTCTAGCAAAAGAAATAACTCTATCAACACTTGCAATATAATGGAAGCCTGATTCCATTCAGGATGAAAACAGATGCTAAAGTTAAGCACAATGTCATTTTGTTCTGCTTTGTCTGCTACAAGTGACTTGTTTTAATTAAAATGCTAAGCTCCTTCTCATTTACTATCTTTCAGCCCAACCTACTTCACAGGGCTATTATTGTGAGGATAAAAGTAACAGAGGAACTTATGTGTACAGCACCTTAAATTCATGGAGAAGAGGTGGAATATAAATCAAATGAGTACATTATTATGAGCATGAATAATTTAGTGGGAGAATGAATTATAATGGAATATCATGGTAGCTATTGGTTGGGATCATGATAAAAGTCTAAGATAACTTGTTTAGTAAAAATATATGCTGCATAATAGGCTAAATGTGGCCCTTTCACCCTCTTTGTTCGACCACCAGAATCTCTCAAGATTGTCACATCAAAATGCCATCAAACTGTGAAATAATAGCACTTTGATTTTCAGTGGAAAATGAAATGAAATTGGTGTGATAGGCTTCAAACATCTATAATACATAAATCTCTTTCAACCTTTTCCTCCATGGATGATTTCATAGATCATCTCCTGAATCCCTTGGCAGACAAAATAATATTTTTAAAGAGTACAGGCTCAGTGCACAAAAACATTATTTATTTTTTAGAAGATTATTGTTTCAAATAATAAATAAATAATAGTTTACTGGGGATTTGTGTCCATTATCTTGTTTTGTTTTTCATTATTCTTCAAATAAATTCTCTTGCTAATTGGCGTGTGGGAGGTGTGAAGGAGGAATTAGATAGTGGTGTGTACCCCTTTCCTTTCAGTACATGGTGCATAGAATGTGATATTTTTATTTAATTGTTGAACATGTACAGTATTATATAATTAAGCATTTATCTGTTTGTTTCTGTCCTTGGTATGAAACACCATGTAGGGGGAAATGATCTTTCTCATCCTTGCTATAAATAACCTAGTATAAATAAATATTCCTTAACTTTAGAATGGCCTCATTGTTGGCAAGGAGTTGTGTCCTTGTTGAACCAAATCAGATAAAGTTACTGAAAATAGGTGTAATTAATGACAGTTTGAATCCATATTAACTTGTCCCCATGAGATGGAGATTTCATTAGAATGGTGTGCATAGTCACTTGTTTGAAAGGGTTTGCTCTCTGTTATCATTTTGGAGTTCCCTTATTAGCAGAAGGGGCATACAATCTTTCTTTTTTCTTTTCTTCTTTCATACCGTTAGTAGTTCTCAACATTATGTTGTCATTTTCTCATATTGCCTTAGAATAAAGCCTTAAGTATTCCTACTGGTGTGTCATTACTTCTGAATAAAAACCTACAACCCAATCCTGATGAGCAAGGAACAGAGCAATTCATCTATCCAATCCTAAGAGATTCAGTCTGAATTAGAGTTTTATTGGCAGTATAATGCTTATGAATGTAAATGCTGAAGATGAGGATAGGGTTACCTTTAGGAAAATGAGAATAGGGTTATCTTACCTTCCTGTTCCTGATCCTGTTTTACATCTTTACATCCAACCATAAGCTTTCCACCATTGGGATAAAAATCCATATCACCAGTGGCATTAAACATCCCAAGTCCTGTATTAAATTCAAAGTGTGTTACATGATTAATCACTGTTATTGCTTCTATCACAAGATTCAGTTGTATCTGGCCATTTACCTAAAGGAAATCGGGCACCATTGCTGTGTATGACATCCACAAATCCAGCATCAGAAGGATCTAGCCGGACCATCTCAGGGAATCCTTCAAAACCAAAGGCTGCTGGGTCTAAACCTAAATAGAGGGGGGAAAATAACCCCACAAAGAATTGGAATATATATGCATGCATGCATATTCCTTTTGGACTGAAAATGCACATCAACAGTCCTACCATAGACTGGTGATAATGAATCTATAAAAATACATAAAAGAAGTCCATTATATTGCAATGCATTTTGATTAATTCAATTTAGCATAAGAAACAAGGTGTGCAATTACAAAAACATGTTGACATTTTCCATATGGCAATGACAAATCTATCAGCATTTTCATATGTAAATAGTATTTGCTTCAGTTAAAATAATCAGGTAAAAATACATAGAACTATACTACTGAACTTTGAAATCATAGCTGCAGTGACCCAGTATTGGTAGGTCAGGTTGACTGCAATTTATTTATTTATTAAATATGATATACTTTATTGTTTAGTCAATTGTCCATATCAAATGTGAGCATCAGCCACAGTAAAATACAATAAAATGAGATGAGATACAGTGAAGTGAGATAAAATAGCTATCACGAGATAAAATATAGTAGGTAAGATAAAGTGAAAGAATAAGATAAAATTCTACCAAATAAAACGGAAGAACTTTATTAAGTCAATTGATTATATCAAATATATAAAATATCCAAAATGCAAATAGATAAAAAGAAAACAGAACTTCCTAATACATTGTTACCCCTATGGTTAACTCCAAACTAATCAAGGTATTCTGTCTTCTTTGACATGCCATTGGAATGAAGGATAAGGAAGATTCCTTCTTATTGAGAATGTGCAGGTTCGTTCCCTGCAAGAAGGCTGTTTCTCTCAATATTTTTTTAGTTTTTAATAAGGGTCTAAATAAGCAATCCTTTCTGGGGAATTCAATTTGCAGTTGACAAGAATGGGTCCAGTTTCTTTAATGGCTGGTGTTCCATAAATGCCTAACCTTTCTTACCATGGAATCCAGCTGTTTGAATTAAGCTCTAGAAAGAGCTCTTCTGAAATATTGAGGCATATTTAAGTTGTTAAACATTTTTCTAGTTGAGAGGCTGATTTATGATGAGCTACCCTTCAGAGATTTGACACTTTTAAGTGCTGCAATATAATCTTGGGCAACCACATCAATAACTCTTTGTTTGAAAGCTTCTTCGACCTTTAGATCTGATTGGATTGGAAACTGGATGGAGAATCCATATTGAGAGATAACATTTGAAAATTGAGTGGCCCAAGTGCAAGGTTGCTTGTTGTGTAGTTCCTCTTCAAAGTACAGCTTGGGTAGTCTATCTGGGTCCATGGATAGGATCTCCAGCCAGTAAGTAAATACTTTAATTACTAAATAGGTTTGTATACCCAACTCTGTCCTTACTGCTGAGCTGACATAGAGTTATCCAATCCCAACACACATTACAGAAAAGTAGCTTATATCTGTTCCTGTAAGGGGGCATTTATATATCCCTACAGTTCTGCACCATATGTGGTCATTGGGACAATTTTTATATTACGGTATATATCTTTATGATTGGAATTGGAGAATCTGGGTAACTATGGTTGGTAAGTTGCCTTCTGGTATTGGCATAGGCTGTAGACTTTGAAGAACTCCTCTTAAAATGTGTGAGCCTGTTTCTGCGAAAACAAGTCCTAAGTGTATACAGCCTTGTCTGTCTCTTTTGTTAGTGCTAATTTTTCCTGTTGGGTATCCTGTGCTTACGCTTAGGCATGAGTGAATAATTGACTATAATATTCCTCCCACATGAAAGCAGGTATAAGGGTGTCCATGGAGAACTATGTTCCCATAATAGTCCTGCAACTGAGTGTCAGAAAAAGGCTGGATTCGGATTCTTGGCTGCTGACTCTAAATTTAATCAGAGGGAGGGCAAGTAATGAGGCTTCTTGAACTCAATGGTTTCCTTGAATTCTTGTCTGAGTGCTAGCATGGCAACATAATTATTATTTGATGGATAGTTCCATGCTGTATGCATATTTTTTCTCAGGCAGCCATACTCTGAACCAAACCAATGAGGGCCTTTGACCTGGGACTTTCTAGGTGGGGCCTTTTCTGTTAAGAATTTTCTAGTCTTTCATTTAGGTTTTTATAGACTTTATTGTGTTTACCAGAGTCAGGGCTTGATCAGATTTCCTGTATTCAGTCAAATCCATCATATCCACACTGGCCCATTTGATCTTTTTATACTGATGGATCTCTAGATGAAATGAAACTCATCTATCAATTGTGGTGTGGGATCTGCGATCTGACACCCACAGAAATTAACAATTGGTGGTGGTCATTATTCTTCTCACATAAATCTGGAATTCTGATAAAAGGGACACATTACTGTTAAGAGACACATATGTAGTCTGAAGTACTACTTGATTTCTCTTGACGGTAAGTAAAGGGATATACAAAACTTTGGTCTTTACTCCTTAAGATTTGGAAGTTACACTTATATACCAACATTAACAACTGCATATTGGCAGAGTTTCTTTTCTTATCTGTAAAGGATCATAAAGGTAATGAAATTTGTTGGGAATGTTCAGATTATTAATAAAATCTTGTACAAAAGACTCTTATTCAATTTTTATAGTTGCCTATCTCAGTCCAATTGACTATCATCTTTCAACATGGAGGGCATCTAAATTTTGCATCTATGATTCAGCATGGTCTACCGTTTCCTTCTTTAAAAAAGCCATATAGGAAAAACAAAGAAAAAATGCAGGCTGCAACTGCAACTCACTGCAACTTTCCCAAATATTAAAAAGTTAAAACAATGCCATTATAGTGCAGAAACAACAGAAAGGCAAGGAGAATGAGAGAGATGGAATGGTGTAATAGCATAACAAGATATGTGTATGTTGCCAGAGCCAACTCAATATTCTTGCATGGCTATCCAGCTTTTTATGTCAGCAGAACAAAATGTTACACCTGTTTCTTATTCTTCTAACTGATTTGTTCAGTGAAAATTAGAAACAGATACTGTATTGTTAGTCTCGTGAACTGGCTTCTTTCCTTAATGGGAATGGGCAGAAAGAGAAATAGTCACCAACCTGGCTGAAACGAGGAGATTAAAAAAAGAGATAAATAGCATTAGCACTTAGACTTATATACTATTTCTGAGTGCTTTACAGCTTTCCCTAAACGGTTTACAGAGTCAGAATATTGGTCCCAACAATCTGGGTCCTCATTTTACTGACCTTGGAAAGATGGAAGGTTGAGTTAATCTTGAGCTGGTGAGAACTGAACTGCTGGCAGTCAGCAGAATTAGTCTGCAATACTGTATTCTAACCACTCTGCCACCATAGCTCTTGCATGCTGCCTTTTGAAATTGGGCATGTTGGCTGCAATTAATGCTGTTGTATATGTATATGTACTATATATGTGTATGCATCTGCATCTGTGTGTGTGTGTGTGTGTGTGTGTGTGTGTGATTAATAACAGCATTAATTGCAGCCAACATGCCCAATTTCAAAAGGCACATTATATACATATAAAGAATGGGTAATGGAAAATGTGATTATGAAAAGATTAGCAGCATTTCTTAAGCAGGATGCTTAATGCATGTCAAAGGAAGGCTAAGACTCATCAGAAACAACTTATTTTACATTTAACCTGGTTTAGTTCCCCAGATTGATTGACTTCCACTTCAAGGCTTCCTGTCTTTCAATCAAGATTGCAATGTGTTATGATTTTGGATAGCATACCACTTATTCTTCCAATGGCAGGAGATTTTTTGCCAACATATTGAAGTCGTCTTCCTGCCTCTCCAGCAGTATGAGCACCAAGACTATGGCCAATGAGGTGGACTTTGGAAGGACAATACCGATAGATTTTCTAGTAATTCAAGAAAGGGGAGAATGATTAGCAAGTAAAACAGCATTCTTACAATTTGCAAATGAAGCAGAATTTTTCCTGTATTGTAATAATAGTGACCTATTTTTAGGACTCATAATGATGTTGATTACATTGACCATAGTTCTGTACAGCTACTCAGCTTCAAAGTATACACAAACCAACAGACAGACTTTGACCCATGGTTTAAAGTGAATATTCCGGCCAATTTTTTTTCACTTATTAAAATTGTATGAAATTGCAATATAATACTTCAAAATTAAATAATTTTATAAGATCTAGAAAAAATTCAGTGGAACTTTTTAATATAGTATTTATATGAAAGTAAATCGGTGCTTAAGTGTTTAATTATAATGCTTAGGATGGATAACAAATTATATAAATATTTCAGAAGAATATGGTGCCCTTTTTAGTTTGTGTGAAATATTTTTTCTTGAGAAGAAATACTGTTTCTATTAGGTTCACCCATAAGGCTTGAAAAGTCATATAAGTGCCATGGATGGGCATAGATAATAATTTTTTCATATTGTCATTAACCAAAGAGATTCCTGTAACAAATATTTTTAATATAGCTATTGACTTGATATTATAGAATCTCAAATTTTGTTTAGTATTTATGGCTTATTTTTATTGTATTCCTGATTATCTGTGCACTGCATTATTGGAACAAAAACATTATCATTAGGCACACAATAAGTGTGAAATCACATCTGCCACTTCTTTAGCTGGTGTTGGCCTTCAAGAGCATTTCTTCCCAAGAACCTAGGGAATTTCCATCTGGTGGATGGAAATTTTATCAACGCACAGACTTTTTGCCATCTAAGATTTTTTAGTATGGCACCGAGTGTGCCAATAACCACAGGGACCATCATAGATGGTTTATGCCAGTGGTGGGTTGCCCCCAGTTTGCACCAGTTCTATAGAACCAGTAGTAAAACCGGCGGGAGGCTCCGCCCACCAACCCCATCATCAGAATGCTTCGCTCGCGCGCACACGCAGTCCCATAGCAAACTGGTAGTAAAGTTAAGTAGAACCCAGCCTTGGTTTATGCAATAAGCTTTCAAATTTAATGTCCATCTCTTCATACTTCATTATGTACTCTAATTCTTTCTCTTCTATTTTGCTATCTGCTGGTATTGTAATATAAATTATCCAGCCTTTTTTTTCTTTTTTAATCACAGTTAAATCTAATGAGTCTACATTTTATCAGTTTGAATTTGTATTTAAAAATAACTTTTTAAAAATCCCTCAAGTCAATTTAATAAGCTACATATTCCCTCCAGGATGTGTCTGATTGGTTTGCTTCAAATTTCAGCTGAAACTGGGATTTTGGTTTGGAGTACTGATATTGTTGGTTTATTAATTTTTTCTTTTACAATTTTCTTCTTTTCAACATTTTCGCAGCAGTAAACATTTCTTACATATCCATTTTTCTCTCTTACTTCAATTTACCATTTATGCATATGATTCTAATATAAATCAACCTTGGCAATTTTAAGACTTGTGGACTTATGGAATTCTGGGAGTTGAAGTCCAAGGTCTTAAAATTACCAAGGCTGGACACTCCTGGTTTAGAGCTTGATCTAAATATTCCTATTTTAACATATAAAATGGTTTTAAGTTTATTTTGTACAATTGATACAGATATGTTGGTAAATAGATTGATAGTTTGTCATTTCTGCAGGTATATCAGGGCCCTTGATGTTTTGTAATATATTTGACTTAAAATCTCACCTTCATAGTAAAGATAAATTTAGCTATCACTGCTCCAAGAACACGGATATTGCTGCCAGCAATGAAATAGGTGCATTTAGCTCCATCTTCCCAGTCAACAGCAAAACAGTTAATGTCTTCCACATCTACCAGAAGCTATAACATCGAAGTGATGTATAAAAAAAATTACATTTGGATGATTAATGTCAACAAAATAGATCCTTTAAAAAATACCTGGTCACTGAGTTCTTAAATTCCACAGGGATTTGTAATTCAGCCCCAAGCCACACAGTCCAGGCTCACCTACCAATTTCCTGTACATCGGCACATATAATAGTGCTTTATAGCGTTTTAGTGCTTTAATGAGTAGCAACTGATATGCCTACTGAAATCTTATGACTCATGAAAATAAAAACACTCCAGTTTCACAAAGGAAAGAAAAACAACAAAACCCAGCAAATGATCCAAGGGCATTATTATAAATAAAAACGATTATTTTACAGCAACCAGTGAAAACATTGGGGGGGTTGTTTGGAATAAACATCCCCTGATGGACACAGATTAACAACCTGTGACTTAAACCATATATTTATTAAGCAAAAGATGCATATTAAAATTTTGCTCTCTTTCCCCCCCAGAATAAGGAAATATCATACCAAACACAGCTCCACTACCCAGCCATATTTTCCAGTGCTTGTATATCCATGGATAACAAAGCGGGTTTTCCTCAATGGGGAGAAGTTAGAATTTTGGAGACTTGATATTTCATTGTACAATATTTTCTGCAGGATAATTTAAAGATAATGATATAATTCTTTCAAATGTCTAACATTTTCAAACCAAAGAATGTAATGTATTTTCTTGGCCCTAATATTTCATAAGCCAAACTTAATTAGTTTCTATAGTTTTTAATGAGAAATAAACGTATATGAGTGGGCTCAATGGTCTTGCCCCATTCATTTCCAAGTCTAGGCAATTGTTAAAAGCTGTTTCTTAAAGTCTGAAGCAACATACTGTATATGTTTTAGCTACATATACTGGAGCTGGAACCATACACTCTGTTACAAACAGATGTTTCTGACTTCTTCCAATTGACAATTTACCAATTAACTTCACAGTTTCTCTGCCTAACACATGGAACAAGTCTATCACTCGATTGCTGTTATCCAGATGGCAAGAAAACAACAAAAAACACTGATTTGCCTCAGTCATCAGATCATAAGTGATCAGACCTTGCAGCCAATCTGTTAAAAAGTCAGCTTTTTTCTTATTCTCAGTTGCAAATATTTTTAGCCAGTTTTGGTATTTTAGGTAACTCAGTGCATTGAATAATACTAATTCAGATAATTGGTGGCCTAATAACTAAAATTGCATTAATCTACAACTAACATTTTAAAATACTTTAAAGCAATTTTAGGGAGGCTCATTCAATCTCATTATACACATGTTGTGCATTGACAATAAAGGTTTGATTTGTACTTTATTAAGTGTACATTTTTATCTGTCTAATTAGCCAGTCTAAAAAATAAATCCACCTGTTTCTGGATTATATGAAAGGGAAAAAATAGATATTTGCAAAGTAAGTAACTAAATTATAATAAGATTAATAATAATAATTATACTTGTGAGAGATTTCCAGTTTCTTTTGTGAAAAGTGAGAAAGAAATATTCATCTTTTCTGGAGATGCCGGTAAGCCGAACAGCTGTCTCCCAGGTATTCCTGACCAAGGGGGTTTATCAGAAAAGCAGCCTATTGTTTCATAACAGACTTCATTGGCTAGAGGGTATACAAAGCAAAATCTGAAAATGATTAATTACATTCATTTTTTTTTCAAAATTCATTCATTTTAGACATTTGCAAGTATAAATATTTCACTGCAGATAACTTTAAGACAGCTCATCTTAACTATTTTAAATGTTCATACGAGCCTTCCCTAACATATTGCCTTTCAGATAAATTGAACCAAGTACAGGTAACAATGATCATTTCAATGGCAATGGTGATGAATGTATAATTTACGAACTTTGCAGAGTGTGTGTCACATATTCATAGTTGTAGTAGCTTAGCAACCACAATTGGGACTCACCTTAAGTACTATGGTCATTAAACAAAACATCATGGACCGTAATGGCATATGACCTCACTTTCCTTTCAATTGTTAAGAGAAACACCAGTCAGTAAATGAAGCATCACATTGCCATGACTTATGATTTTAACTCCGCCTTCTTTAACAACCCTGCTTATCATTGCTTATTCACATCAGTTATGAAGCACACAAATGGTAATCACTTCACCATGGGGCACTGCAGTAGTCATAAATGCACATTGGTTGTGAAAGGTCTGAATGGCAATCATACGATTAGGGGATACTGCAATGGACATAAATGCAAGGGCTGAAAAGCTTTCTTTACTACTCTGTTGTAACTTGGAATAATTGTTCAATGAGGCAGTTGGTAAACAACAAATACCTGTAGGACAGTATTGCATTGTCCTGTGCCTCATCTATTTTTTTTTCTCCCCTCCTCATCCCCCAAAGCAGAGAGATTGCTGAAACAAGCTATCTCTTCCTGAATTGCTTTTATCTGCAATACAGTGCATCCCTAAAAAGTGCTAACCGTGAGTTAACAAGCTTAACCTTCATTAGCTGATTAGATCCCTCTGGCCAGGTGGCACTGCTGCCTGAAAATGGCAGTACCCTAATCAGTTTTAAACTGAAGGCTTTTGCTTGTTCCTAAGCAGGAAACAGCTGCCACTTACACACTTCTTTCAATCTGAATTCCCCATTCTGTGTCTGCTTACTTGCTTGAAATCTCTTCTACTAAAATGAATATAAATTTAGATATTAATTTTCTTCTTGCTAAGTATCCCAGCCCTGGGTGACCATTCCCACTAATGAGGGAAAAATGCTATAAGATTGCCCTTTTACCCAGCTTTCTTGTGAGTTGAGATCCAGAAACCTTCCTGTCATTTGGGGTCACCGAGCTCTTTGGGGTTGTATCATTCTGACACTACAAAGCAAAGGAAAGCTGAAATAAAATTGTAAGCACAGTCACCTGATTTTCATTTTAGTGATGACTTCACTTAATGACCAAGTCACTGATACCAATTGCAGTTGCTATATGAGGACTACCTATATCTTCATGTTACTCCTCTAAAATTTGGTTCTGATCTGGGAGTCCCAAAGGTGCTTTTTCAAAAGGCAACTGGACTTTCTTTGTTTTTGCTTGAAGATGTTTCGTATCTCATCCAACTATAAGTTCAGAACTGAAGAAGCTTCTTGGATGAGAAGCAAAATGTCTTTAGCGCAAAAAATGAAAGTCCAGTTGCCTTTTGCAAAAGCACCTTTGGGACAACCATGACCTAGATCAGAGGTCAGCAACCTGCGGCACTGGAGCCGCATGTAGCTCTTTCACCCCTCTGCTGCGGCTCCTGTCACTCAAAATATGCATCACAACTGCCAATGTGAGATACCTGCCGCCACATGATTTATTGAGCTTCTCAACTCCCAGTAGGCCAACCATAGATAAATCCAAGAAAAGAAAAGTTTCAGAAGAAAACAGAACATTTAATTCAACTGCATATGCTAGTTTTGTGGCTGCTCAAGAAATAGTCAGGCACGGGAAGGGTTTTATGGCTCCAAGTGTTTTCTTTTCTTTAGGAAACAGGTCCAAATGGCTCTTTGAATGTTTAAGGTTGCAGACCCCTGACCTAGATGACTGAGAATCTCCATAGAGTCTGATTCACTATTCTTTTGTCTCACCCTATATAGTCCATAAACTTGAAGAAGGGGAACAATTTGTCACATTTATAAAATAATTAGATTTTATCACACATTATATAACTTATAATAAGATTTTAAGTGGTCAACAACTAGTTAAGAGAAAATTTCTCTTTCCAAGAAAAATCTTGCAAATTTAAAATTCAGTGGAACTAAGTCATAGCTCCATCAATATTCATTTGTTCTTCAAGAAAATACCATCATCTTTTACTATAATGGTTGGGGAAAGATAACATTTTCAGCAAGCACAAATGAAGAAAAGTTCTCTAAAAATTGAAGAGCTCCACTATTCTTGTAGACAGTAATCAAACACACATATCCACACATGAACACATGACATCATGATGGAATTGCACACATATTAAAAGTTAAAACCCTACAGAATACATGTAACTTCATTAGGTTCGGTAGCTGTATTTACTTGCTAATATAGCTGACAAAAAATTGGTATATGAATTAATGAAATTTATATTAATCAATATAAAATGTGAAAAATAAAGAGTATTATTATCTACTTCCTTGTTAAACCAAACATGAAATTATTCTGACACAAAATATAATACATGGTAAATTGCCTTACCTTCTGCTGTGCCAAGTAGGAAGTAGACAACAATCCAAATTAGATTACTCTATAATAAATTTGAATAAATAGATTAAGTCTCGCTAAAGCTCATTAGCACTTCATTCCAATTGAATTCATTTTCTTCAAACATTTGCTTAAACAATTTAATCTCAGTGTTATCTAACCTTGTATCACATTCAAATGAGTTCTGTGAACCTACCTCATTGATTTTAGTGAAATGTAATCATAACAATTTTTAAAATCTTTTTCTACATGTTGTTTTCATCATAGTGTCATAACCATGAAGTGCCCGTCTTTCATTTTAAGTTAGGCCAGGTGTTGTTATTGTTGTTAGTTGCGAAGTTGTGTCCGACCCATCGCAACCCCATGGACAACATTCCTCCAGGCCTTCCTGTCCTCTACCATCCCCGGAGTCCATTCAAGCTCACTGCTTCAGTGACTCCATGCAGCCACCTCATTGTCTGTCATCCCCTTTTTCTTTTGCCCTCAATATTTCCCACCATTAGGTTTTTCTCCAGTAAGTCCTTCCTTCTCATTAGGTGGCCAAAGTATTTGAGTTTCATCTTCAGGATCTGGACTTCTAAAGAGCAGTCAGGGTTGATCCCCTTTAGGACTGACCGGTTTGATCGCCTTGCAGTCCAAGGGACTCGCAGGAGTCTTCTCCAGCATCATAATTCAAAGGCCTTAATTCTTTGGCGCTCAGCCTTTCTTATGATCCAATTTTCACAGCCATACATTGCAGTTGGGAAAACCATAGCCTTGACTATACACACTTTTGTTGGCAGGGTTATGTCTCTCCTTTTTAGAATGCTGTCTAGATTTGCCATACCTTTCCTCCCCAAAAGCAAGCGTCTTTTAATTTCTTGGCTGCAGTCCAGTGGTGGGTTCCAAATTTTTTTATTACCGGTTCTGTAGGCGTGGCTTATTTTGTGGGTGTGGCTTGATAGTCATGTGATGGTGGCTGTGGCTTGATTGTCATGTGCTGGTGGGCGTGGCTTGATGGTCATGTGATTATGGGCATATGTGACTGGGTGTTCATGTGACTGGGTGGGTGTGGCTAGTTGGACATGTGACTGGGTGGGCATGTCGGGTGTTTTCAGGTATGTTTTTCATGGGAAGCTGATTCTCTTGTTCTTCCATGTAATAATTAACCAAAAAAGCTCTGTGTGATTTTAGAGATATGAATATACTTTCAGTTGCTACTTGTTAGTAAACATCCAGCACAAACTTGATTTTGTAAGTAAACCACCAATCCACTCTAAAATCTATGGTCAATCTCGGTAAAGACTCAGAAATGACTATTCCAGTACAGTTGAGAAAAAGTCTCAAAACTAGCATAACACAAGCATTATTTCATTTTGTAAAGCTGCTTTCATAGTAAATATGGAATGTTGCATAATTCTTCCCCAGAAAACACTTTTACAAAGCACTAAAGATAGGGCACATCCACACAATCTGAATTTCCACCCACCAATCCCCCACAAAGCAGCTGGAAAGCAAACTTTGTCTTCATTTCTTCTGACCTTGAATTCACCAGAGACATCCATGAGCCAATCAGTCCTCTCTAAGTGACCAATAGCAGAAGATAAAATCAGTAGCAAACATTCCTTCACCCCCAGAAACCATAATGAATTAATATACACACACTATTCTATGTGCAATTATCTGGTGATTTGCCTAAAATTCTAAGAGGCTGCTATGATAAAAAGCTATCGCAAGAACAAGCCAGTTGTTTGCTTTGTTTTAAAAGCAATGAAAGGTTTCCCAACTGCCTTACTAACATTCCTCTGTTGCATTCAAAAGCTCTTGTGAATTGGGAAATAATAGCATGTTGATAGTTGTATAATTAGGCATTTTTCTCAAGAGTGAAAGAAAGAAGGAGATGAATTCTATCTATGACGGGAGAAGTTATGTGAACAGGATACTGCATCTATATATACCCCAGAAAATGGCAAGAGTTTCAGCTGCCTGGCCAGAAAGTTTGCAGAAACTCAAGGGGAAATGAGTTTTGTTATAGTTTCCCATAAAACAGGGTACAATTTGACAACTTCCAAAGCAGACAATACAGTGAAATTAGTCAGATCTTGACAATATTTTAAAGCCATGTAAAAAATCTGTGGATAATGCCATCTCCAGCATTTGTAGAACTTTTCCAGATTAAAACATAGAAAACTAGTGTGTGAGGTTCTCATCTAGCATTGAACCTGACACATTAGTGATTAGAATTTTTCATCTCACAAAAAAACATTTCAAAGATATAACATATCTTATGTGTATACATGCACACAGTCCCAAACATCCAAATCAACAATGGGTAATCCAAGAACATTTTTACCAGACAGATCTGCTAAGTAACCCAGTTTTTAGCATTTTACCTTATGCATTCTTTTAGGGTCATAACTGTACCTGATATTCAGTAGTTCATAGAAGGCATGTGAAGGCGTCCCGGAACTCCCGGGAAGTTTTCTTGTGCAGCTTTTGCTGCAGCAGACATCAGGGTAGCAGTGGCGGCGGTGGCGGGTCCTGGAACTCCTGGGAGGTTTTCCTGCATGGCTTTTGCCACGGAAGGCATCAGCAGCGGCGGTGGAGGTGGAGGGGCATCCCAGAACTCCCAGAAGTTTTCCCACATGGCTTTTGCCGTGGCAGGCATCAGCAGTGGCGGAGGGGCATCCCAGAAATCCCGGGAAGTTTTCCTGCACAGATATATAATATACAAGAAGTCTTGGCCAAAGTTCTTCCAAAGTTTGGCCATGTCTTCTCCTCCTTCTCAGTCTCATATCACAGAGTAAACATGCACAGTCACACAGATTTCACGGTGCACACATCTCATAGTGTCCGTGTTTGCTCACACATGTTAAGGCCAAGAAGGAGGAGAAGACTTGGCCGAACTTTGGAAGAATTTTGCCCAAGACTTTTCGTATATTCAGGAGCTAGCCTACACCTCCCCAAATGATGAGTTTGGTGGCGATCTAAGGAAATGTCTTCCAGCTCTTCAAGATCGACTTTAAGAGTGCCTTGTAACCCCTGCTGCTGCTACATTTGCTCTTGAATTCTTGGCACTCTTAAAGTTGATCGCTGCTGCCTCTTTTCCTCAGAAGTGCAGTGTCTGCCTCCCTTCACATGCGGTGCACATGTGCAGCAGCCCCAGGACATCTGCCTGGCCTCCTGCAGCACCACCAGTGCCACTATCCCTCTCAGCCCCAGCGAAGTGGCTCTATCTCCCCGAAGGGCCACCCACCTACCGTTTGACTGCATCTCCCATCACGGGTTTGATGTGTGACCCGACCTCGGAAGGCAAGGGTGTTGGGGACTGCCGGGAAGGCCGCATGGAAGGCAGGAAGCATGGCAGGGCCACGGGGGAGTAGGCTGCTAGCTCTCTTCCCCATGGCTGGGCAACTCTGGCATGCTTGCCTGCCTTCCACGCGGCCTTCCCGGCGGTCCCCATGGCCAGGCCCACTTGCCTGCCTTATTCCACCACCACCGCCTCCTTGTTTGGACTGCTTATCTTCTGGGACTGGTCCAGAGTCCGGAAGGCAAGCTGACTGGAGTTTTTGGCAGCCCCCAGCCAGCTGTAGCTGCTAGGAAGGGGCTGGCAAAAAAGCCTCCAAAAAGGCTTCTTTGCAAGCCCTTTCTCTGCAGGCCACCAAAACATACCGGCAGAAAATGCTGCTGCGGTCGTCACCATGTTCTTTATGCATGTGCATCCTTGGACTTGCAAGGCAATGGGATGCGCATGTGTGAATAACATGGTGGTGACTAACATGGCAGCCGGAGTGAGCGAGCGGTGACTGGAGGACCAGTTCAGGGGCGTGGCCAGCTGGCCATCATTACCGGTTCAGTAACGATCTTGGCCAAATTTCCTTCAACAGTTTGCATGAACCAGTGTGAACTGGTAGCAATCCACCACTGCTGCAGTTCCCATCTGCAGTGATCTTGGAGCCCAGGAAAATAAAATCTGTCACTACCTCCATTTCTTCCCCATCTATTTGCCAGGAATTAAGAGGGCTGGATGCCACGATCTTAGTTTTCTTAATGTTGAGTTTCAAGCCAACTTTTGAATTCTCCTTCTTCACCAGGTAGGCCATGTATGAGCTGGTGAAATAGTACCTTCATCATACCTACTTTCCAACACTTTCCCTTGCTCTATTTGGCTGAATTAGTATAGAAACATAGTTCTATAGAAGAATTGTTTTAAACTTCAAAGGACTTCTTTAGAATTCATATTTATAAGTGAACAAGAAAAATTATATTCACATAATGCTACCTCATTCATTCAGTCTCCAAAGAAATGTAGCTAAACCAGATCTATTTGTTTGACTTTACATTTAGTTTCTGTAAGCAACTTCAAAAGTACCTCATGTATCAGATCATAATTATTCATGCAGAATTAAAATAAATAAGCATTTATATTAAGATTAAGATTATTCAGGACACAGCATTTAAATATTATATAATTTATGTCACAAATGTCTTATGTAGTACTCAGAAACACAAACAGTGGCTCCTCTGTCATTATCAGTCAACAGACTGGAATTTTCATGATGACCTTCCACAACATAGAAATAATATCTTTAAGATTGTAATGCACATGACACAACTGAATGGCAACAAGGTAGATTATTAGGTAAATAGTACGTATATGAACCAGTGGTGGGTTTCAAATTTTTTTACTACTGGTTCTGTGGGTGTGGCTTGGTGGGCGTGGCAGGGGAAGGATACTGTAAAATCTCCATTCCCACCCCACTCCGGGGGAAGGATACTGCAAAATCCCCATTTCCTCCTGATCAGCTGGGACTTGGGAGGCAGAGAATAGATGGGGGCAGAGCCAGTCAGAATTTTTATTACCGGTTCTCCGAACTACTCAAAATTTCTGCTACCGGTTCTCCAGAACTGGTCAGAACCTGCTAAAACCCACCTCTGGTATGCACTTAAAAGTCCAGACACCTCATTTTTACTCAGCTGTACCTCATAGATACTAAATTCTTGTTCATTACTCTAGGCACTGTACAGTATCTTTTCTCAAGTAATTGAAGATACAGTTCAAGTCTTTAAAAGGAGAAAGTGAAACTTACAGGTATTTGTCATATTTTATACACTTTTGATTGATTGATTGATTGATTGATTGATTATCTGATATAGTTGGTGTTGATTCTTAGTGACCAGATAAATTTGTTCTATGAAGAATTTTGTACACTACATACCCATAGTTAAAGCAAATCATTTTTATGAATTGAGAGAAAATAATTTGTACAAAACCTTGAAACAGCCAACATTTGTTTGGTTTTGAGTTAAATCAGCCAGTTTTAGATTTTCATTATCACTCCATCATTTTTCTAAAATTTGTAATACTGTGTGCATTAAATCTCATTGAACAGATATGGACTTGCTTTTGAAAAACATGCTTAGTATAATTGCAAAAAATAATTATATTAAAGGGATTTAACTTTGATATTTCAATAAATAATGTCAGGCCTGCTTTGGGCCTTCAGGCCTGCCACTTTTAGTGCTGTGGGAAACTGGGAGGCAGATTGGTTGAAGCAGGGGTGATATATAGTCATAATAACATTCCTTTCTCACCGAATCAAGGACATCTTGCTCTGCACCTGTAAGGGTGTGACTGGGAGGCATCTCCAGTTGGGACAGTGCTTTGATTGGACCACGGGATGAACATGTGGGTGCTGGGCAGGGGTTTGGACTTTCCTTTGGATGGGAAAAACCCAAGAGCTTTCAGATTCGGGTTTTCCCAGATGTGCTAATATGACATCTCTAACAAAATGGAACTTGAGGAACTTCAGGCCTCGGAGTCTTCTTTTGTTGGGGGTGTTACTTGGAACCCTGCCAAATAATATGAACTGATCAACTGATCAACATTAATCTTCTTGTATTTTATCAAATTATATGGAGAACTGTATCTCTGGCCTTGGTGTGTGACTGTTAAACATCTGTATTAAGACCACCTCCATGATTTAAAGATGGGTGAGCAGGGAGACTGGTATGTGTTACTGAGATCCAGCTAAGTGATGCTAGTGGTATTACTGTCTCTGAAATCTGCCTCACTGGGTTTTGGGTCTTCTTCATCTTAGAGATTAGGACTGGAGTAGGCATAGCACTGATCTATTAGATAACCGTTTCTGTTTCTTGCAAGGAGAGAATGCTTATATATTAAGTTGGGCTGTAGAGGCAAGTTGGAGCCTATTGGTGTATTGGCTTCTTTGATACTGATAGGATCCGATGTGATCTGGATATATAGAACATTACTACCGTTCCTTTGCAATGATTGGAGTTGTTCTTAGGGTTGGCCCTAATCAAATGATTTGCCTCATGGATTACAATGCTTTGTGATCATGCTTGAAGAATTTTTTGACAATCTGGCAGGTGAATCTACTGAAGGCCTGATTTGCCGTTGTCATTCTGGGACAACCTTGTGGTGTTCATATAAAAACTGTGGAGGAAGAGGAATTGGATTTCTTTAGGTGCATGGTACATAGAACTTTATATTCCCATGTGATGGTTGAGTATGTAACATAGAATTAAATAAGCATTTGTTTTAGTCATTAAACAGTTAAGTTGTACTTTGATTTGCCCTTTGTGGATCATCTGTATAAAGTAGGATCATTTTTCGTATTGTCAATCCAAAAACTTCAAAAAACAGCTGGCCACATGACATACAGTCCTTCTTAACTTCGATGGTCTCATTTTTGGCAGAACTGGAGATACAACATTACAACCAAGTAGTATTCCAAGAACTATGAATAACTTTTCTTTGGCAAACTCCAGTGAGATAAAATAATCAAAAAGGAGTGTGAGTAATGGTGGTTCAGAGCCAATATAACTTAATAAAAATGGCCCCAGGATAGAACTTTAATGTAGACTTAACTGGGACAATGCTGGTTTTGAAAGGCTCTTCCCAACTTCATATTTTAGATTTCCTGTTTGGTAGATGGAATGTACAAATGCGCTTAACTTGTCATATTGTGTTCTTCAGTATTCTCAAATATTCTTTGATAGCTGTCATAGTCACAAATGTGAAGTTGTGTCAGGCGCAAGCAGCCAGATCGACATGTGAAAAGTTCAAGTTGATTACTTTATTGTAATCTATCTATAATACAAGAATCTCCCCAGACTGCTTCTGTTTCTTGGGAACAAATAGATAAGGTTCTACAGAATTTGGAGAGGTGATGGTCAGTCCTAGGTTTCCTGCAGCTATGCAATGACTCAAGGCTAATTCCCCATTTGATTTTTCCTTGCCTGGCAGTTTTCTAACAAATTGGCTCTATAAATTTGAATAAATGAATGAATGAATGAATGAATGAATGAATGAAATTGTAGTCTTCATTTTTCTTCAATACTATTTGATCATTGTTGTATTCCTCCGAATTTCTGAATATTCTTAAAATGCTATTTCATGTTATGTTATTATTTTATTTCTTTATATTGCTTTGGAATAAAGCCCTAAATGCTCATTCTGTGTGGTTATTGCTTCTGAATAAAACAAAACAAAACAAAACAAAACACAATACAACACAACACAACACAACATAACACAACAACAAAACAACAACAAAAACAAAAACAAAACTTGTGCCATTCAAAGGTACTGATTATTTTTTTCACTTCCTATTCTGTATATAACTTTCAGGATCCTGCTTTTGTTCATTTCCTTTCCACTGCATGAAAAAGATGTTCGGAATGCATTTATCCTATTTTTTAAAAAAATCTTAATTTCCCTTGTGTTGCAAAAGGATTTGAGCTTGTAAAACTCAACCAATCTATCACAGTGGCAGGTAGCATCAAATAAGCAGTTGCAATTTACAACTTTGAAAATTATGGAAGTGCATTTCAAAACTGAACCTGACTAGATGTAAAGAGAAATAAAATGGGAAGGAAATGAGAATTTTAAAAAAATAACATTTGATCCAGATGGAAGCTATAAGTATGGATCAATGAGAATTTCATTTACCTGTAGTTCATTTTTAATTAAAACATAATAGCATTTGCAGTTTTCTTCACAAAGAGGGTAGACCTCTCAGAACTGCACAGATGATAGAAACCAACCAGACACAACTCTCTGAATGTTTACATTTAAAAACTGGATTCAATTGATTATGGATTCATAACCATCTGAATTATGTCTTTTACCTTTTCCTGACTGTTTCTCATCTTTAACAATTATATAGGAAGATGGGAAGAATCTGAGTTTTTAAAGAGTTGCATATGAGAGAAAAGCAACTTCATCTGCTCCTAGGTATATGTAGGGACATGCTCTCTAACCCTCTGGATGATTTCCAACATTACTTTTTCCTATTAAAAATACATGGTTTCTTGCATTTCCTTTGGAAATACTGGTACATGATAAAAGTCTTTATGCCCAATGTTTCTTTCCTCCCAATCCCCATGCCGAACAGTAGCATCTTAGCAATTGCATTTCTATCCTCTTAACAGTCAATTGTCCATCCTGCCCTCCCATCCCTATTGTATGTATCATTAGCCACTTACCATTCTAACATTTCTTAATGCTGTGAAGTCTTCCATGCAGAATATTCTCCTTCAATACTTTGCTATCCTTCCCCTACTTTGCTGGGCACTGTTCTGATAAGAGAAGAGATAAGGTGAGTGTTTAGGGAAGTGAGATTGATTGATGCACAGCTGCAAATTCTGTTCCATGAATGATAATTAAGAGCTGGGCTGGGCTGGCGGTTTGCATGATTTGGGCTTGAATATTTCCTGCTATCAGTATCTTCATGGATTTTACTCCAAGTGACTCCCACTGAAGTTTCATTATTTGTTACTTTTCAAGAGAATCAGCCATGCAGCCTGATAATTGTGCCATTGAATTTAATAGTGTTTTAGGTTTGCTTTTATATAGTCCTGTCATAATATTTCAATTCAAATAACAGTTCTTCTCTTCCCCACCATCATGATTTCAAGCTTGACAAAGTTTTTGTGCCAAAGCAATTTATCCATCCATGTGCTGTTTAACATTTTAAGCTCACACTTAAATGTTAACACTGTCATAACTACAAGAAAACATTTTCATGTAATAAAAGGATTTGACTGCTTTAACTTTTAAAAATTAAAATGAGAATGTGTAAATGTTGCATACATGTCCCTCAATTCTGAAACATCCACCACAGTGGTGGGATTCAAATTTTTTTACCACTGGTTCTGTGGACATGGCTTGGTGGGTGTGGCAGGGGAAGGAAACTGTAAAATCTCCATTCCCACCCCAGTCCAGAGGAAGGTTACTGTAAAATCTCCATTTCCTCCCCACTCCAGGGGAAGGATACTGCAAAATTCCTATTTCCTCCCGATCAGCTGGGACTCGGGTGGCAGAGAATAGATGGGAGCAAGGCCAGTCAGAAGTGGTATTTACCAGTTCTCTGAACTACTCAAAATTTCTACTACCAGTTCTCCAGAACTGGTCAGAATCTGCTGAATCCCACCTCTGATCCCCCATCCTATGAAAATAAAGTTCTCTGATCAGAAAAGAAAGAGGAGAGAAGTTTAGAATAGAGGGGCTGGCAATAATCTGAGCCACTATATAAGTGTTTTCCTGATAGAGATTAACATCCCATCCCCCTGGATTTTTGTCTTCTGCAGATTTTGGCTAGATCCTGATCATTTTTAAAGGCGTCTATCTCCAAATTTCATCCTGTCATATTTCATTTTCAAAAAATTATCCTCCAAATGGACAGACTACCAAGCAGAGTCCTGACATAATTTCTTTACATAATTTCTTCAAAACATTCCATTCTGTGTCAATTATTTTTTTTAAATTAAACAATGGGAAAGACAGCAGGAAATCTAAACTCAATGTGGCAAGAAAAAAAGGGAAGGGAACGGAAGGGAAGATTTCCAATGTCTCCTAGCAGTTTCCCACAAAGAAGCTCACAGGAACCTGGAAATCATTCCTGCTTCCACTGACTTTTTTTGCCTGGACATAGTTATTCTATTTCTCTGTTTAGGTAAGAAAATATCTCTGAAATAATGATCCAACAAGTCATGGGTTGTCAGAACTGGATCTAAAATTTTACATGCACCCCCAGAAATTATCGGAAAATTTAACATGCAGAAAATATTTACATTGACACTGGAATACTACATAGAAGACAGTGAATTCTGTTTCTAAGCTCTTGGCTTATTGAAAATAACCTGTCAATAAAAAATGCACTTCCCTTTTATTGTATAACTGGTGTGACAGAAATAGCTTGACCCAGGATAGCTTGAATATATAATGGCAGGATATGCCATGCCTTGCTTAAAATTCTTTAAGTGTTGTATGCAAAATGGCAAATAGTGTCAACCCACTTATCTCTTTAGAGCAGGGGTATCAAACTCAAGGCCCAGGGACCGGATCCGGCTCATGGGGTGCTTAGATCTGGCCCATGGGGCCACCCTGGAAAAGTAAAGGACTGGCCTGCAGTGCCTCTGCCAGCAAAAATGGAGCTCGCGAGGGCTGTGGACAGCCCTCCCAAGTTCTGTTTTCGCTGGCAGAGGATTGCAGGAGGCGGTTGCAGCCAAAAATGGAGCTTGGGAGCCCATTTTCGCTGGCAGAGTTCTCAGGCCACTACAGGCACCCCAACACAAGTGATGTTGAGCTGGCCACACCCACCCTGGCCATGCTCACCCTGGCCCCCTGGGGTCAAACTCATCCCTGATGTGGCCCTCAATGAAATCAAGTTTGACATCCCTGCTCTAGAGTATCTGGCTTTATAAAAATATAGGGAAGCCCTTATGAAATGTAGATTATTCAAGATACCCAATTTCCATCATGATTATTCATGATACCCAATTTCCATCATGAATGAATGAAAAATTCCTTTTGCATAAATAGGTTACAAAAGGGATTCACATATGAATAAATTTTTTACACTACAACAATTTGACAGTTTTACATTTTTTACATTTGACAGTTTTGTCAAATCCAAATATTTGAAAAAATCATGACATAGAATAAAAGAGAATTGCAATAGTGAGCTGTTTATGAGATTCTGTCCTTCATGGCTGATCTTCAATATATTAATATGTACAGTACGCCTATAGTCATATGAGAATTTTTAAGGATGCAACTTGATGTGGTATTACATGAACATGATTAACTAGCACCTTAAAACTCAGGCATCAGTGGGGAGCAGGGTGAGAGCAGATAATGTATACATCATAATTTATGTCATTTTTGTCAGCTATCGTGATGAATTGGTTCCTTTGCAAAATGTTGCCATGATGAATATGTCACTAGTTTGATACTTTTATGGTTCCTTACAGACACAGATGCATTGAATATTTAAACTTTAAAAAATTAAAGCTAAAGCTAGCTATAGGGTATGACAGGGAGAATTGAATCATTTCTCCTTGCTAGGAGTTACTACCCCATCAAGATTATTGTTGCTATAAGATATAGGCTGGCCATTTATGAATCACCAACCATCAAAAGAGGAAAATACATCATCTGAAAGAAAAATGGTACCCAAATTTCAAATCAAATAACTTTACTGTAGTCATTAACCAGCAAAAAAAAAAAAAAAAAAAAAAAAAAAAAAGAAGAAGAAGAAGAAGAAGAAGAAGAAGAAGAAGAAGAAGAAGAAGAAGAAGAAGAATTTTCAGATATCCAGAGCATCCCAAAATAAATAAGGAGTTGATACATAGAAAAATATGCTTAAAAGCTTCATTCTTATTAGTTAAAACTAACCTAAACTATAGAATTATAGAGCCACGACACATCTGAGGAAGGCACAATACAGTAGCAGACATAAAAAAATGACCAGTGGGTAATGTTAAGGCAAAGCCATTCCCTACTCAAACACATTCAATTGCTCTTGGTTATTCTTTGTCTAATTTTGTATGTCACACAAAGAACCTGGCAAACATGTTATTTCAGGATTAATATCACAAAATAAAAATAGTGTGTGTTGCTAGTCATTATATCCTATTTTACTAATCAGGTCAAGCAGGAGACCCTACACCATTTCTGACAGATGGCAGTCCAGTCTCTTCTTGAAAGCTTCAATAGAAAAGAATATGTTTAATAGTTTCTATTTGTTATAATAGAATGGGATGGGATGGGATGGGATGAGACGAGACGAGACGAGACGAGACGGGACGGGACGGGACGGGACGGGACGGGACAGAATAGAATAGAATAGAATAGAATAGAATAGAATAGAATAGAATAGAATAGGACTTCTTTATTGGCCAAGTGAGATTGGACACACAAGGAATTTGTCTTTCGTGCATATGCTCTCAGTGTACATAAAAAGAAAAGATACATTCGTTAAGAATCATAAGATACAACACTTAATGATAGTAGTAGGGTACAATAAGGAATCAAATAATATTAGGAAACAATCAATATAAATACAAATAAGGATACAGCAACAACAATAACAGCAACAACAATAACAGCAACTGTTCTGAGTCAGAAGGGCATGCTCATAAAGGGTATAGTATCCTTCTGTATCTTCCAGCTAGGAATGTTGTAGATCAGTGTTTCCCAAACTTGGAAACTTCAAGATGTATGGACTTCAACTCCCAAAATCCCACAGCCAGCCATGCTGGATGGGGAATTCTGGGAGTTGAAGTCCACACTTCTTAAAGTTCCCAAGTTTGGAAAACACTGTTGTAGATAGTGCATAACATTGGGCTAAGGTGAAGGCTCTTCTCTGATTGGGAGTATTAAGATATGTGAGGTACATGGCTGGTGCCACAATGTATCTCTGACTGTCTATCATGGGAAGCTAAGTAGTATTTCCCACATCTGTTTGTCAATCTATGTCATACAGACATTGTTTGAGTTTGTCGCTACATAGCTCAGAGATAATAGATAAGTGGGGAGGTAAGTCCTAAGAGGGGGAACTTGTTATAAATTGCTTGTTTCCACTCATTTTGAAACTTATCTTCTAATATCAGCAGCTAGAACTAATGGTCTCCCAATTACTAGCTTAATAAGTTAGCTCGTAGGCCAAAGTGGCTCTCATAAAATTTAATTAGCAATGTGGAAAAAAAGAGAAGCAGGTACTCAGAACTAAAGGTTAGCTGAAATTAAATTAGACATATGAAAGGGTATTATTTTATTTATTCAAAACATTGTTGCACTTATAAAATACTTATAAAGTGTAACCAATAAGATGTCTCAAATAGATAGAGACAGACAGACAGACAGACAGACAGATAGATAGATGATAGATAGATAGAGATAGAGAGAGAAAGTTATTCAAAATATTATCAGATTGAATCTATATAAGTCTTCTACTACTTGTACTACTTTTATCATTCTAGTATTTGTTTGATGTTCAGTCTAGCTACAAGAGCAAAGAACATGTTTCTCAGGTAGCTTTCATGAACTAATACCAGATTCCAAAGTCCAAAAGAGTTAATTGGCTTAGAGAGTGCTTTACTTTGGGGATGGAGTAGGGAAAACTTTCTCCATTTCCCTATCTTGTTGATACATTAGAAAACTGTGGTACAAAAATTTTGTAATTGCTCCAGAGTTTTCTGAGCAGCTTTCTGGATAATGTAATAGTTCAGAACTTTTACCATACCTAATTAATTACAATGTATTTACAAACCTAAACTCCAGTTACATAAATATTGCCTCACCAGTATATGAGTATGCATACAAATAAATGGATGGTTAGTTAATGAGCTCCTTGTACACCCCATAGGACTGCCTTGTCAGGGAAAACCTGTTTCAGCTTTAGACTGATAAGAGTAAAAACAGTTCCAGAAGCTTTTCTTTATTCAGTAAGAAACCAAAATTTACTTTCCCCCCTCTTGTGCATTCAATGAGATGAGTCCTTCCTATACATGGATTCAACAGTATAACAGTATAACTTTATTAAAGATTAAAATTAGAAAAAATAATACAAATAAATATAAAGAAAGAATAGAATAAAAGAAAGAAAGAAAGAAGAAGAAATATATAAAAAGAAAATGTAGTAAATACATGACTTTCCACCTTTGTCACAAGTACAAACGATTTTAATAATTAATCACCTTCTCTTAAAATACAACAAATAATCTCTTCTACCCACATCCCATCTCTTAACTATAAACTACAAGGCATCATCATTTCAATTCTGATGTTGGGAAAAATCTATTAATGGTTGCTAGAGGTAACAAACCTATTTTAACTTGTTCAAATAAACCAGTTATATTCCTGCTTTTTACTTCCAACAATCTTGATTTTATACTCCCTTAAAATAAGGTTGTAGAACTTGATTTATTTTCCTTTATTGTCTGTCTCTTTTCACAAAAGTCTTCAAACTTTAATAAGATTATTTTGTAAATATAATATAGAAGATTGTCCAGGTGATTCTCTTGGTTTGTTGTTTGTAAATCCCTTTTAATTATTTCTATTGTCTCTCCAGTGTAGCATCTTTTTCTATGTCAGTTCCAGTTTTGCCAGGTGGAACTTGTTCTTTTCCATATCTTTTAGTCACAGTCTAACTATGTCACCTATATGTGAGGAAGGCAGCTATATATTTAATATATAATGGCTCAACTATATATCATAAATATATTTATTTAATAAATAAATCTATAGAGTCACACACTATTAAAATTAGTTTCTGGGTTCATTGTTCAAATATCCTTCAATATATGCAATGTTTTAAAAAATGCTTCATTCTGTACTTGTAAGCTGAGTTTAAGTGTTTTTCTATTTTAATTGTAATTTTTAGCTCCCTCTAGTTTCCTCTAATGTCCAATTTTTAAAACCTTAGTTTTTAAAAAAGATTAAAAGTGTTTTCTCATGGGAAGGATTCTTTATAATTAATTTAAATATCTTATTTCAAATTTACCTGGACCCTTAGTCTGTTTATAGCTTTCTATAATCAGTTTTAATCATCCTTTTGCTGTTTACTCCTACAATAACAATTAATAATATTGTATATTATTATATAATAATAATTACGTTCCAAAATTTGTAGCTAAAATTTATTTTGATAAGGACTGAAGGAAACTCACCTTATACTGTATTGTTGATTCAAAGGATGACCAAAGGTATTTCAGCAAGATGCTTATTCCCTCCAAACTAAAAAAAACCTGACAAATAAGCTTAGATATCTCACAGAGAGACATGAATATTCCATCAACATTCACTATAGTGCCTCCAAAGAATCATGAGATGAAATCATGGTCTCATTTGATGTCACAGCACTCTTAGATCCAGAACTAGCAAAAGAATGATGACAGCACTACTACTACACAGAATAACCAAATACATAAAAATTGAAATACCCAGAATCATGGATCTTATCAACCTGTGCCTCACCTCGTACTTTCAGTTTAATAGACAAATATATCAACAAATCAAAGGAACACCCATGGGATTACCCCTTTCAGGACTCATAGCTGAGACTGTAATGCAACTGGAATCTGAAGTACTCCCACATCTACAACCCAAAGTATAGGTCTGGTACATAGATGAAACCTTTGTCATAATAAAAAGGACCAACTATAGAAAGCACAGAAAACTATCAACAACATCTTCAAAGGAATAAAATTCATGAGGAAAGAAGAAAACAACAGTCTTGTTGTCATGGTCTGATCATTCGCTCCTCCGACTGGATTTCTGTACCACTGCCTCCCACCGCAGGGAGACGGAACCGGTCAGGTGGTTCCGCCTCAGGTGCTGATGGATCTGGATGGATTCCAGAGGGAGCTTGGGCCATTTCCTGAGATTCTGGCTCACGATTCGACCAAGGACCTGGTAGCCGCCTGGGATAGGGCGGCCGCCAGAGCCTTGGATCGCGTCATGCCTTTGCGGCCTCTGACCCGGTGCTGATCCCATGTGGCTCCCTGATTCTCCGAGGAGGTCAGGGAAATGAAGCACCAGAAAAGATGCCCAGAGAGCAGTTGGAGGGCCAGCCAATCCGAATCCAACCGGACACTGGTAAGGTCTCATATTAAGACCTACCTAGTGGCGATAAAAGCGGCGAAATCTGAGTATTTCTCCGCTCTTATCGCGTCATCAGATAATCGCCCAGGCACCCTGTTTAGGGTGACCCGCTCCCTACTCCATCAGGGAGCGAGGGATGATCCCTTATACGGAAGAGCTGAGGACTTTGTACAATATCTGTATGACAAAATCGCTCAGTTTTGAGAAGGATTGACTCTGACTGGTAGTTTCAGGCGGGGTGATAGACATGGGCCTTGAGAATGTCATTTGGGAGGAGTTTGTCCCTGTGGCTCCTGAGGACATGGACAGGATTCTGGGCAGGCTTAGCACGGCCACATGTTTACTGGACCCGTGTCCCTCCTGGTTGGTACTGGCCTCCCGGGAGGTTACACGAGGCTGGCTCCAGGGGATTATCAATGCTTCTCTGAGTGAGGGTAACTTCCCCGCCGCCTTGAAGGAGGCGGTGGTGAGGCCCCTCCTCAAGAAGCCTTCCCTGGACCCAGCTGTATTAGCAAATTATTGTCCTGTCTCCAACCTTCGCTTTGTGGCGAAGGTTGTTGAGAGTGTGGTGGTGCAACAGTTTCCCCGATTTCTGGAGGAAATGGTTTATCTAGATCCATTCCATCTGGGTTTCAGGCCTGGGCACAGCACAGAAATGGCATTGGTCGCATTGGTGGATGATCTCTGGAGGGCTTGGGACAGGGGTTGTTCCTCTGTCCTGGTCCTATTAGATCTCTCTGCGGCTTTTGATACCATTGACCATGGTATCATGCTGTGCTGACTGGCGGGGTTGAGGATAGGGGGCACTGTGTTGCAGTGGTTCTCCTCCTTCCTCTCCGACAAGTTGCAGTTCGTGTTGACAGGGGGGCAGGGATCGACCATGAGGTGCCTTGTGTGTGGGGTGCCACAAGGGTTGGTTCTCTCACCCCTTCTGTTCAACATTTATGCGAAGCCGCTGGGTGAGATCATCCGTGGTTTCGGGGTGAAGTGTCATCTGTACGCTGATGATACTCAGCTGTACATCTCCACCCTGGACTACCCCAACGATGCCCTTGATGTGATGTCCTGGTGCCTGGAGGCCGTGCGGATCTGGATGGGGAGAAACAGGCTCAGGCTCAACCCGTCCAAGACCGAGTGGCTGTGGCTTCCGGCATCCCGATATAGTCAGTTGGTACCATCGCTGACTTTTGGGGGTGAGTCATTGGCCCCCACAGAGAGGGGTCGCAACTTGGGTGTCCTCCTGGATACACGGCTGTCTTTGGAAGAGCATATGACGGCTGTGGCCAGGGGGGCTTTTTATCAGGTTCGCCTGATCCACCAGTTGCGTCCCTTTCTGGATCGAGATGCCTTACGCATGGTCACTCATGCCCTCGTCACATCCCGCTTGGACTATTGTAATGCTCTCTACATGGGGCTCCCCTTGAGGAACACCCGGAGGCTCCAACTGGTCCAGAATGCGGCCGCGTGGGTAGTGCTGGGGGCGATCGACGCTCCCATGTAACACCTCTCCTGCGTGAGCTGCACTGGCTCCCAGTGCGCTTCAAGGTATTGATTACCACCTTTAGAACGCTCCATGGCTTAGGGCCCGGCTATTACTAGACTGCCTTCTGCTGCCAGTAGCCTCCCAGCGACCAGTACGCTCCCACAGAGAGGAGCTCCTCAGGGTTCTGTCAGCCAAACAATTTCGGCTGGCAGCCCCAAGGGCGAGAGACTTCTCTGTGGGGGCACCAACCCTCTGGAACGAGTTGCCCCCGGAGATACGGCGCATCCTGGATCTGCGCACTTTCCGCCGTGCCTTAAAGATGTTTTTGTTTCATCAAGCTGGGCTGACCTGACTATATTTTTAAATTGTTTTAATTGTAAATTGCTAAATTATGGATTTTTAATATGGGGGTGTTTTAACTGTGGGCCAAATTAATTTAATTGGTTTTTAATATTGTTTTAATTTTTGTATTTTCTGTATTTTATCTGCTGGCTGTTCACCACCCTGACTTCGTCAGGAGAAGGGTGGTATATAAAATAAATAAATAAATAAATAATAATAATAATAATAATAATAATAATAATAATAATAATAATAATAGTACACTTTCTTTCCTTGATATCATCAGCAGCAGAGACAGTGATGGTAAATTAGAAACACAATTCTACCGTAAATCTACCCACACCAACCAAGTGCTCCATTAGCAAAGGAACAACCCAACCTTCCAAAAGAAAAACTGTGTAAGAACTCTATTTAGATGACTACAAATACATTCAGCAACCATGAACATCGGGAAAAAGGAACCAAGCATCTATACAATAACTTCCAACAAAATGATTATCAAAAAGCACCTGACCACTCAACCTAGCACAATCAACAAAAGCTGTGAAAAGAATAACACTTGCATTACATCAAAAACATCTCAGAAAACACCAACAGACCATTACAACTACATAGCACCACTGTAGAACACAAACCAACTAAAGCCCTCTAAAGCACCCTAAATGACCCAGCAGCCCCAGAAGAAAAAAACAGGAGTCACCTTCACATACAGAATAAGGACTGTAACAGAAGACTAGAAGAGTGCATCCATGAACACCAACGCACAGTCAGAAAACATGATAAAAACTCCTTAATTTCACAACACAAGGAGAGACTCAATCATAGTTTCAACTGGAAAACTGTAAGCATCCTAGATCAAGCCAAGTCCAAAAACCTCAGAGAATTCCTGCAGGCATGGTACTCTGACAAAATCAGCAATTAACAGGCATATAGAGATAAACAATATCTACATGCCACTCAAAAGAGAAAAAAGCCCAAAAGGAAACAAAAAGACCGCAATATCTCACCAGCAATCAACACCAATATGAGCAGAGATTAACACCAAGATTAACACTAGACAAACAATCAAGAAGTAAACAATAACCATTCAAGGAATTAACAACACTGACAAATAAACTAAAAGTAAACAACAGCCTAATCAAGGAACCGACAAGAACATTCCCACCAAAACTGATAGGTAAACTGCTGGTTTATAAACATATGAGCAAATCTCACTCTCTCCTAGCACTGACATTATCTAGTTTGGTAATGAAACATCTCAAGAAAACCGCCAAGCTCAGAGAGCACCAAGGACTCCACAGCTGTCTAGAGCGCTTGTTGGTGATCTCAAATTCTCTCCTTGTCCAGAAGGGATTTTTTCCCCTCAATCCTGCTGAAATATTTCTATCCCAGATTTTTGTGACTTAAATATTTTAATTTTGTGACTTACATATTTTATATCTTCTTCTTATATTCTGTGTTTCTTATAGACAAATCATATCTTGTTTTGGCATTTTCAAATAATAAAATATTATCTTGTCTATTTTGAGGAGCATTTGCCCCATTACATTATAAATTGTTATCATATTTTTGGCTTGGTTGATGTTTGAGGCTCTGATTCACAACTTTCTTAGGGTCTCAAACATTCTGAAACCAAAGAATCCAGAATATTGACATTTTTTAATATAGCAATGATAGTTGCTTTCCAACTTATCAAATGGAGAGGCAATCATATATTTAAAATGGAGCACATACAATCTTTTAATGAAGAACATGTAGTCAGATTGTATATTGTTCAGTATTTTTAAACTAAAAGAAGATCCTGTATGAGCAACATTATAATTCTACTTAATGGTAGACTCACATCTATACCTTTGCAATTGGTTATGCCATTTTCTTTTGAACCTTTTAAATAATCTTTCAGGGGGTTTCTTCATTATATATGTTTAGGTATCTTAGTTTATTGTAGGGCTTCAACATCTGGGCTGCAAAATCTAACTGACACATAGAAGTCAGCAAAGATATGCAAAATCTCTAAATTTACTCTAAACCTGAAATCTAAATTAATTATATTTAATTAATGTATTGTATGTATGTAATGTAATGTATTGTAATGTATTAATGTATAAGACTTGGAAATAAATATTCTGTGAAATTAAATTAAATCTATATCTTTGGGCTGTGTGCCAGTTCCACCCATTCCAGAACTGGGAAGCTCTGCTCCCTATTACTCATGCCTTCATGACTTCCTGTATGAACTACTGCTCTAAATGGGGCTACTCTTGTGGAGGATTCAGAAGCTTCAGCTGGTACAGAACAGATGCATCGATTGTAAATGGTATTGACTATTTGGCACATGTAATACAACTGCTGGGGCTTTAACTCCTGTCACCTTTAAAGCTCTTCATTGCTTGAGACCAGGTTACCTGAGAGACCATCTTTTCCCAGTTGTTGCTAACCATCCAGTCCAGTTTGGCAGGAAAGGATGTTCCAGGTCAAGTCGGTCAAGGAATGTCAGCTCACAGGGACCAGGAAACAAGCCTTTTCTGCCATAGATCCTGCCTTTTGAAACATTCTTCCTCCAGAGATTAAGATTGCCCTATCACTTTTGGTTTTTTGGAAGGCCTAAATGACCTATCTATGTGCCCAGGCCTGGAGTACTGAGTATGTGAAAGGCCACATTTCCTAGTTCTGTTGACCCTGATGGATTATAATATCTCTTGGTCACTAATTGCATTCAATTTCTTTTTTATACTACAGTCCTTTAATAGTTTACTTGTTTTTATGATTGTTTGCAACACAGAGTCACTGTTTGACATGGGCAGCTATACAAATTGAATATGTAAATAACAAATAAATAATTCTGTGCTGTCATCCTGTGGTTATCTGGATTTCTCAGCCCGCATCTGGCATCCCTTTGTGTATACAGCCTATTAAAAATGATATTTTTATTTGAAATAACTAAAACAAAATAAGTGCAAATAATGATAACTGATTATTAAAAATATCCAGGTGCTACAGATAGGTTTTCTGTAAACATGAAGTCTCCTTATATTGTCTGTTGCAAATGGAATATGCAAACATTTATTATATTGGATGAATCATCAGACTTTAGAGCCAAGGACATGAATTACAAGTAATGATGAAGCAACTTTCCTGTTTTTCCTCATTCTGCCTACAAAAGCCTTGACAAAGAAGCCCTCTAGTGGTGAAAATTATGTATTTAGTTGCTTAAATTAAAAGAAAGCAATGTGACGTATTGTGGAATTTTTCTGAATTAAAATATTTCTTCATTACCATCTGAAAGATTGATCATTTTATTGTGGCGAAAACCTACGTTGCCAGATGTATTAGGCAGAAAAGTAAACATTCCTTTAAATGTTTTCTTGGGAAGGCTGCTGTGGCTTCTTGGCATTTTTTCAAATTCTTAAACCTGTTTCTGTACAGTTCAAGGGGGACATAACTGGAATCACTTACATGCTTTTTGGAAAAGGAAAAGGCTTTGTGCTTTCCCTGGAAGGGAGTGAATACTGGCTTATGTTCTTTATGGAGATGGCTGATTATACCACATTCCTTCTGTTGAGTCCAGTGGGTAATTAATCAAGAGGCTAGGTTATGCAATTAACACCAACTTTATTAACGGAACAATCACCAACAGAACTCTCGTAAAAGCAAGCCAGCAACACTTCTCTGACAGCTCCTTAAATAGCCGGCTGTCAGAATCCCTGAACCAATCGCGAGCAGCTATTCTCCCGCTCCTTCCGTTGCTCGCGTCTAAACCAATCCTAGAGGTCTGCAAGCAGAGCCTGTTGCTGAGGGTGTTTAACTAGACGGATCTAACACCCCTTCCCACCCGGATCACGCATGCGTAGTCCTCCAGATACTGTGGACGACGACGGCACCGGCCAGAACGTCTCAACTCTGGCGTGGCCGACGTAGAGGGAGGAGTCACGGGAACTTGTGTGCGAAGCTTCAACTTGGCAGGCGATGACAAGGGCGGAGTTGAATCTTCATTCCTTGAATCTGGTGGAACTTGCGCCTCGCCTGGAAGTGGAAGATTCGAACTCGCCGCCGGACCTGCACCAACAGGTAAGTCGCCCGCCGAGAACGCTGCGGGTGGAGCACGAGGAACGCTGGGACCGCCCGGGTGGTCTCTGTCAGGTGGAGTCGGAGAATCCTGGCCAGGCCGCTGCATAGGAGCATCAGCGAGCCGTCTTCTAAGCTGATTTATGTGTCGCCGCCAAACTCTCCCATCGGAGAGTTGGACCCTATAAGAATAGGGACCGGTTATTTGGGTGATTTGGCCTGGCAGCCACCTGCAGTCTTTATCAAAGTTCAAGGCATAGACCAAGTCCCCCACACTGAACGCCCTAGCCGGTAAACGTGCTCCCCTAAACTGTTCCTGAGTATAGTCGGGGTGCAGGCGGTCTAGGGTCGTTCGGAGCCGCCGTCCCATAAGCAGTTCTGCTGGACTCTGTTTGGTGGTCGCGCTAGGCGTTGTGTGTTGTGTCAAAAGGTATTGGTGAATTTGGTGGTGACAATTTGAGGTGCCCAATCGGCGTAACGCCTCCTTGGCCGATCGTACAGCCCTCTCTGCTAATCCATTAGCGGCTGGATGTGACGGAGCGGTCTGAGCGTGACGAATGCCTAACCGAGCCAGAAATAGTTGGAAGGGTGCCGAGGTGAACTGCGGCCCGTTATCTGTGACAATTATATCCGGCAACCCATGAGTGGCGAAAAGGCGCTCCAGGACCCCAATGACAGCTGAGGACGTGGTGGTGTGCATAAGGGCTAATTCGACCCATTTGGAGTGGGCGTCTACCGCGATAAGGAAATTCTGACCCTGAAAGGGCCCCGCGAGATCTAGGTGAACCCTTGCCCATGGGGATCTGGCAGGTTCCCACTCCAGAACTGGGGCTGCCGGAGGCACTGGTCTAGTGAGTTGGCATTGAGAGCATCGGCCGACCCAGGTCTCTATGTCGTGGTCGATATTCGGCCACCAGACATAGCTACGGCTCAGTGCCTTCATGCGCACAATGCCCGGGTGGGCATTGTGTAGGCAGGATAGAATTTGGGGCCGGAGCTTGGGCGGCACCACCACCCGGCTACCCCACAGGAGGCAGCCCTTGTTAACCGAGAGCTCATTTTGCCTGCGGCCGAAAGGGACAAACTCAACGGCAGCCTGTGCATGAGGCCACCCCCTGCGAACCCAGTCAATGACAGTTGATAGGACGGGGTCCGCCGCAGAGTGGGCTTGAATGTCGGCGGCGGTTACTAAGGAAGTTAAATCATCTACCAGGAGGACAGAAACAGCCGGGGCTGGATCCTGGACAGCTAATGGGAGAGGGCAGCGGCTAAGGGCATCGGCATGCCCGATGGCTTTCCCTGGTTTATATATGAGCTGATATGAATAAGCCGCCAAAAACTCTGCCCAACGAGACATGCGCGGAGACAGGATCAGAGGTGTCTGTCGGTCCCCAGCTAACAACCCAAGCAACGGCTTGTGGTCAGTGACCAAAAAGAAAGGCCGGCCATATAGATAATCATGAAAACGTTTCACGCCTGCTACCATTGCTAAAGCCTCCCTATCGATCTGGCTGTAATTTCTTTCAGCCGCTGACAGAGTCCTCGAATAGTACGCAATAGGTGCCTCAGCTCCGGTGGGTAGGATGTGGCTCAAAACAGCCCCCACCCCGTAGGGAGAGGCATCACATGTTAATGAGAGCGGCATACTATCATCGTACTGTACGAGGACAGCGTCAGAGGTAAGAAGGTCTTTAACAGCCCGAAAGGACGCTGCTGCCTTACGGTCCCAGAGCCAGGGGGCCTTGGCATCAAGGAGCCGATGAAGCGGCTCTGCCAAGGAAGCCTTATGGGGCAAAAACACCGAATAGAAATTAAGCAGGCCAAGAAATGCCTGCAGCTCAGCCTTATTGGTAGGGGCAGGAGCCCGCTTGATGGCATCAAGCTTAGAAGGGGCGGGTCGAATGCCGCTGGCATCAATAAGAAATCCTAGGAACTCGACCTGAGGAACGCCTATTTTGCATTTATCTTTCTTTAGCCTCAAACCCGTCTGCTGGAAACGGGTGAGGACTGCCCTGAGTTTAGTAATGAGTTCAGGAAAATCCCTAGCAGCAATCAGAACATCATCGAAATAAGGTACTACACCCTCAAGCCCATGGAGCAAGCGCTCCATGAGGCTTTGAAAAATGCCAGGGGCTACGCTAACACCAAATTGATGGCGAGTACACTTGAAAGCCCCACGGTGGGTGATGATGGTCTGGGCCAGGGCGGTGGCATCATCCACCGGAAGCTGTTGGTAAGCTTGAGCAAGGTCAAGCTTCGCAAAGATCTTTCCCCGGCCCAGAGAGTGTAACAAGTGTTGGACAACGGGCACGGGGTAGTGGTTAGCCTGCAGGGCCTTATTGATTGTCCCCTTATAGTCGGCGCAGATTCTTATAGAGCCGTCCTGCTTGAGGGGAATCACAATAGGTGTCTCCCAGTTAGAGTGCTCGATCGGCTGGAGAACCCCTTGAGCGATTAATTTATCCAATTCCTGATCTACCCTGGGCCGTAGTGCAAGGGGCACCCTCCGTGGCTTTAGGCGAATTGGCGCTACTTGAGGATCCAAATTAAAAGAAATGGGAAGCCCTGTGTATTTGCCCAATTTTCCATCAAAAACGTCGGGAAATTCCCGGGAGAGTGTAGTTAGGGCGTCCGTGCAAGTAGAATGTATACCGGACACACCCATGCTGAGGGCAGCAAACCAATCTAGCCCTAGTAAAGTAGGGAGGTGGTCGCGCACGACAATTAGAGGCAAACGACCAGAAAATTTGTCATAGGTAACCCGAAAGGACCCACAACCCAGAATGGGGATAGGATTGCCTTGATAATCCCTCAGTCTGATGTGGCAAGGCTGCAATCGCTGCTGAGACACAGAAGGGAGGAGGGCAGTGAGTGTGGGCCACGAGATTAAAGACTTGGAGGAACCCGTGTCCACCTCCATCTTGCACGGGACTCCCTCCAAACGAATGGTGACATATATCTTGCTTTCGGTGGCTGCTGCAGAGGCGTGGCTGACGGCCACCGCTGCAATCTCACCCTCGAAGGTCGAAGCCACCCAACCATCACGGCGCCCGGCTTGTCTGGTCTTCAGTCGCTTGTGCTCTGGTTCTCCGGGTCCCCCTGGAGCTGGAAACACGGAGCGGCAAACTCTTGAAAGGTGCCCTCGCTTGCCACAACGCCGGCAGACCGCGGATCGGAACCTGCATTCAGAGCGGGCATGCGGGCCTCCACACCCTAGGCAGCTGCCCTGGGCTGTCTTCAATGCAGGCTTGCGAGGCTTGTTTCTCGAGGCTTTAAGGCGGCTAACATCGGATTCCCCTTCAGAGGTGTCATCGAGGTCAGACTCCTCGTGATGAACAGATTGAGGGGCGGTAGCCGGCAAACCTCCTCCAGGCTGGGCACATTGGATCTCGGCCGAAGATTTGGCAGACATCTCAGCGGCTCTTGCTTCATCCATCGCTATGGGGAGGGTTAGGTCTGGACGAGCCAACAATCTCTGCTGTAGCTTCATGTTTCGCACCCCACACACGAGCTGGTCCAAAAGCATATCATCTAGCTCCCTGAATTCACAGTGTAGTGCTGCCGATCGTAGGGAGGCCATATAATCATTAATGGACTCCCCCTCCCTCTGAGTCCTCTGATGAAAGGCATGTCTTCTCGCAATCTTTGAGGGAGTGGGTGAGTAGTGATGCCTCAGCTTCTCAAGTAAGGTCTCCCATGGAACCGCAAACACTGCCTGAGGGGCGACTAGAGCTCTGGCGGTGGCGAATGTTTCTCGGCCACATGAACTAAGGAAATAGCCCCTCTTCCGATCGCTAGACAAGTTGGCTAAGTCGTTCGCTTGTAAAAAGCACTCGAACCGTTCCAGATACTCGTCCCAAGTTTCCAACGCCGACTCGAAAGGCGTGAATGTCGGAAGAGCAGTCGCCATCGTGTGAGCTGACAGCTGGAGATTAAAGCTCTAAAGCTTGTCGCGTTAGTTCCGTAGGTGTTGCGGGCAACCGTCACCTCAAAAACATCCCATCCTCGTCGCCACTTGTTGAGTCCAGTGGGTAATTAATCAAGAGGCTAGGTTATGCAATTAACACCAACTTTATTAACGGAACAATCACCAACAGAACTCTCGTAAAAGCAAGCCAGCAACACTTCTCTGACAGCTCCTTAAATAGCCGGCTGTCAGAATCCCTGAACCAATCGCGAGCAGCTATTCTCCCGCTCCTTCCGTTGCTCGCGTCTAAACCAATCCTAGAGGTCTGCAAGCAGAGCCTGTTGCTGAGGGTGTTTAACTAGACGGATCTAACACCTTCTCAGTATGGCGTGTTTTTCAAGACCAGCTTGAAGATTTAATCAATGTGAGTTTAGGGGAATAGAAAACTTCCAACATTTACTCAATTTTCCCATTGCGGCTATGTTGCTGCAGTGGGTTCTACTGTCATCTTTCCAGATATGACACAAGAATAAAGTGTGGTGAGCCACCAGAGTTTTTGAGAATGGGATGGTATACAAATTTTATTCCTTTAAAAAAAAAAAAGGATGGGTGGATATGCGGTATGTGGGTGGGTTTTATTGAGGAGTGTGCACATCTATTCAGGAGAGAAACAAAGGAATGAAAAGGAGGATTCAGGGAGGCGGAGGGAATATTAGGATATAACTCAGCAGTTTGTCACTAAACAAATAGGAGTCTCACTGACCATGATTACCATGATAGTGAGTTTGCGAACAGCAATCTATTTCATGTTAACCAGTATATATGAATACATACAATATTCCCTTATGTGCCAGAACTGTCCACTGCCCCAAAAAGTTGCTTAACATTACATTAAACTAAAGAAAGTGAGGAAAGGTCAAAATGTTGTTCCATTAATAACTGAGCCAAATCTTGTCATTTCAGTTTCTTTTAGTGATAGACCAGAATTAAATCAAGCCTGCATATCTCCTTGTGATATGGCAAGAATTCCATTTGGCCATGGAATCCAACAATACAAGTCTTGCTCTAGAGTTGGCCCTTCGTAAAAATTGTGATTTCATTGACAGGTATTTTTCAGATTAGAAAACAGTTTTGTTCCTGGCTGAGCAAAAAGATCTGTTTCTGGTCAATAACTGCATGTGTTAGTTTGAGCACTGATATGTACAACTCTCTGTTTAAAAATTACCCTTGTCTGGGAGGCTGTTGAGAATAAATACTGTATAGAAAACATTGTAGTTCCATAATGAATTGCACTAACTGTATGCATGAATTATTTTTGTCAAGCAAAAGTTAATATTTTGATAAGAAGCCACTTGAGCCCCACTTTAACTGGTTTCTAGAGCTCTGTTCAGCAACAAATAAGAGCTAAGGAATAAAAGGTTTAGGGAACCGGGAATCAGAGTGGGTTTCAATTGCTTGAAGTGATACCACAGAGAAGTACAAGAACTATCATCCAAGAATGCATAATACAGTTTTAACTTAGTTTTAGGTTACAGGAAGGCAGTTTCCTGTGAAATGCTAACAAAATTTCTTAAAAATAAGATATATTCTGAATGCTAGTGACTAGACATCTCACACCTGTCCTGTACAACAGGGTGATTCACATTAGGGATATTTAGTTACCAGGTGTGCCTTATCACTTGATTTAATAGTATATCAGTAACTAAGCCAGATCGTCCATACAAATTTAATAAAGTATTATAATTTATTCCTAAGAAAGCAAAATACAGAAAAGATATTTAAATTAAACTTTTACACAGTAAGGGTGAGAAAGATTTTCTGTTTAAATAATACAATTGATGTATCTCTTTTGCATTAGCTGTAAATCAATCTGCGTAATAATCACTGGATAATGCTCCTTTGGACATGGAAAATATTCTCCCTAATTAAAAAAGGGATGCATTTAACATGCTAGATCGTTCCACAAATAACCAAGCCAAGCCCTATGCCCTGAAGGACAATGATCCTTCCTATTGGCTCAGCAGAGATGCTTACTCTTCTCTCCTTTAGTCTGAGAATCAGAAAGAGCAACAGGACTCAAACTCTTACATAATTTGTCTTGCTTTAAAATCACCATCAAAATAGATGTCACATCCTCTTTCCACATGTGAGCCTACCAAACCTCTGAGATGCCTCCCATCCGCTCCACGCATGAACCGCTGAAATACCTTTGTAATAAAATAGTCACCGCAAGGTCAAGTGATTTTGAGTGGCAACAAGGGAAGATTCAGTTAGGAACCAGTAAATGTGAGCCAGTAAATCAAACTTTCTATTCACTGACCATAACTCAAAGATAGTATGGTTAGTATGCTGGCCTAGTAGGAAGGGAATAACAACAACAACAACAACAACAACAACAACAGAAAGGCATTTGACTCTACATCACATGACTGGATAATCAAGTGCCTAGAAATAACAGGAGTCAGTAGAAACATCAGAAGCTTTGTGCAAAGATCAATGGCACATTGGAAGACAAAGTTTTTTGTTTTTTTTTTTTAAATTTGATTTATATGCCGCCCTTCTCCGAAGACTCAGGGCGGCTTACAATGTGCTCAGCAATAGCCTTCATCCTTTTGTATATTTATACAAAGTCAGCTTATTGCCCCCACAACTGGGTCCTCATTTCACCTACCTTAGAAAGGATGGAAGGCTGAGTCAACCTTGAGCCTTGGCGAGATTCGAACCCTGCAGTAATTGCAGGCAGCTGGTCTTAATAACCATCTTAATAACAGGGTGCCTTAAACCCCTGTACTACCAAGTTGCAGGTCAGTGATGAGAGACTTGAAGAAGTTAATCCATAGGGAATTGGGCGGCATAGAAATGTGACTAATAAATAAATAAATATCAAGAGAGGAATCTTTCAAGGAGATTCGCTATCACCACTATTATTTTTCATTGCCCTGTTTCCTCTGTTAACAATACTGAATAACTCAGGCCATGGCTATCAAAGATCAAAAACATCTGCCAGACTATCCCTGACTATCCTTTACATGGATGATCTAAAGTTGTATGTTTGTATATATAGCCAAGATATTGGAATGGGTTTGTATTGGACAAATGTGCCACACTCACTATCAAACAAGGAAAAATAGTGAAAACTGAAGGTATCAAGATGAAACATTAAGAGTCCGGATGAAGATGATTACTACACATACCTGGTTATCTTTCAAGCTGATAACATCAAGCACACTGAAGTCAAGAAAAAGATTAGAGGTGAATACATCAAGGGAGTGAAAAAGATCTTAAAGTCCAAACTCAAGGGAAGAAATATCATCAAGGCAAACCAGTCATTAGATACACAGCTGGAATAGTGAACTGGACTCAAACAGAATTAAAAGCAATGGATAGGAAGACCAGAAAAATAATGACAATGAATCATGCCCTTCATCCTCGCAGTGACATTGACAGACTCTACCTACCAAGGCAAATAGGTGGGCGTGATATGTTGCAAGCACATCAGATAGTTGAAGAAGAAAAAAGGCTTTGGAAGAATATCTGAAGGACAATGAAGAAGATGCACTGAAGTTAGTATGCAAGGAAAGCTTGCTGACTACTGGAGAGACCAAACTGCCTTCAAGAAAGACCAAATGAAGAACAGAACTGAGGCATAGGAAGACAAAACACTATATGGCCAGTACATTAAAAAAAATAGCAGGGAAATCAGATAATACAAGACCTGGCAATGGCTAAGAGTAGTAAAGTTAAAGAAAGAGACCAAGGGATTAATTCTGGCTGCACAAGACCAAGCCTTAAGGACAAATGTATACAAAGCCAGAATTGAGAAGACAACAACAGACAGTAAGTGCTGCCTATGCAAAGAAGCTGAAGAAACAGTGGACTACCTGGTAAGATGCTGCAAGAAGATTGCACAAACTGACTACAAGCAGCAGCATGACAAAGTAGCAACAATGGTGCTTTGGAAGATCTGCAAGAAATATCATTTGCAAGTAAGCAAGAACTGGTGGAACCGTAAAATAGAGAAAGTCATAGAAAATGAAGAAGTTAAATTGCTCTGGGACTTCAGAATACAGACAAACAGGCACCTGCCACTTAACACCCCGGTTTTAACAGTTGTCAATAAGAAAGACAAAAAAGTCTGGATAGTGGATGTGGCAATGCCTGGAGACAGCAGAATAGAAGAGAAAGAACTGGAGAAGATAACAAAATACAAAGACCTACAAATAGAAATAGAACGACTGTGGCAAAGGCAAGCAAGGGTAGTACCAATAGCAATAGGCACCTTGGGTGCAACCCCAAAACAACTGGAGCACCACTTGAATACCATAGGCATTGACAAATTTGCCATCATTCAATTGCATAAGGCAGCTTTACTTGGAACTGCTTCATATCTGTAACACCGTCAAACATCCAGATTTGCCTATCCCAAGTCCTTACCAAGGGACCTATCGAGTCCCTTGGTAAGGGACTTGATAGGTAGACAAAAATGCCAACTCCAGTTTGAACATCTGGCTGACTGTGCAATGAGTGGTGAGGATGATGATGATAATGTCACACAAATGGTTCAATCTAAAATAGTTCAATGTTATGCTGTATTTCTCACTCTGTCTGCCTTTTTCTTTGTCTTGCCTTTGTGGCCCAAAGGTACATAAGGTTTTGCTCATGGCCACCCAGCAAAGTATCAAAGCTTTGCTGAGGACCTAATGTGCACTATATTATTGTTTGTGTGCATGCAAATAAAATTATGCAGTATTTTCAGAGTGATTAGGTAGCTTTGGATGAGGCATGTTGGCCACAACACATTTTACCCTGGAAGTGAGATACAGAGCTTATATGACAGGGCATACCTAGTTTGTTCTGAGTTAGACACTGTGAACAAGATAATCAGAGGATTAGCTGTAAGGAAGGCTTCAGACAAAGAAAGTAGGCATACCAGAGGGCTATTATATTTGGACTGCAACATTTCAAACAACAGAAAGTTAGTCTGTGTATCTCTTAGATGTCATCCAGTCATCATCCAGAATTTTTCAGCTACACTATGGCTAAGTTGTAACAGAACCTGGTCTACCACTCTCAGATCCTTTATGCAGTCACTGTGGCTCAGTAATTTTCAAAGAAGATAGAAGAATGGATTATTTCATGTATAGGCAAATAAACTGCTATAGGTATTCTCAAACTTGCTTTAGGGTTCAACCATTATTTTTCTTGTGCTCCTGATATGTCACTTGCACATCAGTTTGCTACCTTTCAGTTTCTTAGGCCTCCATAATGTATGCGCTGTTTTCCATGCTTCAACAAATTTCAGTAATCCTGCCAAGGGCAGTGAAACAATCGCATAAGTCTTTCTAAAAATATTATCACATTAGAATTCTCATTGGGAAGCCTAAATATATTGAGGCTTATTTATTTTAGTGATTTTGGGACAAAGAGTATGTTTATCTTAAGGTAGTACACAAATAAGTCAGCTCAGCTCCAAGAATACAGAGGTTTTGCACTACTTCTAAATATAAATTAACAGTTCCAGTCCGCAATAGTGCAATTTATAGGTTCTTTTAGCTGAGGGGCCATTGATTAACATATAAACAAAACAAACATTGTGCCAGCATTCAAAAATATTATAGACTCGTGTATATTTTAGCATAGTGGGCAGTGGATTATATTTAGAATTGTATTGCATGATCTTGCAGGAATTGAAGGGTTGAAATAGGTTAGTTTGGGGAGTGGAGGAATTGGATAGAACTGAATAAATGTTAAATTTGGATGTAGGGAGAAGGCCGCCTTAAAATGTTATATTATTAATATATATAAAAGATTAAATGTTAAATTGTAATAATATACTATAAGTTTAGGGGAGGAGAAAAAGGGCAGATTATCGTAAAAATGGGAGTTATAAGAATAATATGCTAAGGGTCAGTATTCTGAGGAGGGAGTAAGGGAAAGGAAAGATATTATGTATGTAACTAGTTATGAAATAGCCTATTGTTGTGAAGAAGTCACAGGGGGGGATGGGTGGAGAGGGAGGGTTAGGGAAGAGGGGGGGGGGAAAAAGGGGGAAAACTTGTATTTGAAAACTTTTTCAATAAAAAAAATATAATTAAGAAAAAAAAATATTATAGACTCGGGAATACAGTAACAAAACAACAACAACAGGGCATAGAAATATAGAAAACAAGGTTGCTTTATACAAAAAAAAAGTGCTATGTCGTAAATATCACTGATTTATAAATTAATAAGAATCTTAATTGTAAATTAAGCATTGTAAATGCATTATAAAGATCGCTTGGAGGTGGGAGATATTTCCAATGTAATCTACTGAATTTGCTGCATGGATTGCCCCTGTGACAGTTGTGAGTTGTTCCTGGTTCAGAACGGTTCTCAAGAACTGGTAAGAAAACCGGTGGGAGGCCCCGCCCATCACTGCGGATGTCATCATCGGCGATCTACACATGTGCAGAAGCAAGATGTGAATGCGAGTGAACCGGTAGTAAAGGTAAGTAGAACCCACTCTTGCCCTGTAACTATGTAGAACAGATGGGGAGGAAGCTAACCACCAGATTGCAAGGACACAGGTGAACAGTCAGATGAGGAGACCCGAACTCAATTGGTAGCCTCACACTGCAATGAACAAGGACACACATTCAATTTTGCAGCTACTACGTTTGTTGGATGATCAGGCACAAAAACAGCCAGGGAAGTGATTGAAGCTTGGAACAGGTCCCTCGTCAGTCAACAGGAGTGCTGATTTAGCACCAGCCAATCAAATACTTAGAAAGCAAGGACTGGACAGCACAAGCAAATTCAAGCAAATACCTAATGACTTAAAAGCCAGCCATCAGCACACGCTAATCAACATCTAAAAAGCCACTTACAACTATGAATACCACACACAGAACAGTACACACTCTGCTAGAGTGAAGTTCCCTGAAGATGGGCTCAAACATGAGTCTGAAAGCTTGGAAGACAAAACTTCTGGTCCCGATGATTGACTGGATCCTGCAGAATCTTAATGGTCAAGTGCCAATTCTTATCAAGAACTCTGAATGCCTTGTTTTGTTTTGCAGATCCAATTTTCTATATTTTTCATATTGAGGTGGTGAATGCTGTTACTAATGTAAAAGATGCTAATATTTGCCTTTTATCATCTAGTACTAATGAGTAATCCATAGCAATTTGGAATAATTTGTGTCCTGTTTACCATGTTTCAATATTTCATTGTTATAGATAGTTGGGAAAAAGTGGCATTTGCATCTCCAATCATATATAACATGAAGATAAAACAGGAGATATCTATGATCAGGAGATAGTCAACATTAACAAAATGTATAATGAAGTGTGTTATGCAGTTTGTTCTCATCAAAACTAATTGAACTGCATTAAAACTAATTAGTACTTTGATCAGAGTAATCCTTGTGATCACTGGTTATTCTAATCACAGGAAAGAGTAGAGTTTCTGTAAGAGGTTGCCCTCCATTTCCCCCAAAACTTCTTAATTGTATGATAATCTATTGTGAGCTATTTTAGACAATTGAGTTAACCAATCGGTTCCTTTTTATATTGTCTTCAACCTTGGCCAACAACTGCATTGCATTGAGGGAGGGGTGTCATCACAATATTTTTAATATCATGACTTTCCTTTCCATATTTTTCCCATATCTATTCATCTGAAATGCCTCATGCATTCCTCAAAAGAGAGGGAAAATAATCTTATTATACTTCCATTCCTTAAGCGTAGGGTTTTCTTAGTTTATAGGAGAAAAGAGGTATTAATAAAGCCCAATCTGTCATAACAAACTTTTCAGTCTGGCAGATTATGGGTAAATGACTACTCTTTCAAGATCAGCAATTATTTGACTGATACATTTTGTGTTCTATTCAGGTGTGGGTTCTACTTACCTTTATAGTGGTTCACAATGGGGCCGTGCACACAAGCGCATGATGTCAGAGTAAGTGGGCAGGGTTTCCCGATGGTTTTACTACTGGTTCTATAGAACCAGTGCGAACTGGGGGCAACCCATCACTGGTTCTATTATATTTACGATACAAAGAGAACAGAACAGGGTTTTGTTGAAACTGGAATGTGTCATTTCATTAATGGAATTGACTTTCTTTGTCCTGTGTGAAAAAAAAGTATCTGCAATTTACAAAGCCATGTTTGCTTCTCTTTCTCCAAAACAAATGATGCCCACCCCCACCCCATAAAGACCATGCCTTGAGGGCAGGAGTGGTATTCACTTACCTTTACTACCAGTTCGCAAATCTGAGCGTGCACATGCTCACGCTCGCACGTGGCACCTCTGCACATGTGCAGGACCTTCTGCGCATGCGTAGAGCGTCAAAAACGGGACATGATTACGTCTGGGCAGGTGGGTTGCGCCTCACACAGCTGCTGCTACCGGTTCTCCCAAACCGGTTAGAACCGGCTGAATACCACCACTGCCTCAGGGACCTTTTAGCTAGTGATACTTCCATTTCATTTACCATTTACCCTTCCTTCTCCTTTGCATCAATTAGTTGCTCTTACATGCTTCAGTTAGGAGACAATAAAACTAAGCCATACTTCCCAAGGCTATACATGTAGTGATCCTTCCAACTCTGTTATTTTTGTTTCAACTTTGACGCTAGTTCTCTGTCATCCATGTTTCCAACTGCATTCAGACAATATGGGTTATTGTTAGTATGAAATGGACCAGTTTTAATAATTGCTTATCAACAGTCAGTGGAACTGTAGAATATTCATTGAGGGAATGCTTGACATCTGAATGCCAGAGATTAGGAAGCCGATATGAAACTGAAGAATAACATGATTTTAAGACGTTCTCGGATCACTTACACATTTCATGTAGAAAAGACAAGCTCACCAATATGTATCAACAAGCTATAAGCTTCTTAGAGGCACTGAAAAATGAATAAAATGAGATCTAGGAAGAGAAGGAGTTCATAAAAAGAGTTCAGCAACCCTTTAATCAACCTCTGCACTTCCCCCTTTGGATACATTATATGATGGATAGAATGTATGTTCAGGATTAAATAGCAGGACTATTTCAGAGTGTGAAGACTGAGCATATTCTGGTTTGGTAAAACTTTTATTCATTTAGTTCTGTCAGAGCTGGAAATTTTTTATATTTAGCAAATTTTTTTTAATATTTGCAAGTTAATACAGAAAATTCAGAAAATATGTTTCTACTGCCACCCAATGAAATTTATGCCACATTGCAGTTTATGTTGTGTCCATGGTTAATTGTTAATGTGATGAAAGTATTGGCAAATTATGGATATGAAAAGTATATAATATATAAAGTCAAATTTGGGGAAGCCTCATCCTCTTGCTCAGATTATATTTTATATTCTTGAGGTCTACATTCAGTTTTAATTATATAAGATTAGATTTTCTTTTTGGTATCATTCAATTTGTTATTGGTTTTAAAATATCAAATGTTTAGTGTTACAAAATGCAAATAAGCTTTATGAAATACGGGATTACATTATGAAATAACTTCCTCTTTGCTTAGATTCTGACATCTTATTAAAAGCTGGCTATTACAAAGAGCTTTATGCAACTGCTGTGATTGTAATGGCAACTTGGTATGTGTGTGTGTCTTTTTTTTACAGATGTATTTTTTAACATTCTTACAAAACAGGTTAAGCTGCTGAGAGTTTTTATTGATAAGAATTATCCACTCTTAATTAAAGATTTTGATAAGTAGATAATTCTGAAATGCCATTTGTTGCAACTTTAATCTTGAAGAACAAAGAACAAAACTGTGACTTGCTGCGACTCAGTCCCTTTCTATGCATACCAGTATTAAAACCCCGCCTCTCTTTATTCCCATTGAAACAAACTTATGATTCTTCTCAAACACCTTTGATAAGAGGTGGTAGCCATGAAGCCCTCTAGTTGTTGTTGTTGAGCTACAGATTTTAGTACCGGCTGGTGTTTTTGGGGTTGTAATTTGGACTGTCCTATATTTCCTATTTTGGCATCTCTGCTTTCATTATGCTGATGTTGTAGAATTGTATCACTTTCCTCCCTCCTTTCAAGTGAGATGCCATGGCAACAGTGGTGGGATTCAATTTTTTTTACTACCAGTTCTGTGGGCGTGGCTTGGTGGGCATGGCTTGGTGGGCATGGCAGGGGAGGATACTGTAAAATCTCCATTCCCTCCCCAGTCGGGGAAAGGTTACTGCAAAATCCCCATTTCCTCCCAATCAGCTGGGACTCGGGAGGCAGACAATAGATGGTGTCAGGGCAAATCAGAGATAGTATTTATTGGTTCTCCAGAACTGGTCAGAATCTACTGAATACCACCTCTGCATGGCAGCGTTAATTCAATCTGAGTGCCATGCCCTGTTGGTAATAAATGTGTCTATGTGTCCAATGCAGCAGACATTTTAAATCAGAGCCATATGGGCTGAACTGGAAACTCAGCTCTTGACCTTATACTGTTAATTCAAATGCATTTGTAGTCCTGAGAGAAGACCTCAGTGCTAGATTGGGTCCCAATGTCCATATCTTCTATGTACATCACAAGTGTCCCATGGACAACCCTATGGACAATGAATTCTTCCCCACCTATTGCACAAAAAAGCAGAAATCAAACTTAGTCTGTCTCAAACAGCAAACAGTGCCCTTGAAAGCAACCATTCAGCTGAATTCACTACCTATCTGGGTCCTGACTACTATTGACTATATAATTGTCACTAGGGACCTTCTTCTTATGCCAAGACTCTGCATAAAATTGACAGTGATCACTTCCCAAGTCTGCTCCAGTTAAAATACTTTGCTCAACAGACAGATACTAAGGCCTGTTACCATCTCTTTATAATGCCAGAAGAAAGCCTCCTTGACTGATCAACATCTATTTAATTTATGCTACATGAAGGACCTCACTCAAAGTAAGATGAACTCTCAGAGTCATCTTACCACTGCCAATGAAGTTTAAAAGAGTCCCAGGCAAGGCTGCATATTGGCTCCACTCTTATTCAATTTCTATATCAACTCAATGGTGGGCCATCTCCACATGGAGTTTCACTCCACCATAACTTGCTGAAAGACACGTCTCTATTCTACTCTTTGCAGATGATGCAGCAAGATTTTTAATAACACCACTGACCTTAAAAGAGCACTGAAAACCCTAGCACAGTAGTCCCAGGAAGACCAGGTTCAATTCAATTATGAGAAAACTAAAATCATGATACTTGCCAAAAAGCCTAACAGCCATTCCTGGAATATAAAGGGCACAAGATTCAGCAGGTCTCCTGTTTCAAATATCTGAGGGCAATCTTTTTCCAGCAGTAGGAATGCCTACAGGGACTATGTTGCTGAAAACACACAAAGGACCTTAACTGCCATTCTTAAATTCCTTAAAACAAGAAGTGGTGACTTCATGCCCATAGTTCTCACATTATCTGAAGGCAAGCCAATAGCAGAAGTTCTATTTTGCAGTCCAACTTTGCACTGTTAGACTAGAATGTATACAAGCCAAATGTTTAAGATCAGCCCTTCAAGTTCCTAATTGGGTCTCTAATGCCTAGACATAGGCTTCATGACAGTGGAACTAGAGTGTGGGTCACCATAATCAATGATTGGCTCAGACTATCCCTTTTCCCCACCTGGCCCTGCCACTATGAGTGATGCTTTTCAATCCACATGGAAACAGACAATTAAAATCTCATCCCTGGGCTTCTCTCCAGATCATCTACTCAACATGGGATATGATCAGGCCAAAGCTCTTATTAAACAGTAAGCAGCTGACATAGAGTTCCAATGGGATCTCTGCCAGGATCACAAACTTTATTGCCAGTGAATCTAACAGATATTCTGACTCTCCTACAACATACCTAACTAAACCTAAGTATCAAAGTCGTGCAGTGCTTTCACTCTGCCACAATTGGCATGCCATCACCTCAGCAGTCCTTGAAGGCTGATGCAGATTCCTTACTTGGGAAGACAATGCCCTTGTGACTCTGTACATACAGAAACAAGAGAATATGTACTTAACCAGTGCTTATACTACAGATCAGGGGTGGAATGCTCCCAGTTTGGACCGGCTTGGGTGAGTAGGTAGCGATGGTGGTGGGCAGTTCAGAGAACCAGTAGAAAAAATCCCTTCCCCCCAGCCTCGAGATTGCTTACCTTAGCTGCTGGTCGCAATGCCTGCTTTGCTTTGCTTGCTGTAATCCCTGCAATCCATTGTATCAGCAAGCAACTGAATCTCCCTGCCTGCAATCAAGCTCATCTGTGAGCAGCTCTATCTGCCTGCCTGCCTGCCTGCCTGCCTGCTTGCCTTGTCCCGGTAAGTTTTTTTCCCCTTTGGAAGCTTTAAAAAAATTAGTTAATTGGGGTTTTTTTAGTTGTTCTTTTTTTAGACCTAGCCATTTAAAGTTTAGGAAGTTTTAAATTTAGCTGCTTTTATATAAAAATAAAATAAAATAAAATAATATTTGTGCAGGTTCTGAGATTTTGTGTGTTTCTGTAGGGTTTCACTCTAACTACACAAACATACAAAATCTCCCAAAGCTGTATGTGGAATTTTGTGTGTGTAAAGTGTGAAAGTTGGTTTTTTGGACTTTTTGTGGCTGTGTGAAGTTCCTGCTTGTTGCAGGGGCCTTTTTGGGTCTAGCACAGCTGCTTTTACATTATGGGTGAGCCTGTTGTGTTGTGTTGTGTGTGTAAAGTGTGAAAGTTGTTTTTTTGGACTTTTTGTGCCTGTGTGAGGTTCCTGCTTTTTGCAGGGGCCATTTTGGGTCTAGCACAGCTGCTTTTACATTGTGTGAGCCAGTTGTATTGTGTTATGTGTGTGTAAAGTGTGAAAGTTGGTTTTTTGGACTTTTTGTGGCTGTGTGAGGTTGCTGCTTGTTGCAGGGGTCATTTTGGGTCTAGCACAGCTGCTTTTACATTGTGGGTGAGCCAGTTGTGTTGTGTTGCGTTGTGTTGTGTGTGTGTAAAGTGTGAAAGTTGGTTTTTTGGGCTTTTTGTGGCTGTGAGAGGTTCCTGCTTGTTCCAGTGCCATTTTGGGTGTAGCACAGCTGCTTTTACATTGTGGGTGAGCCTGTTGTGTTGTGTTTTGTAGGTTAAAAAAGGGCAAAGAAGTGACATCGACCTGGCCATGCCTACCTTACCACCAAGCCATGCCTACCCAGTCACCTTACCACCAAGCCACACCCACTAATTAACCCACGCCCACAGAACCAGTAGCAAAAATTTCACCCCTGCTACAGATCCATTCCTACTAGCCTCATCTCTCATATAAGGACTTTACACCACTTTGTAGCTTTCAGACTAACCCTGCTACATCATACAATATTGCAGGTTCTATGCAGTAGCACTCAAAATTAGTCATATTCATAAAGAACATTTATGGTGGTGCAGCAGACTAAAGCACTGTTAAGTAACACCAGCTGCCTGCAATTACTGCAAGTTCAAATCTCACCAGGTTCAAGGTTGATTCATCCTTCCATCCTTCCGAGGTAGGTAAAATGAGGATCCGATTTGTGGGGGCAATAAGCTGACTTTGTATAAAAAAGAATGCCGCTTGGGGAGAGGCGAAAGCCCTACTAAGCAGGTGTATACAAAAGTATGAAGGCTATTGCTTAACACATTGTAAGCCGCCCTGAGTCTCCGGAAAAGAGCGGCATATAAATCAAATATATATATATATATATATATATATATATATATATATATATATATATATATATATATATATATATATATATATATATATATTCCTGTGCTGTAAACTATATTTAAGGAGCATCTACTTTGCCATATTACAACTCTTTATAACTTGAACGATAGTGTAATCATCTATATACCAAACTTTTATGCTCTTTTACGCCCATCTAAGGAACCTACCCCCTTTTTCAGATTTTGGCTTTTTATGTATACTTCTATTTTTTAAGTCATAGATCTTTTATATCTTGTAACTTTTTATAGCTGCTTAGATTTTTTAAATTTGTACTCTTGATATAGCCTTTATGTTTTGTTAATGATTGTATACCCACTTTCTTATGCTAGTCTATAACCATAACAAAGACTTGATTTGATATGATTAATAAAGTAATACAACCTTTAACATTGTTTGGAAAAGCTCTCTCTCAGCACTTCCAGCTACATTTCTCTATTCATTTCCAGAAGGTCAATTTCCTTCTAGTTAGAGCTAATTTATTAAAGAGGTTGGATATTGAACAGTAGATGGATGCCTTAGAAAAAGTTGATCAATCTGCATTACAATTACATATTATTTAAATGATTGCATATAGCTTTGATTCTTTGTTTTACTCAGAAGTAAACTGAGAAGAGTCATCGGGATTGTGGTGCTAAAGAAGATTTTTTTTCCCAAATCTCACTTTTTCCCCCAAATTTTCATTGATGGCTAGCACCATTAAAGGAATAAATAAACCTCTCTTTAGTGTATATTAGTATTTTACTTTGTTGGAAATTACAGCTGTGTATTCCACTTGAGCTATCCAGCCTATGTTTTAAATATGGCAATGGATGATAAACCCCAATACTGGATTAAGATTTCTTTTCAGTCTAGTAACTTTTTGTAAGCAGAATGGGGGTGGGCAGCAGCTGGCTTTCACATGGGGCAGCAAAATGTTTTGGAGAAGCTTTGCTCTTAAACCAGCTGGCATTGAGAAGTTTCCCATCAATAGATTCCATGAGCTCAAAAGAAACTGACCGCAGCATGAAAAATTAGGACAACTTAAATTAGCCTAGCCTAGCCTCTCCCTAGTTGGCACTCTTTTTCAAACTGAGACTATTTTAGTAATCAGGATCCCTAGTATTTTCCTATCCAGATCATTGAAAAATAATTACCATCATGATTAGGATTCATGTTTTGGTATGCTTTGTTAATTCATGTTAAACAACCCCTAGCTATTGGTATATTTAACTCTTAGGGAAGTTTCAGTATAAGGATCGCATGTTTTAGAACCAGTCTCCTTCTCAGAGTTTGAAAACAGGTATACCTGTTACAGGTGTACAGCAGCAACCCCTGTCCAATCTTTTGGGCACCAGGGACTGGTTCTGTGGAGAGAAGTTTTTCCACGGACTGGAGGGGGCCTGGTTTCAAATGCTGCCTGCATCCTGCTGATGGGGCTTCACTTGTTTGCGTGGCCTGGTTTCTGGCATGACACAGCCTGATGCCGGTCCATAGAACGGGTTGGGGACCCTTGTATTACAGGATTCTTCTTATTCTCCACCAACCCCTCAGATTAATTGTAGTAATTGTGTGAGTAAGTGAAGCTGAGGTTTTCTGTCTGCCCTTGGAAAAAGCAGCTGCAAAAAAAGCAAAGGAGGAGGAGGAGGAGGAAAAAGAAAAGAAAAGAAAAGAAAAGAAAAGAAAAGAAAATTGTAGGCTAGATGGAAAATTGAAAAGCATAAATTGAGAGGTAGCAATGGCAAGTCATATCCATACTGTTTCTAAGGAAATTACATACTCATGGATTAAGTCACCAGAAATCAAAGGTGGCTTAGATACTTTTCCATCTAAGATGGAATACTTATTCCATTTTCTATCTATAGAGCAGTAGAGGAAAAATGTTTGTGTGTATTAAAATCCGGTAAAAATAGCTACATTTGTCATTGAAAATTTTTAACTTATTTCCTGAAGACAAAAGGGTTGAGGGGGTTCATGCCACAGTTTAGGAGCAAAACAGGTATGTATATTTTTATTAGATACCTGACAGAGTTTATTTTCCTTTGAAAATCATAACAGGTATTCATGGATGCACATAAGGCCTTTGATCGTGTGAACTGGAGTTTTTTAATAGGTTTACTGCAACATATGCAATTTGGAGAAAGATTTATTCGGGCAATCCGTGCAATTTATTCGAAGCAGACTGCTAAAATTTCAATTAATGGTGATGTATCCGGTCAAATTGATATTGAGAAAGGAACTAGACAAGGGTGTCCGCTTTCCCTGTTGCTATTTATTCTGTCATTAGAACCCTTATTGAGGGAAATTAGACGTAATATGGGGATAAAAGGTCTTTATATCCAAAATCAACAATATAAGGTGCAGGCTTACGCTGATGACATAGTATTTGTATTAGAAGATCCGTTGATATCGGGACCGTGTCTGACCCAGGAAATAGAAAAATATGGTAAGGTGGCGGGATTAAAAGTCAATAGGGAAAAAACTAAAATTATTGCCAAAAATTTAACAGTAAAGCAAGGGAAAGAATTAGAAGTGAATTTGGGGTTCCAAATTGTAAACAAACTAAAATATCTAGGCATTATTATATCAGCCAAATGCTCCACGATCAAAGAAGACAACTATCTGAACCTTCTCAAGAGAACAGGTCAGGATCTAGAGAAGTGGAAGAACATGCAGATATCCCTACTAGGTAGAATAGCAATTATTAAAATTTATATACTTCCGAAATGGATATACCTATTCTACACAGCACCAGTTAGACTGGATAACAATTTTTTTAAAAAATTAAACTCCTATGTCCTTAAATTCATTTGGCAAAATAGAAAACCCAGAATTAAACTTAAAATGCTTCAAGAACTTAAAGAAAGAGGAGGATTTGGTGTTCCAAAATGGGAATACTACTATCAGGCCGCAAATTTAGTCTGGATTAGGGATTGGATATTGCTGAGAAGAAGGAGGTTGTTGATTTTGGAAGGTGAGGGATTACATCAAGGATGGCATTATTTTCTTTGGCAAAATAAAATCCCAAAGCACAGGACATTATGTGAGGAATATTCTAATTGAGTCGTGGAGGAAAATTAAGGATAAATTTTACTTTTCAGTCCCCTCCTGGCTGGTCCCACTCTAAGCTATAACGTATAGGCCTCTATATAACAAAGAAAATCACCTCTCTTACCGGGAACTTTTGGACCCCCATGGCAGTCTGAAAACAAGAAATGAGTTGGAGTTGCAGGGAAGACAACTGGATTGGTGGGCTTATGCCCAAATTTGCTCGAAATTTAAAAAAGATAGGGAACAAGTTGGTATTAATTTGAATCAGCATGATCTGGACAATATTATTCTAGGAAAAGAGGATAAAATGTTATCAAGGATATATAAACTTCTAATAGACTATTGGATAGGGGATGAAATAGTTAAAGATTCTATGATTGCCTGGGGGAGAAATATTGGTTATCCAATTGATTTGACCAAATGGGAAGAAATCTGGCTCAAACATATGAAACTCCTGTGGGCAACATCATATAAAGAAAATGTGTACAAGATGCTGTATAGATGGCACCTTCCACCTGCTCGTCTTTCTAAAATGTATTCAAATCTCTCACCAAACTGTTGGAAGTGCGGGGAGATCGGCACCTATTTCCACATGTGGTGGACCTGTTCCAGGACGAGGGAATTCTGGAAAACCATACAGGTATGGATTATGGAAATCACAGGTTATAACCTAATTCTGAAACCAGAGTACTATCTACTGAACATTAGGCCAGATAATATAGGCACAAATATATGGTGTCTGTGTGTATTTATCACCACGTCAGCAAGAATATGTTTCGCCCAACATTGGAAGGGGAAAGACCTGCCGGCTGAAGATTTGATTCTGGAGAAAATTTTGGATTATGCGGAAGCCGACAGACTGATTAAAGCATTGCGAGATCAAAAGGACTCCGTATATTTCCAATGTTGGGACAAATGGTATGTTTGGTTGAACAACAGACACCCAAAAAGTCAAGTATAACCAGGACTATGTTTAACTTTTGTTAAATTTGACTGAAGCCTACATACCGTAGAAAGTGTAAATATTATGTAAAGTTTCTGTCGCGATCGTTTGTTTGACTATTCCTTTTTTGTTTGATGTACTGTTTTAAATAAATAAATTTAAAAAGAAAAGAAAAGAAAATCATAACAGGTTCATATCAAAGTAGGTAGTCTCTCAAATAATTCACATTTTTCAGAGGTTAAAAACAAACCCAACATCTATGAAAAGTGGTAGAAATCAAAGCAAATATTTCAAGATGAACATTATATAATTCTGATATTTTACACTGATTAACAGTCTAATTCACACATATTAAAGGAATTGTTTTAGACAATTTATAACTATCCTGCTTCAGGTGTCAAATTCTCATACACAGTTGCAAGCTAAGAGAAACAATTTACTCTAGGCTGATAACAGCAGAGAAAGGAAGAGATGTAAATCAAAAAAGTTTCTTGGAAAGGCAACTTGCCTGAGTGGTTTTGCTTTCAAAAGGAGCCCACAAATGAATAGTCAAAATCCAGTCCAAAGTTCACAGAGCCAAATCAGGTTTTTTAGCCAGTCCATACTGAGAATTTCACAAGCAAAATTCACAGGAGCATGTCAGGTGTAAAAGACCAGGTTCATACCTGAAGGTTCAATTTAATTGATTTATTGCTAAAAGATTATGCACATGAAACTTCTCAATTAACAGTCAGCACTTGGTAAGGATTAGATAAGGGTCAACAGCAGCCAAGGGGGGTTGGACTTAATCATTTGGGGATATGTAGCATGATATTTAGGGTTGTCCCTCTTTTCACCCTTCCCCCTAGTTCCACCAGTCCTTCTCCTACAGAACAACACTGCAGAACAGGGGATCAAATAGTTGTTTCCAACAGAGTAACACAGGACTGCCTCTTAAATCAGGCTACAGCCATCTGTCTGTAATCAAGAGCATCTTTGCTTTACTCTTCTATGTGTATATCACCATCTGATTTCTCGCACTGTTCTGATGGTACCTGTTTTGATAAGTCTCAGGTGATTTCAGGTTTTGATTTTCCCGGGGCTGATATTCCACAGATTCAATTGGAGCAGCTTCTTCAGCTTCTTCTCAGTCTGAATCTGAGTCCTGGGCCATGGCAATAACAGCAAAGAATTATTGAGAATTTATCATTGTGCCTAAAGGATATATAATCAATGTAATATGTAGCAATTTTATACTTTATATTTATAAAACATTCAAAGTGTCCACAATAAATGGACAAGGTTGATTTGCAGCTTGCTCAGTAAATTTTGGGACCTTGTTTATTTTCACTAGTTCCTACTTTGTTGATAAAATATTATTTATTTTCTATACAATTTGAACATTCCCTACAGGAGAAATATATTTTCTTCTTATCAGAACTGGGTTACAGATCTGGATGACCATTTGATGGAACCAAGGAATTCGAATTTTCAATCCAGCTTTCGTAGCCCTAATTTTATCAGTTTGATCACTGTTAAACATTCCTATTAAGTCTGTCTGATTAAGCTTAATGCATAGCATTAGGCTACAAACTGAGAGACTGCTATACCAACCAACTGGGAGTCATTATAATCCAACCCTAGGAAAAAGGCAAACAGTAAGCCACTTCTGAAAATTTTGCCAGGAAAACTGCTGGCACTTCTTAGGAATCAACACTGGTTTGAAGGAGCACACACACAAACATTCTATAATTTGCTTTAATGAGCCGTGGTGGTGCAGTGGTTAGAGTGCAGTACTGCAGGCTACTTCTGTTGAGCACCAGCTGCCAGCAGTTTGGCAGATCAAATCTCACCAGGCTCAAGGTTGACTCAGCCTTCCATTCTTCCGAGGTGGGTAAAATAAGGACCCAGATTGTTGGGGGCAATATGCTGACTCTGTAAACCACTTAGAGACAGCTGTAAAGCACTATGAAGCGGTATATAAGTCTATAAGTGCTATTGCTGTTGCTAAGTGCTATTAATACTATACATATTTATTCACTTCATTGGCTTCTAAAATATAACTTTATTTGATTCTGTCTGTCTGTTATGTATGAATCAAGCCATTATAAAATGCAAACCATGTTTTATAAATGAATGTAAGAACCAGGACAAACCTTGGCTAAAAGGGATAAAATAAACTTTTGCAAAACATTCAATAGCCTAGCTGTTGTGTTGAATGATCTTCTTGCTCACAAGTGAATATGGTCTGAAGGTGACAGAATTGCTTTGGCAAACAAAAACAAAATCAGAGCCAAATGCAAATAACCCTGCCTTCTGCTGGAGAACATTAATTTCAGCCTTAATAGCCAAGCCAAGGTCCTTGTCAATTTCCGTCAGAAACCTCAGTACATATAATTATTCTAAATGCAACCTGTCATTAGTGAAAGTAGGGCATTTCATTTGGGATGCTAGAGCTAAGGTTCATTTGATATCCTGAATGCTATGATAAATTTATATGCTTTTAGAGAGAGATTATGCTAACAGCATTGCATTACAGTTTATCTTGAAATATGTGACATCCATCTTGACTGATTACATGGACAATACATTGATGGCACTTTAAGATGGTAAGATTCTGCAGGGCTGTCAGTTAACTGTTATCTCTTAGGTTCACTATCTTGTTTTCCTATCACAGTTTAGGAGAGATTAAACTTTATATTATGAGCAGAATTACACTTGAATAATACATTTGAATAAGCTTTTTAAAATGCTATGTAAGATTTGGATGAATGCAAAGGCAATGTACCAATAAAAATCTCTCCTTAGAATTTCTACAGGTTGCCTTTAAGAATCCTATCCACTGAGACAGTTCTTTCTTCTTGTACTTTTCTTTCTGGACATTATTTTAATGTTTAATAAGATCTATATCTGAATACGTAGATATACAGTGGTGCTTAAACGTTTGTGAACCCATTTGAATTTTCATTATTTCTGCATAAATATGACATGACCTATTCTCCACAAAGTCCTAAAACTATGTCAGAAGAACCCAGTTAAACAAATGAGCCAAAAATATTATATTTCATTTATTGATAAAATGATCTAAGTGATTCTTGAAATATTTGCACAATATTTGCACCAATGATCCCTCATTTCAATCTGAGCTACAAATATTCTCCTTTATCCGTATACATTTGTACTCCAGCCTACCTATTTGTGATACTGCCATAAAACTTACTTATCTAACTTATCTATTTATCCAACATATCCTTGCCTCAATCTCTAGACAACACTGAAACATTTTCTGAGTATTCCACTTTATTTTACTACCAGTTTTATTTTCATTATATCCTTTCTTAATATATTCTGGAATTTATCCTAATTCAACCCTATTTACTATACAATGCATTTTCTTTAATTCTGCAAATGTACAATTGCTTTATTTCTCATATTCATACATGTCTTAACAACTTGCCTAAGAGCAAAAATATGATTGGTGCTCTATTCTGCACACTTTCTACATTTTGCCAATTGTCATCTCTTGTGCTGTCAATTTGGAAGAATCATAATTCTTCCGAACATCTTCCAGATATACCATATCTAACAAACTTACCACTTAGTAATTTTTGCATTCATTGTTTCTTGCTTTGTCTGTGCGCAGAGGAATAACAACAGAATCCATCTGATTATGAAGCCTGGTTGCAGTCTTCAGTTGCGTGCGCTTTTTGTGGCTGAATCAAACAGCCACAAAAGAACACTCCAAGTTTTAACATTTCTCCTGCTGCACCATCTACACCTCTACAGTAATTGTTCATTTTTCAATGTGCACACTATTTAGGACTTTCTTTTTATAACATATTTTTTAATACTGACTGTTAGGAAATGGCTATTGCCTAACTAGTTGGTCAGGCAATATATAAACTATCAATACATGTTTGTCAAAAGGTATTATATTGCTTTAAGACTGTATTGCATCATTCTGTATCCTGATTGGCTAAGCTCTGTAGCAAATGTACTTAAGGGGAAGCCCGAATCATGGCTTGAGAACACTACACCGATTTATTTGCTTATTTGCTGTTACTCTCTACCTGATCTCTCTGCATAATCACTGTTTGATCATTGCTACTCGTTGCTTTCTACTATTTATTGAATGTTTTAATACTGAACTTGTTCCTGTTTGAAACTCAAGAAGAACTGTTTTATTGTGTAATGATAACAACTGGTAAGAAGACTTTGTACTTGGAATATCCCTGAATTGATATTTTAATTATCACCTTATCTGTGTATGACTTGGATTGTTATTGGACTTGACTTTACTTTTTTCTAAAAGTAAAAGACTACTACAACTCAGTGTGTCAGTATTAACTGTGGTTATTCACTCTCAGCTGCTTTCATGTGCATACTCAAGGGGTACTCTGCTCAACAACCCATAACATCGGTTATGACCCAAGAATATCCTTAACACTTACTTTATCAAGTTTCTATATCTCTTTGATATCAGTATCATTTCTACCCACAGCTGTAAAAGGTCTAGTCACTTTTTCTTAGGAAGAAGCAATGGCAAGCCACTTCTGAAAATCCTTGCCAAGAAAACTGCAGGGACACAATTGAATGGAAGGGAAAATGCATTATACAATATTTATTTCATCCTTATTCTTTCCAGCATTCATTCTCTTACATGTATTTTCTTATATACAACAGTCTTCATGTGATTATAAAACATCCTTATTCATACTTCCCATTAATATAATCCAACATATTTCTATTACAGTTTCAAGTTCCTCCCATAATTTTCCTTTTTTTTTTTTTTCGAGGGAGAATAATCTATTTTATACTTTTTTTTTTTCATTTGGGACTTACAGGTTTGGAGGTATTCTATTTGGACATATTCTACTTCCACTCTTATTTCTTCTACTTCTTTCCATGTCTTCCAAGCCATTTTTCTCCCCAAGTTCACCTTTTTCTTTTTTCTTTAATTTATATGCCTCCCTTCTCCAGAGACTCAGGGCAGTTTACAATGCGTTAAGCTTTTTAACATAACTAAAAAGTTATTTACCCAACATTAGCTATATTATATCCGTTACAGATTATCTGACATATATGTAATAAATAGATAAATTGGGCTTTTAGATTTAGAGATGCTTTCTTTGTTAGAACAGATTTAGGACATATGTTCAAAAATATAAAACAAAGCAAAATGTAGGGTCTATGAATGACAAATACTTTTTTTAACATGCTTGTCTCATTCCCATTCATTCAAGCCTCCTCCAAGAATTTTTCCTCCTTCTGGATTGCATTAATTTTGAATGATGTACAATTTCCTGTCCAAACTTAATGCATTACCACCTTCCCCTGTAAGTATCATAAAACTCTTCCCACCTATGGATATTTAATTTCTATTAAATTCATACCCATAACAACCTACATGACACCAATTTATGCTGTCAAATATATGTTTTAGCCATTTCATTCATAATTAAACCTGTATATCTTTACTTCCCTACTTGTATCATTAACTTCATAAGATCTATTTTTATTAAGATTTGTTACAACTTTCTCCTTTGCCTTAGTATGCTATACACACACATATATCTATTTTAATTTTTTTCCATTTAATTATTTTTTCCATTTACTCTTTTTAATAGTCACAATCTTCCATATGCTACCATGTTACAAGAAGGATACTCTGCTGCCCACCATGGCTTTGGTCAGTTGAAGCTTTGACATAATGCATTTTACTGAGGTAAATAAAATGTAGTCTCAGCTCCTTCTCCCAGGCGACTCGCAGGTAGCAAGAAAACACAACGGGACACATGCAGGGTCTTCAGTGAAGTTGGTTTAATGCTTAGCAGGAGCTCCGGAACAACGCTGAGCGCTATAGTAGTTTAAATTTGGCGCTACGAACAGCGGCTACGTAGCACCCTTTATACATTTGCTCCATCCCTCCCTAATTTACTGGCTAGAGAGCATTCAGCTGTGACAGGCAATCACGCACGCCCCTCTTCCGGGCGCCTTGTTCCTGGCAGCGCCCTGGTTACTGCCCCTCCTCCGCCGTTCCCTAGCCCGCCGCCCTGGCTGCAAAACTCCGGTGCCACCACCACCACTTGTGAGTTTCTGTGTTCAGCATCTGGATGCAGTCCTGTGTTCTCGTTTGCTTGGTTTTCTGGGCGCAGTCTTGCAGTATCAGGTACGTGTGCCCATTCTCTTTCTCCTCCTCCCCATCCCATTATTGTTGAGTGGAGGCTTGGGCTCGACATGTAGACTATGTTTCTCGAATGTTTATCATACGCATGCTACATACAGCATTTTTAAATGTACAATACAGAGAGTATTGGCCAGTTGTGGCACATTTGAGCCAATATGCCACATGGGTTTTACTCCAAGCATGTGGACATTATTTATGCAAACTAGAATCAGACCAAATATCTTGCAAGCCAACACACCATTGCCTAGATCTTGTCAATTACCAGTTCCATGCGTTGTTCCATACCATTCAGGATATAAACATTCCTGTTTATATGCAGCCTTTGAATGCAACAATTGCATTTTTGTTTGTTATTCAGGTGCTTTCTAGTTTAAAATTTATACTTGGGTTTGTCAATACAGTCTGTCTGCTTTGGACTTCTGTCTCACGCTTTGTTGCATCTTTGCCTATTTTGTACTGCTGTAGAAAGACTTCATGGATAAGTGGATTCTTAAAGTGAATTATGTAAACAATGAAGCTTTGACTTCCTTTCATTTCTCCAGGCAGAGTTTGTTTCACCATTTTATATCAAATTGCTATTGCCCTACTTTTTAAAAGACTTTTTACATCTGAAACAAGTTGTAGCTTCAGCGCCTCTACAACCAAAGGCATTCAGAAACTTCATTAGTAATCTTTTCAAGTTTAATGGGAGAATGTCTGTAATAGTTGGAAGACTTATCTGAAGAGTTATGCTTCTGTAATCTTTTGTTGTCTGTTCTCTTGTGTAGAATATAGAATTCTACAGAAAGCCTATGAATCGTCACTAGAAGAGGCTGAAGGTTAGAAACTGCTCTTCATAATTTTAGCAAGTTGGGGTTGATAAGGAGAAAAATATCTTTTATATTGTTTCTGTCACTTTCTACATCTCAATTAGAAGAAGCTCAGTGGAGAAAATTCCACAATGAATGGACTGAAATACAAAGTTTCAGGTTCAAGGGCTCAGCAGATCGGGTGGATAATTTTTATTTTTTGCTGCTTCTTAACAGAATGAATGTTCATTCAGTAACATGAACACACCAAAATATTTATTTGTGGTATTCAAATAAATGTCCTATATAAAGTTAAATTATTGCTGATAAAATAATGAATTCACAGCATAGTTGGCACCATAAGGCATTGCACCTGCTCTTTCCAGACAGAATAATATTACAGAATTCTAAATATTACTAGAATTCACATTTTAGTAACATGTAAATAGCATCTATAGGAATGTTGGGTTGCTAATGAAGAATGTTCAGTAACAAACAACTATCAGGGTGTAAGATTGCAAACAAAACTTCTCCCACTTGAACAGATGTTACCAGTAAATACAGAATTTACAGAAACATATTGGCTCAGGCTCAGCTGAATGACTTGGAACCAGAATAGCAAAGGATTTTACTAATCTTCTTTTTACTATTATAATAGTTCTAACCACCAGATGGCACAAAATCATTCTTTTTTTTCTCTAACAGAGAAGCGGACATAATTAAATATTTCTGACCTTATGTAGAGGTTAAATTCACTTTTATTTCTTTTATAACCTTTGATTTGTGGATAGCAATTATGATGGCAGGTTTTTCAGGATGGTTCTGCCTGTGTCCTGACTGCAAAACCCTGACATGGTTGCCTGGAATGATTTCATAGTTTATGAAGGCAAATGATTAGGATTTTTGCTGCTTTCATCTTGATAGTTATTAAATACAATATTAGTTACTATGAAGTAAAATTTAAGTGGATAAAAATATTGTGGAAACTGTAAACTGTATCAAAAAAAATATAGTGTTGTGGTTTTTTTTTACTGGTATAAATACATAAGAACTCATAAACAGTATACTATCCAAATGTTGGGAACAAACTATATTTTCTCACCAATTTTGTAATTGGGAAACTATCATTGTTCTCTCTTTGCTACTGCTTTTTTTTTTTTTTTTTAATTTTATAATGTGCAACATATCTGCAGAAGTCTTTGCTTGTAATATGAGGTCTGTAAATTAAGGAGGATTTGAGGTGTCCCAGTAAGAATGCATTGAATGGGCCAATTCAGGTAAATGAAAATCTTTATAGGGATTTTTCAGTTCTGTAGGTGATCCTATATATCTTCTATATTATTTTGAATTGTGTTCTCCAGTTGGAATAATTCCCACAAATTAGGTTTCAATTCTCCAGTTATTACTGTAGTCTATCTGAAAGAGAATTTTGAAAGAGTTAAAATTCCTCTCTCCCCTATCTGATAAATAGAATCAGGGTGGATTTATATTATGAGTTTCTTTTTCATATTTTTCACTTTCCTAGAACTGAATTGGTTTTGTCATGTGTAAATGCCTCATTCTGGAATAAAAGAAACATATATCCATGGAATGTCAAGAATTAATTTATTCTCCCCTTTCTAATGTATTATTCACTAGCCACTCCCCACTTCTAATCCCGCTTCTCTGGTATAAAAGATGATGCACACTCATTCTCCTTGCTTCTATCTGCAATCACTCTATGAATATAGAATGCCTTCTGTAAATAAATAATCTTCTATTTGAATATAAAAAGTCTGAATTCATTATTGAGTCTGATCCTCGAATTACGGCAACAATCTGGTAGCAGAGGATGGTTGGCTGACTCAATAAGAAACAGACATGCCAAAGAAAGAAAACTCCAGAAACAAAAGAGAAAGACCCAACACCAGGGCACACAACAAAGAAATGGAAACAGATAAAGAAATGATCGATGAATCTACAATAAAAATAACGAAAGAATCTGAAAACCTCACTACAGACGACAAAGAGGTAATTGATGAACCCAGCGACCAAGAAGCGAGTGAGACAGAAAACAACACGCTCAGATTAGAAATACTAAGACTGCTGAAAAGCCAAAAAGACGACAAAAATCTCATCGCGAACCTCCAAGACATCATAAAAGATAGCAGAGCAGCGAGAGAAAACCACATCAACCCACCAGAACCAAAAGACCACAAAATGGTAAGCGAATTACCCATAGATGAAAATATAACTAAAAAAAGGACTAGCGATCCCGTGCAAAATTTTGAATGGCCGCCATCTTGGATTTGTCAGCCCACCAAAATGGCTGACCCAGAACCAATTGGAAAGCAGAATTCAAAATGGCTGGTGCGAAAAGCTCTACACAGCATAAGAAATAAAAAAGAAAAATTCTACTCATCAGAAGAATCTGATACAAACACCAAAGAAACATCAACTGAACTACAAATCGAAACAGCTATGAAAACACTCTTCGCAGCCTTCGGCCCGAATCTAAAGATCTCAAAGAAATCAACGAAAGTACCAAAGACAGCCGGCCAAATAACAAAGAAAAGACAAACTGCACAATCCAAAGGCAAAGATACAGAAGCAAGCACGCAAGTGTCTCAGCATTTATCCACTCCGACACGACAGACGAGAACACTAACGCCCGAACCCAGAGAGCCTTGCAAGTACTCGCCCACACCGCAGACGCTTCCGGGAGCCAGAAACCTTAACCGAGACGACTACGATGAGAAGAAGCAAACCCCGATCCACACCTGGACATCTAAAGTCGAGCCAGAGAGCGAATCCTCAGAAGAAAAGCACTGCGAGGGAGCTGCAGCGGCGAGAACCTCCCCCGACAGCTTCAGGAATGAAATGATCTATGCACATGCGCAAATACGCCCAGACGAACATAGAGACAATAAAGAACAAAGGGAACCATTCAGGCTAGTCGCGAGTATCCCTACACCATTCTGCAATTATCAGCATATACAGGACCATGGACAGCCTCCAGCTGTAAGTAATGCAACAAATAACATTGGAAATTTGCCTAATGATTTTCCAAAATTGAGAATAGATGGTATTAACTTACAGGAATGGAGTCAGCAACTCCAGGTTGTTTTCTTAAAAGAAAATTTATTGTTTTTCATAACTAACCCCCCTAAAAAACCATGGACACTAAAATTGGACTGCCTACATCACAGAGCATTTTATTTACTAATCTCTAGTATCTCACCTGCTATTTATTATAGTATTAAGCATAACCTAACTGTCTCAGAAATAATTCATTATATGTTTAAACTGTTTCATAGTGAAAGTGTGGCAACCACAACTAGAACGTCTAAAAACTTTTTCTCAGCCAGGATAAAACCTGGGACTACTATAAGTGAACATTTACTATTACTAAACACAACTAGAGCAGAACTTCATTTAAGGGGAGAAATAATATCTGACCAGACAATGAAAAGTGTTATCATCAATTCATTAGACTCATCATGGGACAACTTCATATCACATTTAGATACAATTAACCTAGGCTATCTATCTATATAGAGTTTATCAAATAGATTAATTGCTGAAGATAATTTGAGAAGAAGCCGCTACAGCACACATAAAGAGCATGGACAGATCAAAAGGGTAGTATTCCAAGACAGGCATCAGGACACAATAGAGTGTTATAACTGTGGGTCTAAAGAACATTATAGGAGAGACTGTCCAAAACCTCCTAGAGAGAGACAAAGACATGACACTAGAAACAGATATCACGATAGACAATCATCCATTGACAGATATAGACACAGAAATTCACCAAACTTTAGAGAACATAGAGGGGGCAGAGACAACTCAAGGGACAGGAAGTCTGGATCATTGTACGGGACAGATAAACACACAATAATCAAAAATCAAGACTCAAAGGACAATGCTTGGCTCATTGATTCCGGAGCAACAAATCACACAACACACGATAAGAAAATATTATCTTCCTTCGTCAAAGATAAATTTGTAATTAAAGTAGCAAACCAAGAGGAAGTCTAAGTTATTGGAAGAGGAAATGTAGAATTACCCGGTCTAGGGAAAATAGAGGAGGTACTATTAATACCCAAAATACCTCACAACATTCTCAGTACAATAAAGCTAAGCAGGGACTCTAACATAAATATAATATTCTCAAAAGGAAAAGTAACTCTAGAGAAGAACAAAATAAACATAGGTAACATAATTACCAAAGGAGACCTACCATACTTAATTACAGAAGAAAAATGGTTACACAACATTAATTCAAACGTAGAACCTAACATTAGCACAGAAACAGAAAATGATATAGATAGTAACAATGAAGAACATGAATCAGAACATGATGATGAAACTACATCTGACAACAATACATACACAAACAGAAAACCCATAATTGGAAAACCAATTCATGATGAATGTGCACACATATTACATAGAAAATTAAGACATGCCAGTTTTCCTGTAATACAAAAAACGATTGAACATGCTGAAGGTGTTAAAATAAAAGACTGTAAAATTTATCTGGAATGTTCAGTATGTAAGTCTTCAAAACTGAGAACCAAGCCCAGACCCAAAAAGGCAACAAGATCATCAAATCATATTTTTAATCTAGTGCATATGGATCTAGTTGGCCCATTAACCCCATCAATTACATACAAAAAACGATATTTCCTCACTATTGTAGACGACTTCAGTCGTTATGGCTTTGTCTACACCTTAAGACATAAAGATGAAACATTTCAAAAATTTAAAGAATTTTATAAATGTGTGGAGACACAACATCACATACAAATCAAACAAATCATGACAGACAGAGGGTGTGAATTCATGTCAAGAGAATTCTCTCATTGGCTAAAATCAAAGGGAATGTTACATTTCACCTCTAGTCCTTTCTCTGCTTTTCAAAATGGAGTAGTAGAACGATGAAACTCGACATTACAAACCATGATTAGGTGTACATTAGAGGATGCAGGGTTAGGTAAGCATTTCTGGTCAGAAGCCCAATTATATTCCAATTATACACTCAACCGACTTTGGTCTAGCGTCATAAACAAAACACCATACGAACTGATGTATAATAAAAAACCCAAGATAGCCCACATGCATGTGTTTGGAGTTACAGCAGATGTACATATACCGAAACAATTAAGGTGTAAGGGGGATAATGTGTCCAGAAGGCTTAGATTCATGGGTTATGAAACAGGTACAAAAGGATATAGATTTATTGACAATAACAACAAATTCATAATCTCTAGGACCGCTGTATTTCACGAACAAACCAATTGGTCAAAAATACATCTCAATGAAATACTCCCAATAACAAGGCCTAATATCAAAACACAAGGTAAAACAAAACAAGAAGGACAAACCTGTAACACACAAAAGGACAATACCAAAACATGGATAGGAAACTGTCTCAAAATCAAAATAGATTCATTAACACAAAAGGAGGCAAGATATTTACATGATAACAATGATAGACCAGAAAGAACAATTAGATGTAACAGAAATCAAGTACCTGAATGATTTAAAGATTACATAATGCACATACATAATGAAACACCAACACCAAACACATATGAAGATGTATTAAAACTCCCTTTGGAAGAAAGAAACAAATGGGAACTAGCCATGGCCAAAGAAATGGACAGCTTACGAGAACTTAACGTATTCACTCCAGCACCAGTCCCAAAGGATAAAACAATTATAGGCACTAGATGGATATTTAAGATTAAAAATTTAGAAGAGGGTAACACATTATATAAAGCAAGATTAGTAGCACAGGGTTTTGCTCAAAGATACCCTGAGGATTATACCGACACATATTCTCCCACAGTGAGAACTGAAAGTGTTAAAACAGCTTTAGTGATAGCCTCAGCTCTTAATCTTGAAGTTTTTCAATATGATATACAAACTGCATATCTACATGCAAAACTTGATAAAGAAATATATGTAAGAGTTCCACACAGCAAAAACACAAATAGAAATGACACATGGTTACTGAACAAAAGTTTGTATGGATTAAAGCAATCTGGCAAACGTTGGTATGAATGCTTGGTCAATGTACTCAAGACCATGAACTTCAATGCCACAACGGCAGATAATTGTTTTTTTGTCAGAAGAGAAGGTGAATCATTAGAATTTGTATTAATTCATGTGGATGACATTCTGTATATTGGCAAACATAAAGACAAGAGAGATATTTTTGTAACGAAACTAGGAGAACACTTCTCATTAAAGTCATTGGGGAAAGTAAACAAATATCTTGGAGTACACATTAGTAAGACTGAGAAAGGATTTAGCTTATCACAAAAGGATAAAATAATTGAGCTCTTGAACAAATGCAATATGAGTAATGCAAAACCTTGTGACACCCCAATGCAGACTGATTTTATAAGAAATATGGATAAATCGTCTCCTGAATTTAATGACAATACGCTTTATAGACCAGTTATCGGTTCTCTTTTGTATATTGCTAATTGAACCAGACCTGATATCGCTTTACCCCTTAATTTGTTGTCTAGATATGTCAGTAAACCTCTAATTTACCATTGGGAAGCAGTTAAGAGAGTGTTGAGATATTTGAAACACAGTTTAGATTTCTGTCTATTATTAGAACCAAACAATGTTAAAGAGCCTATCCTTACTTGTTACGCTGACGCTGACTGGGCAGGTGACACTAAGAGTAGGAAGAGCACTTCCGGTTATGTATTCTTCCTTAACAACTGCCCAGTCTACTGGTATACTGGGAAACAGAATTTAGTAGCTACTTCAACCACTGAAGCAGAGTATATTTGTCTGTCAAAAGCATCTAACAATCTCATCTGGTTCAATGATTTATTGACTAATGTTTGGAAGAGTCCATCACAGCCTTTCACTATATATGAAGATAATAAGGCCGCAATAGAAATATCAAGAGCAGACGCTGTTGGCCAAAGGTCTAGACAAATAGATATCAAATACGTGTAAGACAATTATCTGAAAATGAATTCATCAAAGCTATTCATTGCGATACTACAGAACAAATAGCTGATATATTGACTAAACCGTTACAATCCAAACAACATAAATATTTAACCTCAAAATTGTGTGTTCAATATTATTCTAATTCTGAATGTAATTATTGTTGTGTGTCAAATCGGCATTTAGAGGGGGATTTGTCATGTGTAAATGCCTCATTCTTGAATAAAAGAAACATATATCCATGGAGTGTCAAGAGTTAACTTATCTCCCCTTTCTAATGTATTATTCACTAGCCACTCCCCACTTCTAATCCCGCCTCTCTGGTATAAAAGATGATGCACACTATTCTCCTTGCTTCTATCTGCAATCACTCTATGAATATAGAATGCCTTCTGTAAATAAATAATCTATTTGAATATAAAAAGTCTGAATTCATTATTGAGTCTGATCCTCGAATTACAGCAACAGGTTTTACCTCCCTTAATGATTATTTTATTCCATTTTATTCCCTTAATGGTTATTTATTTGATTTTGATGCTTCCCAATTCAGACTTTTTCCAATGTTTACATTCTTTTGCAAGAACCCACCATTTCATACAGTTGCCTGGTCCATTTACCGAAAGCTTCCAAATCAGGCAGTTTCTTCTAATGTGTAGTTTGAAATTTTATTCTAGAAGTTTTAATGCACCGGTTCTAGTTTTGTCCTTTGGAGCAAGACAATATGTTCACCCTGCTTTTTGTGTGACAATGCTTCAGATATGTGAAGACTTTGTTTATTTATACACCAATAATTTATTATAATTTATTATTTATATAGCCATCCATCCCCCTCCAAGGGGGGACTGTTATTATGTCTGCCAGCCTTTCTGTATTGATAAATATACAAAAAGCTTTTAAATGTTCCTCATATACTTTGTTTTTTTAAACTTTTCCTTGTCGTGTAGGCATTTTCTAAACTAACTCCACGTGACACTATGATTTTGAACTATGTTGCCTAGAGGTAGACACAAAAGACAGCGAAATGTAGCTATTTTGCTGCTCTTATTGCATCAGCAGATAATCGCCCGGCTGCCCTGTTTAGGGTGATCCATTCCCTGCTCCACCAGGAAGCGCGGGAGGACCCCTTGGAGGGTAGAGCCGAGGATTTTGTTCAATATCTGTATGACAAAATCACTCAGATTCGGGAAGATCTGGACTCCGACTGGGTAGTCTCAGGGGGAGGGACTGGGGCAGGTCTTGAGAATGTTATCTGGGATGAGTTTGATCCTGTGACCCCTGAGGACGTGGACAGGATTCTGGGTAGACTGAACACGACCACTTGTTTATTGGACCCATGTCCCTCCTGGTTAGTGCTGGCTTCTCGGGAGGTGACACGAGGCTGGTTCCAGGGGATTATAAATGCTTCGTTGGGTGAGGGTGTCTTTCCTGCCGCCTTGAAAGAGGCGGTGGTGAGGCCTCTCCTCAAGAAGCCTTCCCTGGACCCGGCAATGTTGGTAAATTATCGTCCGGTCTCCAACCTTCGTTTTGTGGCGAAGGTTGTTGAGAGTGTGGTTGTGCAACAGCTCCCCCAGCACCTGGATGAAACGACGTATCTGGATCCATTCCAGTCGGGCTTCAGGCCCGGGTACAGCACGGAAACGGCATTGGTCGTGTTGGTTGATGATCTCTGGAGGGCTCGGGACAGGGGGTGCTTCTCTGTCCTGGTCCTGTTAGATCTCTCAGTGGCTTTTGATACCATCGACCATGGTATCATGCTGCACCGGTTGGAAGAGTTAGGGGTGGGAGGCACCGTGTTGTGGTGGTTCTCCTCCTTTCTCTCTGACCGGTTGCAGTCTGTGTTGACAGGGGGACAGAGGTCGACCCCGAGGCCCCTCATATGTGGGGTGCCGCAAGGGTCAGTCCTCTCGCCTCTCCTGTTCAACATTTATGTGAAGCCGCTGGGCGAGATCATCCGTGGTTTCGGGGTGGAGTACCATCAGTATGCTGACGACACCCAGCTGTACATCTCCACCCCGGATCACCCCAACGATGCCCTTGAAGTGATGTCCCGGTGTCTGGAGGCCGTACGGATCTGGATGGGGAGAAACAGGCTCAGGCTCAACCCATCCAAGACCGAGTGGCTGTGGTTTCCGACGTCCCTATAAGTCAGTTGACGCCATCACTGACTATTGGGGGTGAATCATTGGCCCCCACGGAGAGGGCTCGCAACTTGGGCGTCCTCCTGGATTCACGGCTGTCTTTAGAAGAGCACTTGATAGCCGTGACCGGGAGGATTTTTTATCAGGTTCACCTGATTCGCCAGTTGCGTCCCTTTCTGGATCGGGACTCATTACGCACGGTCACTCATGCCCTCGTCACCTCCCGCCTGGACTATTGTAATGCTCTCTACATGGGGCTCCCCTTGAGGAGCACCCGGAGGCTCCAACTGGCGCAGAGTGCGGCCGCGCAGGTGGTAATGGGAGCGACATGGCGCTCCCATGTAACACCTCTCCTGCGCGAGCTGCACTGGCTCCCGGTGGTCTTCTGGGTGCGCTTCAAGGTTTTGGTTACCACCTTTAAAGCACTCCATGGCTTAGGACCTGGTTATTTAAGGGACCGCCTACTACCACCAATAGCCTCCCACCGGCCAGTACACTCTCATAGAGAGGGACTCCTCCGGGTGCCGTCAGCCAAACAGTGTCGACTGGCGGCCCCTAGGAGGAGAGCCTTCTCTGTGGGGGCACCTACCATCTGGAATGAGCTCCCCTCGGAGATACGGAGGATCCCGGATCTGCGCTCCTTCCGCCGTGCTGTGAAGACCTTTTTATTCCATCAGGCGGGCTTGGCCTAATCTCTTCCCTTTTTAAATATGTAAATTTTAATCTGTTTTTAAATTATTGGGGTGTTTTAATCTGTCTGGGCCAAAATGATTTAATTTGATTTAATTTGGTTTTTTAATTTTTTTGTATTTATGTATTTTATTGTTGGCTGTTCACCGCCCTGAGTCCTTCGGGAGTAGGGCGGTATACAAATCAAATAAACCATAAACCATAAACCATCCTCAGGATCCAATACTTTTGTCAAAATGATAAACACAGTGCAATGTAACCTCTGTTCCTTTGGCATATGTGTGCAATAGAAAAGGGGTATAATGGTGTGTGAGAATGGCCTTTGGAGACAGGAAGAACAGCTATAGACTGGACAACTGGCAGGTAAAAGATACCTTAGTTCAGTGGGGATTCAAGTAATTTACAACCGGTTCTCTGCCCTAATTATTTCTTCCAACAACCAGTTTACCAAACTGCTCAGAAAGTTAACAACCGGTTCTCCCAAAGTGGTGCGAACTGGCTGAATCCCATCACTGCCTTAGTCCACAGGAGAAGCATGGGAAGTTTCAGAAGGAAAGCTTCCTAGTTTTCCAGAAAGTAGAACTCTTGAAAGAATCTGCTAATATATAACCTTACAATAGATAGACCTGGCATTCATTGCTGTGTTTCTTGTCAGGATTGCCTCAAAAGGGTGGGGGGGGGGGGCAAAGCTTGCATCATGATGGTATTACATCAGTTTGGTCCCCTTGATCTCTTCCTCAATGCTCTATTTAGAAAGCAGAGTGGTGATCCGGATACAATGGTCTTACTAATGTAACACAAGTACAGATATGTCTTTTAACTGTTATGATTATGAACAGTTATGATAACTCCTTTTGATTCATGTCTAATTTGCAGTCAAAGAAACCTATATTTCTTCTGACATGTCATATGGTCAAGCCAAGTCTCTGACATCCTGTATTTGTGCCTTACCACTTTTCTTAGATACAAAACTTTACATTTGTCCCTGATAGATTGTCTCCTACTCATTTCATCCCACGGCTCAAATCTGTCTAGACATTTTCTTCTTCATTTAGACTGTTAGTCACCTCTCTCAGTTTTTGTATCACATGCAAACTTTATAAGTGTGCTCTCATCTTCTGAACACAAGTAACTGATAATACTGAACAGCATAGGAACACCATTTAAACTGTGGATGATCTCATGAAGTTATAAGAAAATTAGCATTCAGTATACAAAACAAAGCATTTCAAAACCATGGTGTGAACATTTGATGGGCATTTGTCTGAGGTCAGAAATGTGGTTAATCTGTAAATACAGAAGAGACACAAAAATTATGCTGTTATTAATGTAAGAAAAAGAAAAATTCATGCATAAATATGGTTTAAAAAAAACCAGAAGTTTTTAGAAAAATGTTTTCAAATGCTTTCTCTAGTTTACTATTCATGCTGGTAGCTTATCTCTTGTCTGTCTGTTACTATCTTTCTAACACACACACACACACACACACACACACACACACACACACACACACCAGAGGTGGGTTGCTACCGGTTTGGACCGGTTTGGGAGAACCGTTAGCGGAAATTTGGTGTGGTTCCCCGAACCATTAGTGACCTTTGGCTGGCCACACTCTCTAACCGGTTCCCGCTTGCTCTTTTTCTGTCAGGAAGTTTCTCCTTAGTTTTAGGTTGCCTCTCTCTTTGTTCAGTTTCCATCCATTGCTTCTTGTTTTACCTTCTGGTGCTTTGGAAAATACATTGCCCACCCCCCTTCTTTGTGGCAGCCCCTTAAAAGCCTATTGCCTATCACACTCTTGGGCAAAGCATGTGAACCATTTCCTCCTTTCAGTGAAAGGACATCTATGGTATGTAGATAATAAAGTTGAAAAAAGATGAACAACATTTTTACAGAACTATAGATACGTTGAGGCTGGATGTGACAAGGAATGGCTGGGAGGGGAGGGGCCAGGCGACGTACTCCTTGACGTGACATTCAGTTGGCCATGCCCACCCAGTCACATGACCATCAATCCATGTCCACTGTCACATGACCATTAAACCACACCCACAAAATAAGCCATGCCCACAGAACCGGTAGTAAAAAAAAAATATAATCCACCCCCCCCTCTCTCTGTCACACACACACATATCAGTGGTGGGTTTCAAAAAAATTTTACTACTGGTTCTGTGGGTGTGACTTGGTGGGTGTGGCATGGCTTGGTGGACATGGCAGGGGAAGGATACTGTAAAATCTCCATTCCCATCCCACTCCAGAAGAAGATTACTGCAAAATCCCCATTTCCTCCCGATCAGCTGGGACTTGGGAGGCAGAGAATATGGTCTACCCCAGCATGTGGAGCATACTGCATCCCTTTTGCCTTTCAGCTCCAATCCAGAAGTCCTCAAGCAGTTGCATGACAAACCATTTTATATGAAATTTATATTTCACTGATAAAGAAATAAAGGGAGACTAGTATAGATCTATTTCAAACTATTTAGCTCTCATCAGCTAGCCATACCCTTACTTGGTTTCGAACTTGGGCTGCATGTTAGGCAGTTGTATTAACCTCTGAGCCACAATCTCTGAGCCACATATTATATATATTATCTAATACGTACTCGACAAAATAAATAAATAAAAATAAATAAATAAAAATAATCAAGCCATGAAATATTTCAAATCAGCCGAAGTCAAGTGATATCTAGAGATTGACTTGGAATAGATTAGTACAGTTTTACAACTGAAAGTATTAGAAGGTTATCTGGTTTAATCTATAAGGTTTTTCACATCCAAACAGCTAGCCACTTATTTAGTGTCTCTGGAATCAATTATACCATTCTAAAAAGAAATAAGTAAAAAGTGGAGATGAGACCATCTTCATTCACTGTTCATTTGACAAATAATAGAAACAGCACCTTTCCTTGACCACTTTTTATTGCCAGAATAAACCTTTTCAATATTTTCTTCATGTCAAAAGATATCTTTAGATTGATGTTCTTAACCTTTTTTTTTTTTAAAAAAAAATTAAATATATTCATAAACATTTAACTTTTTTCAGGATATCTGGTATATTGCTAATAATCCCATGTCCTCAAACAAATTTGTAATTGTTCTGTACTGTAGCAGTCTAATTAAAATGACATAAGATTCATCTTTCTCTTCTTGTTATTTCAAGAATTACTCATCTCTGATTTAAAAATTGTACATGCAGACATACCCACGCTTTGTGCACAAATAGATTAAATGAGCCTGAGATTTCTGTATGAGTAAGATAATGGTGCTAATTTCAGCATCTGCATATACAACACACTTGCCTCAATTAAGCTCCCCTCATAAATGTTTTTGGGACCATAATTCTATTTTTCACTGATGTTTTATTTCTTCAGTTCACTATGATTGATATGAACCATAATTTTATTTGTCTGAGAAACATGGACATTCTGATTTTGAAAGTCTATTAAATTTTGCTTGAACATTGCGTTATATGAAAAATTAAAAAAAATCAGGATATGGAGATTATGAAAATGGACACGTAATTGTTATTTTATTTCTATAAATACATTGCTCAGAGGATGAATGGATTTGCCAGGTATTCTTTTAATATCCGCTCTAGTCTTCTAGTTCTTCAGCTCTTCTTCAGTCTAGAGTTGCAGTATGAAATATGCATGATCGAGTTGTAATACAACTTCAAATCTTATAACATTGGGATTTCATTCCTTACTTCTTTACATAGTTATGGCCTTCAAAACCATAAAGCAGATGGAGGCAAAATGGTGCCTGTAAACACATCATTTGGCATCTAACAGACTTTATATTTCACCAGACCTTAAAAAAAAAAGATGAGAAATTAGCATGCTCTAAAACAAGACATCATGATCTGGAGTGGGTTTCTTGGTGTTAAAATAAACCACTTAAGTATTATATAAAATAAAGTTTGGCTACATTAAAGTATGCTCACAAGTCCAGAAGAAGAAAAAAGGAAACAGATTAAACTGGAGTATTCTAGTGAACTGGCAGAGGAAATACCATAATAATAAACATTTCTTTTTTTTGCTGATACACTATTTCTTATTTGATGCTGTCTAGCATTTTGTGAAGAGGTAAGCTTTTCTCCCCATGTTATGCCCATTATGAGAATGGCCATAACATGTCTTCAGAATTCCATCTGTATGCCTGGCTCCAAAGCTTGCTGCCCTTTGACCAAAAACTAATGTATGATGAAATAACCATCTTCTGGATTGAAAACAAGCTGCAGAAGTATTATTTAAAACAAGTTTTTACAAAGAATATTAAGATGTTTAGAAGACCATTTTTTGGAGGGGAGGGAGTATTTCTTTTGTGAATAGCTTGTGGTCTTCCTAGAGAAATCCAGCCTTTGCTGGAAACAGGTTACTAGACTATATGGAACAGGTGTGAATTTCCATAGAATTATCAGGGTTGGTTTTATGAACCTTGCATGATTAATGAATCTTTTATCTTTCAGACTATAAATTTAACCTAACATTAAGCAGAGGTACTGAACAAAATTGAATTGGTTCAATACAAATTGTAATCTAAACTGTTAGGGGCCAACTTTCAACTTTTATATAACTTATATAATATTTTATATACATATATTATATGATCTTTAATCACCAAAACAAATTGTTTTCAGGAATATTTTAAAAATTGTAATTGCTCATCAGCTAGATAAAGATTATACAGTAGACCAAACAAAAAAGTTTACCATAATAAAACAGGCATAACCATTAGTAGTTATTGATCATAGCAGTGCTTAATCTGTACACAATATAACACAACTTGGCCATATTTATTTGTTTATTAATTATTACAATTATTTGTATGTTGCCAAATTGATTAATTTTACATTACATTAAAAATATACAATTAACATGTGAGAACTTCAACACTAAATAGTTTATAAAAGGATGGAAATTTCAAGCTGGTGAAATGAACTGAAACAACACTTGTGAGCATTGAAATACATAGTAGTATAAATAATGGCTATTTATGTAACAATTTATTTCATAATAAAAATGATAAAGTAACATGGCAACATAAATACTGATAAATAAGCACTGGAATAAAATGATCATTGGAGATGTTATGAAAATCAGAGTTTTATGTAAACAAGTTATTTAACCCTAAAGAAAGAAAACATGTAAATGTCAGCAGATTCTTATTAAAAAGAACAGGTTGTACTGTTCCAGAAGCATTAGCTTCATTTATCGTTTCCAATTTTTTTTTAAAAAAAACTGCACTCTATAAGGATAATGTTTATGTTGTATGTGAAACTGTTAGTGCTCTGCCACAGTTGATAAAAACAGAATGTAGATAGGTTTTTACTGTTGAATATGGGAATGGGAACATTGCCAGGGAAAAATCCCACTGTGTGAAAGGAAAATGATTTGTTTACAGTTGTTAGACATTCATGGTAATAAATATCCAGAAGCAAAGATACAACATGCGTTGTGAAAAAATAGACTCCTTGCTCTGCTAGCAGGAAAAGCAGAGGATGATAAATTTAACCAATAAGGATGATAAAAGTAGCATTTTTCCAAATGCTACAATATTCTGTTCCTCTGACATTTGAATCAGTCCACAATATGTTATTTATTTGGCTGAAGACTTTTTTTGTAACAATTCCTGCAAGAAAAAAAAAAGAAAACAGAATGGGAATCACTAGCTGTCTGAAGTTCCTTGCTCCTTACTTTAAATTAAACAACAAAATAATTTTACTTGACATTTACTAACATAAACCTAAATCCCTAATAAATTCTGCAGAGTGCTGACAGGTTGAATTGCAAGCAGAAAGGGGTGGAGGACTTTGCCCTTCTCCCCATCGCTACTGTTGGATTATTTATGAAAGAGACAAAGGAAATAGTCTGGGATCTGCAAATCATCTTTTTATAACTGCTTTCTTGTATCTAGCATTTGATGGAAGGTTTTGATTTCATGAACAGCAGATTAAAGGAAGCCAAGTTTTCTTCTGTCAGCTTGAATGTGATGGAGGAGTTTGTTCTCTCTATTATTTGGAACAACTATGAGGTAGATTGCAGGTATCTCTTTTATTCTGCAGGTGAAAGAAGTATGTATGAATAACCAAGAGCTGGGACTGTTTTCAGCTTGCAGGGGAAGAGGGAGTTTGGGAGTTCTCTCTATTATTTTATTTTGGAAGAAAGGGATTTCTAACAATTATCCCTCTAGATGTTCTAGTGACAAAATAAATTATCCCCCTAGATTAGGGCTGTCAAACTCGTGGCCCATGGGCCAGATGCGTCACATGTTGGCTATACCCACACCCGGTTTAGCGAAGGGGCAAAAAGTCATGATACGTCATGTGACAACACCGTGACGACGTGAGTTTGACACTCCTGCCCTAGATGTTCCAGTGATGAAATAAATAGCTGTTATATAACAAGCATATATAATAAGCAATGCATTCCAATAGCTTTATCTAGTTACTTAAAACATTTCTGTATCGTCCATCTGTCTCTGCATCTTTAGCCAGTACAAAAAGGGTTTCTGCTTGTGTGTATTATAGTTGCTCATAGCTAGTGTTCCTGTTGCAACCGAAATGTATACAAGAGATTAGGCTGCACCTCTCTATAGCATTAGTACAGATGGTCCTCAATTTACAATCAGAACATAGCCTGTCCATTATGGCCATTAGGTGTGATGGTCATAAAGCAGGTCACCCACATGACTCACCTGACATTACAATCTTGTTTGTGACATTTGTCAAGTGAACACCATGGTCATTAAGAAAACCCATTGTTTGCTATGGGGCGTTTTTACTGAAAACTGGAAACAAACATTTTTTGACAAAAGTATTGTAAATCATGATCATGTCATCATGGATGCTGCCGAAAACAGCTGTAAAGGCAGGATAAGGGTCAAGTGCCCAAAATGTGGTCACTTAAGTATAGGGGGCCATTAGAACTTTGGAACCAGGTCATAAGTACCTTTGGTGGGGGCGGTTTCCATCTTAACTTCAAATGGTCTCTAAGCAACCAATCATAAGTCAATGACTATGCCTAGAAGCCTGTGGGAAAGAAAATAAAGCTGCTAGGGGCTAGATAGGTTGAATGAAAATAGGGTTGAAAGGCTTGATTGATTAAGATAGGAAAGGGAAAGGCATAGTAAAAGTGGAAAAACAACGAGTTGCCCAAGATACTGTACAATCAAGTTCTCCGTCCAGTAATTTGGCAACCACTGCTTTAAAAGTTAAATCCTATGCTATTTTGCAACTGAGTTTTCAGTTATTTTGTGGTCTCTTAATCATGACAATCAGATTGTGTTGCTATGAATATAATTGCCTCATGTTCCCATTTTTATTGTGGTCTGCCCATTGTTTTGATTGTTCTTTACAAATGTGCATTTCAAAGTTGTTACATTAACAAGGACTAAAAGGTTCAGATACAGTATTCCAGGCTGTGTTGAATGTCTATCCTGAACAATGAATTGCATGAGAGCACTGAAAGTATATAGTGAGAATCACTTGAGATGGAAAACAAAGACTAATCTAATATCTAAGAATCACCCATGAGCAAGAAAATTGGGCTTCCTATCTTTCCAGCAAGTACTTTTGAGCAACATACTGCTTCTAGTAAAAGGAGTGACATGTATATAATGGGAAATACAGATAACTGTCTGTAGAGCTAGTAGATCTACCTGCCTGATAGTACACTATTTATAAAGAAGTATTTTATGTGCAAGATAATAGAATCTATTTCTCCACCTCACACCATAATGATACATGTTAAGTTAAAAGAGTGTACCATCTGCAGAAATTCAATTTCCATTTGAAGAGCCTCACAGGCATTTTCCATTTCATCTTCTTTATAATTCTCCAACTGCTTTTTAAGCCTGTGCCAATATTAAGAACAAAAATATATCATGCCACCTGATCTGGTGAAATTGTCAGCTTCCTCTTAACTGCAAGCCTAATCCTCATTTAACCTTGATTACCTTAGCAGGAATTTACAAAGCCCCCAATAATTGGTGGGTCATGCATAATACACAGTTATAAATTGCAACCAAAATTAGTTATGAGGTAACAACTATATTCAACAACCTAGAAATCACAATGCAGTATCAGCCAAAGATTAGCAGTAGGTAGAAATAAAAATAATTTGGGGGCAATGAGGTTTATGTCTTAAACTTGTATTACAGATCTTTGTGTAATTTATTTCTGGCTGGATCTCTCAAGCCTTGAAAGAAGATGGTTGTTTATCCCCTTTTTGATAGTTTAGTTTAACCACAGATTAGATGTTTATTCTTGTGGTCAGCCACATTCTTTTTTTATATCTATTATATCTTATTTCATTTATAAACTATCTAGAGTTGTTGGGGTGTCAAGTAACGTCAACATTTAAATAAGTAAATAAATCTACCATATAACTGTATGAGAACATTGAGGGGAAAAAATCTACCACAGGCTGATCCTTGGCTTCAGAATATTTTGCCAGACTATAAGCTTCCTGGTTTTCTGTTTTCATTCTACCACAAAACAAAACTATTGTTACAGGGTGGTGGCTGGGTAGCTGCTTAGGCAGCTTAAGCATTTTGATGATACCTTGTTTGCTTGATTTGTTAAGCACAGCATCATGTGACTGGAATTTACAGCTTCCTGTTGGCTTCCCTATTGACTTTGCTTATTGGAAGCCAACTGTGATGGTTGCAAAAGGCAACCACACGACTCTAGGAGGCTGCAGCTGTCATGAACGCATACCAGTTGCAAAGTACTTGAAACTTGGTCATGTGACTGTGAAGATGCTACAATGGCTGTAACTTCAAGGGCTGTCCGTAAATCTCTTTTTTCAGTGCTGTTGCAACTTCAAATGTTTGCTGAATAAGCAGCTACTAAGCAATTATTTGATACAACGTAAGCAAGGGTGGGATATGTGTGAGGGTTTTGGACTAAGAGTTGGGAAGCTCACATTCTATTCCTTCATTAGACGTATAACTTTACTCAATAACTTCAAGAGTCATTCTCTTTCTCAATGCAATGGTGATAGTTGTAAAGAGAAAAATAGGAGGTGAGATCACTATTTACACTGTCGTAAGCTCCTGAATGAAAGGGATGGATAGAAATCTAATAAATATATTAGATTCAGTGAAAGAGAAAATGTGTCTGTTTTTAGAAGATTCTTCCGTTAAGATAAAAATTTAACTATAGTCCAAAAAAACTGCAAGAAAATACAGAAATGTATGCAATGGCTTTTTACCTAAGCAAAACAAGGCGACAAGCTTAACATTTTAATCAGTTCACATACAAAAACAATAGCAAAATATTGTTTTGAACAGTATTTTCAAAACAAATTTTTAAAGATATAGACTTATGCTTTTTCTATACTTCCTAATACATTGCTGATGGAGTCTTAGTTCGGGTGATACCCTGAATACATGTCATAAAATGTCTTCAATGAACAGGACAACAAATTATTGGTAGTGGCAGGCAAAGTGCTATTCATTAAAAAGAAATCCTGATTTTTCTAAAATAGTTTGAGAATCAGGTTACATAAAATTCAAAAAGCATTTTTTCATTACAAACTAGTTAATAAAGAAAACTCCTGATAAAGCACAGTTTACTTGTTGACCATCAGAAATGTTTGTCAGGCTAATAATGCAGGTTACATAAGGGATATGTTTGAAATAAATCTTTTTTAAAAATTAAATATATAACATATGGATATCATATTACATGAAATGTTTTATTAGCATAGAGATTACTTGAAAAATTAATTGAATGAGTGATACTAATTCCATCAGTGACAAGTTAATACATAATCTTATAATAAATAGGCCAAATTTTAGTATTGCCATAAGTTTTTTAAAAACCTTCTGAAATATGGGAGTTATATTAAATTTATTCTGGCTTTCTTTTTGCAGCCTCTGAACTTGTCTAAAAATTTAGACCTGAAGGATAGAAGGCAATTAAAGAAAGACAACAGAAAACTGAATAGAAGTGAGAAAACTATTTATAGCATCTCTTCTACAAGAAATTAAAAAGATCTAAAAACCAGGAATCCACATGCAGCATACTACCCATTATATTTGCTTAAGTAGATACTTGCTGGACCAAAAAAAAGGCTATTTCAGTTCATTTAATGGTCCGTAGTATATGCAGCCATAAAGTTATACTGCACTCCTTGTCATTCCTGTCAGGAGACTGCAGAATGAAAGTTAACTATAAAATAGTATCAAATCCATTCATGATAAGAGAGGAACAATTTCTGGGGTCATTGTGTTGATTTTGAGAGTGATAAGTGAGCTTATATAAATGTTATATTCTGGGGACAGTATATCAGTTAGAACATGGGATGTGGGCTGAGTTTTTATAGATACAGATATATTAGATATTGGTGAGGTTCACAGGTTTTCTGTATAGAGAATGGTACATTATTGCATGAATGCTGCTTCCATGCATAAAGATTCTGTTAGGCATAATGGTAACATGCAGTTCTGAATTAGACAGCTATTTTAGTGAAACATTAATTCAAAACCTAGCTTCTGTTAGCATGCCTTTATCCAGTGTAGATGTTTTTATAAGCCACTCTATACCCTTCTGGCAATTGTGAGAAAAAGGATCAAGCAGCTCTCAGAGAGCCTTCAATAATGTACTCACTAATAAATGAGGGCTGGAGTATACTTATCCACTTTCCAAGATTACTGTCAAATCCCTAATCATAGCACTCCAAGGAAGTTGGATTCACAGTCCCATTAATGAAGCTTAATGCCATAAAAAAAAAGCAGTTAGGTCATGGAAACTAGATAAGTTATGTTCTAGCTTTCATTTATTATTATAACACTCCACAATCATCTTTTTCCATAGCTACGGATCTACTATTATGTTTTGCAGTGATGTTTTCTCAGGAACCTTTGTAAATACTATGCACATTTGTTGGCTTTAAGGATTCATGTACACAATCATAGATAAATCACTTTTAGTAAGACTAATACAAGACCATGGTGGCTCACAAGGTTAGGATGCTGAGCTGATGATTGGCAGGCTTGTGTTGAGACTCGGTTGCTGCCGTAAGATGGAGTAAACTCCCATCACAACTCCAGCTCCTGCTGACCTAGCAGTTTGAAAGCTGGCAACTGCCAGTAGATAGACTGGTACCACTTTAAGTTAATGGGGTCATGAAAGGAGCCCGCAACTGGGTGTCCTCCGGCCAATGATTATGTTATCATTCCAGCCTTTCAACCCAGAAATGCTTTGGCAGTCCCAACTCAACTGTAGTAATAGTAAGAACAATTTTAGAAAAAATAGTCTGTATTGCTTTATTTTACTTAAAACTAAACAAATATTCCCCAATAACAAACGAAGTCTCCAAACACAAAGTAAAGAAAACAAATTCTCTCATCAGGCCAGTTTTTCAAATCAGAAGAAATGAACTTTGCCTAAGATCTGTTTACAATTCTTAATACTGCTACAGTTTATTCTGTAATTTCCAAATTTCAGAGATATATTTTTTCATCGCTGAAAAATCTTCAATCTTTCCCACTAAATTCATAACAGCTAAAAATGTACATATTATGCATTGATTGTGTGCCTGGATATCTAAGTAATAGAAGCAGCTGTGATATCATAGGTAACAAAATAGGAAACCAAAATGCACAAGATATAGCTAAAATACGCAGTAAAATGGGTAAGAAGTAGAGAAAACTGATTCAATCAATTTAAAGAGTATATTTATGTAGGAATCAAATCATCCGTGCTGGAGATATGCAAGAATATGCCTTGCCATGTTACATATCTGCAATCAGGAGGTATAGAAATCACCATATATGACTATGTTTAACTTCATTGTATAGGGATGATTTATGATCCCATCTAGCAGGGAGGCTACAATCTGTAGTTTTATCAGAAACCAATGATTGGATCAAAACAAAAGTCAGAATATTAATTCCTTCCTAATGTCTGTTTAGATTGCAACTCATTTGCTTGAAGTCAATACAAGCTTCAACATGTGCCCATTATAGGATAGGAAGAGCTACTGCTGGCCAGCTAGATAATCAGTACTAGTTTCCTCTAAAGACCAACTTAATATACTTTGCAATCAGTCCGCTCCAGAGCAATCACTGCAATATTTTTATAGATTACCATAGTCACTATCCTTTCCTGATCTGTTGCTATAAGACCCAAAAGCTGAGTGAGTGAGCAGTTTTACAACAGGATTATTCTCCACTGCTGCTCCAGCAGGCATTGGTAATACACACCAGATTTGCACGTTTATCACATCAGATGCATTCTTACTGGATACAAACCTGAAGTTTACAAGCAGCAATTGAAGACAAGATATCTTGGTATGTATCAGTTCATTTACATGTGGCCAAAATAGAGGCAACTGGCTTAGAAGAAGGGAAAGTATAGGTCAACTTTCTCCTGTAATGATCTAGCATACCTTGCTATTTACTCAAGTTCCTTTCAGAAAGGACTCCTAAAATACATTAGATTAAAACTTAATCTCCACTGACTGTCTGTCCCCAGCCATGGAAATCAGCTGTAGCCAGAAATGGTCACAACATTGGTAGAATGGCAGTCACCGTTTGAGTCACTGTTCATCAAAGCAAGTAGTGGGAGAATTTTCCCACTACTTGCTTTGAGGAACAGTGACTCAAACGGTGACTGCCATTCTACCAATGTTGATAAGAGAGAAAGAAGGAAAAACTTTAAAGTGACAGGTCCTTGAGGAAAGGGAGACGAGAGACAAATTATTCTAGTTCTGAAGATTTCCTTCTTCATGCTGCTTGTGCTCTGCTCTCAAGCCTGCAACTTGGATTCATACGAAGGGATTGGGTAGCAGTTTCCACATGAGAAGGGAATCATCCAATATGTCAGCTGGAGAAAGTTTGTTTTGTCCTCAAGAGAGTAAGGAGGGCCCAGTGTGTGACAGCTGGTGGAATGGACCATGATCTAAGTACAGATAAACAGCCCATTTGGATTTGGATTTGATTAAAGGCAGTAAGGAGAAGATGCAATGGGACTCAAGCCCAGGAAAGAATGAAACTGAGAAGAAAGGAAACTGCTGCACTCGACTTTTGAAAGACAAATTAGGTTGTTGAATTGTATAAATATATTTAGGATTTAAAATGTTTTAAGCTTGAAAAGAGCTTGCCTGGCTGTTGGGTGACAGAAAGGGAAAGGGAGAGATCATTTTCCAATACTACTCAATATTTTAAAATCTACAGGGAATGACAAATGGATCAACAGCTTTTCTAAATTAAGTTTTCCTGCATGTGCATCTGAATAAATAAAATTATTCCCATGTGAAATTCCAATATCACAATGTACCCTAGAGCAAGTTTTTATTCTTGGATGACAAACACTGATACTGGAGTCCATAATAGAAACACTGACACATCTCTGACTATAATAGTTCCACTGTGCATTGATATAAAAAAGTTTTAGGAAATCAAAGAGCAATTGTCATTACAGAAATTCATTCTGTAGCCCAGAGATTACTCCAGAGATGGAAATTTCCTGTTTATAAAATTAATATTAAATTAAATAGAAAATATTTGCTTAAAACCAACATAATCATGGCCTTAGGCAATCTACCACTAATATAAAGGATTTGTTAAGCTCTAGTGGAAATATTTCCTTGCAGATTTATGTGAATGCAGTGTTCTTTGTTCTTATATGGTTTCATTAATACGGTTTCTTTTCCAATAATAAGACATTAAAAAAACAATTTTCTTTTAGATTAATCAAGTAAACAAAACTGCCACCAATGAAATAAAAGCACGATGATATTCCAGTGCTACTTCTAGATTTTAAAATTCTGCAGGAACTCACATCTCAATCAGAACAATTCCTTCTGTAGAATCTGTCTCTAGAAAGGACTCACTTTAAAAAATGAGAAAAGAAACAAGAGACCAAAACTGGACCAGTGTCATACAGCTCATCTGCCTGAATATGTAATTTAACATATAAATATCAGGTATGAGAAAACAGCTGTAAATTATGGATGTCAAAAACCAGGATTTGAAGGGCTGGGGTGTAAACATTAATTGAGTCATTTGTAATTGAAGTAATACCTAATAGGAAAGAAGAGTTCTAATAAGAAAATTTAGTCCAAGGTCTACATTTATCCTTTCACAGATCAGATCTCCCACTCTGGGACTCTCCTACACTAAGAAGCAGTGAGTAATGTTGCAGACCAAGCTTTTTGTCTTTTCCAGCTTGGAAACTGGAGTGTCCGCCACAGAGAATCCCAGGTCCCACTCTGAAGTCCTCTGAAAGGAAGCCTGTTATACTCCTATTATCTTGCAAGGTCAGATTATAGCCCTATAGTAATATTCTAGTATAAATGTATTATATATATGATTCATTATGTGCTATCTAGTTGTTTTTGATTCCTAACAACCACATGAATAGATTTTCTCCATTTCATTTTGTAATCATGAGATTCAGGGCTTCAAAGCAATTCCTGATGTTCTCCTTGAAAATAGTGGGTTGATACTCAACACTGTATTGTGGAAACTAACTGTTCTTCAAACATATTTAAAGCCCAATGACAAAACTTGTTTGGAAACATTTGCCAATATATTTTATACTGCTAACTAATTAGTGAATGAAAAATTATTTGAATTGGCTTTCCAGAATTTGACAAGTTAGATATACATTGCATTTGGATCTGCTCTAAGCAAAAGGAAGTAGTTTTAAAATATTATGAACTGTATTGAATATGTCACTGAAGTGGTGGACTGATGCTGGTTTGGACTGGTTCGGGGGAACTGGTAATTCCGATGATCAGATGGCCCCACCCACCTGCATCCGCCCTATCCTGTCCTATTTCCTTCTTTCTGGCTCAGCTGATTTGCGCGGCGCAGCTGATTTCCACACCTCTGCTGTTCTCTTACCAAGGCTGCCTTAGAAGGTAAGCAGTGAGCTTCAAATTGCTGTATTTTGAACCCTGCGCGCAAGCACGTTAGGCGTGTGCGCGCACGGAACCAGTTGTTAAACCGGTTGCAGCCCACCACTGGTCACATGCTTATTTTATTGTTATATATGTCAATAAATCAAATCATAGAATGGAATTTCAAAATAGACACTAGCAGATCAAAACAATTGGTATTTCCTGAACTACATTTTCTAGAAAAACATTGGCATTAGCAAAACTGCACGTAGAAAATAGTTAATTGATTACAATAGTTTTCTTTATTCTAAAACTATTTATATTAAACAAATATATTTTCTTAGAATAAAAATGTGTTTTATATTTTATAATGTGTATTATAAAATATATACATTACTTTTGCTTTCACATCTAAGAAGCTGTGTATGTTGTTAACACTATCTTGAAATGTATTTGTAGTAAGCAGAAATGTAATAACTGATTTTTCAGGGCAGGAAATAAGTTAATATTTTGTCCTGGCATATGATCATATAATCCAGAAAGGTAATGGCCGTTCTTCAAAGCACGCAACATCCCAGTTTCCAGGCTTTGTGGATTTTTGTTATCAGTGGAGTGTATTTTGTTACTGTAATGCTGCTTTCGGACTTAGTTGACCTACAAAGCTTCTGAAGCCATCCTACGATATTTGTGCAAACTAGTGTGAAATTAAAACATTTTGGAATAAAATAACTGCTAATATATAATCCTTTTATTTTTCTCAGCCTTTTAAGAATTTCTGTTATATCCTTAATATTATTTTCCTTTATTAGCATAAGTGCAGAATATATCTACTTAATGCATGTTTTGCTTTAGAAAATATCCTGAAAAAATGCATTTTGATGCTACCTTGTTTCTAGTTAATCACCAATAAAAGTCACAGATTTTAATGAAATTTATTCAAAGGATTATACCCTAAAAAACTTTTGCAAGTGATATTTTAACCAGGGATATAGTTACTAATGTGTAAACATCTTAAGATTCCACTTATATGGTTTTATATGATGGGAACAGTGGAGCAAAATCAGGAGATTTTGCTAACCCAGTGAGATTTTGTAAAGAGTTCTATAGATAAAAGTAACGCTAGTTCAATAATTGTTAATGTAAAAGCTTCTTAAGCTTTCAGTAAATAAATCTCTTTCTTTCATTAAAATATTTTCATTTTGCTATAAAACAAGCCAATGAATTCAAATGCAGATGACATGCATAACATATATCATGACTCTTGTCAAGCCTTACTGTAATCTTTGTGCAAGATCACAGGTTTTTCCTTGAATTGATAAGAAATGAATATTTCAAAAAATGTTATACCTAGTAAATAACCCCATCCCACCCCACCCCCCTTTTTTCTTTTTTCTCCCTTCTAGCCTTTGGGAAAAAAGATAACACATTTGATTTAAGGACAAAATATGCCACTGATATCTGCACTGAAATTTCTTGGTCCTATCCAAATAAGAGACAGTCAAATTGCAACTTACATTCATTCATAAGACTATTTCATCCATTATGTTAAAAACTAAATTAAGTAATTCTTTAGTTAGTAGTTCATTACTAGTTTTCTCAGCTTTTATAAAGGCTAGAGCCATATATGGATGAAGAAATGGCAGACACACAAACAAGAGGCTTTATAGAAAGATGAGGGACGAGACATCAGATAGATGTTATACAAAGGATATACCATGGATAATAGAAATAATAAGAAAATATAATGAGTAAATTTATTTTTGTTTAATTGACTAAGGCAAGGATTTTGATTATAAAGATCATGCCAAAATATGGAATGTACAGTATTAAACCTAATGGGCATAGCAAAATAGCTGATTATTCTTCTGACACTAATGTCAGAAGAGAAAAAAGCTATTGTAAGAGTTAATATTGTTAAAAAGAGTGGTGTAGAACAAGAAATGAGACCCTGATTATGTATGTATGTATGTATGTATGTATGTATGTATGTATGTATGTATGTATTTATTTTCTGATAACTATTTAATTTGTACAGGCAATATAGTATGACAGAGTTCAGAAAATGAAAGATCTGAGTTAATCTTAAATACAAAGGAGGAAATGTCTATGCAAACTACGAAGCCTATTTCATCAATTGTATGAAAAAGCTTGGTAATTTCACCACTGACCACAATACAATGAAAATAATATTTTTATTTTCTTGGTTCAAGAATAGTTAAAGATGGACATTGTATTGGAGAACTAAAGGAAAAATCAATCGAAGACAATGATTAACTTAAACAAAATTGAAACGTCAATGAGATGTTTCAACAAAATCAAAATACATTTAAAGAAATTATTTTTCCAATGGCAAATCATGGGTGTGAAATTTGGCCACTGAAAAAGGAGAAGACATACACTGCAAGAAGATATACACTGCAAGGATCTCAAACTGGCGGCCCATGGGCTGGATGAGTCATGTGAAGGCTATGCCCACCCCAGCTCCACAAAGGGGAAAATGTCATGATACGTCATGTGACAGCAACGTGACGCTGCAAGTTTGACCCCTGTTATATAGTATATCATTGCATTATGGACTTGAGGATGGTTATTAAAAGTATCATAGGCTATAAGAATGAAACAGCTGCTCCTCAATGATACCAGATTCACTATTCTCTTAAAGCTATGATCAGCAAGCACTGTGGACTACAAACAAACAAAAATTGTTTGACAATAATGAAAGTAGAAAGAAAAGACAAGATGAATGGAAAGGATCAAAAAGTTACTGAAATATTTGTTAAAAAGCTTCACATTATCACTGGGAATAAATTTAGTGGACACCAATTCATATATCAATCTCTGGCTAGGCCTAACTCACTGCTAACTTACTTAATTAACTTATTTGTTCAAGAAAAAAAATATCAATTAAAAAGATTTCACATTACTGGCCTAATAAAATCAATGAGTAAACACTGGAAAACATTTAAACAATGAATGAACTGATAGGAACAGAATTATTTTTCTGCTAAATTTTAGCTTCTCAAGTTTATGTTATGTCTTCTTCAGTCAGTGCTGCCTTGTCACTCCTTATGTATTTTTTATCACACTGAAAGTTCAGCTAATTCATAGTAGAGACTGTCAAATTTCTCTTGGAATTCAGATTAAAATCCTATGTAATCAATTCCCAGATCTATTTCTCTTTCCTTCTTCTCCAAAAGCTATTGTTTTCTTCTCTCAACATTTCTTTTTTCTCTTTAAAGGGTAAATCAAGTTAACCCAGCTAGAGCAGGAACAGCAGAAACAGCTCTCCCACTTTATTAGTCGAAAACAATTTTTCCCATCTTCACCTTCACTATAAAATTCAGAGAAGCTCTCAGGGATTCTTGAGAAAAATCATTTTCCAAGCCACAGGCAATCTATCTATCTATCTATCTATCTATCTATCTATCTATCTATCTATCATCTATCATCTCAGAACCATTATTCTGAAATGAAGAAATAAGGGAAGAAGTAGATGATTTGGAGAGAAGCATTCATAATAATCAGAATTAAAGCTGTTTGGGAAAAAGAATGACCCTTAGACCTCATACATAAATCAATATACAACGTTTTCTGACCTTATGGGTATTTTTTTATAGGTATAGATATGGATTCTTGATGTTGATATCATCCATGCAGAATTGCTGACGCCTGTACCACCATAACTATCACAGCCTTGTACCAGATATTTGGGGAAAAGTACATGCCCACAGGATTGGAAATAATCAGTGTTCATTCCATTGGAAAAAAAAGGGGGGGATAACTCCAAGAAATCCTCCAATTGCCTTCATAATTTATACTAGCTTATTCTGCTTAAGATCATACAACATCTAGTGCTGACCATAAATAAGGAATTACCAGATGTTCATGCTAGTTTTAGAAGGAGTCATGGCACTTTTGACCATATTGCAAATCTACACTGGATCATGAAACAAATATATTTAGATAAAGGGCCAGAGAAATAGCAATAGCACTTAGACTTATATACTGCTTTACAGTGCTTTACAGCCTTCTCTAAGTGGTTTACAGAGTCAGCATATTGCTCCCAACAATTTGGGTTCTCATTTTACCCATCTCGGAAGGATAGAAGACTGAATCAAACTTGAGCCTGGTGAGATTTGAACTGCCAGATTGCAGTCAGCCGGCAATCAGCAGAAGTAGCTTGTAGAAGTACTGCACTCTAACCACTGTGCCGCTGATAACACTGTATCACTGTTCTTACCCACCACAAGAAAGGCCTTAAAAGCAGCTGTAAGTCATGTTCAGTCAGAATCATCTTTTGTTTTCCTCCAGCAGTGCTCTATATTCCCCTTGCTACTAGTCACTTTTTGAGTGATGTGCACTTTGAGTTTTAATTTAATTAAAAATAGCTTGTCCATGGTATCAAAGGATTGGATACCACTTAAAAAATTCAATAGAAATTGTGGGAAATTTGACAGAGTTAATGTGCCAGTCATACAAACATCACTTAATTTATTCTATTAAGCAGGGTAACAGATTAATAACATAGGATAATTAATTAGATATTTAATTAATAAAAGTTAACAAACAGTTAATATAATAATAACTATTTGTCAATAGCTAATTAACAGATTAATAGAGGTTAACACCTACACTGATTGTGGGAAGAATGGAAATGTGTGTAGTGTATATAGAGGAAAACATAAAATGCATGATTTTAAATATAATACAGTAGGGCTCAAACAGTTTAAATTATAGAAAGTAAAATTATAGGTTACTTATATTTTATGTATAAACCTTTATTTTAGATAATGTTCAATAATTTGACTAATGATACATCACTTTCAGTTTATCTTGCAAAAATCTCAATATTTTTCAAATGTATATACTATACATCTTAATCCTGTTTAAACTTTTTATTCAGTCTCATCACGAGTTTAATTGCAAATTTTAAGATAGTAAGTAATCTTGGTCCTCAGCACTTTTGTACTTAAAATTCAATAGCACTTTCCTAGTTATACTGTACTGAATGTGTAATGATATCATAATAAAAATACTCCAAAGGGAGTATATTATTTATAAAAAGATGACAATTTTGAAAGTTTACTTACATAACAGAATACACAATACAAAAGTGAGTTTTGTAGTGTATATTGTATCATAGGTTTACAGACCTGAAACTGATCTTATCATTTAGAGTTTCTTTGTAATGTCACCAATTCATTTTCTCTATCTACACACAAATACTGAAGCAAGGTATAGTTAGAACATTTATTTATGCTTCAACCTTTTGTGAAGATAAGAAAGAAAAACTGGCAGAAAAGACTCCATTATGCTGGGCAAAAAAAGAAAGAAAGAAAGAAATATTAAATGCAACTTGTTACATTATAAAAGAGAGTTTTTACCTTATATATTCTGAATTGGTCTGAAGTTTTTCAGAAATTGTTATTTTTTCTAATTCTAAGCAGTTTGCGATAGATTTAGTTTCCGCTATTTCTTTTTCAAAATCTAAAAAGAAATGACACTGTTTTATAATAAACTATTATCCATTTATACTAGACCATTAAAAAAATTACAATAAACTCAATAGATTTGTTCTTTGAACAGCTCCAGGCCAAAGGTCAAGTAGAGCCTCCATAATCCAAAATTCTCAAGTTCAATTTGCAGTTAAACCAGATTAGGAACAAGAGGGTTTGAACTGAAATCCTGGTTATTCCCAGTGGTGAATGCAGACTCCTGCATGTCAAGTATAGAAGGGAAGGGTCTGGGTCAGAAGTACAGGAACATTTTTCAGATCCTCTGTTGGATGACCCCACTTGCCTAGACCGACAGCATACATAGATAAAAGCAGGGAGCAGTGAATAACAGGCATGGGAATGTTCCTTAGATGATTAGAATGGGTGGGGAAAACAATAAGAAATCCTAGTCTTTGGAAAGAGAGAGAAGAAAGTTAAGCAGTTGCAAATAGAAGGAAACAGCAGCCAGCTAAGCATGTCCAAAGCTACCACAGTTGGAGGAAATACATCTAAAGCAGCATCAAGGCCAGAAAAGCCCAGACTAAGCCCAAGCCAGCATCAGTAAGACCGACTCTGAAAATGTCAAGATTTTTATATGGATTAGTAATGCGAAGCCAGAAGCAGTGATAATGAAGAATGCAATACATTTAACAATATGAGAATAGAAAGTGTAAAACCAGAGCTTATTTTGTGCATTTTGTTATAGTAACTTTCAGAAGTAACGAGAAGCTATGTTTAATTTTAAAGAAAAAAGAATCCTCTTTTTAGCAATAAAATTTGCTAAAATTCCCAAGCCGTGCAGGTTAAGTTTGTTCTTTTATTGTTTATTTATATTTTACGATGTAGTCATTTTAAAGTAATTGAATATATGGTATTTTCTGCTTTCTCATAAAATGTCTTCCTGTGAGGATAAATTTCAAACACTATTTCTCAAATTATGCTTGAACATTAAATCAGCTAAACATCAGGTAAGCAATATACCTGTGAGTTTCCTCTGAAGAGTAGATAAATCTTGCTTTAATTCATTCTTCTGTAGATGAAATATTTTTAATTGAATTGTTTCATGCTCCATTGATTCTATTTCTAAGGAAGTAATAATTTTCAAGTTAGAAATCTATTAACAATGTAATATTTATTACAAAACTCTACGGCATTCCCTTTCTAAATATTTTGAAAAAGAATTATATAAAGAAAGTAATAAAATCCAGTTCTGCAAGAAATTATATACAGTATACTTTTGGATTTAATAATCACATATAGATTTCCTGCTAACAGATATATGCATGTTTTAACTATTGTAAAGGATTACATCTTATTCTATGTGCATTTTTATTGATAGTTATGTTGTCCATTTATAAGAGAAAGTATAATATTAATTTGAAAAATATGTGACTAATTTGAACCTAAATATGAAGCAAAAAATAAAATATTTATGATCAACAACAAAACAGTAAGTGTTTAAAAGTTGTTCTCCCAAATAAGAGAAAAGTAATATAAGAAAAACACTATATACAAGTTGCTTAGTAGCAATGATGCACCGCAGATGCTGTTTTAGTTAATAGTGTGTTGGAGACTCACAGCACAGTTTGAATCCTGTGAAATACTAGTTTAACTACTGCTGCTTCTCACTGGTTCATTTTAAAATTCACATTTTCTCATACAAGAGCTTGCAATTATACAGATTTATCTGACTAATTACCTTTATATAAAAAAATGATATGAAAATTGCTGTCTGCTTAAGTTAGTCATTTGATGGATACATTAGATTCTACCAAACTGTTGAAAACACTACCTGTGAAATTAAAGTTGGCAACTATTGCCTGAATAGTTGCCTCTAGTCACTTTGCTTCTAGAAAGTATTATTTTTAATACAAATTTTATACTTATTTTGATAACTGTGTGAGTTTAATATGGTTTTCTTTTGTATTTTTGCTGTATGTGTTTCTAAGCACAATAATGTTTCTTATCCCAAAGGGCATAATATGGTATCCTATTCTATTGTTGAACAAAGCAGTATTTAGCATGTGATTAAGGGTTACTTTTCGGAGCAGGTAACTGATAGATCCTTTCTTTGGGAACAAAAGAAACATTTTTGTTGCTTTTGATTTTCTGTTGGAATAATTCTACAATCTAAAGTCTTTATCAAACTTTCAGTCTGTAACACTACAAATGCTACAAGAGAAAATTTTTCCCAATGTAGCAGTTCTTAGGAGCCACATATCCTCAACAAACTGGTAGACCATTCTGTTGCTATATGCTACTGATGTCATGAAGCTTTCTTGTCTGCGACTGCTGCAGTTATCCTATGACCAATAGTGTGTGATGCAGCTGCCATCCTTGTCATTATTAATATTCGATGCTTGTAGAGAAGGCCATGAAAGAATGTCTGTGATGCTATCCTAAAAAATGATCAACTTAGCATGAAAAATGGTCAGCTTGACTGCTACCTGTGCTAATTACAGCTCACACTGACTCTAGCGCTAGACCAGGGCTGTTAAACTCCCAGCCCATGGGCTTGATGAGTCACAAGCTGACCACGCCCACGCCTGGTTTAGCGAAGGGAGAAAAAGTCACCATATGTCATGCTATATACTGACGTGGATCGGCAGAAATCGAGGCAGATTCGCTTAACAGTAACAATGACTTTAATTATTACGTCAACAAGCAAGAGAACAATCGCGAACAGCTAACTGCATGAACAGTGTGAACAACCCAAAACCTCGTAAACTGACAGCTCTTATATACCCGAGCTGTCAGCGTCTAACCCAATCAGCGCCCTCCTATTTCCCGCCAGGATAGCACCTCTTCTGGCGGCTGCGATTATGCATGCACCGACTGCCAGGATATAACATGTCACGTGGCGCCGTCATGACGCCATGAGTTTGAAACCCTTGTTCTAGACTTTGAGGTTTAGAATTATTTAAAAAAAACTTGTTACATACAACTAATATTATTTTCATATTCTAATATTTACTAAGATAAAGTAAAGATTTAGTAAGATAAAATAGCAAATGGAAAGTTGAAAGATAAATAACAATAACTTAAATCTAGTCTCGAGTATATCCTACATAAATATAGTAGAGTGTTGAAATCCACAGTTAAAGTTCTCTGCAGCAGACAGGAAGCTTCACTATAGTATACTGTTTTTCACTTTAGTCAAATGGTTATATTAAATAAAAAATTTAAAGTCTGGGAAAAGTATGAGTTTATTTTGCCAGAGAGTTTTAGTACAAACATTTAAGTTCTGCAGTAATCTAAGTTAAAATGTTTAAACTGAAGACCTACCTTTTCTCAGAAGACTTTCTTTCTCATCTAGTTCACCTATTTCAGTCTGAGCTCTTTTTTTAATTACAAGTTCCCGATTTAATATTAACCCATATTCATTGTTGAAATTTTTAATTTCCTTCAAAAATGTTTCATCTTCTTCAGCAATTTTTGTCTTTAGATTTTTCTTATTATGTTATAAAATATAAAAAGTGTAAATGAAAAAATTAACCTTAAATTACTTTTTAAATATACATTTTAATATATAGAAAATATTGGGAGATATGTCAAAGCACTATCTATAATACCCAGTAATGGGTTTCAAATTCCATCGCTACTGGTTCACTTGTGGGCATGCATATGTGCATGCGTCCAGGCGGCTGGGTGGAGCCTCCCACCGATGCTACCTGTTCGCCCAATCTGGGACGAACCGGTAGCAACCACTACTGATAATACCCACTATATTGATCTTAGAAATAGAATACAAATATTAGAGTATGCATTATAAGAGCATAATAAAAATATTCATCTTACATTTATACACTATGGAAATTTCCCATTTGACTATGAATATGGAAAAATTACTTATTTTTGATGCATGGTCTAAACTGCATTTTATCATAAATAATCTCAACTGATTTCAGTATGATTTATTTCAAGGTACATTTCCTTATATTTTATGTTTGTTAATATTAGCAATAACAAAGTTATAAATCTATTATGGCAAGGACATTGTTGGTCAACACAAAATCTGGGCCAAAAAAGCCAATTGCCAGGAAGCCAGCCATCATGACAGCAGATATCCTGTTAAATTAATAGTTTATTGTTAAACATTCAAAGAGCCATTTGGACCCATTTCCCACAGAAAAGAAAACACCAGGAGCCACAAAACCTTTCCCATGCCTGAGTATTTCTTGAGTGTTCACAAAGCTAGCATATGAATTGGGTTTTTAAATTCGGGGTTTTATAAATTGGGCCAACTATTTAATAATTTTAATTATTTTTAAATATTGTCTATCTTTGTGTTTTTAATTAGGCTTTACACTTTTCTCTCTTTTTTTTTTTTTGGATTTATCCATGGTTTGTCTACCGGGGGTTGAAAAGCTCAATAAATCGTGTGCCGGTGGGTGTTGCACATTGGTTGTTGTGATGCATATTTTGAGTGACAGGGAGCCGCAGCAGAGGGGTGAAAGAGCCACATGCGGCTCTAGAGCCACAGGATGCTAACTCCTGGTGTAAGGGGATATAATGATATAACCTTATAAGGGAATAATAAGATTGTGAGCCCAGAAAGGGGAAGTTATAAGGGAATGGTCTTGGAAAACGTATTTAAAGATCTGTATTCCTTTGTCTCATAGCCTTTCTGTCAGCTATCTAGATTAGCACAGAAGGCCAGCTTTTGCAAAAGCTTCAAAAAAGGCTCTTGTATTGTTCAACGTGTCTCCTGTTGATTCAGTTTGAGAAATTCAAATCTCACAGCAATAGTAGCAATTTATTAGTTACTAATAATAATGATTGCGTTAAATAATACATTTTTTATTTTTTTATTTGTGGAAATAAATTATCATAATTACTTGTAAAAATCAATTATCTTAATTTATGGGCTGAGAACCCATTAATTGTTGCCTCATTAGAACCCCAAACCTTTGCGTTAAGTGTAATTCTAAAAAGGTTGGATAGTACATATTTAAAATGCTACCATTGAAAACATACATATGCTTCAAGATTAGTATTCTTCTGATTTAGAAGATCAGCTTTCTGTTTTTCTAAACTCTCTTTTCTTTTCTTGAAAAGTTCCAAGTTAAAGAGCTTTTCAGATAGCAACTGAGCCTATAAAAAGAAAAACATACAAGTTGTGAAATTAAAAACAAGTGGTATTTTTGTTACGGTTTGTTGTTGGACAGATGTTACACATATGACAATATTTGTAAGATTTTAAAAACCAATTTAAACACATTTTAAAAATGGTATTATCTCTTAATTCCAACTGATAAAAATAAAGCAAGTCTTTTAAAATAGGTAGAGGTCCTGCATTTAGACAAACTTTCTATTTCAGAAGAATTTGGAGATGCAGATCCAAGTTTTCTCTTCCAAACCTCTAGCTGCCAAACTTTATCTCTGGTTCAGTTTTCCTTACATTTGAGACTGCTTGATTGCAAATGCCTTGGAAATAGCTCACTGATGGAGAAACAGAGCATTCCATCTTCCAACCAGGACTCACCGTTAGTGAAGGACTTTGTCTCTTTGGTCATTATAGAACTGGGACATGCTGGCCGAGGAGTGACTACATTTATATTGGATTATACTGGTGAGATCAGCTGTGGCCCAAACTACTTATGCAATATATTCTTGAAAGCAGCATTTTTGAAAAGAAAGTACTGAACCTTGAAAGGTGAAATGCTATAATTCAAAGTTCTAATTACATGCTACCTAGTTTTTCACAAGAACATACCAAAAATGTATACTTCCTCAATCAAAAGCAGTTCAGCCACATGAGCTTTGTATTTCTCTATATATTTATAATATCTTGAATGCATGAAAATTAGAAATAAAATTTGTAGAGCAATCTGGAAATGGAATTTAGAATGGAACTGCAGTCAACCTAATACACTGCATTAGAAGAGCATATTTTGAATTTTTTACTATCCCAAAACTGATAAGTGGTGACAATTTTAATGGTGAACTGAATTTATTTTATCCAGCAGAAGTAATGCATATTGGCTTTTTCAGGGTTGTGAATGCATACAACAGACTTTTGAAAAATAAATTGAGCCAAATATATAAGTTAATGTTCATTGACCTTTATGTAATTAATTATGTGAGTTTAAAGTTATAATTGGTTTAGGAATGCTTTTCTAGTTTTCCTCATTTGTAATTCATAGAAATTGTTTCCCCACTTTCACAACCTTCTATATCTATCATAGTAACCAAAACTGTAAATCAGAATGAGTCAATAGCAAATTAGTGATGTATACAGTACATGGAATTATGACTGTCATAAATTATTTTATAAACAGCAACCAAATGAATGTCATTGCCTGTCAAAAATATAGTTCTTGTAATTTTGCAGAAGGGACAATGGGTTTTCTCTTCTGTGACCTTGGTTTACGGCTAAATGAGAGGCCATGAAAAATTCAAGAATGTTCAAGAACATTCAAACACATTCTTTTGACTAAACTGTGAATTTCTATATATTTGTATTATATCTTCCTAACTTATTTACTTATTTATAATTTATAAATAACTTATTTATAGTCTTTAGAAATAAACAAAAAAGACCCAATATTTTAAAAAATGAGATATAGCTGGACAGTCTTCTAATTGAAAGCAATTAGATTGATTTTAAATAGCTTAGCAACTTAATGGGCAGTTATAGATTTTATATCTATATGATCTGCTTACAATATGCTGTTGAAATGAAATTACAGAGATGGAAAATTCTGAATCCTGCCTCAAACGAACCTAAAAAAAATAGTCCCTTGAGTTCTTGCATTTGGAATCTCTCCTAATTTTTTTCAAGGTGGTCTGAAAGGATTTGGAAAAATGGTCCAACCATTTTTATGAAGTTTTGATTAATTTTATGAAAAACTCTCCAATGAAAGCAAATGCAATCAAAACAAATTTCTAAACTTGCAAGGAACTGAAGTGAGAAAAATTTGCAAATCTTCTAAAGCTTATTTCTTTTTTAAGAATTCCTGAAAGTTTTTTCTGAACATGCTTGAGAGCACTTCTTACAATTCCTTAAATGATACCTGAAATAAGTTAAATCATAGTTTACCCTATCCTCTTCTAGAATAATTGCAAGGATTAGATCAAAAAGTTGTCTTTTATTCACATCTTAGTATTGCCAAAGCATAATAAATAGATAATATTTTCCATTATCTGGTTCATTTTTGTCATCAGACACTATGATTGAACTTGATGTCCACATTTAACCACTATCAAGAAACATAACAAAATTTAATATCAATTAATACCAAAGGTAAGAGAATTTTCTTTCCTTCCTTCCCTCCCTCCCTCCCTTCCTTTTGTATCTTCTATGCCTTTAGAATAATCCTGTTGAACACTGCTAATACTATAAAACAGTGATGCTCTGTATGCTAACACATATGGATCATGATAAATTCCACCAATTTTTTTAATATATATGTTGATATATAACAAAAAGAAAACAGTAAAAGTTATCAAGTTATAACATTAGTTAAAAAATCCATTGCTCTTACTTCAACTTCCAATTTTTGTTTTTGTTCACCAAGTTGCTGTGTAATTTGATTAGCTTTTTCATGATTTTTGCTTATATCCTGTTTAACTGCAATATAAAGCATGCACTTATACACTGAATATATTCAGAAACAAACATTCTTTTTCCATAAACATGAAATAGTTAAAAAAATCTCCAAGATATTTGATCAATGAACTGAGTTGTGGTACCAAATAGTAGCAAATTCATTATGAGTACCACTGTGAATGTCAGCATTAATCAGTTTTAGGAAAAATAACACCTTTTTTTGAAAATAGGCTGTCCTATTTATTCCAGAGAATTAAAACCTTCAATAATTTTGGTGAGCCAGAAATCTTTAAAGGCAATTCTCTCTCTCTCCCTCCCTCCCTCCCTCCCTCTCTCTCTCCCCCTCTCCCTCCCTCCCTTCCGCCCTCGTACACACACACCATTTTTCCAGTTCTCCAAAATCAGTTCCAAATCCCTGCAGAAAGGAAATAAACACTTTACCATCTGGCAATTGAACAATACAAAGCATTGTTAGGATATCGTAATTCTTCATGATTGCTGTGATGTTCTTTTATTCAATTACTTAGTCTCAAAGGGACATTTAAAGTTACCATGTTGTGCCAATTAAAAAAAGACACACACATCCATGGTTTTGAAACAACAGGGGACGTTTGATCAGGAAAACTTGGACAAAATGAATACCAATAATAACAACAATAATAGCAACCAGGGCAACAACAAAAGCTAGGGCTTCTTAACAATCAGATGAAGCAATCTGTGGCACTTCTACGCCTTCGCTTCTCTGCATTCGTATCACAGGTCAGTCTGAAGCAGCAAGCTTGCTTTATGTATTTAGGCCTCCCCTCTTCTAAAGATCCCTGCATAGTATCTGTGTCTTAATCTTAATTAAATAAGGGTAGGCCCTGACCTTGATGCATCAGACACCTCTTTTCTTCAGCTTTCTGTTCCACGAGGAAGATTTGCTGGAATAAGGAGTCTAGGTTCATTTTGAGATTTCTGAGTATGAGGAGAGGAAAAGAGTAATTGATCTGCTGTGTTTTTAGCTGTGGAGCTACAAGGTAGAAGCCTTTTCCACAGAGAAATCTGGACAAAACCACATCAGATGTGTGGTGTGTGACAGTAATTTTGCTCTGATTAATAAACAAAGTCTGGCATCTATTAAGCTAGCACATGACAGAAGGGTAACTAACTCTGGCTTGGTTATATAATGTGCTATGGACTGATAATTTTTTATGACGGTGAGGTTTTAAATTTCTCTCGCACCTTCAGTTTAAAGTGGTACCGCCCACTTGCTCACTGTGTCACAGGAATGTTTATTTGTTTAATTCACTTAGGTGGCCGCCCAATGCAAGCCAAATAATTCTGATTGGCAACAACATCTAACAAAAAGTATACAAAACATACATCAAGAGGGAATAATACAACAATAAAATGGTGGCTCAAACAGCAGCAACACTATCATCCAATCCGGGCTCTGACATTTCAGGATCCAAAGGCCTGGAGGAAGAACCAGGTTTAAAAGTCAGAGTCAGAGCCATTTATAGATAAGGAGGAAGGTCATTTCATATGACCCAGTCATCACGAAGAAGGCTTGTCTTCTGAGTCTCACAAGGCGGCCTCTTTTCAGTGAAGGGTCTTGGAATGTCCCCTCACAGTGTGTGGCATCCTAGGGAAAAGGCAGTTGTACAAGGACTCAGATCTATGCCATGTAGAGTTTTAAAGTGATAATCAGTACTTTGAACTGCACCCAGAAGCCAATTGGGAGTGAATGCAGCTTGCAAATTAGTAGTGTCAAACGGCCCTTGGAAGAAGTGCCCATAACTCCTTGCAGGGTTTCATTCTGGACCAGCTCTAGCTTCCTGATGTTCCTTAAGGCCAACTCCATGTAAAGTGAGATATGACTGAGAAGTGAGGGACTTCTCAGGTGCCCCCAAATCAAAAACAGGTCAAGTGGCACGTAAGATGAAATTGTGCAAAGCCCCCCGGCAGTGTCAACCACAATTGCCACATGATTATCAAGTAGGAACTGTTCACATAGAAGGCTACCAAATTGCTCATTGAATCTGAGTGGGCAATGCCCAGAGTCAAGAATGGGACTCCTCTGATTCTGGGATCCAAGATGCACTAAATTCACAGCCATATAGTCTTAGCAACACTGAGCATTGTTCTTCCCCATCCTGGCCTCCAGGAGGTCAGAGGCTGTGCTTGTTTAATTCACATTAAGACACAGATACTACGCAGGGATCTTTATAAGAAGGGAGGCCTAAATACATAAAGCAGGCTTGCTGCTTCAGACTGATCTGTGATATGAATGCAGAGAGGTCAATATGTAGAAGTGACACAGATGGCTTCATCTGATTGTAAGAGATCAAAAAAAGCCGCAGTCTTTTTTTGTTGCTGTATTATTGTTGCTATTGTCAGGACAGAATTTTGACAGTATCTTCAGAATGGCTGGAGTGTACCCTGGTATAGTCATGTGAAAAAGTTAAATACACCCCACTGACCTTTTAACTTTTAAAATATATTGCAACATACAGATATTTGATCTTCATTACAACAATATTGATAGATAAAGTGGATATAATATAACAAATATTCTGTGTACCATCTAAATTAGCTGTCTCCAACCTTTCTGGCTTGGTGGCCTGGCAGGAAGGTAAAGGAATAGTTCCCTGCTAGTGGTAGGCAGGCGTGCATGAGTGCGCACAGCTCCATTTGTAAGAACCAGACATGCGCACCAGCCACTCATGCAAGGGGAGCTTCGAGCACGAATGCAAGACGGCTGCCACTTGCACGAAGAAAGCTTCGCATGTACACTCTTGTCTGCCACTTGCATAGCCTGGTTCCGAACAGGCTGCAGCTTGTTAGTGGGCCATAATCCAGGGGTTGGGGACCTCTGATCTTCACACATTATAAGGTAATTCTTTAAACTGTAAGCAAAATAGACTAGTATCTGATAAAGTTCCTTTTTGACCTTTTTATCTTCTCCTATTACTATGTAGATATTAATTTATGAATAAGAATTTTGTTGTTCATTTTTATAAGAATTTACTCAAACTTGCAAATTGCTTCACATATAGGATGAAAATAATCTATATTTTTAATCAAAACTGGAAGCTTAAAACCTTGGAATCAACATTCTAGATTTTAATATATTATTATTATTATTATTATTATTATTATTATTATTATTATTATTATTATTTATTAGATTTATATGCCGCCCTCTCTCCGAAGGACTCAGGGTGGCTTACATCAAACGAAACAATCCCAATAAATACAAATTAAAACAGACTAAAACAGACTAAAAACCAATTTAAAACAGTAGACCCCATCAGTCCTGGTTAGGGCGTTTAAACAGTCAGGTCTTAAGCTCACGGCGGAAGGTACGAAGGTCGGGGGCCAGCCAAAGACCCACGGGAAGGTGATTCCAAAGGGTGGGCATGGCCACAGAGAAAGCTCTACCCCTGGGGGTCGCTGGCCAACATTGTCTAACCGACGGCACCCTGAGTAGGCCTTCTCTGTGGGAACGCACCGGGCGATGGGAAGTCAATGCTGGTTGCAGGTGATCTGACAGATATCCTGGGCCTAAGCCACAAAGGGCTTTATAGGTTAACACCAGCACCTTGAATCTCACCCGGAGGGCAACCGTCAACCAATGCAAGTCGTGCAGGAGAGGTGTAACATGGGAGTATTGGGATCCTCCCATTACAACCTGCGCGGCCGCATTCTGCACCATCTGAAACCTCCGAGAGGTCCTCAAGGGCAGCCCAGGTAGAGAGCACTGCAGTAGTCAATCCGGGAGATGACTAACGCATGAGTGACTGTGCATAGGGCATCACGGTCCAAATATGGGCGCAACTGGCGCACCAGGCGAACCTGGGCAAATGCCCCCCTGGTCACGGCTGAATATCAATTCATGATTGTAGTTTTGGCTTAGAATTACCATATTTTTTCTGGAAAATTGCTTATCTTTAACAACTAATGCTAGGCACATTCTTCTCACATGGAAATTAAAGCTACTGAATTTGATTGAGGAATTGAGGGAAATAAATCTATTTACTTTAAAAAAATAGTAATTCAAAGTACTGATAGACAAAGTTTAATAAGGGAAAATTCACCTATTCTGAAAGTTGTAAGAAAATAAAAATGTTAAGCATACAACACAGATCAACAGAACACACAGTCAGATAAGAACAAGAGGAAAAATAGGAAGTATTAAAATTAGAATGTTGAATTTAAAATCAAAGGATTAATCAAAGAAGAAAAACTAAATTTCCATATATATATTACAAATTAGGAGAGTAAGCAAAAACATTTTAAAAAATGGAATTAGAGAAAATAACTTAGGGAAAACAATAGGTTGTTATAAAATTAATTGTGTCACTGAAATAGCAATTACAAGAATTTTGGCAACCTTTCTAGAAATATTTGCCCAAAGACTGGATTTACCATATCAAGAGCCTGTCATTGTGAAACTGATTAAGGTTTGGTCAGTTTCAGGCAGCAATGCCAGCTGGCATAGGGTTCTAATTAAGGTTACAGAGCTGTTAACTTGTGATTAGCACATTTTAGGGAAATTCAGTGCTGTGGTGAAAAAGCATCGTATGAAAAGCTTCTTTAAGCAATCACTCTTTCTTGTAATAGGAAAAATAGGAAAAAAAGAAGTCAGGCACAGCATCTTATCTAAATGATAGAACAGCAACCAGCAAACTTTGCAAATTTCTCTCTCTCTCTCTCTCTCTCTCTCTCTCTCTCTCACACACACACACACACACACACACACATACACACACACATTCACTTAGCAACCATGTTGTTTAACAATAATTTTGCAGGAGCCACAAGGTTTACCCTGAAGATTGGGGACTGTTAAAGGCTCTCTGTGGGATGGATATGCCCACTGACCAACATATGTTACTTTAATTCTGCAGAATAGAAGACGCTGATATCACCTGGATATCTTACTTTATTACTTTCCATTTCTACCTTTGTTTCCCTGAAAATAAGACCCTGTCTTATATTTTTTTGAACCCTGAAATAAGATCTTGGCCTTATTGCCATGCACTCAAAAGCCCGATTGGGCTTATTATCAGGGGCTGTCTTATTTTGGGTGAAACAGGGTATTTTGCTGCTATTATGTACACATAGTTTGCTAAACAATATTAACCATACTTTATTGAATAAACCACAGTTGCAATGTCACATAAAATCTTACAGGATAAACTATATATTTACAGCAATAGCTGAGACCACATAACACATATTAAATGAAAACCAAAGAAATCACTGATTGTCTAAATGAACTTGATGTACAATATTGTGTCCTGTATCATGGACTCTACTTAACTTTTGAGTGGTGTACCAGGAATCTAAGTTCCAAATTATTCAGCAATCATTTCAAAAACAAAACTTGATTTGGTTTCCGGTACATTCATTTAGATTGATTGAAATGGTTAATTGTCCACATGTTTGATTAATAATTTCCCCATTCTGTAATATTAACACATTATATGCTGATAATTCTTTGAGTTCTCTGAGATCATATCTAAGAGTTCATCTATTCCTTAGTGTAATGTCTGAAATGAGTAATAATTTTTGAAAGTAGATAAAACAGAGGAAATATTATGCATCTAGGAACTGTGATGTGCCTTAGTAATAAAATGTCAGCTCTATAAAGATTTATGTCTATTGCAGTCCCTGTGACTGATGTGAAATGTCAGTGAGGAACTTGTCTCATTGTGCTTTTCCATATTAAGGAGCTGTTCAGTGATTCAAGATTATAAAAAATGGAATGGCATAGTTAAGTAGTAAACTGATGTTTTGGCACTTAAAGAATATATATTTGGTCTCAAAACATTTAACACTTGAGTGGCTTAAGTTCCTCAGAAGCCTGACTAGAAAACAGATTTTTTACTCTGTCTCTCTCCCTCTCCCTCCCCTTTTCTCTTTTATATAGAAACAATTGCATTGGACTGCTTTTTTCACAGAGTGTACTGAATATTTTTGAAAACCCAAGTCCTCTTGTTTTAATACTTGTTTTATTTATTAACTGCATTAAATCTGAATAGAAAGAACAAATACAGCTGTAATTATATAAAGTATTTGACATCTTATTCCCTTTGCCCTGTAAGTTTGTTGAATAGCTGACAATAATTTTCCAAGTTAAAATATGATAAGCCTATTTTGAGACATTTTAAAAATTAACGCGATTCTGATTTCAATTCTTTAGATTGTTTTTTTTCCCCTTAAAAAAGGGAATACTCTAAATCAGTGGTGAAATGCTACCGGTTCGCACCAGTTCGGGCAAACTGGTAGTGATAAAAACTACCAGTTCGGGCAAACAGGTAGTAAAAAAAAGCTACTGGTTCATCCAAACCGGTATTTCCGACAATCAGCTGTGCTGCGTAATGTAAAATTGCTAGAAAGCAGGAAATCCTGCTTTTTAGTGAATCTAAATCATGCGGCACAGCTGTTCGCCCCCTTGCTGTTCTACTTACCTTCCCAAGCCTGCTTTTTCTGTGTGAAGTGCGCATTTGGCGTGTACTGTGCATGCGTGCGCACAGTGGGCATTTGGTGTGCATTGTGAATGTGTGCACAGCATGCATTTGGTGCGCACTGCACATGCAGTGTGCATTTGATGCATACTGCGCATGTGTGTGCACAGCGTGCATTTGGTGTGCACTGTGCATGTGCGCATGCAACATGCATTTGGCATGCACTGGCACACATTGTGCATGTGCACTCAGAGCATGGGTTTGGTATGCACCGCGCATGCGCGGATAGTGGACTGGTGGCAAACCAGGGAGGATTTCACCACTGCTCTGAATCTTTATATTTGCCTTACATAATATATAACATGAACTACTTTTCCAGTAACCAATAGGAATATTGGTTAGAAAAATGTTGTGCAGCCAACTACTACATTATTTGTCTCATGGCACAAAGAAAATTCTATGCCTGTGCACACACGCATGCATTTGTTGTTGATGCTGAGACAATGCATCAGCAACTTGCTCTGAGAACATCTGTCACCATTTTTTAGGTATAAAAGCACAATTGAATTCTTCTGTGATAAGAGAATAATGAAAGAATAATCTCTTTCCCTGTTGTGACTCCAACCCCCGAGCCCGTCTTATCGGAGGGAGAAGACTCCGAAAGTGAAGGAGAGGAGTTGGCAAGGCCTCCCTCTTCAGGACCCTCCTCTCTGGCAATGCCTCAGGTGTCTTCCGAACAGGCCAGGAGCCAGGCATTTCTGAGCAGCCGCAGTTAGATAGCGACGGAGATAAGTCTTGGCTGGATCCCCAACAGCATTGGAAAGACAAGCGCACGCATCAGAGAAGGAGGCATGCCAGAGATTAAACTGAGTCACTGGACCACACCCCACAGGGGATAAAAGGGGGTGTGGTGGCCATTCAGGCTTTGTGACAGACAAAACTGAAAGCTATCAAGTCATTCTGTATTTCTGGAACTTTGTTATATACTCTGCTTGGACTGATTTTTTGGACTGGACTTGACTATTCTTTGGCTTTTGTGGACTTCGATGTTTTCGATTGGAGGAGATAAATCTCCCTTTGTAAGTAAAAAACTGTTGGCAAGCAGCCACTGGGTTGCTGCCAATTCTGTTATCAAAGGAAATTCTTGTCTGCTGGTTTATTTTAACTCTTGGTTGACTGCTGGTGTGCGTGTGTGAGACGGGGACGGAACATTCCCTATGAGATTGAATATGTCCAAAAACAGCCATTACATGATGCCAAAAGAGAAGTGAAGACAGTGAGGGGGGTGAAGAACTGAATAAGAAACATTTGATGATAGATGTTTTAGTGGCATTGAACTCTACCAAATGGGCTTATAAATTCCAAAAAAGAGGTATCAGCAAAGTTTTTAGTAAGAAAAATGTTATTTGGGAAACTAAGGTCAGAAATAATCTTTAGAAAACAGGCAGTTTATTTCTTGCATAGATTAACTTCTGAGAAAACCAAGAAATGATGTTTTGGTGAACTCTTACTACCCCTCTTATGAAAAGTAACAGAATGATATTTAATTGTAGAAAATCATGTCCTTATAGGACAAATTCAAACAAATCTTTTCTTAAATCCCCTCCTATGAGTTGGCCATCATATAAATGTGATTAATATATAAATAATACTTCTATAACATGTGTTTTTTGTAAATTAATATTCAAGCAAAGAGAGCAGTCTTACTTCACTAGTTTGTACTGGGTTTGATTAGAAAAGGATCCTTCAAAATGTACAATGGCTTAATTTTTCCAAGATTAGCAACAAAAAAGTAGCATTTGTTTCTCCAGAACTTGGATTACCATAGTTTTGAATTAATCTAACTCATACTTCGGAAATCATACTGATTTCTGGATTCAGATTATCGCCATGGAGACTTATGATTGAATTCAATTATGGCATTTGCCACATGCAAAATTAACTGAAAATTAGCTGGATTGTTATTTTCTTTTTCAGAAGCTTTTAATATTAAAAAAAAAAAGCTTTACCGTTTTCTCATGTCTTCACTTCAGTTGTTTTTTGTTTTGAGAAATAATCATTGGTATATTTTATCATATTCCATGTGAAAGCAAAGCATTAATTCTGAGAAAAATATTGCAGATAAAACAAGCAGGTATTCTTTATCTGTGCAAACATAATAATAAATTTGGCTGGGCTTGAATCCTGCATTTGAATGCCCTGGACTATCTCTTCTGTTTCCTTGTATTACAACCATGGGAATAAATCATATTTTATCTTATCTTGCTACAGGGTTCTTTGTTTTATTTTTTGGGAGGAGGGGAAATAATAAAAAGAAGGAAATTATGGTGAACAACAAATGTTATTTTTTCAATCATAACAGTTTTCTAATTTTCATTCAAATATTTGTGCAAAGAAATTGCTTCCCTATAACTTCTTTCTTTAATAGAATAAACATATGATAATGTATTGGTTTTGCACAAGAAGAGAAAGAAGGAGCACAACCATCTAATACTTGCTGCAATTTTCTAACAAATCTTATATTTTGTTACTGGACCATTTGAAGGTCCAGGCATCATTTTATGAGACATACTAAATGAGATACAGTTAAATAAAGATTTTAATTTTAATTGCTGAAAAACCATCAATAAGTGTAGTTATTAAATAATTTATAAGCTATCTTTGTAGGTTGCTTTCTTTCGTATGAGCTGTGGTGGTGCAATGGTTAGAATTCAGTATTGCAGGCTAATTCTGCTGACTGCCAGCAGTTTGGCAGTTCGAGTCTCACTGACTCAGCCTTCCATCCTTCTGAGGTTGGTAAAATGAGGACCCAGATTGTTGGGGGCAATATGCTGACTCTGTAAACCACTTAGAAAAGGCTGTAAAGCACTATGAAGCATTATATAAATTTAAGTGCTATTGCTATTTTTAATGTATAAGCATTTTAATCTAAAACAGCAGCATGTAACAAATCCTAATAACAGAATATTAAAATAGATTCAAATAATTGCAACAATAATAATAATTAAAGCAAATGGAAATAGAAGTTAAATTACTTTAATACTGGAAATTATAAAATTAACTTTAAAATGGCAATACCAAATAAAGTGAAAAAATAAAGATACATTAGAATTTAAAATAGGTAGGAAAATGAAGATGTTCATTCTTTTGGGGACAAAAAAGATAGTAGAATAGCTATCAGACATCTTTTCAAAATAAAATATTGTAAACCATTTCCAAATTCTATTTTAAAAATGTGTAAGAATATAGAAATCTTGGCCTTTACACAGTGTTTACATTAACTATTTTTGTACATTGCATGTAAATGGCTCTGTTTATATATCTGATTTTATATGTCAAATTTTTTGCAACTTAAATAACATTTTTTTAAGGTTCTTATGTGTTTGTTGGTTTATTATTATTTTCGCTTGTTTTCTATTCTGAAGGAAGTTGGCAATCAAAAGACAAGGCGGCAAAGAGCAGCATTTGACTGAGACAAGATCCTAGACCTGCAGTTTAATGAGGTAATTAGTGTTTTAATTTGTTTGACTTAGAACAGCTGTTAGGGTGCCTATAAGGCAGCTTTCAGTTATTTAAAACATGTTTGTTTCAAGTAGATTTTATAATTCATCCAAAAAATCTTTCCTCTTAGCTTGTTAAGATGTTTTCTTTATCTGTTTGAAGTAGGATTGATCCTTGCCATGGATTAGTACTCATTGAGAGTACTTTTCTGCACTGGAGAATAAAATAGATGTACAGAATATTAACATTGAGTTTTACCCAAGAAAGAATGTGGAATTTGGCATTCCATCAGAGCCATCCTAACATAGGCAGCCAGCAAGCTCAAATCTCAACTGTAACTTTAAGGGATTTCATTCTGCAAGACACATTCTGATTTGTATTTAAACTTTACTATCAGCACACTGAGCTGTCTACTTAAACATGAAAACTTTTTTGGCTTTTCCACTATATTGTTTTTTAAAAAACAAAGGCTAGAAGAAAAGGTGCTATAACCTTTAGTCAGATAAATTTAGAGATTGTATAGGTCTGTATTCTGTGAAGATGAAATGTTCTCTAAAATTTTTCTATAGTTATCTGGAGGTTTTAAAATTCCATAGTAGGGATTCTTATATCTGCAAAAGAAAAATATCTTCAATACATGGGTTAAACATAAGTCAGTTCATATGTTCTCGTGGCCAAAGGAATTACAGTATATAAATCTAAAGTTGTCACTGATCGTCTTACTTATGATGAAAAACTGAGAAAATTAGCAAAGGAAACACAGTCATGAACTTTCTGAACATGAGAGCATTTTGGGAGCAGTGTCAACAGTGGATCTTGAGGAAAATAGCATGAAATAGGCACCAAAAAAAAAAAAAAAAAAGGAAAAGGAGTGAAAATAGAATGATGTGAAAGATAAACTATAATTGCAGTATGAAAAAAAAATTAGATTCTAGATTAATCTCCCAATAGAATGAGTGCAAAATAGATGAAAGAAAAGCAGAAATGAGAATATGGAAGCTGCTTGGAATAGGGGAAAATAATTTTACACCTTTGGGGCTGTTTCCATCAAGTGGATTCTGCCACTTAATTTGTGCTAGTTGGGAGGCAATACTGCAGAAGTTCCCCCCAAAAATTTTCCCCCAAAAAATCAGATTACAGTGATTTGAAAGATACCTTTCTCTGTAACAGTATCCTTGCTCTGGAAAAGCTTATATTCTGAGGCTAGGATGTTGTCAGGTAAGTTGTCATGAAAATAAGTGATGGAGGCAATGTATATATGAAACATTTAACAAATAGCTCAGTAAAGAGCAGCTTTTCATTACCTCTTTTCCTGTGGAATTTAAAGATTAAATTTGTTTATTACATAATATTTTTTACTGGTTAGTAATCTTCTCAAAATAAGAGAATTAATCTTGATGTACACTGTTTTCAAATTTTCTCCCATTTTGAAAATGTATATGTATGTATATATGCCATTAGAGATATAGTTTTTTTTCATGGTAGAAAAAAGAAGGGGGGAGAGCTAATGCTCCCATTATCTCAATTAACATCCTAGATTCATGAAAAAGATAATGTGAGTGACCCCAGATCAACACTAAGAACTGGTTTTTTCTCAGCTGAAGCTCAGGGCCTAAAGCCTGTTGTGTCCTCTTTCCATAACCCTTATTTTTTTTTAATGCAAATTGATTCTAAAAGGGTTCCTAATTATCAAATTTTGGTTGCTAATGATTTGTTGTATACTGTAAGAAAATGTATACAACATTTGTTTAAGATATGTAGACTTTTTTTTTTAATTGGGTGAAAGATGCCAGCTGGGGAATTCTGGGAGTTCAGAAACATTGGTATATGGGATTCCTTTCAGAAGTGCTTTGATCATAACAATAGCACTTTAAGTGATCATTGGTCAATGGACAATCAAGCCTCACTTCCTTTCTTAAAAGGCATTTCTCTTACCTTTACCTTACCAGGTATGACGGGTGCAGGGGACCATATCATGCGCTGGGGGTGCGCATACGCTGTTTACGAGCAATTGCGCACTCCGGTCCCCAATGCGCATCTCGTGGCCTGGGTTGTGCAGAGTCTCAGGCCCAGTGTCCACGGCTGATGTTATGTAATGCCAGGTCGGTCGTCAATAAAGCCCCCCTCATTTGTGATCTTATTTTAGAGGGGGGTGCGGACCTGGCAGGTATTACGGAGACCTGGTTGGGCCAAGAGGGGGGGGTCCCCCTCATTGAAATGTGCCCACCAGGTTTTCATGCATTTCATCAGCCAAGGGCCCAGGGGAGGGGTGGGGGAGTGGCGGTGATTATTAGGGAGAGTCTTTGTCCGAGGGAGACCACTGTTCCTCAGATAGCCAGATGTGAGTCCCTCTTTGTGAAGTGGGGCCGTGGGGTGCAGATGGGTTTGCTGACTGCGTACCTGGCTCCCTGCCACGTGGCAGCGACCCTACCCGAGCTACTTGATGTCATTGCCGGGGTGGCGGTGGATACCCCCAGACTTATTGTCATGGGGGATTTCAACCTTCCATCTGCGGGTGAGACGTCAGAAGTGGCTCGGGAGTTCATGGCTTCCATGACGGCTATGGACCTGACCCAGTTAGTTCAAGGCCCAACTCACATAGGGGGACACACTCTGGACTTGATTTTCATCTCTGGTCAGTGGTTGAATGATCTTGGTAGAGGGGACTTAGACATTAAACCCTTGTCATGGACAGATCATTCGCTCCTCCACTTGGACTTTCCTACCGCTTCCCTCCGCCGCAGGGAGACGGAACCGACTAAATGGTTCCGTCCCAGGCGCCTGATGGATCCTGAAAGGTTCCTGACGGAGCTTGGGCCATTTCCTGAGACCCTGACACATGACTCGACTGAAGAGCTGGTAGCCGCCTGGGAGAGTGCGGCTGCCGGAGCTTTGGATCGTGTCGTGCCTTTGCGGCCTCTGACCCGATGCCGATCTCAATTGGCTCCTTGGTTCTCTGAGGAGCTGAGAGAGATGAAGCGTCGGAAAAGACGCCTAGAGAGCATTTGGAGGACTAGTCATTCTGATTCCGACCGGACACAGGTGAGGTCTTATATCAAGACCTACCTAGTGGCGATAAAAGCGGCGAAATCTAACCATTTTTCCGCTCTTATCGCATCTGCAGAGAACCGCCCAGCCGCCCTGTTTAGGGTGACCCACTCCCTTCTTCGGGGGGGAGTGCGGGAGGATCCCTTGCAGGGTCGAGCTGAGGATTTTGTGCAATTCCTGCACGATAAAGTCGCTCGGATTCGGGAAGGCTTGGACTCCGACTGGGCGAGTCCGGGGGAGGAGACGAGGGCAGGTCCTGAGAATATTATCTGGGAGGAGTTTGATCCTGTGGCTCCCAAGGATGTGGACAGGGTTCTGGGTAGGATTAGTGCCGCCACATGTTTATTGGACCCGTGTCCCTCCTGGTTGGTACTGGCCTCCCGGGAGGTTACACGAGGCTGGCTCCAGGGGATTATAACTGCTTCTCTGAGTGAGGGTGCCTTTCCCGCCACCTTGAAAGAGGCGGTGGTGAGGCCCCTCCTCAGGAAGCCTTCCCTGGACCTGGCTGAATTAGTTAACTACCGTCCGGTCTCCAACCTTCGTTTTGTGGCGAAGGTTGTTGAGAGTGTGGTGGCACGACAACTGCCCAGGCACCTGGATGAAGCTATCTATCTAGACCCATACCAGTCGGGCTTCAGGCAGGGGCACAGCACAGAAACGGCATTGGTCGCGTTGGTGGATGATCTCTGGAGGGCCCGGGACAGGGGTTGCTCCTCTGTCCTAGTCCTATTAGATCTCTCAGCGGCTTTTGATACCATCGACCATGGTATCATGCTGCAGCGGTTGAGAGGGTTAGGAGTAGGGGGCACCGTTTTGCGGTGGTTCTCTTCCTTCCTCTCCGGCTGCTCGCAGTTCATGTTGGCAGGGGGGCAGAGGTCGACCTCGAGGCATCTCGCATGGGGAGTGCCACAAGGGTCGGTCCTCTCGCCTCTTCTGTTCAACATTTATGTGAAGCCTCTGGGTGAGATCATCCGTGGTTTTGGGGTGAAGTGTCACCTGTACGCTGATGATACTCAGCTGTACATCTCCACCCCAGACCACCCCAACGATGCCCTTGATGTGATGTCTCACTGCCTGGAGGCCGTACGGGCCTGGATGGGGAGGAACAGGCTCAGACTCAACCCATCCAAGACCGAGTGGCTGTGGTTGCCGGCGTCCCGATATAGTCAGCAGACGCCATCGCTGACTATTGGGGGTGAATCCTTGCCCCCCACAGAGAGGGCTCGCAATCTGGCTGTCCTCCTGGACGCACGGCTGTCTTTAGAAGAGCACATGACGGCCGTGGCCAGGGGGGCCTTTTATCAGGTTCGCCTGATCCGCCAGTTGCAGCCCTTTCTGGACCAGGACGCCTTGCGCACGGTCACTCATGCCCTTGTCACCTCCCGGCTGGACTATTGTAATGCTCTCTACATGGGGCTCCCCTTGAAGAGCACTCGGAGGCTCCAACTGGTCCAGATTGCGACCGCACGGGTGGTTATGGGCGCAACCCGTTGTGCTCGCGTGACACCCCTCCTGCGCAAGCTGCACTGGCTCCCAGTGGTCTTCCGGGTGCGATTCAAGGTGTTGGTTACCACCTTTAAAGCGCTCCATGGCATAGGACCCGGGTACCTTCGAAACCGTCTCCTGCCACCAATAGCCTCCCACCGACCAGTCCGTTCCCACAGAGAGGGTCTCCTCAGGGTGCCATCAGCCAAGTTATGTCGGCTGGCAACACCCAGGGGGAGGGCCTTCTCCGTGGGAACCCCAGCCCTGTGGAATGAACTGCCCCCGGAAATACGCAAGATCTCTGACCTCTGGGTGTTCCGCTGCGCATTGAAGACCTTGTTGTTCCGCCAGGCAGGGCTGTCAATATAATCATTTTAAATTGGGGTATTTTAATTTTTAGAGTTTTAAATCAGCCAAATTTAGTTAATTATTTTAATTTTTAATTATTGTTGTGTCTTGTGTTTTTAAACTGGCTGTACACTGCCCTGAGTCCTTCAGGAGAAGGGCGGTATAGAAATAAAATTATTATTATTATTATTATTATTATTATTATTATTATTATTATTATTATTAATTTTACAGAAAACAAGGGGCTGGATTTCAAATAGCTTTATATTGTACACAGACATCATTAAAATGCTTGTGATATTTTTCTACCAAGAGAAAAGGTAGTTATTTTAAATGCAACATTTCTGTATTTTGTTCTAATTTAATTATATTTTCCATCTGTAATTTTCCTGTTAAGTATATTTTCATAGTTAAATATCTTAATTAAATCATTGAAATAATTGCATCATCAATGTACACAATGTCAGCCTTACCAGCTAGACTAGACATTTTACTTTATTGTAAGATACATGAACAGAATCATGCAAGTCTGAAAGTACAATTCTCCCCTGTCTTCTTTACTCAGAAGAAACTAGAGACGGCTTCTTCTAAGCCTTTTGCCATGCCCATTATCCAGTTGCAGTGTACGCTGTCTCTTAACTGAGGACCATCTCTTGGCCAGTCTCCCAAGGTCATTCCCACCTACCATTATATATAATGAATCCAGCCAAGCAATCTCAGTATTAAAATGTTTTAACTATCTAAGAAGTGGAGCATTTTCTTAGAAGTGCAGATCTATATGCCCTAACTTCCTAGTTCTTTGGTGCATCAACCCTTAACAGATGTACAAGTACTGTCAAAAGAATGAATTATACTGCAGAGTACATGCGGCTTATAGTTTATTGAGGTTTCTGTCAGTGGAATTAAATAGGATACTCAAAAATTCTATCAGAACTAGTCCATGCCTGATTTCTTTAGCGCTGTCTTGATACATCAAGATAAATGTTCATGAAGTGCAGAGAAAACTACAATCATTCATACATACAATAATGCCTGTTATCTCCTCACTTGACATTCTTCAAATAAAAAAGAATTCAATAGTGGAATTAGCAGTGAGGATGGTATAATTTTTTTTTTCTGTGACTTTTTTTGCTAACTCACTGGAGCTATGTAATTTTTAAAAAGAAGCTGTCCACAATTGATTAGTATATTTTATGCTAATACATAGTGGAAAGTTTTGCAAAGTCAATGAAAAAGAAAAGTTAAGATCACACTATATATTAGATGTCATATGATATGAAGCTGAGTATGAGTCATAATTCAGGCATAGAAAGTATGCATTTTGCTTCTTAAACCTTTCCAACCACTTGCTTAATTTCTAAATTTACCTGGTACACAGTTGTTCTTTTTTTTAAAAAAAGGAACTTTTTTTTTAAAAAAAGGAACCATCACCAACAATTTAGAAGGATACACAGTAACTTGACAAGAAAGACCAGTTGCCTCTTGAAAAAGCATCTTTGGGATACACAGTAATTGTTCAAAATTTTTAAAGTATTGTTGTCTCACATTAATGGCTTTCACATCATGATTAGCATAATGTGTTGATTGATTATGCTGGATATATTTATACATTTCTCATGATAAGGCTTCCATCTGTTTCACTGCCTTTTGTGCCAGCCTGAAAATGAATGACCAGTAACCTTAAATAAGCAGTATCTTTGATGCTAGACTAAATTATTTGAGACCTCATACAAACTACTTAGTATTTGAATATTATGCATAATTCTGTATATGACTGTGTGTGTATGTGCATATGTTTATGGATGTGTGGATGGATGGATGGATGGATGGATGAATAGATGGATAGATGGATGGATGGATGGATGGATGGATGGATAGATAGATAGGTAGCTGATAGATTCCTTAATTTCTTAAGTATTTGTCTTACTACATGTATAGAAAAAACAGAAAGTAGAAAAAAGCAAAATCATTGAAATGTGTAATGCAATACTTCATTTAACATTTATACAGCAGGTGTGTTGAATTTTCTTAGCAGCTACGCATTCATTTTGGGGCCTTAGTAGTAATACTGGAATTATATGCTTTATTGAATGTGTACATCCATGTCAAAGAATGTATCAGTTTTAATGAATCAGAAGATCTATCTCATATACATATTAATGATCGTGAGATTTTGAGATACCGTATTTATATTAAACTATTCTGAGCCATGCATTGTTTGGAGCAGCTATTCAGCATTCAGCTGACTGATTTGTTTTGCAAGGTTTGGCATGCTTTTCCCTTTCAAATTAATTTGTATGCTAATCCCTTGCAAGAAATCAATTCTAATTTGAAAGCTCATTAGTTTGAATATATATTTTTAATTAAAGTATAGTTAATCTAGCTTTTTAACTCTATTTTTCCCAAATCAGTACGTATTTGAGCAATAGAATAACAATCGATTTTAGATTATCGTTTTTGTTACTTTTGTAGTTCCATTTGTTCTGTTGTTCTAAGAAATATATTTCATATTCTTTATTTTTTTATTTCATTTCATAGAAGCTGCCTCTTAATGAACTTCTGAGATGTTTTTAATCATTATCTGAATGCATGTTAAAACACCATTAAAGGTAACTTATTTTTTAAAAAGGAAAATTTTAACACCATAATGGAAGAACGTTAAACATTTTTCACCATTCTATCTTAAATAATAAGAACCAAAGCAATCCTACTACATTTTCTGAGTTACCTGATTTTCAAACTAAATTCCTTATCAGAGTCATCCTGAAATGTGCAGAATAGATTTTCCTGCTCAAAGAAAGAAAATAAGGAAAGCCTTCCACCATACCCAATGGGAAAATGTTTTTAATTCTACAGCGAGTCACCTTGGGAACATAAGGAGATGCCATGGGGACACTGGAACTAATCTTTCCACCATGTTGCCTGTAGAGCCTTCTTGATATCAAATTTTATTTTTCCCACTACTTGGAAAAGAAGCTGTGGAAATGGGTGGATAAATCTAATGATGAACTTGAACATAATAATGTGATAGTTGAAAACGTATCTCCCATACACAGTGCAAGTAGTCCCCTACTTATGGCCATTCATTCAGCAACCATTGGAAATTACATTGGCACTAAATAAAGGAACTTAAGACCCATGCCTTATTTTTGCTTCTACTTATGGTGATGTGTCAAAAAGCCCCAATCTAGGACACCACAAAAAGCAAGCAAGCAACAGCCAGAGATCCATGGCACACCAGGACGCCCACCCCCAATTCAGCCCCGCAGTGTGGGGAAAGGGGACTTCTTGGTGCAAAGGGCAGAGTGGGCATGCCCTTTAGAAACATGATCAAGAAGATAGCAAATGGCAACTAGGGTGGTGGAGTGTATGGTAGGAGGAGGTCAAAAATGGGGATGGGGAAGAATCAAAAGCTGTGTCTTATCTTGCTAAGGCTTGGGGCTGGAGGGATCAAACCTGGAATGGCTTGGATTAGGGTGAGTACTCACTTAACATCTGAATTCACGGTTAAAGACAGAAAGCAGGAAATTCTGGGATTTCTGTCACTAAGCAATGTGGTCACATGACGTCTCACTTTAGGTCACTGCCACTTAGCAATGGAAATTTCAGTCCCAATCATGGTTGTAAGTGGAAAACTACCTGTATATATAATTGTGTTCTGTTTTTTAAAAAATTAGCAGTACCTAAAGGATTATCATCTGATGCTTATTATTTTAAAACAGTATCCATCATTAAATTATAATAGAGGGAAAATTGTAACTACATTTCTCCCTAAATATTTTATTAAAAATGTTCTCTTAATTTCCACCCTTTGTGGGTAGTGTTGGAAGGGAATTATGAAAACTGTTGTTGAATACATCTGACAAAGCCTAAATTGAAGATAGCAGAATAGACAATTATCTTAAGGTCTGTATTTTGTCACTGCTTTACTTTTGTGTTACCTTTTGTTCTCTCACAAAAATGCATGTCATCCAGATTGATTCATTCATTTACAAATGGACACATTTATTCTTAATAGATCAATTCACACATGTCTACTCCCAATTATTTCCCCAACTCCATTTATTTATCCATATCTTGTCCTCCATTTTGTTACTTATTGATTATATCAGCTTTATTGTTACTCCTTGCAAGTCCTCTACAAACTAAGTTATTACTGACCAATAAAGGAAAATGTTTAAAAATGGAGACTGCAGGGTTCCTCTCTTTCTGCTTTTTAGCTTCACAATTGCTTTCTGAGGTAGGTCAGGTAGAACTCTAAAATCATCCAGTAAACTTTTTGGATGAGTAGGGATTTGACCCATGGTTTTTACATTAGCCTCACATTCTTTGTTCAATGTGTATAGAGATAAAAGCTAATTCAACTGTAGTTTCTGGGCATACAGCCAATACCATTACCTCTCATAGTAATAATACAATAGCTTCACAAAGAAAAGACTTGAATCTTCAGCCATACCAAATGAAAAAAAAAACCCTAATGTAAAGCTATGGACCTGACCCAGTTAATTCATGGCCCTACTCACACAGGGGGAAACACGCTGGACCTGGTTTTTGTCTCTCGACAGAGGTTGAGTGATCTTGAGATAGGGAATATAGTCACTAAGCCCTTGTCATGGTCGGATCACTCTCTCCTTCGCCTTGACCTTCAAACCGCTGCACCCCGCCGCAGGGAGGCAGAGCCGGTAAGATGGTTCCGCCCCAGGTGCCTGATGGAGCCTGATAGGTTCCAGATGGAGCTTGGGCCATTCCCTGAGGCTCTGGCACGTGCCTCGACTGGAGACCTAGTGGCCGCCTGGGATAGGGCGGCCACTGGAGCTCTGGATCGGGTCCACAGAATTCAGAGAAATTTCAATTTCTCCCAGATTTTTAAGGAAATATTTTATGGAGTAAGGTATATTGCAAATCAGTATCGTTCAGGGGTGGGTTCTAACATTTTTTACTATGGGTTCTGTGGGCATGGCTTATTTTATGGGAGTGGTTTGATGGTCATGTGACAATTCTTTAGGAGTTAGCAGAGGTACTGGTCTACCAGGCTTTTAACTGCTTGCAGAGCTGTACTGATCTACCCATTTGTTTTTGAAAGCACCAATCTACCCATTTGTTTTTCGAACGCACTGGTCTACCCCCACACTGCCTTTTAACACTGATCAGCTATAGGGCAGCCCGTTGAAGCCCCACGGCAAGAGTTTAAACAGTTGTTTTCCTTCTAGCTGATCAGCTGGGACTTGGGAGGCAGCGAATAGATTGAGGGCAGGGCCAAATAAAAGGTAAGAATAATGCAGGGGGTGGATGGGAAGGCCCAACTCCCAAAAAAAGAGAACCGATTCGGTGATGTCATATCATCACTGCTACCGGCTCAGCCGAACCGGGCCGAACCGGGAGGAAGCCACCACTGGTATTGTTGCTGGCATAACAGAATGTGGGAACTTTGCCACAGAGAGACCTAAACCCAACCACTATGATGCTCTGCCTTACTGGCTCCATACCTTCTCCATAAACTTCCAACATGATTGTGGATGAAACTTGTCATTTCTAAGACTTTAATATAGTATTTCAGATAACGAGAACTAACTGACAGAAGATGTAGCTAGAAATGCGTTTTCAAGAAAGCACTAAGTAGATCACAAAATGTTGCCCTTTACTGCTGAGCTACAATAGCAAATTAAACTGACAGAGGATTCAACTAAAACATTTCTTCCAAATGATAGCTGTCAAACTAATGCGTCACAGGAACCAGCCCCCAGAAGAATCACAGGTTCCATTCACTCAGCTATGCTTTAGTTCTTTGAGCAATAGACATACTGTGACATTTGTTAATTGCAACTAGAGAACTACGTAGCGGTATCACTAGAATAAAGGGTCAGTAGCTCAACTGAGTATCAGGATGAGTCATGTTCCTGCTGCAAACATGGATGCAGAAAGTAAAATATCTTCCAGCCTTGAAACTCAGAATTCTGTCCAATCCAAAATTCTGATACAAGAAAAGGAAGAGTCCTATTCTTGAAAATCTGATTTACAAATATGTCTGTTCCAATTTTATCTTGTACTTATCTTGTACACCCATTCACAAAAAAATGTCCAAGTAAGTAATAATGACTTCTCTATGAATAAATGGAATATAATTTGTCCTCACCAAAAGAATGGGAGGTGGAATCCTTAAAAGATTTAGATAATAATCTTTTAACCCTGTGCAGGAATTCAAGTTCCTTATTAATTAGAGAGATCAGGACAAGACAATTATTAAAAGGCAGAAGTGACACAACTGTCAGTAATATTTTGGAATATTGATGGATGGGGTAATTACTGTGCATGTTTTTCTAATACCAAACCCAGAAGAATAGTAAGCCCAACAAATGGGCTAAGATTTCCCAATTTTCCTTTCATACAGAACAGATTGCCACAATGCCTGTGGACTTTGAACATTTCATGCCACTGTGCATCAACTTGAATTTAGCACCCCAGAATCAAATTAAATATAATTAAAAAAGGATTACGCATAGCTCTAAATTTAGGTCCATATTTGAAGCAAAAATTGGAATCCGGGAATGTTCCTTTTGGAATCTGGGAAGACAATTCATAGATTGTTCAAATATTTATTCATTTGTTTATACCAGAATGAATGAATTTATTTATTGATTAGCCCTTGGGCCATATCAAAGTGCAGAGTTCATTTGTTTATACAATTCCTATGGCAGCCATCTAAAAGCTATGACTCTGAGCAATGAATAAGAATTAAAACCAAAACAATTAGAGTAACAATCCAAGTAACAAATGACTGAGGTCACAAAAAGCAACCCCAGTTTACAATAAAAACAATTCCATCCCGCATTGCTTGAAAAACCAGTTGGTCCAAATGCCTCTTGGTCCAAATGCCTAGGGAAACATCTAGATTGGTAACTCTTCCTAAAAAGATTAGGAATCTTTGGATTATTTGGCAAAAAAGAGTGCTGCAGAAATTTAAGGTTCCATTATATTTAGGGAAGAAACTTCATTCCAGACACAAGTAAATTATTTGTTGCAGTACAATTATTAAATGGCGTGCAATTAGGCTTATATTCCAATTTTGGACCTCTTAAAAAATCCAATCAGGTTCACTTTTTATAATACCTAGACATATTCCAAATGTAGCCTTATGCCTGGAAGCCAAGCTGATTAGAATCCAAAACCAAATTTGGCAAAGTTTTTTATTAACATTGCTGAGAATCCATCTGGGTTGTTTTTCATTCTAATATCTGGCAAACATAGGTCACAAAAGTGGAACAGAATTATCAGCAAATAGAGATCATATGTCCAGAATATTTGCTATTTGTAGGGTTAGATAAGGCCAAAGAGCTAATCAAACAGTAGCTTGGCGAAACTATTTAATCCAATCTTTATGAATTTTATACTGATTATTAAACTTGCTGACAAGGTCCAGAAAGAAACTTACTTAGTTGTAAAATAACATTTTTTTTTGCAGTTAGCAGGTAACATCTGGCATATTGCTATCTCAAATTGCTATGAGAACATATATAGCAGTTACCTGCCTAATATTGAGAGTAAAGCAGGTGACATTTTCCAAGTATTAAATTACTCAGATTTTATTGTAGCATTTTTTTTGTTCCTGTTTAAGAGCATAGTAAAATTGTTTGTATTGAAACCCTAACCCTAGCACTACACTGAGTCTCAAAACTACTTTCATCAGCTCCCCATTTCTTGTCTGTGTAAAAAGATTAAAGAGTAGAATGAGGTGGTTAGATTTGTTTTGCTTCCCTGTAATGTCTCTAACATGGTGCAGATTCTTCTGGCATCACTCCCATATTTCAAGGAAGCCATTTTTAGGAAACTCCTAAATGGAAATTCAATATGGAGTAGGCTTCACCACAGGCACTTGAAAAGATGGTGAAAACCTTCCTTCTCCTATTACCAAGCATTAAAGTCTTTTTCTTCCTCTGCTGTAGAAGAAATTAAACAATAACTGTAATCCAAACTATCCAACAGTAACATACAACTGTAATCCAAAAACTGTATCCAACAACAGGAACAACATGTTAATATTGCAGTGATTGTTTCTAAATCATCCAAAAGTGGCTTTTGTTGTTTTATAGCTGTTTACGTAAAATTTAAGGTGGAATATTTGCTGCCATCTAATGGTTGTTAGATTTTGACAGCCCTGATAAATAGTTTTACGGTAATTAAGACATATCTTGGAATGCATTCTTATATTGAAAAAAATAGGAACTGGTTTATTTAAAAGGAAAATTTTCTACTTATGAGATCATCATATTTTCAGTTGTATTTTAATAGTTCATGTCTATACTGAATAATTATTATAGTGAGCTCCTCTCTTTCTGCGAAAACAGAAAGCAGTGAGCCTTGGCTTATCCTTTTTTCCAAACCGAGATCACCTCTCAGTCAGACTGTGGATGAGGCATGGCTCCTTAAGTATGATTTGTAGCCCTGGCTTGTTTTAGATAAGCTTACTTTACTCATAGTTCAACATGTTATCTGAGCCTGTTATAAACAGCCATTAGTTCAGCAGAAAAACAGTGTAGGGAGCACAAGCAGTCCCAGAGCAAAGCCATTCCTTCAATAGTATCTCCTCTGTGCCAGTTTTGTTTTTCATAAACATGATGGGCTTTTATGGTAGTAGGAACAAAGACATTAGAGGAAGGAGTAGCTTTTCTCTGTGCTGCATGTCCTCATTCTGCCTCGTGATTGAACCACCATGAGGTCTATGCTGTTTGCAAATAATAATTTTTAAAAGGCCAAGTTATACCGCACATCAGAAACTGCTGTAAGTTCTAAAACTATATTAATAGCTATTTCTATCTGTCTACTGCAGGGGTGGGCAACTGTGGCCCTTTTACAACCTGTGGACTTCAACTCCCAGAATTCCTGAGCCAATTCTGGGAGTTGAAGTCCACAGGTTGTAAAGGAGCCACAGTTGCCCATCCCTGGTCTACTGTATTTACAAACAAAAAGTTTGTAAATGTGTGTGTGTGTGTGTATGTGCTTAGTTTTTCAAGGCCACTACAATCAAGCGCTGACATTTAAGAGTTTACAATAAAATTATATTTAGGCCATAAATGGACGGTAGGAGTGGCTTAACATGAGGTATGAACATGGGACAATGAATAAACTATTCTGTATATGACCTGATGTTTGTTTAATGCAATAAGAACAGTACACAATAGAAGTAAAGTGTGTGTTAAATAGATGGAATACTGAATGCATGGTTCAACACTGAGCAGGGAGATTTGGGGATGTCTCCTTGGTTATACATTATCTGTTAAATATCTAAAGAATCATTGTGATAATAAAAGAGGTGCATTGGTTGTGAGCATGAATGTGCATGAACTTCTGTATGCAGACTGTGCCATGCCAAGAAAGTCACAATTGGTGGAATTTATAAATTCTTCAAAATGAGAAAATTGCCTTTTATTACTCCCCCCCTCCCCAAAGATAAAAGGCAATGTGTGAGGCAGTCTATATGTGCTGTGGAAGTAAGGATGGTTAGAATTATAGGAAGACACAGTGAATGAATTGTGGTATACTAAGTTTGGCTATGTTTCCATCTTTTTAGCTCTTGTCACAATATTTTTTCTCCTTTGCTGGGCTTGGTATAAAGTTGCTTACCCTGAAAAAGGCTAGTGTGATGGGTATGTATGCATGCATGTAAGCCCATTTAAAAACCACAGCTGTTTACTGGCTGTTAATCATAATTGGCTTGTAAGGTGATATTTGAGTAGGCATTGTTTGTTTATGGTCTCTAATCAATCAATGTATAAAAGAGTACCACTAAAGGAGAGAAAGCAATCCCAGAATTGACCAAATAAGTCAGAAGTGTTTTGCGGTATGCCAGATTTTACTGACAAACTTCAGCATGACAAACCCTAGTGTACGGTGATTAGCAGACAAGTTATTTCTGTTTTCATTCTCACTCTGCTGCTTTCTCATTGATTATTTCTCACATCTGGCTCAGGACAGGAATATTCCATGCCTAATATAGCTAGCAAGGGAGACTTACTGCAAACATTATCCATTCCCTTCCCAGGTGTATTCTGTTTATGTTTTCTCAGGCTGCTATTAGGAAATATTTAGCCCTTCCAGCACTTATGCAGCAATCAGTGTAGGCTAGAGAATTACTGTCATCTTTATTCACCTTGCTCTTCCTCAATCTATCCATATTTAATTTACCTTTTATAAAGATATTTTGAAGCATTATCATAACTAACCAATACTTTCTGCTGTTAAATCAACAACAGAAAGGAGAAAAGGGTAAAAAAGATAATGGTATTGTCTCAAGCACGATCATGTTCCACTAAATCAAAAAGGAAGCAATTTATCTAAATTTCATTATCAAGTTGCAGATTGATGGGCTTCAGCCATTTAAAAAATCTCTTCCACTTCCCAGACCACAGAAAGCCAGTTTTACTTGGAAGCCATGTGCTTTAGAATTGAAAATTGTCCTTTCCTGAGTTATTATTGCTACAAAGATTGTTGACACTAGACAGAAAATGTCATGTCAAAAATAAAATTAGGCACCCAGGAAATTAATTGTTGCAGAACCAGAAATAAATATTTTGTTTCAGTTTCCCAGAAAGTGTAGATACTCATACAGTGATGACTACAATTAATCTTTCAACTTCATTCCTCCATTTTGTCCTTCTGGCTCAGCAATTTAAACAGTGAGTAAAGAGCCATTTCTCCCCGGCAAATAGTTATTTCCCGCTGGCTCTTTGTTTTCTTTTCAGTCCAGCACAATGTAGAGTTACCAGAACTCATACCTTGTGCTTTATGTAAGATCTGCTTCACATAATATCCAGATGAAGAATTAAAAATCGCTCTATCATAAAGCTGAAAAGAGGAAGAACAATGATGGATAGCCTGTGATGACTGCCTGGTAGATGAAACATTAAAATGACTCTCCATTTTGTAGCCCAAAGCAGAAACATACAATCTACCATTTCAATCTTTAAAACATTTCAGTTTACTGAAAACTGCAGTCATAACAAATAATGTGTTTTAATATTATTACCAACTTTATTTTAGATGTTCTAGTAATTTTGCAGCATTGCCTTTTTGTTTTTTTCAAACTTTTTAACACATATATTAATTTTTTAAAATTATTCTTTGGAAAAGGAACTTGTCCATGTTACACCTGTTCTGTCATACAATTCAAAAGAAGCACATACAGCAATCAGAAACCTGACAGTGATAATGTTCCCGTCATTTGCCTTATTTCTTTCATTATAACAAGAGGACATCCCTTTGAACTACAGCTAGGGGGCTCTCCCTCCCCATCTTTGAATGATGTGGCCTTACCCTGCAACAAGAAAATCTAGGTATTCCATTTTTTTTCCCACCCTCTATGTTTTAAGATAATAATCAGCTTGAAAACCAATATAAATTGCACAATTTCAATCGGAGTACTAGTATCTTTTCACAAGTAATGTTTAGAATTAATGAGGAATGTGAATTATATTTTCATGACTGTATAAACTAGAGTGGACCAACTTTTGGAGGATACTAAATTTCTTATTTCAACTGAGATTCTACTCAAACTACAAACTGGACCTTTCAAGTATAGTTGATCCTATCCATGAGCAGTTATATGTCTGGTCAGATTCAATCCCAATGGATTTTGAGCATAATTTCTTCCTCGTGAAGATTAAGTTGATTACATCATCAACCATCCCACTGTTGATTGGAGATTGACTGTGACACTTCCACCATTTGCAGATAACCCTAAATCTTAGTAGCAACATAAAATGGCCTGGGAGATAGCTTAGCACTCGGCACTCTGAAGTGGGGCAATAATCTCTCAGTAATTTTGCCCTCAGGAAGAGCTGCAAGCACCAGTTCTGATCCAAGCAAGGAGATGAAAAGGGGTTCCATTAGCATTTGTATTGAAAGTGGATAAGAAAACCAGTCCTGATCCACGTTTTGAAGCCTGATGTCAAAAACAGAAAGGGGAGGGCTGGTGGTTATGAAATGAACTTGGGATATAAAATGCACATGGAGATGGTAAAGGCTGAAATTGAAATAACTGTGGTAGAGGCTATCTGACCAGCAGGAAGAGTTTTGTCTTGTATTCCCACAGCAAACTTCTGATCACATCCATCACTGATTGTTGGTGTTGCCTTTAAGGTAAATGGTTAACCTGTAACTGATTTCAAACCCTTGAGGCAGTTGGAATACGTAGAAAAATGCTACTTTTAAGCCAGTACAGCTAATGACTGCCCAAGTCTGTTTCACTTGTGAGCTGGGAATAAGGATGGAAAGCAGTGCTGTCATTAATGATTATACCCTGGTGAAACGTAAATAGGGATAGAGCCTTAGGCTTGATTCTGCACAATTTCCTTTTCATTTATCTCTCAATTTCACAGTTTTTGATCTCCCTTATTAAATAGAAAATATTATTACATAATATTAAAAATAATATTAAATGTTATTTGGGGAGGGTTGCATTTTATTTTGGTGGATCTCTTGAAGAAACCTGTGCAAAATCTGGCAAAGTTGCATCGTGCTATTAATGAGCCAGATTACCTAGTCTATTTAATTATAAAGTATTTTTCTTCATACCCAGCAACAAAAGGCATTGTAATGGATCTGGCTTGCAAAGCAAAGACTAGCTTGACATGAACATGCTACTTATTATATTATAAAGTGGATTATACTTTTTAATGGCTTTTATATTCTTTGTTTTATTCTGAGATTTAAACAATTTCTGAGGTAAATCTGTATAATAGACCATCTGTTTTGTAAACCAACAAATATCTTTGTATAGCCAAAGGCTATCAAAAAACAAATTTACTCTAAGAAATCACAAATTTGATGGTAAGAGATTTTAAATCTCACAACACCATTAGCAAATCTGTTCTAACGTTACATATACAGACACAAATATCCGAGGTCCTTTATGACATCAGAACAGTTATATCAAAGGCTATTTATATTTCTACAAATCAAGGATTGCTATGGTAAAAGTTAGATGCCACTTAAAGGACAAGGAAAGATTTTATATCACATTCCACTGTAATGAAGAATATTTGACTAGGTTGAAAAACCGACTTTATATTAAAGTCACAAGTAGACAGGTATTTATGCAGATTATGGGACAGAATTTTCATTCAAATAGCTCTAATTATGGGAGAATCGTTAAGTCATCACCCCCTTGTTAAAAAAGGTCAAAACAATTACCGTGTTTTCCTGAAAATAAGGGATGGTCTTATTTTTTTTGACCCCACCAAATAAGGGCTTGGCTTTATTATCGGAGGGGTCTTTTTTTAGGGGTGCAGGAGGCAGCGAGAGAGGAACTGGAGGTCCCGTCGCTGCCGTCGGCTCCCTTCCCTGTTCTTTGCACCAGCCGAGCAGCCCAACACATCCCACCCAATGGCAACAGCTGCTTCCCTTCCCCGTTGTCTCTTTATCGAGAGGGGTGGCAGGTGAGGCGGGGGAGAAGCAAGACACGTGGAGCGAGATGTGGCCCCTTACTATCTCTTGTCCCGCCCCTCGCTGGGCATGACAGGGTTCCTGCCCCTCGCTTTAAGGATGCAATTTGGGAGTGGCAGGTAGGATGGGTGAGAAGCAAGACGCACATCTTACCTTTCAAGCTCTGTCACTTTCCTCACCGTTGTGTCCAGAAAAACATGTTGTAAAAGAAAGCCTTATCGCGAGTTCAATCAAACTTCTCAAACTCACTATAAGGTTTTCTTTCCCCCTACCAACAAGAGATAGACCTGACTATGGCTATTCTTCTGACTACAATGGGTATGAATATCATTATTATTATTACTAGGGCTATGATTACTGTAACTATTGTGGTGGATGTGAAAATTCTTACTATGGTTATGAAAATGTTTAAGTAGGAGCTAGAAGAAGGGATGGTATAAAGAATGCTACTCTTTCTAAAGGTCAGGGGCTGCTTCTCATCATAGCAGAGCTGATTATGCACAAAGAGTTGTCCTGGATCAGCAAGAGATGTTTGTGGTGTCCACCAAGAGGGAAGCTGCAGACAGGAAAAAGGATTGAGATGGATCCTGACTTGTACTGACTTGCTAAATGGGAATACCCCAGAAGCTGGCAGTGGAGTAATGATAAAGAAATCAAGCTACATTGGAGCAAATTATTTTAAAAGATTCTTCCTGTAAAGAACTTGAAATTAAATATGGAACACTTGGACTTTCATGTGATTTTCTAATACAGTTTCTCTGCAGTGCAAATTATAATTCTAAAGCTAATGTTTTTCCAGTATGTTCAACACAATAGTGGGTTCCACTTACCTTTGCTACCGGTTCGGAACTGTGAGTGCACATGGGGCGCTTCTGAGCTTGCGGAGAACCTTCTGCGCATACTTAGAGCATCTGTGATGATGTCCGGATGGGTGGGCAGACCCTCCCGCCATTGCCACTACCAGTTTGTCCGAACTGGTAGAAACCCACCACTGTTTCAACATGATTTCTCCATAGCAGGGCCTCTTAATACTGTGTTTTCCTGAAAATAAGACATGTCTGGATAATAAACCCAATTGGGCTTTTCAGTGCATGACATAATATAAGCCACCCCACAAAATAAGCCCCCCCACCACCAACTACTTACACGCATGCACAGCCAATCCTGCCATTTCCTCTGGTTGCTTGCTGCACAACCAAAATGAGTTGAGGTGAGGCCGGAAAGGGGGGGGGAGGGAGGGACATGCCCTCCCCTTCCTGTTCTTCATGCCGGCCGAGTGGCCTCACACGTCCCACCCCACCCCAATGGCAACAGCAGCCTGGCTGCTTCCCTTCCCGCTGTCTCTTTATCGAGAGGGGTGGCAGGTGGGACAGGGGAGAAGCAAGATGCATGGAGTGAGACGTGGCTCCTCTGGCTGTCTGTTCTCCTCCCCCTTGCTTAGCCACCCATCCCCTTTAGGTATGCAATTTGGGGGTGGCAGGTGGGGTGAGCGAGAAGTGGGACGTAGGTCTTACCTTTCAACCTCCGTTGCTTTCCTCGCCATTGTGTCCAGGGAAACACACTGTAAAAAAACCTTATCGTGAGTTCAAGAAGTTTGATTGAACCCCACCCAGATGTAATCACAGATGCTCTGCGCATGCACAAAGCGCCCTGCGTGCACTCACAGTTCCACACAGTTACCATGGACAGAGCCATAGTAGTAGTAATAATCATACATTTGATTTTTAGCAGCTTGTCTCTGCTTTTTGTTCTTTCCTCTTTTGAACTGGTGGCTTTGTGGACACAATTTCACTACTTTATCCTTATAGGAGGGGTGGTAGAATAGATGTAGATTATTTTAAAAGGCAGTATTATAATCATTGTAAGAGATGGTAGAATAGGAGGAACACTCGCATTCTACCAATTCTTACAATATTAGGCAAAACAGTATCAACAGTAGAGACCATCAAGTTTGTGGTTCTATAATATCCCAGGACTTGAAATGGACACCTAACATTATAACTATCATTTAAAAACCATAATGAAGAATGTATTCTTCCTGCATCAATTCAAGATGCTCAGACTGCCCAAGGAACTGCTGATACTGTTCTACAGAGGAATTATTGAGTCTGTCATTTGTACTTAACATAACTGTCTGACTTGACGCAGCAACTAAACAGGACAGGCACAAACTTCAATGGCTAGTAAGGACTGCAGAAAAAAGCAATTGCAACCAGCCTGCCTTCCATTGAGGACCTGTATACTGCACCAGCCAGAAAGAGGGCTGGGAAAATATTTACAGACCCCTCACATCATGGACATAAACTGTTTCAACTTGTTCCCTTAGGACACCACTACAGGGCATTGCATGTCAAAGCAACTATATACAAAGACTCCCCCTCATGCCATCACTCTGCTGAACATATAATTTCCAAGTACTGTCTATGCCTAAGTATATATAAACATACTGTATATCCAGATTGTATTTCTATTATCCTTCTCATTCTTCCTATTACCTACTCCTATTGGTATATTATGATTATCACTTTGTTGGTTGAATCTTATGATTTATGATTTATCACTTTGCTGATTGTATGTATACTGAGAAGTAATGCAACGGAGACAAATAGTGAGTCCAATCACACTTGGCCAATTAAGAATATTCTATTCTATTCCATATTCTAAATCTTTGCCATTCCTGCCTCCCTTTTGGAATATTATCGCAGTCACCAAAATGAATAAAAGCATAATAAAAAGATTTTTCATCCTCTCTCCGGCTTTCCAAAATTACTAAAAGCCGTTTCTAGTACTTTTTTTGCGACTGGATTTGCAAGAATCCACACAAATAACACTTTGCCATCACTTTAGAATCTGGATCTTCTATGGAGTCAGCTCATTCAACTGTAACAACTTTAGCCTAAACTTTTACTTTTCCCTCTTTAACCTATGCTTGGCTTGAGCTGCTGCTTTGTGATTTTCATATTCAAGGAAACAAAAGCTCTGGTTTTTTTATTGTCATCAGGTTGGTGATACAATATTAATCTGTGAGGCCCTCCCTTTGCTAAATTCTTCTGCAATTTTTTCCTTGGTTTTGCTCTTAGGAATACAGACAACAAAGAGCCTATTACTGGCAGAAAGATATATGTTCCAATGTATTTTCCAGTACAAATGTCATGATTGTTAGCATGTTTAACAGCTTCCTGAGCTGTGCCTTTGTTACAAAGTGACAAAAGAATAGCCTCTATTTAGACCTGTCAAGGGATCCATCATTAAAATGATGACCCAAATAGATCCATATTTTTTTTTCCAAATAATGGAACAATTTCATCTTCAAAAAAGTCCCTTGGAATTTTATCTACAAATATCTCAGTGCCAACAGAAGGCTTGAATAGACACACACTGTTGGAGGACCACCATACTTCCTCTGTCCAGTAGGATTTAATCTAACCTACTGGATATAACCTGTTCTTTACAAAAGTGCCTATTTTTTTTTGCCTCATCTGGCCCTTTGCTGGAAGTTATCACTTTGGTCCCTTGTTTTTCTGTCTATATGTTTTCATGATGCCCACATAAAAGGCACTTTTGTTCAGAACATGAGAGAGATCACTGGCTTTAAATTGCTGAAGCATTGCCAGTGCACCTTCTTCATTAAATTCTTTTGAAGCTCCTCTAGCTCTTTCATCTAAACCACTGTGAGCAACTAGCCCTGCATGGTACACTTCACTTAATTTTTCAGCACCTTTTTGTGATAAACCAGCATCAAGGGCCCCATTTCTTGGCTTTTTTGTTAGCTGGTTAACTATCTTGGCTGTTGTATGTATTTTTCAGATAGTTTTGTTGCTCTTAATGGTTTTAACTGTTTTATCGTTTTAGAATTGTAAGCCACCCAGAGTCATTTGGCTGGGAACGGTAGCTATAGAAACTGAATAAATAAAAAAAACAAAAACAAGTGATGTCTGGAAATGCTCAGGATGGGTAACTGAAGCAGAAGTATCCATGGGCTCTTCGGTACCATTCTCATTAATAGGATCAGAAGGCATGTTTTGAGATATCTGTGTGGGTGAGAGGCAGAGGTGATGAATGGTGAGCGAAAGTGCTTGGGAGGGGTGGGGTAGTGGTGCCGAGTAGCTAGCCACATCAATGTATCTGGAGAACATCGCTGCATAAAATGGCAGCTGCTTGAGCACTCACTCCCTCTGCTCGAATAGTAAGTCTACTAGATATTGATTCCAAGACAAATTCAAACTTATAAAATGATGACCCCCTCCCGCAAAGAAGTGTTGACAATAGCCTGGATCCAGTCTCCAGTCACCTCCCGGGCAGCCGAGACAAGCCTGGAGGGACACGGATCCAACAAACACGTGGAGACACCCAGTCTACCCACAATCCTGTCCACTTCATCAATGGAAACAGAGTCAAACTCAACCCAGATACTACTCCCAAGACTTGCCCCAGTCTCCTGGATGGATTCTGCCCAGTTGGAGTCCAGACCAATCCGGATCTGAGCGATTTTATCTTGCAGAAACTGAACAAAATCCTCAGCTCTGCCCTGTAAGGGGTCTTCCCTCGCTCCCTGATTGAGGAGAGAGTGGGTCACTCTAAACAGGGCTGCTGGGCGATTTTCTGCAGATGCAATGAGAGCGGCGAAATGATCCCGCTTCGCCGCTTCCATCGCCACACGATAAGACCTAATATAGGTTCTTAACTGTGTTCGATCAGATTTGGATTGGGAGGACCTACAACACTCCTCTAGGTGTCTTTTCCGACGCTTCATTTCCTGGAGCTCCATGGAAAACCAAGGAGCCACCCGGGATCTGCATTGGATCAGAGGCCGCAAAGGTGCGATTCGGTCCAAGGCCCCGGCATCCGCCCATTCCCAGGATGCTACCAGTGCCTCAGTCGAGTCGTGGGATTGGGAAGCAGAGAATGTCCCAAGCTCTGTCAGGAATCTCTCTGGATCCATCAGGTACTTGAGGCGGAACCATACAATGAGATAAACTACAATGATGCAGTTTTCTTAATGAGAGTAGAGAAGTGCCTTTTCTCTCCCTATTAATATAGCCCTTGTATTGTTCTGAATGTTCATCATTTACTTCCTTACAATATAGTTGAATAAACTTGTGACAAGAATATATGCCTAAACTGTTCTGAAGATTGCTTCTAAAAGTAGCACTTTTACCAGAAATATATCAGCCCAGGATAGGTCAGAAAAAAAGCTAAGATATTGATTTTGGCTTCTAAGAGGCTAAAATAAGTCTCTCCACCAGGCTGCTCTGCTTTCTACTATTTGTTCTGGGTAGAAAACTAGTTTTGTCCTTTTAACAAATAATTACAGTGGAGAGGCTTGCAATATACTTTGACTATATTGTCTGATGCTTTATTGTAAAGTTGGTGTCAAATAAATGTGGGAGCAAAACAGGGAGCAGAAAAGTAAATATTTGAAAGAATCATCCAATCATCATTTTAGACTCATGAACATATTCCTGTTTGTCTGTAAAAAAAAAAAAGATTCTGGCTCCACGTCTATGGAAATATTGTAAAAACTCATTTACATTGAAATTATGTCACTTTTTTGTGTATGCACAGATGGTGTAGTAAGCTGGCAGAAACTTTCTGCAATAATAGGTTGCATGTAGTCTTGTCTATTCCTCACTCAGGATTGATATATTGTCCATAATAGCCAGATGTCTTAGTCACTGGGCCAGCTACTACCGCAGTTCAAGATTATATTCCCAGTACTAAAGCAGAAAGTACAAATGAAAGTACATGGAAGAATGACTATATCAGCTTATGTTAAAGTGGCTTAAATTTGAAAACAACAAGAAGAAATATTTATTTTTCTTTTCTCTTAGACCTGGTGGGAGTAACATAAATCAGATATTTATATAATATCTGAAGAGATTCTGTAGTTCAAGAAGGACTCCTGGGGAAAACACAGACATGGGAATTAAGCTTCAAATTTGTAAACATTTTCTGAAGTCCCCCTTCCCCCCAATATTTGGTGTTGGAATTGGGTTCATTTTGATTGTCAAGCATTTCTTGGGTTAGAGCTTAAATATGGATGTCTCTTACCTTATGTAATATAATGTAATGTAAATGCTTGACCAAGACACTGAGGTTTAATAATTTAGGTAATATTATGGTTTAACAAATGACAGTTTAGAACTGTTTATGAATTTAGCTACTGAATAGCTTAATGTAAATACAAAGAGACATTAGCTAATTAAGACTGTATGCACAACTCATATAAGAATGTGGATGCCTATGTGGAGTTTGCAGCAGATATTTTCTCTTTGCACCCTGATAGAGAAATGTCTGCCACTGCCTAGGATCGAACTCTCGACCTTCCAATAGGAGGTGAGTGTCTTTACCTCTAGGCCAGTGCACCACTCACCAATGGTAGGACAAAATGATAAATGTTTATTATGGCAAATCTGTATACCTTGACTGGATTTTGTGGCATACAGCCAGTGTACAACAGTCAATGTAAAGAAATAAAATTATAGTTTATAATTCACATAATTATAATTCATTTATAATTATATAATTTATATAATCCGCTGTGCAGATCTGGATGGGGAGGAACAGGCTCAAGCTCAACCCTTCCAAGACTGAGTGGCTGTGGCTCCCGGCATCCCGATATAGTCAGTTGACTCCATCACTGACTATTGGGGGCAAGTCTTTGGCCCCCACTGAAAGGGCTCGCAATCTGGGAGTCCTCCTGGATAGGCAGCTGTCTTTGGAGGAACATCTGACGGCTGTTACCAGGGGGACCTTTTATCAGGTTCGCCTGATTTGCCAGTTGCGGCCTTTTCTCGATCGGGATTCCTTGTGCACAGTCACTCACGCCCTCGTCACCTCTCGCCTTGACTACTGCAATGCTCTCTACATGGGGCGCCCCTTGAAGAGCACCCGGAAGCTCCAGCTGGTCCAGAATGCAGCAGCGCAGGTAGTGATGGGAGCAACATGGCGCTCCCATGTAACACCGCTCCTGCGTGAGCTGCATTGGCTCCCGGTGATCTTCCAGGTGCGCTTCAAGGTGTTGGTTATCACCTTTAAAGTGCTCCATGGCATAGGGCCTAGCTATCTGCGAGACGGCCTGCTGCTACCGACGACCTCCCATCGACCCGTGCGCTCCCACAGAGAGGGCCTCCTCAGGGTGCCATCAGCCAAACAATGTAGGCTGGTGGCCCCCAGGGGGAGGGCCTTCTCTGTGGGAGCTCCCACCCTCTGGAATCAGTTGCCCCCGGGGATAATGAGAATCCATGACCTCAATGCCTTCTGTCGTTCCCTGAAAACCCATCTTTTCCAGCAAGCCGGGTTGGCTTAAGAAGAAATTTTTAAATTCTTTTAATTAGTCTGTGATTTTTTTAACTTTCGGGCCAAAATTTATATATATTTTTAAATGTTTTAATATTTGTATTCTATGTTTTTTTATCTTGGCTGTACACCGCCCTGAGTCCTCAGGGAGAAGGGCGGTATATAAATTGGAAATTAAATTAAATTAAATTAAATTAAATTAAATTAAATTAAATTAAATTAAAACCCAAACTGGACAGAATAATTCTGTAGTTCTACAAATATGCATGCTGTTGAGTTTTTCAGAATACTTCAGTAAATAAGGTATTACCCCCAAAAAAGGAGAAGAAAATATCTGTCCTTCCGCCAAGAAGGAGCTCAAAGAATCCCAAATGGAGTTTGTAGATAGAATGCAGAAATGGTATTAGGTGCTTTAGGTATCCTGTTATCCTAGAGCTGGACAATTTAGGGTTCCCTCACTTCTCTGTGTTCAAATCTTAATATTATTTTGTTCGCCTCATCAATAGCTGCTTATGATTTTCCTGAATCTTTTTCCTGACATACATATTTTTGTGCTGACTTTTTCTAACAGTCAGTCTATTGAAGGTAATTTTCCATAACGTAATAGATTTGCCAATGCAGGCATTTTTTATTAAATTGGGAACTGCACTACAAGATTCAGAAAACTGCAAATATCAAAATATAACTATGTTTTGGCCGGTACACTGATTAAGGGAAATTTGAAGTATGGATAGATATTTGAATTTTCCCTATGCAAATTCCTGTAAGAATGTGTTAGATTTAAGACTCATCTCTGGGTGATTTTGGCTTACCTTAGGGATCGGCTCCCATGTCATGGTAAGTCCTTGTATGACTTGTAAACTGAGGTCTTGAATGGGGACCAAGTTTTTTAAGGAGCCATAATTAAAATAATCCATGGTTTATATGAATTTGTGAGCCCATCCTATAAAGTAAAGCAAAACTGGCATGACAAACTAGCAACAATGGTACAATGGTACAAGAAATGCCATTTGCCTGAAAGCAAGAACTGGAGGGACCACAAAACAAAGTAATAGAAAATAAACAAAATAAAATATTCTTGGACTTTAGAATTCATTAGCCACAAAACACCTAAACTTAACAATTCTTGAAAAGAAAGGCAAAAATTTTTGTATAGTGGACTCTGCAATACATGGAGATAACAGAAGAGGAAAGAAGGAATTGGGGAAAAAATAACAAACCGTAAAGACCTGCAAATAGAGGTAGAATGACAGTTGCAAAAGGGAGTAAAGATGATAGCAATAGTAATAGGCACCTTAGGCAAAACTATAAAACATCTAGAGCACCATTTGTATACCATTGGCACTGACAAAACTACCATCAGTCAATTGCAGAAGGCAACTTTGTTTGGAACAGCTTACTTCTTGTAACAATACCTTAACATCATCAAACACAACATCTACCTATCCCAGGTCCTCGATAGGTGGACACAAATATCTAATCCAGCCTAAACATCTGGCTATCTATGCAATCAACCATAATGTAGTTTACCATAAAGGAAAACAACACTAATTTATTAAATTTCCAGAAATTCAATATTCAATAACTTAAAAAATAGTATTTCAGAAGTGTCTAACTAAAGTCAACAAAGCAACAATCGTCACTACAATTGAAATACAGTAAGTCTGACCGAACATCCATTTTGTTCCTATAATGGTCTTTCAGGGTCTCTCTCAGTGTGCTGAAATCATTCTTTTAGAGTCTGAATGCTGAATATCTGTTTACAGAAGGCCCCATTGCCTACTTTTTAGTAGGCCTGGAAGCAATCTTATTTCTATTACCATAAGATTGAACAATGAATTAAAATTTGGCATCTATTTGGGGGAGGTTGCAGGGGGCATATCAGGTGACACAGTGAGATTATTGGATAGGCAGGACTGATATCCCTGGCAGTTTAATATATGAGATCAGGATTGTTTAATGCAATACAATGAAACTAACCAGTTACAAGCAGAAATACAATTATGTATGTATCAGTGGTGGGTTGCTACTGGTTCGTACCGGATCGGGTGAACCGGTAGTGGCGGCAGCGGGGCTCTGCCCACCTGCCTGCGCAGAAGCACTATGCACGCACATGAGTGAACCGGTAGCAATGGGATTTGGAACCCATCCCTGGTATGTATGTATTTTATTTATTTTTGTAATTTTATTTTGGAGGTGCATAAGGAGGGTGAATTCTGTGTTTGTTTGGACTATCATTACCATTTTGTAGATTCTTTCTTAGTTGCTCTTCTACTGCTCTTCTACTCTATAACATCTCTGTATTTTTTTTTAAAAAAATTGTCCTTTTTCCTGAAAATGCCCTTCAGAGCGCATTTTGCCTTTGACCAGTTGTATCAACATACAGTCTATGGCCTACAACCAGATCATCAGAGATTAAAATCCAGGAAAAGCTTCATTAGGTCCATGGAAGTCTTTGAAGAATTTAAAAGCAGACAGGACCTATGGAAAGCTACAAAGAACCAACACTGGATGGAACCAAAGGAGGAGCTGACTCCTGGGTCTGATCATAGCTAGGAAATATCTAGGAAATCATTGAATAGACTGTGCATGGGGACAACAAGCTCCAGAGACACTATGAACAAATCTGGCTATCCGGTGGCTTCTGTTCTTTGCAATTGTGATGATATGCAGGCAACAACACATATGTATACCTGCCCTTTGGCCCTGATCAGTGTACACTTGAGAACTTCATGGTAGCATGACAGAATGCAATGAATGTTACTAGTTTCTGGCCAAGATCTGTTTAACTTGTACATACTTCTATCTTGTATTTTATATTTTAAATGTTATATCATATTGTATGTCTTACTTTAATTGTGATGCTTCTAACACAAATAAACAAACCAACCTTGTATCTTATGCAAAGGACTTAAAAGATTCAAACACGGGAGAAAAAATGACTTGACATTTATTATAATACATTGAGACATATGTCTATAGTAAAATATTTAGTACAATATATTATGTTGTCACCTTTTAGTTACATGTCACCAAAGATATTCCAACTAGCTTAGAAAAAGGATAATGCACATTTTTTGCTCTGTACAGAGTTCTCTTTAGGATTAATATGCTGTGGAACTGTGAATGCAAATAGCATTCATTATATATGAATGAAGCTTTCATATAATTTTTGTGCCTATCTGGATTTAAAAGAAAAATAAAACAAACTGGCTTTCAGGTTCCTTTGTAGAGCTTATATCTTAATTCTTCATTCCATCACAGCTGAATATCAGTTTTATATTTTAATATGAAGTTATTTTAAACTTTCTTTGATGTTTTTGTATATAGTGATGCTTTAGAAAATACTGCTTGATTAATACTATATTTGTGCAGTGAGAAAAGAGCTTTACACTGCTTATATAAACCATGTTAAATATATAAACATGTTCTATTTGTATTTGTAAAAAATAAAATAAAATAAAAATTATATCATTCAAGCATTGCCCAATCACATCACCCAGGTTTTATTTGAAAACCTCTGCAAGGTCAGTTTGAGTCTACATATAATTAGTATTTAAAAGACATGGACACATAAAATGCTAAGGAGATTGCTTCCAGTAAATGGATTTTTGGACTTAATATTCTTATGGTGATATTTCATAGAAGTAAATTCCACTTACCTAATATATTTTGATGGAGGTGAAAGTATCACTGAAGAGATAGCACTACAATACCAAATTTTGTTTTAAATCCTAGGGTCTGTATATGGGCAAAAGTCAGAGGAGTTAAATATGCCCAAATCCAGTTGAACCAATAGATTTCAAGCTTTCTTTATATCATAAATCAGTGAAATATTAAGAGAGTTGGGGAGAGTAGAGTACAGAACAAATGCGCTCAGCCATAAATCTCAAATGGCAGCATTGTTCTTATCGCCAATCTTCCCCTTTAACCTTTATTTTTGTGAGGATAAAAATGAAACATCTTCATGTGTGCCATCCTGAGTTAAATAAAAATGGGATACATATAATCAGTATACTGGCATATGGAAACATAATAAATTATCATGATCACAATTTATCTTCCATTTTATGTTTATCTAATTACATAATAATTAATCATTGAGAGCCAGTTTGATGTAGTAAGACTAGAAACTAGGAGACTGTGAGTTCTAATCCCAACTTTAAAACATGAAACCAGCTGAATGAGCTTGGCCCAGTCACTCTCTGTCTCAGCCCTAGAAAGAAGGCAATGGCAAAACAGTTCTGGAAAACTTTGCCAAGAAAATTGCAGGGACTTGTTCAGGCAGCCCCCAGGAGTCAACTCATGAATATTGAAGTTGAACCTGGATTCTCACCACATGGGGAAGAGGCACCAGATGCAGTAGCAAAGAAATGTTGTGGACCATTTACCTTGTAGCAGCTCAAGCATCCTTTACCTTTTGCACTCAAACATCAGAAATAACATATTGACCAATTGTGTGTATGTCTGCTTTTTCATGTGAAGATACTGGTTGCCCTTGACTTACAACAGTTCATTTAGTGACCATTCAAAGTTATAATGGCACTGAAAAAAGTGACATTTTTTTTTCACACTTACTACCATTACAGCATCCCATGGTCACATGATCAAAATCCAGACTTTGGCATCTGACTCATATTTATGACAGATGTGGTGTCCTGAGGTCATATGATCATCTTTTGCAAGCTTCTGATAAGCAAAGTCAATGGGGAAGCCAGATGCACTTAAATGTGTTACTAATTTAACACCTCCAGCGATTCACTTAACAACTGTGGCCAGAAAGTTCATAAAATGAGGCAAAACTCACTTAACAAATGTCTCACTTAACACAATTTTGGCCTTGATTGTGGTCGTAAGTCTAGGACTACCTGTACTGTGGCTTTTACCATCAATTTATCCTTTAGCATTCATTTTATGCTGATCACTTTGGGACATAATTCAAGATGTGCTTTGGGAGGGAGATTGGAATGGACTGAAAGGGAATTTATATCTGAGTAAATTTAAAATGAGGACGTTGATCAGTTTTAAGCCATACTGACATATGTGAGAGTAAATCTCCCTGAACACAATACGCCTTCTGAGAAATGTACCTAAGATTGTTTTTCCCCTGTTTCCGAGGATATTTGTAGACTTGACTTTCTTTTCCTGCTCTTCAGTAAATGTCAAAAGATCTGTAAATATTGAGAAGCTAACTTGAGTTTTGTTGTATGTGTGCACAGAGATAAAACTTTAGATTTTTTAAAATCTAATTTGCATTGTTTTTTAGATTTTGGGGATATTTTGGGAGGGGGAGATTCTCTATATAAGTAGAAACTGTGTGAAAATAGCTGACAGTTCTCTGCTAGAGCCATCTGTCATATAGCTGTGACATATGTTTGATTTGTTTATTCAGGACTGAAGTGTAAATTGATACATTGAAGTAATGTTTGACTTTAGCGATTAGTGAGTATCTGAACAGATACAACAAGTACATTCCTGTACACATTTTCCCAAGCCTGATAACATTTTCAAAGGAATGGTCACATACACAAAATCTTACCCACTTTCTTCACATATACGCAACAGAAAGATTATGAGATTAATTTCATCCAGCTCTTCGTTTACTTGGCATGGTTTACCCTCAACTCTACCTAATTCAGAAGAAATTAATCTATGCTCCTGAGGACCAGCAACTTAATTCAGTACCCCCTACCTTGTTGTTCTCCATATTGTTGGCTAGTGAGGGCAATGGTGGCGGGGTGGTGGTGGTGGTACAGGAATTTAAATAACACCGTTAAAAGCTATTTGTTGGGCAAGCTAATTAAATTAATGTGTTTAAGGTCGCAGCCCTAGCAAACATGGTGCCACTCTGCTCCTAATCCCAAAACTTGGGATAGATGTGGTAGTGGAGGATGTGTTCCCTGCTGGTTTCACAGGAGATATTAACTTCCCTTGTTTCTTTCTGCTGACAATGTTTTGGAAATTTGAAAAAAAAAAAAGTGTGCTACAGCCAAGCTACCTGCAGCAAAAAGGCCATCCCTAATCGATATAATTCGTAAGATAAAAGGGGCCATGCACGCCTTTGTTCTTGAATGGATAATTTAACTGCCTGTGACATTTATCCAATACTTGATAGCAACAGTCAATACAAGCCAGCGGGAGCGGGGTTATCTTTGAAACAGACCGACCCTCAAGAGCACCGCGCTTGTTCCTCCTCTCACCCTGTTACAAGCTCCGGCCAAGGGGCTTTCCGAGATTTCCCCGAGATTGGCTGCTTTGCTCCCTTGCGCACCTGGAAACGCGCGCAGGCTGGTCGTGGGAAGGGCGCCTGAAAGTTCCTTTCCTTGGCAAACGGGAAAAGCAGGGACGCGCTCAGTGGAAAAAAAAAGAGAAAAAAAAAGCGAAAGGGAGGCGCCTTCCGCAAAAGCGCTTGCTTGCTGGGAAGGGTCTACACAAGAACGGTGGTCGAGGACTGTCAGGCGAGACAGTCCTGAGCGCGAACCAATTTCTCCAAACCCACGGCTCCTTTGGCTTATAACTAAAGCTCCATTGAGCCCTTTCTTTCTTTCTTTCTTTCTTTCTTTCTTTCTTTCTTTCTTTCTTTCTTTCTTTCTCTTTCTTTTCTCTCTCTCTCTCTTTTTCTTTCTTTCTTTCCATCCATCCTTGATTTATAACATCGCCTCTCCTCCCCCGTCCGGTTGGTACTAAAGCTCCCTCCCGCGTCCACTCGCGAACGAACGTGGCGTCTTGCTTTTTTTTTTTTTTTTTTGATGGCGACTGGGTGAAACCTAACCGAGCGCAGGAAAAAAAACTTTTCCGGGAACGGGGGACGAGAGCCGTCGCCTTTGCTTTCTCCGACTCTGCCCCGTTCAGTCCAGCGGAGGGACTTTCCTCCCGTGGAAGCGAGAGCGGTTTGCTTCGAGAGCAAGAGCTGCACCTGCTGGAGCGCTTTCTCCGGCGGGATCGAGAGCCCCGGCCGTTGCGCGTGTCTCTTCGTCCAATAGAGGGGGCGACTGGAGCGCGTCGAGAAACGCCGGCGGCGCTACAAAAAGGCTTTTTTTTTTGGTTGTTGCTCCGGAGGCTTCGGTGGGGCTGGCCGCTTATCTAGTGCCTTTCTCCGAGAATCGAGCTCGGACCCAGCTAATTGGGCGCAGACCCTGAAAGGCTGCAGGTTTCGGGGAGGTGAAAAAAGTCCCTTCAGAGAAGGCAGAGGGACCCCTTGGGCTAACCCGGAGGTCGCCCGCAGACTTGGAGGCTGCTGTAAAGGAGACCGGCGGCGGGTTGTCGGACGGCAGCGGGACTGGGAAACCAACCTCTGGATCACTGTTCCTTTTCTCCCCCCCTCTCTCTGCTTTCTTGGAGTTCCTGCTAGGGGGAGACGTTGCCCCCCCCCCCCCCCCTGAAAAAGAGGCTGGGGAAGCTCCAGCTCCGAATTGCGCTCCCGCGCTTGAAGTGGGAAAGGCTGGCTCTCGTTCTCGCTCGCTTTTATTGAGAAATCGACCCTTCTGTTTTCCGGGATCCTGGGATGTAAGCTCCTCCATGTGAGAAAATCTTCGTCTTTCGCCTCGCCTCCCCCTCCTTTTGCAGAGCAGCTGCTCTTGCTTTTGCTCCCGGTGGACCGAAGAGAGAGAGAGAGAGAGAGAGAGAGAGAGAGAGAGAGAGAGAGAGAGAGGAGAGGGTGGGGATTTCTTTCTTTCTTTCTTTTTCTCTCTCCCCCTCTCCCTTGTAAATTCAATGGATATGAACTTGGTGGCTTTGGAACCTTGCTGGTTTGGAATATCTTAGGTGCTGAGATCGCCTTCTGGAGCGACGGAAGTAAGTTCGTTGGAGGGAAGGATTTGTCGAAGAGCAAGATGCCTCTGGCTACCTTCTACTTGGTGTTGCCCTTAATGGGTAAGTGGCCGGTGCGTTAAATCATTGGTATGTGACTGTACAATTTTTCTTGGCTTTGTGAGTTCCAAGCAGTGGCTGATTGCCGATTGATTCTCTTGGAAAGACACGGTGGTCTGCCAGTTTTACACCAATATTTGCAACGCGGCGAATGGATTTTTACACTATAATTCAGCGCCTGCTTACTTGGCTGTAGGTCTCGTTGGAATTTAGTTGGGCTTACTTCTGAGTAAAATTTACACAGGGTGGTGCTGTTTGCAAAAGATATGCTGCTTTTGATTTTTAAACTGGAAGTAAGTTGGAAGTAAAACTTTCCAGTAAATTCATCTTTATTAGAAGAAAGTGAGGGTTGTAATTTATAAAAGGTATAGTTGTATCCTGACTGTTCTGAGCTGTGACAATAAAAGTGACTTGTACCTCCAGTCTGCTGTGGCTTGCAAATAGATATGGGGTGTGTTTGAGTGCACACAGCCCAGTTTGTTTTTTTATTGGAAAGGAAATAAAGAACTAAAAGATGACCATATTGGTTGTACCAAGAATGCTGGAGGAAGAGGAATTTGAAAATTCCTCTTGTTGTTTTTAAATCTTTCCAGTGGAAGACATCAGAAGCCTAGCTTTTTAAAAAGAAGCTGAAGTTTGAAAGATTCCTGGATGTTTAAGAATATTGCTCTCATTTGACCTTTTTCCTGACTGAAGTTAAAATCACAACACTGCCTTTGTGCAAATGAACGTTTAACTTCCTAATGCTGTTGTTAGAGCATAAAGGGGATGGTTTCTATACTTTGAAAGTTAACTTCCATAAATATGGATTTTCCAAGGAAAATGAAATTTGGGAGAAAAAAACTGGCTGTAAAATGGGGGTAATAGGTGAGATGACTTTATCTTACACAGCTGATGTATTGATTTGGCAATGATTTTTTTAAAAAACATTCAATTTTAAAGAATTTCCTGAAGAGGGAGAGATGTTAGCTTTCCATTTGCCAAGTTCTCTTTGGTGCCTTTGCTATCCTGAGAAAGGCAACCAAAGCCAAGCTCTCTTGGCCTTTCCCTCCCCCCCTCCTTGGATCCTTGTAATTATTGTAGGTTTGTGTATGTTCTCTTGGACTGACCTCTCAGGGGTTGACAGGTTCTCTTTTGCTCTCTTTGAATGCAGAAGTGCTCTTCTCGGCTGAAGTGAGTGGGCTGCTTGGAGGAGACCATCTGGATTGTGTGAAAGCCAGCGACCAGTGTCTCAGAGAGCAGAGCTGCAGCACTAAATACAGGACACTGAGGCAGTGTGTAGCTGGCAAAGAGAGCAACTTCAGCCGGGCAGCAGGCCTGGAGGCAAAGGACGAGTGCAAAAGCGCCATGGAGGCTCTCAAGCAGAAATCCCTCTATAATTGCCGCTGCAAAAGAGGCATGAAAAAGGAGAAAAACTGTCTGCGTATTTACTGGAGCATGTACCAAAGCTTACAGGGTACGTAGTTGTCATACACAACATCTTTCCCTGCCTCCTTCCTTCCCCAGTGCTAGAAAGGAATGCCCTCTGTCCTGTCCCCCAGGTCCTCCATCAGCTGACCTTGTAATTTTCTTTGTGCTCTTTGGCTGCAGAGGGAGGACCACTAATGCCACCCAGCCAGAGCAGCTGTTGCTGTTTCCTATTGTTGAAAATGAAAACTCAAAAAGATTTTCCCCAGAAGGGACTCCTCTGACCTTTGTAAACCAAAGTCAAAAGGGGAGTACAGATCTACAAAGCGGTTGAATTAGGAACTTCCCCTCCTCCCAGCAAAGACCATCAGCCTTCGTTAATGAAATCTAAAGTCGGGAGATTATACAGGCCAATTTCTCACCTCTGAGGTCAAATTGAAGTCACACCTCCTTTAGCCAAGCTACCCAAGACATATCTAACAGCAGCATCCTTTCTGTAGTGTGGGAGTAGATGAATTTTGGGAAAAGCTTCCTTTAATAACATGCTGACATCAAGCCAATGAAAAAAATTATAGTCATTGTTTCCTGAGGCAATAGGGATCTCCAGCATATGGCTCTTGTTGACAATTTAAAGTTCAGCTATGCTATTCTTGTTATTCTATATGTCTTACAAGAATGTCTCTTTATATCTGTGAGGCTTAGCTGAATCAATATTTGCTGCTAAACAAAATAGTTTAACTTTGGATTATTGACGGTAGCTTCCTACTTGGGGTCTTTCATCCAAGTATCTGAATGCATTTTTATTTCTCAGATTTATACTCTGCTTTATTCATTATTTTCTCAAGGCAGTGGTTTTTGGCTTATGTGATAAAACAGGCTGACAAAAAACAAGTAGCCAAGCCTAGGGTCTCCATTGCTTCAAGTAAAATGGTAGAATTTTTGTCCCAGCTTTGAGGAAGGCTGGTGGCCTGTATCTCACATATTAAACAGATGAGTTTTCCCACAGAATTCTTTAAACACCCATACATTTCTCATAGAATGTCAAATTTAAGATTTTTTTGAGGAAAAAAATTATTGTGATTCTCATAGATGTATGGATGAGGTTTTTTCCTTAGTTTTCTGGCACTCTCTTAACTAAGAAAAATACTTGTTCCACGTGTATTGGATGCAGTTAGATGTAGATCTAAATCTATTTGGTTTACAAGAAAAGTTGAAAAAAGTACTTTTTTTCTCTTAAGATCTCTAGAAAATGATTATTATAAATATAACATCCCCTGCCATTTTTTTAAAAAAAACATTTTTGACTTCTCTTAGTATTATTTATTTGATTTCTGTATTACCTTTTATTTGGAAGTAAGTACAAAGTATTTATAAAATATAATAATGATTGAACTTCATAGTAATGAGTCCTTGAAGTTTGTTCCCCTATCTTTAACAGCTACAGACACAAAAGAGAAAGATTAAAATTCCTTCAATTGAAATTTCTGTAGGATTGTTACCAAAGAAAAAGAGTTGAAGATGATATGGTGGGATGGGAGGCCAGATAAAAAGTGGAAAGTAGTAATAATTGAATTCATTTTCATGTTTGTTGTTGGGAATAGCCTGGAGATCCTAGGAGTGTTGTAGTTTAGAAAATGTTTTAAAAAGCATGAAAGAAAGAAAAAAAATCATTTTAAATTGTTTTTAGGAAATGATTTGCTTGAAGAATCACCTTATGAACCAGTGAACAGCAGGTTGACGGACATATTCAGGCTAGCACCAATTGTATCAGGTAAATGGCTTATGTTTCTTCTACAGAACTGTAGAGTGGCCAAAATTGAGCATTTTAGATGGATAATGCATTTTCTATGGTTTTATAGCTTTAATAAGTCTGGTTCTATACTTGGAATGAAAAAGTTATAATCAAGACTACAAATAAAATATATCAACTTAGTCTATTATTATTAATTCTTCAATTTGATCTTATGCAAGTTTAATCAAAACCAAAGCCCATTTTGTAGGATGTGGTTTAGGCAAATTAAATTTAAGCCAAAACTGTAAACCCTCTTGACTTTTGGTCATTGTATTATTATTGTTCCCTATTGCTTTTGTTATTGTGAGACTTGGAGCAGAACCTAGTCTGATATTATTATTGGTCTGATATCAGTGCTCGATTATTTAAAATCCTATAGCTTAGATGAGTACATATTCTTGTTCAATTACTGTAATATGAAGTGATTACTCAGATGAGTAAAACAAAAAGTACAACCCAACAATAGCAAGAAACAGCATATGACATCAATCCAGCTGACAAGTCATAATGTTTCTGTGAAAGCAGCCTATACATTCATTTGTGACTCATCTGATGTGCATGCTTATGTGGGAAAAAGTCCTATGTCAGCTATATTTATGAGAAAAGATGATCTGTGTTCTATTGTTCTTAAAGGACATTGTAGTATAAATGGACTGCAAGACTCATCTAAAAAATGCTTTCTATTATGTTCCAGCTCTTTTGCATTGTTTATGTATTTTCAAAAGAAATTTTTAAAAAGGAGGTGGGGAGTGAGAAACTAAATATACCTGTAGGTGGCAATCTGATCTTCTGCCTTTAGAATGTACAATGCAAGATCTGGTTGCTAATGTAACTGGTGCCAATTTCTTTCATTGACATCAGGGTAAATAAGATGATTCTGTTTCATGTTTAGATGAGGAGGAAATGAGTGGGAGGGATTTTTTTTTATACTAAACGGAAAAATATTTTCTTAACTTTTTTTTCTTGTGGAGTTAGAAATAAATCTCGTGGAGTCCATTGAGATTTACTCCCATACTAGATTTGATCTTTTGTTCTTTTATTCATTTTGCTTTCATAATTCTTCCACAGTATTATCTTGGACAATTTGTGTTATTCCAGTGCAAAGTGAAACTGGATCTTATTTGGGCCTCCATATTTAAATTGCATTTTTCAAGTTAAAGCCAATTAGGGATTGCATGGCACCATCAAAATCTTGTCTTGTAATTTAATATAATCAGTATATCAGCCAACTTTGCATGTTTGCACTTTAAACTCAGCTTCTTGGTGAAAAACAGGAGCACCAGCATGCCAGGATAAGTGGCCTGGAGAAGAATTTTTTTTTTGAAGGCTTTCCAAATAAATACTATTACTATTTCATTTGAATTTGGCTGATGCAAACTTTGCAGCTAAACTTTTAATGTTCCTTTAAAATCAATTTGAAATCATTTTTTATCTGCCTTTCAGAGCTAACTTGATTGAATGTAAGCTTTTCTGGCTCAATTGTGATTTCTTTTTTCCTTTTCTTTTGACAAGGCAAGGGTGGTTGCTTTCTTTGTTTCCCCCTCACCTCAGTCGTTAATTGTTAGATCTTGTTATATCTCATAACTGCCTAAACTGCATAATCTACTTATGCAGCTAGAAATATTGTGTATTCTTCTCCTGATATTCCCATGTATTCAGCAGTAGGATTGGCTTTTGAAAGTACATAGAAGTTTCTTTAATTTAGACAATACTGTGAATATGAATCACTATTCTAATGCATTGAAAGTATTGAACAGCAACAGTTGTCTCATAATTAGATTCTTACTGTGTTAATTTATTGATCTGCTGTACTTTCCTGTTTCAAGCTCACTGGGTGTATATCCAGAAAAAATACTGTGTTTGAAATGTTGGCTTTTTACTAATTTGATTGGTAAACTTGCTTAAGGCAGCAGGGTTTCTATCTATTTATCTGCCAAATCTGGTCACTGTTTACCTTGCATATTAAATATACTCAATTCAGTGTTTTCCCTTGTCAGAGTTATATATGAACATAATTGAGGTCAGATGTTGGTCTGTTTTATATGACCACAGTTTTGTGTGTCTCCCATATGGCTTTCTTTACACAGTGAGACCAAGTTTCTGAATAATTTATTAGATGCAAGTTGAAAAATCTCGATAACTCTCTCTGGGTATTTTGTAAAAGATAGTGGACTAGTGAAAAGCAATGGTTCATTTTTGCTTCATGTATTTTTCAATAAGCAACAGGTTATATGTTTCTCGAATCACACACACATAAAATGAGAATGACACTTTTCATATTTGCATAATTTTCTTTTTTCCCTCATTTCTTTTCTATGAAATTGTGTTAAACTAGTGTGGCATACTTATGTGAGTTACTGATTTTTGGTGTTAATGTTTGGAGAGTATCACAACTGCAAGTGAAATAAGGCCATCTTTTTTAGCCAGTTGTATAAAGAATCCTGCCCCCCCCCAATCCTGTTCAATTGTGTCTGATTCTCAGAGATTATCTGTTGCAGGATTTTTGGCAAGATGTTTTGGAAAGGGTTTGCCATTGCCTTTTTCCTAAGGCTGAGAGAATGACAGGTCCAAGTCATCCAGCTGGCTTTCTGCCTAAGGAAGGGCTAGAACTCATGGTCTGCTGGTTCTGAGCCTAATGCCTTAGCCACTTCACCAAGCTGGCTCTCAAAGAATCATATCCACTATGTTTATTATAAAAGTTTTTAATTGAAGCAACTCACTATAGCAATATTGATGATTGAATGAGTAGTTCAGTAGTAGAACAGGTGCTTTGTTTGGAGAAAGTCTCAGGTTAATTCCTAGCCTACACAGGAAAAGTAGGAAAGACCCAGGGGTGAAATCCAGCAAGTTCTGACAGGTTCTGGAGAACTGGTAGTGGAAATTTTGAGTAGTTCGGAGAACAGGCAAATACCACCTCTGGCTGGCCACAGAGAATGGGAATGGAGATCTTGTAGTATCCTTTCCCTGCCATGCCCACCAAGCCACACCACAAAACGCCCACCAAGCCACGCCCACAGAACTGGTAGTAAAAAAAATTGGATTTCACCACTGGAAAGACCACTAAATTGCTACTGATAAGTGTAAGAAAAGTATCTGCTATTCAGCCTACTTATAAGTGAACTGAAGAAGGAGTAAGAAAATAGGATTATCAGATTTGCATATGACAAAAAGATAAGGGAAATGTAAACACTGTAGAAGACAGTAACAAGATAAAGAAAGGTCTTGACAAGTTGAAATAATGAACAAAAACCAACAAGATGAATATCAATAGAGACAATTGGTAAGTCCTACCTTTTGGTAGGGAAAATCAAAGGCAAGAATGTAAAATTAGGGTAGGGGACAAACTAGGCAAAGTATATGCAAAAAGTAATCTGGCTGGATTGGTGTATCACAAGCTGAATGTCAATTAAGAATGTGATGTTGCAGAAAAGCAGTTGTGATTGTGCATTAACAGATTCAGTGGCAAAAGCAAGATAAAACATTGTCCCTTTCTATTTTGTATTAATCAGACTATCCCTACAATGCTGCATTCAGTTTTAAGAAGGACATTGGCAAATTGAAAAATGTCAGAGAAGTACAATCAAGATGACAGGGATCATGGAAAGAAAAATCTATGAGAAACTGTTGAAAACATAGTTGTTTTCAGTCCAGAAAAAAGAAAACGGCAGGGAGGCATGAGAGTTGTCTTGAGATATCAAAAGGTCTGTCATGTAGATCATGCGGTAAAATTAGTCAGAGTTCCTTATTGGCTTTAAATTACAAAGCAGTAGATTTTGGTTATAATGGGGATTATATTGGTTATAATAGTGCAAATTCCTAAATGTTCTCCAAAATTCTATAATTTATATTATATTCTATTGTTGATATCTGTTTTTCTGTCTGATTCATTGAGTCGTTGTTTCAGAGATAAACAAGAAACAAGTATCATGGGGGCAAGCAAAAAAAGCATGGGAGTGCGAGTGATTTCTGACTTCCTGCTGGCTGCTCATTGACTTTCTTTGTGGGAAGCTGGAGCATTTGAAATAGGTTTGTAAAATTTCAGTCCCACAGGAGTAATGGGTCCTCGCTAAAATTTTGAAAAATTTCAATCCCTGAGGTATATGGTACTGTCATCACCTAGAAAGAGTTCAACTTCTGCTGACATCTTTATTGACTTGTGGGAAGCTGACAGGAAGCATTCTTCTTTTCACATTATATTCACAATAAGGACTGGCACTGTTTCTTCACTACCCTCGATTGGAAGCAGGGACCACACGGAGGCAGGAAAGGTTGAGATCAACCCATGATAATCATGTGATTTTGGCCAATCATGGCAGCATGGAGTTGCAGTGTAACTGAAGTAACCACAACTTGCCAAATTTCAATTCCCTGGGATTAACGAGTTCAGGATTTTGGATGCACGCTGTAAATTATCCCATTTGAGGTATATTGGTTCAAAAATGGTTGCCTTATGATACACCATTTTGCCCAATTGAAGATTATAAACAGATATAAGACATTTAGTAATATATAGATTATTATTGTAAGGCAGCATCTTGCCTTAAATGGTGAATCTGTGGATAACAAGACTTTGTAAAAGAATACTTTATACATGTACTAAAGCTATTCCACCAATTTGTGCACACATAAAATACACACAAAACCTTTCCCAAGTTCTTCAAACAAAATAATCTTCATTAAAAGAGGGATATGTGTTATTCTTTATTATGGATAATAATATCCATATTATCCATAATAATAACTAATAATTATTAGTTTGTACTTATTATGTAACCATGATTAATGAGATAGATATTTGATAACACGGACCACATGTTTTGGTGTTATAAATGTAATCTTACACTGTAGAAAAGTATCTAGTTATTGTAAAGAAGTGGCCTCATTTGTACAAGCAAGAAGTACTTTGTGGGAGCTGTTGAAATACTGTACACAGCAGGACTTATCCGATTGTTTGGTATTCTTTGCTTTTTATTACTTTTGAGAGCAATAATATTAAAAGAATTTAATAGAGTTGAGATTTGGAAAATATTTCAGTGCATTCTTAAAAATGCTGCATAATGTTTGTTAACATGCATTTCATATTCATTTTTATCCAAGTTTCATCCAAGTTTCTTTTATGTGAACAGCCTTATGATGTATATTGGTTTCATATAAATAGCTGAAGATTACCCAGAAATGAAGGGAGAATGGGGCTCTAGTCTCACATGGCTCCTTACATAATCCCTGCCTCCAACATAACCCCTCTAATTCTTTCAGTATGAATGATGATAGTCCTGTTTCTTTTATGGAAACAGAACATCATTATGAATATTATCCATTTCTGCAGGGGGAAATCATTTCTCTTCAAAAATCACACCTGCAAATCTATCCAGTTCTGTTTGGTGATTCTTCCTATGGTGGTAGTGGAAAGTATGACTTGAAATTCACGTTTGGGCTCAAGATTTAGGTTTAGTGATTCTTGAATTACATTAGTCTCCAAAATAAATCCTGTATTATTGTACATGTACACGTAGTATTCAGCCAGATATTCTTACTGATTACTGATTCTTATTGATCTTGGAGATTTTCATCTAAGTGCAATCAGTACAACTCAGATTGGGCACACGTTTTTCATTCGTGTAGTTGCACTACAACTGTTTTTCTGTACTCTTGGTACTCTTTCTAGCAGTCTGAAGAAACTAGATAAACTTTGGAATTTGTATTGATCTTTCATAGTTGATTATCACTGAGTCAGGAAAATTTAACAGTTGGGACAAAAAGAAATCATACTTTTTCATTTTGGCACATATTTGCCAGTCATGAAAGATTTCAGATTGCTTGGAAGGAGAGAGAGTGCTTTTAAATCCTTCTCCTCCATTCAGCTCTTTTCCAAAGTAGCAGCTACTGAATCTTTCCAGTGAATGAAAGCAAGAACATGTAAGAGTGGCCAACAAGGCTTCCAATTACAAATAGGTATACTAGAAACTTTGAACAACTTAAACTATATAGGTTTGATTATTATCTTAACACATTCTGTTTGATTCAACTGAGAAATATATATATATATATATATATATATATATATATATATATATATATATATATATATATATGCATACACATACACAAAAGCATAGGTATGCTAGTATTCCTTCAGCTAAATCAGATCTTGCAGGTATTACAGAGAGATTTGTCATTAAATTCTTTTCAAGGACTAACAAATTGCATTTAATTCAAACAATCCAGTACAGCTCTTTTGAAATATTTCTCTGCTTCTAAATTGCACACAAATTATTCCTATTTGGAGAAATTGCATGCAGAACATATATCTTTAGGCTAGTGGCATACAAAATTCATACAGAACATACAGATATTTGTACAAAGTACAGATAATCCTTCACTTACTATAGATTGCTTAGCAACTGCTCAAAGTTACACAAGACTCTCCAAAAGCTATTTGCGACTTGGTTTCAAAGTTATGACCACTGTAGCACACCCCTGCAGTCATTTGTTCTTATGACAGACTGCAGGGATGCTGCAGTGCTCACCCACCCATCCCGCTGGGTCCCTGCAGCGACTCATCTACCCAATGGAGAGCAGGTGGGTATAACGGCATGAACTTTCTGTGGTCAACACACCATGCGGCCAACTTGCTGCACGACAGCTTGCCATGGCCATCTCATCCCAGCACAAACCGCTGCGGGACAAGAGTTACACTAATAGCAAAGAAAGGGTGGAATAGAATCATTAAAGAAAGGATGTAAATGGAAGGACAGAATGAAATGTGAATGGCAAAAATTAAAATAATTTTTATTTATTTTAAATAATTAAATAGAATTGTTAAATTGTCCCACAGCCAGTTGGCCATGGCAAGTTGTTCTGCAGTGAGTTGGCCACATGGTAAGTTGGCCTCAGCGAGTTGGCTGTGGCAAGTTGTCCCATTCCCCCAGCAATACCCAATTTACCTTTCTATTGTTTCAATTTCTGAGAGAGGCACCTGGCTTGGTAGGAAAAGTTCCTTATGCAGCCAGCCTTATGGCAAACTCCTCTGATTTTGTAACAGGTTCTATTCTCGCAATACTGTAAAGTTTTTTTTAAAGGCGCCTCCATTTCTTAAAGGACATCCCAATTGTTTGTGCAGTTTGCCATCCGAAAGATTCTGTTTACCCACATCTCATCTCATCACCCCACCCCACCCTGAGATTGCCGGGATTGATGGAATTGAACTGGAGGGAGAGTGCTGGTTGGGGAAGATTAATTTTGGATGCATAAAGCTGAGATATTGCACAGGAAGACAATAAAGGTTATGTTGCCTCTCATTGTAACAGATCATAAATGTGGCTTTAATAAAAGAGCAGTTTTTGCACTTTGCTTTTTTAGCTTTTGGTAATGGCAGCTGCAGCAATATGCTTTTGACCTCTGCAGAACCTTTTCCTGTGGAAGTCGGGCCATCACTTTCAAATATTTTTACACAAGTAGCTGCGATAAATATGTAGAAGTACTCGTGCTGCTGACATTTCTGACTGCAGCTCCTTATTGTAGAAGAACGAAATATACTTGCAGGCAGAGAGCAATTATGCACATTGTGTGTGGAGATCAACAGCTGATGCCTACTTCTGTTTTTTTTTCTTCATTTTTTTCTCCCTGTAATCGGATTGCATCCAAGGAAGTCTTTTTGCTTGACTGCCTTAGCAGCTTCCTATTTGCACTCCTTCCTGATCTAATTGGGATATTTTATTAGTTTCTTTGTCAGATTTGGTCTCTCGGTCATTCTTTTCAAGACTTTGTGATGTCTCAAGAGACAATTTCTTTTAAAACTTCTCCTTCACTTTAGTTGCTGCAGTTCCCTCTTCTTGGAATGGAACAAATGCTCTCATGTAAAATGCCATGCCAAGTCAAAATATCCTTGTGATCAGAAATTATTTATTTCTTTTATTGAGAGCTTGAGAAATTATAATACAAAGGTTTATTTGAAGAATTTTAGTTTATATTCAGTTTGATGATAAAGAAAAGGAAAAATAAGCTGATGATAAGTTCATGCTCATGGACTTCTTTCATTTTGGTCTAGTGTTTTGTGTAAACGTGGCCCTTGCAGTTTGGAAACCAAGATCTGTAGTTTTGTAAATCATGTGAACCAGTGGTGGGTTGCTACTGGTTTGCCCCGGATTGGGCAAACTGGTAGCGGCGGTGGCGGGAGGCTCCCCCCACCCACCTGGACGCTTCTGTGCATGTGCCCATGAGTGAACTGGTAGCGATGAGTTTTGAAACCCGACCCTGATGTGAACCCAGCGAGTTGTGGTTTTTTAAATCTGGGGGTAAGCCAACCATGGCTTGTTGCCATGTTATTATTATTGTAATAGTTATTATAATAACTATTATTATTATAATAGTTGCTATTATAATAAGCTGTTTGATTCATATAACCCTTCAGGGTCTGGGACTTCTTTCTTGAAATGGGTTAGTTGCAGTTGGACAATGGAGAAAATGGAACCTGCTGGACTTCGAGAGAAATGCTTTGCCAGTTCACTCAGCTAGAAACTGTAATAGAATTCTTAATGTATTTTTGGAATAGAATACCACTTGGGGTGTTTGCACAAGTCAATGTATCCATAAATGGAGTGCGTATACTAAAAAAAAAAGCGTAACCAAATTCAAGAATGAATGGCTTCTATAGAATACCTCACATAGCTAGGCAAATACAAAAACAGTATTGTGGCAGTATGTGCCTTGGGTGCAATCCCAAAACAACTGGAGCAGCACTTGAACACTGTCGGCATTGGGAAAATCACCATTGCAACAGGCAGCTTTACTTGCAACAGCTGGCATCCTACCTTGATACTTTTAATACCTTGAAACAAAAGTATCTGTCTACCCCAGGTCATTGGGAAGGACTCGACAGGTGGACGAAATTGCCAAATTCAATTCAAACATGTGGTTCACTGTGCAACAAACCATAATAATAACAGGTAATCCTTGATTTACAACCATATTTTCATCATAAGTCATTGGTGTTCATAAGATGAACCAGACAATCAAACATTTGTGAACTGATTCCAGCTTCCCCAATGAGTGTTTTTTCCAGAAATCAACCCAAAAAAAGGTCCCAAATGGTGATCATATAGCCACAGGACACTGCAAGTGGTCATTAATGTGAACTGGTTGCCCAGTGACTGAATTGCAATCATGTGATCGCAGGATATTGCGACACTTAGTTGTAAGTACAACTATAGGTCGTAAGTCACTTTTTCCAAGGCTGCCATAACTTTGAATGATTGTTAAATGGTAGTACGTTGAGGACTACCTGTAATAAGGCAACTCTACTTGGAATGGCTTACAGCCTGCAATGATACCTTTGGCTCCTTCAAACATCTGCCTAACCAGGTCTTTGGGAGTGATTTGTTTGCTGGATAAAATGCCAAATCTAGTCTAAATATCTTGCTGGCTGTGTGACTATCCTTTAATGCAGTTGAGTCTTTAGTAGTAGGTTCAAAGATCTAAACTTTTTCTATTCTAAAATAATTTAAGTTACTTTGCAACTTTTTATTGATGTTATATTCATTAATTGTACAATTTAAGCAATTCTCCCTTTACATTTCAGAAATAATAATTGACATTGATATAAATTTTCTGTTTTGAAAAGTTTAATTTACTTTAATCATTACAGCATTAACAGCTATTGTATAAATATCATTTTACTTGGCTATATTTATATTCTATAATGTAATAAGATATATTCATATCCCCAACCAACACATCTCTAATATCATCGCAAGCACTCCTTATGTTTTTATCCATGAATAAATTAAACAAATGTATGGAAACATTTTAAACATTTTAAAAACAGTTAAACAGAATACCATTCTTGATGTTTTCATGAGTCAATATACACATGCTGGACAACGTCTTAACAACAGCAGTACATTTACTTTTGTATCCTTAGTGCAGTACCAAAGGAAATTAGCACATCCTCTCTGGAATGACTTTCTGTCCTTTGATAAATGATCTTGAGTTTCTGAGCCTTGGAAAACTTTGAGGATGACTGGCTGCTTAGAAGTTCATGCAGAAATTAAGCCTTTTGGAGGACTTTAGAGAACATGCTGTGGACATTCTTTCAAATGGCTGCTGTGAAGAACATAGCCAGTCATACACATTTATAAATTGTGGAGATGCTTTGTGTAACCTCAGGATAGTCCCTTCTTCTGAATTAACTTGGCTTGTACATTTCTAGGCAAAGCATTCAGAAGTAGCTATCCACAACTCTTATTTTCTTTGAACGCGTATGAAACCTATGTGAATTCCAAAAACATTCTTGCAAATAAATATGGTATTAGAATCTGGTACTTTGCAACAGCCGATCAACGTATTTATTTTTTATTCAAACAGTCTCTTTATTATAAGTCAAATGGCTAAGAAACAAACTGGAGATATATGTATGTAGGCAGACTAAATAGCAGGGGATAAATGGTGCAACCCAGAGTGGGGAAAAGAATTGAATTTTGAATTCAAAGCAGAAAAGTCTACATCTATTTGCAAAGCTGTATAAATCAAAGCTCATAGATAGCCATGTGTTTACAGTTTTATAGATTTTATATCATTCTTGCTATGTAATATTTGACTTTCTGCCCTTTATATTTTTATTATCCAATTTAAAGTTTAGTTGCCGGAATAATTCTGGTTCATAGCATACATCAATTATTGACTATGTGTTGAAAATACTAGAAACAACGTGTTTGTATTTTAGGTGTTTAAAATATATTACCAAAAGGTAATGTATACAGAAATAAGATATATGTGCTATAATTCAGGTCACTTAAGGAGGAATACTGTTATTAAATAAAAGCTCCAGGAGAAAGTCCTTAAAATCTATATAGAATTCTTTAGTTTGCTGTCGACACTTTTTTCCCCATGTAACCCTGACAATTTGTTTTTTTACATCAGCATCTTGCTATCATCTTAAAATAAGCAATATGGCAGGATCTGTGCTGCTAAAACCCAAGCAATTACTTTGAATCATTGCTATTGAAATAAGTCATTAACACAATTTCTGTTACTTACTTGCTACGAAGCACTTCAGTTCTAAAGCTGAATGAATGAAAGGCAATTTTTGCAAATGCCAATTTATTGTCTTGTATGGGCTGTTCTTCCAGCAAAACTGCAACATGAAAGATATGCAACACAAAAAATGTGTAATGGCAGAAAATAGTCCATTTGAGGAGCAAAATGCAAAGAACTGACAGGTTGTTAAGAGAGCTGATGATACCAGGCAATTTGAGTAGCTAAGATGCATCTCTACCCTCACAATCTATATGAATGCTATTACTAGCTGTTGTCCCAAAGCTCAATTTTTCTATTAGAGTTTTGAGACAGTAGAACTCTCCCTTGTACACCTCTCCACTTGTATAATGTCTAGTGCTGAAGTTTAAGGGCTTCATTAAGCATTCATGTTTTCTCAAAGTGTTTTTTTTCATTACGATAATGGATAAATTCCATTGATCTGACTGCTCTTCTTGGCATTATGTTTCTCCTGCTCTTCATCCCTTATTTTTTCAATTCTAACGTAGGAAATTCCTATCGGTTCTTTGGAAGATAAATAACACTATCAAGTTATTCCCACTGTCTGTACTTTGAGTGACATGTCAACTTTCGTACTAACCCTGCCATTCATTAATTGGTGTTCAGTTCGTATGTAACTTTTCAATTTGTACTGGTACCTTTTTATCAGCTTGTCCTTGTCCTTTGAGATGAAGGGTAAATGCTCAATTTCCTCTTTAATTTACTTGGAAGTCCTGATTTAGTATCTTCCTGATTTTTTTTCTTTTGTTATTGGGTTATAGCTCTATCTTCTAATCTTCTCTGTCTTGCCAAAGATCTTGTATATTCTCATGGCATTGTCTTTTTTCAGATTTGTGTCTCCTGTAGTGGACTGGATCATTCTTTAGTCAGAATGATTTTGGTACCTTCTTGGGCCTTTTATCCTGCTAGGCAGAACATGCTTTGATTCAAATAACATTTTGACTTTTCTCTTCAATCCTAACAGGTTGTAATTATTTTCTCACTTAATCTCTAGCACTATTCAAGCATTCATGAAATTTGTACATAGAAGAGAATCGGGAGTGCCCTTACCACCTTTCTATGCAAAAGGGAAGTCTGAAAGAAAAATGTATTATCTGTCTTAGGAGGACACTTCATTACCTAAACTAAATTTTGCAGGGATATTATATTAGAATCTGTACTATCCCTGCAAAGTGTAATTTTGCTTTTGTATTTGTGCTTTTGTATTTTGGCAAATGTGTTGATTTTAGGGTTATCTGGACATAATAGGTTGTCTGGAAAAAGAAAAACAAATATTGTAGAAAGTAATATGCAATCTAGGTAGTTTGTGATGGTTGTCAGATATGAATGTTGCCTTATCTACATGGATGCTTAGGCAAAAATGATGGAACTGGTTGACTATAACTGCAGAGGGTACTGAGAATTTATTACTTTATATAGAGTTTTGCACAGTGTCCAGCTCATTTTTTTTATCCAGTTTGGCCTGGCTGTATAAAATACACTGACTCTGTAATCTTGATTCAGTTGTTGGAAGTGTCCAGATCATGCGACAGTCTGTTTTTGTGTATAATTCTTAAATTTATTGTAGTAAGAGTCACATGTTAGAAATCTAGAGGCACATAAGACATACCTGGTGCAGGACAATACATTTTGGCACAACAACTATGGAAGAATGGTTCAGAATATAAAAAAAAAATAGACAAGTTTGCATATTGCCCCCTATCTGTTTAACCTTTGCAGTAAATGTATCATAGAGAATGACAAGATTTGAAGAGATAACATTTAGAATCAAAATTGGAGGTCAGAACATTGAAGCATACAGACAAGTGTCAATTTGTTAATTGAAACTATGGAATATTAGAAGAATTCATTATAAAAAAAAGTAGAAAGTGAAAAATTTATGTTAATATTAGATACTACAAGGTAAAGATATTTTCAGGCCTCATGTTTACTATGCTTAGAATTGGGTTGATTTGTTTGCTTGAAAAGTAAAGGGGAAATCAATCCAATGGAGGAAATGACTAATTTAAACTAACATAAGGGCATTTAGACATTTGGATGACAACAGAGTTTAGAATAGTTAAAGCAATGCTCTTTCTGGTGGTAATGTGTGGTTGTGAAAGCTGGACAATGAAACAGAGTGAAAGAAAATATATGTCCTTGAACAATGAGTTTGAAAATAATTACTGAACACATCATGGACTGTGAGAAGCACCAGTTAATCAGTACAAGACTGAATAAAAACCTGACTGCTATCTTGAAGCAATGATCAGCAAGCAGAAAGTCACATATTTGAGGCATGTGATGGAAGTGGATGATGGAGTAGAAGTGTGCTTGGCAAGGTTGAGAATAGTAGAAGAAGGGAAAAGAATAAATAAAATTGATAGATAAGATGAGTTAACTGTAGTATCCTTGGAAGAGCTTCAACTTTTTATTGAAGGGAGTTTTTATAAAGCTTCACACTTTTGAAGAACAATATCATAAAATACATTTTCTGTCTTTTGGCTTTTGAGTCTTAAGTATTTATTTATTTGACATATGGCATGAGTCTAAGTATATTTGCTAGATAAGATAGCATTCAGTTTAACTGTAATATATTCATATTAGAGTCAAACATAACATTGTAAATCCAAGTTTTATAGATGAGGTCTTGTTGTATTTCTGATTTTGGATATTAGTAATTATAGACATACTATATATCTGGGCAGAAAAACTGTTTAAATATTCAACTATGAACATGAACAGATCCATCCATATAAAATTTGAGAAAGCAGTTGTATTTATTTCTCTACATATATATAACCAGATATGGATCCAGATGAAATGACTTCATGCATGGTTGTTATTATTATTATTGCTGATCTAGAACTTTTATGAATGTTATAAATATATTTCATAACTATAATAAACATGAATCTTTCCTTTCAGTTACAAAAAGGTGTGGAACTATTTTTAAGAGAGGAAGCTTTGGAAGAAAAAAGGAATGTGTATCCATCAGGGAGATCATTAGACTAACATTATGTTTCCATTCCTGTCTAGTCTGTGAATTATAGAATCATAATGTGGATGAGGAGACACACTCAGATGTGTCATATTTCATACATGATCTTTGGTTGATATCAGGTAAGGAACAGGTCTTAAATAACAACATGTCAAGGCTTCAGAGTTACCTGAAAATATGTGCTGGGGAGAACTCAACAAAGACACACAAAAACATGCACATTTAAAATTCAGTCCAGCTTTAGTTTTATTACAGCTTTTATATTTTTAAAAGGGTATCTATTCCATCAAAAGCTATATTTTAGAATATTGCAGTTTCAGTGCGTTCATATTGCAAAGTGATAGAAGATTTCAAAGGGCAAGAAAGACAGTGCCCAAAGAAAAAATCATACATAATGCTATCGTCTAGTTATTAATTGAAGCAGTCTGAGAAAATGGTTGCTACTAATATTGCGGTTGCTACTGCTATTGTCATTCGAACATCATTTCAAAATTTTACTCTACGTAAAAGTGAAGAGGACAGAAAAACAGGAAACCTTTGGATAGTTGTTGAAGCTTTGAAAGGTCAAATTGTATGTGTTTCCAAGCAAGTGTTCCCAAAGGCAGACAATGTGTGAGATGTCTCTTCCTATTGTTAATGCTCCACCTTCGCAAAACAAAATTGAAGAGGATACTGTGAAGATGACTAGAAATGCAATATTCTCTGCAATATTAGTGTTGAAACGGGTAGGCAGTTTTGGATGTGTTCAGATGAGAAGTGTGGATTAATAGGAACAGCTTTGAATTGCCTACTGTCAAGAACTCAGGAGAGGAAAGCTTTTGTTCTGTTAAGTTTTGGAGAAGAATAAGAAAGAAATAAAGCAAAGATTTCATAATGTTTGCCCAGGCCAAATGAATATTTTTATAATTCTATAGAATATCTAATATCCTGTAATATCTTGCCTCCCCTTTCCTAGACTGTGAACAATGCAACTTTGAATATCAGTTTTTGTGGAGAACAAACAGGAGACTATCAGGTAGATCTGGATGTGAAAATAGAAGCTGAATTTCTATCTATTCAACTCAGATTGATTCAGAACATCTGGCATATAACAGATTGGGGAAGACTGATCTAATCTAGTTGATTTCATCATCTGAAGGCTTAAAATCAATTTCCTTTAAAAACAAATGAATAACAGCCAGTTTAAGTTATCTTTGATAACTTCATTAAGAGTTTCATCAAGGCTTTCGGTTTCTGCTGGAACTTAAAAAATAGGTTTTTGTATCATCACCAGGAAGCGAGGTTAATTTCTTATTGTATGCATTACTGACTCTATATAATTATTTTTGTTCTGTATACCTATCTGAAAGTTATTTATTAGATAAAGAGTGCAAAGTTTATGCTAATGATATCCAAGCATTGCCTAAAAAGGGACGCACCAAATTGACAGAGAAAGACAGTAATAACAGCAACCTTAATTAGTTTCTCACTTTTTTCCAATGTTGGTTCCTAGAAAAACTGGCTCCTAGTTTGCTTTTGAAAAATTTCATTCTTGGGTATAGTTGAATGGTTTGTGAAGGAAGAGTATTGATGTTTTTGAACTTCGGTGGTGGAGAAGACTTCTGAGAGTATTGTGGGTAGCCAAGAAAACAAAATGATGGATCATTGAACAAATCAACCCAAGGTTGTCAGCTGAGGCACAAATGACCAGGCTCAAATTATCCAACTTCAGACAATTATGTGAAAACTCAGCTGTCTGGAAAAGGCTCTAATACCGTGAAAGATGGAAGGAAAGAGAAGAAGAGGAAGACCAGCAGCAAAATGGATAAATTCTGTTACAGAGGCGCGACAAATGCACCATTGCGGTTAGGGATAGATTGTATTGGAGAAAATCTGTCTATGTGGTCACTAGGATTTGAAAACATCTTGATGGAGCATAATGTCAGGGTGGCAATTAATCCCATTCCACTTTGGGGTAATTGCACCTGATTAGAGACGGGACCGTGGCTTTTCCTTGGAGTATACTTCTTAAAGCATAATAAAACTCAAGATGCATTCTAATAAAACACATTTTATTATAAAGAAGTAAAAAACTATCTTACTAGCTAATTAATTACATCTTGGCAGTGTTCCTGCCTTGCCAGCAGAAGTTCTGGCAGACGAACAAAGAAAGTTAGAAGAAAGTGAAAGAATGTGGACATGCGCAGTGTTTTAGAGATAAGAGTCAGACAATCTACTGTAAGTCTGAGAATGGGAGCTCGGCTGACAAATACAAAAACGCAGTGACACATAATAATTTGTGGTATAATGTTATTATAACAAAAAGGGTTACTTGGACTGTAAAATTGAAAGAAAGATTTCTGCTCCTCCTAGAAAATAGGGAAATGGTCTGGTGTAATATTATCAAATAAATATCTTTCTGATTTTTTTCTCACTTGCCCAATCTGGGGATGTGGTGTACAATCATGTTCCAACAAGGTTTTTGTAGGAGTTTGCATACATGCAGGAATTTTCCTAATCTCGAAGGCAAATCTCAGATAAGGAAGGTTACATGCACGTAGGTGCCAGGAAATGACATTAGAAAATAAGACCCTAAATCTGTAAATAAGAGGAGAGGAAGTGGGATGTATGTTAGACTTTAACTATAGCTAAACATTATAAGTGCTTAAGCAAGCAGTAGTAATGGTTAACCAAAGATCTTATAGTTGTTGGAAGACTTTTGTGAGCCAATGAGATGCTGACAAGTGCTCTGTAGCTGAAAGTAACAAACTATATAATGTCACTATGTAAGGCAATAAAGACACCACATATATCTTCACCCTTTTTGTGTTTGGTCATTTACAACAGTTTTTGAATATTTCTTTTAAATTAATTGTTCTCATTCTTAAATCTCTTTATTTTTTTAACATCTCACAAAACTCACTAGTTAACTCTGGTTATATTAGGAAACAAATATTTTCCATTGCAGTCCATTTGTACTTACTAAAATAACAACAAAATTATTAGTTGCTTCCTTTTTGGATGTTATTGTGTCCAACTTAATCATTGTTGGATAAATTTTGTTAATTTTAACACCGGATAATGGCGACTATTCTTGTTTTAAATTTCTTAACTTGTCTGATTGTTTTTAAGAACTCTGAGGAGATTTCTTTCTTGGTGATTGCCAGAAACTGCCCTCTTTTCTATTCTGGTCATCTTTCACATCTTCCTTACTTCTGTCCATTGTCCAATAATTCTGTTGGATGACTAATTTGTCCTCTTATGCTCTGTCCTAGAGCATTATCTTCCTCAGTCAATCTAAAGGTAGCCTTGACTTATGAACCCAATTGAACCCAGAATTTTGGGCGTAAGTCATTTCAGTAGTTAAGCAGTTCACCATGTGACCTGACTTGATTTCATTACCATTTTCACAATAACTTATTCACCATGGTCATTAAGTGAATCATGTAGTCGTTGAGCAAACAATTTGGTCATTAAGTGAATCCAGCATATCTAATGGGCATTTTTTACCCAGTAAGGGGACAAAAAAAGTTGTAAATTATGGTTACATGATCATGGGTCACTGCAACCCGACATAAATGCGAGCTGGTTTCTAAGCACCCAAAATGCTATCATGTGATCATGGAAGGGTATGTGTGGTAGTCCTAACTTTGAAGATGGGTCATAACTAATTTTTAAAAGTCCATTGAATCTTTGAATGGTTGTTAAGCAGCCGATTGTTTCCCTCTGATTTCTTTTATTTCTTGCCCTTTGTTACATGTCCATTTCCCCCTGGAATCTTCTCTCGATGCTACCAAATAATTGTCTGTCCCACATTTAGAAACTCTTCAATTTAATAATCCTTCACTAATTCTCTTAACATTTCATTACAGATAGTCAGATCAACCATGCTTTTAGGTTTGTTATGTACAAACATTATGTACATCCAGTATTATTTAGATATACTTAAACTGTATATTGAAAGAAATAGATGTTCTTGGGAGAGCCTCTGTCAACACTACATAGGAATAAGTCACCACCAACCCTAGCCGTAACTGGAAGTGTCCAAACTATTGAACTTGGCTTGGTTTTTTTCTTTTCTTTTGGATATGTAACCAATTGCATATATGTACATATGAAATCAATATGCATTTGGATCTATAAAAAGTTGTGTTTATCTCTGTACTGTAAGGAGTATTTTTTTTAATTTAAAGATTTATTTATACATATGATTTGGCCAGGGAAGCTAATCTTCTAAACGCAGGTGTAATTTTAAATGTGGCATTTAAACTAAAATTTGTCAATAGCTGCAGCTATGTATATCAGTATCCAGCTATAGTGCTAAGTGACTATCTTGTTATAGGACAGAGCTCTTCAAATGAGCATTGTAAAACTGAACCTGGAATCATGAAATGTGCTTATCATTATGTTTTATGATGTTATATGCGGAATCAATATTTTTCTTACAAAAATAGTTATGATTATCATTGAAATTACATTTTGTTGCATCAACTATATTCCACACCTTTATGTTTATCTCTACCCTCCAGGCAGCTTATTTTCTATTTTTATAACAACATTTAATTCATTTCTGAACTTGAGAAGTTCAGAACTTGAGAAGTTCATTCTAGAAGGAGAAGTTGTTTTGGATATGTTCACTACTGTGAGTTATTTGGAAAAATAAGAAAGGATGGATGCAAATAAATAAATAAATAAACATTCAAATATAAAGAATAGCAACATCTAACAGATAAAATTCTACCTGTAATAAATCAGCTGAGTTGAGTTGATTGGCATAAGCATACAAGTGACCCCAAAGCCCCATACACAGCTCCTTAGTGTTACATATTGAGTTTAGTTGCCAGGTGTTCTGATTGGTCGTTCGCAGCCTCGGTTTTCATTGGTTGTTAGTTGACAGCTCGGCGATATAAAAAGGAGCTGCTTAGCGAGTTGATTCTGTTGTACTTGTTACGGTTAAATAAAGGTTGTGTATTGGATTCCGACTCCGTCCTGTCAGCCGGTCTCTTAGGATGAATTAGTGGCGACGAAGGTGGGATCACGGTAGGAACCCTGCTGGACTGAGTTATAAGGGTTCCCGTGACTATAAAATTCTCGCCGACCAGCACAGCTGTAGCAGATCGGGAAGCACTGAGGGGAAGAAATGGTGTCGCCTCAGAGCTTTGCTCCTTTCAACACAGCCACGGAGTCTTGGGAAGCATTTATAACACGTTTTGAGTGTTTCCTGATTGCCAATAACTACCATGAGTTATCAAGTGAAAGGAAACGAGCATACTTCTTGAGTTTATGCGGGCCAGAGATGTTTGAAACTGCAATGACTCTCATGGCCCCACTATCTGTTCATGAGGGGACTTGGGAGGAATTTATATCCAAGTTGAAAAAGCATTACGCCACCACACCGTCCCGAATAGCGTGCCGCCAGCATTTTTATCACCGGGACCAAGCGGAGGGCAAGTCAATAAGTCAGTATATTGCAGCATTACGTAAAGCGGCGCGGCATTGTCAGTTTGCCGATTTAGATGATTACCTACTGGATAGATTAGTCAGCGGGGTGCGTGACGAGAACCTCAAACGACGTTTAATAGCCAAGCTGGAGCTCTCGTTCTAAGAAGCCGTAGATGAAGCCTGCGCTGCAGAACTGGCCACCCTGTCGCTAGCAGATTTGCCCTGGGGACAGTGTCGCAGTAAAAGTAACGCAGAGCCAGTTCATTATAACGAAACGGAGTATTGCGATGAGGACTGCCCTGTGGAGGATAGTGATGTGGATCGCATCAAGGAGTCTCAGCGCCTGTGAGACAGGCTAGACAAGCACTAGGAGACTGCCAAAGTTGTGGGGGCAGTCATATGAAAGCCACCTGCCGTTTCAAGGATGCTACGTGCCACAGGTGTGGGCGCCAAGGACATATTGCTCGAGTATGCCGTTCTCAGAAGCTGAAGGAAAAGACACCCCCCCACAAGGGTCTTCCCGGGCGCCTCGAAGAAGGGAGGGGGGCCAGAGGACAAACACGGGTTGGGGATATGAGCCTGGAGGGGTTAATGGGGTGTATCCCGCCCCGCGTGCTGCCGGCTGGCCGAAAATTGACGTGTCCGTCTCCATTGAAGGCCGTCCGTGTCTGATGGAGGTGGACACTGGTTCGGCCAATTCCATCATCTCCTGGAGTACGCTTAAATGGTTAGCGCCACACATGTCTAAGCGCTGCTTAGGACCCCTGTCATCTACAACTCCGGGACTATCAGGGCAACCCCGTTGACATTTTGGGATGTGGACAATTCCGGATCCAATTTAAGTCCTTTTCTGGCCGCCTGCCGTTAGTGGTCGTGGAAGCCCCGCTACCAAGTTTATTAGGGTTGAATTGGTTCCAGGCTCTGGGGCTTACAATTCAGGGGATAAACGCATTCTCAGTCACGGAGGAAACGCCGGTCACTAAAGGGTTACAACCAAGCCAGTAGCTCTAGGACCGAGCCACCAACAAAAGAGGCCCCGCCTCTTCCTGTATCCAGTTTTTTGACTCGGTCCGGTAGAGGACAGTCGTGTCTGTTAGTTCTCTCTCATTAACTCTTTGTGGGGGAGTTATTTGGCCATTGCTGGCTTATTTCTACTTAGTTTGCTCTTTTCTGCTCAAATTGCTGGCGTTTTCTTCAAAAACTTTATTGGAATCAGGTTGGGAGTGCTAGAAACTCTCCAACTGCCCTGAGCAGCCCTGCAGCAATGCCCGCGTGCGTTTTGCAACGCCCCTACTATTTGCAGCTCTTTCAAAGGATTTTGGAGGCTTTTGGAGAGGTTTCCCTGCCTCCAGCTGCTGTGGGAAAATTCTGGCTGCTAATTTCTAGCTCCAAGGCCTTTCCACACCCTATTTTGCCGCGCTGTTAAGCCATTTGGCTAGTGGCCTTTTCCTGCCTCCTGAGTAATCTTCCTGCCTCCTGGATTCTTCTCTGCTTCTCTCCTGGCGCAGTGAGTTACCTGAACCAATTATCCCCTGTGGGTGCATTTAAGGGTGATTTCTATCCTTTGCATTTATTCTGAGCTGCAAAAGTAAATTTCTGCTTTGTCATGGCTGATGCTAGGAGCAATAAATCCCAAAGCAAAGGAAAAAGGGGCCATTCTTCTGATCCTAAAGAAAGTTCCTCAGGGGATTCTGTTCCTCCCAAGGCAGCCAGAATTTCTACTAGATCTAATCACTCCAAGAGTACTAATTTTGCTGCATCATCAAGAGAAGAGACCAGGAGGCATAAGGCCATGGAAAAGGCCTTTCAAAAAGCTGCTTCAGAGGCCTCTAGAGTTTCATCTCCTTCTGTGGGGCCTTCTAAATCTCCTGCCTTCCCCACTTCCAATGTGGCTGTTCCTTCTTCCCAAATTCAAATTGAACATGATTTTTCTCCTGATCAGTCTACTCTGGGTGAGAATGTAATTGTTGATGCTTCTTCAGTTTTTCCTGCTGCTAGGCCTCTATCTCCAATTGTTTCTATTCAGGCCCCCCCAAGGCAAGAATTTCCTGAGGCTCAAGCCCAATCCTGCATTCAGGGGTCTGAGGCTCCTGTAAATTTAACTCCTGCCCTAGCTGAACTTATTTCTGTTTCAATTAGGCAGGGTATTGCTGAAGGCCTTCAGCAAAGGGCCTCTTCTGAGGCCTCCAGTTATGTGAGTCAGCAGAGCCGTTCTGTGAGGGTCCAAGCTGTTGCTGATCCTGTGCACTGTGAAGAAAGGGTGGATTCCCCGGAAAATGCAAGTCAAGGTTCCCTGTCTGAGGGGGAAATTGCCCCTGATCAAGATCTCTCAGATGATGAAGGTCTAGAACCAGACCAGCCTTCCTTCATTGGTCTTTTCAAGCCTCAATTATTCAGATCCCTTCTATTTAAAGCTCAAAATGTTACTGGCCTGGGAATTTCTTCTACTCCTTCCTCTCAAGGGGCTTCTACATCCTCTTCTCAGCATCCCTCTTCATCATTATTATTTCAGGAACCTTCCATTCGTGCAGAGGTCGTTCCAGCTCCCAAGCTGTTTTCTGATGTCGTTCAAAGACAGTGGTCTTCTCCTAGTTCCGGTCCGGTTCCCAATGGTCTAGATAAAAGATTTTATAATATGGCATCTGATTTTGCTAATATTCTTCAAGTTCCTTCTGTAGATGCTCCCGTCGTCGCCCTCTCTTCTGCATCTCCTCTTACTGGTCCATCAGAGGAATTCCTGCGCCCTGAAGATAAGAAGTTTGAACGCTCCTTGGTCAAGGACCACCAGGCCTCAGCTTGGTCCATTCAGGCCTCCTCGGCAGCTTCCTTTTTTAACAGGGCCTCCATCCTTTGGCTTCGCCAACTGCAGGAAAGGCTGCCTCCTTCTGATATGCGATCTCACCAGGATATCAACAAGATCCTAGCTGCTGTTGAGTTCTCTGCTGATGCTACTCTGAATGCGGCAAGGTTTTCAGCTAAGGCTATCGGGGCTTCAGTCACTTCTCGTAGGCTCCTGTGGCTTCGTCAGTGGCAGGCAGATGTTCGGAACAAGTGGAGACTGGCATCAGCTCCTTTCTTGGGGAACTATCTCTTCGGCCCAGCCTTGGACCCACTCCTCATCGAGACGAAGGATCATCGCAAGATTCTGCCCTCCTTATCGAGAAGATCTGATCCTCGTCAGCAGGGTCCCTTTCGAAGCCATTCCTTTCGCTCCGACTTCTCTTCCTTCCAGTCCAGGCCTCAGCGGTACTCTCAGCCCAGGGGCGGACAACATCAGGATTTCCAGGTCAGGCAGGGATCCCGTTTCCCTCCCCGCAGACCCTTCAGGGGGAGTAGGGGGCGTCCCTTTCGCAGGTCCCGTTAGTTCTCCTTTACCTATCTCTGACTCCTTAATTGGAGGTAGGTTAGCATTTTTTGCTGACCAATGGGATTGTTCAGTTTCAAACCCCTGGATTAGACGTACTATTAGGTTTGGGTTAACCCTTGAGTTTTCTTCGGTTCCTCCTGACTTGTTTGTCAGGTGCCCTGTCTCTCATGTCAGGTCCAAGAGGGTTCTGCTAGATGAGGCTATTCAACATCTTTTGGAGATTAGGGCTGTTCAATGTGTTCCCCTAGGGGAAGTTGGCCAGGGATTCTATTCCCGTTTGTTTCTCGTTCCCAAGGCTTCAGGAGGCTGGAGGGCCATATTGGATCTTAAATCCTTGAACCGATATATAGTCTATCGTCGGTTCAAGATGGAATCCCTCCAGACCATTCTCCTTTCTATCCGTCCAGGTGATTTTTTGTCTTCCATCGATTTGACGGAGGCTTATCTCCATGTGCCCATTCTTCCGGACCATCGGAAATACCTCCGTTTTTGTTATCGGGGTAGGCATTATCAGTATAGAGCCCTTCCCTTTGGCCTTTCCTCAGCTCCTAGGGTCTTTACAAAGATCATGGCTGCCTTATCGGGACATATGAGATCTTTTCCTGTTAGAGTTTTGTTTTATCTAGATGATATTCTTATTTTGTCTAGTTCTGAGGTTAGGGGTAATGAGGATATTCAGGTCACCCTTCAGACCCTGCAATCCCATGGTTTTTTGGTTAATCGTTCTAAAAGCAATCTAGTTCCCTCCACGTGCATTCAGCATTTAGGGGCTGTTATTGATTCTGTCAGGTTGCAGGTTTCCCTTTCTCAGGATCGTCAGGACAGCATTGTTGAGCTGGTAGGTCAGGTTAAGGCCTCTCGCTCTTTTTCCCTCCTGGGGCTTTCCCGCTTGCTAGGGAAAATGGTTTCTGCCTTTGGGATCACTCCCTGGTCTCGGTTTCATAGCCGGGAACTTCACTGGTTTTTACTTCCGTTTCAACGGTCTCGCAGGAGCACGTCAGAGGCCAGAGTCCCCTTGACTCCTCAAGTTCTCCGGTCCTTGGCATGGTGGACCTCTCCGGCTCTTGCTCAGGGATGCCTGTTCAGAGTGCCTCAACGCGTGAGCATCACCACGGACGCGAGCCTCTTCGGATGGGGGGCTCACCTGGGGTCTCAGCTGGCCCAAGGGCAGTGATCGGTCCAGGAGAGGGGACTTCACATCAACATCTTGGAGCTCAGAGCCATCTTCCGAGCTCTTCGCAAGTTCGCTCCTCTCCTTCGAGGTCTCGATGTCTTGATCAGAACAGACAACATAGCTGCCAAGGCCCACATCAATCGGCAAGGAGGGACCCGCTCCAAGGCTCTCATGAGGGAGGCATCTCGTCTCTTCAGGTGGGCGGAGAGTCACTTGGCATCCATCCACGCCTCTCACATCTCAGGGTCAGCAAATGTTCAGGCGGACGCTCTCAGTCATTTGGTGGTGGACCAGACGGAGTGGAGCCTCGATCCACTTCTGTTCCAGGACATCGTGCATCGCTTCGGCCTTCCAGCAGTGGACCTCTTCGCGTCCGAATCCAACCACCAGCTTCCGAGGTTTTACATGAGATTTCCTGTCCCGGGAGCCGAAGCTGTGGACGCCTTGATCAGCCCGTGGCCTTGTGGTCTTCTTCTCTATGCTTTCCCACCTCTTCCCCTCATCTCCAGGGTCATCAGGAAGCTGTTGCAGGAACAAGCCGAGCTCATCCTTCTGGCTCCCTTCTGGCCCAGACAACCGTGGTTTGCGGATCTGATGGCTCTCTCTGTTGCTCCCCATTGGCAGATCCCGGCCGACAAAATATCTCTGTGGCAGGGCCGTCTAGCTCATCCAGACCCTCAGTGGTTCCGGCTGACCATCTGGAGGTTGAGCGGTTCCTCCTGTCCTCAGCCAGGGTGCCTTCGGAAATAATTTCTATGATCCAGGCCTCTCGTCGAGGATCAACGAACCGTATTTACAATGCCACTTGGATGGCCTTCTCTGCCTGGTGTCGCCGTAAGGAGGTCCTTCCTACTGCTGCTTCCATTCTTGACATCCTGGGCTTCCTTCACGATGGCTTCAATTCGGGGCTTTCTTCCAATACCCTCCGGAGGCAAATCTCCGCCATCTCATCTATCCTCACCTGCGGCACCGCTGAGTCTGTGTCCACTCATCCTCTCATCCGTTCATTCCTCAGAGGCGCAACCAATCTACGTCCTCCGGCTGTTCATCGGTTTCCCACCTGGGACCTGAATAAGGTTCTGTTAGCTCTTACTGGTCCTCCTTTTGAACCTCTCCGGGAAGTCTCGCTGAAGTTCTTGTCTTTTAAGGCAGCCTTTCTAGTGGCTATCACCTCGGCTAGGAGGATCTCGGAGTTGGCTGCCCTCTCAGTTCGCCAGGATCTCTGTATTATTCATCCTGATCGAGTAATTTTGAGATTGGATCCAGCTTTTATTCCAAAGATCAATTCAACTTTTCATCGTTCTCAAGAGATCATTCTTCCCAACTTCTGTCCTTCCCCCCGTCATCACTTGGAGACGGTGTGGCACAAGCTTGATGTTCGTCGCGCTCTCAAGATTTATATCTCCAGGACTTCTTCCTTTCGTCGCTCCGAGGCTCTCTTTGTGTCTTTCCAACCCCAGTCCGTGGGGTCAAAGGTTTCTTCTACTACCTTGGGTCGATGGCTCAGGGCTTCCATTTCTTTAGCTTATGAAGCTCAATCGTTGCCAGTGCCTCGTGGTGTTACAGCCCACTCTACCAGGAGCGCGGCTACTTCGGCTGCCTGGTCTACCCAAGCTTCACTTGAGGAGGTCTGCCGAGCCGCTATTTGGACGTCTCCATCTCCATTTATCCAGCATTACCGGTTGGATGTTTATGCATCGGCGGAAGCCTCCTTTGGAAGACGTGTGCTGCAGCGGGTATCTTCCCAGAACCAGGAGAGGCGCCGGCCTTCTCCCTCCCAATAGGTACACGGGCTTTGGTATATCCCTTTAGTGACCGGCGTTTCCTCCGTGACTGAGAATGAGCGTTGGTCTTACCTGATACGCCACTTCTAGTCACTAGGAAACGCCGGTCACCTCCTCCCAATTGGTCCGGCACCTCTCGTACTGGCTTTTGACTGTTGACAGAGGGGTTGGGTCCTGGGGATTTTTTTACCTTTCCTTTATTTTTCTACAGACACGACAGTCTACCTTTCGTCCTCGTCTCAAACTGGATACAGGAAGAGGCGGGGCTTCTTTTGTTGGTGGACTCGGTCCTAGAGCTACTGGCTTGGTTGTAACCCTTTAGTGACCGGCGTTTCCTAGTGACTAGAAGTGGCGTATCAGGTAAGACCAACGCTCAATCTGTTCATCCAAATTGGATTCACTGATTCAAGAATTTCCGGCGGTGTTCGATGGCAGTTTGGACTGTTATAAGGGACCCCCAGTTTCATTTAGCCTGGATCCTAGCGTGCCCCCTCGCCGGCTAAAACCTCGCTGGGTTCCTTTTGCCTTGAGGGCGAGAGTTGACGCTGAACTGGATAAATTAATCTCTCAGGGTGTGTTAGAACCTGTTGAATTTGCCAATTGGGAGACGCCTATTGTCACACCTGTTAAAGCGGATGGTTCAATCCACATTTGCGCTGACTATCGGGCAACTCTAAATAAGGCCCTCCTGGGTCACGCTTATCCTGTACCTATCGTGCAACATCTGTTGCACTCCTTGGGCCAGGGGTCCGTCTTTGCAAAACTGGCCCTGGCCCAAGCGTATCAGCAATTACAGACTGCTGATGCGCAGACAATTGTGACCCACCGGGGGGCATTCAGGTGTAGCCGGTTGCAATTTGGGGTTAGTGTCGCCCCGGGGATTTTCCAGAGCATGATGGAACGTATGCTTCATGGAATCCCCGGGGTCATTACTTACTTCGACCACGTTCTCGTCGCGGCTACCTCGACATCACAGTTGATGGATCGGCTGAGGCAAGTCCTCCGGAAGTTTGACGCTGCTGGACTCAAGGTCAAAAAAGATAAATGTCAAGTTGCTGTACGCCAGGTAGAATTCCTAGGGTTCCAAGTAGATGGTTCGGGGATTCATCAGATGGCTGCAAAGACCGCTGCCATTATGGATGCGCCACCCCCTAAATGTAAGGCTGACCTTCAATCCTTCCTGGGGTTGCTTAACTTTTATTCGGTTTTTATTCCCCATAAAGCATCGGTGGCCGAACCCTTACACCGTTTATTGCACCGGACTGCGACTTGGCATTGGGGTGCCAAGGAGGGGGCTGCTTTCCTGGCCGTGAAACGCCTCCTAATCTCCAATTCCGTTCTCACGCAATTTTCCACCCACCTCCCCGTTACCTTGGCTTGTGATGCTTCTCCGTATGGGGTGGGGTTGGTGCTAAGCCATGTCTTGCCCTCGGGCCGCGAGCTCCCAGTTGCATACTTTTCTAAGACCTTGGCTCCTGCAGAGCGTAACTACTCGCAACTGGATAAAGAGGCTCTCGTTTTGGTGGCCGGGGTCAAGCGATTCCACCATTACTTGTACGGCCGCCCTTTTGTCTTATATACTGATCACAAGCCTTTGTTAGATATATTGGCTGGGGATTGCCAAGCCCCCCAAATTCTGTCTCCCCAAATGACTCGTTACTCTGTTTTTTTGGCCGCTTACTCCTATAAACTAGTGCACCGTCCGGGCAAGGACTTGGCTCACGGGGACGCTTTGAGCTGCTGCCCCGTTCCAGACGTTCTGGCGGACCCGGTTCCGGTTTCCTTTGTTTTCTTGCTGGCTGACTCTCCCCTGTTGATCACCGCATCGGACGTCACCCAATTCTCTGCAAAGGACGCTATCCTGACTAAAGTGATGGACTGGATGGCCAGGGGTTGGCCTCAGGGACCGTTTGCTCCGGAATTTCAACCGCATGCCACGCGGCGCCTCAAATTGTCCACCCAAGCAGGTTGCCTCATCTGGGCCACTGGGTGGTTCCGCCGCTACTTCGCCACTCCTTGTTAAAACAATTGCATAGAGGTCACCCGGGGGTGGTGGGTATGAAGGCTTTGGGCCGATGTTACATGTGGTGGCCGTTGATGGATCGGGACATCACCGATTGGTTCTCCACCTGCACTCAGTGTCAGGTTAACCTGCCGTTGCCGGCCAAGGACCTGCCGGGGACGTGGGAAGCTCCTGGGGCCCCCTGGTCACGGTTGCATATAGACCTGGCTGGCCCGCTACAGGGCCAGTCATTCCTGGAACTTGCGGATGCATATTCTAAGTGGGTGGAGGTAATACCCTTGCGCTCCACCACAGTGGAGGCCATCATTAACGCATTGCACAATATTTTCATTACCTATGGGTTGCCTGATGTTATTGTATCAGATAATGGTCCTCAATTTACGGCTGCCGAATTTGAGGGGTTCCTGACACATTGGGGAATCCGTCATTGTTTAATCTCGCCATTCCATCCGTCTAGCAACAGATGTGCGGAACGCGCAGTGAGATCCGCGAAGGAGGCCCTCAAGAAGATTGGGCACAGTACTTGGGGGGAAAGGGTAGAGGAGTTATTGATTGCTCAGCATACCACACCATGCCAACTCACTAATAGCAGCCCCGCCGAGCTGTTAATGGGATGGAAGCTTCGCACAACCTTAGACAGGTTACACCCCTCTTATGGGCATTCCAAGCCATTAGATTCTCAGAGACAATACCGTCAGTTTAGCATAGGGGACCGGGTATATGCCAGGAATTATGGGGGATTGCCGTTGTGGCTAGCAGGGATGGTAGTAGGATTAGCGGGACCGTGTTCTTACCACATAGAGATCGAACAAGGAAGTATTTGGAAGCGCCACAAGGATTAATTGCGAGCACGGAAACAAATGTCTGAAAATAGGGGACGAGAGGAGGAGCCGGACACACAGGAAGGTAGGCAGAAAGAGGGAGGCACGGAGAATCACCAGCTAGATAAAACACCCACACCAGGTAATGAAGGGTCAGAGGGTTTACCATCACCAGTTAGGGGCAACCGGGCCAGGGAGGTTGGGTGCGACAATAGGCTACTGCAAGAGGATGCTCGATTCCAGAGGGAAAGTTCAAATTCACCGCCAGCTCCAGGGGAAGGGATGGAGATCCGGCGTTCTGAGCGAATCCGTAGAAGACCAGCCTATTTAAGTGATTACGCATGCGCCTGATGTTGGCGCACACTCATTTTGGGGGGAAGGGGTGTTACATATTGAGTTTAGTTGCCAGGTGTTCTGATTGGTCGTTCGCAGCCTCGGTTTTCATTGGTTGTTAGTTGACAGCTCGGCGATATAAAAAGGAGCTGCTTAGCGCGGGATGTTGATTCTGTTGTACTTGTTACGGTTAAATAAAGGTTGTGTATTGGATTCCGACTCCATCCTGTCAGCCGGTCTCTTAGGATGAATTACTTAGGACATTTTCTAGAATTACGGTAGCAAACCATTGTATGAAAATAATAGTAAATCCAAGGCTTTAGATCACTCAATCAATGTTTTGGTTAACAGTATGAAAACTGTATAAGCCACCAATATAGAAATGGTCTAAATTAAGTATTTTGAAGGATAAGATGAAAGTTTGGTGGACATCATAAGCCACAAGTGTACAGCTTTATTTTTCAGGTTGCATTTGGCCTCTCCAAACCTTGGCTATAAAGCTTCCAGAAATTTCCAAAAGTTTTTACTAAGCTGTCATTTTTAAAATAACAGAAGGGAAAACCAATAAATAACCATATATGACAGTGTTTCTCAATCTTTTTTTCACTATGGACCCTCTCTAAATACTTTTTGTGGCCATAGACAGTGGCCACCGATCCCCAAGATTTTACTCAAGATTTAAATCATAACACTTCTTCAAGCCTTCGTGAATCTTCTGTGATGACATTGCCGCCCCTCCAGATCACAGGTTGAGAACCACTGCGGTATGAAGTAACTTTGATTTAGCTTAAATGATTTAGTTTTTGAAACCAACCCAGTTTCCCTCCTCATGAAGAAAACACACAATTTATCTTATTGAGGCATTTCACTTCACTTTGCATTAATGCACTCTGTTTCACTCTCCTCTGTATCTTCCTCTGGCACTTGCAGAAACTGGAAGAAGATTCTGTGCAGCTGAACATTTGTGCAGAAGCTACTTCCAATAGCTGACAACACTGCACAGAAATGGCTTCTGGCTATTGGATGTAGCACAGAATGGAGCAGGAGATGGCAGAGGAGAGTAAAACTGAATGTACTACGTGGTCACTTCATTTCCCTCCTTGCATTTTCATGTGACACCTTAATGATAATGATTTTTGTACATATATTATATAGTAATGTATAGCAGGCATGATCTTGTTGAACATGTTTAGTCCCAATGATCTGGACAACGTATTTCTGCTCCCTCTTGAATGATGGGATTTACTTTATGCGTTTGCACAGACCATATATTTTGCCCATTTCAAAACAGCCCTGTTGAGTCTCATGCATTGTTAATGATACAGAAACATTCCTCATGATGACACCTTAACTTCCTTGGATATTTCTTGCTCATATTTATGCAGGAAGAGGCAGTATATGCCCCATTTAATGGAACTGCATAGGAGGCTGCTGATCACATATATGCTTCTGGGGAGAAAAAAAAATATTTCCTGGCTAATGGGGCACACAAGTGCAATTTTCCATTTCTGCAAATTGCTTATCATTTGTAAGGCTCATCCTAGAAGTCTGTGTTAACTGCTTGTTTTGGGGTCTATGTTTAATCTTAGATATTTTCCGCTTGATTTAAGAATCCGGTTTGCTGTGGTAGCTTCAGGTAAGAAATTGAAAAGGAACAAACAAGATGATAAACATGGAAATAGGAGATAGAGATTCATGAATATTTATTTGATTGATTTATATCCCACCTGTCTACTCAGTTATGGACACTAATATTCAATAAAATCTGAGATGCAAAAATTATTTTAAGAAAAAAATAGCTTAAAAACTGTAAACATGAATTAACAGTTAAAGGCTTGGTTGCTGTTCCAAGGGAAGAGAGTGTCTTGGAGCCAAACTGAATTAACAAAACTGTGTGTTGTATAGCTTGTGAACCTGGCCAGAAAAACAAGATTTAACAACTGGAGTAGTTTCAGAAAGTTTTTTCCCTGCTGTTATTTAATCCTGATTTGTAACTGAGAGATGGTCTCTCATGTTCTAAGCCACTTAGGACATTAAGGTCAATACTGACATCCTAAATTGTCAGTATACATGAGGTGATCAAAGTAGTTCTTCGAATACAGGTAAAGGTAGTTCTCGACTTACAACAGTTCATTTAGTGACCATTCAAAGTTACAGCAGCACTGAAAAATGTGACTTAGGCCTGTTTTTCACCGTTATGACTTTTGCAGCATCCGCACAATCATGTGATCAAAATTCAGATGCTTGGCATTAATAGGGCTACTGCTGTGTCCCGGGGTCACATGATCTCCTTTTGCGACCTTCTCACAAGCAAAGTCAACGGGGAAGCCAGATTCACTTAACAACCGATGACAAACTTTATCAACTGCAGTGATTCACTTAACAACTGTGGCAAGAAAAATTGTAAAATGGGGCAAAACTTACTTAACAAATGTTTCACTTAACAACAGAATATCTGGTGCAATTGTGATCGATGGACTACCTGTATCACATTGAACCCAGTACTATGCAGCAATGAGCAGCCTAGCACTCCCATTTTATACCAATTGCTTCCTTTGGGACTTTTCAAGCAGATCCTAATACAAAGCCCATTGCAATAAATAAGATGAGAAATAACCAAGAAATGAACACCAGCCTGCAGGAATGGTCATGCCTGTGCATTCATAACTATTGTACAAAAATGTTCTCATCATAGTTGCCAATTGGGAAGCCAGGTATATGGCCAGATTGTAAAACTTGTTCTTTTGAGAAAATAGAAACCAATTTCTGTTCAATAAAATACAGTGAATTTGTTTAAGAAAAACAGATATGTTATGCTTTATCTTTTAGAACTAAAATAATTAATGTATAGTTTTCAGTGGTCCACATTTGTAAAAAATATGTTGCCTCTCATGTATGTATGTCTTTAAAGTTACTCTGACAATTGTGTATGGTCACTTTAAAGAGTTTTAATTAGACATTTCATGGCTGATTTATAGCAAGCCAGGCCTGGTCACAGTTGACTGACTGGTTTATGTCCTCCAGTGCTTCTGTCACAGCTTCACAGTAGGAAGGCAACTTTCATTAATGCTAATGGAGCTTAAGCTTGTAAATTCTTCATGGTATCAACAGAAGAGTAGATTGCTTTTTATTTCATTTATAGAAAACTCTAAAAGTAATGGGTTGTGGAACCACTTTTATAAATCAATCCATGTTCAAAGCCAACAAAGCAATAATAAACTACTGTTCCATTTGGGTTTGTGAAAAATTAAGATTGCAGTCCCAAAATCTGCACTGTAGGGATTGTAAAATCACCTTTAAAGTGAATATGGATAGGAACAGGTGAATCAAATACTGTCCACTATTCTGAGTTTTAAATAGGTTGAAAATCATAAATAGAGGCATGCAACATCGGAAAGAGGAAAACAAAGCAAAAGGCATATCAAAAAGCTAATCAATAAGTAACTATACCCAGGACAGTGACTTGAGGCAAAAGGAATTGATTTGGTAAATAGCAATCTTTTCTCTAAAACGAAGCTCAGTGGGATTTTTAGTAAACCATTGAAAAGGACGGAATGCAACCTGCAATCAGTGTCTTTGCCAAAGTTCAGTAAACAAGGAAATTAAGATGCTGTCATTTAAAAGGCTATGATTTATAAGCTGCTGAATTTATTTTCTGCAGACCAAATAGGACAAATGTTTCTCTTTCCTTTCCGTGTTTCAAATGGTAAAATGTTACTTTGGTTTCATTGTGACAGTAGATATTGATAGAAACTGTTCTCAGGCCCTTAACTGATCCAGAAATCACATGCGGTTCCAGAATCTAGAAGATAACTATAGCAAAACTGCATGCAGTACGAATTTGTTCACCTATCACACACATTCATCATGTAAATTATTTTTGGTTTACTACAACGATGAAGAAAGTAACCATATTCGATAGTGTTTAATAACCAGAGTAATTCAGATACCATGACAAGTCAAAATAAAGCAAAGCACAGAATTGGTTAACAAAACCATAACGCTTTGTGATTTTATGATGGCTGGAAATGGTTCTGTAAGGCATTTAGTTCAATTTTGTTTTTCACTTTGCTCCTTAACTTTTATTACTAAAGCTTGCAGATCATTTGCATTTTTGGCTATCAGGTCATTAGTATAGTGCAGGTATTGATGTTCCAACTCTAAAATCATGATCATCTTCTTCCAATGCAGCCTCTCTTATTATTCAGCATATGAACTAAATTCCTAATGGAAATCAACACTGATTCTTCTTTGGAAAGGCATATAACTAAAGCTGAAGCTCAAATATTTTAGCCACTTAATGAGATGAGAGGACTCGGTGGAAAAGACCCTGAGGCTGGGAAATATTTTAAGGCAAAAGGAGAAGGAGACAGCAGAGCATGAGATGGGTAGATAGTGTCATTGGCACAATGAACATGAATTTGGGCAAACTCCGGGAGATATTGGAGGACTGGGGGGCTTGGTATGCTATTGTCCATGGGGTTATGAAAAGTAGGACATGATTTAATGCCTTGGTGACAACAAATATTAGCTCAATAAATATGGGGAAATTAGGCAGCCTTATTGCATTCCTTTTCCAAAGTGGAACTATAATTCTCTGTCCATATTGCACCTTCCTGATCTATACATAAATTTCTCATCAGGACAATGAAATGTTCTGGGATTCCCATTTTTCTGAACATATTCTATAGTTTCACACAATCACCATAAACAAATGAGCACACCATGACCTTTTTTGGTATTCTTTGGGTTTCTCATTATTCAATGTGCATTAGCAATAACATTTTCATGTTCCTTAGCCCTTTTCAAAGCCAACTTGAATGTTTGGCATCTTTTTTTCCCCTCTGTAGTGCTCTAATCTGCATTATATGATCCAAATCATTATAGAATAGAATAAGAATAGCATAATAACTTTATTGTCACTTTGAATGTACACTAATCGGCATACATTAAAATGAAATTTCCTTGCATACAGCTCTCAAAGGGTCACCACCTCCAATATACGGTACATAAACATGACAACGTTATTTTGCTAATATGTAAAATTAAGGATATTATATCATAGTTTGTACAATTTGTTAATATCTCTCTCTCTCTCTCTCTCTCTCTCTCTCTCTCTCTCTCTCTCTCTCTCTCTCTCTCTCTCTCTCTCTCTCTCTCTCTCTTTCTCTCTCTCAGAATGTAGATTGACTTCTTCCAATAGATTAATCACTGTCTCATTCTTCATTTGCTGGTATAATTTGGTTGGAAACATGACAGCTTAGTACACAGAATAACAGAGTTGTAAGGGACCTTGGAAGTCTTCTAGTCCAACCCCCTGCCCAGGCAGGTAACCTTACACCACTTCAGACAAATGGTTATCCAACATCTTTTTAAAAATTTCCAGTGTTGGAGCATTCACAACTTCTGGAAGCAAGTTGTTTCACTGATTAATTGTTCTAACTGTCAGGAAATTTCTCCTTAGTTCTAAGTTGCTTCTCTCCTTGATTAGTTTCCACCCATTGTTTCTTGTTCTACTCTCAGGTGCTTTGGAGAATAGTTTGACTCCCTCTTCTTTGTGGCAGCCCCTGAGATATTGGATCACTGCTATCATGTCTCCCCTAGTCCTTCTTTTCATCAAACTAGACATACCCAGTTCCTGCAACCGTTCTTCATATGTTTTAGCCTCCAGTCCCCTAGTCATCTTCTCTGGCTTGCCATATTTCAGTGGGTATGGCATCATGACCAGACTGCTGATCTAAGTTCATCTTTTAGTACTAGAGAGTCTTGTAAGTAGGAAATATCTTCTAGAGTATCTTGGATGTTGATATCTTGACTATACTGTATTTCAGAATAATCTTTCCATCTTCCTTTGATCTCTTTTGAATCAATTACTGTCTGTTCATTGACAAGTTTTAGCATATCAATTTGAGATGGAGACATTTTTCTGATTTCAGAGATCTTTTGAAAGACTTTCCTAGAAAACTAAATCACTGATGAGGAAATGGATTTAGCTGGAAATATGGAATTATGTGCCTCTATGAAAAATATATCATTTTAACAAATCATTATCTTCCAAGGGCACCATAGAAATACATTTTCTGTGGTTGTGTGGAATATGAGTTAGGAACACTGGAACTTAAATTGTCTCTTATTAATATGATCATAAAAAGTATCTGAACATTCTCTCTATGTGCTGTTTGACAACAATCCACATTTTTCATACTTTGAGAATTTAACATGGTTTACAATTTGCCATGACAAGTTACAAGTTACAAGGACATAACATTTACAGAGTTAATACAAACCTGAGTACAACTCATGGGTTATGTACTTTGAGAATATTGAAAAGAGAATAGCCAGGTGCTTACTTTCAAAATATAAATTTGATAAATATACTTTAGTTGTGGAACAGGTGGTGAATAAATGGATTTTTACATACATACATGCCACCAGACTGAAATCTAATCATAAATTTGCTTGTTTTGAAATATGCATGTAGTAAAATTGGCCCAGGTCCTGTATTTTATTATAGTTAAACCATTTATCACTCTATATTGGATAGATTATTGGACTACTTAAAAATGTAAAAAGCTTGGCTTGTGCCCATTTTAAAAAGAGGATATCCTAATTTACAGGACATTCATATGAATATCTACTATGGACTAATTCTCAAATATAAAGTAGGTAAACAGATTTGCAGCCTTAATTTACTGAGGAGGAAGTCAATATTTTTTACTATAAAGAAAAGAGAAGATTAGACTTCACTAGATAATAACAATCTGTAAGAAAATATTAATTTAGATGAAGGTAACAGCCAGATAACTTTAATATATTCTGAACTTCATCTTCCATCAATCCTACTTCATTCATAAGAGACTGTGGAAGCTTTAATCTAAAAACCTGGAGAGCAAAATATCATTTACCATTTACCTGTGTACAAACGGGTGGTTCATTGCACAGTGAATTAGATAGTCAGATTGGATTTGGCATTTTTGTCCACTTATTGAGACATTCTCAAGGATCTGAATAGGGAGATGTAGTTGTTTGATGGTATTACATATATCTTCGCAGAATGTAAGCTGTTCCAAGTAAAGCTACCTTTTGCAATTGACTAATGGTGAAATTGTCAAAAATTATAATAATTATTGTAATGATTACTTTAGGACTATTGTGCTATTAATATTATTATTACCAGTAACCTTTTTTCCAAACTTCTCAAAATAGTTGTGCAGTTTTTCTACTTATAAAAATATTGGGCATATGCAGCATATCTGAAGTGCATCATAAAAATGATAAAATCTATAGGGCTTCAGCGAATTAATACCAGCTGGCATTTGTAAATATCATATAAGAAAGATTACTGAGTGAAAAAAATCCTAGGCATAGGAATATAAAAATTCCACAAAACCAGTTCAGTTGAATAGATTGTTACAGCTATTTATGAAACTCTTGTTTGGAGCTTTGAAAAAATTAAATCTACCAATACAAGAATATTTGTAGCTCATGTTTGAACTGTGAAGTTCTTGGTGGTCTGAGAGGTTGGATGATTTCTTGCAGAAATTTCATTACCCAAAATCTTCAAATATCTTCTGTCAAACATCTGCAAGAAAACCAAGCTCAGCATCAAGGATTACAATCAAGGATTATCCTAACAAAGTACTAATGCTTTGATAGCCAGAAAACATGTGGTGGTTCACTCTGAAAACTGCACATGGCTACCGGCCCAAGGGAACACTTGAAAAGTAACTATGAAACCCAACTGTTGAAGCTTCTGTCTATTCAGAGAAGCTGCGGTTTTATTCGTTTCAAGCTTGGCTTTTGGGATAGTTTTGAGGGCTTCCTGGTTTGTTGTCTTCATGACTGTGCATCAGAAAAGAAACTCTTTCTAGGCAGACTTATGAAGTCACTTCATGTCAACAAAAACATTGTCACCAGCATTGTAAAAACTATCCTTTGATCCAAATGGCACATCTTAGAAAAACTGTTGCCTTCAATGAACCAAATGTAATATCTGTCAGCAGTTTTTACTTACAACTTTTCATTTTTTCATGTTCTATTCAAACATCCTATCTGTCATTACTATTTAGAAATGTATCTCGGAATGTCTGTCATGTTTTATTACATTTTATGCTATACAGTAATTAAATTTCAAATGAGCACATTTTCCTCATTTTTTTCTTGACTGAACATTAGAAAATGTAGAGATCAATTGAAATAAGATGGGAAGGATGGCATTTTATGCTTTGGAGGTGTGGATGACAGAATAGACATTTTATAGTTTACTTAAACTGGAAAATATTCAGATTTAGGAAGAAAAGAATGCTTTATCAAGGTTGTTATACGGTGTGGTGCATATAAAACAAAATTACAGCATTTTAATATTGCATTGTACTGGTGATAGACTTTGTCTTCCAGGGAAAGGAACATACTGTGTTTGAATCACATTTTGAGATGAATGGAAAGTTTATAGCTGTTACCTTTTGCCTAAACTATTAATCACTATAAAGTACATAGATGATTGTTTGATTTGAATAACTTTATGTCAGTTGTTACCTATGATTTCTAAGCCATAAAATAACTAACAAAATTGATTTGACTTACAGCTATAAAAATCAGAACTGGTTGACCTGAACCTATTGTTGCACGGAAAATATGAAAACTAAATACAGAGATTATTTTGCATATGAAAAATATTCAGTGCTGCAAAGAAGTAGAATATTTAGTAAATGGAAGTTCTTTTATTTGGCAACTAAAATTATCAAATTAAATGTCCCGGCAATACCATGGACAGTAATTTATTTTTAAAATGTTTGACCTATTTATATATGGATGTTTATCTGTTAGCGTGATCACGTGCGAAAATCTATGTCAAGAAATCTTCTATGAGCAAAAGTTGAGGCTAAGTACAATGTTATTTCAGTCTTTCAGACATGTTGTTGTAGACTTCAGAATCCAACTGAAGAGAATATCTGTGGCTTAGGGTTGGACTCTTGGAGCTTGGTGGCTTGCTTTCAGACATTTCATTACCCAATTGAGAAATGTTATCCGTGAATCATAATCATAATCATAAGTTTATTTGTCAAGCATATATTAGTTAACAGGTAAAAGTATAAACACAATTTGAATACATGAAAAGAGTAAGTAAAAAGGAATATTAGGACAGGGATGGTAGGCACGCTGGTGCACTTATGCACGCCCCTTACAGACCTCTTAGGAATGGGGTGAGGTCAACACTAAACAGTTTAAGATTAAAGTTTTGGGGGTTTGGGGAAGAAACTACAGAGTCAAGTAGTGCATTTCAGGCATTGATCACTCTGTTACTGAAGTCATATTTTCTGCAATTGAGTTTGGAACGGTTTACCTTGAGTTTCTATCTTTTGTTTGCTCGTGTATTGTTGTGGTTGAAGCTGAAGTAGTCATTGACAGGAAGGACATTGTGGCAGATAATTTTATGTACTATGCTTAGGTCAGTCTGAAGTCAGAGGATGCCATGCTTTCCAACTTGAGTTGGAGCATGATGGGAGAGGAACTTCATCTGTTTTAGGGGCAACTGATTAAACTTTTAAAAACAATTTAAGCCTGTTATACGTAAAAATAAATAACATTTAAAAATACTTACAGCAAAGTTGACTGTTTTCAATGATTGCAAGTCTTACTCTGCAGAAACCTTCTGATCCAAATTGACCTGGAGGAATATTAGCATTTAAACATCCTGGGCACCCATTTTTAATGGCAATATGTTAGTGAAACACTGCAGAGAATCAGCATCTCTAACCATAGGAACTAATAAGTGTGGCATTGCAAACAAGGGACCTTTGGACCTCTTCAGACAGAACAGCATGGATTTTATAACCACTGAGGATTGTTCTAAGTTAATTAACATTTACAATCTAAATAAAATAATTACCCAGGAAAGGGGAATTGGAACACAATTCTGGTAGTTGCCTTCACAGAAGTGTGGCTTTAAGGCAGAGGACTTCAAACTTGGCAGCTTTAAGACTTGTGAACTTCAACTCCCAGAATTCTCCAGCCAGCGTAACTGTCTGGAGAATTCTGGGAGTTCTGGGAGTTGAAGTTCACAAGTCTTAAAGCTGCCAAGTTTGGGGACCTCTGCGTTAAGGCATATGTGTTATATCTGATTTTCAAGTTTTGTATTAGGTTTCTTCTTCAGAGACTGTAATGCACTTCAAATATTTTCTCCCAGTGCAGAGAGATTAATTAATAGATGAACAAAGGATGTATATATTTTTATTACTATATGATAAAGCCTGATTTTCTTATAATTCTTTACGTTGTCTTTATGTGGAATGCTTTCTGGTTTGGATCACATTTTCTGTTTATTTGTTTTTTCTTTAAATTTGATTCTGCCTTTTATGTACCAAAATATATCAAAGAATTGAAAATATAGGCCAAGTTAAGAAATAATGAAATACATTCTTCTGTCCTGAGATTTTATGTCTAAAGATTGAGATATTTTGTTGCTTTCATGGGGCAAGGTTTTATGAAATTTCTAGGTTTTGCTATTTTTTAATGCCAGCCACTATATCACATTCCTTTCTGTTTGAAGTCATGAAACCAGACAGATGGTGGTAAGTGTGGTGTCTTAAAGCCATAGCTTGGGAAGAGATGCCTCTGTAAATTTAAACTTAGCTTAAGAGGAAAGAATACAATAGTTATTTTACCAAAGATGCTTTCTACTACTTCCTTGCAAACAAGAATGAAACATCCCATGATGGATTTACAAATATGTTGATCCAATGCTCACTCACAACAATGAAATAAATGACAATATGTTGAATACTGTTTATGAGTTTCTTAAATAGTTCACATTTTTGTTCTGGTATGATTTTTTTTTTTTGCATTTATATATGTAAATAAATTTCATTTTCTGAAATTTTTAAAAATTTGCATATGAATCCTTTTGATTTCTCAATATTTCTGTATAAATAGGACCTAGAATGTGATTGTTTTTACACAAGTCCTAAAACTAGATAAAGAGAATCCAGTTAAATAAATGAGTAAAAATATTCTTGTTTATTGGGGAACTGATCTAAAGCTACAAATGTGTATGTGGCACTGTGGCAGTAGTGTTTTCAGTGAGCGTTGTGCCCCGATTGGGTAGCAGAACTGCAACTAAACATTCTGAGAACTGTTTATTAGTTTTGCACATTGGCTTGGACGGACTTTAGCCCATTCCACCTTACAGAACAACTTCAGCTAAGGTATGTTGGTAGGCTTCTTTGCACAAAACTTAGCCGTTCCACAACATTTTTATGGAATTCCGGTCAGGACTTTGACTTGGCCATTCAAAAACATTAACTTTCTTCTGCTTTATCATTTTTAAGTGTTTTGGGTCATTATTTTGCTGCATAACCCATTTTTCTCTTGAGCTTCAGTTCACGGACACATTTTCCAATGCAATTTGCTGGTACAATTCAGAATTCATAGTTCCATCAATGATGGCAAGCTGCCCTGGTCCTTAGCAGGACCAAACCATGATACTGCCATCATGCTTCACAGTACTTATGCTAGAATGCTGTATTGGACTTTTGCCAAACAGAATGTGTTTCATTCAAGTTTAAAAAATTGTTTTGGTCTCTTTTATCCATAGAACATTTTTCCAATCGCCTTCTTGTTTATCCATGTGGTCTTTCACAAACTATAGCTGGACAGCAAAGTTCTTTTTGGAGACTGGTGGCTTTCTCCTTCCAGTTCTGCACACTATTGTTTTCAGAGTTTTCATTATATCAAGACCTACCTAGTGGCGATAAAAGTGGCAAAATCTAACCATTTTTCCGCTCTTATCGCATCTGCAGAGAACCGCCCAGCCACCCTGTTTAGGGTGACCCACTCCCTTCTTCGGGGGGGAGTGCGGGAAGATCCCTTGCAGGGTCGTGCTGAGGATTTTGTGCAATTCCTGCACGATAAAGTCGCTCGGATTCGGGATGGCTTGGACTCCGATTGGATGAGTCCACGGGAGGAGACGAGGGCAGGTCTTGAGAATGTTATCTGGGAGGAGTTTGATCCTGTGGCTCCCGAGGATGTGGACAGGGTTCTGGGTAAGATTAGTGCCACCACGTGTTTATTGGACCCGTGTCCCTCCTGGTTGGTACTGGCCTCCCGGGAGGTTACACGAGGCTGGCTCCAGGGGATTATAACTGCTTCTTTGAGCGAGGGTGCCTTTCCTGCCGCCTTGAAAGAGGCGGTAGTGAGGCTCCTCCTCAAGAAGCCTTCCCTGGACCCGGCTGAATTAGCCAACTATCGTCCGGTCTCCAACCTTCGTTTTGTGGTGAAGGTTGTTGAGAGCATGGTGGCACGACAGCTTCCCCGACACCTGGATGAAGCTATCTATCTGGACCTGTGCCAGTCGGGCTTCAGGCAGGGGCACAGCACAGAAACAGCATTGGTCGCGTTGGTGGATGATCTCTGGAGGGCTCGGGACAGGGGTTGTTCCTCTGTCCTAGTCCTATTAGATCTCTCAGCGGCTTTTGATACCATCAACCATGGTATCATGCTGCGGCGGTTGAGGGGGTTAGGAATAGGGGGCACCGTTCTGCGGTGGTTCTCCTCCTTCCTCTCCGACCGCTCGCAGTTTGTGTTGGCAGGGGGACAGAGGTCGACCTCGAGGCATCTCGCATGGGGAGTGCCGCAAGGGTCGGTCCTCTCGCCCCTCCTGTTCAACATTTATGTGAAGCCGCTGGGTGAGATCATCTGTGGTTTTGGGGTGAAGTGTCACCTGTACGCTGACGACACTCAGCTGTACATCTCCACCCCAGACCACCCCAACGATGCCCTTGATGTGATGTCTCGCTGCCTGGAGGCCGTGCGGGTCTGGATGGGGAGGAACAGGCTCAGACTCAACCCATCCAAGACCGAGTGGCTGTGGTTCCCGGCGTCCCGATATAGTCAGCAGGTGCCATCGCTGACTATTGGGGGTGAATCTTTGCCCCCCACAGAGAGGGCTCGCAATCTGGGTGTCCTCCTGGACGCACGGCTGTCTTTAGAAGAACATATGACGGCCGTGGCCAGGCGGGCCTTTTATCAGGTCCGCCTGATTCGCCAGTTGCAGCCCTTTCTGGATCGGGACGCCCTGCACACAGTCACTCACGCCCTTGTCACCTCCCGGTTGGACTATTGCAATGCTCTCTACATGGGGCTCCCCTTGAAGAGCACTCGGAGGCTCCAACTGGTCCAGAATGCGGCCGCGCGGGTGGTTATGGGCGCAACTCGTTGTGCCCGTGTGACACCCCTCCTGCGCGAGCTGCACTGGCTCCCAGTGGTCTTCCGGGTGCGATTCAAGGTGTTGGTTACCACCTTTAAAACGCTCCATGGCATAGGACCCGGGTACCTTCGAGACCGTCTTCTGCCACCAATAGCCTCCCACAGGCCAGTCCGCTCCCACAGAGAGGGTCTCCTCAGGGTGCCATCGGCCAAGTCATGTCGGCTGGCGACACCCAGGGGGAGGGCCTTCTCTGTGGGAGCCCCAGCCCTGTGGAATGAACTGCCCCAGGAAATTCGTAAGATTTCTGACCTCCGGGTATTTTGCTGCGCACTCAAGACCCTATTGTTCCGCCAGGCTGGGTTAGCAACATAATTTTTAATTGGATGTTTTAAATTTTTGGGGTTTTAAATTAAGCCAATTATTTAATATTGTTAATTATTTTAATTCGATGTCTATTCTGTTTTTAAATAGGCTGTACACCGCCCTGAGTCCTTCGGGAGAAGGGCGGTATAGAAATAAAATTATTATTATTATTATTATTATTATTATTATTATTATTATTATTATTATTATTATTATTATTATTATTATTATTATTATTGTGGTTTTCTGAACACTGACATTCACCAATGCAAGAGAGCAGTCTTTAGGTTCTTAAAAATTACCCTGGGATTCTTTGTGATCTGGAATGTTACACATGTTGGTGTGATCTGGGTTTGTCTGCTTATCAGGATAACAATGCTGTTTTATTTAAAGAGAAGCAGGGAGCTTTGCGGATAAAAAGTAGCAGCATGTTTTTCTGCATGTGAGTCTGATGGCATTCCCATTCTTTCATTTCTTCTGTATTTGCTTAGAGCTGGGCTCATTGACCTTTCATAGCAATGAATACTGTGGTAGAAATTTATATCATACATTGTGCACTTTCTTTAAATCTCCTGAATTCCCCTTAAACTGAGGTACAAATAATTTTACATATAATAATGTTTTCACACTTGTGTGGAATTTTTCACTCCCACATGGATGAAATTGCCGAAAGTCAATCATGATTTGAAGGAGGCCCATTTGTCCCATCACTGATCTTTTTTATTATTTTCTCCCATGCTTCAAAGATTTTATTTTTAATTTGATAATCTTCCATTCATTTTTTAAAAAAATTTGATTTATATGCCGCCCTTCTCCGGAGACTCAGGGCGGCTTACAATGCGTTAAGCAATAGCCTTCATACTTTTGTATATTTATACAAAGTCAGCTTATTGCCCCCACAAACTGGGTCCTCATTTCACCTACCTTAGAAAGGATGGAAGGCTGAGTCAACCTTGAGCCTTGGAGAGATTCGAACCAGCAGTAAATTGCAGGCAGCTGTGTTAATAACAGGGTGCTTAGACCACTGTATTATCAAGGCTCTTGATTAACTTGGGAGACACTATGGGCTGTTTTATTATTCTTACCTAAGCCACGGAAGGTCACGGCAAAAGAATGTTGTACAGACTGATACAGTACATGGGTTTTTAAAAAAGGGTGGGAAACTATATAATGTTAATCATGAAGGATTTGGGATTTTGCACATTATTAAAGTACATAAGAAAGTTCTTTGTATATGAAATAATAAATAATTATTGTGGTCCTTTTTTTTTTAACCTAAGTTTTGGAGACGCTCAAGAATTCTCCAAGGAATTTGTTAGGAATCTGTGCAGTCAGCAATAAAGATTCAAAGAACCCTGTCTCATAGTTTAATCTTTAATTACCGCAGGCCTGCAGAGGCTGTCTGGCTAGACTCTGCTTTGGAACCAAGGTCTTGGTGTAATGGCTATTGACATCCTTTTATATATTATTTTAAAAGTGTAAGTTGAAATAAAAGCCCAACCCAGAGAGTTATACGTTACATAGTCGGGCTCAGCAGATGTTTGCATTTGTGTTTAGGAGCTGTTAGCACTCAATAAGATCTGTCATATACCTTATGAGCTGTCCGTTGGGAGTATATATATATATTTATGATTAAATTAGCCAGTGGACTCATAAATAAAGCTTAAGGAGCATTTGCCTAGAGAAGTCTGAAAATATTGATTTGTATAGTAGGAGACACAACTTTAAAAGCGGTTGGAGATATAACTGCTGATGTGAAAGAAGGGAGGCGGGTAAATACTTCCATAAACTTCTGATAACATTTCTAGTCTCAAAATTGATACATATTTTTAATTGTGACCTAAAAATGGAAATAAAATTGGGTTATAGGGATGACTTGATTTTGTAAAAGTAGTTATTTTACAAGGTGAAGCTGACTAACACTTCAGTCCTATGAATTTCTGTAATTAGAGAGCAGCTGATGAGGTCTGAAACCAGGGTTTACTAACTGGTATAAGAGCGTAAGAGCACGGTGTTCTTTTGAAACTGATTTATCTCGTGGCATTAGGGTTAGGATGAAAAAGAATTAAAACAAGAGCTAAAACAGAGGATCAGATTTCTACCAACAATGACTTTGCTATGTTATTGATAGTTTCATATATCTCGGGTCTAAAAGGCTCCCAGTGGTTTAAAATAATGGTAGGATCAGTGGTGTGTTTCTATCAGTTCACCCTGATTCGGGCAAACCGGTAGTGGCGGCTGTGGCAGGGGCTCCACCCACTGCCCGGATGTCATCATGAATGCGCTGCGCATGCGCAGAAGTGCCACATGCATGCTCCTGAATCCAAACCAGTAGCAAAGGTAAGTGGAACCCACTACTGGGTAGAATGTTTAGAACTATAAAATCTTATCAGCATGGACAGTGAACAAAGATTCTGGTAGCAGGGACAGTAGATCTCTCTGTGGATCTCTCTGGGTCTGAAAGTAAACCTTTCAAACAGACTTTCCAATGGTAAGACAGTTCAGGCATCCCTTAAGCATCTTCCCACCACTACTCCTTCTGGTCCTCTAATTACTTAAAGTCCCTTAATGGTTACCTTTCACTTCCTGGAGTTCTTCCTTTGCTTCACTGCCTGAATGTAGTTGTCTGAATGGTGAAATAGATGGAGGAGGGTGGATGGGTAGAGAAGAGTCAAGAACAGCAGAAAGAATGATTGGGATTTTGGTTTTATTTCTACAATTAAATTTAAAAAGCAGAGTGAAAAAATAAAAAGAGACAAAACAAACAAAATGCTAAAGCACCTGTAAAATGGACCATCTGGGTTTAAGGTTAAGGTTTAAGGTTTAAGAGCATTGAAAGTTCAACATATGCTGATAGCAATTCCTTCCTTAATCACAACACTATCTGTCCTTTAGCACTATGTTTCTACTATACATCCTGTAGTCAGCAGAGAATGCAGATAATTCTTGCTTAACAACCACAATTGGGGCTGGGACTTTATTGCCAAATGATGTGGTTTTTAAGCAATTAAAAAAAAAGTGGCTCTGCCAGACTTACAACATCACTTCTGCCACGGTCATTGAGCGGTCGTTAAATGAGACATCATGTGACCGTAACTTGTGATTTTACTGCCAGCTTTTCCATTGGCTCTATTTGTCAGGAGCTGCTGTGAATGTTGCAGATGGCAATCATGTGATTGCAGGGGTTGTAAGTATGAGGACCAGTTGTAAAGGTATTTGTTTAGTGCCATTATAAGTTACAACAGTCAGTAAATAGAACAGTTAAGTGAGGATTGAGAACTCCTTAACTATTTTCTGTAACCCCAAAGGTGCATTTTAAAGCGGCAACTGGACTTTCTGTTTTTCAGCTGAAGAAGCTTCTTGGATGAGAAGCGAATGTCTTCAAAGAAAAAACCGAAAGTATGGTTGCCTCTTGAAAAAGCATCTTGGGGACAACCATGACCTAGATGATGGAGAATCTCGATAGATATTTTCTGTTAATATCTGACACTTGCAGTCCACTAGGGTAAACCCTCCCCTGGCAATTAAGCATGTTGAAATTATGGGATAATAAATGGGCACCAATGGTAACTTAGCAGTCTCTTGACCCTCCGGTCCCTAGTTGCTGCTTCATTATTCATGCCACTGGCTGAGAGTTCCAGTCCAAAACTTATGTAAAGCCCAGTTTGTTTACTTCCCAGTTTGTTAAAAACATCAAGTGAATTTTTTTTCAATCCTATACATTCACAATAGTTGATTTTTTTTTGTTTCTTATGTGCATGAGGTCAGTAATTTCTGATCATTAGCAATTTCATATGTATCATTAATAAGCCTATTTTATCCTACTTCTATACATTAACGAAACTATGAAAATGCATATACTATATACATTAATAATTTCTTATTAGCAAAATGCTATACACATACACCTATACTTTTAAATGTGTTTTGATACGTTTCAGAATTGAGAATTGATTGCTAAATTTAAAAAGATGATGGAATCTGAAATAAAAACCATAGCCTATATTTATTGTGCTGGAAGATGTGGATCATGGCAGTACTTCAAAATAAGGATAGGACAACAACAACCAAGGATGTTTAACCAAAACTAAGTATTTGCATTATTTCTAAGCAATTCTAACTCCCCTTATGTGAAGTTGGAGCATGGAGACAAGCTTTGACTGAATTCCAGCTTTATTCTCCATAGTGTAGAAATGGGAGGTGCCAGTCTGGGTATTCCTTGCTCTAGCTCTATGACCTGAGCTGAAAACTTCTGAAGATCCGCCTCCCTGGTGACGTCTCTTCAGTTTTTTTCAGCTCAGCACAGCTCATGGCTGCAATTTTTAGCTCCTGAGCTTTGAGCAAGCCAAAAATAGTGATAATTAATTCCCTGGACTTTCTTTATTTTTCTTTATTTTTCTTTATTTTGAAATTTGTTTCTTCTCAGCTTCTGTTTTACTGGATTTCCAGGTACTGGTCAAAGGGGCGCTCTCCGGTCTCTGGATCGAGCGTGGGGGGGGGGGTGGCTGTTGTTCTCCCCAACCTCCCCTATCTTGTGGGCGGCTGTGAGGGGCTAGCCGGCTGGCTTTCGCCCCGGTCCTTCCAGATCCTCTTCGGAAGCCTCTCAGGCTTCCCAAACAGCCGCGGGAGCCGCGCGTGCCATTTTGGCTGCCGCGGCGTCCCTTTGATCACCGCTCATCAGCTGTGAAGCGGAGCGGCGTTTTTTTGCTTTCTTGGCCCTTTGAAGCTCTAAAATTAAACATTCGATCTGATAGCAAAAGCTATACTAAAATACAAAGCTGCTAATCTCTTTTTAAAGGCTTTCAAAATCTCCTGAAGAGTGATAATTTGTTAATTAGCACATTCTCACTTTTTTTTCACATTTTTAAGCCCAGGCCCGCTTTCAAGGGCTTATTTAACCCCGCCCTTTTGAAGCCACTTCTGACAAAGGCCAGGGCCACTTATTGGGCCCTGACCCAGCACTCTCTGGTACCTCGGGTACTGGAGAGCAGGATGATTATCTTTTCACAGAGCAGGCAGTGGAGGCAGATACTATTCCCATTCCGGAAATGTTTCTGGACATGATCCGTAGACAGTGGGCGGCCCCAGCTCTACCCTCCAGGGCCTCAGAGCTGGACAACCAGTTGTTTACGGTGGATGCGGACATGCTTGCCTTGTTGGAGGTTCCAAAGGTGGATGCTCCGGTAGCGGCTTTCACCTCTTCTGTTTTACCACCTGACGCAGAGGACGCCTTAAAGGCAGAAGATAGGCGAGAGGAGACGGCACTTCATCGCGCGCACCAGGCGGATGCCTGGGCTGTAAGAGCCTCTTCGGCAGCATCCTTCATCACCAGAGCGTCAGTCAGATGGCTCCGCCAGCTACAAGGCCATTTGGCACCAGATGATGTTCGGGCACACCAAGACCTTTCTAAGATTTTAGCTGCAGCGGAATACACAGTGGATGCTACCTTGGCAGCTGCCAGGTTTTCCGCCAGGGCCATGGCTTCGTCAGTCACCGCTAGACGTATGCTTTGGCTACGTCATTGGCGAATGGACGGGAAGAATAAGTGGAAGTTAGCTTCAGCTCCCTTTGAAGGGGGGTTTCTTTTGGGCCGAGCCTTAGATCCCCTACTCATAGAAACGAGGGATAAGAGGAAGGTCCTCCCGTCCCAGAGCAGGCGATCGGATTTCCGCTCCTCCCCTTACTATAGGCGGCCCTCCTTCCGTCAGTGGGGAGCCGGGCCAAGCTTTCCCCGTCAGCAACGGCCCTTTCACTTCTCTAGACCTACTTACCAGGCAGATAGATCAGCCTTCCCCCGGGGTCGCCAACAGGCGTCCAACAAGCCCTTCAGGGGCTCTGGGGGAAGAGGGGCCAGGAGATCTAAGGGACTGTCCATCTTTGGACCCTCTTGGGGGCAGGCTCAGCCTGTTTGCAGAGCGCTGGGATGACCTAACAACAGACAATTGGGTGAGGGAGGCAGTAAGAGCAGGGCTCTCCCTCGAATTCCTTTTACCTCCTCCGAGGCGTTTCCTCCCCTGCCCCGTTTCTGGAGACCCGTTCAGGTGGGGACTCATGGAATCGGCTATCCAGCATTTGCTGGATATTCGGGCCATTCAGCCAGTTCCACTGGGGCAGAGGGGGTGCGGGTTCTATTCCATCCTATTTGTCATCCCAAAGGCCTCGGGGTGGGGGTGGGGGTGGAGGGCAATTCTAAATTTAAAAGGTCTGAACGAGTTTATCGTTTACCGGAGGTTCAAAATGCACTCCCTGCATTCCATCTTGGCGGGAATCAGGGAGAGAGACTTTTTAGCCTCCATCAATTTGACCGAAGCATACCTCCACATCCCAATTCGGCCGGAGCATCGTCAATACCTGAGGTTTTGCTATTCAGGCCGTCACTACCAATATCTTGCCCTGCCGTTCGGGCTGGCTTCCGGCCCCCGGACGTTTACCAAGGTTCTCTCTGTCTTGGCGGTGTATCTCAGGTCTCTTCCCATCAGAATTCAATGCTATCTCGACGATCTGCTCCTACAAGCATCCTCCCAGCAGCGAGCGGAACAGGACTTGGCCACTACAATACAGGTATTGAGGGACCATGGGTTCTTGGTGAATCTGGCAAAGTGTCATCTGGTACCTTCCACAAGGTTAGTGCACCTAGGAGCCCTGATAGACACGCAAGCGGGGCAGGTTTTCCTGTCCCCGGACAGACAGGACAGTATAAGGGCACTGATTCATTCCCTTCTGGGGTCCCAGACAGTTCGAGTAGACCAACTATCCCACCTGCTGGGGAAAATGATATCTTGTCTGAACATTGTTCCCTGGGCCAGGTTCCATGCAAGACCACTACAGTGGTTCTTGCTTCCCTTTCAGAAGGCAGGGACGAGCTCGTCCAAGATCAGAGTTCAAGTTCTGTCACGGGTTCTGCGTTCCCTGACCTGGTGGACGTCAGAGGCCATCCAGAAGGGGTGTTACTTCAGGGAGCCTCACAGGGTGGTAGTAACATCAGATGCCAGTCTCCTGGGCTGGGGGGGTCATTGCGGATCCCAGGTGGTCCAGGGCCGCTGGTCACACCTCGAAATGTTTCACCAGATCAATTGGTTGGAATTCCGAGCTGCCCGTCTGTCTCTCCAGACCTTTCTTCCGCAGGTGAGGGGGCAGCATGTGCTCCTTCTCACGGACAATACAACAACGAAAGCCCATATCAACAGGCAAGGGGGAACTTGTTCCCGGCCTCTCATGCGAGAGGCGGAGGCCCTTTGCCTTTGGGCAGAGGCTCACCTTTTGTCTCTGTCAGCGGACCACATCACTGGGACGGACAACGTCGAGGCCGACTGGCTGATACGAGCTACTGTGGACCCCTCGGAATGGAGGCTCCATCCCGGCCTCTTTGTGGAGGTAGTTGACCGGTTCAGTCACCCGGCAGTGGACCTCTTCGCCTCTCTAGCGAACTCATAACTTCCTCTTTTCTTCTCCCGCTTTCCAGCCCTGGGAGTGGCGGGGGTGGATGCTCTGCGGACCCTGTGGCCCAGGGGCCTCCTATATGCCTTTCCTCCCCTACCCCTGATCCCAGCCGTCATTCGGAAGTTGTTGTTGGAGGGGGCGGAGATGGTGTTAGTGGCCCCGCACTGGCCCAGGCGGTCTTGGTTCGCCGACCTCATCGACCTGTCAGTCGCCAGGCCCTGGCGGATTCCCCCGGACAGAGTCGCCCTCAGCCAGGGCCCGGTACAGCACCCGGACCCGCAGAGACTACAGTTAGCCGTGTGGAGGTTGAGCGGGGGCTCTTGAGGAGGGAGAACTTTCCAGCCAGGGTCATCAGGACTATGCAGGCGGCCAGGCGGCCCTCCACCACGCGCATTTACGAGGCCACGTGGAACAGGTTTGCGGTGTGGTGTGCCTCTAGACATTTGCGTTCAACTTCAGCATCTGTGGTGGAGGTGCTCGAGTTCCTTCAGGACAGGTTGGACATGGGACTTTCCACTAACACTCTACGGCGACAGGTGGCTGCGCTAGGCACTGTCTTGACACTTGGGAAGTGGGGTTCCCTCGCTAACCATCCAAGGGTGAAGATTTTTCTGCGTGGGGTGGCTAATTTAAAACCACTGCCTATTCACTAATTTAAAACCACTGCCTATTCACCATTTTCCCACTTGGGACCTCGCTAAGGTCCTTCAGGCGTTAACAAAGGCACCTTTCGAACCATTGAGGGAGGCTAGTCTCCGTCTCCTATCATGTAAAGTAGCTTTCCTTGTGGCCATCACGTCTGCCCGACGGATCTCGGAGTTGGCGGCTTTATCGGTGCGGAAAGACCTGTGTATTTTTCACCCCAACAGGGTGGTTCTGCGGCTGGACCCTGCCTTCCTTCCTAAGGTCAACTCCTTGTTTCACCGAGCACAGGAGTTGGTCCTGCCTGACTTCTGTCGTCGGCCTAGGCACGCCTTGGAGCAGACCTGGCACACTTTGGATGTGAGGAGGGCCCTCCGTATTTACATTTTTAGGACCTCTTCTTTCCGAAAGACGGAGGCTCTTTTTGTCTCTTTTCAGCCATCGACTCTTGGCCACAGGGTGACCTCTTCCACGGTGGGGCGCTGGTTTAGGACGTGCATCTCATCTGCTTATGAGCTTCAGGCTCTCCCGGTGCCTCAAGGGATAACGGCCCACTCCACCCGCAGTGCTGCCACAACTGCGGCCTGGTCTACTCAGGCGTCAGTGGAAGACATCTGTAGGGCGGCCACGTGGACTACTCCCACTCCCTTCATTCATCACTATAGACTTGACTCCTTCGCTTCGGCGGAAGCAGCATTTGGGAGAAGAGTACTGCAGTGGGTTCATGAAGATCCGGGATCGTTGGCCCAGGACAGCTCCCACCCTTAGGGCTGGCCAGTCTTTGGTATATCCCAGACTGGCACCTCACATTTCTACACTATGGAGAAGGGACGTTGGTCTTACCGTGATACGTTCCTTCTCGTAGTGTAAAATGGGAGGTGCCAGCCCCACCCTGTCTGTGGCTGCCTGGCCCGGCTCCCCTGGTGGAGCATGTTGTTTCTATCTTTCAGACTGCGTACCATTCGCTTTGGCTTCGCTGGCAAAAACTGAAGAGACGTCACCAGGGAGGCGGATCTTCAGAAGTTTTCAGCTCAGGACATAGAGCTAGAGCAAGGAATACCCAGACTGGCACCTCCCATTTTACACTACGAGAAGGAACGTATCACGGTAAGACCAACGTCCCGTCTCCCTATTAAAGAAAAAAACGGAGTGAAATTATTTTTCCTGTTGCAAAGATTCTGAATGTAAAAAAGATAAACAAGAGACTTTAAATGCACTCATGCCTCTCTTTCAACCTGGCTATAAGCAGAGGACCAGAAGAATTAAGGTTGGTGGGTTTATTGCTGTCTCTGTTTATATTTATATATGGACAACTTTATAAAGTCTCATTCTAAGGGTTCCATTGTTGAAATGAATATTGAATTGTTATTCAAAAGATTCAATCTTAAATAAAAAAAAATCATTGAGATTCATATTCCAATAGCTTTCATAGCATGAAGTTTCATTTCAACAGCAGCAATTGAATTTTATGGAAACTAGTCAATGCTGTAGTAGACAACTTTTACATGGTTGGATAAATATTTAAATAAATACATTAAAATCACCCTTTGAAAACTCACAAGCTTTACAATAAGGTAGCTATATTAATAAAAATCACTGTTGCTCTGCAAATAGTAAAGATTTGGAATGAATAAAAATAATGTGTGCCTAATAGTTATTCAAATGTATGCTTTAGTTTCACCTGTCATAGAAAAAGAAACTATTAGATTCCTTTGAGATTTCTCCAAAAGCTGTGCCAAGAATAAATTGTATTTGAAATTGTATATGTCTTTGATTTATGTATAAACCATGCTTTGTTATTAAATCTTATGATTCTTATAACAAAAAGTGGAAATGTTTTCTCAGATTTCATTCAGGTGTTGGATGAAATAATACCATTTTTGTGAAGGGAACCTTTGTAGTAACACAGATGTTTGTGGATTTATGTCTCTATTTATCTATGTATATATACAATGATTTGCGAAATGTGTGTGTATATCTTTATATAGATATAAATATAGATATAAATAATATAGACATAGATATAATTTACATCTATATAGATAGACACACACACACACACAAATACACAACTTTGCCAATCATTGTTGCTTTGTGGTTCAATCTTTCAGTCACTTTAAACTCTTTATGATCTAATAGACATCACTTCACCAGTATTATATGTCACTAACAGTTTCTTTGAGTTCATATTTCTTCATGCCTCTGTCCTCAATGGCCTCTTTTTCAATTGCATATGATTTCTCTAAGTATCTGAGTCTTCCCCAAAACTCAGTGTTCAACAAGTGTTAAGGGTTTAAAATACTTAAGTTTTATTATGAGTGCTTCCAGTGAAGTCTGATTTTCCTTCATCTAGCACTGATGGTCTGGAGTTCATGGCCAAGACATTTTTACCAATTTTCTCTAGTTCACTGTTTAAAAGCCCTATTTTTTTTCTTTGTTCAGTGCTCGTGGTATTTCAGTTTTTAGTCATATATTGCAACTGGAAAAACCCTAGCTTGACCAATACATAATCAATACAGTATGATTCTTTGCATAATAAAGTTTCTTCCAGATCTGTCATAATCTCTTTATTTTGTAATTATAGTCACAATTCCTGCATTTTTGAGCCTGGGAAAATAAAATTTTCAAGATTTGTTTGTATCTTTACACATATAAACAATTTTCCCCAAGACTCAGGAGGCTGTAAGATCTAGTTCAACTTTTCTTATGAAACAACTTTAATTGTTTAGTTTTCATTGTTGAAACTCTTCTGGCATAATTATTTTATCTATTACATCTTTGACAATTTATGGTATTGTTGCTACTCAGTTGTACACCATTCTGAATCGTATCTCGAGTGGGTAGCTATATAAATTGATGAGATAAATAAAAATACCACAAACCACACTGTTGCCACATAATCATATACAATATTACTGAAGTTGTATATTGTTGAAAGTTTGTTACATTTGTTTAATTTAAGCTTTAATCAGCACCAGGCCTTGGTTTTGTCTGAATAGTCTGAATAGATGGAGAAAGTCTGAATAGACTTTTTCCTTCTTTAGTTGCAGAGTATGTAGAATATATGATTTGTATATAATTTGATTATATACAGAATATAAAATTTAGTGTTGGTAATCCACTGATGTCATGAAGTTTGGTCTTCTATTTTGTTGAAAGTATTAGCCATAAGAATCAAAATTTCTTGGCAGTACTCACCTTAGTCTTGTCTCTATTTTTTATACATGTGAGAAATAAAGAAATTAGGGTTATTCCTGTAAAACCATATAGCCTGAGTTACGCCATTTTAAAAACATGTCAAGGCTTTTATTTTACTCTGTATAACCTGATTGTGACCTGATTATATACTTTAGCTGACAGTTTAAGGAACATGAGAACGGAATTATATGTTTCCTGTGTTCTTAAGGAAGTTGTGTTCTTGAGAAAGTGTTTATCTAGCAGGATGTATGCCTCAGGTCAACTTGACCTCGTTAAGAAGGGGAAGTACGTGAATGCTGATCTTACATGTATAAGCAATATTTTAAGTAGGGTATTTTTATATATTGGAATTGTGGGGACTTCCCATAATGTGAATATCATGTGTTTGTCTATTATATAAGGTTTGTAATTGTACTCAAGGGACATGCTTGTATCCTGTGAGATGTAACCTGAAATTGTATAAAAGACGGCGAGAACGAATGGTAATTTGCTCTCTCACTTTGAGGGAGACCTTTGCAAAGAAATAATTAATAAATTGTGCTCTTGTCTTATCACTCAACTCTCTGTCGGTTATTTTCTGGGTGACAGGCCTTTCCTGTGTATCACAATACATATTACCTTTCTGGTTATGTCATACCTTATTTTATTTCAATTTTAGCATTCTAAAATTCTAAAATACCTAATTTGGGGATGTTATATTGACAACATCAGCTTCTCATTTGTCTGTATCTGAGGTTGGACCAAGACCTGGATCATCAGAACATTGATTGTCTTGCCTTGGATTCAAATTGAAATTATTCTCTTTTTTCGTTTGCATCCTATCATGGATTTTGACATCCTTTTTGGTTAATAATGATGGCTGCTCCATTTCTTCTGATATGTGGTGCTGACTCATTCTAATCCAGTTTAATTCAATGATTCTCAGAATGTCAGTTTTTGATCTTGACATTTCTGCTTTGACAATATCTAGTTTTCCTTAATTCATGAATATGATGTTCCACAGTGGTATACTGTATACTGTATATCTTTACAGTACTTAATTTCTCTTTTACTACTGAGTACATCAGCAACCAAATATTCTTTTGGTTTTTATCCAACTAGACCATAACCACCTGTGCTTTCATATTTGTCCTCTCCTCTCAATATTTCACTGAATGTCTTCCAACCTGGGAGGTCATTCATCTTCATCATGTTGGTTTTACTTGTGAATATATATTCGGTTTCTTGGCAGAATGTTGGAGTAGATGCCACTGCCTTTTCCAATAGATTGTATTTGGTTTGATATACTACCTGTGATGTAGCTCTCATGGATGATCCTTCTGGGAGAATAATAGAAGCTCTTTAATATTGCAAAAAATTCATATAGGCAATTATGATGAAATAATGTAATAATTCTGCCATGTTGATTTTTTTAAAAAAATGAAGTACAATTTGTAGCCATGCCCAGAAACCCTATTCCAAGCAGGGCTTAATTAGAACAGAGTTCTTGTCTACTCTGTGTCGGCTGGCGACCCCCAGGGGGAGAGCCTTCTCTGTGGCGGCACCTGCCCTCTGGAACGACCTGCCCCCAGAAATACGCACGATACCAGACCTCCGGACTTTTCATCGGGCCCTGAAAACACATCTTTTTCACCTAGCTGGGCTGGCTTGATCCCATCCCTTCAATTTTAATTTGTAATTGGTTTTAACCCGGGTTGTTTTAATTGGATAGCCAAATTATTTAATGTTTTTAAATTGCTTTTAAATTTTATATGTTATGTTTTACCATGGCTGTTCACCGCCCTGTTGGACAAGGGCGGTATACAAATTAAATTAAATATAAATAATATAAATATAAATATAAATATAAATGATATAAATATAAATATAAATCGTGGCACCCATGTCACCGGATCCAATTTTACAACCATTTTTAGGATGATTGTTAACTACATCCAATTATTGTGCATCTGAGTCTATTCTCCCAAATGGGCATTTTTTTTGGCTGGAAATCAGCAAAAAAACACTGGAAACCAGCAAAAGTCACAAATTGTGGTCATGTGACAATGGGATGCTGCAACCAGATGTTAATATGAAACGGCTTGCCAAGTACCTCAAATGCAGCCATGTCAGGAGTGGCACAACGTGTTACAATGGCTGGAAATGCTTTATGGGTCATAAAACACTCCGTCCCAGGCTGTCGTAATTCCAAAAGATTGTTAAACGACTGATCATAAGAGAGAATTGAGTAATTAATTACCTGTATTCACTTTTATTTACTTTTGCATTACTCCAGACAATTGGTTGTCCATGTAGTTTCTAATATCTAAATAATATCTTTTTTCACTATAACTGTAAAACATTAGTAACTTAATGTTAGTATTATACCTGCCTAATTCAAACAATCTCTCCTAATTTCATGTCAGAATTAGTTCATCTTATAAGGGTGATTTTTTTTTTTGTTTAAATGCTTGTAGGAGTCATAGTAAGCATGACTCTTGCTTTTCTTCAGCCTACTTGCATTAAGTGGGCGTCTGAAGGAAAACTTTTCAGGTAGTCCTCGACTTGCAATAGTTCATTTAGTGACTGTTCAAAGTTACAACGGCACTGAAAAAAATGACTTATGATCATTTTTTACACTTACAACCATTGAACCTCCCCATGGTCATGTGATCAAAATTCAGACACTTGGCAATTGACTCATATTCATGATGCTTATGATGGCTATGATGGTTGTAGTTTCCTGGAATCATACAATCACCTTTTGTGACCTTCTGACAAAGCAAAGTCAACGGTAGTCAAAGCAAAGCTAGATTCACTCAACAACTCTGTTAGTAATTTAACAACTGCAGGGATGCACTTAACAGTTTTAGAAAGAAAGGTTGTAAAATGAGGCAAAACTCACTTAAGAACTGTCTCACTTAGCAACAGGAATTTTGGGCTCAATTGTGATCTTAACCTGTACTTGTATTGGCTTGCACATACATATAGCCCTTTGTGTTATCCAAAACACAAGAATTATTAAATTGCACACATAGCTGTATTTGTGGAGCTAACAAGACTATAGCTTCCTTTTAGTTCCCCATAGAAAATTGTGAAGCTGGATATGACAGTGACAGAACTGTGTTCACTTTCTTTGTGCTTTTAGTTCTCTGTGCATTTGGCCAGACATATGACCTGGCTTCTTTTCAGGAGATTTTAAACATATGATTCTTCTGTAGCTAAGAACTTAAAGCAAAATCAGGCAACTTATGCTTCAGATGTTAAACCTGGCCTTTGGCTTTATTTTAACTATCCCCAGTACTACCTACTTTTACCATTTATCACCATGATGAAAGCAAGAGAGCTGCACACAAGTAAATGCATTAGCTTGGAGGCCCAGCTACAGAAAATTGTGGTTAGAATAGCATAGAATCTTTGGGAAATGTAGAAGCATCTGACAAGGATGTGGTTCCTGGGGAAAAAAAAACTCTCTTGAATAACACCATGAAAAGTGAAGGAATCGAAAGAGAAAAACAGAGAGGAAAATAAAATAAATCATATCTGTTTGCAAGGAGAAGATTCAGCCTTCTGTCTGCTTTTGCCATATAATTCCTGTCTGCTTTTGCCATATAATATAAGATTACCTCCAAGGGAATGTAGCCCTTTGTAATAACAGCAACAACAACAAAGGTTGCTTACTCCTTGCTTTAAAGAGATATTTGTAAAATGTAAAATGTTGATAGAAATGAACAGGAAAATTCCAAACAAATGATGTAGATCTCTAAGGAAAAGATGATTAGATTGTGGGTTTTCCCTCTTTTCTCCTTAATTGAGCCAGATCAAGATAATCCATATACAACCTGGCCAATCAATTATTAACTGTAAAAGATAGAGTGCAATCCATAACCCAAGATTTATGGATATTGAGTACAAATGGAACACAACTGGCTTAAACCCAAAAACTCCAGCTTGATGTTATGCTGATCTGGCAGTCTGCATTCTACTTGTATCTGTTTAAAGTGGAAGGCCTTAAATAATGTTCCTTATGCAGAAATAGATCAGTTACCGATTATTAGCCTGACATTCTAATCCAGTGATCAGCTTTCACTGAAGCAAAAACCATTGCCTTTTTCTCCGTATTCATTCAACAATTACTGAAATCTATTCAAATGATAGCTTGAGTGAAAAACAAGAACAGAAATGTTGGGCTTATTCGGGAAGAACAGTGATGTAGATTTGTAGTCCAGGTAGTTTTCAATTTACAACAGTTCATTTAGTGATGGTTCCAAGTTACAACGGCACTGAAAAATGTGACTAACCCCTAACCCCATGATCATGTCATCAAAATTCAGATGCTTGGCAACTGGTTCCTATTTATGACCGTTGCTGTTTCCCCAAGATCATGTGATCACTTTTTGCCACCTTCTGATAAGCAAAGTCAATGGGAAAGCCAGATTCACTTAACAGCCAGGTTACTAACTTATCAGCTGCAGTGATTCACTTAACAACTGTGGCAAGAAAGGTTGTAAAATGGAGCAAAACTCACTTAACAAATGTCTAATTTAAGAACAGAAATTTGGGACTCAATTGTGGTTGTAAGTCGAGGACTACCTGTAATAGCACTAGCATTCCAGTTCAACTTTTCTTTTAAGTTTTGCTCAGTAATAATAGTAAGAAATTCACAAGAAGGAAAATATCTAGACGCACTGTCTTTTTTCATATTCTCAGTAATAAGTGTTATGCATTCATGCATACACCAGAAAGAAACTGCAAGGTTCCAATTTTAAAAAAAGGATGGTTTCTTACCACTCACCAAGAGCAGTGTGAATTAGAACAAAGGCTACACAATATGTAATAACTGACAAATATGTGTGTATGTGTGTGTGCATATATCATAGTCCTTCGACTCATGATTACCTTATTATTACTTTCCCACCTGATGTTGGGCCAGAGACAGATGTGTTGTAGATTCATCATCAAATCTCACTGCCACTTTCTCTAATGGGGCTGAATCTTTGAAGATGTTTTCCTGAAGACCTGACAGAATTGAAGGGGTGCCTCAGCAGTTTATATCCACTGCTGGAAAAATATCATTTCTCCTTTCAGTGAGACCGGGAGCCTGTTCTTTGTCTTGAAACACCAGTTTGAAATTCTTCCCCTGGACAATGGTTGCTGAAATTATATACAACACCATTCATCAGACAAGATTCCTGTTTAATTTCTTTCTCACCTTGAGTTGAAGAACCACAATAGGCTTGGATACTTTTTACTAGACTTATTTGTTTTCGTATTAATCAACATTTGCTTATTTCACAGCTGTGACCGCCTAATATAAAGCTTTCATGATTTTCTAAAAATTAAAAGAGTGTAACCTTTGCTAACTGACAAGTGTGTTTGTTCCTGTATTTAGTAAATGTTTCCTTACAGAAATCAGTGGACATAAAGGAAAGGAAAATTAATTATGATGGCTCTAATTATATGCTTCAGGCAAATGTTAATGTAGCAGATTAGGCCTTTCATGCTTTACTACCTGTATTCTACTTTCAGGAGATGAAATGTCACTTTTAAGTTGTTGATGATCATCTCATAAATACTAGAAATACGTGCTTTTATTTATTTGTATTGTTTGTTTTTATATCAAAAATATAACTTTAATTTGTTAAAATGTAAGATGCAGCTGAGTGCTTCAAATGCAAAAGCTAAGAGTGAAATTAGGCTGTCTTCTAAGTGTTCTGCATGGCAATTTTGCCCATATTTTGGCTTCCCTGAAAATGTTAAGCTGTATAGACACTTGTTTATATTTGCTCTGCCAGAAACAGTGTTATGCCACTTGCCAAAGTTTAAATCATTTGGTAAGCTTCTGCTGACAGTATGAAAGAGCTCTCCGTTTTGTTTTTGAGATGTTCATCACAGAGAAGATCGCATCTATCAGAGCCATGGTGGGGCAGTGCAGGCTAATTCTGCTGATTGCCAGGAGTTCGATTCTGTCAGGCTCAAGGTTGAATCAGCCTTCCATCCTTCTGAGGTCAGTAAAATGAGGACCCAGATTGTTGGGGGCAATATGCTGACTCTGTAAACCACTTAGAGATGGCTGTAAAGCACTATAAAGTAGTATATGTCTAAACGCTATTGCTATCAGAGAACTTATGATCAGCTGGCAGAGAAGTTACAACCTTGAAAAACATTAAATGGGCACAAATAAAAACAAGTTCTGGTGGCAAATATTGATGTTTAATGTTGCAATATCAGCAATGTTAACACTTCAATATACCCACAACAAATGTCTTCTTTTTGGAAGAAGATTTCTAATATATCTGGGGCACTATGAAGGATACTTTATAAGGGATTAGTACTGAGTCAGAATAAGGATGATTGGTAAAGAATTGTATAGAAATGAAGGGTTTCTGATTATTTTTTCTCAAGGTATAAGCATCTAGATAACAGAAAAATATTAAACTGGACATTAAAAAAGGTAAAACTTTGAAAAGCTGAAAAACCTGAAAGCTAGATTATATCCATAAAAAGCAATAGCCTTGAAATATTTGTCAAAGTTGCTGTTTTGAAGAACAGCGGTTCAGCTAAAAAACTGAACTAAAATATCAGGAGGAAGCTTTTCATATACTTTCCAAATAAGGATTATCAGTTGAATGATTCAAGAAACAGACCATTCCTAAAAAGACCACTTTTCAACATGTGATAAAGAATGAATCATTTCTGAAACTCAACAAAATAAGGTAAAACGGCTAAGCGAAAGCAACACTGAGGTTTTTTGTTAAGCAATAAAATCCATTATTTATCAAGACATGTGTTCCAAAGATTGGAAGGAAGCACTAGATATTTTGCTTATACCCTGACCTGAAGTGGATCTATTAGGGCAATAACTGGTAGATTGAGTGTGAGTGAGTGAGTACGATCAAGTTGGTGTCAACTGTTAGTAACCAGATTTTCTCCATGATAATTTGTCTCTAACCTGATCTCATGTCTTCAACAGTATACTTATCATCACTATAAAAAAATCCATCCATCTTGGTAATTCTCTTCTTTCTTTATACCTTTCCTAGTATTAGAGTCTTCTCTAAAGAGCTAAGTCTTCACATAATGTGTCCAAAGTAGGATAATTTCAGTTTGGTCATTTGTGCTTGAGTGAGAATTCATTTGTTAGTTTTTCTTGGCTGATTTTGGTGTCAAGAGTCTTCTCCAACATCAAAGATCAAAAGCATCAGTATTCTTCCTATTTTGCTTCTTCAAACTCCAAATAGACATATAAGTCTCCCATATGAAAGACAGACTTATTTTTGTTCCATGTTGGAGGTAGAATCACTCTCACACGGGCTATTAAAATGTTCTTTGTACATCTAATGGTGATCAGACTTAATGCTTCCAATTATTAGCAACTCTAATTGCCATTGCAACCAGGAGGTCATTTTCCTTCTCTTGCACGTCCACTATGCAGAAACCTTGAAGAAGATTGCAAAATCCTTATCAATAGCTATAGCTGTTAGAAGCCATCTGGTTCCTTCCTCATGTTATTAATTGTTAGTTGCTAATTGCTTTAGGATTTTATTGCACTTTTTAAATTTCCCTTTATAATTATTGTATTGTATACTGGTCTTTAATTGCATTTAGTTTTTAACCATAAATAAATTTTTATTGATTCCCAGTTGCTTTATCTCCTTCACAGTGTCTTAATTTGAGTGGTAACCAGATTATTGGCTTCGAGAAAGAAGTGCCCTTAAATATGTGGCTTTTAATAGAAAATTCAACAGTGATTACTCTTTATGTTGTGTATATATGAATTATTGGTTTCGCTCATGAAAGCTTTCCTATATGCTTTTTTTTAAAAAAAAATAACATCCCAATTCTACATACTGTTGTTATCAGCAAAATTCCCCTCTCATCCCTCCAGCCAACTTTTGTAAACTACAGCTTTTCTAGCTGCTAGTAATAGCTGTCATTTACTCATCCAAAAGATTAGTACCTGCCATCATTGCTATTCCCTGCTTCCCAGACATTCCACCTGATACCTATTGTATCCAACGTTTTTGTATTTTGTGCAAAGGAACAGGTTCAAGAAGATTCATTTGGCGCTAACATTAATGTAAGTACATCATTATGGAGGAACATGATGGTTCATCGGTTAAAGGTTTTGAGCTTGTCAGCTGAAAAGCTGACAGTCCGGGTTTAAGACTCAAGCACTGTGCCATGGGTTGAACTCCTATTACTTGTCTTGGCTCCTTCCCACCTAGCAGTTTGAGAGCATGCAAATGCAAATAGATAAATAGGTACCACTTCAGCGGGAAGGTAACAGCGCTCCGTGATACTTTGGCATATAGTCAGGCTGGCCACATGGCCATGGAAGTGTTTTGGGGCAATGCTGGCTCCCTTGGCTAAGAAATGGGGGTGAGTACCGCCCCCTAGAGTCAGACATGACTGGATAGGGGAAACTTTTACCTTTACATCATTATAGGATCAAGCATTCTTGGATTTCTCATCTAATGGGAAAGTGGTTTTTTTATGTAAAACTTTTTGTGCAAATATTCTTTCATATAAAACTTGTGCAAATATTCTTCTGTAGTTAGACATAAAAGCTATGATTCTACAGATTTTAAACCTTCTCCTATTCCTTTTACAATGAACAGCATTTATATTCATATGAGGTGCAAGAAAAAGCAAAGACCCTGATGCATTGTCTCTTTTCTAGAGCAGGTCTTGTGTCACTTTCAATTCTTATACTCCACCTTTTCTTGTATCTAGTTGTATTGTGGCTAAATTGAAGATGCCAGACAGTTTTGCAAGAGAAACCTATCTGTGTGTATTGTTCTCTAATTTCCTTTTCTTTTTGATTGACATTTGAGTGCAAATCCTTTGGGCTGCTAGCCAAAGGTTACTGGCACAGACAGAAGGATGAGACAGCTGCTTTTCTTTTGGCTAGGATCCCATTTTCCTCCAAAGTCTAGAGCTAAGAGGTGATGGGTCTAAAATTCTCTTCCTCCCAGTCCTGATTGAACTTGTAGCTTTATACAAGCTCAAAAGTCTCTTAAGGCCATTCATCTTGAACAAATCAGATGCCAAATGAAGGAGGAGAAAAGGTTTTTCACAGTCCTCTTTTTTGTTGTTGTTGAAGCTGCACTTCTATATACCATGCAACATTTTAAAGATATGGAAGAGAGCAAAGGTGTAAGAGGCTGGATAAGATTCAAGGGGTTATAATTGATTAGAAAATTCAGGCAATTTTTTTCAGGCAATTTTTGAAATTGTTAAAAATGACAAGGATATCAGTATAGAAAACATCAAAAGAAATTGTCTTCTGGTAAATGACTTGCCTATTGATGCCTGGCCATCTTTTTTTTTTAGACTTTTCTACTTACAAAAACAAGCACGTTACAAAAAACAAGACTGAGGGTGTTAAATTGTGGATATTTAACTAGATTTTTGCTACACACTACCCAGTGCTCCATGTATGAGACATCATGGCTCTCTTAGTTTGGGTCCCCCTCTTAATCAAGACAGGCAGGTAAAGCATTCTGGGTCTTTGTCCAAGAGTAAGGTAGGTAGGTAAGTAGCAGCCAGTATTTGAACCTCAGTTTCCTGCATCAAAAAGCAACACTCTTACCACTGTTCTATCCAATTGCTATATAGATGTATATGTGCCATGATTTTATCAAATGCCTGCCAGCACACATTGCTTACAATATTTCACTGAATATCAAAACTATAATCTGTAGTGAGATAAAAATATATATATTGCTTTGGTGCAAACCAGGAAGTAGCATATAACCCTTGACACCAATTACCAAGGCTTAGTGAATAAATGTTATCAGATTAGACACTAGAAGATGCCAGTATGGATTTGGAGTGGTAGCATCACATTCTTGGTCTTTATATCAATACCTTTAATCGAGAATTAAATGTCTGCTACAATAGGAAAGGTGCATTATGATAGAACTTCAAGGTAAAAATTTCATCAACTCGCCACTTAGATTTATTGCACTATTGAATGGTCAAGGATTTAACCCTATTACAGTGTTTAGCCTTTTATATAAAACTCAGTGGAATAATCAGGGCTGATATTGGCACAGGATTATAAAGACAACATTTGCTATTGATGCCAAGCTAAATGGAACAGCTACATGGAGTCTGGTAGTTCCAGGTGTGATATGATTTGGATGCTAAGTTAGCTTTAAAATATATTTTACTTTAAATATCTTAGGTCTGTTTTATGTATCTACAAAAATATATATACATGTCTTTGTTTCATATTTATGTAGCTGCCTACCGTTTACTTTAAGACAACATCATCAAACACTATAAACAGGTCAAATATTGTAAGGACTATTAACAGCAACAGCATACGAGGTCAGTTTTATACAGGTTTTTCTCATAAAGTGAAAGTGGTTGCTTCTGTTCCTATCATTATTACAAAGCCAAAAATAACATTGAAATGATAAGGAAAGATAATGTGTTGAAGTGATAAGGAAAGAGATATTTTGTTTCAGTAATTAATAATACTCTTTTCCATAGTAAAGCTTTGACAAAGCTGTCAGTTTATATCAACATGACCTGGTAAGCCAAGCAGGAAAACTGGATTATTTTTATCACTATTTTCATTTTAGGACATAAGCCTTATTTCATTATTAGGCATGCTTGTTTGTTTTTAATAATCCTGCTCACAAGTTGACAATATCGTAAAACTGATTGCGACAGTCTCCAGGGGCAACCCTTATCAAAGCAGTCTGGATGCAGTTAAAAATTCCTTTTTCTCTTCTCTCTAAATTCCGTGATCACATTAGAATTTAAACCATTTCCAAAGAAAGATTTCAGCCTAAGTTATAAAAGGGCATACATTTGTTCTTGTTATAGATAAACTGAAGCCCTTTCATCATACCAGCAACAATAATCAAAAGCATATTAAATGTATGCCACTCAAGATTGATTTGTTTGAGTCCATTACAGATCTTGTCTCCAAGCCAGTAAAAAAGAAACCACCTTGAACAAGCTTATATTGTCTCACAGAGATTCAAAGATACAGCTTAGATTTATTATAATCTCTGTTACTTCTTACGTGGCCCAATCCTTACAGTAAACTTTAACTTTGTGATCATATATTATTATTCATGTCGTCTTGTATTCTTGAATGGACTGTACCAGTAGAGGCTAAACCAATTTTGTTGTATACATGATGTACAATGACAATAAAGGCTTTGACTTTGACTTTGTGCTCACATTTTCGGTGCTGGGTGAACCGGTTGTTAATTCATGTGCCGCCCACCTCTGACTTGAACACCATTGGCATTGACAGAATTACCATCAGTCAATAGCAAAAGAAGCTTTACACAGAGATGCTTACATTCTGCTGTGATTCCTTTAACCCTATCAAATGACATATGCCTATCTCAGGTCTTTGGGAAGGACTTGATAGATGGATAAAAATGTTAAACATTTGCTTGACTGTGTAACCAACCATAATAAATGGCTATTTGCTCCAAAAAGACTCTGGAACATATCAGTGTGGCAGCAGCTTCCATACTTCTCTGATAACACGAATAACGTAGACTATATGACTTGGATCATATATATAGATCCACATCAGATAGTATACAGTAGATATATATAACTCCCCATTTGACAAAATACCTAGACAGTTTTTTTATCAGATCACTACAATTTTATTTACTTAACTGTTTGGCTGATGAGTTTATTACAATTGTGTGTTAAGTATTTACTTGAAATAAACCTGTGCATTTTAATTACTTTCTTACCTTGCAGAATTCTGGCCATTGACCATAATAAAGACTGCTAGTAGAATTACTGGCATTGCTTATTCTTATGCTAATTCATTGTACAACTCAATTCTGAAATTGAAAACAGGATTTTCAATATTCATCCATCTCTGGAATTTGTTAACACATATAACAGCATATTTCATTGGGAAAGAAAGAACAGAATATTGCAGTAAACTCTATATAACATGGGTATGTTTATTTGCTCATAGGAATTATGGAGCTATGAATCATATATACGTATATAGATAAACCCTGTGATGGATCTGTTGGTATTGCAGTTGCTATGATGCTCACCGAATGGTTAGAAATACAGAATATGATTTTTACTAAGTTCCCTTAGAGTTCATAGCCTTGAAAATCTTTTTTTAAGGGTCAAATAATTTTCTAAAGCGAGCATAGAAAATGAAATGAGAAGCTGCACTATTCTCTATATTGTTTGGAGGTGCTTCTGCTGAATGTCCATTTGTAAAAAGGATGCTCTGAATCCACACTATTTTTTTAGAGTAGATTCTTTCAACCTGTATGCTCTAGAAATTTCAGAAACGCTCATAATATCTAATGGGTTCTTAGAGTTCAGGTCCTTGTCTTGAGGGGCATTCACATTGGATAGATGCTGTAGGACTCACTGAAATAAGATAAAAATGTGATAATTTTGCTATTGTATGTTAAAGGGATATTTCCATTTCAGTTTAGCTCAGGGGTGTCAAACTCAATTTCATTGAGGGCGGCATCAGGGCTGGGATTGACCTTGGGGGGCCAGCCAGACATGGCCAACTGGGAGGGTGTGGCTGACTGGGTGGCTGTTGCCAACTGGGTGGGTGTGGCCAACTCGGTGGGCAGTGATGCCACTCACTGGGCGTGACTAACTGGGTGGGTCTGACCAGCTTGATGCCACTACCCAAACTGTTGGCATGATTCCTCTTCGCATTGGGTAGACAGGGCCGATATTTCCTCTTTGCCCTGGTTAGACCAGGCTGAAACCACGTGGGCCGGCCCCTTACATTTTCCAGGATGGCCCCGCAGATCTGGCCTTGTGTTTGACACCCCTGGTTTAGCTAATGGATGTCCTTGCCTGTGCCTTACTGAAGAATTTGTATTGGATCTTTATTTATTCAGTTGTGAGAAAGAATAAAATTGCTATTATGTCAGCCTTTATATATTTTCCCATGACCCATTCCATTCTGAAAATATGAGACATCTTGGGAGACAGTTGTCTGGATGAAGTTAGCAATAATTAAAGCAAAGTAAAATAATTCCTGATATACTTATATATTAATAGTTGATATGTCCTGGATGGCAATTTAATTTTTCAGAGTTTCAAAATTACACTGAAAGTAGAAGACCGACATAAAAGTAGTAACACAGTGGTGCTCTATAATAAAGATAATTGTCTTGTGCTTTTTTATGTTCTTAAAATGAACCTTCTTATAGATTGAAAAGCCTAAAGCCAGTATTGTTGATCAGAGCTTAAAATTTAGTTTTGTGAAGATGATTATCTATAACAATACTTCATCGTAAAAAAAAAAAATACAAGGAAGCAGAATACACAGTATCTAGATTGTATTGACAGGTGGGTTCTCCAGCTTTTAAGAAGGATATTACCTCTATCTTTCTATGGCACAAAATTGAATTGAACTCAGTAGGGCTTACTTCTGAGTAAACAAGCCTATTAGGCTTTCATTTTGTTTGTTAATATTATATAAAATCAATTAACATTGTAATAGTTCCCAAAGCCATTCATAGGCAATTAAGTCAGTGAACTTCAGTACTTTGAATGGATGGTACAAGGAAATATCCATAAAGACCACATTTGAAAATCAGATGGCAGGTCTTTTATTCCTTTTATTTCTTACCAATTACTTCCAAATGTTTCCTTGTATTAGAGTACAACCGTAGTATATAATGCAGTTAAAACACTACAATTTAGCACTTCTAATAAGTGTTGCCATTTCCTACAGAGTAAAAGAGCATCGTTAGAAATGTGTTAGCTTAGGTGACATTTGCTGGCTATACCACAACGGCTGAAAACTTTATTACCTGTTGTCAACAAATACATTTTGATTTAATTTTTGAAACTAGAATTTAAATCTTAGGAGCATACTTCCTTTATAATTATATGTACTCGTTTGAGGAGCATATGGCGAAAATGTATGTAGCTGATCAGAGTTAAAGAATAAGAACAAGAAAATGAGGCTTTTATGGTGATTGCACCTGTATGGGGGCTTTTGAAGCTTATGATCTGCATCATTTATAGGTGCATAGCTCGGATATAACTAGTACCGTGTGCTTTTATGCTGACTAAATGATAGGCAAAGCAGTTTTCAACAAATATCTCCCAGTAGGCTATCATCACAGAAGCCTTGTAATATAGCTTTTTAACCTCCATACTGGCAGCTATCCAGAAATTATTACATTGATATCAAAGCCCCCTGTATCAGCCTTCTGCTTGTTGGGCCATATGGGAACAAATGAATTTTAAAGTTTATCTCTCCCTGCACCTCTTGTGTTATACATGATTAAAAACTTAGTTCAGCCCTTTCCTCTCCCTTTTTTCTCCATGCTGGCTAGTGAGACAAAATAATACTACCTCACCTAGGTGTTTTTTTTTTAATGGATTATATGAATTCCTTTGATAGAGTTAGAGTTTTGCAAACAAAAGGTAAACTCTGCTTGATAATATTCAAGCTTGAATGTATATTGTTCCTTATAATTGCTTTAATTGGTTTAAAAGCCTAGCTTAAAGTATAGTGTGACTAACTCAGAAACACTGCAAAAACTTCTTCACTTACAAACCTTTTTATTTGTTTCTGTATGTTTATGAATATCTTCAGTTAATATTTTAACGTATCGTTCTAGGGAAGGCAGCATCCAAAGCAATTAAATTGAAATGATATAAGTACTGTATTTTAGATACAGTTTATGTATTAAAACTACATTTTATGAGTCAAGTCGTGAAGTGTCTGCAATATAATTTTCTAGAAATAAAAATGTCCTATATACAAGATTTTGCATAGAATTCAGATGGCTTTTAAAAGGTAGAGGTTCCCCTCGCACATATGTGCTAGTCGTTCCCGACTCTAGGGGGCGGTGCTCATCTCTGTTTCAACGCCAAAGAGGCAGCCCTGTCCGAAGACGTCTCCGTGGTCATGTGGCCGGCATGACTAAATGCCAAAGGTGCACGGAACGCTGTTACCTTCCCACCAAAGGTGGTCCCTATTTTTCTACTTGCATTTTTTACGTGCTTTCGAACTGCTAGGTTGGCAGAAGTTGGGACAAGTAACGGGAGCTCAGCCTGTTACATGGCATTAGGGATTCGAACCACTGAACTGCCAAACTTTCAATCAACAAGCTCAGCATCTTAGCCACTAAACCACCGTGTCCCTTCTAGATGGCTTTTAGGTTCTGTGTTAACTCCGGCATACCTCTACTTATAAATGCTTGACTCTCATGCAGCTTCTTTGAGTATTTCACCTCCAAAATTTGGAGGATATTTTCCCACTCAGTTTAAGCATAATGGAAACAATTAATTTATGGAACAATAAGGATCCTTACTATGTATTTGCTTGATTACCTTTGCTATTAATTAATAAATGAATTCGACTTATGAGGTGTTATCTATGTAAAGTTATCCCAAGGACATATTAAAAACCCATTAATATGAGACAATTAATTGGATAACTTCCAATTATAAAGGAGAAAAATGAAGAATAATGGTAAGAAATGTTTAACAAAAATAGAGGCTAAGTATCAAAGGCATGGTTTCCAAATACCCAGAAACTTGCAATCTGAAAGAAAAACTCTAAAAACACATTGATAATTCAGAAGTCATAAAGAATCAAAAGATACTTTAATGGACCTAAACTCCTATTCTCTAGGAGGCAGTCTGATTGGAATTCAAAATAGTTTCCCTATGTTGCCTGCATTCTATGTTGATTGTGTGATAAATGAGGTTAGTTGATGTATGTATGTTTATGTGATTGGTACTGATTTTAAGTTGCAACATTATTCAGAATACATGAATTTGCAGGCATAAGGGCAAATAGTATTAATTTTAAAAGTCTGAAGTTTGTGCTAAGTCATGCTGGGTTGCTGGCATTGTTTATTTAAAAAAACCCGAAATTAGTGTGTTCATCCTAACCTACAAAACACTATTGCTAGGCTCATGCAACATATGAGGCCAAGATCAAACAAAGGCATGGTATAATAGTTGTATGAACCTAGCATTGAAAGCTTTCAGGATATTGTATGTCAGTAAGGACATGTGTATTTTTAGGTTAGCAATTGCCAAATATTGCATAAGAATGAAACAGATAACTTCTGCAATGAGTGATTCATGTAGACATTTCTTCCACCCACAAGTTCTAATGGAAGAATTCAATAATCAGGGTTCTCTCTGAATAAAAATGGCTTCTCCTTGCCCAGTCAATGACCAAATAATTGTGAGGCAGAAACATTCCATAAATCCCTGTTTCTGAGAATAAAAACATAAAATAAAAATGTAATGGTGACAAATTAAGCAATTCATTTGCTACTCTTTCATGTAATTTCAGATTAGCTAGCTCAAATGGCTCCCTCATGCTTAATCTGCTAATGTTGGGATTGGCTGTTATGGTGATAAAGCGGTTTCTGGATATGTAGGTTTATTATTGAAAAGTGTGTGTGTGTGTGTGTGTGTGTGTGTGTTTGTGTCTGTCTGTCTGTCTGTCTGTCTATCCATCCATCCACCCACCCACCCACCCATCCTTGCCCTTTTTTCATGCTTTGGAGACTTGTCCACCAGCCAGGCATAATCCACTGTATAAATATGTCAGCCAGATGCCATTAATAGAGCACATTTATTAGAGTCTCTTGAAGCCAAATGCTCCCAATACTCTTTGCATTTGCGGGAAGAACAGTACAGCTCATGAATAAATAGCCTGTCAAACCTGGAGGTTTATAGCAGATCTCCATCGAAAGAGAGAAAGGAAAAAGCGGCTTGAATTGTTGTTGAGTTTTTATAGCTCATGAATGGCTATACTATTTCAGTCATGGATTGCTACCCAGAATCCAGGTTTTTATACAACTGGTTTCAGTCTTTTGGTATTACTTCCCAGGGCACTGCCAAAAACAAAGTTAGCTGTTACAGAAGTCTCAAATACACTATGGGAAGGAAAATAGTAGATCTGACATCCTTTGGAGGCCAGCCACTGTTCTTCTGCATTCATTATACTGTCCCAAATCCTTCTTTATATAGCTTTGTATAAAATCTTTTTATTATTTTCTCTGAACACAACCATCTTATTATGATGTTTTTTATAATTTTTTTTTTCTGTCTACATTGCATAGCATACCTTGACAATATAAATTACGTTTTGTTCACAAATATTTACAAGTGTACATTGGAAGTACTATCACAAAGAGACCATATTGTATATTTAGTTCTGACCTTGCACTTTGTGCATCTGTCATTTGATATTTTCTCCGATAGAACATAAAATGCAATGACAAAGATAAGGTCTCAGTAGCATCAGGAACACAATATCTGTGACATAAATCAGAATCTGATAAACTGCCATGAGATTCTGATGCTTTTCACCAGTGTCATCCTTGTTGAAATGGAATCAAATTGAAGCAAAACCCCCTGGAATATAGGGGTTAGGAATAAAGTAGTGAAAATTATTTGGATTCTTGATTTTAGATTACCTTGCAGTAATGGCATTTTCTACAGATTCCAGCTAGCTGGCCAGATTGGCCCACAGATATCTTCTCTGATCAAGTGGTGAATGAAACTGATTCTAAAATATTTAAGAAATGGTCTGATTTGTATAATAGTCTCCACAGATTCTTCCCACTATGCTGTTCATAAAATTGAAGCAATGCTATTGGGAGATCTTCCCATTCACATTTTCTGTCTGACTAAGCAGTAGCAGACAACTCAATTCACCTGTATTTATTAATACAGTTCTTCCTGCACAAAAGGGAAATGAAATTCTGTGGGAATCCCTACAAATGCCATAGCTACATAGGAAAAGATTGTGTTACTGATATAATTCTAACTGATTTTTTTTTAATATCAGAATTCAAGCTTGCTCGTCAACTTTTGGTTTGTTTATGGCTGATAGATAGGCTAGAAAGAGCCTTGATAGTACAGTGGTTTAGTGAACCCTGTTATTAACACAGCTGCCTGCAATTTCTGCTGGTTCGAATCTCTCCAAGACTCAAGGTTGACTCAGCCTTCCATCCTTTCTAAGGTAGGTGAAATGAGGACCCAGTTTGTGGGGGCAATAAGCTGACTTTGTATAAAATATACAAAAGAATGAAGGCTATTGCTTAACGCATTGTAAGCTGCCCTGAGTCTCCGGAGAAGGGCGGCATATAAATCAAATTTAAAAAAAAAAAAATGGTTTGGGAATCAAGAATTCATGCTTGATTTTCTGTTGAACCTGAAATTATAGATCTAATGATAATTAGACATCCTTAGATACAGGGACTGCTCATCTTCCACTGTTTGCTGTTTTGGGAAATCAGGATATGCAAAGCTGAGTTTCTAGTGGAGAGGAATAAATTTAAACTCGATACCTATGTTTTGTGTTAATAGTGTGAATGCTCAACTATAATTCTAGCAAACTATAATATCAGTGTATGTCTAAGCCTAGCCCTTTTGTTCTTAAACATGTTTTATGAGGGATACATTTAAATTGTTATTGTACTCAATGTATTTTGTTTTCACTTGAAATGATAGGTAATAAGTCCAATTAGTATGGATTAATAAATGTCTAGCTTGTTTTACTTAGCCAAATGGGCCTGTTCCAGTGGTGGGTTTCAAATTTTTTTTACTACCGGTTCTGTGGGCGTGGCTTGGTGGACGTGGCATGGCTTGGTGGGTGTGGCAGGGGAAAGATACTGTAAAATCTCCATTCCCACCCCACTCCAGGGGAAGGTTACTGCAAAATCCCCATTTCCTCCTGATCAGATGGGACTTGGGAGGCAGAGAATAGATGGGGGCGGAGCCAGTCAGAATTTTTACTACCAGTTCTCCGAACTACTCAAAATTTCCGCTACTGGTTCTCCAGAACTGGTCAGAACCTGATGAAACCCACCTCTGGGCTGTTCCTATAAACTAAACAGAGCTGAACCTATTCAGTATTTGGATGGGAAGTCCCAGGAAAACTATAGACGAAGACTATGAAAAAGCATACTACAAGAAGGCAAGGGCAAATCATTTATGTATTATTGCTAGGAAAACTACAGGTAGTCCTCGACATACAACAGTTCATTTAGTGACCATTCAAAGTTACAACAGCCTCGAAAATTGTGATCGATGACCATTTTTCACATTTATGACCATTGCAGCATCCCAATGGTCACATGATTTATATTCAGATGCTTGAACAACTGACTGATATTTATGACGGTTACAGTGTTTAGGAGTCATTCATTTAACAACCATGTTACTAATTTAACAACTGCAGTGATTCACTTAACAAATGGGACAAGAAAAAATTGTAAAATGGGACAAATTCACTTAACAATTCTTTCACTTAACAACATAAATTTGGGGCTCAATTGTGGTCATAAGTTGAGAACTACCTGTATATAGACATATCTGTCACCAGGAGTCAGGCTCAACTTCTTCAAGGTTTTAACTTTTAAATCATTTTATTTTTAAATCAAGCCATTTTAAAGTACATTTGCAAATGATATTTTTCTATGCTTATTTGCCAGAAATATGCTATTTCCTTTGCATGTCATTGCTAGTGAACTGGCTTACAATTAAAGATGGAAATAGACAGGTTGTTAAATAACATGAGCTTTCAACATGTTTTATTTGCATGAAGGTTTCAACAAATAATTGGAAGTGAAGTAATATAGCTTTTAATGTCACTATAGGAAAAGTGGAACACATTCTCCTCCCAAAGACAATGAGATTTCGGCTCGCTAAAATTATATAATATCATAATGCGCAAGTAAAACTAATCGGATGTGCCACATGCCTTCATTTTGTAAGTGCAATAACTCATTTGGCTGTTAGCAAAGCTTTGTTTAGTGATGCATCAATAATTAGAAACTGTCAGAGTCTATATCTGACATCATGCTTTTCTCTTTCTTTGCTGTTTTGTTCCGTATTAATAAAACCTCTATGTCTATACAGAAATATCAAGAAATATTGGAGAACAGTATATATTTTCACACATCAGAGTACCCATAGACTAATCTCGTTGCTTCTGGGTCCAGTGGTCAGGACTGGGTAGTTCTCACAGCAATTGATTGATTGAGTCTGCTAAACTGAGAAGCACCGCCCCCTGCCTTGCTTCCCAGCTTTCTGATTCAATCCGATTGAGAAAGTCACGTTAGAGCTGAGCTCCTGTAAAGGAAAAAAGTTTTTCGAGAATTTCTTTCTGCAGCCTCCCAGAGCAGCTTGGTGAGCATTCCAGCGAGAAGGGCTTTGCACCCAAATCCGCTGAAGACCAATTGGTTTGTTTGGGGGCTGGAGGTTCCTAGCTGGTTGAGCCTGGCCTTCAACGCAGCGCGAAGGGTTAACCCTCGAAACCGCTGCAGGATGGCGTGGGGAAGACCTTGTTAGGTTCCCCTGTAGGAGTCCTTGCAGCCTTCCATTTGATTGCGAGCCTCTCCCTGATTAGGAGGATTTCTTCGCTGGAGAAAGTGAGGCACTCGTGGGTGAGTCAGCAGCACCGGAGGCTCCAGTTACAGAGGCAGTTTGACGAGAGGCTGCTAATGCCGCGGAAGGCTTCGGGAGTGTTTTGGGACTCCTTGGGTGGGCCAGTTCGGCTGGTCTTCTCCCTCTTTGGGCTACATTGCCCCACCTAAAGGTATTTACAAGGGATTGTTTGGGCTCCTTGCTGGCCTCCATTTGCTTCTGCCGGCGGCCCTTTTGGATCGACCGCATGGCTGTTAGAGGCCTACTTTGCGATTTCATGACTCATGGTTATTGATGGCTGCTTTTCCGTCCAGACAAGGCCCTTTTACCAGGAATTTAACTGCATATTGGGGGCATTCTTTCTGGAAGGATTACAAAATCCAGACTACATTTTAATAGCTGCCTTTGTCTCCTAGCTCTGGGATGGCCTCTCAGCATGCATCCAGGGCCATTAAGCAACGCCTTCAAGGCGAAGAGACCCAGGGATCATCTGCTGTCCCAGCCAAAAAGAGCAGGAAATCTCACCACTCTACCAGCTCTGCTAAGGCCCCTCAGTCTTCGTCAGCCTTAGCTAAGGAGGAGCTTAAACTCCATAAGGCCATAGAGAAGGCCATTCAAAAAGCCACTAAGTTGGCTACTATACAGGAAAAGGCCTCTCCTGCTCCCTCTGCTGAATTTCATTCTGCATCTCCTCATCCCAGGGAGGCTTCTCCATTGCCTCAAGCAATCACCCCTGCCTTATCCCCGGATGGGGCTCCACCATTAGTAGGAGGTCAAACTACTCTAGATGCATCTTTGTTTGGGGAACAAGCCGCTGCCCCTCCCAACCCTATTCCCTCTGAAAGTGGGATTGTTCCAGTGCATCCTGGCATTTCTTCAGAACCACCTTCTGTAAACCCAGAATCTCTCATTACTCCTATTTTGGCCTCATACATCCAGGAGGCTATTCGAGAAGGTGTTAGACAGGAACTGCTCCAGAGAACCTCCCCTTGGGTTTCTGACCATGCTGGTTCTCAGATTGATGTTGAAGGTTCCATGGTTTCTGCTGAAGGTGGGCCCACCCAAAGCAGGGAGCACCCGGAATCTGGCCAAATTAGGGTCTCCTCTTCCTGCCATTCCGAACAGGGTTCCCTGACTGGGGCGGATCTGGGGGACCAGGAGTTATCAGAGGATGAAGATTTGGCTCCTGATCAGCCTGCCTTTGTGGGCCTTTTCAAACCACCATTGTTTAGATCGCTCCTCCACAAGGCTAAGATCACCACGGGGTTGGGGATTTCTTGTCCATCAGAGGCTTCCCCTAAAGAAGGGCCTTCCTCTGCAGTCCCTCTCTTTGAGGAGCCGGCCATAGAGACAGAAGAAATCCGAGGGCCTAAGCTTTTCAGAGATGTTCTTTAACGTCAGTGGTCTGCCCCAGCTTCTGGTCCAAGTCCCAATGCTGTAGACAAACACATTTATAATGTGGCTCCTGAATTGACTTCTGTTTTGCAGATTCCTTCTGTAGACCAGCCGGTAGCGGAATTGTCTGCAACCTCCCATTTAACTGAGGATAATCTCCGTCCTGAGGACAGGCGATTAGAACATTCCTTGGTTAGATCACACCAGGCCACGGCCTGGTCTATTAAATCTGCCATGGCCGCATCCTTTTTCAATAGGGCATCCATTCTTTGGTTACGGCAGCTACAAGCTAGACTCCCGATTTCAGATATCCTTGCCCAACAAGACATTAGCAAGGTCATTGTGGCCTTGGAATACTCTGCGGATGCGACACTTAATTCTTCTCACTTCGCGGCCAAATCCATAGGATCTTCTGTGACGGCTCGTCGCTTGCTATGGCTTCATCAGTGGCAGGCTGACTCTAAGTCAAAATGGCGCCTGGCCTCTTCCTCTTTCAGTGGCCCCAAGTTGCTTGGAGCGGCCCTGGATCCACTTCTGGTGGAGTCCAAGGATAAGCGCCGTGTCCTTCCCAACTTGTCCCGTAGGTCTGAATATCGTTCTCAGTTGTCTTTCGTCCCTTTCGTAACTCGGAAGGGGGCTTCTCAGGTTCCCGAGGCAAAGGGCATTTCCCTGTCGCCAATTCTGGTCTCAGGATCACCAGTTCTCCCCTCCTTCCCGGGGACATTCCAGACGCCCCTTTAGAGGAAGCCGGGGGCAGGGGTTCCGCAGGTCCCGCTGACTCCTTGGACAACCTTCCCATTGGAGGTTGCCTGGCTGCCTTCGCCAGCCAATGGGAGGCTACCTCGTCGGACGCATGGGTCAGAGAGACTATCAGGTATGGTCTCTCTCTAGAATTCCTCTCCACACCTCCAGACCAATTTCTTCGTTGCCCTCTCTCTCGGGTCAAAAACTCCCGACTCCTTTTGATTTCGACTATTCGGCACCTCCTCGAAATTCGAGCTATCGAACTGGTTCCTCCGGAGCAGCGCGGACTAGGCTTCTATTCACGCCTATTCGTCATCCAGAAATCGTCAGGAGGTTGGAGAGCAATTGTCGACCTCAAATCGTTGAACCGCCGGATCTTATATCGGTGGTTCAAGATGCAATCCCTTCAGACCATCCTAGAGGGTATCTGGATAGGGGATTTCCTTACCTCCATAGATCTGATGGAGGTGTATCTGCATGTTCCCATTCACCCCGCTTACCGTCGCTTTCTCAGATTCTGTCTCTCAGGCGACCATTACCAGTACAGGACCCTCCCTTTCGGCCTATCCTCAGCCCCCCGGGTATTCACCAAACTGATGTCTGCCCTGGCAGCCTACCTCAGGGCGATCCCCATAAGAATGCAGTTTTATCTAGACGATCTTCTCATCCAGTCCTCCTCAGAGCAGCAGGCACAAGACCTGTCCACCACCCTCCATGTTCTACGGGCCCACGGCTTCTCGGTGAACCTAACCAAGAGCCATCTGGTGCCTTCTTCACGCATCCAGCACCTGGGGGCCATTATAGACACGAAGTAGAGCAAGGTTTACCTGTCCCAGGACCGTCTAATCAGCCTGCGATCCCTGGTCAGGTCAGTAGCGAGGGGTCGGAGGTCTTCCCTGGCGACTTTATCCAAGCTACTGGGAAAGATGGTGTCCTGCATCAGGATAGTTCCCTGGGCTCACCTCCACTGCAGACATCTACAGTGGTTTCTCCTCCCCTACCAAAAACAACTCCTTGGGACCTCCAAACGAGAGGTCCTCCTTCCTCTGAATGTCCTCAGGTCCCTCAAGTAGTGGACATCCGAAGCCCTCTTCAAGGGTCGGGAATTCAGGGATACCCAGTGCCTGGTCCTGACCACGGATGCCAGCCTTCACGGCTGGGGGGCTCTTCTAGCCTCTTCCATGGCTCAGGGCCATTGGACCAGTGCCGATCTAAAACACAACATAAATTGGTTGGAGCTCCAGGCCATCCACCTGGCCCTGCGAGTGTTCAGCCACAAGGTACAAGGCAAACACATTCTGGTCAGGACCGACAATGTAGCAGCCAAAGCCCATGTAAATCGCTTGGGCGGGACCAGATCCCAACCCCTCATGGAGGCGGCCGAGAGGTTGGGTGCCTGGGCGGAAACACATCTGAGGTCTCTTTGGGCCTCGCATATTTCGGGGGTGGCAACTCCCAAGCGGACTGGCTCAGCCGGGCCACTGTGGACCCGGGGGAATGGTCCCTGGATCAGGACATGTTCACAGAGATCACGTCTCTCCTCGGGATTCCAGTGGTGGACCTCTTTGCCACTCGCCACAATCGTCAGACATGGAGATTCTTCTCCCGGTTTCCGGATCCAGAAGCAGAAGGTGTGGACGCTCTTCACAGCGACTGGCCGACCGGACTTCTGTACGCCTTCCCACCTCTGCCTCTCATTGCCAAGGTGGTTCGGAAGATGCTACAAGAGAGGGCGGAGCTGTTGCTGATCGCGCCCCATTGGCCCCATCGTCCTTGGTTCGCGGACCTGAAAGCTCTATCCATCCGCCATCCATGGCGTCTCCCTCTGGACAGGCTGGTGCTTCGTCAAGAATTGCTTCTTCATCCAAACGTCGCCTGGCTACAACTCACCGCCTGGAGGTTGAGCAGAGCCTGTTGAGGGAGTGGAGTCTTCCCGCTAATGTCATCGCGACCATCCAGGCAGCTCGTCGACCTTCAACGATGCGTATTTATGTCTCCACATGGCGGACCGTCTCTTCCTGGTGCCAGCACAAGTCTATTGTCGCCACGGCAGCATCTACAGAACAAGTCCTGGTGTTCCTCCAGGAGCGTTTGGAGGCTGGTCTAGCTCCAAACACACTACACAGGCAAGTGGCTGCCCTTTCGTCTATTCTTTGGTGTGGGTCCAGGGGATCTCTCTCCAGTCGCACCCTCATTAGACAGTTTCTGAAGGGCATGTCTAACATCTGACCTGCACCCATTCATCGGTACCCTTCATGGGACCTGCCGAAGGTGCTGGACGCACTCACCAAAGCTCCCTTCGAGCCCCTTCGGGTGGTGGGGTTGCGTTTTCTGTCCTATAAGGTCTCATTTCTACTGGCCATCACTTCGGCCAGACGGGTGTCAGAACTAGTGGCTCTTTCTACCCGAGCTGACTTGTGCATCTTCCACCCGGACAGAGTGGTTCTCCGGTTAGACCCGACCTTTTTACCTAAGGTCAATTCTCCCTTCCACCGTTCCCTGGAAATTATCCTTCTGGATTTCTGTCCCAATCCCTCCCATTCTCTAGAACGGACGTGGCACACGTTAGATGTCAGACGTGCTCTCCGCATTTATCTTAAGAGGACAGCTTCCTTTAGACAATCAGAATCCCTTCTGGTCTCCTTCCAACCTGCTTCCCTGGGCAGGAAGATTTCCTCGTCCACCCTGGGTAGATGGATTAGGGCTACGATTGCCAGGGCATATGAAGCTCAGTCCCTTCCTGTCCCTCGGCGCATTTCGGCCCACTCCACTCGGAATGCGGCCACATCGGTGGCTTGGGCCACTCAGGCTTCACTAGAGGAAGTCTGTCGGGCAGCCACCTGGGCTTCCCCTACTCCATTCATTAGACACTACCGCCTTGATCGGTTTGCCTCAGCTGAAGCGGCCTTTGGCCGCAGGGTGTTGCAGCAAGTGATTCAGGAACGGGCCTCCACTCCTCGGGCGGGTCCCTCCCTATAAAGCCTATGCTTTGGCATGTCCCAGTCCTGACCACTGGACCCAGAAGCAACGGGATTGGGCGTTGACTTACCTGAATGCTTCATCTGGTTGCTCTGGGTCCAGTGGTCAGCCCCTCCCTGTTTTAGTTCCTTGTCGGTTCGGCCCGTTGTCGGTTGCCTTTTCTATCTGTTGCAGCTCTATGTGTCTGTCTGCTGTATCGTATTTCATCTGAAAGCTGGGAAGCAAGGCAGAGGGGCGGTGCTTCTCAGTTTAGCAGACTCAATCAATCAATTGCTGTGAGAACTACCCAGTCCTGACCACTGGACCCAGAGCAACCAGATGAAGCGTTCAGGTAAGTCAACGCCCATTCTCATTTTATGTCTGAAATTTAGAATGATAATTTAAAAAATCTTGCTAATAGTATTTGGATGTAGCAAATGTCTATGTGTGTAATTCAATATTTTGCCATTCATGGTAATTAGTTTAAAAAGACGCATAAGGAATTCTTCAATTCCTTTTCAACAATTCTGTACCTGACATGCTATACACTGATGCTATGGTTTTAAACACGGTTTGGCTAAATTGTAATTTATTTATTTATTTTTTTTACTGATTGAATAAGAAAGAACATGGATGTTTGAAAATATTAAATTCTGTCTTGACATCACATCACAGATATCAAAAGACTTTGGCTTTTTAAATACCCCCCCCCCCCCACATTGTAATTTCTGCTTGCATTTGTTGAAAAAAAAGAAAGGTAAATCATTTTGTTGGAAATGTAATGAGAATAATACTTCATTAAAATATGTTTTCACAGGGTCCTAAAATCCTGGGAAGAAGTAATTACCCTTCATAATAATACATTGAGAGAGTGGGTATGCATATTCTTAATATGGGTAGAAACACTTGTACGTTAATCCTCTTTTCTCCCTCACATCACTATAATTATCACTGTACGTAAGTGAGCTATGACAGACTTCACTGCCATCACACAGCACTTACTCATAGAATTGCTTTACATAATTTCAACTATACTGTTTTTCAGCATGGACAGTAGCTTCACATAAAATACAGGAAATCACATATCCACAAAATCCAAACTCGAAAATCTTACATAATAAATTAGGGTTTTATAAGTACAAACACTATGAATTAATTTCAGAAGTGGGCTTATTCCCAACCAGTTCTTTTTGTGAAGAGAAATTTTGGTAAGGAATTGTGGGCATTGTAGTTCTGAAACATCTGGAACAAAATGGTTGGGGGAAGGCTAACATACAGGTCATATATACCCTGCATTGATCTGAACAATTCAGGTGACTCAGCAATAAAAATTGGGACGGCCAGGATTGCTGATATAAGACTCTTAAAATAAATAACTGTAATTACCTTAAGGCCCTGTACGATAGTGTTAATGCTTGTCTTTTCAAGTAACTGTCAAAGCCTTGTATGAAGTTCTCATTGTAGTTTTTATAACATTGACCCAGCAATTCTTATTGACTTGCAGATTGTGTTCGTGCAAAGAGCCATTTTGTAAGCCCAAAATGAGCAGCTCTCAAGTGACACCATCAGCTCGAGGGGGAAAAATATCACACTTCTGCCTGAAAATGTGCTACTAATGCTACTTCTAACACCTTATATAACTATAATTGAAAGTGATCGTGGACAAAACAATTTCTCTGATGTGAATTATTTTTTTAGCTTGTATGTTTTGAAAGCATTTGCTTTTGTCATTGCTTGAGCAACCTTTTGCCATAGGAAGAATTCATTTTGTTTTGCAAAATGAAAAGTAGAAATATAACTATAAATCACATAGTAAATATTATTTGATAGCAAGGCTAAGAGACATATAAAATATCATTTTACAAGACACTGCTTTTTAATCAGTTTTTTTTTCTTAATAAGCCTTTGGCCACCATTTTAAACACAACACCGTATATTCTTGCATTTGGCATGTGAGTTAGGTATGTGATAAAACTCAAATATTGCTTTGGACAGCTTTTTCTCTTTTAACACTTAGAATATTTTTTAAAATCACAGAATTTTTTTTAACAAGCCATGGGGCCAGGTTCACACATAATACTAAGCAATAATGAATCAGTTTATACATAGTAAACCAAAATACACAGGGCATCTTAAATTTGCATGTGAATGAGGCTTCTGTTTTCCTGATCCCACAATATTTGTTCATTTGAGTAACAATTTAAGACAGCGTGTTTTCTCTCCTGTGGGAATATATCCTTTGTTTCCTTTAGAGACTTAATTAGGGTGCATAAAGTAAAATATATGGGCATTAAGTGGCAGCCTTAAATTAAGGAGCATATGATAGCATCTGAGGGCATTTAGATGATATTGGCACATGAGATACAAAGCAGACCAACTCTCCTGTCTGACAATCAACATGAAAAAATAATAAATTAAAAACTTAACACCTCACTACCCTTCTATGATAGGCATGAATTGATCACTTTTATAACAATTACTCCAAGCAGTCACTTTATTATGTCTAACCATAGTAGTAAATTGTATTGTATCTGACATGATGTCGATACAACTGGGTTTGAAATAAGAATTTGAGGTGGATTTGGAAATTCAGTGGCATCATTCCTAGCCTGGCATCTTCCAGGTGTTAAGATTCAAATCTGTAGAATCTCCAACCTGAAGGACCATGCTATATGGGAATTCCAAGAGATATATTTCCAACAGTTTTGAGAAACACTAAAAAGGAAAAATTACACGAATGAAAGCAAATATACATGTCCCAGGATAATATTGCAAGATCCAATCTGAGTCAGTCACTTGAACCATAGGTTTAGTCTTCCGAGCTTTCAGACTTGTGCTGGAGCCCTTTTTCAGGGAACTTCTCTCTACTGAAATATGTGCTTTGGGCTATTCTATGAGTCATATTTATGTGGTGCCTTCCTATTGGTTGATTGGTATGTTAATAAATAAATACGACTCATAGAATAGCCCAAAGCACATATTCCAGTAGAGATAAGTTCTCTGAAATTGGCTCCAACACAAGTCTGAAAGTTCAGAAGAGTAAACCTCTTGCCCTGGTGATCGCCAAGATTTGAAAAAAGTACATTTCAACAAAGGGAGATGAAATGAGTGCAAAAGTTAAAAGCTGTAGGGGATCAAATATGTATGAATATAAAGGAAGGTGAGAGAATTGCTCTGGTTCCAGGAATCGGTACCCTCTAAATTACTTACTATACATTTTCACTATTTGAGTGGTCATTTTGGCATATATCAATACGTCCTCTTAGTTTGTCTCACCAAGATTAATACATATGAATACACACACATATGCATGAATGCTAAAGACATCGAACAGGTCAGTCAATCACTGTTACTCCAAGAATTGTGAGAAAGAGTATAGAAATGGATTGGAATTCTTTACTGTGATGGGAAGACATGCTGACAATTGAAAAAGGCTTTTAAGAATCCCAGTTGTGTCAGTATTCTTAAAAGGCAATAGTTGTCCAAAGCTCCAGGGTTTTTCCGTTTTCTGTGATAATGTGATTGGGAATAATTTTCTTTTGATGTGTATTGTTCATGTCAATGTGCCTGTTATTATTACCGTCCACTTTACATATAGTGATTCTTAAATGATACTTTACAGCTAGAGGAAGAATGACAGAATGCAGCTGCCAGCTTACCTGATAGAATTGGCATCAGGAGGCATATCATATTTGTTCTCTAAGGCATTTATAGATTGTTATTCATTTTTTTGATGTGTCATTCAAAAAGGGCCATCATTGCAGTATGGAAGTTTAGTTTCTACCTAGAGAATTACTGCTTGTCATACCTAAAATGAAATATCTGGAGACTGCAGGATATACAGAAACTAGAAATCAATACTAAAATATTTATTACTCATATTCATTATGTAAATTAGCAGGCATGCTAAGTACAAACAATGAGAATAATCCGGTGCAGCAGTCTAATAATAACATGGGCAGGAGTCTAGTATTTCATTATCAACTGTCCAAAGGATGATAAACAGAATTGAATTAAACCGTAATCCAGGCAGGAATTTTACCTTCTTTAATTTGGCCAATTCCTCTGCATTTAATAGCAGCCCTGGTCAAAGAACTGAGGCTAACAACGGAGTAACCAATAACAGAATAACAGATCTGCAAGGGACCTTGGAAATCTTCAAATCCAAGACTTGCTGCTCAAGCAGGAAACCCCATACCATTTTAGACAATTGGCTATCCAATCTTTTCTTAAAAACCTGCAGTATTGTAGTATGAAGAGCCGTGGTGGCGCAGTGGTTAGAATGCAGTACTGCCGGCTACTTCTGCTGCCAGCAGTTTGGCAGGTCGAATCTCACCAGGCTCAGGGTTGACTTAGCCTTCCATCCTTCCGAGGTTGGTAAAATGAGGACCCAGATTGTTGGGGGCAATATGCTGACTCTGTAAACTGCTTAGAGAGGGCTGTAAAAGCACTATGAAGCGGTATATATTGTAAGTCTAAGTGCTATTGCTATTGCTATCCGCATCTTCTAGAGTCAAGTCTTTCCACTGATTAATTGTTGTATCTGGAAATTTCTCCTCTATGTTGTTTCTTTTCTTGATTAATTGCCACCCATTGCTTCTTCTCTTGCCTTCAAGTGCTCTGGATAATAGGTTGACCTCCTTTTCTTGTGGCAGCCCCTCAAATACTGGAACACTGCTATCATGTCACCCGTCATGTCATCCCTTTTCATTAAACTAGACATACTCAATTCCTGCAGTTGTTCTTTGTATGTTTTAACCTCCAGCCAACTAATCATCTTTGTTGCTCTTCTCTGCAACAGATGAGGACTCAAGTTTTTTCTCCAGTTTTGTGGAAGCTTGGCTCATCCTGTTCCTGGTATTTTTGAAGATGCAGCAGAGCAACTTAACATCTAGTTTAAACAAACTGGAATGTACTGGCTAGATAATGCTCCTGAATGTTGAGCATTGAAGCTTAAATGATTTGTGCTGATCAAGATTATGGTAGGATAATGGTACCATGTGATATGTTAATCACTTAGAAACAGTTGTCAACATATACAAGTAATGGTAACAGGATGACTGATAGCTAGATATAAAGAAAGGTTGGCAACTTGCAGTCTGTGGACCATATGCAACTCTCTTGAGACTTAACTGCAACCTGTTGCCTCTTCTTTCTTGTAACAGATAGTCTCATTGGGAGAATTTTCCTCTTTATTCTTTTCTTGCTCAGGTCAAAACACCAGATGCCATAATTCTGAGTTCAAAACTTAATTAAGCAGCTAAGACAGAAGCATTTGGTGCATTTATCTCTCACCAGGGGTGCAACATTTTTTCATAAATAGGTACAAACATCTAATCTGGGCATGTCTAAACCTAAAATTCCCATGTTTAACTTCCCATAACAAGACATAGCTTGATTTCCCGCTTTTTAATCATTGCAGCTTATCTTTGCCAGAAGCGTAAACATTTTCCTAATTTTTACCTTAATCTTTCTATTATTTCTCTGTAATGGTGAGACTAACTTCCCCTCTAAAATGGCTGTAGCCTTAGCTTTCAAATATTTTTTCCAACACACCCAATGTGCCAAATTGAAAGCAGCCCTTTGTATGCGTATTGCCTTAGATGTAGAGCACGGATAACAAACTTGTGGCATCATGTTGTCGTCATATGATGTTTTGTGATGTTTTTCCCCTTTGCGGAGCTGAGCTGGGTGTGGCCTGCGCGTGACACATCTGGCCCACAGGCCACCATTTTGACATCCCTGAATTATAGAGAAACAAAAGCAAGATAGTCAACAGGTCTACTGTCAATTCCCTGACTGAATTTCAGTTTTGTAATTTCTAGAATTTTTTTCTGCAAAAATTACAGAAAATTGACAACATGGTTTCCTGCCAGTTTAAGACTGGAAACAGTTAAGAATGTAGTGTAGTCTATAAAATAGTTTCAATGCTGTTTTCAAAATGAAAGGAGCATCTCAAATTATTTCCCACAAGTCAGGAAAATATAGAACATTGGGGTCCTGTTCCTATGCATGCCATATCATCTGTTTTGCAATACTGCATTGTTAACTGACAGTACTTGAACTAAATAGATCAAATCAAATTCAGCCTCTGGTGAAAGTATACCACGAAATTGTAAACAGATATTTACGTATTTTCTAATACTTTTCATTGGTGGTGTCCTGTAGAGCAGTGTATTCTCACACTGAAAATGGAATGGACAGAGAGATAAACATAAGGATAGAATTAAGAATTTCCTAGGCTCAGTTTTTATTTGTTTAAAGAATAGTAGGAGGCACAATGATACCTGCCTGTGGGTTCAAACCTTTGGTTAAGGTTACTAGAATGAGTTGCCTAGTTCAGGAAAGACACAGAAACCTAAGAGAGGAGCAAGTGAAATTCAGACTTCAGAGGTAATATTTTAAGAGCTGGATAAGTAGGCAAACAGGTGGGATCAGAATGCAGTAATAGAAGGGAGCAGAATAGTAGCATCCTGAACTGAAAGTGATCTTCATTTGAGTGCTCTTTAGCAAGCTGTATTACAATCAAAATTGTAGTGATACAAGAATTCCAGCAAGTAAATTGTTTTCAATTTAGAACAAATAGATCTATGTGGCTATTAAGGGCAGGTATTTTCTGAGTTCGCTTTTTTCTCATAATGGAATGGGAAAAGGTATGTTTCTCTTGTCTGATATTGTAAGCTGTGATTTATTTACACAATGGCATTAGATCAGCCTGAAAACCAAAGCTTACACCAAGTGAATCTTCTCTACTAATATGTAATGATCATTCATAGAAGCAAGTTCTGAGGCTAGGATTTCAATAGAAACTGACAGAGAAGCAGGGGATTACTAAATATTTAGCAAAGTGACTGAACTCTTAGGTATAGTAAGTGATGCCTCAGAAGCACTGAACTCCATCTATCAGCTAAATAGCTGGTACAGATTGTTGACAGATTAGGGAAAAAACCTATCAGATTATGGTTAACTTCTTTCTTTCATTATTTTCACTTATGGCAAACCAATATAAATAATAATGCATTATTATTAATGCATTATTGCATTACAGGGACTGTAAGCTTGGATTATTTTAAGGGGGAATGTAATTTAAAAGAAAAAGAAAATATGCACATACTTTTCTACAGAGATGATTTCGCCCCAAACCGTATTGTTTCCATTCAGTTGCTAATTGTGTGACAATACAAACCCTTTTCTTCCCAAAATTATGCCTGTAACAATTGAATAAAAAAGGTACAGTACTGTATTTGGAAATATTATATCTTTCTGTGTTCTAAGCACTGTTTTTTAAATATTTGACTCTGTAGTTTACTAATTCAGCATAGAGGTGATCCTTTACTTAGCAATTGTTCAAAGTTAAATCAGACTCACAAAATGGTACTTATGACCTGGATTCAAAATTCTGATGACTGTCCCTTCTCTGTGGTCATGTGATCACATTTTAGACACTCAACATTTACAGCTATTTGCAGCATCCTGTGGTTATGTGGCCATGATTTACAGCGGGGGTTTTTTTGGGGGGGGGGCAAAAACCAGCATTTACTTCTTCATCTTAATAGCTAATATACTTCCACTCTTGGTGGACAATGGGTTGACTTAATGACTACCATTTGCTTAATGGCCACTACAATTTTTTTTAAAAATCAGGTCAGGCACATGATAACCCACTTAATAGCTAGCATGACTTACAACCATAATTCCAGGCCCAGTTGCGGTCATAAATCAAGGACTACCTATATGGTAAATATTATCATTAAAGTATATATGAAACATGTCTGCTACTCATTAAAACAGCCTGACTTTTTGAGACTTCTGTATAAACCTGCAAAAGATAATTTTCAGGCATCCATTTGCTGAAGTTAATTCAATCGTTCAACTTTTTTCAGACATCCACAGTGGCTTAATAAATACCAGAGAATTGTTATGGTTGTATGAAATTCAAAGAATTTCTTCCTAATTATGTTCCAAACATGCTTAGTTTTAATGGTGCAACTCTTAATTATGATATGTTATTTTTTAAAAATAATGCTACTTATAATGCCTGAATATAAATATGTGGGGTGTGTGTGTGTGTGTTTGTGTGTGTGTGTGTGTGTATCCCTTCTCACTCCTATGGGTGGTATGTCTTCTTCAGTCTTGAGTCCTTGACCATAGGCTTGGGAATTTGAGGGTATAGTGAAATAAAATAGCTATTCCTAGTAATGCACTCTTCTGGACAGAGAGCTTTGATGTTGTTGCTTGAATCTGCTGGAACTACTCTCCCAGTTTACGGTTCATACTTGGGATCATTTTGGCCTTTACTTTCCACATCTTTAAGGCCCTGGTACTTCTCCAGGTTCTCAAATTCATCTTCCTGATGTTTCTGTGATTGGTTAGATCTATCACAACTACTGTCTTCTGATCTTGTTTGCTACCATGAGATCTGTCTGCCTGTCTAGATATGGAAGTGCTACAGGATCTTAGTCTCATTATTCTCTGCAACATTCTGTGGAATGTCCCATCTGGACTTGGAGGGTCTAGCCCACACACTATGCAGATCAGGGGTGAAATCCATCAGGTTCTGACAGGTTCTGGAGAACCGGTAGCGGAAATTTTGAGCAGTTCGGAGAACTGGTAGCGGAAATTTTGAGCAGTTCAGAGAACTGGTAGCAGAAATTTTGAGTAGTTCGGAGAACCGGCATATGCCACCTCTGGCTGGCCCCAGAGTGGGGTGGGAATGGACATTTTGCAGTATCCTTCCCCTGCCATGCCCACCAAGCTACGCCCAAGCCACACCACGCCCATCAAGCCACACCCACAGAACTGGTAGTAAAAAAATTTGGATTTCACCACTGATGCAGATGTTACTGAACCCAATGCTAGCATAATCTACTCCACCAGTCTTAACTACCTTCCCACTCTTTACTACTATTTAACTACACTTCTCCAGTTTCAATGGCAACCCAGTGTCCTCAGTGTAGATCTATGTCAGGTGGATCAGTGAGTCAATGACTTGTTCACTCTTAGCATTCAACTTGATTTCATCTATGTAGAAGAGGTGGCAGACAGTATTTCCATTCTTAGACTGCAGTCCTCATGATGTACTGGTGAGATGATTCAAGCCTATGCAGAATCACAACAGGGGCAGTCACCTTGGTATATGCTACATTTGGTGGCCACGTTAGTTGACTTGCAGTGTTGTCTTCCACAATCCAAATGAGTTCCTGAGCAAGGTTTTAGTATCCTGTTGATTTGTATAGTGCCAGCCATTCACAGATCCATATGTATTGTTAGGAAATGATTTTACCTAACTTGTTGGGTTGGCAATATATAAACCATAAATATAGCTTTAAGACTGCTGTGTTGCTGTATTGCATCATACTGTGTCCTGATTTGTTAGCTCTGTAGCCAATGTCCTTAAAAGGGAGCTAAAAACCTGGTTTGTTTCTCTTTGCTTCTCTTTGCTAATATCTTTGCTGTTTGCTGTATTTGCTACTGTTTGCAAATATAGAACAACTTTATTGTGTATGACTACAACGACTGGTAAGAAGACTTTGTTATTGGATTATTCCTGGACTATTGTTTAATCGTCTACTGCTTTATCTGTGTATGACCTGGACTGTTTGTTGGACTGTGCCTTATTACTATTTACTGAAAGTAAACACAACTCAGTGTATCTCTGTGTTGGCTGTGTTATTTCCTAACTACTCTCAATCGCAATTTCATGTGCACACCCTTGCTACTCAAGGGTTGCTCTGCAAACTCCTCAACATGTATGGCATTGAGTTGTAGACTTAACTGTAGTCAGATTGATCTGTCCAAGCCTCGTGGATGACTGCTCTTCTATGAGGAACTGTTATTTTAAGCTTCTGCTGTTGTTCACAATGCTCTCCTGACCCATGCATATATATTGGCTCATATGTCCTTCCTTTATTAGCTGGTCAGGGTGGGAACCTGCTGCTAACATCTGTTCATCTGTGCCATTACATGTTATTAGTTTTTCTTAGCAAGCAGGTATGGATTATGTCCAGGCCAGGTGCTGTTCATCTCTTCGTGTTCTGATTCTGCTATTGGATGTCTGCTGTTGTAATGATGACTGGGTCTTGTTCAGGCAGATTGTTGTGGTATGTTCTCAGGTCCTGCAGCTATTTTGCAGTGATGTTAGGTGTCTTCATTCTCCCATAAATTATTTCAATAGTATTCTGCCATTAACCGTTTTGTTGCATTGCAGTTGGGAATATCCCTGCTAGTCGTTCCCAACTCTAGGGTGCGGTGCTCATATCCGTTTCAAAGCCGAAGAGCCAGCACTGTCCGAAGACGTCTCTGTGATCATGTGGCCGGCATGACTAAATGCCAAAGGTGCACGGAACGCTGTTACCTTCCCACCAAAGGTGGTCCCTATTTTTCTACTTGCATTTTTTACATGCTTTAGAACTGCTAGGTTGGCAGAAGCTGGGACAAGGAACAGGAGCTCAACCCGTTACGCGGCACTAGGGATTCGAACCACTGAACTGCCGACTTTTCAATCGACAAGCTCAACCTCTTAGCCACTGAGCCACCATGTCTCTCCAGATATAGTTAGACAGTTGTATTTTTCAGGAGCCAAGTTTTATCTATCTGGCCAAACCAACCTTTCTCCAGTTTGCCTTAATCTTAATCCCAACTTCATTTTCCAGTTGGGTATATACAGTTGTTGTTCTTGGTCATATAGCCATCTTCAGGATTACAGGAGCTATAGAGCATGTCAGTTCATTTATTAGAATTATGGTGGTCATAGGGATTGTTGTGACGGCTCTATTGACATCTTCTAGTATGCTATCTGATGGTACTTCTCCACTGAACATCAGTCTCAAAGTTTGACTGAAGGTAATTTATGCATGATTGTGTCAGCTGTTGTGCTCTGTCATGAGGTAGATGGCAATGAGGTTTTATCTTCAGGTGTTGGCTGCACATCCAGTTGTTTTTTCAGGTCTTCTTGAGTCTGGGATGTAATGTTGGTCTGCTTCAAATTGTGAGAGCACTTTCCTCTTCACTATGTTGAATTGTTTGATTAATTAGCCATTTCTCGGTTATTGTGGATATACGATAGGTCTTATGTCCATCCTTAGTTCCCTCATACATTTAATTATCCCTGCTCATTATGTCTATTATTAAAATAGCATTCCATCCATTCCAGGTTTTCTTGTCTTGTTCCAGTAACCCACATAATCATATTTTCCTTGTGGAGTGAATCTTGTTAATCTAGGTGATGTATGAGCCAGCATGACTCTCTCAGATATAATATGTGTCACTCTCATATTTGTGACACAGATATGTGAGACATAGATACGTGTCATTCAGATCTCAGATAGGCAGATGAAATGTTAGGGGGTCTTTGCCCCTGGTAAGATGGGAACCAGCCAATATTCAAACTCCATGCCATGATTTTATCAAAGTATCTGACAACATGCATTGCTGAGGATATTTCATTGAATATCAAATTACAGCCTGTAGTGAGATAAAGCTATTGTTTTGGTGCAAAGCCAGTCTCCCGCATCAAAGAACAGCACTCCTACCTGGCTGCTAATCTATATTTGGATTAATATTGTTCTAATACAGGAACTTTTAAGATTCTACCTGAAAATTCATGATAGGGTCTGACTTAAATGTCTGCCAGAAGGACAATGGAAATGTTTAGGCATTATTTTTTTTAACCCCCAAAATTGGTTTTCTGTTGTGAACTTTGTGTGTATGTGAAATGTGCCTGATAACTAAAGGAGTAGATAGAATGCTTAGATTTGTCTTTTGATAATAATATAGTGGCAAATGTTTACATTCTACAAATATCTGTAAAAGCTTTGGTCAAGATGTTAGTGTCTGAAACATCAGTTAAAATTTGATCAGAAACAATAACTGATCAGATAAAATGAATTACAGTAAATAGACATACATTGTCTTAAAAAAAAAGAAAGATCTGGATGTGGCAACACAGCAGCAATTGATAGTGTATAAAGAACGAAGATTATATTATACAGGATGATTGGCACAAAATAGATATTTTCATATTTGCAGTATGTCTCTTCTCTTTTTTCCCCTCAAACTTTTTTGCAAATATGAAAAGGAAGACAAAGCAAGTGGTGAATTTCAGGTTAACATTGTGACAGAACCAATTCAACAATCAGATATTTAAAAGTGGTTGAATTGTAAACAGCAGAAAACATCTTGAGAGAGGAAAAAAACCAGCCTTGCTTTCTAGTAAGAACATCTTGGACTCATCTGCATACAAATAAAAGTGTAAATTGCAGAAAACTCTTCCTGTTCAACTTTATACAGTAACTCAGTTCCGGGAGGCCCACTGGAAGTAGGGAAATAGGCTGTTTCCTGCCTTCGGAGGGCCTCAGGGTGGTGGTGAGGAAGGCCTGTTTTTTGCTCTCCACAGCTTCCAGAGCCTTTCTAGTGGCTTGGGGAGGGCAAAAATGACCTTCCCCACTCCCCTGGAGGCCGTTTGCCAACTTCCAGGCCATTTCTGGCTTCCAGAGGGCTTCCGGGAGGGGTGGCGAATGCCGTTTTCACTCTCCCCAAGCTCCTAGAAAGGCTCTGGAGCCTGGGAAGAGAGAAAAATGGGTCTACCAGGCCCACCATGCCATTGTGTGCCAGGAGCGGGAAGGGCTCGCATATGCGGGGGCGGTGCACATAGAATTATGGGTGTAGGCATGCATGCGCACAACCCCCCTTGCTCCTGACATGCGATGGCAAAAAGGTTAGCCATCACTGGGTTAGTATATGCTTCCCAAACTTCTGCTTGTAGTTGTCAGACAGATGTGTGTTAGGAATAAGTATCAAGATACAGAATAGTTCCCTGCTAGGCCATACCAATTTTTGGGAGGTGTCTGATCCTATTCTGATTATTTTTCTAAGACAAATAAGTAGAATCAAAGTGCAATGTCTCTGCACAAATGAGTATTTATTATTTTACTGTACCACATACATAATAAGGTTTTGGAGGTACCATTACACATCATGCTGAATAGCAAATTGTTTCATGTTTCTCAATCTACAATAGATATATCTGTGTATTTGTTAACAATGATCTAATTCCCTTTTCATATTATGTCCTGCACTTCCTATACATCAACATCGCTTCCTCTTCCCCATAATCTTTCCTCTACCCATGTTATGGATTTTGAAAATGAAAATTTCTAATTAAAAATAAGCTATGAAAAGTGTTTTATGGAATAGCAATCTATGATATCTGTTTAAGAGAATGTAAAAAAAGGTCAGAAAGAAGGTGTAATCAGAAGAATATTTTGAAACAGTCAAACATTTTCTGTTTGTAGTATTATAAATTGGTTGATATTCTTGGTCATTTTTTAATAGTGTGGTTAGAGAGTTTATTAGTATGGCTGTAAGATATATGCTACAGTTATATCCCATAGGCCCTGATTTGTTCTGAGTAGTAGGCTGTGCATTCTTCAAAAGTAATTTGTAAAATGTGATTTGAAGCATATGGGAATGCAGAGGTAGCATGTGCCTGCAACCCAAGATATAAAGTTGCATATATGTGCAATGTTTATGCTTCTTTGCACATTCCAAATTATTTCTAAAGCACTGCACATCTTTCTTGAGTTGATTCTTCTTTCTGAATTTTTTTTGTGCTGTTGTGTGTGTAGGTTTCATAAATTCCATTTACTTCACCAAGATATAAGATTCCAAACTGTTTAGTTCCCAAAAAATGTACAAAATTATTTTCTATTATTTAGTGATGAACCAGATCAAATAGCTTGTGAATTGAGCCAAGATTACTTGATACTTTATGATTGTAGTCCTTGACTTACAATCATTTGTTTAGTGACTGTTTAGTTATAACAACACTGCAAAAAGTGACTTATGTCTGTTTTTTCACATGACCATTGCAGGATTCTCGTGATTATGTGATCAAAATTTGTATCTTTGGCAACTGGCATGTATTTATCCTGGTTGCAGTGTCCTGGAGTCTTGTGGCGGTGATAGGTAGTTCTCAATTTACAACGCCAAATGAGCCCAAAATCTCCATTGTTAAGCAATGGAGATTCTGGGATAATTTGGCGTTGTAAATTGAGGATTACCTGTACCATAAATATTTGCAATTTATTTTTCTTATGTGTATGAAAGCAGGGGTCCCCAATCCCCAGCCCATTGGGAACTGGGCTGTGTGAACAAATCTCAAGCGACAGATGTGTATTCAAAACCTTCCCCTCTCTCCTTCATGTCGCCACAGGTGCCAGTCTGCGGAGCTGGAAAGATTGAGAACTGTTGTACTAAAGATGTTTCTTGAAAAGATGGTCCTCTCTACAGTAGATTCCATAATGAGTCATCTGTTCTACTGTACTGTCATTTTTAAAAGAAAAGTACAAGCAAAAAAGTTAAGGGAAAGATGGCTTATAGGCCCAGTGTTAACTTTATTTTCTTGATCCTTGATTTTCTAATGTGTTTGAGAAGTCCTTTTCTCCCTCAACTGCTTGATTTCTAACATGAAAAACGAACAATGATTATTACTGGAACTGTGAAAGATATAAGAATCGCTGTAGTTAAATCCCTCTTTATTTGAATAGGATATATTCAAATAAAGAGGGCACTCTTTGTACCATGACACTCTTTAGATTTGTTAAGATCTGGAATGGAAGAATGTAGTGTATTGAGTTTGCTTATAATTAATGTGATATTTAAGTCTTTTTTTCTACAGTTAATTGATATATTTGTTAACATTTAAATTAGCTTTCTACCTAATTATCTTTCCATTTAATGTAAGTTATAATTGTGAGCTTACTATGTTTAAAGGAGAAATTGTCCTTTTTTGTCATGTTAAACTTTGAAATTTTTTGTTCATGCTAGGACAGCGGCCTCCAACCTTTTGGGCAGCAGGAGTGGTTCCGTAGAGAGAGGTTTTTCCGTGGACTGGAGGGGGCGTGGTTTTGTGTGCTGCCTGTAGCCCTTGAATGGGGCTTCACTTGTATACGTGGCCCAGTTTCTGGCATGCTGCAGACTGGTGCCACTTCACAGACTGGGGGTTAGGAACCTCTGCAGTAGGACATCTGGACCAGTTTATGCTTTCTAAATGGACAGCTAAGAGTTTAGAGGTGGGGAAAAATACTGGTAGTTTAGGGCTCTGTTTGGACTTTTTGTTGAGACTTGAATTGGAGAAGATGTTACTTGTTGGATTTGCCTATAGTTAAAAGTTGAATTATGAGATGAAGGATTTTATACTTGTTAATTAAGAAGGAGTAAAGAGTTTGTGAAACTGTTCTACCTGTAATGAGTGTTTTCTTATTCTTCTGCTTTCTTGTATTTTTTTTTTGTATTACCTTTTATTATTATAATTGAAATTTTTAATAAAATTATAATAAAAATAATTGCTGTAGTTAAAATAAAAGTTGCTTTGGATTAAACACAGGCTGTGAAAAATGTGAACTATGTTCATTAAATGATTAGATGTAACTTAATATTTTGGGGAATGATTGCTTCAAACCTGACTGGGCCAATGACTTTTCTTCAGGCTAAGCTATGTTACAGAGTTGTTGAAGGGAAAACATTGGAAAAGGAAGAACCTTGAGCTTCTGAAGGAAAGGCAAAATATAAATCTAACACATAAAATATAAATGTCCTTCATAGAGGCTTTTGACTTACAAGGGAGGAAATGTACTGGTTACTCAGTAAATTATGAACTGCCACTCAGTTGTCCAGGAAATATGGCTGATGCTTCAGAAAATTCATCTATGCATTATATTTTATTACATTTGATTAACAAAAGAATTAAAACTTGAATTTAAATACTAATAATTACATTTTCAGACCAAGTTACAGAAAGATTTTATGAATATTTGTGAAGGATGTATCCCTCCAATTTTTAAGAATATTTTTTGTTTTAAATATTTGTACAGATAAATAATTTAAAATCGTATCAAAATTTTACATAGATATTTTTCAACTTCAGTTTACACTATCACTATTGCATGACCTTTCAAATGAATAATTCATGGCTCTGAGTAGTCACGTTTGATAATCTATTATAGTGTTTTATGTTGGTATTCCATTAAGAGATTAACACTTATTGGCCAAGTAATAGAACTGAGCAAGACAATATAATTCATTTGTTTGCCCGTCCTCAGCTACAGACATTTTCTTAAATTAAACCTATTTGTTTAATTTCAGAACGCTAAATCAAAATATATTTCATTTCATTTTCATTTCCTTCTAAGAAGGAAGTGATGCACAATATACCACAAAATCAAAATTGAGACAAAAACAAATGTTTTTCAAAAAAATTAAAATGCATTAGCTATTAAGATGAAGAATAGTTTGAAAACTCTGTTGGATGGTGCAACAAATGAATTAATATCTTTTTTGTAGGTTGGATATTACATTTGATCATAGGAAATTTGTTATGTCTTGAATGGAACTGGATTCATTTTATTAAGAGTGAAAAACTGTAGAATTTAAAACTTTGCTACAAGAAAGTGTGCAATATTATATTAGGCACAGCTTCTCTATCTGAAAAATAGCATTGCAATGCTTTTATTTTCCATTTTTTATTATATTAAGATGCCCCTAATATTTTATTTCAAAGAATAGTCATAGCTACAAAAGAAAGCATCTATGAATGCTAGTATTCTTTTCGCTATATCTTCTCAACATTCCACCTTTATTTAATGTATATTTCTAAACCCACAAATCAGTGGCTCGATGTAAAAACACTAATATCAGTGCTTAAAGTAGTGTTAATAAATATATATATTTTACAGAGCAAATTATCAACCCTAACGAAAGAGTTTGTAGTTTAATTTAGGGGTTTGGGAAGAGATTTGTCTGTCACCATAGTATAGGTGATATAATGAGATAACATCAAAATCCAAGTTATAGTTCAAAAGAAAACATGTGGAAAAGGTGAACAGCTTTAAATAGGTCAAACCAAACTGAGTAAATTAAGCATGAAATTATGTGTGTGTATACGGGGAGGCATTAATAGTGCTACTTTTAGAACTAGGTCTCTAAAGAACCACCATGGGTTCTTATGAATTTCACTGCTAAAACTTTCATGACCACAAGTAAACACAGTCATTTCGAGTGTTTGCTGTTATCATCTACAACTCTTCCCCCAGTCTCCTCTTAGATATTTTGCAGGTTATTCTTCTGGTATATCCCATCTTAAATAATTTGCTGCTGGCATTATCTGATCCCTCTCCCTTTTATAGTTTAACGATGAGATTAGAGCAGAAGCAGGCCTTTTAGAGCCTTACAAACTTAAGCATCTGTTTTTTGTGGTTTTAATTGATACCTTGAATTTTTTTGTAGTTATTATATTTTGATAAGCTTCCATTAGGCTTGGACACTATATAAAATAGCTAAATAAGTAGACAAACTAAGTACCACTAAGATACATTTATTTTGTTTTGCTCATTGAATACTTTGGGATGAAGACAGGATATTTTTCCTTTTATTCTGTGGATTGGCTAGGTTCTATGATTCTAATTTGTTTTTATGATCCTGTAGTTCCTTAATTTGGGGTAAAGTCAGCACGACTGGGTGGAGCTAACATTTACTTGCCGGATGGCCTTCCCGATGCCTATGTAAAGTGGAATTCACAACACCCTCCTTTGAAAATTATGGTTGCTGTTTATTTCTACCATATGAAAGCTGATCTGGTTTAAAGCATTTCCACAGTAGCAATTTATAGCATCACCTAGCTACTGCTGTGGCAGTATATCACAAATGAAAACAGGCTTCATATCACCACAGCAGTGGCTGAGTGACCCCATAAAATGCTACTGGGAAATTTTCATATTCAGGCTATTAGATCTATTTCATGCTTCTGCAGTTCCCAAGCATGTTTTCTTAAATAATGCAAAGCAATGTATTCATGATAACCAATAAAATGAAAAAAGGATATTAAAACGTGTACTTATGTCATAAATCATTCAAACTGTGAGTGGTATTTTGCAAAGTTGCCTCGTTATTTTCATTTAATTACTGTAACATATTTAAAGAAAGAACAATGTTTTATTACACAAGTTATTACTTTAATAATATCCAGCCAAAAGAAAGTCAATGTCTTGAATCAGGTTTGGTAGGTATAGAACTCTTTACAGCTATTGTTAAGGGAACATGGAGGAAAAATGAAGTAGTTGAGTGTAAAACAATGTTTAAGACCAAAATGGTCAAAATATATTTACACTGTATTACAATTTAAGATAATTCTCGTAATGGAGTCCACTTCTTCCCACCTGTTAGAAGTATTTTATCAAATGCTGAAATGGAACAATATCATTTTCTATGGAGAAATATTCAGTGCTGTTTTGCTAAAGTAAGCTAATATACCTGAATCAGAAATAAATGTATAATTAACCCTCTTTTCATGAAAAATTAACATTAATTTTGTAGGATTAGTGGAGAAAAGTGTAATATTGGGTAGATTTAGCATCTTCTCTTACTGTCTCGGGAGACCTTTAACACTCTTACAAGATTAGTGTTGCTAGTGATTCATCCACACCATGCCTACAGAAATAGTGCACTGCTTCTGACCATCAAAGACACTTTCCTAATTATCGGCTTTTATAAGTGAATGCAAAAGGATCAGAATATAAATTCCGCTAGGCTGGTCTATCAACATAACAATTGGGTTTTAAATTTCTGGGGTTTTAAATCGAGCCGAATTTATTTAATAATTTTAAACTATTTTAACTGATGTTGTCTTGTGTTTTTAATAGGCTGTACACCACCCTGAGTCCTTCTGGAGAAGGGCGGTATAGAAATAAAATTATTCTTATTCTTCTTATTCTTAAATATGGGGTAGGAAGATGGTTTTTAGGGTTTTTCTTGGAACAGGATAAAATGTGCTGTTCTCTCAAAGAACTGTAGGGTTGCTGAATGAAACTTTGTTGGCCCTCCCTCCCTGCCTCCTTCCCTCCCCTCCCCCTCCCACCTCCCTCTCCCTGTCATCCCCCCCTCGTACATAGCGGGGAGAAAGGAATTCAGTCGGTTTGAGGGCTGGATGGCTTTTCATTCAGAACAAATTGGTTAAGAATGTTAAGAAATTTTCTCTTCTGTGCTTTAACTCACAAAGTCACAAAAATCATGGAAAGTGGTAGTGAACCTTTCCAGTAGCCTAGAACTAAACTGTTGCATGACTACCTAGGGGACTGTCTAACTAGAGCTACACAAAGCAAAGCATTCAGAGGAGGTGTTCTGCAAAATGTGACAGCTCTAGCAAAACCACTTCAGAAGCTTTTCCAGGCTGTCTGCACACATCTTCAGTCTTAGATCACACTTAAATCATAAGCAGAACAAAGTGGCTGTGCATGGACATGCAAGCAGAAATAGTTAAGAATAAACTACTTGAATCTGCTTACAAAGGATATTGTTGCTTTAAGGTTTGGAAAGAAGGCTAACGTACATTGGGAGCTATTTCTTTTAAGAGGTTTGCATGGCCCTAGCCATTGACTTCTCTTTGGAGTCCTTATTACTGACCCTTAGGAAGACGGTCTTTCCCTGTTTCTCTCTCTTGCTTTGAAAAGCACTCCATAATTCTTTCTTCTTTCAAAAGAGGAATGAAACTTATTTTCCAGCCAAGCCCTCAGAGTTCTGCTAGTAATTTTATCTTTCATCTGTTTTTAATTGCTTAAAATTATTTTACTATGCTTTAGGCTTTTAGCCGAGAATTTAGAAAGGTGCTTATTAATTGGAAAAAAGCAATAATTAATAATAGTTGTGTTTCTACTTTTAAATCCTTGAATGGGTGTAGGGCTATGATAAATGTATATAATTTCCAGATTTATTGTTAGAGACAAAGATTGTCACAGTGTCATTTCCATCAGGAAATTTTGAAAATAGAAAGGAGTATTTCTTGGGTACTTGGTTAAACTCAATTATTGCTTAAAAATCGCAGACAGAGCAAACAGACAGTATTTTCAATGTTAAACAAAAACCAAAAACACAGGGGCATAATCTCCAACTGACAGGAGAAAAGTTCAAGTGTGAACAGAAAGAGTAGTGGATGCTTAGAATCGACTTCCAGCAGAAGTAGTAGATCAGTCATCAGTAACTGAATTTAAATGTGTTTGGAATAAACACATGTCTATCATCCGTCAAAAATGAAAAATAAATAAAATAAATAAATAAAAAGAAACTTATAATTAAAAAGTAATAAAGTAAATAAATTAAAAAGAAAAAAAACATGAAGAAAATACTCAAAGGGCAGACTTGGTGGACCAGTGGGTCTTTTTCTGCCTGAGTTTTCTATGTTTCTGTTCGTATTGTAAGGATAAAAGATGAGAAAAGGGGGTAATATATCCATCTTATCCTCAGTGCTGAAGGATAGCTGGTTAAAAAGTGATATCTAGTGTTTAATGAAGCTGAAGATAAGCCAAAGATAGCATAAGGTCTATACAACAAATATTAAGCAAAACCAACAATGTTAGTATATAGAAAATACATTTTACATTCTGTAATGAAGATGCAATCCTTTTACACTCTTTTTGGTTTATGTCAAGCTAAAGGTTGCATGGCAACATAACTCTGAAGCAATATATTTTCTATTACTTCACAAAGGGAAAAGAGCCCAACTCTTCCCCTATCCTCCTGTAGATCTGGAATAAATATGGATCATTATTATTGTTGTTGATGTTGATTTTAGAAATGTTACTTAAAGCTTGTGATATAAACTCGAGTTGACTATATAAGCCAGGTGAACAAAATTTTCTGGTTTTTTTCTGGCTTGTATATAGGAGAAGATATATGTGGCAAAATGTGAAGTTGGCTCCTTTCTGCACATAGGCATTCTCCCATAGAAAGCAATAGGCATTTCATCTAAATCATAAATAATTTAAGTGATCTTACTAACTAGGCTAGTTTTGATCTATAATCTATCAACATGTGCATTTCCCTAGCTCAGTCCTGGAAACCATAAAATAATAATAATTTAAAACAAAGCCAGAATGTTGCTGTTTTACCATTGAGAGCTGCTGCAGTTGACATCAATATGATTATGCATCCATGGTCAGAAATGATAAGATTTCAATTTTAAATTATTTTGAGCTCCGCACTTCTCATTTTTGAAATTACATATGGTAGGTTGATGACCTGGATTTCAATTCAGCAGACATTTACATACTGAACAGTGGGCCATTCATTATCACATTTATTCAAACATTATGGTATCAATTGCAACCCATTTGATCAGTACAAACATTTGAAATAATATGAGTGATGCATGAAATTGGTTAATGATTAAATTGCCTCCCTCTTGTCTTTCACTATGGCCTGCTGTTTTTCATTCCTCTGCACTTATTTCATCAATTAACTTCACTGACTATTTTGGTACCCATCAGCCTAAAAGCTTGCTTTTCACATTCTCCTCCTCATATTTCAAAAATCAATTTATGGAATTGGACTGGCAGAGTAGATTAAGAAGCACATTCTTGTAATATGTAACTAATAATATGCACCTTGGATACCCAGTTGTGATTTAACTGTTAAGTGGCTACATTAATTCATAATGATTCCCTTTCTTAAATTATAAAACTGAATATAATATATGTAGTTCACCATTTTTTTAGTTACTTTTTCTGGTAAGAGTTATTTGGTTGAACATTGTTTCCTTTTTCTTGCATTACAAAATAGAACAGTCAAAACTGCATTCATTGTTTATCTGCAGATATAGAATCGCTAGATGCATTTGGTTTAAGGAAAAAAAATGGTATGAACTGAGGTGATTTGGATTTGGCTTGGAAGGCTACCAAGCTGCCTCATTGGACAATTTCTCTATTTTGGTTCCACCAGACCTGTGCTCTACCTTCTTGCAGTCCTAATGGGCAGAACATCTGATTTACTAATGTTATTATATTATTCTTCATCCCTGCCACCACCAATACGTTACAGTGGGCAGGAATCAGACACTAACTGTCGTTTTGACATTTCACAGGACAAGGCTCCATTAAAGGATCTTTAAAAAATAAAAAATGTAAAATGATAATAATCTCTGTGTGTTGTATGTGTGCACACAATGTGTGTGCACGTGCGCGTGTGCGCAAGCGCAATAGTATATAATATCAATAATATTGTATATAATAGTATATAATAGCAATAATATTGCTTAACGCATTGTAAGCCGCCTTGAGTCTCTAGAGAAGGGTGGCATATAAATTAAAGCAAGGGGGGAAAAAAGGGTGTCCCTGCCATTCAGTGCACTGGGGTTATTCTCAGTGGTGAAATCTAAAAATGTTCCCTACTGGTTCTGTGGGCGTGGCTTGGTGGGGGGTTTCTGTGACTGAGTGGGCGTGACAAACTTGATGTCACTCACAGCCACGGCCATTCAATGACATGACCACATCCCCATCAAACCACGCCCACAGAACTCAGCAGGAAAAAAAAATAATTTCTATTTTCTATTTTAAAACCCTATTTTCCCCTGTCGCGAGATGCCTGCAGCTGCAGCCTCTTTTTTTTGATGCACCTCTAGGCACTTCTTGTGCTGAAAGATACAGGCTTCTTGTAGCAAAAATTACCAGAGCCGGTCTCCCCTTCTTAAATGCGTGGGGAGAGGAACAGGCCTGGCCGTGCCACTGCAGAGACTGCGGCGCTTTCCCTTCGGCCTAGGCAGCGGTGCTTATCCAACCAGGCCAGTGAAGATAGTCCTTCATCTTGCCGAAGACCAGGTCGCCGCACTTATAGTCACACAGCTGGCCAGAGTGGGACATGGCGTGAGCGGGGAGGCCAATGCAGCTTCCGCTGAAGCCGTCCTGGCTGAGCGATCACAGTGCCTCCGCAACAATAGGCGCGCTGCCACAGCCACCTTACCTGCCTTGCCTGCCTTGCTCACCTTCGCCTCTGTGCACTGCGCTTGGAAGGGGCCTCTGCCGCTGCACTCCCTCCCTGCCTGGCTGCAAACCGTGCACATGTCCACCTGCACTTCTGAAGCAACCCAGCTGCTGTTCACTTGCATTTCTCTGCGGGAGAAGGAAGAAAGCAAATGGCAGTGCCACGGCACATGCAAGACGCTCTCCTTCTTAAATGCACACCGTTGCATGCTGCAGCCCTGTGGAACAGGCATGGGAGGCACGCAGGCCCGGGTGGAAGGTGGCCTTTTCTGCAGCATCCCCCTCCCCTCTTTGGAACTCCCTGTGGGGGTGGGCTCTACCTTTGCAGAAACAGGGCGTGTGCATGTGCAGCAGCCCCAGGCTGTCCACTTGCCCTCCCGGAGCACCGCCATGGCCCTTCTCAGCCCCAGCTCACCAAGTGCCGCCTGCCCACCCAGTGGCCGGGCTGGGCTGGACACTGACCTCGGAAGGCAAGTGGGCGTGGGGGACCACTGAGAAGGCAGGGTGGAAGGCAGGCAAGCGTGGCAGGGCTGCGGGGAAGAGAGTAGGCTGCTAGCTCCCTTCCCGGCAGCCCTGCCATGTGTTGTGGTCCGCTAGCAGCCTGCAGACCTGGCAGCGGAATTGGACAGTGAGGAGGCTGGGGAGGACAATGGGCCAGTCCTGGAATCAGGGGAAGGCCTGGATGAGGGCTTTGCGTCAGAGGCAGAGAGGGGGCCAGGGCCATCTGTGAATAATGTGCAGAGTCCGGAGCCTCCAGAGGCAGACAGCAGAGAGGAAGAGGAACAGGAGAGCCTGTTCCTAATGCACACATGAGAAGAGCTGCCAGAAGGCAAGAGCAGCTAAAGCAAATAGAATGGCTTGGGAGTAAGGCCAAGATATGATTGGCCCCTCCCATAAGGCTTAAAAGACCAGCACTGGCTCTTGGGCTCTGTTGGAAAACAACGTTGATAGATTTATTTCTTGTCTTACTGCATTTATTTCTTGTCGGCATCTCCTGCTTCTGAACTTTTGCCAAGAAAAGCCTTTGGCAGGTTGCCAAATTAGACCAAGGTTGGTGATAAGGCTGAAGAATTATGTTATGAAGAATCTGTTTTGAATTAGTTTGGACTATGCTGAGAATGAGTTAATTCTCAGCTGTTCTAATAAAATCTGTTTGTTTATAACTGATTGTGTCTGATAATACGTACTTGGGCCTAAGTCACAACACCATGCTTTCCTGCCTTCCACATGGCCTTCTGCTTGCCTGCCTTTACAAGCTGGTCACGGGCATGCCAGGAAGGCAGCATTGAAGGCAGGCAAGCATGGCAGGGTTACGAGGAAGGGAGTAGGCTGCTAGCTCCCTTCCCGGCAGCCCTGCCATGTGTTGTGGTCCGCTAGCAGCCTGCAGACCTGGCAGCGGAATTGGACAGTGAGGAGGCTGGGGAGGACAATGGGCCAGTCCTGGAATCAGGGGAAGGCCTGGATGAGGGCTTTGCGTCAGAGGCAGAGAGGGGGCCAGGGCCATCTGTGAATAATGTGCAGAGTCCGGAGCCTCCAGAGGCAGACAGCAGAGAGGAAGAGGAACAGGAGAGCCTGTTCCTAATGCACACATGAGAAGAGCTGCCAGAAGGCAAGAGCAGCTAAAGCAAATAGAATGGCTTGGGAGTAAGGCCAAGATATGATTGGCCCCTCCCATAAGGCTTAAAAGACCAGCACTGGCTCTTGGGCTCTGTTGGAAAACAACGTTGATAGATTTATTTCTTGTCTTACTGCATTTATTTCTTGTCGGCATCTCCTGCTTCTGAACTTTTGCCAAGAAAAGCCTTTGGCAGGTTGCCAAATTAGACCAAGGTTGGTGATAAGGCTGAAGAATTATGTTATGAAGAATCTGTTTTGAATTAGTTTGGACTATGCTGAGAATGAGTTAATTCTCAGCTGTTCTAATAAAATCTGTTTGTTTATAACTGATTGTGTCTGATAATACGTACTTGGGCCTAAGTCACAACACCATGCTTTCCTGCCTTCCACATGGCCTTCTGCTTGCCTGCCTTTACAAGCTGGTCACGGGCATGCCAGGAAGGCAGCATTGAAGGCAGGCAAGCATGGCAGGGTTACGAGGAAGGGAGTAGGCTGCTAGCTCCCTTCCCCGCAGCCGTGCAATGTTTGCCTGCTTTCCACATGGCCTTCCGCTAGTCTGCCTTTGCAAGCTGGCCATGGGGGTTCTGTGTGGAAGGCAGGGATGCATGGCAAGACTGTGGGCCATGGACTGGTTTGGGGGTGTGGCCAGCCAGCAGTTGCTACCAGTTTGCAAACCAGCCCCAATCTCTGCTACCGGTTCACCTGAACCGGTAGCATTTCACTCCTGGTTATTCTTCAACAAACTGAAGTGAGCAGTCAAACTGAACAGGAGAGCTCAAGGTAGCATAATCTGGCAAAATAGCACTAAATGTGGAATGCAGGGGTGAATGAATGCATTTCTTATCTCCAAAAATAATAGCTGATAACTGGGAAGAATAGTTATACTATACATAGTCATCACACTGTCTCCTTTTGAGGTTGTACACGCTATCCAAAAACATAGAAAAAGAAATAAGTAGTAAGCAAAAGAAGAACGTTTGGTGATAAGAGAATGAAAAGAAATACTGAATCTAGTTTATATCAACTCAATGCATTACACTTCCCTGTATGTTTTATCAACGCAAACACTCTTGTTTCAATCATATCATACATTATTTATACTTTGTCTTTCCAGCCTTATTGCTGATCTCATCAACTCTATCTAGACACGGTTTTCTCGGTCTTCTTCTCAGTTGATTTTACCTTTCTTTCATACATACATACATACATACATACATACATACATATATACATACATACATACATTGCAATTTGATTGTCATTCTTTCTATATCATAAAAACATCTCAACATATTTTTGTATTTTCACTAACTTATTCATTGTATTAATTTTTTGACTCTATTTCTTCTGTTGCATTCAACTTACTTTCATATTTTTCCTAACATATTCTTGCTATCATACAAAGTAAGAAAGCAAGTAAGAAGTATATGTAGCTTTATATATAGCTATATTCATTTTTTCCAAGAAATATTCCTTGAAACACATTTCCTTTTCCCTGATTTACAAACTTCCAAGGTAAAATAATTCATCTACTTGAATTCTATAAAATTCTAATTTTATACCATTTATGTATAACTTGCACCTGTTCACTGTGTTTCATCTATTAAATATAGCTACCTACCTAAGTTTTCTACATTTTCATTTCATACTGGCTTCTTCAGTCAGTAAAGTTCTTGGCTGACTTTAAAAGATTTAAAACTCCTGTCTTTGATGGACAACTGTAGTGTGTTGTGGGGAGTCATAATATCGTTATTTTGTAAATTATGCTGAAATGGGTTGAAATCCCTGAGTCTCACTGTTTCCTTCGCCCCCACCCCACTGAAGCAGTGGCTTCCCTGCTCAGCCCCAACAAGCTATGCATCCATGCTGCCTGCACCAGTATCCTGAGAGAAGCAGAGAAGATCATCACTTGCAAACAGACAAGCAGAGTTAGCAAGCCTATGCTGTGCTCTGGGAAAAATGAGAGGTCCTGCAGAGCCTGCCGCTGCTTGAGTGGGGTGGGGGGGTGAGGAGAATGGCAAGACTCAGGGAGTAGGTCAGGTGGAGTTGGCTGACTCAGGGCTACTCAGCAGCCGCCCCCACCAGTGCCAGAAGTTTGGGTGCCTCCTGCCTCGGCTTCAGATTGTTCCGTCCCTCCCTCCCTCACATACACACACACAAACAGACGTTAGAGAGCTCTCTTGCTCGCTCTCCAAGCACCCCATGCACAGCCCATTTGAAGAGCCTTGATAGTACAGTGGTTTAGTGCACCCTGTTATTAACACAGCTGCCTGAAATTTCTGCTGGTTCGAATCTCTCCAAGGCTCAAGGTTGACTCAGCCTTCCATCCTTTCTAAGGTAGGTGAAATGAGGACCCAGTTTGTGGGGGCAGTAAGCTGACTTTGTATAAAATATACAAAAGTATGAAAGCTATTGCTTAACGCATTGTAAGCCACCCTGAGTCTCCGGAGAAGGGCGGCATATAAATCAAATTTAAAAAAAAAGAAAAAAAAAGAAAGGGCAAGCAAGGCTGGGGACGTTTGGCTGCAGGAGGAGGTGCGGCGCAATGGAGTTGTTTTATTCCCTGTGGTGGTACTTCGGGAGGGCAGGCAGATGTCTGCAGCTGACAACTATAATGAATATGTCCACCTGCCCTTCCGAAGCACCACCTCGGCGAACAAAACAACGCCATTGCTATGGATGCATAGCTTGTTGGGGCTGAGCAGGGAAGCCGCTGCTTGAGTGGGGTGGGGGGGCGAGTAAGTTGCTAGCTTCTTCCCTGCAACCATGCCATGCTTGCCTGCCTTTCACGTGGGCTTCCTCTTGCCTGCTTTCGCAACCTGCCACCGGGACCCCAGGAAGGCAGCGTGGAAGGTAGGCAAGCATTGCAGGACTGCAGGCCATGGTCTGGTTCAGGGGCGTGGCCAGCCAGCCATTGCTCTTGGTAGCCTCAACTCTGCTACCTATTCGCCCGAGCCAGTCCGGACTGGGAGCATTTCACCTCTGGTTTATATGCTGAAGATTTTAAAGATTTATATGCTGCTCAAATAACATGAATAAAAGTTCCAAGCGGACTTAGGAAGAATAACGGGGTTTGAAATAGTTAAAAAGGTTAAATATTTAGGAGTATATATTGCAGCCTCAAATACAAAACTATTTAAAAATAACTATGAAGTTCTTTGGCAAAAAGTGCAGAAGGAAATGGAGAATTGGAAAAAGTTACAATTATCTCTACTAGGAAGAATAGCAGCAATTAAAATGAATGTGTTACCCAGGTTTTTATTTCTGTTCCAAATGATACCAGTGCTTAAGAAAGATGGAAATTTGAGAGAATGGCAGAAAGGGGTTAATACTTTTATTTGGGCTAGGAAAAAACCAAGAATAAAATTGAAAATTATACAAGATGTACGTGAGCGAGGAGGTCTTAAAATGCCTAATTTAAGATTATATTATGAAGCAGCAGTTTTGTCACAAATTAGTGATTGGTTTAACTTAACTGAAGGGAGAATGTTAAATTTGGAGGATTATGATTTGTTATATGGATGGCATGCTTACTTGTTATATGAAAAAAAAGTGGATAAAGTGTTTAAAGCTCATATACTTAGAAATGCTTTGTTGAGGGTTTGGAAGAAGTATCAATATAAGTTAAACTATAAGGTACCCATATGGGCAAATCCTAGACATGCAATTGAAAATATAAGTATAGAACAAAAACAGGAGGTGATTACTTATAAAGACCTCCTTGTTATGGAAAGGGGTAAACTGCAGTTGAAATCTTTAGAGATATTGAAAGGAGAAGGTATAATCTATACTTGGTTTCAGTATGGTCAGCTTCAAGCTAGATGGAAGGAAGATAAAAAAATTGGTTTTATGCAACATGAGGAAAATTTGGTAAAGCACATTACAGATCAAAGTCAAATGCATATTAAAAGGTTGTATAATGCATTACTGGAAATAGAAACGGAATTGGTTAAGGATTGTATGATAAAATGGGCACAAAACTTTCAGGAACCAGTGATGATGGATACATGGGAAAAGATATGGGTTAGAAATGTCAAATTTACACAAGCACAAAATTTAAGGGAAAATTTTTATAAAATGTTTTACAGATGGCATTTAAATCCTAAAAAGTTATCATGTATGTATCCTAATGTGAAAGCTAAATGTTGGAGATGTGACTGTGATGATGCAACCTATTATCATATATGGTAGACTTGTAAGAAATCAAAGCATTTTGGATAAAGATTTGGTGAGTGAAGCAGAATATCCTGAAAAGAAGATTGAAATTTACTCTGCAATTGTTTTTATTGGGTATAACCACGGATTGTACAGCATCAGAGACTAAATTGATTTTGAATCTAATAATAGCAGCAAGGCTGTTGATAGCGCAACATTGGAAGAAGGACTTCTTGCCTACTATTGAGGAGTGGATATTGAAAGTTGCTAATTTAGCTGAAATGGCAAAAATTTCAGCATATTTGATGGACTATACTCAAGAAAGATATATATTGGAATGGAGAAGATGGATTGATTATATTCAAAATAAGTATCAGACTAGAAAATATCAAATAGCTTATGAATGAATGTTAAATCTTAAAATTATGTTACCTGTGGTGGAGTTAAGGTGCTAAGGGGGGGGGTTTGTTAGTTTAATTGTTAACTGAAATACCTGGTATTTTGCTCTGGGAAGTCGGGGGGAGGGGGGACAGGGGTTGGTGGGGGTGGGTGGGTGGGAAAAGGGGTTGGGGAAAATTGTTTTTTTTTTAAACTTTTCAATTAAAAAAAAGTTCCAAGCTATAAATGAAAATTCCAAAATTCAAGGTGAGAGTGATAATACTAAACCATTCCCTTTAAAAGTTGGGGCGGGGGAGTGAACTCATATATTTGCAGGAATAGACATTTGAATGGCTTTTTAAGCATCTTTGAAAGTTGGCTGCAATATTAATAATTTGGAGGAGTGATTTTCCATGATAGATGAGATATCAGAGAATTGCGGTCTTTTCTAGTTCTTTTCTCCACCACTCATAAGTAGATGTTTATTTACGATAAATTTATTATCATAACTTGTTATAATCCACATAGCATATTGTAGTATAGTTTAAATGAACCATGTTTGTTATCATATTTGCAATTGAAATAGTAGTATAACTTTGAGAAAGGGTTTTTTTCCCCCAATTATTGAGTTGAATCTGTATTGTGTTGAACCACTGAGCATACAAAAATTATGTAGATTATTGTATTTATTAACATTGTCCTGAAAAAAAAACTTTTCTTACCAAATAATCAGCATATGTTAGTTTCACTGTTGTTTTGTGTTTTCAGTCTGGAGTTAATCGTCTTTGTGACAGTATTTGCCAAAATTTATCACATTGTACTTTCCTCATCAGTATTAAATACAAGGATTACCTAGTCTAATACTCGCAATGCACTGGAAAGCTATTTAAATGATCCATGAGAGTGACTATCCAGACTCCTTATAAAAAGAGGGAGGGAGGGAGTGAGAATGGGTGGGGGAGAAAAACTTGAAGAATAGAGAACCCCCAACTCTCCTAGAGAGAATGTTCCAATTGTTCCATGATTCTACAGATCTTACCATCTGGACATTTTTTCCTCATATTTTAGATAAATCTGTATAATAGAAACTTGTATCCATTATTTCTGAACCTAGTTCCTGCGGCAATGGGAAATAGTTCTTCAACACCTTCTATATACAGCAACAATTTTGGGTACCCAAACACATTATTTCAGTCATTCGTCCTAACTGATCACAAGTTTCTTCTGCTTGTCTTCCTAGGCAACATTCTCAAACCCTGCTTTCATTTTTGTTTCCCTGCTCAGGGTCTGTTTTAATTTCTGGAAATAGATAACCAGAATAGTGCCCTGTATTCCAGATTTGGTCTCATCAATGCAGAGTAAAGGGGAGTAAAAGCGCATCATGTCAGGGATCAGTTTTAACTGGTTCATATATTCTCACTTGCTAGAAACGTGGTCTGGTCATTACTGAGCAAAATAATATTTCTCTATGAGATGGAACATTAATGACCATGCAGAAAGATTGAATAGCTTATAAATATTCATAATTTCAGAATGGAATACGTCGCAGAGCTGAGTTAGTTGAAAGACTTAAAAGAGAAGTAAAATCATCCATGTGGGGTTCATGAGATATCTTGCTGAGGCATATGATGATATCTCAGGATGTCATGAAAGCCTTTCCCCCCCAGGAACTAAGCCATAGAAAAGCATGTAATGTAGCTGTAAATGACTGCTATTTATATTGTTATCATAAACTAGCTATTTCTTTCTTTTATATTTTTTAACATTGAAAGGAACCTTCAATGAGTTTTTTGAATAGTGTTTTTTCTGTTTAAGTGTAAAATTTGTAGTAAGTTCAGAATTGCCTTTAAAACCACATTAAATCTTATAAAATATGTAATTAAAATTTAAAAGTTGATTTTAATGTTTAAAATGAAAATACTTTTTGTATTACAAACATAATTTACTTATTAAAAAACCCTGCACATTTTAAAATGACGATGGCCACACAAGGTGTGCAACAAATTCAGTTAAAGTTGCTGATTATTTTTTAGGACTTCTTTTGAGTGGCAGGTCAAAGAGCAAGGAGAGGAAGTAAGTCTTAATAACATATGAAATATGTTTTGAAGATCTTTGTATCACATTTTGAAAGAATTTTCAAAATTCTTTCAAATTTCACATTTTCCTTTTATTTTCCACTTTCACCTCAAATTTCATTTAACATTTCAGCACCTGGCACATTTAGAATTAAACAGCAAACTAAGAAACAATTTCTTTGATATAGCAACCTGTTTAATAATCTATTTTGGAGCTGTGGTGGTTAGAATGCAATATTGCAGGCTAACTCTGCCCACAGCCAGGAGTTTTGTCCTGAAAGTTTCAAGGTTGATTCAGCCTTTCATCCTATTGAGGTCGGTAAAATGAAGATCCAGATTGTTGGGGGCAATATGCTGACATTTGTAAACTGCTCGGAGAGTGCTATAAAGCACTATGGAGTACTTTAGAAGCGGGATTGTATAAGCATGAGTATATGATTATATACTACAAGGATGTTTCCAACTTTCTTCCTTTGTTTAAGATGAAGGAAATTTAAGAAAAGGTTAAAAATAGAATGCAGATAGATTTTGCAATGTGAGAAGTAGTGGAATGCCTAAGAATATACAGTAGCATCACTGTTTTTTAAAGTCATCATTACTTGCTTTATTAAAAGTGAGTATTCTGATAGTATTAAATTATTTGGATAAGTTAAAACAAACAAAATATGATAAAAAAGGACTCCAAAAGTTGATATCCAAATAATATCATGAAATTTAATATCATTAAAATGTAAGATGTTGCTTATTCTGAATAAAATTATACACTTACTAAATTTAAAAGGTGACATAATTAATAGGTCTGAGTGAAATCATCCCTCTGGGAGCATTTGTGCATGAAGATGCATGTCCAGATAGTGGTAGAGGCTATTCTAAGCACTTTCTGTGATTCAGTCATTGGATTCAACTTTATAAAGCACATTAGTGTGGTTTTTCACAGTGCTAGTAATTGGGATCTAAATTCTTAATTTTACATATATACAAATATCTAAACTCTTGGAAATACTAACCTGGAAAGAACTTTGGAATAGTTATAGATAGGTTTAATTAAAATGTAAATCATGCACAGTATGCCCTGTGGAAAAGTCATTTCTTTGTTCATAATCATTTTTGGAGACATGTCTAGGAGCTGCATGAGAATGCAGCCTCTGAATCTTCTGGACGATGTGTGAGAGGGCCCTGCTCTCATGTGACTTCCAGAGGACGTGCAAGGTAACACCACATTCTCATGTGGCCTTTGCAATGTCCAAAAAGTGTGGAAAGTTCTCACATCATTTCTGGAACCTCTAGAGGCTAGACAAGCATGTGATGTTCTGTCACATGTCCTTCAAACTCTTTGGAAATTTTGTGAGAAGGTCCTGCTTTCGTGTGGCCTTGGAGCCTCAGAAAAAAGTGCACACGAACAGGGTATACTTACTTGCTCTTTCGGAGGCTGCAAGACTATGCAGGAACATTCTCTGAAGTTTTCCAGCTGCATGCTCTCTGGACCTGCCTGGGAAAGGCATTTTTTTCTGAGAGACAAAGACAAATTTAAAAAATACTTACAATTATGTAGGTTTATTTATTTATTAAATGTGTATACCACTCATCTTTACTCTCCAGAGTGTTATAAATTGTTTTTGTCTTATTGTGGAGGTGTGGAGGGTGACACTTCAGCAGAGTCAAGCTAGGCATTACTGTGTCTGATTTGTTGACATGTCGAGCCCAAAAGGTTCACCATCATTGATCTAAGGTCAGTTCTGGTTTCAGTGATTTTAGCAAACTATGTCTATGTGTTCCCTGAAACATATCCCATAAATATCTGCTTGGATATATCCCCAAAAATGCCCTCCAATATATATAACTGGAATTAGTGTGATATTTGCATCTCTCTTTGGACACGATGTACCTGATATTTCTAATAAGTTTTAACAACATGTATCAAAGACTAATCATCATATTGTCACTATTTTCTGCAACATAAGTTCAAATTTTATTAGAATGATTTGTAATCCTTATTTCTTCAATAATGTAAAGAGACAAAAGTATCAGTTAAGTATAAGATAAAGCCACAGGGATTCTTAATATTTGTAGCAGAAAATTAATAGTTTGTAAATTGTTTCGTTGGATGTTTATCCCATCCATGCTGGAATTAAAAAGCAACTATTTAAATTTGAAATCTCTTTTAAAGAATAGCACATATGTGTATTCATGTTTTAAATTATTGTTTCCTTTTGTGGTTTCTGATAATACATTGGAATGGGGAAAAGGTGAATAGCCTTTAAAAAATGAAGCTATTGTTTGTTCACAAATCAAATCAACTACTGACAGCTGCCCTCATGGCTTCCTCATTCAGCTAAATTAATGCCTAAGGCCTCGAGTTGAATAGTCTTCTGGGGAGAATGCGGGCATTAATTTTCAAATCATATTCAGTATAGGGGTTTTTTTTTTAATGCCAAATCCTATTTAATGTGTTCTTGTTGGATTGAACTCTGTGCAAATTTATTCTGTGGTCCTCTTGACAAAATTCATACCGTTCAAGTCATGTACAATTTAAAAGTGAGACATTCACTTTGGAAAAAACAGTGCGCACCTTTGTTTTTATTACAATTTAAGCGCCAGGAAAAAAAAAGATGAACTTTTCTGTGGTGAAGTGTTGTTATCATTTAAAACATTTTTAAACTGCTTCCCATTAAAAGTCTTGAAGCGGTTTGTAGTAACATTTAAAATGGTTAGACAATCAGTTGAAACAAATTGATCGAAAATATACATGAACAAGAATAAATAATAATAACATAAACAATAAAACAATAACATAGGAAAGAAAAGTGCCAATAAGGAAGGTTAAAATAATCAGCACAGCATTTAAATCACCATTTTATTGAAAGGTCTTGGAGAATAAAATTCCTGAATATTTGCAATTCCTAGTTCAATAATGAACTGACCTTTCAAAATTGATTTTAGATTTTAGGATAATAGCCCTCCAAAGATTACTTTAAATCTGGAGGCCCTCCCAAACTACAAATGTAGGCCTATCAATAGATATTAAACAATACTCACGGGGATGGGGCTTCCGGGTTTGACTGCCACCGGCGAAGACGGTCGCTTTTGAAGGGCCGCCAGCCCCGCCGCCTGTAGAGCCGCCCCGAGTGAGGGAAGCGGCTTGAAAACTCCGAAATCCTGAGGATTTGAGGAGAAGAGTGAAGCAAGAGGCAGGTTGAGCCCCCGTGAACCCCCAGAAGTTTGCTACTGGGGAGGAAATGGGTGTGGCTCCCTTTTAACTTGCGGAGACTCCGGACGGCGTGGGATGACTCTGTTTGTCAGAGCAAGCCGGGTGCAGCAAACATTTAAACTGATGGGAAAATAATTTTGTTATAAAACAATCTCAACCCCCAAACCAAGAAACTGCAAGTATTTCTTCTCTTTTGAATTTTTGATTTGGGAAAAAGCTAGAGCGAGTGGAAACGGCTTGAAAAAATGGCGCCGTTCCAGCGTTAACGAGCTGAAAGGGAGAGTGATTGCGCAGAACTATTCTAACAAGCTACATTGTAGCAGTGCTTGTTGCAAGCGAACGGAGAAGAGTGGAAAAGAAAAGAAAAATTTCTTTTTAAAAAAAAAATAACTCTGAGCTTGCTTCAGTCTATTTAAATCTGGGGGACTTTTTCAAAGGATATTGTGGAGGTGCAAAGGAAAGGAAAAAAAAAGATTTTCTTTTTCCAGAAAAGTTAATTTACGTGGCAAAATGGCTTCAAAGAAACAGGAAGGAAAGGTGGTAGGGGAGGGATCTCCCACCCACAAACCAGAACAGCAGCCCCCTCCCAGTCAGCAGAGGGAGGGAAAGGACTTTGATGTGCAAAGTTTAAAAGATTTTATTACCCAGGCTTTGGATGATAAATTTCAAAAATCACAACAGGAAATGAAGAGGGAAATTAATGAATTTAAAGAGGCAATGAAAGAAAATTATGATAAGGTGTCTGATAAATTGTCAAATGTGGTTTCTGACTTGGCAGAATCCATTACTAAAGTGGACTCCAAACTGGAAGAATTTAAATCAGAAGTTAATGTTAAAATGAAGGATACTGATTTTAAAATTGCTGATGTGGATAACAAAGTGGAGAGAGTCGAAAACGAAATTACAATGATACAGTTCCGATCCATGGAATTTGCTATTAGGCTTCGAGGAATTAAAGAGAATGATAGGCAAGATCTGAGACAGATTTGTTCTGATGCCCTGGCTGTATTGCTAAAAATTGATCCAGCAGACGTGGTCTATAAAATAGATAAAATTTACAGAGTGAATTCATGGGTTGCTAGACAAAGAAAATTGCCCAGAGATGTGGTGATATACTTTACTGATAGAAGAATAAGAAATGATATTTTGCAAAGATCCTTTCTTTCCTCTGTGCAAGTGGAGGGAGTTCAAATTGGAATTTATAAGGAATTACCACCCAAGATGTTAAAAGATCGAAAAGAGTATAGGTTCTTAGTGAATGAATTGCAAAAGCAAGAAATACCATTTCGGTGGGATGCCCCAACTGGTATAATTTTGAAATATAACGAGAGACATCGATTGAATACTTTTCAGAAGGCGGAATATTTTTATTATAATATCCTTAAAGAAAGATCATCATCCCCACGTACATCTACATTGTTGGAGATAAAAAGTGATAAGGAAAAGCAATCTCAGCACGAGAGGGCACAACAGTCTAAGCAGATGGAACCAGTGGAAATGCAGGGTGCTGCATGAGGAGGAGGCCTTATGGAGGAATCACTGTTAGAACCTTCCCCAATTCTGTCAACTGGTGCTGTTTTGGATTTAGCTGGGATGCCTGAAGTTAAAGACCAGCGTATAACTCGTGCAATTTCCAAGCAAATAAAAGAAAAACAATATAAAGGAGGAGCTAAAAGCACTACACAAAGTGAAGCCATGGGAGGTTGCAGAGTCAAACGTGAAACTGTTTCAAAACAATTATGAGGTGTTGTGGCGAGAGGCGCAGAAAGATATGGAAACTTGGAAAAAACTGCAGCTGTCTTTACTTGGAAGAATAGCAGCAGTTAAGATGAATATTTTGCCGAGATTTCTTTTCTTGTTTCAAATGATTCCGGTGCTTAAAAGTGATAAACAATTAAAAGTCTGGCAAACTGGAGTGAATAAGTTTGTCTGGAATGAAAAAAAAACCGAGAGTGAAATTGAAAATTATGCAAGATGCCCCGGAAAGGAGAGGCCTTAAACTTCCAAACCTACAACTATATTATGATGCAGCAGCTTTGACTTTAACAAGTGATTGGTTTGGAAGGAAAAAGACTGGAATATTGAACGCAGAAAGTTTTGATTTGGAATTTGGATGGCATGCTTACTTATTTTATGATAATAAAGTGGATAAAGTATTTAAAAGCCATATATTCAGAGACTCTTTGATGAGAGTATGGAAGAAGCACCGACTCAAATGGGATTACAAAATACCGTTATGGCTGGATCTTGGTCATATCATGTGGAATACAAATATAATGTCACTCGGGGTTTTTATACAAAGAGGTTCTTTTTACAGATGCGGGCAGTTGGCAGCTGAAGACACTACAGACACTGTTGGCTGAAGGGATTAATTTAACTTGGCTACAATATAATCAATTGCAATTGAGATGGAAAGAGGACCAAAGAACTGGTATTATGTTGCACGAGGAAGAATTGGTTAGACATAAAAGAGAACGGTCCAATGCATATTAAAAGGCTTTATAATGTTTTGTTAGAAAGGGATTCAGAAACTGAATTAGTTAAAGATTGTATGATTAAGTGGGCACAAAATTTTGAAGAACCAGTGATGTTGGAAACATGGGAAAAAATCTGGGTTCAGAATGTTAAATTTACACAGTCGCAGAATTTGAGGGAAATTTTTACAAAATGTTTTATAGATGGCATTTAGATCCTAAGAAATTGTCGTGTATGTACCCTAATGTTCAGCCAAAATGTTGGAGGTGTGATTGTTTAGATGCTACATATTATCATATTTGGTGGACTTGTAAGAAAGTTAAGGCTTTTTGGATAAAAATCTGGTGGGTCATGCAGAATGTTTTAAAGAAAAAAATCCAATTTTCTTCACAATTGCTTTTATTGGGTATAGTAAAGGGTTTTACAGTGGATGAAACAAAGTTGATTTTGTATATGATTACAGCAGCGAGATTGTTGATAGGTAAATATTGGAAAAATGAAGCTCTGCCCACTGTAGAAGAATGGATTTTGAAGATGGCCAGTTTCGCGGAGATGGCGAAGATTTCAGCATACTTAAAAGATCACTCACAAGAGACTTATGAATGTGGATGGAAAAAGTGAATAGATTATGTGCAGAACAAATATCAAACTAGGAAGTATCAAATAGCTTTTCATTGATAGTATTATATTATATTAAGATAGAAATAGTTGAACTATGTGAAGATGAAAAATGATATGGGGGTTGGGGGGTTTCAAGGTTTTTATATAGGGGATAATGATATTCTATGGAAGTCTGGGGGGAGGGTTGGGGGGGTTTGGGAGGGTGGGTTGGGGAGTTTGGGGTGGGTTAGGAGGGTGAAAATGAGGTGAAAATGTAATTGTAAAACTTTTATAATAAAAAAAAATACTCACGGGGACAAATAAATTAACCCTGTTTACTGTTTCATCTAGACCAGGGGTGGGCAAATGTGGCTCTTTTACAACCTATGGACTTCAACTTCCAGAATTCCTGAGCCAGGAATTGCAACCTCAATTACAAACCAATATGGACTATACTCAGGGACCCCATTCCCCGTCACCTTCCCTTTACAGCGATGTTTCGCTTGTGGGCGATGAAGAAGTGGGGGACTATGAATTATCAGAAAACGAAGGTGTCACTCCAGATAAGCCCGTGTTCACCGGGCTCTTTCGTCCCAATTTGTTTAAGACCTTGTTGTTCAAAGCCAAATCAACGGCCAATATGGGGGTAGCTGGTGAACTGACAGATGTTTCCACAGACTCTCAGGATCCCAGTATCCTACTCTTCATGGAGCCAGTCACCATACAGGAGTTGATATCTTCTCCTAAGCTTTTTGTAGATGTCATACAATGGCAAAGGAATCAACCTGGCTCCATCTCAGCCCCCTGGGATGGACAGGAAGATGTATGCTGTAGAGCAGGATTTAGAGCAGCTCCTGCAGTTACCAACTGTGGATGCTCCCCTGGCCAATCTGGCAACAGCGACAATCCTTCCTTCTGACACTGCAGAAGGTCTAAAGACCAAGGACAGAAAAGCAGAGCTGTCTGCTCATAAAACACACCAGGCGGGCACTTGGGCAATTCGATGAGCCACGGCTGCATCCTTTTTCACTAGGACATCACTAATCTGGCTGCATCAAATGCAAGCCCGAGCATCTCTGGAGGACACCAGGCTACATCAAGATATTAGTAAATTGATGGCAGCAGCTGAGTATTCAGCAGACGCGACCCTCAACGCCTTGAAGGCACTGGCGTCTAATGTCACCTCCAGGCGCATTCTATGGCTTTGCCACTGGCAAGCCGATATCTAAATGGAGGCTAGTGTCCGCACCATTCAAGGGAGACAATCTCTTCGGGGAGTTGCTAGACCCTATCCTAGTAGATGGTAAGGATAAGAGGAATGCTCTTCCTCATATTTATAGGAGAGCAGAGAGGAGGAGCACCCCTTTCTACCACAAGCAGTACTTTCGGGGCCCGGAGGCTGGGTTTTACGCCCCAGCCTATCAGAGATCATACCAGGGGGAGATCATACCAACGGGATTGCTGCGAACTGGTAGCCTCAATCAGTCAACTTCAAACTACTGACATTCAAGGTTGCCTTTCTTATAGTGATCACATCCTCTAGGCGAATTTCTGAGCTGGCAGCCCTATCTGTGCAACAAAATTTGTGCACCTTTCACCGAAATAGAGTCATTATATGATTAGATCCAACTTTCCTTCCCAAAATTAACGCTTGGTTTCACAGGGCCCAGGAGGTCATCTTATTGGATTTTGCCCAAATCTCAGCCATCCCCATGAATGACAATGGCATACCTTGGATGTAAGCAGAGCCCTTCGCAAGTATACCAGCAGAACTGTCTCCTTCAGGAGGACAGAATCATTGTTCGTTTCATTTCAACCCAGATCCATGGGAAAGAAGGTGATCCCATCCACCATTGGACACTGGCTGAAGGCATGTATTACATTGGCCTATGAAAATCAGGCCAGGCGTACACCAGGCTGCATCATGGCTCATTTGACCAGAAGCGCAGCCATCACGGCTGCTTGGGCTACGCAAGCCTCCATTCAGGAGATTTTCAGGGCAGGAACTTGGGCCTATCCTTCACCATTTATCAATTGGTGATAAATGGACAAATTGGACATGTTTGCCTCGGCTGAGGTAGTGTTCAGGAAATGACTACTACAGAGGGTTCTTCTGGTAGAGGGAACCCTGGACCAATCTGTTTCCCACCCTATGGATATTTAGCTTGGGTATATCCCATGCTTGGCCTCTCCAAGCAGTGCACAGGAGAAAGAACGTTGGACTTAACCTGAATGTTTATTCTATGTGCACTGCAGGAGAGTCCAATCCCACCCTGGTTCATTATTGGTCCAGTATCCAGGAGTGGTCGATTTCATCGTACTGGCTATGTCCTCTCCAGATCCAAATCTTCATCGAAAAACTGGAGCTCAGCCGGGCAGAAGAGGCGTGGCCAAAGAAATTGCAACTCAGTCTCTGGCCAAGCAGACAGAATTAACCCATGCTTGGACTCTCCTGTAGTGCACATAGAATGAACGTTCAGGTAAGTCCAACGTTCTTTTTGACACTCCAGGTAAAGAGGAATCATTTAAGGATGAGTAACCTGTTGTGGTCCGCCAGCAGCCTGTGGAACTGGCAGCGGAGTCGGAGAGTGAGGAGGCTAGAGAGGAACATGGGCCAGTCCTGGAGTCTGGGGAAGGCCCAGACGAGGGCTCTATATTGGAGTTAGAGACACTGCCTTCGGTATGACCTAAGCATAACTCATAAAACCATCTGCTAAAATGTCCTACCTGTCAACAACTACTTCAGCTTCAAGCACAACAATACATGAGCACACGATAGATACAAACTTAAAGTGAACCATTCCAGACTCGATTGCAGAAAATATGACTTCAGTAACAGAGTTGTTAATGCCTGGAATGCACTACCAGACTCTGTGGTCTCATCCCAAAACCCCCAAAACTTTAACCTAAAACTGTCTACTGTTGACCTCACCCCATTCCTAAGAGGTCGGTAAGGGGAGTGCATAAGAGCACCAGCGTGCCTACCGTCCCTGTCCTAATGTTCCCTTTAATTGTATTCATTTTATGTATTCAATTCATGCTTATACTTATATATATTATCCAATATGTACTCGACAAAATAAAATATACAAATAAAAATAAACTTGCCAAGAATGAAAAACACTGATCTACAGATAGGGATTTTTCCATTCCTCTTTTACTGGTTCCTACTTACTTATGAACAATCATAATGCAAAATCCCCATTTCAAACACACCCCACAGTAATGATCATGCAAAAATTCCAACTATGTCCTGCACTGCCCTGGAAGCCAAATTGGGATACAGGGGGCCACGCTATGCCTCCCATGTGCTGTTTTGGACCTGGAAGGTCTCTTGCATCACCCTGGAAGCCAAAATGGAGAGGCGGGGGCAGTACGGCGTCCCCCTGCATCCCATTTTACGCCTGGAAGGCCTCCTACACTAACCTGGAATCAAAAATGGACATGCGGGGGCACTCCTGGGAGGAGAGGGGTGGCGTGGGGGCAGCCAGAGGTGGGATTATCCAGTTCTCCAAACTGGTAAAAAAATTAACAACCAGTTCGCCTAAACCAGCTGCAGCCCACCTCTGACCTAAGCTGAAAAACAACTTTTTTTTTAAATAGAATTTTTTTTTATTTTTTAAAACAGACAAACATTTAATACATCAATTCTCCCTTCCCTGTGACACCTTGATGTTATCTTCTAGGCTTCTTTTCCATCTTCCATAAGTTTCTTCTAGCTTCATATTCATCCAAACCATTCTAACATTTCATTTCTAAATCAATATTATAATCATCATTTGTACATAATTATAGTATCACTCATTTATATCTCTTTTCCAACCAACTATAAAAATAATTCCATGTTTTAAAATATTCTGATTCCTCCTTATCTTTAATCATCAAAGTTAATCTATTCATTTCTGCATAGTCTATATTTTTTTAATTACTTCTTCCAAAGGTATTTTCTCTGATTTCCACTGATTTCCACAATTCTTGCAGCTGTTATTACATGTATAATCAAATATACATTTTCTTTACTAATTTTTTCTGGAAAGATACCCAGTAGGAACAACTCTGGTTTAAATTCAATACGTCGTTGTATCATTTCTTCCAGCCAGATTTTAATCTTGTACCAATAATTTTTTGCTTTGGGACAAGTCCACCACATATGGTAATAAGATCCTGGTCTTTGATGACATTTCCAGCATTTAGCTGATTTATCTTTAAACATTTTTGCTAACTTCTCCGGTGGCATATGCCATCTGTAAAACATCTTATATTGATTTTCCTTATATGCTGTGGACATTGTTAATTTATAGTTCCTTTCCCATAGTTGTTGCCATTTTTCAAATTCAATTGGATAACCAAAATTTCTACCCCAGGCTATCATCCCTGAACAACTTCTTGAGGAGAATATCATAATTAAGGGTATTTAAAGCTGCTGAGAGGTTCAGAGAATTAATAGAGTTGCAGTGTCTCTTTCTATTTTAGTGAAAATCAATGAGTTGGGCAACTGAAAAAGTTTCTTTGTCAAATTCATGGATCAACCTTAGCTAAAATAGATTTAGAAAATCTATTTGCACTTTGGAGAAGATTGGCCAACAAAGTAGACTTCAATCTTCTGGGTCTGCTTTTTCGAAGCACGATAGACATTGCAGGATTCATTAAAGGGATTTTTACAACATCTAGGATGTAACTGATAATTGATAAGTCATGAGAAGCAAGCATCAAGAGAATGCATGATTGGCTCAATTCTAATAATCCATATAATTAGACCTTAAAGCTGAAGCTAATCCAAATAATCTGGCCAAACGGCACCCTGGGCATCTCTGCTTGTTAACTACCAAAACGATAGCGGCTGAGACATGAAGCGTTGTATTGATTTTGTCTTTGAAATATTTGAACACACACACTGTAGTGATGTTTATATATATGATATTTACCTGGATATGATCCCCAGACATTTAACCCATTTGGAAAAACCCTAGTTGGCAATACTAAGAGGACAGAATGGAAGGGGAAAAATTGCTTTGATCTAGAACAGGGGTGTCAAACTTGTGTCGTCACAGCGTCATCACGTGACGTATCATGACTTTTTCCCCATTTGCTAAACCGGGCGTGGGCGTGGCCAGCACGTGACGCATCTGGTCCGCAGGCTACAAGTTTGACAGCCCTGATCTAGAAAGTTTATGACCCTTCTTTTAATTGAATCGTTTTTACTAGATTCTGGTTATATGTCATCATTGTTTGTTCTAAAGTAGCATATTGAAATCCATTTCTTTCTTTCTTTCTTTATTGGTTCAATTTATATGCCGCCCTTCTCTGGAGACTCAGGGCGGCTTACAATACATTAAGCAGTAGCCTTCTGATCTGTCCCCGTCCCCACACACACACAAACACAGCCAGCCGAGGGTTAAGGAAACACTTTGGAACGCACCCAGGTCTTATCTCCCATTTGGCAGCGATAGACACACCGTCTGCCAAATGCCTTTATTTTCACAAACAGAAAGATAAGATACTAACGTACAAAACGTCCAAGCAGAAATAATATTTCTCCCAGCAGTTCCGGACAAGGCTTTAGTGACTATCCAAGGTTTACTTTTGTTCGTCACAAGGATCCCTGACCACTACCCTCTATTATATAGTCTCTGGGGTGTGGTCCAGTGACTCAGTTCTAATCCCTAGCACGCCTCCTAAGCTGCTGCAATCGTTTATCACGCCTTCGGAGGCGTGCGTCCAGGAATGATGTTTCATTGTCACTCTGAGACGAACCAGCTGTCTCCCTGCTGATCTCTCCCTCGGCCGGCACCTGAGACAATGCCAGAGGGGAGGGGCCTGGAGAGGGAGGCCTGGCTGACTCCTCTTCCTCATGCTCGGAGCTTTCTTCCTCCGATGGGACAGGCTCAGAGGGCGGGGCCACAACACCTTCATACTTTTGTATATACCTGCTTAGTAGGGCTTTCGGCCCCCCATAAGCGGTGTTCTTTTTTATACAAAGTCAGTTTATCGCCCCCACAATCCGGGTCCTCATTTTACCTACCTCGGAAGGATGGAAGACTGAGTCAACCTTGAGCCTGGTGAGATTTGAACTTGCAGTAATTGCAGGCAGCTGGTGTTACTTAACAGCATTTTAGTCTGCTGCGCCACCAAGGCTCTTTCTGACCTCCATTTGTATCCTCTCTTATATTTCCTACACAGTCTCATAATGCAAAACATACCATATTTCTAAGAATTCAATGAGATCACAGCATAATAGAGGACTTACATGGAAGGCAGCAACCGGTTAGGTAATATATGCTATTTTTATTGTTCAGCTTTTGCCAAAAGTAATAATATAATGAGTTTGTCATAGAAAAGAAAAGTATAGTTGCTATGTGAAATCATGAAGAAAGGACACTTTTTTGTACAGATGGTAAGATGAAAACCCATATATAGATTGTAGAATATGACTCATAGGCTGGCAAGCAGGCTCTTGTCTGTAGCTGGCATTTTTAGAGTGGTTAAGACCACACTTTTCTCCTGATTGGCAAAGAAAAAGAAAACAAAAGAAGGGAAGAGAAAATCAAATGATGTTTTATATATAGGAAAACATTCCATGTAATTTTAAAATCTTGACCATATAAAATAAAAATGATAAAATTTGCCATCACAGCAATTCAGAGCCAGTTTATAAATAGAAAGCAATGCATGAATCAGCAATAAAAGACTGTCAGTTTAAAGTAGCATTGTCTTTCCAACATGGAAGAGTAATAGTTTTTTGTTGTTTCCATGGTTCATACTCAAATTCTTCATATAATGATAAGTTCAGAGTTTTTGATTTGCCTTACCCTAGATCTCAAAGGGTGTATTGGATTCAAGGTTACCCAGCAAGTCCTAGAACTCACTGCCTCATGTGTTTTTAATTATAATTCTAAACTGACTCTTTGCTACATATGTGGAACCTCTTAAATCTTTCTATTTTTGTTAGTACAGGTAGTCCTTCACGTAGTGACTGTTCGAAATTATAATGGCACTGAAAAAAAGAGACTAATGATCATTTTTCACACTTACGACCATTGCAGCATCCCAGTGGTTGGTCACATGACAAAAATTCAAATGCTTGGCAACCAACTCATGTTTATCATAAGCTGAGGTGGCACCAATGGTTAGAATGCAGTACTGCAGGCTACTTCTGCTGACTGCCGGCAGCTTACAATTTGGAAGTCCGATTCTCACCGGCTCAAGTTTGACTCATCATTCCAGCTTTCTGAGGTTGGTAAAATGAGGACCTAGATTGTTGGGGGCAATAGACTGACTCTGTAAACTGCTTAGAGAGGGCTGTAAAGCACTGTGAACCGGTATATAAGTCTAAGTGCTATTGCTACTGCTATCATGGTTTCAGTGCCTTAGGATCATGTGACCAGCTTCTGCAACCTTCTGACAAGCAAAGTCAATGAAACCAGATTAATTTAACAACCATGTTTCTAATTTAACAACTGCAATGATTCACTTAACAGCTGTAACAAGAAAGCTCGTAAAATGGGGCAAAACTCATTTGACAAATGTTTCACTTAGCAACAGAAAATTTGGGCTCAAATTGTGGTTTTAAGTTGACGACCACCTATAATTCAGATAGTTTAAATGCTATTAAGTAAATGCTGGACCAAATTGTGAAATCCATGGATATTTTAATGGAATGTAGTGCCATTTTGTAATGTTAGACAATTCAGTCTTCTCTCCAATAATAGAAATGTATAAGGAGTTGATTGGCAATGAACTCATCTAAAGTGAACTTCCTAACTAAGAAAAAGAGATTATTTAATCTTGGTAAAAAGTGGTTTTACAGTTGGATAGTTGTTTTAGTACCCAAAAGTATGAGGTTTATTGATTTTATATTGACTATATGCCTACCTATTTTCATTGCTCATTTATCCCCTTGCTCAAATATAACACAACAAACTGTTTCTTTCAATGTACCAAGTTTTAAAAAACACCTTTCATATTCTAATTAACACCCTCTAGCATGTTTGAACCTTTTGCATACATTTCCAGAAACCAGACTTTTGTGATTGTCACAGAATCTAAGTAATATTTTATTTAGGCATAAATTTAATTAACGTCTCAGTCTTTGCTTCACTTGAACTGTTCAGCAGTGTGTTTAAAGAAGCACAATTCTGCTACTCTAGATAAAGAATTTTTTTTAAATTAACATAGCCTAGCTATATTAAATGAAATTGAAATTGGGGAAAAAAATTAGTTCCAACTATCACATTTTACATTCATTTTTTCCGCTGAGCTTCCTTTCTTCTGCTTTTTTCTTTTACCAAGCAGTAACGTGTAAGCAATATAAAAATTCTATACATATTTGCTACATAAGAATTGACTAAAACTCATTTGCATGTATTGAACAAAAACATAATATTTTCCCCCCTGTGTATAATTTTTTGCAGCCATTTGAGGCAAGTCTTCTAAATCAGGGGCCCTCAAGTCCTGGACTGAGGCCCACTACTGCGCCATGGCCTATTTGGAACCGGACTGCACAAGTGGCGGACTGGTGTACACCTAAACACACACGGTTCAATTTGTGCGAGCAGCAGGCTGGCGTGCATATATATATATACAGGCAGCTCAACTTGTGAAAGTTCGGCTTTGTGTGCATGTGTGCACGCCAGCCTATCGTTTGCACAAGTTGCATGTGGCCAGGCTGCCATTAGTGCAGCTCAGTTCCCCTTCCCCCGCCCCCCAGCCGCAAAGGTTGGGGACCACTGTTCTAAATGCTTGGATGGTTTCCCTTAGGTGAAATAAGAGTTTAGTCTTGGAAATCTGCCCTACAGTAAATAATTTACACATAAAGGCAGCCTTTTGCTGGCTAAGTGTTTCCCAGTTATATTATTTTTTCTTATTCACTCCCTTTGGTGATGCATTCCAGGGGCAACATTCACCATTCATCAGAACAGTAAGGCTTGGTTAGCTTAAGAGAAGCCTGTGAAAGAAATACTTTGAATCTTAACAAGCAACTCTTTGGCAATTGTTTTACTGACAATTCTGGAACTTGCTGCTGAATCTTTCATGCACTTTGTCTGATGTGAGAAGGCTTTGTTCTTATGAACATCTCTTCTGTCTGAGTCAAGGGATCTTCCAAGCCATTCAGCAAGCAGTTTATCTGCATACCAGATTTTCTTTCAAAGATAAAAAAAACCCCAACCCTCTCCTACCTCTTCACTGTGTAAACAATCTTCTGGTTTTAGAGCACTTCACAGTTTATATCTTTTCTTTGAAAGCAACCTCTCTTAATCATAGATCAGTGTGAGTTCCAGATGTGACAGCTACAGATGCTGATCTTCTCAAGGGACTCCGCTGCAGTTTCATTTGCCTGCAACCATTTATTATAACAGATTTATCTTTCTTTTCCCTCTGCACATCGCTAAGTCCTACAACCATTTTGGAACTGCATTTCTAGTCTAATGAAGTTATAGAATAGCAACTGGGATATGGCTCTGAAATACTTCTGTCTCTCTGTCTCTCCCTCCCTCCCTCCCTTCCTCTCTCTTCGCATGCAAGAGGGTAGTTTCATAAAAGTCATTTTAAACATCTAAGGATATTCACTGGTCATTATGATAATTAAAACTTGGGCTAATTGGGCTGGAGATGATCTCTCTCTCTCTCTCTCTCTCTCTCTCTGTGTGTGTGTGTGTGTGTGTGTGTGAATACAGCTTGTAGTTTTAACTAAAACCTGTGTACAGAGGTTTCATTACACATAACTTCATCAGTGTTAGTAGGGAATGGGATTTACTGTCATTTTATATACCAATGGCCTTTTCGGTATTAGTGGGAAAGGTTTTGTAGTTCCTTGGGCTGTTGTTTAATGTTACCTTGTTTGTCTGAGTCCAAGGAACCACCAAGTCCTCTTCCACCAATACTGACAGGGCAAGCCATGATAGAAAAAAAAATGAGATCAAATTCCACTCCCTACAAACACTGATAATGTCACATACTTGGGTAATGAAATGTCTGCAAGAAAACAATCAAGCACAGAGAGCAGCATGACTTTCACAATCTTATTAAAGAAATAACTTCATGAAATATACTTCTCGAGCTGCGAACACAATTGAGCCCAAAATTTATGTTGCTAAGTGAAACATTGGATAAGTGAGTTTGTCCCATTTTACGACTTTTCTTGCCACAGTTGTTAAGTGAATCATTGCATTTATTAAGTTAAGTCCCATGGTTGTTAAGTCAATCTGGCTTCCCCACTCACTGTCGCAAAAGCTGATCACATGATCCCTGAACATTGCTATCATCATAAATATGAACCACTTGCCAAGCATCTGAATTTTGATCATGTGACCATGGGGATGCTACAACCATCGTAAGTGTGAAAAATGGTTGTAAGTGACTTTTTTCAGTGCCACTGTAACTTTCAACGGTCACTAAATGGACTGTTGTAAGTCGACGACTACCTGTATTACTGGATCACTTCTATGATACTCTTCATCTCTTTCTGATTTTCATGGGTAGTTCTAGAACAAAAATGTTCATATTAATTTAGAGTTGGAAATTTATTTCCGGTTTTCATGTAATTTTGCATATTAAGTACGAAGTATGCATGATATGGAATGGGAAGCACCTCTGATGGATGGATCTGCAGTCTGCTTTTTAGGGCTGCTCTTTCACCTTTAATCCCTACCTGGCACTCAGCACTCAGGTCTCACCTGTAACTCCCAGTAGCTATAGCATATGCATTAAACATCTTGAGAAATAGGCCAAACCAGGTGAGGGTAGCCCTTGGTTAGGTAAGGGATTTTTCTAACTCAGTATATAAAATCTGGCCCTGGCATATTGAGTGGAGAAGACCAATCAGTCCAAGTGTCAAGTAGACTTGCCCAGGATGACAAGACATTTATATGTCCTTCTCATTCACTGTAGGAAAGAAAAGTCTATAGACATAACAATTGTTCGTGCCACTGGATTAAATTCTCTATCAGGCCTGGAAGCCATCTTTTGCATTGAGTCTTCAGACCTGCTGTGGGAAACTGGGAGGGGGATTGTATGGAGCAGGAGTGATATATAGTCATAATAACATTCCTTTCTCAGAGAGTCAAGGACATTTTGCCCTGACCCTGGAGGGGTGTGACTGGGAGGCATCTCCAATTGGGAAGGTGCTTGATTGGACCTGTGGGTGCTTGATGGACATGTGGGTGCTGGGCAGGACTTGGACTTGGACTTTCCTTTGGGTGGGGAAAACCTGGGAGCTTTCAGATTTGGATTTTCCCAGATGTGCCAATATGACATCTCTAATAAAATGGAACTTTGAGAAACCTCGGAGTCTTCTTTCATTGGGAATATTACTTTAATCCAGTGGCATGAACAATTGTTATGACTGACAGACCCTGTGTAACCACTGCTCCATTTAGAATTCTATCTCACAGAGATTTCTATTATGCAGTTCATCAATCCATCTTCAATTCATCTCCATTCCAAATCTAACCCATCTTGAACGTCTTGAAGAATGGCAGAATATACATTTAATAAAACAAACAAATAAATATGTCTAATAAAAAGCTCTTTGGCATGCATGTTTAGAGCTCTGAGCAATTCACTACCATTCACACCAATAAACATTAAACATTGTCATATTATATAGATATTTGAAGTAATGTTTTTCTGTATCGTCTTTGCATTTGCTAAAGGATTGAGAAAATTGACATGTTCAAGATGACCTTTATTCATATTTACTGTACATTATAGTATAGTCCATAAATGTGCCAACGATCATTTACTTGTTTCTTTGTTCTCTCCAACCAACTATTATATTCTAAAGCTCATTTATTCTGGATGCCTTTTTTCTGTGTCTGGAATAACTAGCTTCCCTTCATTTACCAGATATCTTCTGCTTCCGGATTTTTCTTAAAGCCTAAGGGTTTTTTCCCTAGCAAATCTACCTTCTTTTCTCTTTTCAAATCTATCCATTTGGCTCATCAGGTCTGAATTGGTATGACATGCTACATATCTGCTTCTTTCTGTAAGTTTATTTGAAGAAAGGAATATGCCTTCTAAATGTTGAGCAAACTTGAAGAGCTAAACCACAGCTTCTGAATAATAATACTGATTTTAAAATGATAAGAGGGGGGATAATCATAGTAGCTTTTATACAGATTCACATTTCTTTTCATATCAGCAGATGTTTAGAAACTGGCAGACCATGTTTCTTTTATGTGATTTAAAATAAACTAAGAAGGAAGAAAAATGTTTTGCATTATACAGTGAAAGATTAGATACATATGACACAACCACCACCGCAATGAAAAGAATCTTCTAAAAAAATGAAGAAAATCATTCAAACCCATAATATAATTTGAATTTACACTTAATGACTTGTAATTTCCTTTTTTCCTGAAATTTGCTTCTGTTACATTAATCAAATTGACATTGCCAAGATATATTAGTCTCATTTAGTATTTCCATACTGAAATAGTACTTATCAGTCACAGTTTTATACTTATAGGATGTTAGGTTGAGCCATGAATAATGCTTTTAATAAAAATTAATACCACTAGGTAGCCATGTGGCATCTACAGTCAACTGGAATGCATAGAGAAAAAATTGAGTATAATTTTTAAATTAATGAGTAGGAAATAAATATGATATAGCTGGCCTGCAATATGATTCAAGAATGTATTATGTTGTTGACATGTTAATGGTTAAATTTCAAGCAGCAGTCAGACATTACAAGTTACTGTACATGAATATTTTAGTTTATGATGTTTTGGAAGTGGAAGTGAAAGTGTTAGGAAAAGTGTTAGGAAAACTCTCATTTACAACCAAAGTATTCTGATGGCAATAATTAGGGTGATGTAAGATAAGAAATGATAAAGATGAGACAATTCTCTTCAGATCTATTATAATGATAATATTACAGGTTTTCAAATAATTTGAGCCTTGGTAGTACAGTGATCTAAGGCACCCTGTTATTAAGCTGGTTATTAAGACCAGCTGCCTGCAATTACTGCAGGTTCGAATCTCGCCAAGGCTCAAGGTTGACTCAGCCTTCCATCCTTTCTAAGGTAGGTAAATTGAGGACCCAGTTGTGGGGGCAATAAGCTGACTTTGTATAAATATACAAAAGGATGAAGGCTATTGCTGAGCACATTGTAAGCTGCCCTGAGTCTTGGGAGAAGGGTGGCATATAAATCAAATTAAAAAAAAAAAATCATAAAAAATAAGTCATATGTATATATATATATATATATATATATATATATATATATATATATATATATATGTATATGTATATGTATATGTATATGTATATGTATATATATGTGTGTATATATATATTGTTTTTCTGTCGAGACACCTGGTCTACCCCAACATGTGGGAGGGGGCATTCTGATCCCTTTCGCCTTTTAGCTCCAATCCAGGCGCCTCAAGCAGTTGCATTCACAACAAACCATTATACCAATTTTTTATACCAAATCTTGGAGAGATGTAATGGATAAAACAGAGGGAGACTTGGAATAGGATGTTTATGGAATCCTATATTTAGTATATCTTGTAGAAATCAATTTTAATGGATTGATACTTTTTGAAATATCATTTAGTAAAGACCTGGGGCTACTTCAGATGTGTACTTCTAGGATTTTCTATTGTAATCATTCTTGAATAGTCCGATCTGAGTTAAAAAATCACCAATAACACCTGGGATAAAGTCTGAGTATAATTTACTGATTGAAATGAATGGTGCATTGATTAGGAATGCCTGGCTACAGGTGTGGATTCTTTGTTTATTCCTTATTTATGCATTTATTTTTCCTATCAAAATTCTTTACTAGTACAGTAACATGTATGTCATGGGTAACTAAAAAACAAACAACTAGGGAATTAAACTAAGTGATATGTGCTTATGTTGTTTATTTGCAAAACTTGCACTGGATTGTTTCCAGCTAATGAATGGATAATAATTTAAAACAAATAATCATTTAGTGCAATGTGAAATATAGATTAAGTGATAATGCTTTTTGCTATTATTTGTATATTGGTGTGTACCTGTGTGTCATTACCACACACATTTCTCTTAGGGACACCATGCCATACATAATTACAGCTTAACCCTGGTGTTTATTAGTGCTTTGAGGCTGTGTTGAAGACATATTCATGGGAACTTTCACTTCAGAATTTAATTCTACACCATTGTCAAAGTGATTTTTATCCTAAAACTTTGGGGAGATCTTGCTTGTGAAATAGTGCAATAGTAAGCATTAAGCATCTTCTACAACTGCTTGCATATCTAAAGATAAATACGCCTGGCATTAATCTTTTAAATATACAATGCTATATTTAATATTTTCTGTTATATTTTTCATTCTTTTTACAGAAAGATAAGAGGTGATGCTCAATCCCATTTGTATGGAAATGTGTATTTTCTACTTGATATCCAAAATAAATGTTTGCTCGAGAAATCATATCTGTTTCTGGGATGAAATAGCAAGGATGGTTAATTTTGATGAAAGGTTGGTTTGGTAAATATAATTCTTGCACAGCTCATCTATTTGAAAATAAGATCCTTGTAATACTTGTAATACTTTCAAGGTCAATGAGGCCTGCAGTGATCTAATGAGTAAGATACACCTGAAGGTAGCATTAGCCTTTGAACCCAATCCCTCATTATATTTTAAAATATTTGCATAGAATGAAATATTTACTATATTAACCCATCAGCCTATTTCCTAGTATTTTTTTCACATGCCTAGGAGCTCTTTTACATTATTTAATGCAAACAGGGTGGTAGTAGGCACAGAGCTGCATTTTCCAACCTGTTGTATTTAAATTGCAAATCTTAACATTCCAAGCTAGCAGGCCCAAAATTTATACTACTGGGAATTTTGGAGTTCCAACAATAACTCAAGAGGTGACAAAGATGGAGGTAAGAAATCTGTTCAAAATGTCAAACATCTGGATCAATCAATCAGAATAGAGCTGGAAGGGACCTTGGAGGTCTTTTAGTCCAGGCCTCCGCTCAAAAAGGAGACCCTATACCAGGGGTGAAATCTAAATTCTTTCGCTACTGGTTCTGTGGGCGTGGCTTGGTGGGCGTGGCTTGGCAGTCATGTGACTGGGTGGGCATGGCCAGTTTGACATCACTCACGTCATTCACTGTTAAAGCCAGGAGCTCCACATTCTGATACAGAAGCACATTCTGTCTTTCACAGAATGTCACAGAAGCCAGGAGCTGCACAAAAGCACATTCCCTCTGGCTTCACTGCCCAGACGAACCTTGGAGCCTTCTCTTGCCCTGCTCTTTATCCCGGAGGGCCGCAGATCCCCCCCCCCGCTAGTCCTCTGTACAAACTGCCCATTTCTGCAAAGGCAGAGACTCCCCCTTGCAGGCGATCCAAAGAGGGGAGGGGGATGCTGCTGAAAAAGCCGCCTTCCACCTGGGCCTCCTCCTGCAGCCAAATGCGCCCAGCCGTATGTGCCCTTTCCTCAAACGAGCTGTGCATGGGGAGCTTGGAGAGAGAGAGAGCAAGAGAGCCCTCCAACCTCTGTTTATGTGTGTGTGTGTGAGAGAGGGAGGGAAGGAGGGAGGGAGCGATCTGAAGCTGAGGCACCCAAACTTCTGGCAGTGGTTGGGGCAGCTTCTAAGCAGCCCTGAGTCAGCCAGATCCACCTGACCTACTCCCTGAGTCTCGCTGTTCTTCTCGCCCCCACCCCACTCAAGCAGTGGCTTCCCTGCTCAGCCCCAACAAGCTATGCATCCATGGTGCCCACACCAGCATCCTGAGAGAAGCAGAGAAGATCATCGCTTGCAAGCAGACAAGCAGAGGTAGCAAGTGCGGCGGCAAAAATGAGAGGTCCTGTTATCCCGCAGAGCCTGCTGCTGCTTGAGTGGGGTGGGGGGAGCGAGGAGAATGGTGAGACTCAGGGAATAGGTCAGGTGGAGCTGGCTGACTCAGGGCTGCTCATAAGCCGCCCCTGCTGGTGCCAGAAGTTTGGATGCTTCGGCTTCAGATCGCTCGCTCCCTCCCTCGCTCCCTCCCTCTCCCTCTCTCTCACACACACACATACACACAAACAGAGGTTGGCGAGCTCTCTTGCTCTCTCTCTCTCGAAGCGCCCCATGTACAGCCTGTTTAAGGAAAGGGCACGGACATCTGGGTGCGTTTGGCTGCAGGAGAAGGTGTGGCGCAGTGGGTTGTTTTATTCACCAGTGATGCTTCGGGAGGGCAGGCGGATGTCTGCAGCTGACAACTGAAATGAATATGTCCATCTGCCTTCCTGAAGCATCACCGCGGCGAACAAAACCACCCCATTGCTATGGGCTGAGCAGGGAAAGTGCTGCTTGAGTGGGGTGGGGGAGCGAGTAAGCTGCTAGCTCCTTTCCCACAGCCCTGCCATGCTTGTCTGCCTTCCACGTGGGCTTCTGCTTGTCTACCTTCGCAAGCTGGCCGCAAGCTGCCAAGAAGGCATCATGGAAGGCAGGCAAGCATGCCGTGCAGGCCGTGGACCTGTTCAGGGGTGTGGCCAGCAAGCCATTGCTCCCGGTTCGGTGAACTAGCCTCAATATCCGCTACCTATTTGCCCGAGCCGGTCCAAATTGGGAGCATTTCACCCCTGCCCATACCATTTCAGACAAGTAATTGTCCAGTCACTTTTTTAAAAACCTCCAGATCAAAGCAAAGATTATGAGGATAGAACACAGATAAATTTTCTTTTTAAAATAGAAAAGGGAAATGGAATAGTATCTTAGAGAATTTTGCTGGCAATCTGTTATTGTGAAAATATTGTTATTTTTCTATTAAAGACAATTATGCCATTTTTAAAATGTGTAAACATGATAAAAAATTATATTGAAGTAGTTTGCCATGTTAACTTTGCTGGAGATCAAGGCTAGTGATATACTATTTTTCCTTTAGTTAAAATCCAATACTTCGTTAAAACAAGAACCTGAGAACACGACAAAATGAACTAAGGGTTTTGAACTGGTGATGCCCTAAGTAAGAAGTGAAAATGAATTTGCATCTGCATTTTTCTGTCTCAAAACAAGCTGGCCTGTATTTGTAGCAAATGCAAACTTATAGCAGTGTTTGTCTCCCTCCCTCCACAAAAAAATTAAAGATATTGGACCAGTGAATGGCCACATTTTAGTTGATGAGAGAGGATGAAAATTGATTCCAAAAAGACTTATTGCAACACAACAGTCTGTGGAACTAATTCTCCATGAGGAAAGTAGAGGAGCCAGTCCACTGTATGACAGTAACAACCAACAATAAGGGAATTTAGAAGAATTCTGTAGTGTGAGACTTTAGAAATGTTTTTGTAAGAAAAAAGACATTGCAGAATGGAAGAATAGGATGTTGGATCTCTAAAGAGCAGAAAAGATTCAATTTTGACTTGTGAATACAAAATGAAAAATTATGGCAGTTGATTAATTCTTATGAAAAACTGAAAAAGAAATGTATTCTTAATTAGACCTATTGGTTCATGATATGTGCTATATGCCAAGAGCAAAGATCAGAGATGTCACATAATATTTCCCACTAACAAATATTCCTTTCAGATAATATATGCATAGACATACAGTTAATGCAGTAAATAGCTAAACCTCACTTTGAACATCTTGAAAGAAAGCGCAAGAGCTTGGGGGTTCAGATGATATTTTCAGCCATCCTTCCAGTTCATTGAAAAAGACTGGAGAGGAGAATATTGCAAATCAATTACTGTACTAATTATCCAGAATGATGTCAAAAAGAGAGAACTAGCTTCTAAGACCATAGTCTGAGTTATTTAGATGATGGACTTCTGGCAGGAGATGGACTGCATATCACAACGGCTGGTAAAGTGTATTTGGCCAAGCGTGGTGAGCTTTATTAGGAAGATTTGAAACTAAATCCTATGAGGATTAGTAACAAAAACTCTGAAACAGAGTCACTGGATAAATACCTGTTCATTATGGAAAGTAAAAGTGTTTCAGACATTGGGTCTCTTAAATTGCTCAATAAAAATCAGAGAAAATCAGAGAGAATATTGGCTCATAAAGTTAATGGTCTTCGTTCTCTATAAATTTATTTAGTTAATTACTTACTAGGCTTCTGCTGTTCTGATTCAATAGAGTCTTACAAAATAGAATATGCTTAAAGTTTGGCAAATAAATTCATGTTCTTAGTCTAGAAAAGAAGGTAAAATATAATATGTGTAAGAGAAACATGAGGGGATGACTTCCACAACTGGACTATAAGCAATTAAAGGATAACATTTATTGAATGGGAATGGAAATGAGAAAAGGAAAGAATGATTGAACATTGCGTTTGCATAGCACCAGAGATTGCTGGGACGAGCAGCTCACAATGATTTCAAGAGGACTGAGACTCTCAGTCCTCTTGGAGCAATCTAAAACAGGTAGGGTGCAAGAGAATTTACATTGACTCTGTAAAATTACTCATTGTGAGGGCAGGTGATCTTTTGACCAGAAAACAGCAGTAGTTTGAAAATAGCAGTAATTCATCCTTGGTAAATGCTTGTGTGTTTATGATTTCATTTTAAAATGTCTGGATTCATTGAGTGGGTGGAAACTAATAAAGGAGAGAACCAACCTAGAATTAAGGAAAACTTTCCTAACAGGTAGAACAATTAATCAATGGAATGACTTGTATCCAGAAGTTGTGGGTGCTCCAACACTTGAAGTTTTTAAAAAGAGATTGGACAACAATTTGTCTGAAATGGTGTAGGGTTTTCTTCTTGAGCAGGGGCTTGAACAAGAAGACCTCCAAGGTCCCTTCTGTTAATCTGCTTATTTATTTATTTATTTATTTATTTATTTATTTATTTATTGCGATTTATATGCCGCCTTTCTCCCTAGGGACTCAAGGCAGCTTACAAAATGACAACTTCAATACAAATCACAATACAATACCAAATTAAAATCGGTAACCCAATTAAAAAACGATTTAAAATTATACCAGTGTACCCCCAAACGGATCAGTTTAATTGGCGGAAGAGCCATGTCTTCAGCTCACGACGAAAGGAAAGAAGGTCGGGGACTGTCCTGAGCTCAGTGGGCAATCCATTCCAGAGGGTCAGGGCTCCCACAGAGAACGCCCTCCCCCTGGGGGTCGTCAGCCGACATTGTTTGGTCGACGGCACCCTGAGGAGGCCGACTCTGTGAGAGCGCACAGGACGATGGGAGAACGGCTGGAGATGGTCCTGCAAGTACCCTGGGCCTAAGCCATGAAGGGCTTTATAGGTGAGCACCAGCACCTTGAAACGTATCCGGAGTGCCACCGGTAGCCAGTGCAGCTCACGCAGGAGAGGTGTTACATGGGAGTATCTAGACGCCCCCGTAACTACCCGCGCGGCTGCATTTTGGACTAGCTGAAGCCTCCGGACACATCCCAAGGGCAGCCCCATGTAGAGGGTGTTACAGTAGTCCAACCTAGAGGTAACAAGGGCGTGAGTGACCGTGGCGAGGGCATCCCGGTCTAGGAACGGGTGCAACTGGTGCACAAGACGGACCTGTGCGAAGGCCTCCCTGGTTACGGCTTAAAGAGACTCTGTCAAGCATGCACCATCCAGAAATTCTTGACCACTTTCTTCTTCAGAGGAAATAGGATGGCACAATGACTTTGTTATATGTATGACAGAGAACTTAGTCGGGGTCATGAAAATAGCAGCATCTTGGATGAAATGACCATGTAATGTCAAAGTTATCATTTTAAAGGAAACTAAAATTGAGTATAGTAAAAATATATTTTGCATTTCAGAAAATTGGATTTTAGTAAACTCAAAACACTAAATAGAATCTGACAACAGAAGAAAGTAATAGGAAAAGGAGCTCTACGTTGATGACAATCCCTAAGAAAGGAAATGCTAAAAACCAAATTGCTAACTTTCCATTGAGATCAAAAACAATGGGCATCAAAAGCAACCTGTTGCATGAATTGGTAATTTAAAAAAAGCCAGGAACGTTTCCCCAAGGAAACTTACACACAAGTAACCAGAACTGCAGATCCGTTGTCAGGAAAGCAAGAGCTCAGGATATTTATGAAAGGTGCTAATAAGACAGAAGAAAAATAAGTTGATCTGCTGCTGAATAAAGAACACAAATGGTCTTATTTTCCTTATATTTCTAGTATGAAAAAAACAGAACTATTCAAAACATCCCAGAAAAAAAGTGACCAACAATTGGTCCTCACACTTATGGCTGCTTTCCCATGGTCATGTTATCAAAATTGTGATATTTGCCAACTGGCATGTATTTACGATTGTTGCAGTGTCCCGGGACCATCTGATAAGCCTTTGTGACTATCCCAGTATAATGTGGCTATAAAAAGCTAAATGCAATTTTAGCAGTATTGATAGAAGCATAATTTAAAAATAATGGCCAGTCACTTTATTTTCTTTTGGTTGGGTACCAGCTTGAGTACTGGATTCAGTTCCAGACTGTACATTTCAAGAAGGATTCGGAGAAATTGGATAACTATCAGATGATCAGAGCAGTAGAAATTAACTCCTGTGAAGAAAGATTAAGGAGCTGAATATATTTGGCCCTGACAAATAAAATTGGGGGTAGAGAAAGAAATATGGTATAATACCTAGACGAATGTCACATCAGAGATCAACACATCAGTGTTTCCTCTCATTTCAGAAAAGGGGACATGGAAAAAGGTTAAGTTGTAGGAAGGCACATTCTGATGAAATGTTAAAAGAAACTTCCTAACAATATAAGCAGTTGGATATTAGAACCAATTATCGAAAGAGATACTTGGTTTCCCTTCACTGTGGTCCTCTCTGTGTTCAGAGAGACTAGCCAGGGTTCTCTCTTAAATGCTTTAATTTAGATTCTTGTTCTCTGCAAATGGTTGGAATCAACATATATAAAGCCTTATAACTCTATACCTGCAAGATCACAGTTCCAAGCCATCCAATCTCATGATATACATATAAAACTTTAATCAACAATTCAGTGATCAGTGGAGCACAATTCTCGTGACATGCCATAGATATCATTCCTTATAGATAGGTAAAAATCTTCAGGGTACCATATCCAGATCTTGTTCCATAATTTTTATTTTAAACTGGAGGTTGAAAATAGAAGAATAGTAGTCATTTAAATCAGCTGACTTGTGAAGCATAACATGGACATGTTAAAGATAGAGGCAGTTTTTTGTATCCCTTGCCTAGCACTTAACCCATACTCATTTTTCCAAGACTGTTTATGTCAATCAATGAACTAACTGATTGTGACATTGCAATTATTGAATACTCCCTGTATGCTATATTTATTGTATAATAAAATTTACTAATGATTTGTGGTAATTTTTAATATGTTTGCCTATTGACCAATGCTATAATTTATGGGAATGAGATAATGATTTTAAAAAGAAATAGCTTAAAAATCTCCTGGCTTAATTCTTCTACCACCTGTAGTGAAAATATGTTTCTATCAGTTTGAAAAGTTTTATTTTGCAGCAAAAATGGAAAATAGCTACCGCCTCATATTATTTTTAACAAAGAAAATAATGTTGATAACCTTTTCTGGTAGCTGATCAAATCTGAAACTTTTCTGATGCTAACCTTATTATCTTGATGAGAATGGAATTGTAAATGGAAATAAATTGTGTCATACCATAATACAGTTTGGAAGAATACAGTGTCTTTTCTTGTTTTTCTGAGCAAATTAGGACGTAGTCTAACAAGGGTCAGGTTAACAGAATAACTGCTGCCACTTATAATTAATGTCAATACTACATTTTCAGCTATACTTAACATAAAAGTTTTACACTTTCTGATTAGATGTACAAGTTAAGAGTGGAGGAAAAGGTCAGAGATAAGCAATGCACCCTGTGGAATTTCATAGTTACTATTTCTTAAACTAATTTCTACTTGTGGCACTGAGAGGTAATAAATTTAGCACATTTTATAGTTAGAAGAATCCTGACAAATCCTAATGGATACCTATCTTTGCCAATACATCTTATTCAGCAATGTCTGATTGTTCTTTTTCTTTTGAAGGACATCTCTGGAATTTTGAAAGTATATCATGGAGTCGCTATCAAAATACCTGCAAGGGACAGTTTAGTTATTTGCAAACTGGCTGCCACTATGAGCTTAGTCATAAAGTGCCATTTATGGGAAAGTGAAGTTATTGTTCATCACCACTTCAATCCATCACACACATACCTGAAGTGGTTGTGTAGCTAACATTTGTCTTTTAGGCAGCAAATAGGAGCACTTCCAAACAAAATCCCCATCTATAGCCAAGTATCACTTTTAGTTGATGCCAATAGGGCCTATGTGTGTTCCCCAAATTCTAATAAATAAAAGAAATGCTAATGACTGTTTTATTTGTCAACATGCCATTTCCCCATTTCATTTTCATTTAAAGGAATCATTAAAAAATGCAAATAGGTCTCAATAGGCAGCAGGCTCCTTTTTGCTTGCCTAGAACTAAGAAACTTTTCTATCAGAAAAGTCAAAAATGTGCTTGATGGTATTTATTCAGTTTATTCAATTAACTCAATTTTCTGGTTCACATGACATGCTGATTCATAAAGTAATATTTAAGGTGGTTCACTTACTCAGCTAACAGATAGCTGTTCCCTGTTTAATGCAATAGCCAGTATTTTGTTTTTTATTTTTCCCAATTAACAGTCATGGGGGATTGCTAATCACTTGGGATCATAATTAAACAATAAGTTTAGGATTCAAGAATAACAAATCTGAAACTTTTATTCAGTTTTCGGCATGTGAGAACTTCTACATCTGAGAACTTCAAGAATCTTGTCATCCTGTTGCCACCTTTCTCTTCTATAAACTTTTGGGGATGAAATCTTGTTTCTTTAGTAATGGCTGTGGTGCAGCTGAAGAGCTTCCAGCAGGCCTTGGATGTGAAGGAAAAAGAAAAGCATTTTCTTGAACACTTCACAGGTTTTCAGAATCAAAGGAAGAAAACACAGCAACATCATTTATGTGAGGAGGAGTTGATAAGGAGGATAAATTTCAGGGTTGGTTTTGGTCAGTTTTTCAGTTATTTCGCTGATCACATCAAGTTTTATCTATGGAATAAAAGCAAAAATTCCATATGTAGTGAAGCAACAAAGTTTTTGAATAATAGCATTAGTACTTTGATTTATGTATAGCTTCACAGTGCTTTACGGCCCTCTCTAAGAGATTTACACAGTCAGCATATTGCCCCCAACAATCTGGGTTCTCATTTTACTGACTTCGGAAGGATGGAAGGCTGAGTCAACCTTGAGCCGCTCAGAATCGAACTTCTGGAGTAAGCAGTGAGTTAGCCTTACAGTACAACATTCTAACCATTGTGCCACCACAGTTTTGAAAATAAGCATTGCTTTCTCTATATTCTTACCTGTATTTTGAGATTATATATTCCCCCCCCCCATGCTGAGATAAGGTATTGTTGTCTAGGACTGGTCCATTCCAGTACAGGTAGTCCTCAATTTACAACCATTCATTTAGCGACTATTCAAAATTACAGTGGCACTGAAAAAAAATGACTTGGGACTGTTTTTCATACTTATGACCATTGCAGCATCCCCACAATCACATGATCAAAATTGGGACACTTGGCAATTAGCATGTATTTATGATGAATCCATGTCCCAAGGACATATGACCACTTTTTGCAACCTTCTGACAAGAAAAGTCAATAGAGAAGCCAGATTCATTTAAAAACTGTGTTACTAACTTAACAACTGCAGTTATCCCCTTAGCAACTATGGCAAGAAAGGTCGTTGCAACAGAAATTTTGGACTCAATTGTGATCATAAGTCAAGGACGACCTGTAGCTAGAATCTCAAACTCTTGCATCTTCTCCTGATGAGCTATACCTACTGTTGATTTGGTTAACTTTTATCCTCCAGATAGATGCCTTTTTCTTCTCTCAGACATTTTAATCAAGTACAGCATAGATTTAAATTTTATTTTTATAATTTGGACAACTTCTCAGCTGCTGCTCACTGAGTTTTATATACAGTATCTTAATTTAGAGATGAAGGAACATGACCTTGATGGAAATATGCAAGAACCTTAGGCAAAAAGGGATGAAACAGTTTTGAGGCTCAAAGCAATGAGATAACATTCAGAAGTGACTCAGGGAGATACCTTCCTAATTCACTGGAACGTAAGAAATGAGAAGATGGGAAATCAGACTCACAAGATTCTATTGTTTTAGCCAATCTCAAAGAAAGTAGTTGTAAGCGTCTTATGACATTTATTTATTTATTTATTTATTTATTTATTTATTTATTTATTTATTTATTTATTTATTCGATTTATATGCCGCCGCCCTTCTCCGGAGACTCAGGGCGGCTTACAATGCATTAAGCAGTAGCCTTCATACTTTTATATATACCTGCTTAGTAGGGCTTTCGGGCCCCCCAAGTGGTGTTCTTTTTTATACAAAGTCAGCTTACTGCCCCCACAATCCGGGTCCTCATTTTACTTACCTTGGAAGGATGGAAGGCTGAGTCAACCTTGAGCCTGGTGAGATTTGAACTCGCAGTAATTCAATTCCTAGGTTACACTACTATTTGGGCTGACACTAAATTACTATGCTTTATTATATATTTTAATTTTTGAATAGTTTGAGGAGTCCTTGGTGTTTTCTGAGCTTGGTTGCTTTCTTGCAGACATTTCATTATACAATACTAGATAACACCTAGTACTTCATTTCAACTCTGAGCTGCAAATAGTCTTCTTTATTGTTTAATAACTTATTTGTTAATATTCTCTTTTTGGAAAACACTGGTTTTGATAGCCGGCATACATATTCAGCCTGTCTGGCTCATTCTAGTCTCTCTTGGGCCCAAGAAATGGAACATACTGCTGACAAGATAGACTTTAAGACATACTTTACAGATATTTATTATACTCCAAACTTCACTTTCTCAGTGACTGTGACAGGTAGCATTTGAACTTTAATAAGAATATTTATGTTTACATTTTCCAAAAATAATAACTATTTTCTATATTCTGATTACCTTATTACTGCTATGCCCATGAAGTTTCAATTTGCAATAAAGTATTGCACCACTTCAGTGTTCCAGTTTTTTGATCCCCTTGCTTATTAAAAAATGCAAATCTAAATTGTATCTTATTAATGTGTTTCTTTGTGTTAAAGCTATGGGGGGTTAAAATCCCAGCTCTCCCAGTGCATTTGGATTTTTAATGTGCAAAGTGCAATGAGAGCTAGACTTTCTGCAGGCTGTATTTACTAATCAACTGTTATGAAGGGTTTTTATTGTACTTCTACTTCTTCCTTGCGCAGAATGCATGGATATTAAAAGAGTAATGAACCTCATTGTTGACACAAAGCTACTTCTAATCATACATTAGAAACTAGTTTGCAAAAAAGTTTCGCAAGTAGTTGGTAGTGAAAATCATAAAATCCATCCTAGGGATAAGTGAGAAATTCAGTCAACAGTTTGGTTCCAAACTTACTCAATTTGCAACTTCTAACAATATCTGTGAGTTCCAATGCATTAATTTGCTATCTTTCCAGATTTATATGTATTCTAATATTTTTGAATTGCAGATTAGAATAAAAACAGGCCAAACTATGTTTAAGATTTAAAAAATCAGAAATAAAGAAAAATTCAAGTTCAGATGTTGTATTTTATACTCATGAGTTCATACTCATACATATCACTCTGTTGATCTGATAGGAAAGTAAATAATATTTTTTTTGTTTCAAGCACATATAGTAGTTGCTCATAAACTATGCTATGGAGACTACAATAACTCTTGTCTTTCCTCAGCTATGCATCGACTTTGTCTTTGTCCAGTTTCTGTACTAGCTTTCAGTTGGATTCTATGTCTTTTAACTGTCTAGGGGAATCAGTGGGAGATGGAGCTTTTAAATATACTGATGCAGTTTAAGCCATTAAGCTGCTCTTGACATGCTTGTATTACTCAACATGATTGCTGTAACTCTACCTACCTCTCTGGTCAGTAAAAGCTTTCTCTCTGTGCTTAATGTTACTGTTCTTATCTTTACAGATTATTTTGAATTGTTTTTTTTTTAAAAAAAACATGCATTCATTTAAGACATCAAAAATCTAGGCAGATCATCCTGACTTAGTTTTTTTTTGCACAGAAGTATAACACTTTTGAAGTCAAGGAATATTTCTTAGATACTAATTTTATTTTTAATATATCATTAGAGTCCAGTGTGAGAACTAGTCTGTGTATTCACCAATTTAGTTATGTCTTAGTTAAACCACTAAGACTTCTTTTTTAAAAAATTTATAATTCAACCTCCCTTTTTGACAAAGGCTTTCCCAAATAGTACAGTAGTTATAAGTACTTTTCAGTTCCTCTCAGTCTTTCAGAAACAAGAAGAAATGGGAGAAACAGATGTACTTTATGCAGTCATTATTGCAAAAGATAACCGCCATACTTTTCTTAGTATAATTACTTCATTGGTCCCGGGGTTGGGAGGAGAACAAGCAATAGTCTTAGAAAAGACAATAAAGTGATGGCAAGTAAGACAAACCAATGCCTTCTTTGTATTTTTCATGAAATAAATCAAATGGTGAAAATATCATTCAAATCAGAATTTATATTAAAGAATTTGGTGCACCTGTTTGTTAGCTATTCATTGGATTTGGACTGGTTGGGAGTGGATTGCAAAATTGTTCTTCATTAGGAAAGAGTAAGTGTGATACATGGCTTTGGACTAAGACCAGGGAGATTCATGTTAAATTTATCCTCTGACATAGGAGACCACAGGATTACATTGGGCCAGTCAATCTCATTCACTCAACACATCTCATGGAATTTATGTCAAGATAAAATGAAAATAGATGCCTTTATAAGGCACTTTGATCTCAGGGAGGAAAGGCAGGGTCTAAAACTACTAAACAAATATATTGCTTCCTAAACTACTGTATATGCCACTATCCTACAATGCCTGCATTTTTCATTTTCCATATTAAATGAAATGTCAATTGATTTATTTTTAAATAATTCCATTCACATTTACTTATTTATTTATCTCTCATTTATTTCTTGCTTTTTCTAGAGCTTGTTTCCTTGTCTCCTTTTTAAGTTCATTTTTTTCACTGCCTAGCTTCATTCTAGTATTAGTTCTTTGCTAGTGTATCTTTTAGCATCTCCTGCATTTTCAGCCTCCTCTACATTTTTTTTGTATTCTAGATTGTTGAACTTTGTAATTTGCAACCCTCCATTTTTCTATTTATGCTGCCTTTGTAGAAAGTGAGCTTTTTGCAAATGTATTTCTTTATTTATAATTTCTTCACTGTTAAAGAGTGCAGAAAAGACCAACAAAAAGTGATTAGGGGACTGGTGGCCAAAACATATAAAGAACAATTGCCAGAATTGAGTATGTCTAGTTTAACAAAAAGAAGGACTTGGGGTGGTGACATGTTAGCAGTGATCCAATATCTCAGAGGTTGTCACAAAGAAGAGGGAGTCAAGCTATTCTGTAAAGCACCTGAAGGCAGGACTAGAAGCAATGGGATGGAAACCAGTCAAGGAGAGAAGCAACCTAGAACTAAGGAGAAATTTTCTGACAATTAAAACAATTAATCAGTGGAACAACTTGCTTCCCGAATTGTAAATGCTCCAACACTGGAAGTTTTGAAGAAGAGATTGAACAACCATTTCCCTGAAATAGTATAGGGTTTTCTGCCTCAGCAGGGGATTGAATTAGAAGACTACCAGGTCCCTTCCAAGTCTATTATAAATGCAAATGTGCATATTTCCATAAATGGTAAGGGAAATAAATTACAATAGATGCATTACAGTGTCAATGCTATATTTTATGTACTTGCATTAGATATCAAAATTTAGCATTTGGTGACCACAAATGGGACTGCTGACTTGGTGAAGTGAAACAATTGTTTTTTTAAAAAAAATCATACGACCAGGACCCTACTTACGATTTTGCTTCAGCTTTCCCTTGTTTTACAACATCAGAAGGCTAAAACACCAAATAGCTGCTAAAGTTTCCTGAACTTAATTCACAAGGAAGCAAAATAAAAGGGCACATCTTATATAGGTGGCTTAATGACCATTCAAAGTTACAAATGACTTTTAACTGTCCTTGAACCGGTTGTTAAACCAGTAGGATCCCACTCCTATACTGAACCTTATATCCATAATATCTTTATACACACAATTATTATTTCCCTGTCTTGGAATTTTAGCTGTGTGAAATTTTCCTGGCCTTCCATACAGCTGGTCTTTCCATGGCAATTCCTGTTGTCTCCAGAACTAATGTCATGCTATAGGCCATATTCTGTTTCTGATGTTCCTTGTATTATCAATTCAAGGTCTGCCATTTTGTATGCTTTACTTGTAAGCATCCATTCTCATTTATGCAATAAAATGTCTGAAATCTTATCTCACCATCCAATGCTTCTAACCAACTAGAAGGGCAATATCTGGTACTGTGAAACATAAATATCAAAATTCAGCATTCTGCTTTATAAAGTTACGAGCTGCATAGTCAGCTTGTGATGGGAAACTGCAAGCTAGTTCAGTTTACTAAGTTTTCCAAACTGTCTGCTCCATATCTAGCTTGGCACTCAAAGGCAATAAATACCTTTCTAAGGTTGAAACAAGACATCTAGAAATTGCCTCTGAATTTATGTGCAGCCTTTGGACCATTTTGTTGCTTACCACTGTTGTAAAAGCACTTGAAATGTGGAAAAAAAAAAGAGTTTCGGTATTAATTTTTTTAGTGTTCCAAATAAAGCAATAAATGAAATTATTCACACTCTAATGTGGGATGCTTTGTTCTTCCCTTGGAAAAAACAAGCTATACTTCGATTTAATGTGTTCCTTATTTGTTATGAACAAAAAATAAATTAATAACTTCCTAAATTAAATCATGAAAGCTACCTGAGGTTTGAAGCTATCTTATTAGCAGCAGAGTGAGGAAAATTGAAATTATAATTCATACCTAACAACAAACCTGAATTGAAACTAAATTCTGGTTTATTTCCCTTCCTGATTACAATGAAGGACCAGGGAGAGAGCACATAGGAGCCTTGGATTCTATGGGGGACCTATTTATGCTTTCAGCCTTAAATTATGGGTTAGCTTTACAGGTGAGCCTTCCCATTGTGTGTTAATAGTAGCATTCTTGTATGTCTCTATGATTTAGCAATTTTGTAAAAATGAAAGTTCTTTGTTTCTAAAAACAGTCCATGTATTAGAAGGCCCTGCTGCTCCTTTGATATGAATTCTATTCATGGACATTACGCCAAAATAGATCACGCCTGAAGCCTAGATACCAGTGAATGAAATAACCCAGCTTGTTCCAGCTGCTTTTTGCATTAACATGACAAAATAAAATCCAATTAACTTCTCAGTTAATCTGGTTATTTTGTAGCTATACTTCACTGGGACATAGTGGCTAGTAAATAGGACTTCTTTTAAAGCTTTTGCAATGTTTTTTTTTAATTCCTCAAAGAACCAAAGATTGCTGTCCATAAGTCTCCTAATTGGAACTGTTATTGCTTTCCACCCCCACCCCCAAAATGAAATCAGTCATTCCTTATTGGCAAGTCCATTTTTCCATGCATATCTCTATAAGCTAAAATTGTTAGTTGAACATGCTTGAAATACCCTGTGTCTGTAAGACAGTCTGAAGGGGGTCCAGCTAATTAAGAAAAAAAATAAGTTTTTTCGAAGCTATGAAGCCTGGCTTTAGATCATTCCTTTTTTTAGTACTATTATACTACAGAGGTTTACTGTATGGGCCAAGGGAAAATCCTACCATCTTCACCTCTTGTAAAGACGGGCCATATTTCTGCTTAATATTTCTGCTTAATATTTCTGCTTAAAAGATCAGATACAAATTAAGGCTGCGTCCTTGGTGCTCTCTGAGCTTGCTTATTTTCTTGTAGACATTTCATTATTCAAACTAGGTAGCCTCATCAGTGCTAGTCACTGATGTCAACAGTACTTAGTTACATAGTAATGAAACTTCTGCAAGAAAACAAGCAAGCCCAGAGAGCATCAAGGATGCCTCCTGTCAACCCTGATCTACAAAACCTTGCTGACTGTGAATGAAAGTAATTCACAGTCGTGTAAATAAAAGAGGTTTTGCCAGGACCAATTCCTGCTTCCTGCTTTTTAAGGGAGCCTAAGTCAGAACAGAATCTAAAGTTGATACAAAATATAATGGCTCTACCCCTGAATCTCAACCCCATTTTAAAAAAGAATTATATCTATTCTTAAAATGCTGCATTGGTTGTCATTTGGCCTCGGGCCCCAACTCAAGAGTCCTGATTGTCACATTGAAAGCCATTTAAGATGCAGCATTGTTGTATATCAGCCACCACCTTGCCACAATAAAATCTGCATATCTGGTCTAGTCATTTTAAAAAGGCCTGCTGTGAATCCCACCTCTACATGACGTTTTTGAGAATTGACAACCGACTTTCTCAGCTTTGATTACTGTTTAATGGAACACTCTCTTCCAAAGGGTTAAAAATGGGCTTTATTTTGCAATAATTTCTATTCTAGGACTATTCTAGTAGACAGTTTGGTCCATAAGTTAATTAAATGGTCCCTTTGATAAACCAGTTGTTTTTATTATTTATGGTTTATGGTTGGTTTATGGTTTATTTGATTTGTATACCACCCTACTCCCGAAGGACTCAGGGCGGTGAACAGCTAACAATAAAATACATAAATAGAAAAAAATTAAAAAACCAAATAAAATCAGATTAAATCATTTTGGCCCAGACAGATTATTTATATATGTTTTAATGTATTTTGAGGGTTTGTTCTATCCTACCCAGAGTCCGTTAGGATTTAGTCAATATTATTAAAACAAACAAACACAAAAATGAATAGATTCCCAAATACCTACACTTATTAAAACTACCGTAGAAGGATTTCAAGGATTTCATTATATTTCATTATAATCTTCCATAACGTCATTCATAAATTGCTCATATTATCAACTCTGCATATCATTGTATATTTGGGGCCATATGTTTATCTTTCCAAAGTTAAATTCTTTTAATTTTAAACAGTACATGGAGCATCCACTTTCTTCAAATATTAATTTTCATGAACAGGAATATAGTTCCAAAAAATATTAACTTTTGAGAATATTAAATCTTGTTTCAAACTTGAATTAAAATATATATTAACATCCTTCTAAATGGGGCAATTATAAGATACTGTATCAACTTGTTTAAATGAAATGTTAATTTTACTGCATCCCCAACAATTTGACAAGTTACTCAAGCCTATTTTACATGAACACATTATTTTTTCTTGAATAAGAATTTAATGTAAGTTCTATTCAGTTTTTAGTATTAATGTTAACATTTATTGTCTAGACAAACTAAGCATCTCTAATTCTTTAGTCCATTCACCCATTAAAGTTTGCATATCAAATTAATTTATCCTGAATATAATTTTGGAAAAGTAATTGTGGGTTTTTCCCCACAGGATTTAAATAATCACTTGTGGTAGAGTAGGTATTTCTGAGGCTGAAAATGTTATAAGTCTAAACTAAGATTTCAGTTATAAATGCTGACACTAACCCTTATTAAGCAAATAATGTTTGCTTTATAGTAGAAAATGATTAAAAAATATTCATTTTACTATTATTTACTTCAATATTTTCCCCATAAAATAGGATATTTGTTAATTTTGAAATCTGAAATTATGTGAGCAATAAGAATTAATTCCTGAATTGGACTTGAGTTATAAATCACTGAAATTAATATTGTTACTTTGAACTGTGTTAGGAAGTGAGGGCAGTGGGCACAAATAGATGCAATATGATTTTAATATTTCTCCAGCGCTTGGGTATTGCATTCTGCACAATTGTACAATTACAGTTAAATCCATATACTGTTACAGTCAATTCTGAATGCTACAGCACATGAGTATTTGAAACAAGATTTACCGTATTTCTCTGAGTATAAGACCCACCTTTTTACCCCCGAAAAGAGGATGAAAATCTGGGTCTTATACTGCAAATGTAGCCCTGCCCAGCCTTGCAAACGGAGATTTCAGAGGCTGAAAGAATCCTCTGAAAGAAGCTTCAGAAAAAAAGCCTCAGAAAGGCTTTTATTTAAAATAATATGGCAAGCAACAAAAGAAGAATCAGTAAAGGTTCTAACCAAACTATGCTAACAAATCTGGAGAATGACACAATAACCAACAGATCGGAAGAGGATAATCTATATACCAATACCAAAGAAAGGAGATTGAACAGAGTACAGATAGTCCTTCAGAATAAAAGCCTCTGAAAGAAGCTTCAGGGGAAAAAAAGCCCTTTTTTCTGAAGCTCTGTTTCGGAGGCTTTCAGAGGCAGAAAAAGTTTTTTCTGAAATGGAGTTTCAGAAGTTTCAGAGGCAGAAAAAAAAGCAAAAAAAAAAAAGGCAAAAATGGCAAGGCACAGAGCTCACAACCAAGGTACCTGTTGCTAAAATTCACCTCTGGGAACAGCTGATTGGGGATATTCCGGGAGGCCGATCCGCCTACCAATCAGCTTTTTTCTTATTTTCCTCCCCAAAAACTAAGGTGTGTCTTATACTCTGAAAAATATGGTACTGCATCTGATTCGGGATATAGCTAGTGTCCTGTGGTAAAGCTGCTAAACAGTTTTCCTAGCTATCCCATCCCCAAATAAAGGACCCTCTGCTTCCTTTATTCCAAATGCCCTCTAAGATAACCGTTTTGATACTAGTTTCCTGGACTAATAGCCAGGGAATATGAATGAAAATGATGTCTCATCCAAATAGGGAAGCTGCTTTAGTCTGAAGCTTTCCATGAAACTGTACGTATATTGAAAAGGATATGCTTTTCATGAATATTGAAAAGCCAAGGGCTGTAGGATAAAATAGAAATTGAACTGTGCTACTGAATAAATATGCCAGCCAAGAAAAAATGAAGTCAGGGTAATATCAGACACTCCAGGGTAACCCTGGCCTAATAACCCCAAATGATACCATGCTGAGTGTTCTAGGAGGGCAAATATGATTCATTGATACAAAATCACGGTTTGGAAATAATAACCTGTACATGAAATATGCATCATTTCATATAATATATTATAGAGCGTTAACAGTTCTGAACTGTTCACAGGAACATAGAAACTTCAAAAGAAACTTCAAAGCTTCCCTAGAATAGTGTACATTTGCAGCAGTGGTGGCTGAAAATATTTTCAATTTTTATTTCCTTGACTAAATCATTTCACTTAAAATAATATTATTCCCTAAAGCTAAGGGAAATGATATTCAGTTGACTATCCAGGTGGCTGTACACCACTGTACAAAAAGTCTTCTGTTTAGTAGATTTCAGAACTTATCAGTAGAAAATAGTTTATTCTTGTAAGCTGTTTTAAATCTGCATTTTGGCCTAGAATTCCCTAAGGCAGTTAGGTGCTATACTCCCAATCAGACCTTGTACTTTTATTTTAGTGAATTTATGAAAAAGGTATTCTTAACATGCATAAGCCAAATGGCAACTTTGTGGCATGTAGGATTCATTAATGCCTTAAAATCCTTACATAATTTTAAAGAACAATTTTTATTTCATTTTCATCAGTAGTTGCTGTTTCTGGGGCTCTAAAAAAGAATGAAAAGCATTACAGGTAAAGCATTACAGTTATTAGCATGTCAAAAATATAAGCAAGTCAGAGTGTATGCTTTATGTCAACGATTCTTTGGCTCGGCTAGAAGACATGAATTGCAGGCAGTCATTTTAGGCAATTGACAAATAAGTCCAAGTTTTACTTTTATCCACTTTCGTATCAGTTTTTGAGTATTTCTTGTGAAGGAATGAATGGATACACCATTTAACTTGGAACAATATTTCTACATAGCGTTAATTTGTAGATAAATGTGGGTTTCTACTATTGATATTTCTCAGTTTCCCACAAAGTGGTTATATTAATATGGAAGCGTTATCAATCAATAAGTAGCTCTTTAAAAATACATCAGTAAGACTACTCAATTGCCTTTAAGTACATATCAAAGGCCACAGAGCAATTTGATGTACACTCATGGTCCATTAGAGAATATCACTCATTTTAATTATAATTTTTTTTAGGAAAAAAAAAGCATCAGTGACTCTAACAAAGCTATTTAAATTCCTTATTTGGGGCATTAAGAATTTTTAAGCATGGTTGCTTCACAAACTCAGCCCCAGCTCTGGAAACCATTTAGCCATATGATCAATCCCATCTCATTTCCCTTATCAAGAATATTAAGATTATAAAGGGGCATTCCCTGGCAATAAGGCTAGAATAGCTCCACTGAAGCTTGCAGAAATGCTTAGTCTTATAATTGATTCCCAGTAGTTTCATCCTAGCTATGCTATGATAACAGTTTATACCAGCATTGCAAAATAAAATGTGGCTTTATCTTGTATCCGCAAAGTCTCCCTAAATTTTGACAGGTATTTGGCTGCAATCAGTAAACCATTTAGTTTGAAACATCTCTCTTATTTCAGTTAATTACTCTGGAGTAAGTGGTTGCGGATTGTAGCTTTTAAGTTACAGAGACTAAGGCTGCATTTAAAGGTTGTTATTTGGCACGCTTCTTTTCATAAATGCGAGAAAAAAAGAAAGAAAAAGAAAGAAAGAAAGAAAGAAAGAAAGAAAGAAAGAAAGAAAGAAAGAAAGAAATTACTGGACACAAAGAGCAGTCTGCCTAACCAGTTGTCTTCTTTTTATATAGAATTATGGATAAGGAAATTTTACATAGTTGGTAAGTACTGTAGAGTGTGATCCTATATTCCCCTTACTGAAATGACAATTTCCCAGACAGTAGCGATACAGTGGTTGCCTTTCTTGATATTTTGCTCATTTTTGAAACCTAAATTGGGAGAAATGCAGAGGATCAGGAATGGAGACAAACCTGTCAAATTAATGTCTTAGGAGTTAGTATCTGGATTCATCTCTTGTTGCTTGAATGTACACGGAGGGCTTATGCACTGCAGACAAATTCCTTGTGTGTCCAATCACACTTGGCCAATAAAGAATTCTAATATGAAGTAGTCATGCAGCATAAGGTTGTGGTTTAGCAGGCCGTGCAGTATAGCAGGTGGACATCCATGGGGAATCCAGTTGGTTAATTAACATCAGGAAAAGTTGCAGTGTTGTCTACAAGACTAACTGGTTGCTCCAACAACTGCAACTTTAGTATTGGGGCTTTTTTGAACAACATGCATCGTTTTGGAACACTTTGGAAGCAGCAAGACCTTGATTGATGATTATTGATGTGTGTTCAGAAGTTGTGCTTTTTCATTGACCATGTTCACTGGCTTCATGCATAATGAACAACAAAAGAATGAAGGCAGGAAAATGCCTAAACTGAATTCAATTTCAGTTTAAGTCAAATAAAAAGTGGATTAATTTTATTTATTTGTTTGCCTTGCTTCTATATCTGCCTAATTGCCAAGTGATTAATTAAATGTAGCTAATACACTGTAGATTGGATTGGATTGGATTGGATTGGATTGGATTGGATTGGATTGGATTGGATTGGATTAAAATGATTGAATAATGAATGATGGCAGTTGAGGAGGTGCTTTGGAAAGTATACCCAAAATTAGAGCTTCTCATGTTTTGGGAGGATCAGTCTATCATCCTTTAGTATTAACAAAAGTTATTCCTTTCCTTATCAATGTTTTGAACTCCTTCAGTTTCATTATTCTGATTAGTAAGTATTTATGTTTATGGTTTTTTCCCTAAGATTTCTTTCTTTTAGCTGCCATTGTACTTCTTACAGTGGTGTAAATACTACTTCAGACATTGGCAGAAACATCACTTTCATTTACGGCTAGCATTTCATGTTTAAATAAATTCATATTTGTTTTTTAAATATCAGTTTATTTATTTTTTCTAATGGCCTCTCTATGCATAACCATGTTCCATGAATCTCTGTGCAGAGATTACAAAGGAGAAAATGGGATTTATTGCTCATATGAAGGGACACATAGTACCTATTAGGAATACCTTAAAGCAGCTTTTTTGCTGGGCTTGAGTCTACCTCGGCATCTGAAGTGTAGTCTCAGGAAAAGACATGTTTGCTTTAAGGTGTTCCCAACATGCTATGTCCATGCATGCTCCAAATCATATTTTGTCCTCAGGTCTGGAACCCTGCATAACCAATTTAATTAGACTTTCTCTCCCTACCTTTTATCTATTGTCCATTATTGCATGTAGTCATTTTGCTTAGAATAGTGTGAAGTGAACTATTGTCATCCACTGCAAATGAAATCTTTAGGTGAACATTAGTCACTGTTTTCGACATCCTAGCCTGAAGTGGAAGCAGTCAATTACAGACTAGAGGCTTTGTGGCTACATTATTGCTATCATGCTATTAGGTTTTCAGTAGGCAGCATTCTGTTTGATCGATCTGCACCCGGGACATTGATGGATAGCTTTGTTCTTCAAATGTCAAATATATGGAGCTTTGACACTCTATATATTTACTGATCCACTAATCTACTCTGGATGCCCTTCCTCTCCCCAGAGTAGTACCTGAATAGCTAAACATTATTCATGTTGTTTAAAGTCTCTGCCACATTTAATAGTATTCTTACTCTTATTTTGCTTTCATGAGTGTTAGTACACGAGGCCTAAGTTGTTGTTGTTGTTTTGTACTGTCTGCATATAGTTTCCATAGCATCACATGTATTTCCACTGCTTGCACTCTGGATCTACAATTCAGAGTAAAAACTCAAGTTCAGCTTATATATAGGGAACTAAATTTGTTTAGATATGAATTTCTGTCATTTCTGCAGAACACATTCTGCTACAGCAAAAACAGCGACATTGAACTAGATTGCCATTCCTTGTTTTCACCATGCTCTGCAACATGTTTGTAGAAATGCATCTAAAAAATAATATACTCTATGTTTCTGGAAACTTCCTATAGTAATAGTCATCTGTGAAAGCTCTTGACACTTTATTTTGGAAAAACGTATTTTAAAAAGCTAATGCTGCTTAATAAAGAATGACAGGAAAGTAATTTGCCTTTAAAAGTTAGAGAATTGGAGAACTTGCATATGGAAGCCCACTAGTTTAGTTGCAACTAAAGGAAGGGAAGTTGCAAACAAGAAAAGGTAAATACAAACGCATATTTAAAATAGACTTATATTAAAAAATAATAATTGGAACCCTCTCCTACTAACAGGGGCTTCAAAAGATATGAGATTTATTTGCACACGGTACAGACAAGAATGATGCAGCGAAGGGGCAATAAAGCAAGTACAAATTTGAGATTTTCTTATCTGTGTATTTTCTACAACACTGGTTTAATACTGCAGTTTCAAACCAGTGAAGGGAATATTGCTTGAGCAATACTTTTTTTGTAAAATAATAAGACTCCTCTGTGGAAAAGTGGTTTGCATTTTCTAGTTTCCAGCTGCAAATATAAATGCAAGGTATATCTTTGAAATTCTGGCAACTGTTGCCGTTTTAGGCAAAGTAATGCAGAGACAGCAGATTTTCCAACAGTATAGCATGGAAATGAAAACACAATACATTTGGGAAAAAAATCTTAACGATAGCTTTTCACTGCTCAAAGCCCTTTATTAATATAGAAACATGCATCTTTTATATTATTAATCTTATTGTCGTGAATTAACAGAGGAGAAAGTTTGGTGAGACTTAAAGAAGGAAATAATGCTTCTTTCTCCTTTCCTCATATCCAGCAAGCAGGCAGTCTGTGATTGTCGTTTTTTTCATAGTATTAATGGTGCTTATCAAAAGGCTCTTAAAATAATGAATGAATGGGAAGAGAAATGCATGCCTCTTTTTGTAATAGACATGAAATTCTCTGACTGCATTTTCTAAAAGAGGGTTTGTAAATGACATCCTTCGCTACTGTTCATTGATTCACACAAAGTACAAAGTATGTCCACAGTTTGATTTTTGAAGGGCTTTTCATGCATTTCTGTTGCCCATGGGACATCATATGAAGGCTTGCAGGACTATTCCTTTTCCCCATTCTGGGTCTTCATCACAATGCCAGATGAGTCAAATGACACAAATTATGGAAATGTGTTTGGTTGCCCACACCACCCACAATTAGGTTGCTGGGCAAAATTTTTAAGTAATTAAAAATGAAAACATAAAGTGATAATTTATTAGAAGCATGTCTTGTAAATTTTCTGAAGTCCTCTTTGTTTTTGCTGCACTTTTTCACCACATAATTGATAATAATTGACCGAGCATCAGACAGACAGACATTTCGAGATAGAACCAGGAACCAATCCCAAGCGAAGCGTCCCTTCAGAGCTTCCTCCTACCAACCTCCTTGCAGAGGGAAGTGACTCGTTGCTCCCAGGTGCTATTGGAGGTCGACTCCAGCAATTCTCCCTCCGGTGGGGCCTCTCGACAACCGATGCTTGGATCCACGCGACCATTCAACAGGGACTGCGCCTCGAATTCCACACGCTGCCACCCACCAGTTTTCGCCGCTGCCCCATCCCTCGGTGCAAGGTCCAGAGGGAGCTCATGGAAGCAGAGATCTCACACCTCCTCTCCATCAACGCCATGGAACCCGTGCCCAAGGGCCAGGAGAGAACTAGATTCCACGCTACCTTATTTCTGGTGCCCAAATCATCGGGGGGGGGCACAGGGGCATCTTGAACCTGAAACGCCTCAATCAGTATATACTGTATCGCAGGTTCAAGATGCACTCCCTCAGATCAATTCTGGCGTCCATCAGGCAAGGGAACTATCTTCAATCTGTAGATCTGCGCGAAGCATACCTGCGTGTTCCTATCCACCCGTTGCATCGTCGCTATTTCCGCTTCGAATACAACAACATGCATTTTCAGTATTGTGCGATGCCTTTTGGGCTGTCCTTGGCCCCCAGGACCTTCACGAAACTGGTGACAGTGGTTGCGGCTTCCATCAGGTCTCGCTCTGTACGTCCCAGCTGTTACCTCAACGATCTGCTAGTGATGTCAACGTCACCGTCGCAGGCACGGAAGGACATGGAGGTGGTCCTCCAGGTGTTCCAGAACCACGGTTTCTCCATCAACTGGCAAAAGAGCCATCTGACACCTACGACGCGGCTCCAACACCTGGGTGCAGTGATCGATTCCCAGCTGGGTCAGGTGTTTCTGTCACCAGATCGCATTTGCGACATCAGATCTATGGTGCGGCAAATTCAATCCCAGAAGAAGGTGTCCCTGCTCCTGTTGAATCAATTGTTGGGGAAGTTAATATCCTGCATCCACGTCATTCCGTGGGCACGCAGACATTCCCGCCCTCTTCAGTGGCTGTTGCTTCCCTTCCAGAGAACGCACCGCAGCACATCGACTCATCAAATTGTCTTACCTCCTCAGACTCGACTGTCGCTCACGAGGTGGAGGTCCCCCGCTCCACAAAGAGGATGTGTTTTTCTCGAACTGGGCCGGGTGGTTCTGATTACCAACGCGAGCCTTTCGGGCTGGGGAGCCCATCTGCAGAACGCCGTGATTCAAGGTCAGTGGTCTCCGGCGGAACGGGCGAACAGCATCAATTGGCTGGAGTTGAGGGCTGTTCGTCTCGCCTTACGCCATTTCATTCACCTTGGAGAACAACACGTGTTAGTCCGGATGGACAATGTCACCACCAAGGCGCACATAAATCAGGAGGGAGACACACGCTCCAGGTCCCTGATGATGGAATCGGAGAGTTTGTTAGCTTGGGCGGAACAGCACACTGCATCTCTAATGGCGGACCACATCTCGGGGCAGGACAACATCATGGCAGACTGGCTCAGCAGGGAGCACATAGACCCTGCAGAGTGGTCTCTCAAACCTGCCCTCTTCGAACAGATTGTGAGCCGATTTGGTCTTCCTCAGGTGGAACTCTTCGCCACGCCCCAGAACGCCCAGCTACCGAGGTTCTACACGTGTTACCCGACCAGCGGAGCAGAAGGTTACGACGCCCTGCGCTGTCAGTGGCCTTCCGGGCTTCTCTACGCCTTCCCGCCTCTGTCGTTGATTCCAAGACTGATTTGGAAAATGTTGTTGGAGGGAGCCGAGTTGCTTCTGATTGCACCTCAGTGGCCTCGCCGACCCGGGTATGCAGACCTAGTGGGCCTGTCCACAGCTCCACCATGGACGATACCACTGGAAGAGAATATGCTCAGCCACGGGGTCATCTTCCACCCCGCTCCAGGGTGGCTCCGATTGGCCGCCTGGTGCTTGAGCGGCTCCAGCTACAAAAGGACAGATTGTCTTCTGATGTCATTAAGGTGATTCAAGCTGCCAGATGCCCTTCCACCACTAGAATTTATGAAGCTTCTTGGTGTTCGTTTTCTTCCTGGTGTGTATCCCATCACGTGGACCCAAACTCTGCGGATGTCCTGGACGTACTGGACTTCTTGCATGAGGGTTTAGCCAAAGGTCTTGCTCCCACCACGCTTCGTCGCCAGGTGGCAGCTTTATCCACTGTTATCACGTGCGAGAGACACCATATTCTTTCGCACAATCCTAGGATTAAGAGTTTCCTACATGGGGCCTCCAACATCTCACCGCCTGTGATACATAGATCCCATCCTGGGATCTTCCGTTGGTGCTTCAAGCGCTTACCACCTCGCCATTTGAACCCTTGGCTTCAGTGTCTCTAAAATTTCTGACGCTTAAGGTCACCTTTCTGCTGGCCATTACGTCTGCTAGACGTGTATCTGAACTCACTGCTCTGTCCGTTCACAAGGATCTTTGTATTTTTTATAGTGACAGAGTGGTCCTGCGCTTGGACCCATCTTTCTTACCAAAGATAAATTCACAATTCCACCGCGCCCAAGAGTTAGTTCTGCCTAACATTTGTCCGAATCCTCGTCACCAGACTGAATCCTTATGGCATACTTTGGACGTTAGGCGTGCCCTCCGGCGTTATATCAAACGTACTGAGTCCTTTCGACAGACTGAATCCTTGCTTGTGTCTTTCACCCCTTCCTCAATGGGGAAGAAGGTGTCGTCTAATACAATTGCCAGGTGGATTAAGGCTTGCATCACAACGGCCTACGATGTACAAGCACGTCCTCGTCCGACTAAAATTTACGCACATTCAACACGCAGTGCGGCTGTGTCGGCAGCTTGGTCTACGAATGCCTCAGTGTCTGAAATCTGTCGAGCAGCCTCTTGGCTTCTGACACCTCCTTTATCCGACACTACAAAATTGACCAGTACGCCTCGTCGGATGCATCCTTTGGACGTAGAGTTTTACAACAAGTGGCCACGTCCCAGACTGAGGATTCCAGTCAGCCTCCCACCCTGGGCACTTGAACTTGGGTACATTCCATCCATGGATTGGAGGAGCAGCCAATGGAAAACGGACGTTGTGTTCCTGAACGTCCATTTTCGGGGCGCTGCGACTCCAATCCATACCCACCCATTCGGCTTCCTGTTATGTTATTTACCTTGGTTCATGTTTGTTGGATTTATCATAGTTGGCCTTGTTCCTGCGCCTTCGTGAGCAAAGACTGAAGCTGATTGGTCGAGGTGGGCATGGCCTAGCAATGGGAAGTGATTAGCACTCAGTTCTGCCCAGCAACTAGGAAATACATAATTGACACATAATTGTGGTTGACCTTGGGGGGCCAGGTGCGTGTGACCGATTGGGTGGTTGTGACCAACTGGGTGGACATGGCCACCTTGATGCCACTCACTGGATGTGGCTGAATGGGTGGGTGTGGCCAGCTTGATGCCACTTCCCAAACTGCTGGCATGTTTCCTCTTTGCATTAGGTAGATCGGACCGAAGCCACACTGACCCAGTGTTTCCTCTTTGCATTGGGTAGGCCAGGCCGAAGCACGCTGGCCTGATGTTTCCTTTTCGCATTAGGTAGACCGAAGCCATGCTGGCCGGCCCCTTACATTTTACAGGATGGCCCCTTGGGCCAGATCCAACCACATTGCGGGCCGGATCTGGTCTGCAGGTCTTGTGTTTGACACCCCTGTTCTAGACTTAGTGATCAGTGTCCATGGCATAGAATTCTTTCTTATTATAAAGGCTCACAACCCTGTCACCTTCAGGCTCTTGTTTAGTTTAGAAGCTATGGGTGTGTTGCGAGGTTGGAGCTGTCGCTTTTCTATGTTTGCTGCTGCTGATGTATGCTGGTTAGCCTGTAACTCTGTGTCCTGATTGGAAGACAGCAGTTTTTCTTCCTGCTTCCTCATCATGGCTGTTTGGCTATGTGTTACAGGCCTATCTTTCTCAGGTTCTCTATTATTATCTGTCTGCTGTAGAGGAAGCAGGATGAGGAAGCAGGAAGAAAAACTGCTGTTTTTCAACACACCCATAGCTTCTAAACTAAACAAGAACCTGAAGATGACAGGGTTGTGAGCCTGTTGAAACGTTGCTAGAAAGAAAAACTTTTAAGGTACTGGTAGGATTTTAGCTAAGGTTTTAAAGGACCTTGCAGAGTGCTTTGTAAGGATTTTTGGAAGATTTTAAGCTAGGATTTTAACCAGAATTTTAAACATTTTAACTAACTTATTTAACATGATGCGGGAAAACACCCAAGATCCTCCCTGTAAAGGTATAGTATCTATTTTCTTACTTCTTCATAGGATTTATGTGTGTTTTTCTTCTAGCCAGGTTTTTCCTACTTTCCTAGCCAGGGAGGATACATGAGATGTGGGTGTGGCTTACTGATGAAGGCTAACGAGCTAGAAATAGATCTATATAAGTCTCTCACCTGGCAGCAGGAACTTGCTGGCTGCCAGAAAAGAAAAAAGCCCAGAATCGAGTCCTCCTTTAGGGAGGACAGTCCTTCTTTTGTAAGTTCTGTCCTCTCTCAAAAAGTGTCCTCCTACATGTCCTCCTTTTCGATATTTGAAGTCTAATCTGTAAATCTCCGTATTTGATCGATGCTGAGCTGATCCGTTGTGTGTGATGTGATGTAAATCATTTGACATGATTTGTCTAGGCTTGGTGCAGTGCGGCGAGATGCGATTATGAGATGCATGCGCTCTGCACAGGAGAATTGTTTTGAGCGAGTGCGCCGCGCACAAGAGTGCGCCGTGTGCAAGTGGCTTTGTTTTCTTTTTACCAAAACACAACACAGCACACACACACGCATTAGATTCATTGTTGCAATGAATAAAATGTTTCTTTTATTTACGATATTTTTCTTCAATTTTTTTGTGTCCTCCTTCTCATTGTAAAAAAGTTGGTCACCTTAATATATATAATGCAAGTAGTCCTCAACTTGCAACCATTCATTTAGCAATCATTCAGAGTTACAGTGGCACTGTAAATAGTGATTTACAACTGGCCCTTACACTTACAACTGTCATCCCCATGGTCATAGGATCAAAGTCAGAGTATTTGGCAACCAGCATGGATTTACGATGGTTGCATATGATTGCTGTTTGCAACCTTCACAGCCGGCTTCCAACCTTCCTAGCTGGCTTCCTCAGTGGGGAAAGCTGGATTTACTTAATGACATTATGGTGGATTAAATAGTGAAAATGTAGGTTGGTAAAATGCTTACTAAACATGGGAAAACAGATGTAGAAGTTGTAAATCATGTAAATGTTAGTAGAAAGTTAATGGATATAAGTGACCTGTTTTCTCAGGAAATGGAAACACACCCCACTGCATTTTTAGAGCTATCTCTGTAATATCTTGAAAAGTTTAAAAAGCTTTAAACTCTTTAAACTCTACCTCAGCTAGGTACCGCTAGCTGGTTTAGCTTAGTTAGAAGAATGTCTGTAATGATGGTGTTGAATGCTGAACTAAAGTCTACAAAGAGGACCCTTGTGTAGGTCTTTGGAGATTCAAGATATTGCAGGATGTAGTGCAGAGCCATATTAACAGCATCATCTGTTGATCTATTTGCTCGGTATGCAAATTGCAGGGGGTCTAACAGCGGTTCCGTGATGGTTTTCAAGTGGGCAGCACTAGCCTTTCAAAGGTTTTCATAACTTCAGATGTTAGAGCATCTGGTCTGTAGTCATTCAGTTCCTTGATAGTGGGCTTCTTTGGCACTGGGATAATAGTATAGCATTTGAAGCAAGAAGAAATATAGCACATCTCTAGTGATTTATTGAAGATACGGGTGAAGATGGGGGCCAATTGATCAGCACAGCAGAGCACAAATGGTCCCATTGAAGACATTTTGCCCATCTCCTCTCTAAGATATCTGATGCTATTCTTGTGTTTTTTCTTCCACCACTTTCCATATTTAAGAATCACTGACCATAGCTGAGCAAACATAATGCTGTGATCCTGTGTCATTGTGGGAAGAAACAGATTTTCCATTTCAGAAGAGGGATGTATGCAGGGGTGAAATGTAAAATCTGTTCCTACCGGTTCTGTGGGCGTGGCTTGGTGGGGGGGGTAATGTGATTGGGTGGGCGTGGCCAATTTTTTTTTTAAAACTTTTCAAAGCATTTTTTCTAATGCTTTGAAAAGCCTCTCTGCCGATCAGGGAACTCAGCTGGGATCGTCAGAGAGGATCTTTTAAAAATGCCTCTCTGACGATCAGGGAACTCATCTGGGATCGTCAGAGACTTTTCAAAGCATTTTTTTAACACCTCTTCAGTCAAGAGGTTGCAGAAAAAAATGCTTTGAAAAGCCTCTGATGATCCCAGTTGAGCCGCGCGATCATCAAAGGCTTTTTTTTACTTTTAAAAGCCTTTTTTCATCAGAAGAGCTTGCTTTTAAAAGTTAAAAAAAAAGCCTCTGATGATCGTGCGGCTCAGCTGGGCATGGTGTGGGGGGGCAGGGATTTTTGCTGCTGGTTCTCTGAACCACCCGCCGCCATCGCTACCGGATTGGGCGATCCGGTCCAAACCGGGAGCATTTCACTCCTGGATGTATGCAATTGTCATCCAAGTACTTAGGGATATTTCAAGTATTCAAATTCTGCTGAGTGTTTTCTTGCTCAGTTTCTTTTTGTGATGCTTATGAAGTAACTAATCCAGTACTTTATATGAACAATCAATCTTAGTTATATTGTATTCCCTTGTGTGCATCACAAATGCCAATTTTAATTTAGCTACACTAATCTAGAATTTCTTCTAAGTAGGTAGACCTTGCAATGTTTGAAATTATACACAATCTAGGAAGAAATATAGATGGTTGCTTTATGTTAAATTTGACATTACTCTTAGATACAACCTGTGGCCCTTGCTGATTTACAATTTCAATAACCCACACATTTGTTTGTCAGAGTTTGTTAGGCTATTTGGAGAGCCAGATAGTTAAGCACCCACAAATTTGTTTGTTTGTTTGTTTGTTTGTTTGTTTATTTATTTATTTATTTAGTCAGATTTATATGCCGCCCTTCTCCCATAGGACTCAGAGCGGCTCACAACAATAAAACAACCCGACAATAAATAAGAGTTAAATAATATTAAAACCAATTTAAAATCCCCAATCCCCAAGTTAAAATCCACAGCAGATCACGAAGTTGGTGAAAAAGCCATGTCTTTAGGTCAGTGCGGAAGGTGCGGAGGTCGGGGGCCGTCTGGAGCTCAGTGGGCAATCCATTCCAGAGGGTCGGTGCGACCACAGAGAACGCCCTCATACTGGGGACCGCCAGCCGACACTGTCTAGCCGAGGGGACCCGGAGGAGGGCAGTCCTATGTGAGCACACTGGGCGGTGGGAGGCTAGTAGGAGGTGATCCTGCAAATACCCTGGCTCCATGCCATGTAGCAGTTTTCCAAGATTTCAAACAAAAGTTATTTTCCCCAGCTATATCCAAAAGTACTTTTGCTTTACCTCTTTCTTCTACATTTCTCATACCCAACAATTCTGGCATTATAATATATAAACAGATTAGCCCAAACTTAATTAATCATGGCCAGAGACAGAAGGAAATACCCTAGCGTTGTTCATATAATCTATAGTTCCTAACAAGTGGATCAGATCCCTAATGATGTCTTATTCTCTAAATCATAACTTCTTGCCCATAATCTTATTCATTCTTTCCAAACCAACAGTGGAAATCTAAGTCCAGATTTCAATTTCTCACACATTCATCTGACCAGACTAATGGTCCATAATCCAAACTAAGGATTATGGAATTTAAACAAACTTGATGGAAGTCAAGTTCAGGAAGGCTGATTTGTATAAAAGTTCCTTTATATTTTTTAGTGGTGCTCTTTTCCAGTGCCAATACATTACACTAATACTGATGGCTGTTTTGAATTCCTGCTTAGTTCTGATTAGTTTTTGAAACATTCTCTTTTGTTGGGATTTTATGTATTTTACTGTATGTATCGTGAATGAATATTTTACAATTCTGTGTTCATTGTATTTTAACATATGTGTGCATTTCTTAATACTGGAAATATGGGGCTAAATCTACAGCAAATGTATAACAAAACTGAATGCGTTGCTTAGACTCTTCTTTTGAGGTTAGTTTATTATCAGTACTGCAGAATTTTACTGAATAAACCAGTTATAGCGGCAGAATTGCAACCCTATACTTACTAAATAGGGCAGGAATAGGGATAGAGCCATATTCAGTTTTGATGATGTCACTTCCCTTAAATGTTTTCATAATTCAGGAGACTTTTCGTATTTTGCATTTTTATACTTGGTATTTCTGTGTTCACAAAGGGGCTGTTTGCATACAAAGAGAAAGAGACTGGAATTTTCTGGGCTCCTGTTGGGTGGATTCAAATGCTAGGTTAAATAATGCATGAACCTAAAATTTGTATAATTGATCATTGTGTGATTTATACATTGTAATTATAATTAGGACGAGAGAGAAATTTTGAAAAGCCAGCTTCCTGGTAGCCAGAGCTATTAACGAACAGTAAGCTGCCAAAATAAAAATGAGGTGGGAACAAAGCCACCATTCAGAATATGTGTCCTAGATCTGATTTATAATACCGTGTCTTCTAAAAACACATACAATGCTTTCTAATTTGTAAGACTCAAGGGTTATTTTAACAAACTGGAAAAATACTTTTCATCTGTTTATTTTTTTTAACCTAATCAAATACAAACAGCTATAAAACTTTGAAAAACTAATGTGTAACAAAAGTTGAAAGGTCAGGAGGTCGAAGAGGTTAATTAACAAGGTAACGATTGTAGTTGCTGAGACACCAATATTAATCACCTTGCAGTGATCAGATGACTTGCAAACCATTGATTATTTTGCAGTATTTTATGTTTAATAGTGTAACATCCTGTGTATTTAGAATAATTAATTCATATTTATTGTGTTTAAAAAACAAATGACTTCCCCAAGATACACAAGAGTGAAGACTAAATTTTCCTAGTTCAGTATGGGAAAAATATACTGTAATAATCACAACAAATCATGGCACAGATGCTACTGATGACTGAGTCATTGATCTACAGATCACTTCCAGCATTCCGCACCATCTGCTAGATTGTGCAAGAATGTGGCATCCCATACCCTTCTGGTTTTTTGGATCTAAGCCAAAATGTATTTAAAAAATCCAGGAGCTGAATAACCTACAAAAACCATTTTGCATAGCTTTCTGGTCTGGTAGTCTACTAGATAACAATTGCCAGGTTGTTCAGACTTGGGACTGAAAATTCAAAAAGATGATCTTAATGATGTGTTTATAGCAAATAAGTATAATTTAAAATTAAAAATAACTGGGTTTTGTTGTAAAAAACAAAAAAACAAAATGAACCACGATTTCAGCATTTTTTTTTAAAAAAGATACAATTTATCCTGTAGTTTAATTGCTGAAGTACATGGAACGTTACACAGAAAAAAAACTATTGATTAAGTAAAATCATCTAGAATACCTTTAGAAAATGTGAAATAAGTCCACACACAAAAAATTATCTGGGACTCTCTAACCATTTCCATCTTTTGTGATGCCAGAAATTGTTCCATAAAAATGGCCATAAGGAATACTTGGATTATTTTGTTGATGGTTTCCTGGATCTTTAGGGTTTTGGGTGGGGTTTTTTTTTTTTTTTTTTTTTTTTGCAAAAGACTCTTTCCCACACATTGCACTTTACTCAACCTGGAGGTGACATTATTGTTTTGCCTCACAGTTAAACTATCAAGTCCTATTAAACAAAGAAAAAGATAGACTCAAACCCATGGGTTTCTTCTTGTTCTTCTCTGTTGTTGTAAAGTAGGGCTAGAATGATTGAGTTGTGATTTCTATACACCATCTATTTTTGGGTCAGTCTCTTTCTGGTTAACCTTCTTCCCCTACAGGATACTGTATACAAACCAATTCATGAGTTCTTTGAAAGAATGGTGAGACCTAGGCATTCCATATTTCAGTCTTCTTTGGCGGGTAATGGTTGCGTTTCAATAAATATAATAAATATTCAATAAATACATCTACTTTTCAAAAGAGGAGCTGAGGTTTGCGTGCTACAAATGCTGAGAGGAATATTACCAAATTAGCTTCTAAAAAGTTATCCCAAGAAATCGAAACAGTAGAGTATGTATCACAGCATCATTCTGGGAAGAATGATGACCTACGGTAATAAGAAAGAAAGAAAACTTAATATGAGTTGGCAGTTCTTAGTCATTTCTGTAGCATGAGACAAATTCATGTTTTGATTCTTTTTAAAATAAACATTAGTAGTAATCAGTAAAGCTCCAGCAACAAGAATATTTTGTCACAAATTTATGTCTTGTAGACTTAGTATTCTATGGAGTTTTTTGATAGTAGTCCATCCATCATGTTTGAAGCCTTACCTGCCTTGAACCAATCAGTAGTGAGTACAATATTATCTGTCTATTTATCAATCTATCAAACTATATCTATCAAATTTATATACTGCCCATCTCACCAGAAATGACTCAAGATAGATAGATGGATGGATGGATAGTGTGTGTGAGAGAGAGAGGAAGAGAGAGAGAGAGAGAGAGAGAGAGAGAGAGAGAGAGAGAAGGAGGGAGGGAGGGGGAGAGAGAGAGAGAGAAAGAGAGAGAGAAGGACGGAGGAAGGGAGGAAGGGAAAGAGAGAGAGTAAGGAAGGAAATATCTTGGGCTTAGTGATTTTGCATCTGTTCATGTTGCATTTATAGCTTGCCATGATTCTGCTTGCATTAGATTTGCACTTTCTAAAGACCATACTACAAGAGGAAGAGCTAGCATAAATCCTGTTTTATTTGACTAGTATACATTTTTAAAAAAAACATTACCAACAATTTAGTCCTATGCTCACACTATTCTGTCTTGAGCAAATGTCCCATTGAAATGAATGGCAGCTTTGAGAAAAGCTTATGGTATTTGCTACTTGGTTATTATACTCTCAAAATGTTGCTCAAGGGGAGGATTCTTTTTACATTAATGCTTTAATATGGTATTGGACACGGGATGGGGTACACCAAGGGAGAAGAAATTAATCAGCAATGCAATTTCTCTGAAATAGTGTACCTGATCAACAAATTGAGTTATCAAATGCTAACATATACACTTAAATGCAATATTTACTAAGAGAAAAGAAGAGGGGGAGGGGAAATCCCCAAAACCTAGAAGGAACACTTAAAGAGCTACCCCCTTCTTTACTTTATCTGATTTGCTATAATATTCACACAAGCTCTATTGGAAAAGACCATAAATTTGAAAAATAGCAAGGTTAGGGAGGGCTGCAGTACTAAAAAAAGAGCTAGAAGCTTTTTCCTGTTTTATTTTTTGCAAGAGCAGCATTTTAGAGAGAGGCCATTTATAAGAAAGGGAACAGTAGTTACGTTAAGATGGTAATTAATCAAGTTCGAGAGAAAAAGGAAACAAGTTGCAAATTGACTTCTATAGTAATAAAAAGGAATACTGAGTGATACTCTATAAATTGGCAAGGGGCTGTTACATGTTGTCTCTCTTTTGTGTGTATGTAATTTTGGAATTTTGTGGGCACTAAATCAGCTTTTTCTTTTGATTCCACAATCCAGCAACAGAGTCTTCGAAGGTACACCTAGCTTGACACAACATTTCTCTAGTGAGTTGGGATCCTGTCAATGCATAGTCAACATACAACACTGTTTGCATAATGGTGCTTTGGGGAGAAAGCAGGATTATGTAAACTGCACAAAAGGAATAAAAAATAGTAAGTAAATAAATTAAGCCAGGAGGAAAGGAATAGGAAAGGAAATGCCTAATTTACGCCAACCCCATCACTACATTTCTCTAATATTTTTTTTCCTTCCAAGCTGTGCATACAGGCCTCCAGTACATGCACTGATTCCGTATTTCATCCTTCAATCAACTATTTTTTTTTATTGTTTTGAGGGCTTCACAACAGTAGTGGGTTTCAAATCCCAGCACTACCGGTTTGCTATTGGTAGCGTGCGGGTGCACGCGCACACTTTGTGAGCGTACAGTGCTTCTGCACATGCGCAGAGCGTTTTTGATGATATTTGGGCAAGTGGGCAGAGCAGGCAAGGTCTGTTCTACCACAACGTTCACTCTTTTTAAATATTGATTATGTGATTTAAGCCTCATTTCAATCTCTCTGTGCAACTAAATCAGTTCAGTGTGTTGCTCTTTTGACTGCACTGGTCAGTCTCCTTTGCGTTCTCAATCATTCAGCAATCGTCCCTTCCAGTTCGTATTTTTTCTACATCTAGCTAGCCCATTTTTGCTGCAATCCATTTTTATGTCTCTTCATATCCCCAATTCTCACTTCCATAGGATAGAACGAGCGATTTTTGCATCTACCAACTTTCATTCCTTACATCCAATAACATACGACATAGTACTATTCCACCAGTATTATGTAGATGGTCCTCGACTTACAACAGTTCATTTAGTGACCGTTCAACGTTACAGCACCACTGAAAAAGTGACTTATGACCATTTTTCACACTTATGACTGTTGAAGCAGCCCCATGGTCATGTGATCAAAACCAGCCGCTTGGCAACTCACCTTTTGCAACCTTCTATCAAGCAAAGCTAATGGGGAAGCCAGATTCACTTAACAGTCATGTTATTAATTTAACAGCTGCAGTGATTCACTTAACAACTGTGGCAAGAAAGATGATAAAATGGAAAAAACTTACTTAACAAATGTCTCACTTAGCAACAAAAATGTTGGGCTCAATGGTGGTCGTAAATCGAGGACTGCCTGTACATTTTAACATTTTTCCACCATTGTCCCCTCTTTACTGAACATTCTTAAAATGTTCAGAAGTTAAATTATATATTTATAAACTCATTTATGTAGAATTCCACTTCTTTTTCAAACCTTGATCTTTGATATATTAATTTTTCAAGCTACTAGTCTACATGATATATTCAAGGTATCTAACTCTTGCTGCACATCACTTAAATTCTCAGCCTGACATGGCATATTCATACCAAATAACATCTACATTTAAATCCACAGCCATATGTCTTTAGCATAACCACAGGCATTTCTCATATATTTATCTATAACTATATTAAACAACCAATGGAAGATACCTTTGTCTTATACTCTGCATTAAGCAGAAACATTTATTAAGCTTTCCTTTTAAGACTCGTGCACTTTATTTCATATACTGCTCTTATCGCATTCAATAATCACCCTTCAATTCTATGTGCATGCAAATGTGTGCTCACAATCATCTGCTTGTTCTCAAACAGGGCATTTACAATTAATTTCCAACTTTCATTATTCTTTTATTAAATTTAAATTTAATAAAATAAATATTAAATTTATTTTCTGCACACGGTTCAAGGTGACTCTGAGTGGCTTCATATATTCTTCAGTGACCTGCTGAAGGACAAAATCCTCTGCCCAGTCTAAAGATCAATTGCTCTTCCCAATTTTGGTCATTATCACTTCTTGTTCTCTTTCAATCAAAAGGTTATCTTATCAGTCACACTTAACAAACTAATCTCTCTGTGGATTTTGCAATTGTTCGTTGATACGTTTGATATCATTTCTATTGGGGAACAATATTGGAATTATTCCAGCTTTCTGCCACAGCCACAGCCACTCACACTCACAAACAACATTCATATTTTAATATTTCTTCAGATTGTACCAGCATCAGTGCTAACAATCTCATGGCATGCATGATTCACCTTTTATCATTTTTTTTGTTGGATGTTAACATATGTAACATTTGTCTCGGGTGTACACTTCAGTGTGTGTGTATGTGTGTGTGTGTGTGTATGTTGTCACTCACATTCAAATGTTTAAAATATATCCTCCCAGTATTGCCTTGCCCTCAATTTCATCCAAAATAATTTCATACTTGTATTTATATTTCATTCAGCCTGCTGCAGGCTACTTGCTTAATCCTCTTTTTCCATGCCTGAAACATTTTTTCAAAAACTTTCATCAGGATTGGTCTTCTTTTTCTTTTATTCTTTATCATGCCCTTTTTTTTTTTGACACTATATTTTTCAGTTATGTTTTTTTCCCTATATTCTTTACACAATACTGATCAAAAAGATTATATATATTTCTAATCCACAGCTTCTTTCACTTCACCAAACATCTTTTTTTCATATCTACCATATTGTAACTCCACCCAGTTCTATGGCACTCTATAAAGCAGCTTACGTATTTCCTTTCCTTGCAACTTGCAACTATTATTCTTTTCATTGGGAAATGAAACCTGTTTACTAATACTTTTCATACAGTACTTGTACTTATTCTTTCTGTAGTCATTCTTTTTTCACTCTTTTCTTTCCTTTATCTTTTCTCCAATATCCTTTTTTTTTTCTCTCTCAGTCCACTCTTGACTGTATTAAAACACGGTGCGCCCCAGGCCAAACGTTTTCATATATTTTCCTTATCCTTATATGTTTCTTTATACATTTCTCTAACTCTATTAACATGGCATATTAAGCAGTCAAAATCAACCATGCTTTTATATTTATTCCTTTGGCCTATTTAAGTTTATACTTAAATTGTATATTCACAACAAACAGAGCTCTTTGTAGCAAATGTTCACAAGTCAGCATTATCTTTTCCTTTGGACCTCTGAATGGTTCCATTACTTTTTCTTTACTCACTTACTCATTCCCACCTATCTGTTCATGTGTCACATTAATTCAGATCGGATATTTATACATTGTATTATTTTGTTATGTTTGTTTTCGTGATCTGATTTTAATGTTGGTAACTTGGTCTGTAATTCATAAATGCTACACAAATAGAAATCTGCTACTGTATTTATTCAAAATATTGCACAATTTTCCCTAAATTCATCTTTGGTTCTTCATTTATCTCAAATAGAGTAATGTCTTCCTATCTTTAAATGCATTCAAAACAACCAGATGAGACTAATTCAAAGTTTTAGAAGTAGATGCTAGCCTTTTCATATATAATTAAATTTATACCTCCTGTTGCCTGCATTTAATTTATCAATACGAGTCTACAATATAACAGCCAGCTTGGTCTAGTAGTTAGAATTTGGCCTAGAAAAGAGGAGACGGTGAGTTCTAGTCCAGCCTTAGGCATGAAAGTTATCCAGGTGACTTTGGGTTAGTTACTCTCTTTCAGTCCAATTCACTTCACAGGGTTGTTATAGGGAAAATAAGAAAAAGAACAATAAAGGTAAGAGATGGCTAGAGATGAATAGATGATAGATAGATAGATAGATAGATAGATAGATAGATAGATAGATAGATAGATAGATCTCCAACATACTGCTGTCTGCAATCTCCCAGTTCAGAAATCCTTGCAGAGCACTGACGTATGCTTGGGATACAGTACAGTGACAATAAAATATAATAATAAAACTATAACATAGTATAGTCTAATAACTTATATATTTTACATCTTCTCAGTATACATCTGTTTATAGCACAGCATAGGGATGATATCGTTTTGATATTTTTTGAGGTGCTAAGAAGAATTTAGATTTCCAAATGTGCCACAAACACTAGTTACAGTATATGAAATAGCAAATTCACCAGAATTTTCTTCAATCTGTAGAATGTAATATTTTCCCACTAAAGCTCCCTCTGTTTAATTATACTTTCCTTGTCTGTGCTTATCTATTCACTTTAGCCCATGTCCTAATTGTGCTGCCCTTGATACATTGGCATTAAAAAAAGGACAGAGTTTATAGGTAAAGCGATTATAGGCAGAAGTTTCAGTTCCCACTCTATTATACTTAAATGTGCTTGCCACTTATTGCCTCTAAGGATAATGTGCCAGCAATCAATGATCATAATGAATAGATGTGTATAAGCTAGAGCTCATAGTAACTGCATTTATAAAGTATGAAATGCATATGATGTTGGTTTGAGACAAAAAATAACTTCTTAGATATTTATCTAACCAGTATCTACATCTTTGTTGTTTCCCTTATATCATAATTACATTATAAGTTCCATGAGTCAAAGACTAGACTTTTATACCATTTAAATCATGGTACACATAAATTGCGCTTAATTAATGCATACATATCTACTACAGAGAAAAGGCATCCTTTATATACTGTATATTGGACCAATAGGCCCTGAAATGTAGTTGACTGGAATGTAGTGGACTTTCAGGGAGCGTAAAAAGCTTCAGGCATAGTATTTGAATAGTGGATAAACACACAAAATTTATAATACACGCCTAACATGTAACTCTATTGAGGACTTGTTATGCTGAAATTATCCAAAACAACCTATTCAGCTCCTAATTCTGCAACTTTGTAGTCTGCATGCACAGAGTTGCTCTTAGTTAGATGGATTGATTACACAGAAAATTCTTCTAATACATAATGTATTTGTAATTCTAGTATAGAGTTACACAACAGGAAGACATTTTAGCATTCTAAAGTCCCTTTGGATTAGCAGACCATCAGTGTAGTAACATATGAGACAGTTACCTAACTCTGGATCAGGTATCCTCTTACCATTTGTTTAGTAGTTTTTCTAACTTTCTTGGGAATACTCTCTCTGTAATGACAGCCTTGTGAGAATGTGAGAAATGGAAAATGAACATCTTGTCCATTTATACTGGAGAATGTTCTGACCCATAGAGTGCAAGAAAACAGAATGAGAAAGAGACCCAGTAAAATTTAGATCTAGTAAAACATCTGTGTAGAGACCAGTGGTGAAATCCAAATCTTTTTACTGCTGGTTCTGTGGACGTGGCTTGGAGGGCATAGCAGGGGAAGGATACTGCAAAATCTCTATTCCCACCCCACTCTGGGGCCAGCCAGAGGTGATATTTGCCGGTTCTCCGAACTACTCAGAATTTCCGCTACCAGTTTTCCAGAATATGCCAGAACATGTTGGATTTCACCCGTGGTAGAGACATTATAGCTATAGAATTGTTCAGACCAATATATGAATCTAAACTCAGTTAATACAGTACTGGAAAGAAGATGCTTCAGACTAGAACAGAGGTGTTATCTGAATTAGCAACCACGTTGTAAGCAAATATAGAATAAATTGAATGGTAGTTCAGTCAAATCCAGTAAGCCACACATCAATCTGATCCACACAACTATCTAGATGGGGGTGGGATTCTCTCTCTTATTCTTAGTCATGACACTTCTGGACATATATCACAAGAAACTTCCCATAGTGGGGATGTGCCACCATCTCTTCATTTTTTAAAAGTGCACCATATTGGCTGAAAACTGAACTGAAAGGTGTCTCATTTTTTATGGAAAACCACAATGGATATGGCTGGTTTCAGTTACAAAACCTGCTAAATTGGTGCCTCCTCTACTTTGAATTTCAAAACCAGAGAAACAAAAGCCTTGCATAACTAATAGATTGATGGGCTACATTAAACAGTTAGAAGAGTGATAACAGCATGGGTGAAGAACAGAATTTTCATAAAAATGATTCTTAAGCCAAGGGTGTAGATGCAGGGACAGAAGGTTAATTAAAGTGAAAGTTCTCTCTAGCCTTTGATAATGTTTAATTTCCCAGTCAGTTTTGCTTTCATTCCTCATTGTTTTGATTTTTAGGGAAGCTATTTCACCCAAGAAGGCCAAGCCTACATATTGATATTGTCTGCCATTCATCTTTTTCTTTTATTTAATCCTACCTTTATTATTTTGTAAGTAATGTGGTAAACATACTATTTCCTTCTCCTGTTTTTCCCACAACCTGGTGAGGTGGGTTAGATTGAAAGAGAATGGCTGAGCCAAAGTTACCCAACTGACTTTCATGCCAATTGAGGGACTAGAATTCACAACCTTCTGGTTTCTAGCCTGGTGCTTTAACTACTAAACCAAACTGGTTATCTTCCTCTACTTGATAGTAGTTAGTAGTATTTATGATTCAAACACTAAGATTACTGTCCAAAAAGTTCTTTTTCAAGAGCTAATTGGACTTTCTAATTTTTCTTTGAAGACATTTCATTTCTTATCCAAAAAGCTTCTTCAGCTCTGATTGGAGCTGTAAAATTCAAAGATGTTGCAGGATCTACTTGTATCTCCACCTCTGTTCCTGACTTGAGCCTTGGTTACCACAGATAATTTGGCCTTTTTGTTACAATCCCTTTATTCTTTCCTTTGAAAATAGACTCAGAGCAGGCATGACAGGAGAAACCACTCAAGAACACAAGAGTATGTAGGATTTCATGGATATTATTCAATGCTGTGATGATTTAATTAGCATGAAATTAATGCAACATGAAATAATGATATTTTGCTACCAATTTGCTACCTGAAACCTGGTTAAATTGGTAGTAAGAGTTCTGGGCATATTTATATTATTGATGTTTATGCCTTTCTCTTGAACATGTCCATTCAGATTTATTTTAAATGACAATTTATCTTAACAAGAACAATATGATATCCTGACTTTTTTATTAACAAAAGAAACCTGAGGTAGATAGTAACTGACTCTGGTATATCCAATGGTGAAATGCTACCGGTTCACACCAGTTCGGGCGAACCGGTAATGATAAAAACTAACGGTCCGGGTGAACCGGTAGTAAAAAAACCCTACCGGTTCCTCTGAACTGGTAGTTCTGATGATCAGTTGTGTTGCACGTTTTAAAATCACTAGGAAGCAGGAAATCCTGCTTTCTAGTGAATCTAAATCGCGCAGCACAGCTGTTTCCTTCCATCGCTGTTCTACTTACCTTCCCAAGCCTCCTTTTTCTGTGCGAAGCGCGCATTTGGTGCGTATTGTGCATGCATGCACATAGCATGTATTTGGTGTGCATGCGCACACAGCGTGTGCCTGGCATGCACCACACATGCACAGTGGCAAACTGGCATGCACCAACAAACCTGTGGCAAACTGGTTCAGATTTCACCACTGGGTACATCGTCTGTTCAGTCTGGAGCTTTTCAAAAATATTTCCTCCACAGAGAGGTGTATAATCATATAATGCAGGTATTCACAGCCATTAATCGCTGATGAATTATTTCAGGATAATTCTGTGCCAGAGAGTGAATATGCATTGATCTAGGTCTTCTGAATAAATCTCAAATTAAAACTTGGCAGATGATTCCAGGAGTTTATACACTGCCCATGTTCGGTGAAGTGCAGTGCCCACAACCAGTCACTGGGTATCATGCAGACACAAGTTGATATCATTCCCCCCCATTTGAATTATTTGAACATCAAAGAATTTCTATAGCTCTCTATTAATTTGGGGAAAAACATCTTTTATATTATTTATTTACTTATTTCATTAGACTTAGACTCCAAGCTGACTTTGAGGAGGACACTTAAATGCCAATGTTCAAATAGCATCTAAGAATATAGGCAGCTACAAGCAGAGTTTTCTTTTTTTGAAAAATTATCATTACAAACCAAATATGTTAGCCAGATTTTTAACACATAGCAAGCTAAGTGTCATGGCATGTAATATTTGGCCATTATAATTGGAGCAGGCTAAGTTTGGAGAATGGAAGACTTTATCCATGTTTTTAAGAAAATATCAGCTAACATCAGCAAACATAATAAAATAAACCAAAGGTAGAAAATCCTGATGTTATGGTTCTAAAACTAGCATTTTTTAGCTGTGTTGGAACTGCAGCTTCTGAAATTACAAGCCTAAAGCTAAAAATTCTGAGAATTACAGTATAGCCCACCATATATTGGCAGTGCCAAGGTAAAAGAATCATATATTTTTCTATATTATAAGCACCATCCAGCAAAAATAAATCTTTTGACATGCCATTGTTGTTGTCTTATCAAAAGACATTTAGTGTCATGTTGAACTTTGCATTTGAAATCACTAGGATTTGAAGTGCCCAACTTTGGCTATATTATATCTGTTTTCTTAAGGATGAATTATTCTTGTGTTATCAATATTCTGTTTACATGGAATCATAGGAAACAGTTATGTGCTGATTCTAAATCTGCTAATTAACCAATTAACTTTCTAATCTGAGAATTCTCAAATGATTTTATGTGGAGTCAAAATAACAGGTGTAACTGAGGAAGATACATAGATTTTCATAAACATTGAGTCTGAACATCTGCTTCAGTGAAAAATTCATCTCATTTATGAAGAAAATGGGGTATAAATCACCTGATAACTGTCAGAAATGTCTTCAAAGTATTGTCTAGGCATGTTCCAAGCTAAAGTTAATGGGACTTGCATCTGCACACACTTCTGAAAATTAAGGGGTGTGATTGTTCTGACCATTAAATACTTTAATGTTTTGTACAATTTCAGTTGCTGCTAATCATAAATTTGCAGATCACACATAGATTTTTTGACAGGATTGCAATGCATGCAGCGATGCTTTTCTGCTTCGTATACTTGCAATTCTTTTAAAGGCATATTTTCTTTTAAAGATTCCAGATGTGATGTTAATTTTTCCATGCAGCATAATGACATTCTGATTTAAACATTAGGTGAAAATAGCAAGTGTATACTATAGATTATGCTATAAATTTAAAAGAACCTTTACTAGGCTACTTTCTTTCATAGGACAATTCACAATAATATTAATACTTCCTAGTGATAATTGTATCAGTTTTGATGGGTGTGGAAACAATAATAATAAAAAACAAATAATTAAAAAAGCAACATACCATACAGGTAAATGGTATGTGGAAACGCCCTTGGGAGACTGCACAACAAGATGCTGCCTAGAGAACATTCAGATAATAGGGAACATGGCCACTGCTATATAGTGGATGGAGCAAGAGTATCAGGAAAGCTTTACAATAAAGTAGAATTAGCTTATCTGGCCTTGAGTCCTGTCTGATCTACCTGATAAGGCTGACAGTTTGTTTCTACAGCCACTGTTTGAGCTACAGTTGTTATTGTACCTGAACTTACTGTTCTGGAATGAAAATAACTGATACAAGGACTGGGACTGCCTCCACATAGATTTCAGCCAGATAATTTGTTGTAGTGGTCTTGAACAAAGGACTTCATTGTTTCTTTAAAAATATAACTTTTACACCGGTGATGGAAATCCTTGTGTTGGGTTACAAATGCCTTCATCGCTCAGCCTTCATCACTCAGTTTGAGTTTGGTTGTGGAAGCCGAAGACATTGAAAGAACAAAGATTCTCCATTCCTGATTTAATTTCACAGTGGAAAATCTTTAGTTGGCGCATTCTGATTCCATGGAAGAATCAGTGCTAGCTCAATGGTGCAAGTAGACCATGTCATTCCTTCACTTAGGACTGGAGATGATTTATTAAAAATTAGTCTCCAGTAGTTAAACTTCATGGCTGCTAGTCTCATTTTCAATTTATATGTTACAATGCACCAATAGATACTTAGAGGAATGTACACATTGGCTTTATTGATTAAAATAGATTCAGAATCAGGATATTCAGAAGAATCTGGAGAAGTTCCAGTTGTCTCTTGAATTGATGGACATAAAAAAAATCACAGGGTTGTTGTTATGACAAAATAGGAAACAGAACAAGTATTAAGTATATGGTTGCTTTGATTTATTTATAAAAAATAAAGAGATTAAAACCTAAAAATAGTTATAAGCAGTATATTAGTTGAACTAGCTTGACAAGGACAGAATCAAATGATTGTAGCAATATTATAGTAATGTTATATGTTTTAGCCAAGAAAGCGTTAACATGGGCAATTTTGCAAACTGTTTTGATTATTTAGCCAAATAAAAAGATGTACTAAATAATTAAAATGCAATATATCACAAATTTTTGTAATTTGTAATTACAAAAAAAATTGCAGGCAAATTACAAAAAAACAATTATCTAGTAATGAAACATCTGCAAGCAAAAAAACCAAGTTCAGAAAAAAGCATAACAAATATATTTTGGAGCAAATAATTATTTTTTTTGGTTCTAGGTCAACTTTAAACCCAGCATATAATTTGAATGTCATACCTACAAGGCACCAACAATTGTTCAGTATTGGTAGAAGCAGAACATTTCTGGAACTTGATGGGAATCTGAATATTTATCATGAGTCAGATGATAGATGTCAGATATCTTGGATTATTACATTAATTTAGAACCTAATTCTGGATTACTTCTATTAATGGTGGTTGCTGATGCATAAAGAACATGTCCAAAAAGGACACATGCTTTTAAAAAAAAAATTCTTCATGTTTCTTGGCAGTCATAGAATATCAAAAAGATTTAATATTTGCTTTCACTGTAGACTTATACGTAGCATGGCACTCCCTATGTTTTTCATTGAATTTTATTGCTAAAAAAATCCATGAATTTGTGTCAGTGAAAATAATATTTGTCAATAGCCTCATTAGATTTTATTAGCCGTGGTGATGTAGTGATTAGAATGCAGGACTGCAGGACTAACTCACTGCTCACTCCAGGAATTTGATCCTGCGCGGCTCAAGGTTGACTCAGCCTTCCATCCTTCCAAGGTTGGTAAAATGAGGACCCAGATTGTTGGGGGCAATATGCTGACTCTGTAAACCGCCTAGAGAGGGCTGTAAAGAACTGTGAAGTGGTACAGAAGTCTTAAGTGATATTGCTATTGCTATTACTTGCACCTATAGAGGAGAGGTGATCCTCCATTTTCTCCATACATTCTATTTTCATGCTGAATTTTCTCACCTTGAATCCTGTTTGAATCCTACTAAACATGCACATCTCTTTCCTGAAGTTAAAGTAATAATGCCTAAATGTGAACTACTTTTTCTTGGCTATTTTTTAAAAAAATATAAACTTTAATCAATGTGTATTAAAAATACAGGTAGTCCTCAACTTACAACATTGTTTAATGCCCATTCGAAGTTACAACAGCACTGAAAAAAGTGATTTATGATTATTTTTCACACTTAAAACCACTGCAGCATCACCATGTGTCATGTGATTTACATTTGGATACTGGGCAACTGGTTCATATTTATAACGGTTGTAGTGTCCCGGAGCCACGTGATCACTTTTTGCAACCTATTCACAAGCAAAGTCAGTGGGGAAGCCAAATTCATTTAACAACCGTGTTACTTAAGTGAATAACCAGTGATTCACTTAACTTAATGTGGCATGTAAAGTTGTAAAATAGGGCAAAATTCATTTAACAAATTTCTCTCTTAGAAACATGAATTTTGGGCTCAATTGTTGTCATAAGTCAAGGACTACCTGTAAAGAGATAAAAATAGATCTTGGTTCTTGATTAATGCAACTGGAAAAGGCATGATGGACTTACTTTCTACTATTTTTTGAAGCTTTGCTTCTTAAGAAACTTATGTATCCTTGTGGTTGAGGACAAAGCAGCAAGGTGACAAAAATCTGAGTCTCAAATGAATTTCTACTACCCTGTTTCATTCATAACTGGAGGCAGCATGTTAGACTGCTAGCAATATTAGAATATACCAAGATAAATCTATGTTTTGACATGTAACAGCTCAGAATCTTGGTAACTGCTTATTGCAGGCAGCATAGTTTAAGGCATTTTGCATAACATTTGCTTTCTAGAAACAAATAGGCATATAATTACTCTGTAATCGTATAGTAATTAGTGTCTACCATGCCTATATTGCATAATTATATGCCCTGCAAATTATATGGAAATTATGCTTGGATTTAGCTTGCATTTCTGCACACACTGTTGTAGACAAAATAAAAACTTGGGATTTAATGTATAATTATTTCTGTAGTGATGTTAAAATCTAGTAGGATGCTACAACTATTTTTTGCCAATTACAGTTTTTTGGGTTTTGTTTTTGGTTTTTGGTTTTTGTTTTTTTTGCTGAGATTTAGAGATTGGTCTTCAAAAATCTGTGACTGAATCAAATAATTCCTGATGTTGTGACCTGAGCATCACAACTAAGATTGTAGTCGCCCCAAACAGCAAGCTATATAAATTTGGTACCACATAAACAGTGGTATATAAATTTGAAAGCAAATAAATAAACAAGCAAACAAATGAACAAACTATGTCTTTATATATTTCCTCTCAAAGGCTACGTTCTGCCTCATGTTTTCTGCAATAATTACGAGTTTCTTGAGTTAAGTTTCAACTTGCTGCAATAATCTTTTCGTCTAACTTTTTTCTTTCTCTAAATGCAGCGGAGCCTGTCATTTCAAAAGGGAACAACTGTCTGGATGCTGCAAAAGCCTGTAACCTGAATGATACCTGCAAGAAATATCGATCGGCGTACATAACACCCTGTACCTACAGTGTGTCTAATGAAATCTGCAACAAGCGGAAGTGTCACAAGGCCCTAAGGCAGTTTTTTGACAAAGTTCCCCCCAAACATAGTTATGGAATGCTCTTCTGTTCCTGCCGAGATATTGCATGTACAGAAAGAAGACGACAGACTATTGTTCCTGCGTGTTCTTATGAGGACAGAGAGAAACCAAACTGCCTGAATTTACAAGATATTTGCAAGACGAATTACATCTGCAGGTAAGATAACACATGACACTTGGGTGATTAATGAGGTGGTGCAAGGAACTGCTGAAATTGCCAGAGCTAGAAAACAGTATTTTCATCAGGGAACAGAGCAATTGGGAATGAAAATTTGTATTCTTTAACAGAATAATAAAAACATCTAGTTACACTTGCATATCACTGAAATATCTATTATCCCTGGAAACACTCCCTCCCTCCCTCTCTCCCTCCCTCTCTCTCTCTCTCTCTCTCTCTCTCTCTCTCTCTCTCTCTCTGTGTGTGTGTGTGTTTGTATGCACACACAATATATTTCTAGCAAAAAAGAAAATGAAGTAGTCTAACCTTTCTAAACAATTCTACAACTCTAACTGTTCTTGGCATCTAAATCAACAACTTTTAATTAAGAAATATTGATGAGATGAAAAAATAATAAAGTAGTTGGTATAAGTATAATTAGTTTTTCCAAACAAATTGTGATTGGTTCACAGCTTGGCGTTGGTTCTGATATTTAAAGGAAGAAAAGGAAAGGTATTGAATAGACTGAAATGGTAAAAAAAGACAATTTCCAAGAGATGATACACATGACTCATTACACATGAACAAAAAAAATCAAAGAAATCTTGGTATTGTAGGAGATGAAATACTATTTTAAAAAAACACCAAGTGATGGGGTCAGTCCAACTGCAGATCATCCAAAATGATACAATCTTTTTTAAAACCCAGACTTAACTATAAATGCAAAATTCCATTTCCAACCAGTATGTAATTTTTATGTTGCAGTATTGCAGATTTTATAGGTTTATTTATTCATTCAATTTTTAAGACAACTCAGTTTGGATGGTTCACCAAAACATCAACAAGTTAGAACGTCAATAAACATGACATCAGTTGTTTTTTTAAACTAATTTGGCAACATTGTAATTTGGAAATTCAATTACATAGAATTAAGTTGAAACATTAAATAAATATGATAAATAAACAAACTTTTTGGTCTTCTACTAAAGAGGCCATTTCCTCATTAGTGATTTATACTGCCAAGCACTCACCATTATTTCAATATAATAAAAAAAGGTCATAACACAACTATAGTCATATTATGATATAAAGACTTTTTAAATCACTGGTGATATAATGGCCATTATGCCTGATTTTCACACATTTATTATCTAAATCATTTGAAGGGTCTGCATTTCTGTTATGTATAGTTCTTCTGATTAATACAGCTCTGAAATAATATTTCCAACTGTATGCTTCCTAGCTGTGTAGTTATTTTCATGAAACTGACAACTAGAATATTGGTCAATCAATTCTGTGATTGTTGAAAATAGGAAATCAAATGGTTAACCAAGATTGCCTCCTCTCTGAAACTACAGCATGCATTTCTTTTCAAATGCCATCATTACTCCACCTGCTATCTTCATTCATTTGAACATCCAACTTTCTAAATGCTATTTCATTTTCTCACTTTCCCTCATCTTTCTTGACTTTATGCCTTGCGTTCTCCATCATTGCACTTTCCAGCTCCTTGGTAAAAAAACCAATAACATTATTGCTATTTTTTGAAGCAGGAAGAATATGAAAATAGATTTTTGTGCAGATTACATATTACTGTTCTCTTTTCATTGTAGCTTCTGCTTGTAGGTTTTACCTTAGACAATTTGGCTGTTCAGGTAATTGTTTCATAGCTAGGTCACCTGTTCATCACTTGTTTGCTGTAATATTAAATAATGACTTGCATGTGCAAGTCATTATTTAATATTGCTTTATTTATATTGCAATAATATTGCTTTATTATTTAATAAAGCAAGTTATATCAAAATGGCTGATTACTGGACTTATAATGCTGACATATTTTGCAGGGAGACATTTTTGCACATAGACTGATAAATTCCACTCTTAATGGTTAGACAACTAGCAGATCAAAGTGTTTATTTACTATGCCTTGTTTGTTGGTTTTGTGCCTTTGAGTCAGTGTTGAATTTTGGCAGCTGTTGTTACTGTCTCTCTTAATTTTACTTGTAATTTGGGTTATCTGTCTGTTTTAAGAGCTGTTTGAAGCCACTGGAATCATTACTCTTTCTTGTCCTTTCTACATTTATTTCCTGCTTTCTTAATAATCAAAATTAAACCTGTACATCAAGAGTACTTTTCAAAAACAGTATTCTGCAGTGAATATAGATACCTTGCAATCCCATATTTGAATTTTTACATTGTCCCTGGAGTTGGCACACAATGTGAAAACTCTTTGTTAGCTTGAATTCTGGAAGCTATATTTTAAATAGGAGAGTATTAGTTTTCAGAAATATGGAAAAATGATACGTGAATTTATTGTAGAGGCAACATTATTTTGCTTATTCACTTCACAGGTCTTAACCTACAGATCATTTTCTCATCTTATGCCATTTCCTATCCATCAACTCTGATGTGAAGAGCTTCAATGCAGATTTTATTTTTAATCATATTTCTGTGGATTGAATTATTCTATTGATAGGAATATAATATCACCAATTTTCAATCATATCTTCTCTTATTTTGAGAAACTAATAATCAGTGCTGCTTATTGACACTGGCAATAAGCTTAATCCTGATCTTATAGTCTCGTTTAATGACGCAGAGACAATTTATTATGTGGTTCCTAAAAGCCTTTTCAGAACATTGATGACTAGGAAGAGAGTCAAGGTAGACAATTTAGCAAGCATGTGAACAGTGTTTGCCCATTTCAACATTGCATGAATATAAATTTGCTGGATTTACTCCATTGAATATACTGCGTTGAAAACAAGAATTAGATGGACTTGAATATAAAAATGGCTTCTTCTCCTTTTCATTTTGAAGCATGCACACTCAATTGAAAAGCATTATACAAGTAGTTCTCAACTTACAACAGTTCATTTAGTGACTGTTTGAAGTTACGACAGCACTGAAAAAAACTGATTTATGACTGTTTTTCACACTTATGAAATGTTGCAGCATTCCCATGGTCACATGATCAAAATTTGGATGCTTGGCAATTGGTTCACAACAATTGCAGTGATCTCCTTGTGTGACCGTCTGACAAGCAAAGCCAATGGGGAAGCCAAATTCACTTAACAACCAGGTTATTAATTTAACTACTGCAATGATTCACTTAAGAACTGTGGCAAGAAAAGTCGCAAAATGGGGCAAGACTCACTTAACAAATATCTCATTTAACAACATAATTTTTGTGGTCATAAGCTGAACACCTATTTGTATTTTCTCCTGGTGCTTCTATTTTTGTAGTGGTTTTTTTTTTACCGAAATCCTTTTTGACATTCTTTTGATTTACATTTATCTTTTGTTCAGTGCTGTAGATTGAAAGCATGACATGAACGTCCCAAAGGTGCTTTTTCAAGAGGCAACTGGACTTTCTTGTTTTTCTTTGAAGACGTTTCAAGAAGCGAAACATTTTCAAAGAAAAGTCCAGTTGCCTTTTGAAAAAGCACCTTTGGGACAACCATGACCTGGATGACTGAGAATCTCCATAGCCATTTATGACATGAAATTTTCACATGCATAACCTGTTACAATAAATGAAGAGAGCAGGGCACAGTCACCTAATAAGAGTGATGGGTAGTATAAAATTTAATAAATAAATAAAATCCCAAAACATTGGTGATTTTGCATGTTACTTTTGGTTTTTTTAGAAGAAATGTCAGGAGAAAAGAAAACAGATAATGGAAAGAAAGGCCACCAATTAAATGAGACCTGATTGGATTCTCCCTATTAGTCCTGCATATAGGAAATGTTCATTTGATCTATGTTTCATTAATGATAGGAAATGTGGTGATTTACTATCTTGCTTATCTAACTTTATTTATATATTGGATGTTTGCTTGGAATATAATGGGAGGACGCTTAGAACAAGTTATGAAAAGTTTCATTACTTGGATCAGATAAAGAGACTTTTAAGACTATAGTTTCAGTTTCAGTTTTTTTTGATTTGTATACCTCCCTACTCCCGAAGGACTCAGGGCGGTGAACAGCCAACAATAAAATACATAGATACACAAAATTTAAAAACCCAATAAAATCAAATTAAATTATTTGGCCCAGACAAATTAAAACACCCCGATAATTTAAAAAACAGATTAAAATTTAAATATTTAAAAAGGGAAGAGATTAGGCCAAGCCCGCTTGATGGAATAAAAAGGTCTTCACAGCACGGCGGAAGGAGCGCAGATCCGGGATCCTCCGTATCTCCGGGGAGAGCTCATTCCAGATAGTAGGTGCCCCCACAGAGAAGGCTCTCCCCCTGGGGGCCGCCAGTCGACACTGTTTGGCTGACGGCACCCGGAGGAGTCCCTCTCTATGAGAGCGTACTGGCCGGTGGGAGGCTATTGGTGGTAGTAGGCGGTCCCGTAGATAACCAGGTCCTAAGCCATGGAGCGCTTTAAAGGTGGTAACCAAAACCTTGAAGCGCACCCGGAAGACCACCGGGAGCCTGTGCAGCTCGCGCAGGAGAGGTGTTACATGGGAGCGCCATGTCGCTCCCATTACCACCCGCGCGGCCGCACTCTGCGCCAGTTGGAGCTTCCGGGTGCTCCTCAAGGGGAGCCCCATGTAGAGAGCATTACAATAGTCCAGGCGGGAGGTGACGAGGGCATGAGTGACCGTGCGTAATGAGTCCCGATCCAGAAAGGGACGCAACTGGCGAATCAGGCGAACCTGATAAAAAATACTCCCGGTCACGGCCGTCAAATGCTCTTCTAAAGACAGCTGTGAGTCCAGGAGGACGCCCAAGTTGCGAGCCCTCTCCGTGGGGGCCAATGATTCGCCCCCAATAGTCAGTGATGGCGTCAACTGACTATATCGGGATGTCGGAAACCACAGCCACTAGGTCTTGGATGGGTTGAGCCTGAGCCTATTCCTCCCCATCCAGATCCGTACGGCCTCCAGGCACCGGGACATCACTTCAAAGGCATCGTTGGGGTGATCCGGGGTGGAGATGTACAGCTGAGTGTCATCAGCGTACTGATGGTACTCCACCCCGAAACCACGGATGATCTCGCCCAGCGGCTCTGTGTTATTAGCCAAAAATCCCCTTTGTAGGCTGTGTGTTTAGATAACTCTTTTTGCTTCTTTAATTTATTATTTAAAGACTATTGCCTTTGCTCTTCAGCCACAAGACTCCAACAGCTACTATGGTAACAAATAAATAGGTAAACAATGCAAAAGGCATGAAAAATAAGGAGAAGGAAGCAGAGGGGGAAAAGAAACAAACAAATTGCACTGATCATGTTATCTAGTTGGGTAATGAAATGTCTACAAGCAAAGCCCCTTCCCCCACACCAACTCAGAGACCATGAAGGATTCCACAGAATACTCACTGATTGCAGTCCAGTGTAATGGTTTCCCTCAATAATAATTGATAGCAAAAAGAGCCTGATGCTTTTTAGCATAACTTTTGGTGACCTTGTTTTTCTTCATTTGCTCTGCTCAAGTTTATCTGTATTCATTAACTACCTTTGCTACCTTTTCCCCCCTCCTCAGAAAGGTTAGGAAAATGCTTCCAGTGTCCCAGTGCTGTGATATAAAAATGCTAGGTCTGTTAAGACATTGCAGGGAATAAATGAAAATAATTATGTCCAATGGCCTCTAGGCACTTCTTCTGGACATTGAGAGTTGTGTTTAATTTTGTTTTCTAATTGAAGGAAATAAATCAACCGAAGAGCATGTATGGTAACTTCTGGGATTCCCCCCATCTTTAGGAAGGATCATTATTTGTATAGATGCTTCACATATTAAAACAATAAATAGAACAATTTACACTTGGAATACATAAAGCCCATTGTTGAAATCCCAGAGTTCTTTCGCTGGCTGTCTGTGTGCTTCCAGTGTCCATTAAGAGAAAATGGATTGAAAAATGCTGACATGCAAACAGTCTCCTAGCTTATCTTCCTTTAGCCTTTCACTGACATGTTTTACTTAGAGATCACACAGACACACACTGTAAAAGACTATCTTTTAAAAATGTGGGTCACAAAGGAACTACTGCAGGAACAAAAAGTATGGTAGTCGAGTAGTCCTTGCATTCTGTTATTCCTTTGTCATAATATCCCAGATAAATATTGATATCTACCAATGAGAACTGGAAGCACGATCTTGTTAAAGCAAAATAAAAACTTACCCCAAAAAATGACATATTCTTTGAAAAATAGTGCCAATTGGCTGAAATTTTACAGTCACTAAATTAAAAAATGCAAGAAATGCGGTAGTACAAATGAGATTCCTTTTCTTACAGTTAGTAAAGTTTTTCATCGATTTTGTTCTTAAGCTTATTACAGACCTGGATGTTCCATGTGATTAAATTCTCTTGTTTGACTTGAGTTTATTGCACTTAGGAATGCCTCATGATTGATTTATATGTGAAACTACTTTGTGTGCTGGGAACTGTGTGCCACAGTTATATCTTGGCTCCTCTTGTTGATTTCTTTATTTCACTTTGAATTAGGACGTTGTACTACTATTGTTATTTTTGGGGGGCAGATATTATTTATTGTCATTGTATAGAAGAGTTTATGCTTCTGAAGGCCTCAGGTTTATTCACTATGTACTACCTTTAGTAGTGAGTACCAAATTAACTTCAATAAAGTCTTCCCTGAATCTCAGTAGATATCCAGAGATAATTATACAATGGCTTTTATGGAATCCAGTGACTTTTACAGGAATGAATATCCAGTAGGTAGATTCACAAAGTTTATGCACATCCTTGTTTTTCTATAGTAAACCTACCCTGTTTTCCTGAAAATAAGACCTCCCTCCCTGGATAATAAGTCCAATCGGGCTTTTGAGCCCATGTGCTAAAATAACCCCCCCGAAAAGTAAGCCCTCCCTGAAAATAAGCCCTCCCCGAAAATATTTAAATGCATGCCCACCATTTCCTCTGGTTAGGGTTAGAGAGACAGAGTTGGAAATCAGGTAAGATGGCAAGAGGAGCCCATGCGCCCCAAAATAATAAGACCTCCTCGAAAATAAGGCCAAGCGTTTATTTCAGGGTTCAAAAAAATATAAGACAGATATTCTGCTCTACTCTACTCTACTCTATTCTATTCTATATGCATGCCCTATTTACTAGTTCTGCTGTCTGTCTATCTATACATCATGCATTAAGCATGACAGTCACAAACCTTTTTTCCCATAATCCTAATGAACAATGAACAAATTTATCACTTTTAGCAATATTTCTCTATTTGCAAGCATATCATGTAAGAATGTTTTGATTCATTGAATGAGAAATAAGTCATTTGTATGTTTTCTTCTTCCTTAATATGTTGGTCTCTTATCTCAAAATCTCATTATATACAGAAGCATAGAAGTGAGACTTGTCTGCCATGACCCTGCAAGTTTTGTATATGTTCAATTTTTCAGACACCCACTAGTTTCAACTTAGTTCTTAAAAGCTTGGGGCTTAATGCTCTGAGCACACACTTAACTGATATTCCTTCATTTTATTCTTCCCATGACCCCATTTCTTTTCCTTTTTGCATTATATTTCTTAGCATATGCACCTGCAGTCAACCACTGCCATATCTTTTCAGTTATAGATAAAAATTTAAGACACAACCATTACAACATGCTCGATTCAAAATATTCAATAATTCCCACATCTAGGATGATATTTTAGCATCATACCGTTTTTGTCTTTAATTAAGGAAAACTGAATAGGTTTCTTCTTCTTTCTTCTTTTATATTCTGAGCTAAAGTTTATTTTTAACCTTGTGGTTAAAAAAAATGAATCGGCCATTTAACTGGCATAGTTCCTTAATTATGGCTCGATTCTTCATCGTGATCCTGGTGCATCACACATATGGCTTTTCTGCTATGGCATCTGCAGGATTTTGCTGCTTTGATCAGAATGGATGAAAGCAGTGGTGCAGGGCAGCACCATAAGCTCTTTTTCATCAGTCTGAATCTTCTACGCACCCTCCTTAGGTTTCGTGCTTGCATACAATATGCTATCAGATAAGATTCTAGCCAAGAAGGCTCATTATTTAGTCCAAAGGTTTCATTTTTCTCTCAAGCCTGTCTAGTTGCCACATATCTTCCTGCAATATTGCACGAGTTCAGTTTTCTCCCCCATTATTTTTTTCCCTACATCAGGGATATCAAACTCAATTTCATTGAGGGCAACATCAGGACTGTGGTTGACCTTGGGGGACTGGCGGGCATGGCCGACTGGGTGGGCATGGCCAGTTTGATGCCACTCACTGTGCAGAGCTGACTGGATGGATATGGCCAACTGGCTGGGCATAGCCAGCTTGACGCCATTCTCCAAACTGCTGGCATGTTTCCTCTTCGCACTGGGTAGAATAGGCCGAAGCCGCATTGGGTAGACTGGGCTGAAGGCACATTGGGTAGGCCAGGCTGCAATGACGCAGGCCGGACCCTTATATTTTCCAGGAGCGCCCTGCAGGCTGGAATGTTCCAAGTAACACCCCCAACCAAATAAGATTTCAAGGTCAGCAGTTCCTCAAAGATAGCAATAACAATAGCACTTAGATTTATACACCGCTTCATAGTGCTTTACAGCTCTCTCTAAGTGGTTTGCAGAGTCAGCATATTGTCCCCAACAATCTGGATCCTCATTTTACCCACCTCGTAAGGATGGAAGGCTGAGTCAACCTTGAGCCTTGTGAGATTCGATCTGCTAAACTGCTGGCAGCTGGTGAACAGCAGAAGTAGCCTGCAGTACTGGACTCTAACCACTGCGCCATCGCGGCTCTTGGTCCATTTTATTAGAGATGTCATTCCCACATCTGGGAAATCCCAAAACTGAAAGCTCCTGAGTTTTTGCCACCTAAAGGAAAGTGAAAGTCCCTTTCCCTGCACCCACATGTCCGTCACATAGTCCAATCAATCCACTCTCCCAACTTGAGATGCTTCCCAGTCATGCCACTCCAGGTACAGGCTGAACGTCCTTGACTGTCAGAGAAAAGAATGTTGTTATGGCTAATTAATTCTACCAACTACATGCAACCCCCCTCCCACTTTCCCACAGCACTAAATGTGGCAGCTCTGGAGATCCAAAGAAAAGATGGCCTCCAGGCCGACACGGAACTGACCACATTGTGGGCCACATCCAGCCCACGGGCCTTGTGTTTGATACCCCTGTCTTACATCATTGCATTCTCACATTTCTTCTCCTTCAAATGTGAGCAAACAAAACTAAAATGTTGTTTGTTCCACTGTTTGCTTGGATCCATTGTTGTTGGTTTTCTTTTTTTCTCAGAAGATGGTCTTATTGTTAGTGCCTTTATAGACTTCCAAGAGACCACAAAATAGGTGCATAGGTACCAGAGTCTCTGCTCTCCTTTGGGGGAAGGCACTATATGTGGTCCTTGTTTAATAACTACTCATACAGTGATCGTTCAAACTTACAACAGTACTGAATGAGTAATAGTTATGACTGGACCTCATAGTTAAAAAGCATTGCAGTGTCTTCACAATTACGGGATTGTGATTTGCAAACTTTCCTGATGCTTCCCACAAGCAAAGTCAGTGGAACAAATGAAGTTGGAAGTCATGGTCACATACTGTAAAGGTCTTCTCTTAACAATCCACAGAATCCTCACTTAATGGAACTTCTGGAACTGGCAGTTCTAACTTTGGTGGGATTTTTTTTAATTTACAACCATATCGCTTAATGTTGGAGTTTCTGAACCCAATTAGCATTGTTAAACAGGGACTACTGTATCTATATAATAACTGAACATTTAAATTGAATTAATGTTGCCTCTGTTTAGTCATAGCCAACCTTGATTGTGACCCAGATAACAGGTCACACAACAGTACCAGACAATAGACTACCCATTACCCCATTTGACATCCAACAAGCAGCAGGTACTTGTTTGCCATCTTCAGAATGTCATCTTCATCATTAATGCAGTACCATTAAGAATAATTATTCTTAAAATGGGAAAAAAAATCAGAGCAAGTCTGATATCACTTTGTCTAGCTAACAGATTTTATTAAAAATAGGATATCTTTTTTTGTCAGCTCTTCTGTTAAAAGACAAGTAAGAAGAATAAATGACCAATTAGGCTTTTATAGGAAACTGCAGGTCCATCAAATCAACCAATGTTATCCATCAGAAAGCAATAAATACAGGTTAGAATCAGAAGATTGTTAGTTGGTTATTTAATGTATCTATATTTATATTTATCTTACCTCATGGATGCCATGTTTAAAGAATATCACTTGCAGAAGCCTATAACTAAACATCTAAAAAGTAAAACAACAACTAGAAATTGTGTAGTGTAATAAACCTTTGAAGAGAACAGCAAAATTACCCAGTATCTCTAAAAAATAAAAATGTAATTAAAATATATTCCCATTTTGTTCTCCACAGCTGCTGTACACATAATGGTCAAAGAAAAGCTTGGCAGCAATTTACTTAGAAGTAGCCAAAAATATTATTTTTCTTGGCTTGTTTCAGAATCCAGATGTATTTTTCTACTGAAATAATCACACTCCTTAAAGATAAGTCTCTACAGGTATCAGGATATAGTAATGTCACATAAGGTACTTTCCCTTCCTTGCAAACAAACGAACGAACAAAAACCCACTTCCAAAATCAAAATAATGAAATAACTTTCAAAATGCAGAATTTAAATATTGCTTTTTCAAAGAAAATAGCGATGTATTTTATCATGCTACTTCAGTCATCTTATGCAAATGTTCTTTCTAGATGTTATTGGCATGGATCTCCTGCAAATATAAAGTACAAGCAGGTGCACAGTGTGAATCTGAAAAGCCTTCCATGAAAATCCCAGAGGAAAACCATTCCAAAATGAAGTAGACTCATAGATTTGTACATATAAATATCAGTTGCAGTATCATTTTGAAAATGGATAAATTTCCTAGTTGTGACAGTTCATTGATCGTCATCCATAAGGATGCAAATTGACATTGGCTGGCTATGGGAAACACAATATAGCCCTATTCCAGAGCTCTGTGGAAGCTTTGATGTGCTCCTTAAGCTTCCATGCAATAAGCTTTTCCAGTTGCATCATTACTGGGAGAATTTCATATTCAAGAGTTTCTCTGAAACTCTTTTATAGAAATATAGAAATCTTTTTTTTCCTCACACCAAAAGTGTGGTCTTAGAAGCCACATTCATAATCTTACTAACCACATACTGAATCCAGTCATAATTAGCAAAAGGCAAAGAAACACAACTGAATTCTTTCAGGGCCGATAATAGAAAAACTCTGATATATACATAATGCTTACATTTTTATTTTATTTATTAAATTTATTAAAACCCATCTCATTTCAAAGCAACTATGACAGCTTACAGCATTAAAATCATTAAAATCATAAAAGATAAAATATTTTTAAAAGAATAAAAATGGAAATTACAATCATAAATAGAACTATAGTTAAATGATGGGGAGGGAAAGAGCGGGATGTGCAGAGAAAGAGGTGGAATTCTCTCTTAATTCATCAACCACCTCTAGTGCGATGCTCCTCTGTTTAGACCACAAGCTATCTGGCAGAACCAGGTCTTCAGGCCCTTATGGAAGGTTGGAAGGATGTGAGTTGATCTCACCTCAGGAGATAAGATTTCCAAAGGGCAGGAGCCACAGCAGAAAAGGCCTTTCTGCTGGACCGCATCAGCCAGAATTCCTAGACTGGTGGGACCCACAGCACCCCTCCTCTGCCAGTGCAGAGACAGGCCAGTGCAAATGGGATAAGATGGGGCCTCAAGTAAACTGAACTTTGTCATGCATGGCTTTAAAGGTAACCAACATCTTGAATTGCAGCTGAAAGCAAATTGGCAGCCAGTGCAGGTTGCAGAACAACGTTGTAACATAGGCTACCCTAGAGGTTTCAAGAACTGCCCATGCTGCCACACCTTGCACCAGTTGAAGTTTCTGAATGCTCTCCATGTAGAGTGCATTGCAGTAGTTCAGACACAAGATGACCAGGGCTTGAATGACTGGATGCAGGAAATTTCCTGCGGTCTTTCCTGATATAGGAAAGACCGCAGTGGACATAACACAAAGTTGTGCAATGGCTCTCCTAGCAATGACTGTCAACTTCTCTTTGAGCGGAAGTCACAAATCCAGGGAAATCCCTAAATTGTAGACCTGGTCTGTCTGGTAGTCCAATCCCATCCACACCTAGGTTAATTAAAGTCCAGGATCTTGAAATTCCATGCACCCAAAGCCGTTTAGTCTTGCCAGAGTTCAGCCGAAGCCTATTGCCCCCTACCTCAGATTACATTCTGGATAATTTGCCCTTTATTTACTATGTACACAAGCCTTATGGATGCACACAAATCAAAAAAACATTTACGTATTGAACTGTTTGATCCAGATTGAAAAATGGTTTCAGATTAAACGTCAAATGTGTGATCGATCTAACAATAAACACAGTTCTTTTACTTTTATAAGTGACTGATTGATTTATAATTGAAAATTTTCAATTTGTAATTGAAAGAATAGAGTGGGGAAAAGAAAAGACACAGGCAAATTAGTGATGAAAATTTACAGTTTATCCAATTCATTCACTGGAATCTTTCAAGAACAGACTGGACTGCCATCTGTCAAAAATGGTGTAGTGGGTTTGGACTAGATGACCTTCAAGGTCCCTTCCAACTCTATTAATCTGTAATCTTGTTATTGCCTAAAAAATAAAACCTTGATCATTCAAATTGGAAATATTAACTTCTACATTACCTGTAAGGTCAAACAAAGAGGATATACATCCTTAGTACATTATAAAGTCTATATAAGTTATTAATTTTGTAGATCAAAGAATATTACCCCAACTCTAAGGTTCATGCATTTTTGAAACATTATACATACATACACATACATACATATATCTGTGTGTGTTTCCCCAAAAATACAACATGTCCTGAAAATAAGGCCTAGCCTTATTTTTGGGGTGGGTGTAAATATATGCCCTCCCCAAATTTAAGCCCTAGTGAAAGGTGAGCGTGGGCGGCACAGGAGGCAGCCCTTCCCTTCCCTGGTCACCTTATGGAAGCTTAGCACCTTAATTACGGCCTGGGATCAGCTGAGCCAGCAAGGGCCGGGAGTTGCCTCTCTGTCTCTCTGCAGAGGCCTCCCAGTGCAATGCTCTGCCACCGCTTCGGAGCAAACCTCCACTTTCCCTGTGCAGGATTGCAAGGCTGAAGCCTTCAGAAGGAGCATTTTTGGGATGTGTGTCTGCAGAGCTCCCCAAGGATAAAACAATCGGCAAGGAAATGAGGGGGGGGCGAAATTTTCCTGCTGATTGGAGCAAGGCAAAGCTCCAGCCTTGCAATCCTCTCCAGGGAAGGCAGAGGTTTGGTCCGAAGCTGTGGCAGAGCATTGCACTGGGAGGCCTCCACAGAGAGACAGAATAGAGGCAGGTCCCGGCCCATGCTGGCTCAGCTGTTGGAAGCTCCCATTTGGGGTGCGATCGAACCTCCAACCCCAATGGACCAGGTGGGCGCAAGCTCCCCCAACCCAGAAAGTGGAAGGAGCTGTTGCGGGGGCTATGGGAAGTTCTGAGAGTTGAAATCCACAAGTCTTTAAATGGCCAAGAGGCCTCTTCGCCCTCTTGGCAGCGCTGAGCTTGGCAGCGCTGCGGGACTGCTCCTGTGTGGCCAGGTTGAATCATCCCAGATTAAAAACCTCAGAAAATGTCCTGAGCGCCACCAGTCTGCCAGGCCCCTTTAGGAGCGGCTGTCTATGTCGCCTTGCCTGCTGCCACCTTTGGGCTTCTGAGTGCCATCCTGCACACCTATTCAGTGCTGCAGACACCGGGCTTTCCATACATCTACGCTGAGCCCAAGGGTCTTCGGACCCTGGCAGGCACTACAGCTCTCTTACCAGCTGTGCGAGGTGGCACAGGCAGCACGGCTCCACCCACGACACCAGCAGCATGGAGCCTGCTGCAGCCAAGAAGTGTCCCAGCAGCAGCCGGGCCAGCAGGCAGGGTGGGTAAGAAGCTTCCGGCCAGCCAGACACTGAAGCTCTGCCACTGCCGCTGAGAGTGGGGAGGAGAAAGAGAGATCTCCTTTCTGGCTATAGTGGAGCCAAAGAGTCTAAAGAGGGCCAGGTGTGGGGGGAGGGCCAGGTGAGGGGGGGAGGGCCAGGTGAGAGGTGAGTGAGAGCGAAGGAGAGGAGCGGTGGGAAAGTTTTTGCGGGCGCAGCACATGGCTCTGCCTTCCGTCTTCCTGGCTGGGCTCCACAGCTGAAGAGCAATGGAGCAAACTGTGCACAGATTTTTGCCCGTCCCCTTCTGGGCACGGTACTAATGCTTGTTGGGCCCCTTCCTGAAGCTGGCAGCTCCGTGGCCAGCCACTTTGCTTTTTCCCCATGGGGCGCTTGCGGCAGGCACTGACAGCAGGTGGACGCAAAAGCAATCCCAACTCACTGCCCACTCTGTCTCTCGGCTTGCCTGCAGCCGTGCCGAACAAGCAACACCACAGAGTCTGGATTACCTGCCTCCCACATGCCTCTGCCTCCGTCTGCTGCAGGTACGACCGCGCAAGCCTCCTGCAAGGCAGCTGTGATTGCTTCTTTCCCTCGCCCCCATCTCTTTCTCTTCCATTTCTGCTTCTGGGGAACAGACAGCATGACGGAGAGAACAGGGCCAGTGGTAGCACTTTAAAAAAGTAAGAACTCCTTGAAAATAAGCCCAACTACTTATTTTGAAGCCCAAAAGAAAATAAAACCCTGTCTTATTTTCGGAGAAACACAGTATATATAAGAGCCGCGGTGGCGCAGTGGTTAGAGTGCAGTACTGCAGGCTACTTCTGCTGTTCACTGGCTGCCAGCAGTTTGGCAGATCAAATCTTATCAGGCTCAAGGTTGACTCAGCCTTCCATCCTTCCAAAGTTATATTTTTATATAACTTATATAACACAATATTATTTATATAAAATTATATAACTTTATATAACACAAAGAATGACACCAGACCCACACTCACAAGAGCCACACAGGATGTAACCACCACACATCCACACAGAAAGCAGACTCAAACCCACACTGATGATGAGGCACGACCACAGACCAGAAGCCAGACCACAGCTGCATCATTAGCCACTTTAAACCCCTCCAATCCATACATGAAGCAGACTGACAGCCACCATGAAGAGGTGGCACGGCCACGAACATGAAGCCAAACAACAGCAACACAGCTCACCAGCTCAAATCCCCCTGCTACTTAGATTAACCTGAGCACAACCAAGCCCCCACCTAAACAGAACACATACCCATCCAATCAGAGCACAGCCAACCCCCCATCCAATCAGAGCACAGCCAAACCCCCCACCAATCAGAACACACCTCTACTCAATCAGAACACAGCCAAGCTCCCACCCAATCAGTTCACACCCCCACTGGCAGTTAAAAGGAAGAAACAGCTGCAATCACACCCATTGCTCCTAGAAGCACAAAGCCGAAAACACCAGCCTGAAGATGACGAATGACACTTCGTCGAAATGTTGCCAAGACACGTCCAATTTTATGCGGGAGAAAACCTGAATAACCAAAGACCTATATATATATATGTGTGTGTGTGTGTGTGTGTGTGTGTATAGTTGATATTTCGGGTTTCTTCCCGTGTAATTGTGGATATATCCCTAAAAGGGTAGAAGCGACGTTTCGACAGAATCCCATCTGCCATCATCAGGCTTATGTCAGCAGTCATTTTGTACTAACTGCCATTGGTATTTCAAATCTGGTGCTGGTATTCTGGGATGGCTCCACCTTTTCATTCTGATTGGTTGGGAGTCCCAGTATGTGTTTATTGGCTTGGCTTCGGGTGTATGGTCGGTTTTTCTCCACTAGGTGGCAGGGCTTCATCTTTGTGGCTGGTTTGAATATGATTTGGTTGGGATTTTTTTGATTAATGTTTGGTTTATGTTTTATATATGGTGTTAAGATTCATCTATCTATGAGAGCAGGTTTCCAAATAGTAGGCAGACGTGAAGTGTCATCCCGTTTATTCATGCAATATGATCTTTTTTCCATTTCTATTGCTTCTCTGATTATCCTGCCATTGAGATGTTCTATTTTTGCAACTGTTTTTGTTTTATTAAAATTAATGTTGTGTCCTGTTGTATTTATATGTTAAACTAATGATGATGTGTGTTCTTGTTTTTGTATTGAGTTTTTGTGTTCCTCGATGCGCACACTCATTCTTCTGTTGGTCTGTCAAATGTATGTTGATAGGCAGGAAGCACATGGGATTTCGTATATGCCTTGATCTTCTAATTCTATTTTGTCTTTGGGGTTTCTGAGAATGGACGATATCTTTCTATCTGTGAAAAATACGGTTTTGATGTTGTGTTTATGTAGTACTTTGCTAATTTTGTCTGTTGTTCCCCTTATATAGGGCAAGATGGCTTTCCCATTGTTTTGTTCCTCTTGTTGTTTTTTATTATGTCTTGGTGTTGTATGTTTGATCATATTGATGACTTTATTTCTACAGAACCCATTTGATGTCAGTACATTAGTTAGTGTATATAATTCTGTTTGTAAATGTGCTTCATCAGCCAGACGTTTAGTTCTTGTGGTTAATGTTTTGGCAACAGAGTTTATTTGTGCTGGATGGTGGTGTGATTTGGCATTGAGATAGCGGTTCGTATGTGTCTTCTTTTGATAGATGGTATGTCCTAAGGTGCCATCAGATTTTTTATAAATTAATACATCGAGGAAAGGTAACTGGTTTTCTGATTCTATCTCCATGGTGAACTTTATTTTGGGATGGAGGCTGTTCAAATATACTAAGAAGTTTTCCAATTTGTCTCTTCCATGTGGCCAGATCACAAAGGTGTCATCAACGTATCTGAGCCATAATTTTGGTTTGTTAACAGTTTTTTCTAAGGCATTGGATTCGAATTCTTCCATGAAAAGATTAGCGATGACTGGTGATAATGGTGATCCCATTGGTGCACCTTCTACTTGTTTATATCTTTGTCCTCTGTGTATGAAATATGTGTTGGATAAACAATGTTCTGTTAAGTTTGTGATATGTTTTGATAGTTGATATTTGTTTTTAATTGATGACAGGGCTTCTTTGACAGGTATTTGTGTGAATAGTGATACAATATCAAAGCTTACAAGAAGGTCACTTTCTTTTATGTGTTGCTTTTTTATTATTTGTATGAAATGGTATGAGTTCTGTACATATGAAGCAGCAGATTCTGCATAAGGTTGAAGATGTTTTGCTAAATATCTAGCTAGATTTTGTAAAGGTGAGCCTATGGAACTTACTATGGGTCTGAGAGGTATTCCATCTTTGTGTATTTTTGGGAGGCCATACAGTTTTGGGCATTTTGAAGATTTTTCTCTGGGAATAATTTTTTGTTGGATTTCTTTACTTATAGTACTTGATTTTATCTTTATCTTCGTTGTTTTTTCTAGATATGTTGTTGGGTCTGTGTTTATGGGTTTATATGTGGCGTCTTGAAGTAAGTCAGACAGTTTCTTTTCATAGTCCACTGTGTTCATTACTACTGTTGCATTGCCTTTATCTGCTGGTAATATCATTATGCTATTATCGTTTTTTAAAACTTTCAGTGCTTTTTGTTCTTCTTTTGATAAGTTGCTTTTAGGTGGTTTACTAATACATAGAATGTTGGTGACGTCATGTCTGACTTTATCAGCATCGTCAGCACTGAGTTTCTTTAGGCTGGTTTCAACTTCACATATGATGGTTTCTATTGGAATTTTATTGGGTGCCACTGCAAAATTAAAGCCCAATATAGTACAAAATGACTGCTGACATAAGCCTGATGATGGCAGATGGGATTCTGTCGAAACGTCGCTTCTACCCTTTTAGGGATATATCCACAATTACACGGGAAGAAACCCGAAATATCAACTATACACACATACATACCCGTGAAAACTTACATAAACATATATATATATATATATATATATATATATATATATATATATATATATATATATATATATATATATATGTCTTTTTCTGGCTAGAAAGAACATATATATATATATATATATATATATATATTTCATTTGATGCCATCTGATGAATAAATCTACAACTGTGTCCTACAGATTCTTACTGAAAATGTGAGCTTTCATGTGTGAAGCTCTTTCATTACCTTATTTTGAAAGACTCCCATTTTCAAGTTATTGGAGCATTTACAGTGTGCCAAGAATGTAGAGTCAGGCCAAGAGGTTTTCTTGTAGAACATTCTCTTTCATGAACCCATATTTGATCTCATTGATTTGTTCTTCCCTGGATTTTATGTGTGCCATAAGGAAAGAAAAGGGGATATAGACATTTAGTAACAGTGTCCTAGTAACAGTTTTTGATTAAATGGTGGAGTCTAGTCAGTGCGCATGAGAAAGAAATGTGACCATATCCCCATAAATTAAGGAAAGTGCAGTAAGAAAAAGAAAAAGTTATCTTTGTAGGCTTGTATCACCTTCTACAGTTTTTATTCTATACTTCTCCATTTTCTGGGGGAGTTGATGGACATTGTCATCCTATGCAATGAGAGACATCCCTTTTCACAAAACCAACATTGCCTTGCAAGATTTAAACCCAGCTGATGAATTATCTGAGATTTTAGATCTCTTATGAGTATGGAGGTGTGTTGGCTTGTTCAAGTATCATATTAAGGATTTGGTATGAGGTGTAGAAATGTCTGCTTGCTCCTGTAAATACCAACAACTTCGGGAAAAATAAAGATGTATCAACCAAGGAAGAGTTCTCATTCTGACTCAGATAATGGAGTGATCTGATTCACTGTTGTCAACACTGATTGGCCACAGTTGTCTTCTGTTGAATCTAGGTCCTTTTCATGAGAATCATGTGCTGTCTCCTTGACTTATAGCTTTGTTTACAAATAGAGTTCTGTGGGATTATATATAGTGTCACAGTTCTGGAGGTTAGGCAATTTCTTTGGCAGTTGCTTAATATATGAGAGTTGGTTCCATATATTTTGCCTGATATATTTGTGGTGGCTCTAGAATAACTTGTGTCCAGAACAAAAAGCTTCTCTATTTACTTCCCATGGCCTCTTGAAACTTTTTTTTTCTTTTTTGGTCTTGACATGCTATGTGACTTTTTTGGTCACTGGATGCCTCTGGCAAAATCACATTCTTCTTTACCCATCTACCCTTGTTTTGAGGAACCCTTCCTATATACCTCATATTGAGCTTTCAAAGGAAAGATGAGACATAAAAAAATAATTCCCTTTACTCTATCATATCTGCAGAGATAGTTCATTAAAACCTGCTGCTCTTTGAAAAAAATCAGTTTGATTTTATTTTATTGCCAATCTCCAAACTCAAAAATGAAGCAAATAGCCAAGCATTTCTTGTTTTTATTTATAATTGCTCATATAGTAAGAATTGTTTTTGAGCTATATATGAAAAAGAAATATAAAGATAAAAGATTTAAATATAAAATAGTATTTCCCATTTGCTTAAATCTCCTATTGTTGTTTTGATGAAAGTCATGAAAACCCAAAGACGGATAACGGCATTGTTAACAATAGCAATAATTTAGACTTATATACCACTTTACAGTGCTTTACAGCCCTCTATAAGCAGTTTACAGAGTCAGCCTATTGTCCCCAACAATTTGGGTCCTTATTTTATCCACCTCGGAAGGATGGAAGGCTGAGTCCACCTTGAGCCTGGTGAGATTCAAACTGCCAAATTGCAGGCAGTCAGCAGAAGTAGCCTGCAGTACTGCACTCTAGCCATTGCACCACCATGGGTCATGGTGTTCTGATGGAGTTCTTTCAGAAGGAAGAGAAAAGACAGGCAAGAAGGCTACAAATATAATCCCTAGGAATTTCATATCTTCATTCCTTGTAATATTTTCTCACACAGTTTGGGATCCCTGTTGTCCCCAAAATAAGACATCCTCTGATAATAAGCCCAATCGGGCTTTTGAGCGCATGGCAATAAGGCCAAGCGCTTATTTCAAAAAATATAAGACAGGGTCAGGGTCTTATTTTCGGGGAAACACAGTAGGAAGTAGACAAAACAGGTTTTTTGTGAAACTGTTCAGAAAATTTTACATTTTGCTTCGTAATCTAGAAGTTCTTAAAACCAAAATTGCTGAAAATGTAACCATTCAGCTCTGCAAATACGGCTTCACAAAGTAATTTGGCCAGCTTAAATTATTTTCTGAGTTTATCATAAACCTTATAGCTTTGCTGATTTTAACTCAGTTGAGCTATCTTAAACCCAATTAAGTCTTCTTGTAGACAATGGCACTGTTTTGGATAAGTTAAATGACCACTATACAAAATGTTAAATGGCATTACTGGCTCATTGCACTTTCCCTTTTCAAGGAAACATGGCAGTCTAAAAGAGCAGTATCCTTCATACCAGTGGTTAGTATCTGGGTGTATCTTGAGATAAACAGTTTAGCTAATTTCAAACTCTAATTGGTTTACATGCTCAAGCGATTAAACAAAGGCCACAGAAGCAAGCTGAAAGCAAGATAAAGAGACCCCAGTTAATTAGATTCTGTTCTTTCATTGTAGAGCACTTTGATCATTATCTTTCTGATTCCGAGCTAAGTGAAATCCAGAATTTACTGCAAGTTCACAGTGACCTGTAAGGCTGCTCTAGGACAGCAATCTGAAAGTAGCTTCATGATATTGAACAAAGATGCCTAACTTTATTTTGTGGAATTCTCATATCCACATAAAGAAAGAAGAAATCAGATTATTGTTTTCTGTATGAAAGGTAGTTTTTCCATGTAACATCCCAAGACTAAATCTTTAATATCTCCAGGTAGGGTTGGAGATAACTCCTGTTTTAGTAGGGTCATAGGCCTACATGATATAAAAAAGTGTACTATGAGTTTCTCTAACTGAACTTCTCTGAGTTTGCTTTTGTTTTGTCCATTCATATGATGAACCAAGCATCTCATGCAACACTAACAGTAATAATGTTCAGCTGTGTAGCTGTGGAAATGTAGGAATCTGAGGAATGGACATTATTGTCCATTTTGACTGATGTGTGTGTAAAACTAATAAATTTTTGTTAAAAAATATTGGGGATTTTACTCTTTGTATAACACTTCATTGAAGATCTAAGTAACTCAAAATAGGACATGATATTTTTGTTCTTCAACAGAAGAAAGATGTTTATTTGCATACAGAAGAAAGTTAACCATTTATATTTCTGTTGCATTTGCTTTATCATATTTATGTTTGAGTTAAAATAGCACAGTGTCTCTAGATTTTTAAATGGAAAGTTATGAATAATTGTGTTCTGTAAAGCTGAGTTCTCTAAGACTTTGAAGCAAGTGACATTAAATAAATTTCATAATGCATTGATTTCATAATTTTACAGGTGTTGAACATTTAGAAGTGATTTTCTTTGTGAGTATATATTTATGTTTATATGCCATTTTTAATTTTAGATTCCAGACGCTTACATCCATGCATTCTAAAACCTCTTAGTGGACTATCTTCTCAATGAGGTTGCCAGTTCCTCTCCAGTATGGCTTCTTATTTTTTTCATTGTTCAATAATATTCTGTGAATAATCCTATCCAGTATCATTCTGCCATTTTTAATTGAGCAAATTAAATGTCACTTTCTGCTTCCAAAATAGTCTATTGGGAATGCTGCTATTATGACAGCACCAGCTCCATGGTTGTCAGAGCTATCCATTTTACTGCCAAGTTTTCTTCAAAAATTGGAAAAAGGTACAAGCTTTTCTTTTAAAAAAGCTGTGATGGTAATATGTGTATAGTAGTTATGTGTGTGTTATAATAGAAATTATTTTTCAAGTTGAAAAATAAGAGTTTGTCAGATTTTTTATACCATTCAGAACTTTCTTCAACTATTTCTAGATATATTGATGGCTTACCAAATTAGGTATTATATTGTACATTTATGAAGTAATGTCAATTGGAATTACTCAAATAAAACTGCATCCTAAATAAAATTGTTATTTACGTCGTGCTCAGAAAATATTCACTTAATTTTAGCTGAATGTAAAGAGCTCTCAAATTGATTTCTACGAGTGCCAACAATATACAAAGGAAATATGTACAATATGACAAAAGACTGAAAATAGTCTCAGATATCAAAATATTTGCATCCACTTGGATGCATAGATGCTGATCACTCCTTCCTTCCTTCCTTCCTTCCTTCTTTCCTTCCTTCCTACCTACCTACCTGTCTACCTACCTTTGTACATCAGCACAGGTGGGGGAGAAAGAATAGTTTTGAAAGATCTAGACTTTAGCTCATTGAAAAGTTCTTGAACCAATATAACATGGGATAAGAACAGCTAGAGTGGTACACATCATTGTTTAAAATTGAAACAGCCAGAGGCTACTGTGATAAATTAAGGCCATATGAGAACTTCCAATATCCCTAAAGCTTTGGTGATCTGAATGCAATTAGAGGGAAGCCTTATTCTACCTAATGATCTATTCTATTAGATATCATTAAGTTCTCTGACTTGATGTCCTGCATTTTAAAATCAAGGTCAATTATTCACCCCATATCATTTCATTCTAAATGAGGGTGAATTCACAAAATATGCCAAAATATGTGGTTTGGCCCTCTTGATTTAAGAACTGACTGATTAGTTGCTGAATGTTCCCAATCCTTTACTTTCTCTTTCCACTGTAGTTTTTCATGATAGGAAACAACATTTTTAAAAAAATCATGTATCTCTCACAGCATGCCCATTGTGGCAGCATGGCAGGGTCAATAAGATTAATGTCTTAGAAGTACAGGCTAACTAAAGATTGTGAATTGGTACAGGATAGGTTACAGACCCCAGCTTTGAGCTTTGTTCTGACCTGGAATGCATACCTAATCAATACGGGATCCTTGATGCTCTCTGAGCTTGGTTGTTTTCTTGCAACGTTTCATTAAGGAAACTAGGTAACATCAACAGCGCTAGTGATGACTGGCACTAGTGATGTTACTTAGTTTGGGTAATGCAAGAAAACAAAGAAGCTCTTGAGTGCACCTTGATTTCAACCCTGAAGTACAAATATTCTCCTTTATTGATACCTAGTCAAAGCTCCCACTTGGAATTATGGAAGGAAAGTTATTAGAAACCAGTGCAGATCTTTCAGCATTGGCAAAATAAAAAGCCACAACCCTCTCAATTGATTAGCTTAGCTAACTTGTTTTGCAACAGCTGCAAATTTCTACGGTAGATGCACATGATTAAGAAAAAGGAAGTAAAATGTTTTTTGCAGCCAACCTATTTTCCAAAGCACCTGAAGGCAGGACAAGAAGCAATGGATGGAAACTAATCAAGGAGAGAACCAACCAACCTAGAATGAAGGAGAAATTTCCTGATAGTTAGAACAATTAATCAGTGGAATGACTTGCCTTCAGAAGTTATGGATACTCCAACACAGGGATTTTTAAGAAGAGAGTGGACAACCATTTGTCTAAAATGGTATAGGTTTCCTGGTTGAGTGAGGGTTGGACTAGAAGAGCTTCAAGGTCCCTTCCAACTCTGTTGTTCTATTATTGTTTTGATTTAAAAAACCCACCTTACATAGATGTTTGTAATATTCCATTGTAAGCATCACTTTCACAAGAGTTTAAAAAATAAAAATAAAATCAAGATATTTCAAAATAATGTTTTCATTAAGGATGCCAGGATCGTGTGGATATTTAAAGCTAGTGCAAGAAAGGAGAACCTCCCAAACACGTTTAACATAGGATTATTTCCTGTGTAATGATTTCCAGATGTTTTCTTGTGTCTTTAAAAAATGGTTTTAAAAAGTCTTAGGCTTTTCTATCACAGCATCAGAAAATCACAATTTTCATGCTTCATTAAATTATCCAGGTTCATTATTTGCACTGTAGTTCTCAAAGCTATTTTGTTTCACTTAAAGGTCATTCCTATAAAAATATTTTTCCACAGCTGACTATAAATAATTTTAGGCTTGCTTCTGAGGTGAGGTTAACAGTTTCCCTTTAGACTCATTGCTGACATAATAGACTAATACCTGCCCTTGCCTTATTTAATTTTAGTGCTCAGAACATATTTTTGGCAAATTCTTCATCTAAATATGCCTGACATAGAACCAGATGATATGCCTAATGTGGTGAAGAAGAAATATTCTATTGCTGTTCAACATCTATATAACACTTTCATATGAAGAACACACTGAAAGTCAACTGGTGATATCATTGGGAGAAAAGCAAGCTTTATTATTTATGGCTTTCTGCCTGCTTTTTATCCAGTGGGGAGTTACAAAACAATGTAAAATGGAGGAAATTGATTAAAAATACAAAAAGTCAAATCAGAAAGCCAATTGTGCAACAGGTAAGATAACAAAAATAAAATAACTTTGACTTCATTAGCAAGATTTGGCTAATGAAGGGACGTGGTGGCTCAGTGGCTAAGACCCTGAGCTTGTCGATCGAAAGGTCGGCAGTTCAGTGATTTGAATCCCTAGTGCCGTGTAACGGGGTGAGCTCCCATTACTTGTCCCAGCTTCTGCCAAGCTAGCAGTTCGAAAGCACGTAAAAAATGCAAGTAGAAAAATAGGGACCACTTTGGTGGGAAGGTAACAACGTTCCTTGACTAAACATGACTAAACATGCCGGCCACATGACCACGGAGATGTGTTCGGACAGTGTTGGCTCTTTGGCTTTGAAACGGAGATGAACACCGCCCCTAGAGTCGGGAACAACTAGCACATATGTGCGAGGGGAACCTTTACCTTTAAGGAGAGAGCTGTGCAGATGCTGATTATATCATTCTTGAGTTTCAAAAGCAAAGATAGGAACACCCCCCTTCACCTTTCATCTTAAGAAGGCATTAGCCGGTTTTATATTTTCAATTGTTTCAAGCATTCTAGTACTAAGCCAACATTGGCCATTTTTCTATGTAAATATTTAAATCATGACGTAATAACTCAGTATTTTGAGAAGCTGGAAAAATAGTATTATTCCTGATATTAGGATTCAGATTTAAGACTTATTTGTTTGTTTTTGAAAAATGTGGTTGTATTTGTTGATCAAAACATGACATAATATGTTTTTGGGATAGAGCCTATATCATATTTTGTACTTATTTAGATTCAGAAATCTGCTGAATATTTCATTAGACATATTTATATAACTATTTTTCCCCTTCACTGTTTCTGTCTGTTTTCATTTTGTAGTTTTGTATTTTGTGTGGGATTTTTTGTTTGGTTTTCTTCTGTCAAACATGTTAACATAAAATATTTAAATATAAAAATAAATCAAATTTTAAAAATTGAAATGAAAGAAAAGAGCTATACAAATCCTTTCAAAGACGGGTTTCAAGTGGGTACATAATGAATCATCAAAGTAGCCACTGGAGTAAAGAGGCTGTACATGTTGTGTGCAGAAATGGGAGTTGTTTCCAAACATTTTTATGTGTGTAGAATAGATATACCTGCTTCAATAATTCAAAAACACTCGCCCAAATGTTCCAGAACACTTTTTCCAAAGCATTTTTCATTTTAGAACATGGTACTAGGAAAAGAACTTTAGAAGATTATTGTAATAAGTCTTTTTGCATTTTTTCTTCCTTGAATACCATTTTTCCCCCCAAATTGTATTACTGACAAATCCATGTTTAAAATCAAAATATTCCAACTTGTGAAATCAGTGTGAAAATATTTCCTACTATAGGTTGTCTTTGTCAAAGTAAGCACTAGTACTTACAATTGAAAAAGTACATATTGGGTCATATAGATTGGTTGTATAAATTCAAAACTACAATCATGGTCTCACTTTGTGCGGAATTGGGCAGAAATTGGGACTTGAATTCAGTTATTTCTCAATACATATTCAGATGATTGCATTGCAATCATATATCTGAATAACTCAACAAAATTGTAACATTCTCCTTAAAATATGTTTCATTTTATTGGCTTTTCAAGTATAATCTCTCCCGCCAAAAATAAATAAATTAAAAAATATATGGGTAGAGATCAGAACAGTAGCAATAATTGACTTGCTGAATCTGAAGCAGGTTTCTTTGTATACCACTAAATCAGCTCAGGGCTTTACAGAAACATTCTGTCCTTGTGGTATACAGCAATGTAGTTGTTTAGTATGTGATAGAGGCAGAAAGTAGCCAGAAGGAGATTCTAAAGCATTTTTCCTAGTTCTAGTTCTCATTCAGTTTGATTACCTCTGTTTAAGGGGAAGAAAGAATTATGGAGAAATTATAATCAGTAGAGTTTTAACTGTACTTTTGAGTTCCTGTTCTGCTCTAAAGACAGGGAAAAGATGGGAAGTATACGGACAAAGAGAGTGATGAGTGGATGGGGTCAAGAGCATATGTCACTTCTCACTAAGTAACTGGGCAAAAGAGTAATTCATATTAGTCCAAAACTCAACAGTTAAAAGTATGTCTGAATCCAAGGGACAAAGAATGAAAAGAATGCCAAGGGGAAGCAATGTTCATAAATCAATACAAAGCAAAAGATTTTAGATGCAGGGCTAAGAGTAACAAACAATTTAACTTCATTGATGCTTCTCAGAGCTCAGCCCACATGGACTCATCTAGCATTCATAGTATTCCTCTTGCAGTGAGATTCTCTTACCAAGAACCCTAGCCTTTAAACTTAGCATCAGATCATTGCCCTTCTATCTGCAGCATTGCTATTATTCAAAAAGCTGGGATTTGAGAGTATATGGAAGAGACAAAGATATTGTTCAGAATAATTAGGTAGCAGTTATTATATGGAATCCATTTCTATTTTTTTTATCAATGACGTATTGGAAAATACTTTCCATTGGGTTTATTTAGGAGTAGTAGTACTTCTTCAGTAGCACTGCTACTGTGGCTACTTAAAGAACAAGCCCTTCAAAACTTGAAGAATTTCTGTTCCTTGACAGATTTCTGAGGAAATTTCCTATTTCTTAGGCCATGAATTGGATGGGAAATTTCAAAAAGCCATTTGTGCCAGCTGTCATTGAAATAAGTTTTTACATTTCTAGTTCATTCCTAGAATATGTAAAAATTTCTTCTGGTGACAGTTCTGAGATTTCCTTATAGTTGTGGGATCAATGGTGATAAGGTTTTTTTGTTAGCCATCTCTCCATCATTCTCTAGCTTGTCTGATCATTCTTTGTCATCAGAAAAAGCAGGTCACTAAGTATTTAAATCAAAACTTGATGATTGCCATTGATGAGAAATCCAGTATAATAAATAATGAAACATTAAATATGAAAGCAAGGTTGCTAAAAATTGTTAGTGATGTTTTGATATTGAGAATTATCTAGTTAACAAGATGATTAAATGAACCTTCAGAGTTTATTATTTCTCTACAGCATATTTTACTATTACAATTTTTATTCAGTGAGTTTATGTTCGAAGTTTGAAATTGTCCGTCTTCACATTTTACTCTTCTTTCTTTTTGGTTTTGATAAATTGTTCCCTTATGTAAAAGCTCTCTTGATAAGTGGTGCCTGGATGCCAGAACTGACTTTATTATTTATTGTAGTCAGCCCAAGGATTGATGTGACAGTTTTGTTATTTATATAGTTTAATCCAAAATGAAAAATGTGGAAGTCAATTACAAGCATCTCTCATAATTCCAAAGAAGGACTCTTTTTAATTACCCCTTTTTGTTTAGACATTTCTCTTGGTATTATATTGGAAACTTCTATATTGTAAACTTATAATATAAAATCTAGTTCAAGAAAAAATGCCTGCTTCCCTGGCCTCTCATATTACAGACATCAGTTGGATTAGGGGGAAAAGTTATAGGAAACTTTTGAAAATTTGGAGGAAAATTAGGAAATGGGACAAAATGTCTTAATCATTGAACTTTTAATAGTGTATTGTGTTTGTCTTAATAATTAATTAATCCTACTTTATATTGCTTGAAATAAATTGCCCTTAAACCATGGGTTATGAAACTAGCTTGTAATAACAAACCACTGTTAGGATTTTAGATCACTCATAATGGGAGTTGTTAGCTCTTAAATAATGGATGGTCAGTCTCTGATTGCTCTTCCTATAGCTTCAATTATACACAGAGAGTTCTGTTCATTTTATTTTACTACTTAATTAATTTTCTTTAGAGCTGATGACCAGAAAGTTCCTTTACCTGGGGATGGCAGTGTAGAAATAACATTCTTCAGCAAGAATTTTGGAATGGTGAGAAAATCAGCCATGTGATTCTGCTGTGGATGGCTGCTTCCTATTAGCATTTACTGACATACAATATCAGTAAAATGTGACAGACATTGTGGCTTCCAGAAGAACCATGATTGCCTCTTTCTTTCTTTTTTACTGATTTTGCATGTATTTTGTTATACAGTATTTTATTTTCAACATTCTGGTAATGAATTTTTATGCTTCTTTTCATTCCAACCCCTCCTATCTTTTCACAGATATAACCCCTCATAACTCTAGTAGTATAGTACTATACAAAATCTCGTAAGGTTAAAACTTTTTTATTAAGGATCAAACAAAAATCATACAAGAACTCCTTCTCTTCCTGCTCATTAAAATCTAATTTTGACCCAATCCTCATTTAAATAGTCACTTTTCAGACAATTCCCTCTGACCTTTAGAAGGTTTTTCTTGTTCATGGGCCTGATACCCAGATATACCTCTCCATTCCCTTTATAGGAAGAAAAATCTGTGACCATACAGATGGGGCTCGGTCTATACTGACAATTGTGATTCAGCAACATTTGAAGAGTCTTCTATTTCTCTACCTTGACCTAGAATATATTTTTTCCTACATTTTTGCTTGCTTACAATTATACTTATAACTGTTGTAAATTCAACACCTTTCTGTATTCAGTTGAATCACGTTGAGAGTGAACAAGGTCTGTGTCAACAGAGTCAAAAAGAAAAGAACAAACTAGGTTATAATGTTCTGAACACAGAGCCCTTGATCCTTTGCAAATACATAGTATGCACTTTGCAAGGAGCATGTACTGAATTTCTCATAGTTCAATTAAATGATCATTAAAAAGGCTATAGTGATAATTGCTTCAGATCATTTCCAAACATCAGTGGTTTTTTCAACTATTCCAAATAAAAAGAGAGATAAAGGTCTCAATTATTTGGCTTGCACATTTCCATGAATACTGAAGTGTATACAAAAGTATAATCAGTATTGCTTATTTTCAAAATGAGGGCCACAGACATTTTAAATTCCTCTGTGGAATTTGGGGAAATTCCGGCGTCCTGAAATCTGAGAAATTACGAGCACATCCTTTATGTGTTTATTTCTGTAGCCAAATATTAACAAGCAGAATAAATACCATCTTTCCCCCAAAATACAATCTACCGTGAAAGTAAGTCCTAGCTTGATTTTTACCCGTGTGCCGAACATAAGCCCTACCCCCAAAATAAGCCCTAATTAAGACATCACCCAGTCCAGGGTGCACGGGTAAAAACTACGCTAGGGTGGGGATGAGGAGGTGGAGTTGCCCTACTACTTACTTTCGGACAGTTGCAGCCAGGCCTTGCACACCCCGACACCTGCCTTGCTGGCCCATTTCTTTTGCAGCTGGCAAGGCCAGCAAGGCTTTCCTGTTATCAGTTGTAGAGGCCTTCAGGAAAGCCTTGCCAGCTACAGAAGTTCTTGAAGGCCTCTTGACAGCGAAAAGGAGACCAGGGCCGACGTGCACAAATGAGGTGAGTCAGTTTTTGTGTTTTCTCCAAAGTACTGTTATTTACATTAGAAATATATTTCCATGATTTCCAATTTATTTATTTATTTTATTTTATTTTATTTTATTATTTTATTTTATTTTATTTTTTTATTTTATTTTATTTTATTTTATTTATTTTATTTTATTTTATTTTATTTTATTTTATTTTATTTTATTTTATTTTATTTTATTTTATTTTATTTTATTTTATTTTATTTTATTTTATTTTATTTTATTTTATTTTATTTTATTTTATTTCTATACCGCCCTTCTCCGAAGGACTCAGGGCGGTGTACAGCCTAATTAAAAACACAAAGACAGACAATATTAAAAATTATTAAAATTATTAAATAATAGGCCCAATTTATAAAACCCCAAATTTAAAATTCCATTTAAAACCAATTTAAAATCTTACATTGATAGCCCAGCCTGGCAGAACAACATGGTTTTGAGGGCACAGCGAAACACACAGAGATCAGAGATTTTACGAATTTTGGGGGGGAGTTCATTCCAAAGGGCAGGGGCTCCCACAGAGAAGGCTCTCCCCCTGGGTGTCACCAGCCGACATAATTTGGCCGATGGCAACCTGAGGAGACCCTCTCTGTGGGAGCGAACTGGCCGGTGGGAGGCTATTGGTGGCAGAAGACGGTTTCGAAGGTATCCAGGTCCAATGCCATGGAGTGCTTTAAGGGTGGTAACCAACACCTTGAATTGCACCCGGAAGACCACTGGGAGCCAGTGCAGCTCACGCAGGAGGGGTGTCATGTGGACACAACGAGTTGCGCCCATAACCACCCACGCGGTCGCATTCTGGACCAGTTGGAGCTTCTGGGTGCTTTTCAAGGGGAGCCCCATGTAGAGAGCATTGCAGTAGTCCATTCGGGATGTGACAAGGGCATGAGTGACTGTGCACAAGGCGTCACGGTCCAGAAAGGGCCGCAACTGGCGGATCAGGTGAACCTGATAAAAAGCCCCCCTGGCCACGGCCATCATATTCTAAAGACAGCCGTGCATCCAGGAGGACGCCCAGATTGCGGGCCCTCTCTGTGGGGGCACCAGCTGACTATATCGCAACGCTGGGAACCACAGCCACTCGGTCTTGGAGGGGTTGAGTCTGAGCCTATTTCTCCCCATCCAGACCCGCACAGCCTCCAGGCAGCGAGACATCACATCAAGGACATCGTTGGGGTGGTCTGGGGTAGAGATGTACAACTGAGTATCATCAGCGTACAGATGGACTCTCACCCCAAAACCACAGATGATCTCACCCAGCGGCTTCACATAAATGTTGAACAGAAGGGACGAGAGGACCGACCCCTGCGGCACTCCCCATGCAAGGCGCCTCAAAGTCTGAACTCAGGTTCGCCTGTCAACACGAATTGCGAGCGGTTTGAAAGTTACTTCATCCCCTTCCCCTTTAACCTTAGACCAGGGCTGTCAAACTCATGGCCCACAGGTTGGATGTGTCACGCGGTGACCATGCCTGGTTTAGCGAAGAGGGGGAAAGTCATGATATGTCATGTGACGATAACGTGACTATGCAAGTTTGACACCCCTGCCTTATACCCTTTTCTGGTCAGGAAAATAAGTTTTTCGCTTCTAGAATTTATTTGCTGAGCCAGCTAGCCATCTCTAAAAGCTATTTCTAAATACAATATGTATATTGGTAAATACCTCTTTGAGGATCAAACCGAATAGATTTAATAAAATAAAAATTTGAAAGTCTCTGCTTTTATATGACATGGTATTATTGCTGCATTTTCTTTAAAGAATGGTTAGGAGGAAACCCAAAGCCAGAGCTAATCTTGCTGCTTATTTACCTTAATCCAACAGTCTTTCCAAAGTGAACTCCCATTCAGCTATTTTTTTCTTAGTCAGGAAAAATAATTTAACTCTTTAGTAATAGTCACCCAATGCAATATTACTGGAATAATTTTGCTTGCATATTTCTGTGTCTCCTGCTCTGCTTTGTTTTTGTTTTAGATTGGTGTTTACTGTCCATTTTGAGATGATTCAGTAAATAGGGTGGTACTTATAATTGTTAATACTTTTAAACAATAAAAAACATTTTATGACAAAATATAACATGTTAATTAAAGATTCTCCTATACATTCCATAAAGTTTGGTTGAATTTTCTTCTAATAATGTAAATAACCATTTAAGGATTATGATGCCAAATTTAATCTCCAGTAAACTTGGCACCGCCTGTACATAATTAGGGATTACTCTTTAACAGAGATTGAAGATCTTTTCTTTAATTATTATCACAGTGGGAGTTGCAGGATTTGTGAGCTAGTGCTTCTCTTAAGCACTTCCATAGTAAATTCATGTTCTATCGATAGCATCTTTATACTCTCATCATCTTAATGAATCCCAGTCCACCCTTGTTATTTCCACTCTACACTTTTTGTATGTAAAATTCTTTCAGAAGTGTTAAGTGTCACATGAAAATGTTACATGACATTTATAGCAACTATTAATTTAAAAAAGATAAGTTAACTATGAAATTATCGACATCATTGCCAATTTGTATCTAGAGAGCCAATTTTGTGTAGTGGCTAAGGCATCAGGATTGAAAGGGGGAAACCCTGAGTTCAAGTCCTGCCTTATCCATGAAAGCCAGCCAGTCACTTTCTCTCTCTCTCTCTCATCTCAATCCAGTGATTGGGTGATTGTTGGGAGGAAAATGGGAGGTGAAAGTTATGCTTGCTGCCTTGAACTATTTGCAAAAGTAATAAAGGTAGAATACAAATAAATACATAAATCCGTAAAAATTAACCATATGTATGAACAGATGTGGGTTTCCTTCTGATAGATTTCAAACACTGATGAAAAAAACTTACTGTGAACATATTGTTGATAGCTTCTACTGTTCTCTATTTTCAGGTGGAAGATAGCTGAGTATAAAAATGTACATTTTCAAAGCAACATTTGTGTGGGTTGAGGAGAGTGTTTGCCCATTATATCTTCACACATTTTTTTGCTGTGCATCGACATAAGTGCTGAGCATTTCCTTTCTAAGAAACCTTTTTAATACTTTGATTGTGTACATGCACAAAAAGAATTAAATATTGATAGAAAGAAGTGCAAACGGTAAAATCACCTGGAAGTTTGATAGTTTTTTTTAAAAAAAATTTGTTTTTTATTTGTTCTCTCACTCTCTCTCTCTCTCTTTTATACCACATTGTAGATCTCGTCTTGCAGACTTTTTCACAAACTGCCAGCCTGAGTCACGGTCTGCTAGTAGCTGCCTGAAAGAAAACTATGCTGACTGCCTCCTTGCTTACTCAGGACTTATTGGTAAGGATTATTTTGGGGAAGGATCATTTTCTTAAATATTTAAAATATGCTTCCTTGTTTTATGTCAACAGGAGAAAAGAATAATGGGAAAAAACAAAATGCATGGATAACTTGGAGACTCCACAAAAGAATTTGCATTGGCTATACATGACTATTTTTAAAATGAAAGTCAACTTATTTCCCCAAATTATAATCTCATACATAAGGAGGCTAAGATTGAAATGAACACAGATAGGAAAAAGGATGCCATGGGATGGGAAAAGCTTCTATAGAAGGAAAGACACTACATAGGTACACTAGTGGCAAGAATTGTTTTTTATTCAACATTAGTTCAGGGTATATTGTCGCCGCCTAGCAATTCATTACTTTGGAAGTGACTACTTCAATTCATTCACATAATCTAACAAGGGAATATCACATAACTAGATCTTCTCTGAAAAATTGGATGAATTGTTTTATAAAATACAGGCCCACCAGTACCATTTTCTTCTGTAGTGTAGTTTTGTTCATAAAATAGAGCCAATGTTATCTTCCTCTCAAAGTCATAAAATACCCCATTGCTTTGTGCAACTGCCTTCTGCAAACCGGACGATTTCCAGAGGCAGAGACTATAATTCCCATAATTCTGATCCTTGTCATGCTGACTAAAAATCCTGAGACCTGAGGTCCATACTTTGCAAGGGATTTATATTTAGGAAGACCGCTCTAATGAATATGTCATGGAATTGCACACAGGTGTCCTAATAAAGTTATAGAACTTATAGTTTTATATAAATAAATAAATATAATTTACATCTATATATACGCCAAACAAGATAGTCAGGCAAACAGGAGCATCATCCAGTAAATCGCAGAGCATACAGGACATACAGAAGAAAAAAGTGGGACAAAAGGGAAAACTCCCCCCCTCTGCTTACAGCAACCAATCACAGAGCAGATTGTTCATGCAGGAGCCAGCAATCTCCATCCAATCAACTATAACTGTGTGTTTTGGCTAACTGCATAACCCCACTGTTCCAGCTACTAAAGTTAAATATATTAACAGAACACTTCTCATTAGCACAGTTTGCAAATACTCTTGGTGTGACTTGCCTTCATTTTAGGAGTTTCACCATCCATCAGAAGCTCAGAGTGTAATGGGTCAACAACAACAGTGTTCTCCTTGCAACATTGGTTGTGTTATATGAAAAGCAAGTCTTTTCAGCATTACAATGGCAATGCACAGTAAAATATGCTCTTTTTTTGAGAGAGATATTAGTAGTATATATATAGGTCTTCAGAACACTTAATTGTGCAGAGACAATTTCCTGCCATCTCATATGAGAGAGAGGCTGGCTGAAAGCAATTATAGATTGCTTAGTCTGCAAAAAAGCCAGGACAATTGGTATTTCCACTCATGGGGATGCCTGTATTTATATTTGGCTGATACAGTAGTTATGATCTTCCCTAGTTTTTGTAAAGTCCAGTGGGCAAACACAGACGGAGACTTGGTTGCTCAAACTTAACTTTATTAACAAGAACACCAAACAAGAAACACCAATTATAGCAGGCAACAGAACGGAGCCTGACTACTGACAGCCGCTTAAATAGTAAGCTGTCAGACGCGAGAACCAATGAGCAAGCAGTGATTTCCCTCCATTTCAGCTGCTCGCGTCAGAACCAATCAACATAGCCCAGCAACAGTCGCGGCCACGTAGAGTCGTAAATATGGAAACTCAACAGTTTTCCTACTCAAACTAAGAAGATCAGGATTGGAAGGAGTGATGCCCAGTTACAGTTTTTCTCCTTTCTGTACATAAATAGGAAAAATGATCAGAGTACATGTAACTAATATTAGCCTCTATCTCTTTTTATATCAAGGTTTTGAATTTTCTCCAGTCAATTTGTATATAATTATTATTTCTTCTGCTTTTTGAGTAAAGATAAATAAATGGGATGAGTAATAAATTACAAGTTTCCCACTTGGTTCTCAGTCTTTCTGCTTGTAAAACAAATTCTTTGATGCAAAAATCATTATTTTCCTCATTATTTAGCTTATTGAACAGTTTGGCATATCTGTCATTTCCAACAAAGGCAAAAGTCTTTTAAGTTTCATTTCTTACATGAAATTTAGTTCTATAATACCATCACTGCTTCAGTGACTGTCTTTTGAAACAAGACCTTTGGTTTGATAAGAAATGTTTCATATATATGTATGTATGTTTGTATGTGAATGAATGAATGAAATATGGTGAGCAAATAACATAAAGACTAGGTATTTGTTTTGTTTCAAGTTCAGATTTTGCACCTGTCATGAAACATTTCTTGTTGCTTCTGAAAGGTGAGAAAACAGCAAATCAGATTCTGATAAAATATGATCTGAGAAAAACATACGTAAAATAAAATATGCTTGTTCAGAAGAACAGGCAGATAGCAGGACAATAGAAAATACAGTGAAAACTTCAGAGTAACTGATACTTGAGAAGTCAGAAGCCATGACATTTAAATAGCCACTGAAAGTATCTAAATATGCTCAATATAATGACATTTCTGTTTTCTCAACCAAACAATATGTCTTTTTGCATTTTTTTCCCCTCCAGAACCAGTAGCTATCAAAGAAATGCTGTCACACTATTGAATGTTGTCTCCTTCTTGGACCAAAGTATTAATTTAGGACAACTTGCAATGTATGATAGCTTTGAAGAATCTCATGAATGATTTTTATGGGGGCAAATGCAAACAGATGGCTTAGTTAGCTACAGATAAAATAGACTTTTGTACAATGAACTAGACATCTTAGACATCATTCGATGAAATGATTATAAATGCTAGCTGCTGGTAGGAAATAGGTTTAATACTATGGTTAGGTCAGAATAACAACTTCTGGCAAATAGTCCCAGATATGATAACTTTTCCTGGAAGTTTTCTTGAAACTGTTCTTCAATTTAGCGTTACAATAATTATTGTGTTTACAGAGATACACGTTCACGTGTTTTCCTTTTTTATTTTCTGTAGTAACTTTATTAAAGTTTAAATAAGAAAAATAAAAACTAACTAAGAATTAGGAAAAGAAAGAGGAAAAGCAAAGAAAGAAAGAGAGAACAAAGCCAGAAGTGCACTTTCATTTTTCCATAGGCTAAGGTATTGCACAAATGCTAGAAAGATCACTGCAAAAACATCCTTTGGTCTCAAGTTCAGTAGAAAGGATCCTGAGGAACCAACATAAGTGGATATATGATTCTGAAGGGAAAACACATTCTCCTTTCTTACTTATAACAAGGATGAAAACAAGAGTTTTTGCTTTGTCTACTCTCATTACACTGAGAAACTTGCAGACCACACAAAAAAAAATTCTTTTAAAATATAAGTCTTTCAGTTGTGTTTTTGGCAAACCAGACCAGCCATCAGTGTAGAATACTAAGTTAAACTGATTATTGTAATTATATATTAACAGTTTGGTTGCATTGCAACTGTCATTTTTATCATAGAGTGTTTTTGCCTATGTTTTGCCAATGAGGTGGTTCTTTTCTGGAAGATGCCATTTCAAAATACTTTCTATTTACTGAAATTACATATTCAAAAAACTTATTATGGACTACAATTATTGTATTATGAAATTTAATATTATGTATTCCAGCTCAAATATTAGCAGTTTATTCATGCCAAAATCGCCACAATTTGCTTGCATTTCTTTTTATCTTCAGTACTGTATTCTTTATCAGTCAATACACTCAGTTAGATTAACCATTGCTAACAAAACAAAGCTATACAGTCATATAAATGTTAAATGGCAAATTATCCATACACATTTTCCACAAATTAACCACACTAAAACATTCCTTAATATTCTTCTAAATCAGAAGGGACCATGCTTCTTCTTTCCTCAAGAAAAGAGTTCTGGACTGATGGGATTATCCCAAAAAAGTCCCTTTCTGAAAACCATATGACTAAATATCCTTGCCCCTTGTCACCAAAGAATAGTTGATAGAAGCCAGTGACCATCACCTTTCAAATTAAGCAAAACATATGACATATGTTTAAGGATGTTAATCTCAAAACCCGGGAGCCGGATCTGGCCCATGGGTACTTACATCTGGCCCGCAGAGCTGCCCTGGAAACAGCAAAGGACCAGCCCGCGGTGCCTCTGCCAGTGAAAATGGGCTCCTGAGCCCTGTTTTTGACTGCCACAGCCTCCTGCAACCCTCTGCCAGTGGAACCCAAGCTCCATTTTCACTGGCAGAGACTTACGGGAGGCCGTGGCAGCTGAAAACAGAGCTCAGGAGCCCGTTTTCACTGGCAGAGGCACCATGGGCCACCACAGGCTTTCCCGACAGGAGTGACGTCGACCTGGCCATGACTACTCCGGCTCTCTGAGGTCAAAAACAACCCTGATGTGGCCCTCAATGAAATCGAGTTTGACAGCCCTGATCTAGGCTCTAGAAAAAAAAGATTGTGGTCCCACAAGACAACTGTCTGTTCAACTTATTATCACTTGGCCACATTAGAAGCTAATGAGGAAAAAAAAACTATTATTTGATTTGGGAAATACTGCTACAAATTCCAGATTTAACAGAAGCTTTTTCTTTGATTCCTTATCCTTCCACACATGTCAACAAACTGTGACCCATTGCTGCTTATTAGCTAACCTTGTGGGCAAATGTGTATGTCAACTGGATTACATATATAGTTGTTTATTTATTGGGCTGCCCATCCCAAATTCATGACCCTGGGTAAGATAACAATCTTAAAATAAAATATAAAAACAAGAAAACAGCATGCAAAGAGAGAGCAACTGAGGTAAAAAACAAACTCGTTCCTCTCAAATCAACATGACCAATGTACAGCCACACTTCCTGACTCCCAGGCCTTGTCACATATAATAATGATATATAGTATTGTAACCGTATAATGCTGTTAGTGTGGGATTAAGTATAACGCATCCCCCTTTGAATAATTAAAATAGCTTCAACCAGGGTCATTTCTGTAAGCAGACTCTGGAAAAAGACATAGGTACTTCAACAATTTGAAAGGAAATGCTTTCTACATGTTTTCATATGATGTGAATCATTTCTTGCAAACAATTTGCATAATGAGGAGAAGGAAGAACAGGAAGTCTTCACCCTATCTTTTGTTTGTTTGTTTGTTTCATTTATTTATCTAATTTGTGTAACTGCCCATCTCACCAAATGTGACTCTGGATTGCATACAACAAAGATAAAAACAATGAATAAGTATGTAAAATCACTATCACTATTAATGGCTTATTAACTTTTACTAATATAAAAAACAAACAAGGAAATAACAGATGAAAGTAGTGTGTCACATATTTAGTTAAATAATCACTGGCCCCTGTACGTGTGTGAACACTTAATTCTTTGTTCTGGTATACACTGTGATCTTCAAAATGGGTCATCTGAATTATTAGTGTGATCAAATTAATGTGTGGATTAAATTTGTGCGGTTAAGCAGCAATATTTCACTCTGTATTTTGTTCAACAGTGAATGATTTAACACATCCTCTTTGCTCTATACCACGTGGGTTATAAAATCAATGTGGTGAGCTAGACCAGGTGTTCAAACACTTTGAAACTCCTCCAATTTTTTCTTTTTAGGGATATGATTTTAAATAAACACACACACACACACACACACACACAGAGAGAGAGAGAGAGAGAGAGAGAGAGAGAGTTTATTTTTACATTAATGGTTATAGCCTGATTTATTTAATACCCCTTTGCATCTCCCATGCGAAGCATTTCCCATACTAGCTCTCTTTTGTTGTATTCATCAACTTCATTCTGTGTTTTTATTTGGAATATATGTATTTCTGATGATATAAATTGTGCCCTAGATACAATATTTAACTGTTATTGTTTCACTCATTTGAATGGAAAAACTTTATTAGCCTCTTTATTCCTGATTGTGGTATGCATGTGATATAAGGGTCATTCTTCAATTTATCTTTCCTATTTATCTTTCATCAAGCTTTGATTAATGGACTTGTAATAGTTGTTTGTTTGTCTGCATTCTTCCACCTGCAATTCATTAATTCAAAGCTCTGTTACTGAAGTTTGCCATGCTTCGGTAGACAGTAGGCAGTTATCATCACTAGAGTTGTTTGTCAGTATTGGCAAATGGATCCAGAGAGTAGGTTAGCCATTTTATTCAAAAGAGCAATTCAAGATCATGAAATTGGTGAGTATGCCCTTTTGTACATACATCTGATTCCCATTCATACTATGGCAACTATTAATTTCATTGGGATTCAGTTTTTACACAATTTCAGCCAAGAGTCCTAGTGAATTAAATTATGCCTGTTATAAACCAAGATAATAGGGAACATATTGCTAATAGTGATCAGTAATTTTGTCCTGAAATATATTTTTGTTTTTTTCAAAAACTCAGAAAATGTTGTGAAACATAGATTTTTTCCTATTTCCCAGTTTCACATTATATTTTTAATCTGAGTGTTTAACCATGATACTAATACTACATGATTATTACTACTTCATCAGGGTTGCTGTTTAACTATGCTACTTTTTTAAATATGAATATGTATCACTAATAACATATCTATAGCTAAACTATTCTGAAGAAAGTTATTTTTCTTTTAGACTATAATTTCCAGAATTCCAAGGCAACATGGTCAACAGCTGGATGTTACAGTCTATCACATCTGGACTGCATAATGTTGGAGAAAGCTGCTTTGCTGTTGCTCCAAATTTTTGAAATATTCCAATATGTCCATATATTCTGGGTTAACTATATATTCTATACTTTTAAAGGTGCAATTAAAGTACACTTTTCCCCTGTAGGGTTAAAAACAAGCACTTTTGTTAGTAATCATCAATATTTTAGATTCACGGTACTTTTTGTGATAATATAATTTTTATTTAAGATTACCTAGCCCTATTGGTTATTCTTCAAGACTACAAAATAAATGAAACTGAATAATGCTTTCCGTTACATTAGTACTAAATGATAAGTCTTTTTACTGTAAATTATCGTTATATACTTAAAATAATACTTTAATATATGAAGAATAGCCTGAAGATTCAGATATTCTTCACTGATGCATTAAAGCAGTTAGTGAGGATTCATAGTGTCCTTCATAATCATTAAAGCCATATTTACCACATACATATACACAGACACACACAACCACACACAGACACACACAGAAAAATACCTCCGAAGTTTTGAACTGAATATGACCAAAAGCTTGCTTATGCTTATACTGTAAACATACGCTACTTCTGTCACTATACTATCCGTTCATACTTTTCTTCATTGTCTTGAAAAATAAATAGATTAATAGATAAATAGATTGGTAACAGATAAGCTATACAATTAAGAAAAAGAATACTAGGTTATTGAAAATCATATAGACAGCTCTCACTACTGGATTTCTATAGCCCAGCCTCAATATTTTATGCACTTATTGAAATAGGATGTCTTTCCTAGAATATTTTATTGTGTTCATATCTTTTGATACCATTCTAAATTAGTTTTTATATTTATATTTTCAATAGAGTATTCCTGAACAACTGTTTTTCCAGTATCTCTTTACTTTACCTCTTTACTGTCTCTTTATGCTACCATTATTATGTATGAATTATTATCTAAATAGCTATAACTTACCTAGCAATATCTACCTTTATAGAAATTTTAAATACTCAATTTCTTTGATGTTATGTATAATATTTTTTGGGGGGGTGAGATTGTGTATAGCAACAGAGCATTCATAGAACCTGTATTTAAATATTTTGTTTTATATCTTTGAGTAGCCTTTTGGATTTATACAGTAAGGATTGACTGATTTAAAAAATGATCACATAAAATGTTGTTTTTGATTTTTTTTTCAATAGGCACAGTTATGACACCAAATTATTTAAATTATAATAATCTCAGCGTTGCACCTTGGTGTGATTGCGGCAGCAGTGGCAATGACATAGAAGAATGTCTGAAATTTCTGAATTTCTTCCAGGATAATTCATGCCTTAGTGAGTACCTTTATCTTACCTTTATAACATGCCTTTATGTGCTATAAAATAATTCCAGGCCAACAGAGTCATGTACCCTGAAATTACAAATATGAGATCTATTTACACAAAAAGGATGCAAGAACTCAGGGTCATTATTCCAAGGAGGCAAATACTCTCTAAAGATTAAAAAAAAATCTAAATCGTCCACAACATATTGTTGTTGCTCTTCTTTTTGAACAACTTTGAATACTTAACCACAACCGTACCCCAAAATTGATGTATTTAGATATCGTCTCAAATCTGCTCAAATCCTGAACTTATTTTTTTAAGCTGTTTCTGCATGATATTAGATGTGTGCATGCCATTGGTTAAGAAATACTGATAAGAGATTTCATGTATTTAGAAAGCCCATGCAAAAAAATTGATCCAGCCTGAATACCAAACAGGAAGATTTTAATTTAGAATCCGTTTTAACATTTAATATAATATGTACATTTTAGTACAGCGTATTCTAAATGGTAATATGGTTTGACGTTTGTTTCCCTGTTAAGTATGACATTATTAGGCTCTGCATTATCCTATTGTAGGAGAAGGAGTGGCAGAACCTGGAGGCAAAGAGGAATCAGCCTAGTATCTCTACATAGCCAAGTCCAACCCTCCTTGAATCCCTTGCCTAGAGCAAAATAGTGCTAACCATGAGCAATAAATCAGTTTTGTTGAAACTTCACGTGTAATTCTGGTCTTTTGTGCCTGACCCATATCTCTTTAGGTACAATAGTAAGATATTTTCAATATAATTGAAATCATCACCTTCTTTCAGGCTTATGCACTCAGATCTTCTCCTCTGGCATAGCATTCCATTTGAATGTTTGGTTACTATTTCCAACCAACTTTTATTTGGTGTCTTGTATAAAGTCACATGTAATGCTAACACATAATTTGCTTTAATGCAAGAGAAAAACAAGCAGAGCCAGAGGGGGCAAAGTTAAGTGAGTCATCGGCGTAGAGTCATTATGTTTCCACAAATGGTCTAACTTCAACCCCTCTTCTGTTGACCGTTATTTATCTCCAATTTAGCTTTGAACATTAGTTGAATTAAATTTTTGTGTATAGACTTGATCAATAAATCTTCTTGACTACAACTTAACATTCGGTCCTGATTTTTTGCACCAACATTTAGATGGTTGTTTCTATTTTGGTCTGTTATAGGATTCTATCTTTTTGTCTTGGAGTTATGAGTTAGAAAATCATTGTGGCTTGTCAGCATACCATAATTTAAAGCATCGAAATTTAGCATTAGTTTTTAATCAGGTTTAGAAACAAAGCAGGATCAGAAACCATTGTTTGTATTTGATGTAGTACAAACAATACTCCTTGATCCTGTATTGTTTCCTCAAACTATAGTTTAAACTAATCATGATGCCAGTATTGTGTTGGAAAATTACTATGAGTAATTACTACTTAAATTTTTACCCAGCACACTCCCAGTCAGCCCGTATATCTAGACCAAAGCAAGCCCACACAGCACTCAGTACACGTAGCAAAAGTATAGCTTGATGTTTATTGATTAAACATCAGAAAATAACAGATCAGTTACCTGGGAAAAATAGGATAAATAGCAGGCAAAAGCAGGGAGGAAAAAAAAGAAACAGACAACAGACAAGAATTTACATTATATTTCTATATCTATTAAAAGGCTTAAACATTTTAGACTCACTGGAAATGTAATTATGGTTAATTAGTATGGACAACCCAAAGGGAGTTGTCATAATCAATTTAGGTAAGATAAGAGCAGCAGAATACAGATGGAAAGTAAGATACTTCTTCTATTCTGTATCATAAAGAAACTATTTGACAGTGGTGATGAACTGTCCAACATTTTGCACATTACAAGGTTTCTTTGTACCTATGCCAGAGCGGAGAATACTCATAAACTTAAATTTGCTATATGTAATGCTAGACTATTACTTAAAAACTCAGCTATTAATTCCAGGATGGGGAAAAAATATTACCCAGAAGACATGGCCTTGAGTTGTGCATTTGAGATCTTCATCAAATGTAAAAAGCTAATTGAGTGGTAGAAACATGGTTTAGGAATTTTCCATCTAAATTTGGTTAAATATCTATTTTTCTAATGAAAAAAAATAGTCTGTAGATTTTGAGAAGCTTCAGTTCCCATTGAACATTCTTAATTGCTTTAATATCTTGAAACTCAATTACCATTGCATAATTTTGAAAAGAAATACTCCTTTTCTATTGTTCTTTTGCTTTTAGAATAAAAATGTTAATGAAGATAAAGCAAGGGCATTAGAGGACAGTGTGAGGAAAAATTATATCTAACCTGGCAGAGACTTTTTCTTAGGAAGAAATTAAAGTGTCCCTGCCTTAATAGCATTTCACTGAAGGGGATTAATGTTCCATTGCCTTTTTTTGTTAATTGAATGACTTTTGTAAACCTTTATTTTAAATAAAAGATACAATTATCTTTAATATACAGAATGCCTTGTTCATACATAAAGTAGAGCTACACTTTTTTGAAATAATAGTTGAAAGATCATATTTGTCTGGTTCATGTAACAGAAAATCAACCCAAATGGATTCACTCATAATAGTGCAAAATATGAGACCCAAAATATGACTCAGTTAATATGTGAAAAGGATGTATTGTATTTAAAAAAACATGCAGTTGTGTTTGTATATTTGAGGTAGTTTGGGATTTTTAATTGGGAATCAACTAAAGACAGTGTGCATTTTTGATGCATAAATCCTTGCTCCAAAAGATTTACTCTTCTTTATCATAAATGTTCATTGAATTAAGCCAACAGCCACTTTCCTTCTGTTGTAAATATGGGCTAAATAACACATTCAGAATTATCATAAGGATACAGTCAACTAGTTCAGAATCTTGGTAGAGATATTACATGTAAGACAGCAAGTGTCTAGGCAAAAAAGCTTAAAAAGTGAATCATTCTCTGCACACTGAAACTTGAAGACTCAAAATATTAATTCTAATTTAGTGTCCTCACTGACGTGTTACTAATCTGATAGGAAGATGAGGTTTTTTCTTTCCAAATAATTTCCTATGAGTTAGAGGAATATAAATCATCTTATATTCTGAGAATAGAAGACACTTTGAAAACAAATGAATGGCTGAAGATGCAAATATTTGCAAATAACATTGTGAGAATGTGCAAAATTTGCATTGTGCAAAAAAAATAGTGCAAATAGCATGTTGAACTAGCATGTTCTAAAGATCAGCCTAAAGATTAGCCTTGTTTGAGAGGGACTATTTGCATCCTAAACTGAACTTTTTTTTGAATCCTTAATTTATCCTTTCCTTCCCTGTTCAGATAACTTTCCCTTATATATCCGCCTAGTTTTTTTTCTTTAGCAAAATACTTTTCTCTTGTTTTCACTTCATTCATCCTCTCTCCTGTACCTTTTCTTTGTGTATGAAAAAAAGCAAACATTTCTGAATTTAAATATGAAAGGTTTGGAAGTGAAACAGAATAATGTTAGTATGAGCTGATAGAAGATCTATTGATCATAGAAAGAAGCACAATTCTTAAGTATTGGATATTCAGTCAGTTGATTAAAACGGAGAGACATATATAGAAACACACAAATATGCACATATATGTCATTTTTTATCAATTAAATCTTAGCAGTTCTTCCTTCCAAACATGTATGTGTGTGTGTGTGTGAGTGTGTATGTAAACACACAGACATACAAGTTTGTCATATCCACACATTTTGGGGGAAGGTGAAACTGCTAGGATTTATTTCAACTGGAGTTAGTAAGCTTAGGTAGTATCTTGTACAGGATTTTTCTTCTGTGCTTATGTTCTTTTTTAATCTACTTCTTATTCAGAAAATACTCTTAAATTCAGAATTTTTCACCTGTTCATATAAATACAATAGTTATCTGTGTACTAGTGTTTTACCCCCTCCTTTTTTTTTCAAAATTTAGAATCTCTTTCAAATATGCTTTAGTCCCCAAAAGAGAACACTTCTCCCCATGCTAAAAAGGTGTAGTTGCATTTTAAATAGAAGGATATTTAAACATGCATAGGGTAAGGCCTTTAGAATTTGCTTAATAGTATTTGAGTAATGCCATGCTAGTTTATTAGGTTAACTATCTGTAAACTCACTGTTATCATCTTTTAATTTTTCCTGGCTTCATTTTCATCTTTTGTGCAAGACATTAAAACTTTTAAATTTTTCCTGGCTTCATTTTCTCATTAACTGTCTGTACCTGAAGTCTATTTTCTACTTTTATTAGATTTTTTTGAAAAAGTTAAAATGAAGGTAATCTTTTCAAGGTAAGCAAAAGTAAAATGATTTATAATAAGCATTAGATACCGTGGAAGGAATGTGTTAATAGCTACCATACTCAGGTCTCCAGTGAAATTTTTTTTATTTCTTATACAATGAGATTCAAATAAGAAATCTCCAAATCCATGCTGAGTCCCCAAAGACATGATTAAAATCTGTTTTTCTATTCATTTGTATTTATTTTTTAAAAGAAACACCAATTTATTCTTGCCATAATTGCAGTATTTAATCCCATGAAAAACTACACCTTTCAAGTTTTACATGTTCAGTATTGTGGCTGAACATATATTTCCAGCTAATTATGCACATTTTGTTTGAAGACTTGAAAGGGGGAAAAAGAAAAATTACCAGTCAATTGATTAATTTAATGAATTTCCTATAAATAAATCAGCAAATTTGTCGCTAATATTTTAACTCATGAACATACACTACATCATTGAACTGGTGAGTTTGTTTTCTTGTAAAATACCTGGAATATTTTTTTATGATACTATTACTCACTATAGACTTGCAACTTCCAAAACTTGCATTCGTAACCTGTATTAGTATGAACTTGTTTATATCATAGAGTTAATAGCATTAGGTACTTTTACTCTATTAATTAAGATAGTTGACTCAACCATCCATCCTTTATATTAGTTGTTTCATCCTTCCAAGGTTGGTAAAATGAGGACCCAAATTGTTGGGAGCAATATGCTGACTCTATAAACCGCTTAGACAATGCCGTAAAACATTGTGAAACGATATACCAGTATATGTCTAAATGCTATTGCTATTATATGATATGTATTATTTATTTTAAAAATGTGCTGTATTACTTTTATGGTTTGCCTATTTATTTTGCTAAGTGGGATTTTCTATCCCATAGTCTTGTCTCAGTAATACTATTGTTGTAAACGAACAGTTGAACACAACTATCACTTTCCACTTAGCTAAATGTCTATGGAGATTCTCAGTAATTCAGGTCATGGTTGCCCCAAAAGTGCTTTTTCAAGAGAGAACTGGACTTTATTGTTTTTCTTTAAAGATGTTTCACTTCTCATCCAAGAAGCTTCTTCAGCTCTGACTGGATAGTGGGGAATGGAAGGATTTATACTCCTTGCAGACAGCTGGTCAGGTGCATTCTTTTAAAGTGTTGTTGAGGTCACTTGGAGGTTTATCTGTGTCCTCCAGGTCACCTGAGTAGTGCAAATGCGTGTGGAGCCTTCTGCAGGATGTTTTCTGCCCTATGTCCCTTCACTGTTGAACACAGGCACAGGTTGTTGGGGATAAGTCTGTGTTGTCTGCATCTTAAACTGAAATGCAAATGGTTCCTGTAATATGCATTTTTTTCTGGAAATCCATTCACACTCCTGCACCATGCAGACCATTCCCCACCATCCAGTCAGAGCTGAAGAAGCTTCTTGGATGACAAGCGAAACGTCTTCAAAGAAAAACAAGAAAGTCCAGTTGCCTCTTGAAAAGGCACCTTTGGAACATTTACCACTTAGTTGTAAACAGGTCAGTTTACAAAGAGACAGGCATGACAATCAACTGCTTTATAACTTGACTCAGACACCATGAATTGTAGTCCTTTCATTCTTGTTAATCCAAAAGAGTTTTTCTCTTTTATTAGTTTTGTTTTTTAGAACTATTTCTGTTTGTTTTAATCCGTTAAGGGGGGAGTAGGTGACATGGAAAAAGGAAAAGTCTGCTATTTGCTTATTTAAGAAATTGCTGTGGAATTTTTTTTTTCTACAGAAAGTGCAATTCAGGCTTTTGGCAATGGTACAGATGTGAATGTGTGGCAACCTTTCCTACCTGTCCAAACCACCACAGCTTTAACTACAACAGCATACAGATCAAAGACCTATGACTCTGAGAATGCCAACAATGAAATACCTACTAATAATGATTTGCCAGCTTGTGCCAACATCAAGGTAAGAAATAACTGACAATTATTTAAAATCTGGGAGGGGGAGAGGATTGAAGTGCATGTGCTTGCTAAATGTTCATGTATATCAAAAAATCCAAGCTTCCTTTTCTCTGTCTCATGCCATCTAACAATATATTGTTGGAATGATGAATCCAAAAGATTATGTTAAGCCAGTTAGTTCTGATTTTATAATACTGGAATCAAGTCGTTCCATAGAGCAGGATGGGTCGTTAACTGCAAGAAATTTAGAAACGAACTTGACAACCTCAGTGGATGAGTTTCAGTCAGTGGCTGGATCATTAACTCATGTTATGTCATTGCTTTAGACATGATTCCTTTTAAAAATCCCATAATTGAACCATATATAAGAGGGGTGTCAAACTGGCGGCCTGTGGACTAGATGTGTCACGTGCATGCCACGTCCTACCCAGCTCCGCAAAGGTAAAAAACATTGCAATATGTCATGTGATGGCAATGTGACGCCACAAGTTTGACACCCGTATTATATAGCATTAAACCATAAACAATTCATAATGGTAAGGGTTTACACATTGCACTGTGCTAAAAGAACCATAGTGTTTTATTGTTATGTGAGAATGATATCAATAATGCACAGTTCGGATCAATGGTACGTAGAAATTAAATGGTAGATTGTTAGCAAAATGGTGCAGAATATGGCCATGGGAGCAATTTTTGGCATCCCTGAGATGGGGTATATAACACCTTTGCTGCATGAGGTCTGTTGGATGCCAGTTTGCTTCCAGGTCCAATTCAAAGTGTCAGTTACAAGATGTCGGTTACTACCTTTTAAGCCCTACATGTTTTAGACCAGATTATCTGAGGAACTGCCTTGCCCACATCACATTGACCTATCCCACCCGCCATGTCAGGCAGGGAAAGAATTTTGACCAGTGGAGTCTAGGAAGAGACCCTTCTCTGCTGTTGCCCCCCACCCTGTGAAACATCCTTTCCTTAGAGATAGAATGACCTGGGTCTGCCAGTTCCCATGGAAGTTGAAGAAAGACATGTAATCCAAGGGACATGCATTCTGAAGGTGTTCTGCAACCTTTTAATTTTCAACTTATTTTTCTTTTTACTCTCCTGTCATTTTGCTGAACTTTGTATATTTTGTGTTTTATATGGTTTTGTGCTTTTTATCTGTAAGGCACCCAGAATAACTCTGAATGTGAGAAGGGTGGTATTTAAATTTGATAATTAAACAAATATAAATAAATAAAATCCAGCAGGGTAGAGTGCCAAATATATATGTAAGAAACCATTATGATGCACATTCCCTTTTTCTGTTGATTGTCTTGATTCAAAATTTTAGAATGTAATTCTTGAAATCTGTTTTATTCTTCTCTGTAAAGCATGCTCACAAACTGATTAGAATGAGATGGCTATCTTGTCAGACTGACCTTGAAAGCATGTATAATCTAGGCAGACACAAAAATGTTAAAATATGACATATAATTTATTTTTATTACTGTGAGATACTATTTTGAATAGAGAAACATTTTCTAGGTGAAATTGGCTGCTGTAAAACCAAGTGGAAAAATCACAGGTATTTTAAGGGCAAAGTAGCAATAAAAATTCTGTAAAACACAAGCTTGCTGACTGCATTATGTCAGCGAAAGCTGGAAACTCAGAAGGATACGTATAAATCTTTTCTACTAAGAAACCTTTACCCAATTTTCTAAATACTTTGATGTAATTTATTCTAAAAAGAGGAATGTCTTTTGGGAAGAGAAATAATTCTTTCAGATCAGTAATAGTGTCAGGAGTTAGTCATGAAAGTCTAGGCTTCTGCAGTGATAGTGGGACAAATGAAGAACATGTTACTACTTCATTACGCAAATACTGCAACTTGCATACTTACATCAGTTGTCAGCTACAGGTAAATTTAAGCTTGCATCTTGTCCACGTATAATTTCATCATCGTAATGATTTGTTGTGGATACCTTACAATGAAACAAAATATTTTTTCCAAGTGAATTGGGATAATTTGGTTCAACTTAAAATGGCTAAAAATAGCTACACTGGGTTTAAATTGCACCTTAGTTATGTTATAGCCCCATTTCTAACAGTGGCTTGTGTGAGGACAAACCACTGCTATGGCTCCTTTTCCCTGTAGAATTGTTAATAATAATAATAATAATAATAATAATAATAATAATAATAATAATAATAATAATAATAATAATAATAATTTTATTTCTATACCGCCCTTCTCCCGAAGGACTCAGGGTGGTGTACAGCCTATTTAAAAACACAGAAACAAAACAGCAATTTAAAATTTAAAATCATTAAATAATTAGGCTCCAATTAAAATCCCAGAAATTTAAAATACCCCCAATTTAAAACGTTATGTTAATAGCCCTGCCTGGCGGAACAACAGGGTCTTCAGAGCGCAGCGGAACACCCGGAGGTCGGAGATCCTACGTATTTTGGGGGGCAGTTCATTCCACAGGGCTGGGGCTCCCACAGAGAAGGCCCTCCCCCTGGGTGTCGCCAGCCGACATAACTTGGCCGATGGCACCCTGAGGAGACCCTCTCTGTGGGAGCGGACTGGTCGGTGGGAGGCTACTGGTGGCAGAAGTCGGTCTCGAAGGTACCCGGGTCCTATGCCATGGAGCGCTTTAAAGGTGGTAACCAACACCTTGAATCGCACCCGGAAGACCACTGGGAGCCAGTGCAGCTCGCGCAGGAGGGGTGTCATGTGGGCGCAACGAGTTGCACCCATAACCACCCGCGCGGCCGCATTCTGGACCAGTTGGAGCCTCCGAGTGCTCTTCAAGGGGAGCCCCATGTAGAGAGCATTGCAATAGTCCAACCGGGAGGTGACAAGGGCATGAGTGACCGTGCGCAAGGCGTCCCGATCCAGAAAGGGCTGCAACTGGCGAATCAGGCGAACCTGATAAAAGGCCCCCCTGGCCACGGCCGTCATGTGCTCTTCTAAAGACAGCCGTGTGTCCAGGAGGACACCCAGATTGCGAGCCCTCTCTGTGGGGGGCAAGGATTCACCCCCAATAGTCAGCGATGGCACCTGCTGACTATATCGGGGCGCCGGAAGCCACAGCCACTCGGTCTTGGAGGGGTTGAGTCTGAGCCTGTTCCTCCCCATCCAGGCCCGCACGGCCTCCAGGCAGCGGGACATCACATCAAGGACATCGTTGGGGTGGTCTGGGGTGGAGATGTACAGCTGAGTATCATCAGCGTACAGATGGCACTTCACCCCAAAACCACGGATGATCTCACCCAGCGGCTTCACATGGTTAGACTTTGCCGCTTTTATCGCCACTAGGTAGGTCTTGATATAAGACCTCACCTGTGTCCGGTCGGAATCGGATTGACTAGTCCTCCAAATGCTCTCTAGGCATCTTTTCCGACGCTTCATCTCTCTCAGCTCCTCAGAGAACCAAGGAGCCAGTTGAGATCGGCATCGGGTCAGAGGCCGCAAAGGCATGACGCGGTCCAAAGCTCCAGCGGCCGCCCTTTCCCAGGCGGCCACCAGCTCTTCAGTCGAGTCGTGTGTTAGGGTCTCAGGGAACGGCCCAAGCTCCGTCAGGAACCTTTCGGGGTCCATCAGGCGCCTGGGACGGAACCATCTAGTTGGCTCCGTCTCCCTGCGGCGGGGGACGGCGGTAGGAAAGTCTAGTTGGAGGAGCGAATGATCTGTCCATGACAAGGGTTTAATATCTAGGTCCCCTCTACCAAGATCATTCAACCACTGACCAGAGACAAAAATCAGGTCCAGAGTGTGTCCCCCTATGTGAGTTGGGCCATGAACTAACTGGGTCAGGTCCATGGCCGTCATGGAAGCCATGAACTCCCGAGTTAATAGTTAATAGTTTAAACTTAATAGTTTAAACATTTCCGAAGTTAAATGCGAAGAACTTGGAAAACCAGTTTTCTACAGAATGTCCTGCTATGTTGAAATGTAGGCAGAAGTTTCCTGGTTTCAAATGGAATGAACACACTGAGGAGGTGAAAGCTGAAAGTCTTTATTAAGCATAGTTTAATAGAATAACTTTAATTGCAAAATATAATGTAGATAGGAAGTATCTACTACAGACAAGGCAATAAAATAAACATGGCAACAGAAGAGTGTAAATATAAGGTGAAATTTAATATTCCTTTGGTAGATGGCAGTCCCTTTTCATCAAAAGCAGTAAAAGATGTTCTCCAATTTAATCCAGCTGGTTTATAAGAAGTTTCCTCGATAAACTTACTATGAGGCTCACCTCATGTAAATTTCTGAAAGCTTATGTAATATCCTCCTGTGATTATTTATTCCTCTAATGGTGTATATTTATTGTTTATGCAGAGGAAACTATGGTGGCATAGTGATTAGAATGTAGTATTGTAGTATGTGCCCACTGCCAGGTATTCAATCCTGACTGATTAAGGTTGACTCAATCTTCCATCTTTCTGAGATCAATAAAATGAGGACCCAGATTGTTTGGGGCAATATGCTGACATTGTAAACTGTTTATAGAGTGCTGTAAAGCACTGTGGGGCAGTATATAAGTATATTGTTATTGTTTATCCTCCTCCTCCTCCGATAACTTTTTATAGTACCAAGAGTTTTCATATGAAATAGTATCAGCTCTTAGATGATAGCCATAACAATAGCACCTAGACTTACATACCACTTCACAGTGCTTTACAACCCTCTCTAAGCAGTTTTACAGAGTCAGCCTATTGTCCTCAACAATCTGGGTCCTCCTTTTACCAATCTTGGAAGGATGGAAGGTTGAGTCAACCTTGAGCCGGTGAGAATCGAACTGCCAAACTGCTGGCAATAGGCGGTTAACAAAATTAGCCTGCAATACTGCATTCTAACCACTGCATTACCATGGCTGTAACCACTGTGCCACTATGGCATGATATTCTCCCTGTTAGGTTATTGGCCCTCACAAAGCAGTTCTAAGTGAAAGAAATAGGTTTCTTGAACTGAACTGCTTGAGAAATTGAAGGGGAGGTGGGTGACTGAGTGCTCAGCCTCGTAGGCCAAAGCATCTTCTACAGGAAAAATGGAATAAACCACCTAAATCTCCTTGCCATTTATTATCATCTGTAGATAAACATTGTTCTTGTTAGGGTAACATTCGGAAATTCTCAAGCTATAAAAAGAAATGAAAAGAATACCTCAAATACAAAACAGAACTATCCTGCGTCTAAATGTCCCTTCCTCTCTCCAGGTAATTCTGATCCTGACCATGTGAAAGCTACCAGATGTTGTCTGCTCTTGTAATGATTATCTGTATTTTTGCAGCCCAGATCTCTAAGCTCTATTGGGAGCTCTGGGCAGAATCAGAATTGCTGTGGGAGGGGGTATTTTGTATTAGTTCCTAGAGTAGCTTTATTCTAGACTGACTGGGGAATTCTGGAAATTGACGTCCACACATGTTGGGGTTGAGAAACACAGCTGTAAGGCAATCAGGTGAACATTTTCCTTGCTTTTCTTCATATCCTCCCCACTCCATCAGCAATAATGTTCATAGAAGTGACAACTTTTTGACTTGCCTGTTCTCCCTTGATCATAGCAAATAAAACAACACAGATTATCCAGAACATTGTGCCCTTTGTTTCAGACTATACACAATTTGCTCCCCTGTTCCCACTTCAGCAAAATACCTCCATCCCTTGCTGTTTTCTCTTTAAGATCACCCACTTACGAATTACAAATCCATGAAGCTTCCTCACACCTGCTGTGAACTGAACCTCAGAGCCCCTTATGAATTTAAGCCAAAATGTCTGAAGAAATCCCGTACATTGTTTGATAATAACAATACTAATAAAAACATGGCTTTATTATAGCTACTTATGATCTCTAACATTAGACATAGTCTGAACTCCTGCAATTTTCAGCAAGGCTCATGATGGGAACTCAATGCTAAGTGCTTCACTGCCCACTGTGAAGGCCTCTTAAGGTCTCCCTTGGAAACTAATCCTTTGGCCTTCCCATTTTTACACATATCTTTTTCTAAAGAAGCAAAAAGCTCTGAATTACCATGCCAGGTACTTATATGTGAGAAAGCTCATAGGTGTTTCCCATCACATATATTATTATTTAGAATTGTGGCATGCAATCAATATCAATTCAATAAAGATCTAGTGAACACTGTTATTAGGGTTTTGAAGCATTTCATATTCAGTCTTCAAAAAATAGACAGAAACAGAAAAATAGCCTTTCAGCATCTTAAATCAGTCATGACTATTCTCAGGACTATATAGTTTCAGAAGTGCTTCATTATTCCCAAAAAGTATGAGATTGCTTTATAGTATTATAGACTGGTACTACATTTTACTCCTGTTTATTTTGAAGCACTTATTAGAGAACAGATTTGAAGCACTGGAAGATCTTAAATCATAATATAGTTAATTTACTATTTTTAATATAATTTTATCTAATATTCTAAAAAAAGGGAAATAAAACTAATATGAAAGTAATATAAAATAAGAAAAAGAGAAGAAAAAGATGGAAAGAAAGAGAGAAGAGGGAGAGAAAGAAAGAAAAGAAAAGAGCAAGAAAAGAAAAAATAGAAAAGAAAGAAACATGATAGAAAGAAGTAGCTTCCAAGCTTCTTTGCAATAGTTATAAGTACAATATAAATTACCTCTTACTCTGTGGTTAAAACACATACCATTTTTCTATAATCTCTTTTGTCTAGTCATCAAACTATAAATTATAAGCATTTTTTTCTGCTTTATGCAAAAAAGTCCATAAAGGGTTTCCAATCAGCAAATTGGAAGTGTTTTCTCTGAACAAAAATGTTAATTTAACCATCTCAGCAAGTTCCATCATCTTTACCATCCATTCTTTTATTTATTTATTTATTTTATTCAATTTGTATCCCGCCCTTCTCCTAGTGGACTCAGGGCAGTGCACAGCCAGAACTAAAACTCTCTGTGGGAGCATACTGGTTGGTGGGAGGCTATCAGCGGCAGAAGGCAGTCCCACAAATACCCAGATCCCATGCCATGGAGCACTTTAAAGGTGGTGACCAACACCTTGAAGCGCACCCGGAAGACCACTGGAAGCCAATGCAGCTCACGCAGGAGAGGTGTCACATGGGAGCGTCCCCTCGCTCCCATAATTTCCCGCGCAGCCGCATTCTGCACCAGTTGGACCCTCCAGGTGCTCCTCAAGGGGAGCCCCATGTAGAGAGCATTGCAGTAGTCCAGGCGGGAAGTGACGAGCGCCTGAGTGACTGTGCGTAAGGAATCCTGATCCAGAAAGGGACGCAACTGGCAAATCAGGCGAACCTGATAAAAAGCTCCCCTGGCCACGGCTGTCATATGCTCTTCTAAAGACAGCCGTGCATCCAGGAGGACACCCAAGTTGCGAGCCCTATCCGTGGGTAATATTGAATTATTTTATCTCTGTGCATGCACATTATAATCTGTACATTATCATGTACAAAAACGAATTTCCATAACTTTTTTCCAACTATTTGTCCATCAGTTTAAGGGGACGTGCATAAACGCACTAGTGTGCCTATCGTCCCTGTCCTACTGTCCCCATTTATATGTAAATATTTTATGTGTTTATGGCTATGTTTTGCCTATTTATATCCATTTATTTGTGCCATTTTTTCATGTGTCCATGTCTATGTCTATACTTGTTTCCTTGTACTTGTTGACAAACAATTAAATAAATCGTGGTGGGCATCTGTGGCCCTTTTACAATCTGAGGACTTCAACTCCCAGAGTTCCTGAGACAGCCAGCTTGGCTGGCTGAAATAAATAAATCCCAAAAGAAAAACCTCTGGTCCCAATTTGTGTATTAATCTTTAAAGTTAAAGTCTGAACCAACGTTTGTATTTGAACCTGAAATTTTCTAGCTTTTTACATATCCTCCAAACAGAATAAAATGTCCCTTAGTGTTGTTCATATAAGGGTGAAGTCCCCTTATATATTTTAGATATTTTTTGGCTTAGTGTGATGGTAGAATCTGGTTTAAAAGCATCAAGGTCTGGCTTGACATGAGAGCCTATCTTCAAACACTTTATTATATTCCAGTGTTGACAGCTTTTCAGCATACAAAAATAGGAATCATGTAAATTAGTGAGCTCCTTTATTCCTTGGTTTTTCATTAGACCATTTACAAGAAGCCTGAGAAATAAATGCATCCATAGTGGCTGAGGCTGTATTATGCTTGCTGATATTATGATGGGCAATTAATTCTGACATGGCAGTTTGGCAGGCTACCTAATGCTCGGCACTTTACTACTCAGGAGGTTACTACTTGGCAATTTCCATGACATTTATACAAATTAATCAAATTCTTATCTTCATTTTATTGTACAAGGGTTTTCTTTCTTCCTAGCAATAAATAAAAATTCAGATGCAAAAGCATAATACCCCTCAGAGCTCCTACAAATGTTGCTCTGTTAGCCTATGTTGTTGCCTACTTTTCCGTTTCCAGGGTATTTTAAGAATGAACTTAAGGTCTCCAGAGGAGGAATAACTAGGGAATCAAACAGAGATCTTTCTAGAAACAAAATGGCATGTTTCTGCGATGTTACAGTCTGGGAAAATTGATACAAGGGTTTATTTTGTCTATATCTATATGTTTGTGTGTGTGTGTGTGTGTGAGAGAGAGAGAGACAGAGACAGAGGTGGAAGTGTGGAAAGGTGTGGTAGAAATAGTGAGAAAGATAGGACAACAACTCCTATCAGAAATCAGAATAGTTACTATTGGCCAAGATCAAACATGATCTGGGCTCAAGAGCTGTACCTATAATTTTGAGAGTATAACGATAGATAGTGAGAAATAATAAAAGTGAATAAGGTGTTATGCTAGGAGTAAGGTTTGAATTTTTTTATGATTAACTTCATACAGATACTCTTCAATTTACAACAGTTTATTTAGTGACTTTTCCAAGTTACAAGGCCTGGAAAAAAGGTGAATTAAGACTGTTTTTCCCACTTAAGACTGTTGAAGCATCCCCATGGTCAAATGGTCAAACTTTAGACACTTGGCAACTGACTCATAGTTATGCCTGTTGCTGTGTCCCAGGGTCATCTGATCACCTTTTGCAACCTTCTGACAAGCAAAGTCAAGGAGGAAGCCAGATTCACTTAACAACTGTGTTACTAACTTAACAACTGCTGTGATTGGATTAAAAAAATAGTAGAATTGGGATATTGATGATGAATATTTTAAGAGGAGTGAGAAAAAATAGATTCTAAAACTCTTAAGCATTTTTCTTATGTTATGATAAGTGTAGCATGTTATAGCTAACTGTAAAAACAGATTACCCCAATAGGAATCATGCAGTTTTGTTTTATGGCTTAATAATTGTTTATTTGAAGATAACATGTGCTTCTTAAAAGCAGCAGTAAGTACTTATAAAGCTAGTATTTTGTCAAAAGCTATTGAACATCTCTAAAACAAGCAGTGATATTTTATTGTTATAGTTCTCGTTCTCCAAGAGCACACCATTTCTCAAGTAAAGAAAAGTTGCATTTCACTTAAATAGTCCATTTGTTTTCACTACTTTATTACAATACTCTCCTTTATGAAAATCTGATGCAGAATTGATAGACTTCCATGGTAGTGGATAATCCTCCACCCAGTGTCCAACATGGAAGCTACTTCCTATGAAATTTTAACTTTTCACCATACAAATCTAATGGTTTAATATTGATACATGGATGCCCATCATTCTGTTCCCTTTAGGGTAAAAAACATTATGCAGTGAACTTAAAAGGAGACAGAAATACTGATCTAAAGATGCTAAAGGAATAAAGTAAGAAAGATAAAAAGAAATAAAGTCAAAAGTAATTTACGCTACACCATTCACTTTATCTCTCCATACTTTTCTATCCTTGCAAACCATGCTTACTCTGATTCTAGTAACACTTTTCCTTAAATTCTGGTTTCTCATTTTTTACGTTCTTGGGTTTTTCCTTTCTTTCAGTCTATTCATTTTTTCTTTACTGTATAAATTCCTTTTGCAATTCTATCCTCATTCATTTTCTCTATGGAACCAAATCACTATAGCATTACTTCTTGCAGACTGTTCATTCACTTCTGTATTTCATCCACATTCAATGAGCATTTAGTCATTTTTTTTTCTATCTCTTTATTTTTGTTAACCACACAAACATGATTGCATAGCACATTCCGCTGTGTTCAATTTGAATTTGTTTGTCCTGAATCTTCACTTCCATATAATGGACTGAAGTACTCACTTATGCCTACACATTTTTGTTTCCTTTAACAAACTATTTCTCACAACATAATACATATTACCCAACATCTTTCTGCTACCATAGTACTTACACTTTTTTGGGTCTTTGCTATTGATTTGCAATTGTTTACTGTTTTCTCTGTCAACCCTTTGGTTTGATATCTTAAGTTTCAGATATCTACTATTCATTGTACAGTAGTCCTTGACTTACAATAACAGTTGAGCCCAAAATTTTGGTTATTAAGTGAGACATTAGTTAATTGAGTTTTGCCCCATTTTACAACCTTTCTTGCCACAGTTTTTGAGTGAATCATTATAGTTTATAAATTAGTAACACGGTTGTTAAATGAATCTGGCTTCCCCATTTGACTTTGCTGGTCAGAATGTCACAAAAGGGGAACATGTGATCCCGGGACTCAGCAATGGACATAAATATGAACCAGTTGCCAAGCATCTGAATTTTGATCACATGATCATGGGGATGCTTCAAAGGTTGTAACTGTGAAAAACGGTCATAACCCACTTTTTTCAGTGCTGTTATAACTTTGAACGGTCACTAAATTAACTGTTGTAAGTCAAGGACTACCTGTATCATATAAGCTAACATTTGCCGAATATATCATGGTGGTTCTCAGCTAACCACATGGCATCATCTGTATATAAAAGAATACAAAAAATATGCCAACTGTAGGAAAAGGAGTGGCAGAAACTGAGAGTAGACTCAAAAGGAGAATCAGCCTGGAATTTTTATGTAGCCACAAACAGACTAAGTCTAACATCTGTTGAATTTCATTAACCCTTATCCAGTGCTGAAATAGTGCTAGCCATTAGCTGCGTAGATTCTTGTGCGTAAACATGAGCAATAAATCAGTTTAATTGGAACATCACATCTTTCACACCTGTCACAACCAGCTCTGGCCTGATGGGGGTGTCCCATTTGTTTAGTAGATTAGTAGAAGATCCCACCTACATTCCATTTACCCTTTGGTCTCTTTTCATCTTACCGTAGTTCTTGGTTAATTTTAATGTTTTAATTCTTAATGTTGAATGTTTTAATGTTCTTATTATTTTATATTGTTGGAAGCCACCCAGAGTCACTTGACAGTGAGAGGAGTGGCATATAAATGTTATCAATAAGTAAATATTGCCATCCCTAATCAATGTGTTTCTAGTGTCACCACAAGAATTCATTATATATTGAACCTATCCATAAATATATTAAAAACCCATGACATAATTCAATGCATATTTTACTACCATCATGTACTCTTCTTATCATATTCATCAGTCAATCCTCAACTCCATATGTACTCCAGAAATTCCTTAATTCAAGCTCAGAATTAAACATATTTTGTCACTCAATTTATCTAAATCTAGGGTGTCAAACTCGTGGTCCATGGGCCGGATGCATCACATGCTGGCCACACCCACCCTCATTTTAGCGAAGGGGGAAAAAGTCATGATATATGCTCTATCCGTAGAACAAAGGCATGGGCTAGCGAGTGTAGAACGAAACTTTATTAAGTAACAACCAACTCGTAACACAGAAAGCAGAACAGAACAATTTGGCTGACAGCGGCTTAAATAGCCGGCTGTCAAAACAGAGCGACCAATCGGAGGTCGCGCAGCTTCCTGCTCAGTAACCCCGGAAGCTTCAACCAATCAGGAACGGTAGCAACACGCGAAACCATACGTCATCTTGCTGAGGACTTAACACCCCTTCCCACCAGTACAGCACATGCGTAATCTTTTAAATACGTAGGCCGGCGTCGGCTCCGCCCTGATCTCCGCAATTCAGGGCCGGCCTTTGGCGAAGGCGGAGCCGGAGCGCTGTCCTCGTGGGAACCATTGGATTGTGATTGCAAGATGGGCGGCACGACAGCCGGCGCGGGAGACCCGAATCGAGCAGGTGAGTGAACCGACGAGAACGCATCGGGTTGAAGTCCAATAGCAGGAGAAGTTGGTGATGGAGTATTGCTGGTTATGCGCGGTGGCCTCTCGTCCCCCGCTGATGTTGCCTGCTTACAGGGAAGGTCTGGTGTTAAAGGCATCCTCCTCCGCAGTTGGTTCACGTGCCGCCTCCAGATGCGACCATCTTCGAGCTGGACCCTATAAGAGTAGGGTCCGGTTAATTGGCAGATGTGGCCTGGCACCCATTTATTGTCTGACCCGAAGTTTTGTGCATAGACAGGGTCGCCAATCGTGAATGCCCAGCAATGAGGCGTGAACTCCTTTGTGATTTCAGGTGAATAGGCAGGGTGTAATCTGTCGAGGACCGTCCGGAGCCGTCGGCCCCTTGAGCATTTCAGCCGGGCTCGTCTTGGAATCTGGGCACGGGGTTGTGTGCTGGACTAATAAGTATTGGGTGATTTTCTGATGCCAATTAGTGGTGCCCAGGTGGCTAAGCGCCTCTTTAGCCGATCTCACGGCCCTTTCCGCCCGTCCATTCGCGGCCGGATGGAAGGGGGCCGTCGTATGGCGAATGCCCAGCTTAGCCACAAACCGATGGAACTGTGCCGACGTAAACTGAGGTCCATTATCGCTAACAACGGTATCGGGGAGACCGTGCGTTGCGAACAACCCTTCCAACACCCGGATGACAGCCTCGGTCGTCGTAGAGTGTATAAGAGCTAGTTCTACCCATTTAGAGTATGCATCTACGACGACCAAGAACATATGACCCTGGAAGGGGCCAGCGAAATCCATATGAATTCGGGCCCAAGGCGCCCGGGGAACCTCCCACTCCCGGGGGGGGCTGCCGGGGAAACAGGCCTGGACGCTTGGCACTGAGGGCACGTGGCAACCCACTGCTCAATATCACCGTCCATGCCGGGCCACCACACATAGCTGCGGCCCAGCCCCTTCATGCGGACGATTCCTGGATGAGCATTGTGTAGGTGGGCCAGAACGGGGCGACGCAAACCCTCAGGGACAACGACTCTATTTTCCCAAAGGAGACAACCCCTTTGGGTGGACAGCTCATTTAGCCGTCGGAAAAAGGGAAGGAGTTCCGCAGGCACGGGACCCTTAGGCCATCCCCTGCGGACCCAATCCAATACTTTGGAAACGGCAGGGTCCGCCAAGGACCCAGCGCTGATGTCAGAAGCAGTCAAGGGAAAATCGAAGTCCTCAACAAGAAGAACTGATGAGGCGGGAGCAGGATCAGAGGCCGGGGCGGGCACCGGGCACCGGCTCAAAGCATCAGCATTCGCGATGGCTGAGCCAGGCCGGTAAATCAGGCGATAGGAATACTCAGCCAGAAACTCCGCCCAGCGGGACATGCGGGGCGAAATCATGACCGGGGTTTGCCGATCACCGGCCAGCAACCCCAGAAGGGGCTTGTGGTCGGTGACCAGGGTAAAGGAACGGCCATAAAGATAATCATGGAATCATTTGACTCCGGCGACAGTCGCCAGAGCCTCACGATCCAATTGGCTGTAGTTCCTTTCCGGAGCAGAAAGGGTACAAGAATAAAAGGCGAGAGGCGCCTTGAGGCCTGAAGGAAAAATGTGACTCAGAACGGCACCAATGCCATAGGGCGAGGCATCGCAAGTCAAAGACAAGGGTAAGCTCTCGACGTATTGGACGAGAACTGCCTCAGACGTCAGCGCATCTTTGACAGCTTGGAATGACGTAGCAGCAGCACGACTCCATCCCCAGGGCGACTTAGCATCTAGGAGATGGTGGAGGGGCTCGGCAAGGGATGCTTTATGAGGCAAAAAAATGGAGTAAAAATTGAGGACCCCTAGGAACGCCTGTAGCTCCGCCTTGCAGGTGGGCGTGGGGGCGTTTTTAATAGCCGCGACTTTGGAGGGTGTAGGGTGTATTCCCCAGGCGTCGATGAGGAACCCCAAGAATTCAACTTGGGGAACTCCTATAGCGCACTTTGATCTCTTAAGGCGGAAGCCGGCGCTGCGCAGACGGCCAAGAACGGTCCGAAGCTTGTCTAAGAGGTCAGCTTGGTCTCCAGCGGAGACCAAGACATCATCAAAATAGGGTACCACCCCGGGAATTCCCTGAAGCAATCGTTCCATGATGCTTTGGAATATTCCCGGGGCGACACTCACTCCGAACTGAAGCCGGGTGCATTTAAATGCACCCCTATGAGTGACAATGGTTTGGGCCATGGCCGTCGGCTCATCAACTGGTAATTGTTGATAAGCCTGGGCCAGGTCCAACTTGGCAAATACCTTGCCGTGACCCAGGTGCTGCACCACTGGCACCGGGTACGGGTTGGCCTGCAACGCCTTGTTTAGGGAACATTTATAGTCGGCGCAAATTCTAATTGAGCCGTCCTGCTTTAAAGGAATTACTATAGGGGTCTCCCAAGCTGAATGATCCACGGGGACTAGTATGCCCTGAGCCACTAATTTGTCAAGCTCTGCGTCAACGCGCGGGCGCAAAGCTAGAGGCACTCTCCTCGGTTTGAGGCGGACTGGCATCACCTGAGGGTCCAAATTAAAGGATATTGGCCTACCCGTGTATGTACCCAACTGGTCTGAGAACACGTCAGCGAACTCACGGGCCAGAATAGAAGGAACATCGGGGACTACTCTATGCACTCCAGAGATGGACAAATTTAAAGCGGCAAACCAATCCAGTCCTAATACGGTAGGGCGGGCGTCCCTAACCACAATTAGTGGTAATTTACCAGAAAACGAGCGGAAAGACATCATGAAATTATCATATCCCAGAGTGGGAATAGCCTTCCCTTGGTAGTCCTTTAAGAGGACAGGGCACTGCTTGAGCCGGCGGCGAGACAAGCCCGGCAACAACTTAGAGAGGGTCGCCCACGCTATGAGCGACTTGGAGGACCCGGTGTCCACCTCCATTGTACAGGCCGCCCCCTCCAAACCCACAGTCAGGAAGAGCTTATTGGCAGAGGCCGAAGGAGTGGCGTTGCTCACAGCGATGTCCGGCGGGTCCTCATAGCGGGTGACAGCGAGGCAATCCTCGTGGCGAGCAGGCACTTTCCGACCACGGCGGCGCTCCGGGGGTGGCCCAGAGGAAACATCGGACATCGGGGCTGGCGCTCTGCAGACCCTCGATAAATGGCCCCTCTTTCCGCAGCGGCGGCACACGATGGTCTTGAAACGGCCGTCGGGTCGGCGATGGTTGCCGCCGCAGCCCAAACAGGTGTCCTGCGCAAACTTAAAAAGTTTGGTGGACACGCCGCACTTCCGCTGAGTTGCCTTGAGGCGGCTCACCTCCCTTTCCTCGTCGGAGGACTCTCCCTGGTCCGAGTCCTCGTAATGTACTGACAGGGGTTTAGCATTCGTTAGAGAGGGCGTCTGATGACGGTGGATTTCAGCGACTGAGCGACTGGACATTTCGGCAGCCCTGGCCTCGTCCAGGGCGACTTGGAGGGTCAGCTCAGAGCGAGCCAAAAGGCGCCGTTGTAACTTTAAGTCCTTGATACCGCAAACCAGCTGGTCTAACAACATCTTGTCCAAGTGGTCGCAGAATTCACAATGGAGAGCTGCTGAACGCAAGGAAGCCATGTAATCGTTCACGGATTCACCCTCTGTCTGTGAGCGCTGCCAGAATGCATGACGCCGCGCGATGCGAGACGGGGTAGGGGAGAAATGGTTCTTTAACTTCTCCACCAAGGTCTCCCAAGGAACATCAAAAACTTGCTGAGGCGCCGCTAGAGCCCTAGCAGCAGCAAAAATCTCGCTCCCACAAGAGCTGAGGAAATACCCCCGTTTGCGGTCGCTAGAAAGTTCAGTCAGAGCGTTCGCTTGCAAAAAACACTCAAAACGTTCCATATAGGTGTCCCACGTCTCAGAGGCAGGGTCAAAAGGAGAGAACGCCGGTAAGAAGGTAGACATAGTAACTTAGGGGGTGGTGGAGGTTTCCACAGTCAAATTTTACCTCAGATGTACACCACCGATCCCACCTTCGTTGCCAGTGCTCTATCCGTAGAACAAAGGGCTAGCTAGTGTAGAACGAAACTTTATTAAGTAACAACCAACTTGTATCACAGAAAGCAGAACAGAACAATTTGGCTGACAGCGGCTTAAATAGCCGGCTGTCAAAACAGAGCGACCAATCGGAGGTCGCGCAGCTTCCCGCTCAGTAACCCCGGAAGCTTCAATCAATCAGGAATGGTAGCAACACGCGAAACCATACGTCATCTTGCTGAGGACTTAACAATATATCACATGATAACAACATTACGCCACAAGTTTGACACACCTGGTCTAAATCAATAAATGTACAATAAATATTTTTTTCACATCTGTATATTTCTCAGACATTTGCTGAAAGCAAATATCTGTTCTGCACATCGTCTGTACAATGTAAAATCTTTTTGTGTTTCCTTAGAGTCCATCAATTCTTATATGTTTTTAGTTAGAATCCTGCTGGCTGCCTTCCTGGACCCCCATAACAAACTGACTTCTGGATCTTACCTAATTTGTTGAATAAGGGAATATTAATGCCACTTTTCCAGTCAGCAGGCACTGATGCAATCTTAACTGTCTTAAATAATCTACACTCCTTAATAAATCACTCTGATATATTTTGATATTTTTCAGGTTACACAATATACCCTGTTTCCCCCCAAATAAGACATCCCCTGATAATAAGCCCAATCGTGCTTTTGAGCGCATGGCAATAAGGCCAAGCGCTTATTTCAGGGTTCAACAAAATATAATACAAGGTCTTATTTTCGGGGAAACATGGTATACCTGCAGTCTTTTTTCACTATACTCCTATTTATGATTTACTTTCTATCACTTTTTTCTGGCTGCATTAATAACATGCGCAAGATTACTAAATCGCAAACAAAACTATTTTAAAGAGAGAGAACTAAGTATATGGAAAGAGGTTCTTTAGATGCCATAATCCAACTTTTAATAACAGCATATTATTATTATAATATTTCCAGTAATAATTTAATATGCAAAAACATTGTCAGTTCATTCATATGATAAACAGTTTTTGAGAGTACTGAGGAGTACTGAGGAGTTATTTTTCTCCTTTAATCATTATTTTATTGGCATTGGGAAAAATAAAAATTAATTCAAATAAGAACATATTTAGCTAATTTAGAGAATGAATTAAGCTGGCATACTTTGTACAACATTAAAAATACGTTTAATTTGCAGGAAATTAAGTGCATTAGGTCTTCCAGTATTTTTTTTTTAATTGCTCAAGGTAAATAAGTGTAATTTGTAAATAAGTTTTGTAACATTTCCGTGCAGACCAAATTTAATTTTTTAAAACACTTTGGATATTTGAAAATTCAGTTTATGAAAGATGTTAATGAAACATATATACACACACATACACAAATATAATAAATAGGCTCTGCTTCTGACAGTTTTATTTGTTACTTCTGATTATCTAATGATATTTGTAAAAGAATGAAATTTGACTCTAGTTGAAATACAGGAATCTCATTTATATGAGATTCCTGGGTATGTATGTATGTATATATGTATGTATGTATGTATGTGTATGGATGGATAGATAGATAGATAGATAGATAGATAGATAGATAGATAGATAGATAGATAGATAGATATAGAGATATAGAGATATAGAGATATAGATTTAGATAGATATAAACATATAAAGTTTTAATATGAGACTAGGTTTTTTTTGCATTTTTGCCTATTTAACTAGATTTGGCAAGTCAAGAACAGACCATGTAAAGTAGGGAATTATCACTATGGTGTGCACTTGCAAAGTCCTAGTTTTATCAGAACATTTCATGGTTTGCTTCACTAAGAAACAAAGAAATTAAAATAGCAACAACAATACTGCTGTAACATCATATTTTGTGACCTTGTACTGAGGCAATGGTCACTGCCTTCCAGTCTAAGCATTTCTTAATATGCTGTTAAATCAGGTCTACTAAGTCTAGCATGGCTGAAAGGATTTGCTTTCCCAACAGCTTTGATTCTTGCAAAAACCTGAGGATGATCTGTCTGTGCAACTCACATTGCCTGAATTTTTTTAAATAGGTATTTCTTTTTAGTAGTCCTTAAAAACGATATGAACTATTAGGACATTTAATTCAAAAATTGTTGAGGAAGGCCACAGATTGCCCACAATTGCATTAAATAAATCTTTTTAAATATAGTCATAAGATTCATGGTTGGGTATACTTGGCTCAATTGAGAATTTTTTACTAAATAGCTATTGTTTCAAAGTATTAGTCCAAATTAATTATATAGCAATAGCACTAAGACTTATATACTGCTTCATAGTGCTTTTACAACTCTCTCTAAGCGGTTTACAGAGTCAGCATATTGCCCCCAACAATCTGAGTCCTCATTTTACCCACCTCGGAAGGATAGAAGGCTGAGTCAACCTTGAGCCAGTAAAAATTTGAACTGCAGCTAGCAGTCAGCTAAAGTAGCCTGCAGTACTGTAGTCTAACCACTGCGCCACCTCAGCTCTTGGTAACTGTTGCAGCTATGAATTGGCATAGGTGTATTCTTTATTTACCTGCTCTAAATATTACCACAGTGTTGCATTCAGTTCAGCAAAGAGAAATGCTGAATGTTAGAATATATTACATGCAAATTCTAGTCAGTCAGTACTGTTTACAATTTTCACTTTAGCATCTGTCAGGCTAAAGAGAAATTGGCCTCTTGTCCTTTGAAGGATTCAAATTTCACCATTCATAAAAGAAATTTGCCTTTTCAGACCTTTTATGCTTTTTGGCCTTTAATTCTTAAACACTGTAAAAAATAGCTTTCTCGAACTTTTTAGGTGATTTGAATAATAGGACTCAGGTTTCAAAATGCATGACATGAATACAATTGGCCTTGGGCTTTTACAGAATGCTTTCTACCCTCACAACTCAGCAGCACAATGCAAAGTTCATGAAAATGGTACCTACTCACATTAGTGTAGCGTTTGCTTTGATGATGAGAGATGTCATCATTGATAAAAGGACAAAATTGGCCTAAATAAATATCACCTCCATGGTATGATTAAACCAGTGAAAGGTGGCAGTATTTTTCAGAGGAAAAGTTCAAAAAGGTTTGAAACATTATTCTGAGACCTGATGTGAATATATATCAGAGGCATTGTAGGCATTTAATTAAAAGTAAGCTTGATTTTAAAATATAGGTATAGACATAGATATAAATAGTATATAGAGAAAAATAGGGGATATTTAGAAGCAAGTTGTTAGGAATTGTCAATAAAGATTACATGATTCCAAGAGATGTACCTGTTCTCTGCTTCTCAATGTTTCGGTTTCCTCATAGCAGCCCTGATTTAAATATGTTTGGATAAATGGGTCACCTGTCAGGCTCAAGAAATCAGGAAGCAAGGTGGTTCAAACAATTCCAGGTTTATTGCATGCTACAAGAATCTGAACTACTAAGGTCAGGGCCGGATTTTCCTATAGGCTAACTAGGCTTCAGCCTAGGGCCTCAAGATCAAGAGGGGCCTACATTCAAATTGTTAGCAAAATTAAAATTACACTATTCTAAAAACAGTGAACACTAAAACACTGAACCGAAAATAAGGAGAAATTCTACGCATATGACTAATAAATAAACATAAAAACTTAAAAATGGGAGGTGAAAGGGCCTCATAAATGGAATAGCCTAGGGCCTCTTTTCATCTAAATCCGGCCCTGACTAAGGTCAAAGCAAATTGGACACAGATAAGAGTCAACGGAATTCAAGGTTGGCTGGACTTACATCATGTCTGGACATGAAGGGACTCAAGACTGATAACATGCTTGACCCCTCCCTCAGGTTCAGCCTTGTCATCTCCTACTTCATCCATGTGAATTTATGACCTTTTCTGTAGCAGTCTTTAAGCAAATATTATGACCATTAGATGAATCAAGGCTTTGCTATGGAACTGGTTTGGCCAACAATTAGAAGTAAATACTGACTTTCAGCAAAATCATCACAAAATACAGTCATGTGACCACAGTTCAGAGGTGGGCTGCTGCCAGTTCAGACTGGTTCGCCCATACCAGTCTGAACTGGCAGCAGTCCAGTTTGACCACCGGCTGGCCCGGCCACCCGCCCCGGTGCTATCCCATCCTATATATCTCACTCTCTGGATCGCTCGCCACACCCACACAGGCCAGCTGATTTCCGTGCCTCGCCTGCTCTATTCACTGCGGCTGCCCGAGAAGGTGTGCTGGAAGCCACATGCATGAAATCACTGTGTGTTTGAAGCCGCATGCAAGCACGGAAGGCCTGCACGCTCACATTTTCGGTTCTGCACTAGACAAACCCGTTGTTAAATTATGTGAAGCCCACCTCTGCCACAGTTATAAATGCAACCTAGTTGTTGAGCACCTAAAGTATGGTCACATGACCACTAAGGAGCCAGCCATTGTAACTTTAAATCCAGGTCATAACTTCTTCCAGTGAGGTACTTATAACTTTGAATAGTCACCTAGTGACTTTCCATAAGTCAAAGACCACTTCTTTTTTTCTTTACTGTGTATTATAGAAAAAATTGGACTTAAGTCAAAATGTGTGTGACAAAAGATAATTCTGTTGGCCATTAATGTTTCTTTCCAGGGATATCGAAATCATGTCTCCCTAAGCAGATTGATCCTCTGCTTATCTCCTATAACATTTCTAATTTTGTCATCAGTTTCTATGTACATTGTTCTGTTCCATTCTCCCATTTATCATTTGCTTTTTCACTGTTACATTAATCTGAGATGAGAGTTTGTGTCAGCAAGGGCTAGTGAGAAAATTAGATTTGCTTTCCCAACAGTATGTTTCTTCTTTTATATGTTGTTTTGTATGTTTAAGTGATAGAGCAGGACTTGTTTGATTATCAAGTTTGTCAAAACCTGATAAATTTTCATGGGAGAAAATTTCACTAAATCCAAATCTACATAAGTATGCATAGACTGGACGAAGCTGCATACAAACTCAAGCCTATCCTTCACTTGCTGAGTTTCTTTTTCTAAACTAACTCACTAACTCAAACATTGTAACTTTTCTTCACTGGGGAGCTGCTTCAGTCCTTTGATCATTTCTATTGATCTTCCTATAACTTCACCTACTCTCCCATTTGAAAGAAATGTGAAAGCAGGGATCACAAGGAATCCACATCTCTTAAGAAGTTTGAAAGTCTGAAGCTGCTCTCATCCGAACTCAAGTGATAATTGTATTTATTGAACATTATCACCCAAGTTGAAAGTCTGATTTAAAGAATGCCAGACCAGATTTGGGGTAGCTGACAACTATTGTGAAGATCAAAAGCTTGCACAAGTCCTTAGCCTGTCCAAAAGAGAGAGTAAGACAGATAAGTAACCTTATAATTTTTTTAAAAAAGGACCGTTAGTGGATCTTTCTTCTGTTTTTTGGGAATGACACACCAGAGTTGTGCTCTGTACTTTTGATGGCTGACAGTGTAGCTTGACAATACATTTACTTTCTTTTAAGCTAAAATAACAACAGCTATAAGTACCATCATGAATTGTATGTCTTTCATTTTAAAAAGGCAGAGAATGGTAATGCATGCTGAAGTGCAATATCACATCACAGTTTTCCTTCCACAGTAATATATGATAAACATATCAGTGTATCTATGAATGTTAAAATAGAACTTTATAAATCTGCACTTCCAGCCGTACTTTGGAATTACCTCACTCTGTAGCCAGACCACCTAGAAAAATCCCATCTTGGTCTGATTTCCATAGGATGCCAAAACCTTTACAGACGTCATCTCATTTATGAAAGAGTAAGTGAAGTGCAGACATTTAACTGAAGTGTTTAACATACACTCTTAATAAAAAGCCATTAGTGTATTGCTACGTTCTCCACATAAATACATTTTTATTCTGCTTTTAAACTGTCTTATTCTTTGCCTATAATATTCAGTGTGCATTTACAATCAATGACTGGAAATAAATCATGTTTATTTCATCCCTGTGACCTTTTATTGTAGTATGTTCCAATCGGTTGCCTTAGCTGAATAAGAGATTTTAGCATTAATCTAGCTCATTTCCCACTCCCCAAATTGCTATTCAGCTCCTGGAGCATATAGACTGCCACCCACTTTCCAGACTTTAAAATAAATGGGAACCTGAAATGCTGTTTGTTGTGTCCCTCCTCTGCATTAATAAGATTGTATCTATTTGTTCTAATAAATTAATCGGTGCTCAAACCACCCCAATCTCTTGGGCCTCAAAGCAGCCTTCGTTGTTACTTTTATCAATTTTGATCTACTTTGTATCAAACTTTTAAGAAAGTAATTGCGGAGTACAATATTATATTACACAGCACCTTGTAGATTAAAGGTGCAACATAAATGATTTATAAGTGTGTTCCACACTGCTGTAATTGTCTTCCTTTTAGGCAATTTCTTTACTTGTCCTGTGGGACAAAAAAGCTCTGAGTGGTGAAGCACATGCCTTGAATTTCTTGGGAACTTGATTTTAACCTTTTTGCTAGTTAATGTGGAGTCGGAATTGCTTAATGCTGTGGGTGCCCAGTTTTTTTGAGTCAGTGGCTGTAAGAACCTGTAGAATGGGACAAAAAAGGTGGTTATAGCAAAAGATGGACCAATGCAATAAAAAACCCAAAATCTTATCTATTTTATTGATATGTAGATCCATTCTCTTCAGATTTATCAGAACCATATATTCAATTGCAAGTTATTTTACTAAAAATTAGTGGCAGCTGAACAGTACTCTGGAGGCTACACTTTATATGTTATCCCAGAAACAAATTCTGTGTTTTTCACCTAACCCTAAGAAAAGAATAACTTTATATTTGCACTGAAGTATTAGAACTTTTCCCAAGCAAGGTTCATCTCAAGCCTTGATCAATGGACCAAGTCTAAATCGCTTGAAATGACATTTGGAGTTTTGAGGTCCTAGCAGGGTCAACATCTAGCTGATTTTGGTTTAAAACGGGCTTGATATTTGTATAGGAAACTACCGAAAAAATTTAATGGCTTTGATTAAGATTTGGAAGTTGAAAAAATATCCAATAAGAAAGCATGCATTGTTTTCAAAAGAACAAATAGCAGTGATGAAATCCAATTTTTTTTTACTACTGTTTCTGTGGGCATGGTCGGCAAGGCAGGGGAAGGATATGCAAAATCTCCATTGCCATCCTACCCCAGGAGAAGGATACTGCAAAATCTCCATTCCCTCCCCACTCTGGGGCCAGCCAGAGGTGGTATTTGCCAGTTCTCCGAACTACTCAAAATTTCCACTACCGGTTCTCCGAACTGCTCAAAATTTCCACTACCAGTTCTTCAGAACCTGTCAGAACCTGCTAGATTTCACCCCTGACAAGTAGGCATATTGAAACACTTTCCCTCTCTAAGTTGAAATCTAACATTTTTAAAATAGGAAAAAAGCTAAAACATTTTTCCTAATAGATCTGTCATATCTTTAACAAAATTAAGAATCCATTAAGAATTTATTGGATTATGCTTTCAATTATGTAATTATGAACATTTATTAATGAAGAACAAATATATATTCAGGTAGTAAATATAAAATTGTTCCAAAATTGTCAAAAGAGCTTGATGTATTCCAATACTCCAAGAAGGAACAGTACTCAGTCTTATCCACCTATAAGAGCTGTGGTGGCACAGTGGTTAGAATACAGTACTGCAGCTGCTTCTGACTGACTGCCAGCCACCAGCAGTTCAGCAGTTCGATTCTCACCGCCTTACATCTTTCTGAGGTCGGTAAAATGAGGATCCAGATTGTTGGGAGAGATGCTGACTCTGTAAACCGCTTAGAGAGGGCTGTAAACACTGTGTTTACAGTGTCCTATTACTATTGCTAGGTATAAACAACACATGAAAAAAAAATTCTGCATCAGTCTTCATGTGTTACTTCTCTTTTTTCACTGGTCTATAAATTATGTTGAAACTTGCACCCTGTTTGCACATGCCAAGGCATGCAGCAAGAGGAAGAACTAGCAACTGACTTTTGCTAGCATATCCTAATGTGAGAATCGATTTAAGTACACTTTCAGCATGTTAATTCAAAGCGCCTCGTAGTACAAACTTACATTTCAAAGAGACTGCTGGCTTTCTTATGGACAGCTATTTAAACCTTAAAACATATAAACTTCTGGTATTTTTTGAAATTTAAAAACAAAACAAAATGAATACCAATACATTCGTTAAATCATGCAAGACCCATACAAGTTCTCCTTCAGTGCTTTCATTTGCATCACACTTTTCTTTTCACTGACAAAAATTGCATCTTTGATGCAATTCCATTGGCTGATCTTCAGATTCATTATATGAAAATTACAAGGCTTGCTAAACATTACTTTATGACTATCCAAATTATGTCAGAGGATGATAGCTTGACAGAAGAGTGGTAAATGTTACTAATGTTATGGCTGACTTATAACTGAGATTGGAATCTGTAACCAAAAGAAGCATTCGTGCCTGAGCATAGGAAATGTGCATTTTAAGAGAAAGTAACTAAATTTATTCCAAATACAAGCTTGGTGGTTTCTGATTATAGAGTACGTTTGACTCTTTTGACAGGGAATGTTGAGATAGATGGAAAGGAAGCATAAGGAAGCAGAGATTAATGGCTGACATTAATGGAAAAGAAACAGGTGGAAGAGAAGGAAAGTGGAAGAAAAGAGCTGTAAAGTACAAAAACAGCGATGCCAGCAATGAGAAAAGAATTATTTGAAAAAGGCAAAAGTAGACATGACATTAAATGCCTCTGTAAGCATTGACTGTTCACTTTTAAAATGTAAATAGCGGCTACTAGAGACCAATAATTATTGAAATTGCAGGAGATGAAGACCAACACAAACTTCAATTGATGCAGAATGCGGCAGCTCAAGTATTGCCTGGAAGTGCATATTTTGAAAGAATCTGCTATAGTCCCCCCACTTCTGAAAATTGAGAGAGGACAAGGCTTGTACTTTAGAATAGCCAATGCCCTCCACTGGTGGCTTTCTGCAAGCTTCAAAATAACTTGGTTATTTCAGAGAGCCTTTGAGATATGAATTGCCACCTTTGATTAGTGCTAGGCATGCTAGTATTCGTTTATAGGAGCCATAGCGGTGCAGTGGTTAAAATGCAGTATTGCAAGCTAACTCTGCCCACTGCCAGGAATTCAGTCCTGATTGGCTCAAGGTTGACTCAGCCTTCCCTCCTCACAAGGATGGTAAAATGAGATGCCAGATTCTTGGAAGCAATATGCTGATTCTGTAAGATGCTTAGAGACTGCTGTAAAGCACCATGAAGCTGTATATAAGTCTTAAGTGCTATTGCTATTATGTATGTCATTTTGTTCCATGTGGTTTTAATTTTTAATGAAGTTTTAATTTACTGCTTCGTATTGATAAATGTTATACTTTCAAGTTGTTTCTGATTGCACTGAAGTTAAATCCAATTATTTCATTATCAATGTGGGGAAAAAACCCTGTGATACTACTGTGTATGTCAAATTAGAAAATCACAACAATGTTAGTGCAATTTTTGTATTATATTATAAAATTATATTTAATTTTGTTGATTATAACAAAAATAGTTATGCTACATCTCAAAAGTCACCACGTACGAGAGGTTCAGTGGTAAATAACTATAATCAGTTTCAGTGTCATGGGTATTTAGAATCTAGCATTAAAGGTTAATCCAACTACTTTTTAGTTTTAAAAAAATTCCAAATTTTAAAAATTTGAATTCAAAAATATTCATAAACTCTGTTGTCTAGATTTATTAAGACAATAAATCTCATTGGTACATGTGATTCAAATCGATATTATGAAGTGCTGGTGAACTTCTAGGTAGAAAATCATGGTTCTCTTAGACAAGAATGTAGTTTTTATTTATCCGGTCAGAGCCACTCCTTGTCTGAACAAGGACAAGCTTGCTCAAACCATTCCAGTGATCCTTGGTTAATTGTCTTCTTTTTATTTTATATTTTAAATTTCATAATGAAGGCTTTGAAGTCTTCTTTACTTTCAATCCAAAAGTGTTATCATCTCCATATCTCATATTATTTCTTTTTTTACCTCAAATTTTAAGGGAGGATTGGACAAATTAATGCTCATTTGTCTTATTCCCTTTGCTATTGTGAACAACTCTCTTTCCACTCAATTCTTACTGTTGCTTCATTATTGATTTTACAGGTTTTTCAGAAGGAGCAACCATTTGCCTTAATATATTGCACATTTTGGCATGAAATATGTGAAGTCCTTGTTGTAATCAGGAAAGCAAAGATAAACCTCCTTGTTAGGTTTTCTTAGTCTCTCTATTATCCATCTTACGTTAGCTATCTTTTCTCATGTCCCACTGCCTTTTCTGAAACCTGTTGGTGCATTTGCGTTTTTCCATGAAGGCCTCTACTTTTCTTCGTGATTCTTTTTTTAAAATAATTTTTATTAAAGAATTTTGTTACAAAGCAAAACCATAAGAGAAAATAAAGATAACAAAGTAAAACGAGAACATAGTGGAAAAATAAAACAGAAAAGGAAAGGAAATATTATAAACAGGCAGCTTCCAGTTGTCTTGACACTTATAAATACATTTTATTTTGTCCTCTCTTTCTAAGGTTACGTCATAATTTCCTTCTTTTTCTTAAATAAGCTATCTTTTCTAATCTTTAAATCCATAAATCATAGGTTATTTTTTTTTGTTTTTTCAGCAAAAAGAACATAAGGGATTTCCAATTACTAATAAATGTAGTTTGATTTTCTGTAATCAAATACATTAATTTTGACATTTCTGCTATTTCTTCATTTTCACCAATCATTCCTCTGTTGTAGGTATTTCAGTCTTTTCATTTTTGCTCATATAATAGTCTCATAGCAGTAATCATATATTAAATCTACTATACTTCTTTTCTAATTGACTTCCCTCTCTGTTATTCTAAGGCAAAATTTTGCATATTGCATTTCAGTAATACTGCATTTTCTTTTGCATTTCCCATCTTTTCTGTAGATACATGGAGCAAAATAATCCAGTATCTCTGCTACACTATCCATTGATATAAAGATGTTAGCATTGTAAATGTCTCTTCTTCTGGAGCTTTAAACATTTCAAAAGTTATTTTGATGTAGTCTTCACCTCCATGTCACATTGTGAAATTTCAGGGATTTTTTTTCAATAAGGAGAATCTTCTGATATTGGAGAGTTCTCGGTGTCTCATCCTTTGGCTTCCAAACTTGTCTAAATGTTTCAATTATGTCCATATAATTTCGTTGACAACAATGTTGAACTGGTTTATTATTATCTTCTTCCAGGTTTGATTTTGGAATTCTTTCCATTTGGGTTGGCCTGTCCTTCATCTTGTGGATTAGCCTTTATCTTAATTCATTCTCTTTTAACCATACTAATGAGGGTAATAATCCCATTAGATGCTCCTGTTACTACTAGCATCACCAGTGAATACAGTTGTTGAATTCTTGAATCCCTTGGGAAACTAAATTCCAAAAGATTTTGAAGCTGAATCTATCTTTCTTTTTTTTTTCTTTTTCTTTTCCTTTTCCTTTTCTTTTCTTTTTTCTTTTTTGTAGCAGTAGAACCTTGTATTTTGTCCCATTGAAGTGGTAGCTAACAACATTTGAGAGGTATGAAAATAATTCAGAAGTGTGTGTAATCTTTGAAAGTATAGATCAATTCAATAATAGCTATTTAGGTAAGGTAAAAATTAAAGTTTTAAAAAAAGGATTTCCCAGTTGAATTGTAACTAACTTTACAAAGTAGGCTGTTGATCCCCTGTTGTCATAGCAAGCAGAACAGTGGACAAAAGAAAGAGAAAATAAGAAAACAGCTGTTGGTTTAAAGTAGTACAACAGTCTTTGAGTTGCTGCTTGGTGATTTCTTTAAAGAGTCTACATTACTCTTTTATGTATGAGGCAAAGCTAATGTAAACATGCTACTATGAAGGCCAGTGAAATCTCGACTTAGTTTGACTTGTAAATTAATCAGTGTTTCTTATTTCCAAGAAAGGCTGCAATTGTAAGCATACTTATTTGGAAGTCAGCCCTATTGAAATAAGTGAGATACTTTTGAATAAACATGACTCTTGGGACTTACGAAGCATTCTTACAACCCAGCTTTTTAAATAGATTACTTCAAAACAAGTCATAAATTGTAGATTTCAAAAGGAATTACTTCCAAGTAAATTTGCAGGTGGATACACTCTTAGGTAAATTGACCGCATGCAATTTTCATGCTCCAGTTATGGAGTTACAAATGAACTCTTTCAGTATCCAAGAAGGGTCAGATCTTTTTAATATTGAAAAACTCAGGTGACTGGCCTTCATAGCTTAAAAAGCATTGTGCTTAGCCTTATGGCTCTGAATTCAGGATCGCTTTATTCTGAATCAAATTTTCTTTTATTGGTCTTTGCACCTGATATACAGTTGATTTGTTTTTTCCAGTTGAATGCAGTGTACATTGTAACGTGTTGCTAGACAAATAATATACTGTTGACAAGTCTGATGGATGCAGCTGGTAGTCAGAAAAAGCAGAAGAGTTAAACCGATTGCATTTTTGCACTCAGATGCATTTTTTCTGTTTATTGTTTGGATCCTGCTGCTAAGAAAACAGGTTGGGTGTTTAGTAAATCTTTTTAATCAAAACAAAAGAATTATGTATCATCGTTGGCTATGAATATGTCAAGGATGCAGCTTTCCAAAGGATGACTGAAGGAAAAAATATGCTTCCTTTTTTCTGTTTTTAACATTTTTAAGTAGTTATGGTTGCTAACCTTTTACTCGCCTACTGTAACTCTGCCTTTAATACTGGCAGGCACAATATCATGAGTTACTGAATTTCCATATAAAGCTGCCATTAAAAACACATGATGTTAAAACCACCAAAACAAAAATGATCTTGTTGTTATTCTTGTTTGTCTATGGTCAATTATCTGGGATAATTTTATCCCAGATTTGAGGAAAAGTGATTTTCATAACAGTGAATTTTCATAACAGTGAAAACAAATAACTAGATGAATGGAAGTTGTGGGTGCTCCATCACTGGAGGATTTTAAAAGATTGGACAGCCATTTGTTTGCTTGAGCATGGGATTGGACTAGAAGGCCTCTTCCAACTCTGTTATTAAGTTTGAAACAGGACTGGTAATTAGGCACTTCCATAGCAGTAATATACAGAGGATTATGAGACAGCACAGATATGGTAAGTTATGGTAAGAAAATTCATTCTGAAGGATCTGTTACAGCAATGCTTTCAATTCCCTGAACTCTTTTTGCTTCTCCAATTCTTCTAGAAGATCAGTATCATTTTAATAGAAGGTTTCAGCCTCAGACCTTTGTGTTAAAACGTACATACTTCTTGGCCTTCTTGAGATTGTTAATTTGCCTACAAGTTTGCATATTTATTTGCAATGTTGTATTTGTTTTTCACCTTTATGTATTCCTGACCTTACTTCATCTTTTGTTACTAAAATAATTGTAATTCATTACTATGAGGACAGAGCCTAATGAATGCACTTTCTGAATTGTATTAACAAAGTTATTGCTTTGTTTCCATTGTCTAACAACATTGAATAGTTTTAAGGGAATTAAGCTTTGATTGTTTGATTTTGTTTCATAATACTTAACTAATTATACATTCACCATAGTGGCTATATGTAAGACATTACCATTTTCAATCCAGGAAGCAATTTGTTTTTTAATGTAAAAACTTTTAATTAAAAGATGGGGAAAAATGGCTTTCAGAGGACTTGTAACTAGATTTCACATTAGGAAATGAATCCTGATCAATCAACACAAAGCTGTTACTAGTTTCAGAAACGTCTGTCTGCCATTTAGTAATGCCTGTGCTAAAAATTTGGAGATACTACAACTCAAATAAGTAGAAATCACTGATTATCTATACATTTACTGGGAAATTTTAGCAAACATATTGTAGCAGGTCTTTGGAAATTACCAATTTTACCAACATTTGATTGCTTTTTTCATTGTTCTTTCAGGGAGGTTGTCTTTTGGAGGGCGCAGGGAAAGCTGGGAGATATTTTCCATTGATCCTGATCTTTACTGCCTTAATTTGAAACCTTTAAAAACTGAAGCTTTAAAAAAAATCTCAATGTTTGAGTGATAGCTAATCAGAAACTGTTATCTCATTACTGTCACTTAATTTATAACCCACTTCTGAAAGATGAAAGAAGCAGTTCAAACAATTAGAAGGCCATAACTCAAGGATTCTTTTATTTTATTAATTTACTTTATGGCCACCCATCTCCTCTTTGTTACTGCATAACACGTGATGGCTCTTTGTCAAGCTGAGCTGTAGGTAACCAGCAAGAAATGACCAATCACTTAATTGAAATGCATGAAAGTCTGGAAGAACAGAAAGCATTTAATAGTGTTTTTTTTTTTCCTGGCAGATTGGGTAGAAAACATCCAGAGCTTCAGAAAATATTATTGTCATAAAATGCTCCGAAGTGCACTTCTTACAGTACATAAAATAATAATTTCACATACAACTAAAACATTCCTGGCAACCCTATTGATATGTGAAGGAGATTTACTAGTTCTGTAACCAATCTTCAGTACACAACAGACAGAAAAATATGTGGAAGGGGCTTAGATGAATAGCTCCCTAATTCACAGGAGTATTAGAAAAGGAGGAGGCAAACACAATCAGATTTGCAAGATTCTGTAGGTATAGCCCAGCTCAATAAAAGTGGCTTTGGGAATTCCTGTGGAGTTAGTTTCCTGGTAAGGTCCACCTGGTAGGGTTGACCTTATGTGCGCTGCCAGAAATGTATGGAATGACTATAATAAAGGATGTTCAACTGACAGTTCTCACCTATTCTCACATTTTATATTTGTGGTTCTTCTTTGTTTAATAAATAATATGCCTGTTAATTGTGATCTAATAATTTTATGAACTTCCATGTATATTCCAACCCAAAACTCAGACTTTTTTCAGCATAAATATATGATGTGCCAGTAGAATAATCCCAGCAGAGCTACAGTATCAAAAACATCTCTATGGCTCTCTAGGCTGAGCAAAGTCAGAGGCCCTGTGGAACAGCCAATAGCCAATCTTAACTAGTAAATCTTTTTTTAACTGTCCCGAATTCTTCTATTTTGAGTAAATATATAAATATAAAAATGAAATATCAGCTTATAAATGTTAAAAATAATCTTACTTTCATCTCATAAACAGAGGGATAGAATCAAGATCACGTGAAGTGTTAATACCACTTTATAATGCCTTGGTAAGGCCACAGTTGGAATACTGCATTCAGTTTTGGTCGCCATGATGTAAAAAGGATGTGGAGATTCTAGAAATAGTGCAGAGAAGAGCAACAAAGATGATTAGGGGACTGGAGGCTAAAACATATGAAGAACAGTTGCAGGAACTGGGTATGTCTAGTTTAATGAAAAGAAGGACTAGGGGAGACATGATAACAGTGTTCCAATATGTCAGGGGTTGCCACAAAGAAGAGGGAGTCAAACTATTCTCCAAAGCACCTGAGGGCAGGACAAGAAACAATGGGTGGAAACTAATCAAGGAGAGAAGCAACTTAGAACTAAGGAAAAATTTCCTGACAGTTAGAACAATTAATCAGCGGAACAACTTGCCTCCAGAAGTTGTGAATGCTCCAACACTGGAAATTTTTAAGAAGATGTTGGAAAACCATTTGTCTGAAATGGTGTGGGGTTACCTGCCTAAGCAGGGGGTTGGACTAGAAGTTCTCCAAGGTCCTTTCCAACTCTATTCTATTCATCTGAGTAATTCCACTGTTTCAGCCTTTCTTTCCCTACCCACACTTTGTTTGTGCTTGGTATATATTATATTATTGTTAGCCCTAATCAAGCCACTGTAGGATGAAAGCCTCTTTATTAAAGGCCATGGACTATACAGATTGTCTTCGATTTACAACAGTTCATTTAGTGACCATTCAAAGTTACAACAGCACTGAAAAAGTGACTTATGACTGTTTTTCACACAACCTTTGCAGCATTCCCATCGTCATGTGATCAAAATTCAGACACTTGGCAACCGACTCATATTTATGATGGTTGCAGTATTCCAAGGACTACTGTATTCTACCATGCTAACCTAAAGTAGATTGTTAGATAGATGTTTTTTTGAGTTTGCAGTGTAGGTTGAAAGACTGATGCCTGACCCAAACTCACCTAGATGCAACTTCTGCATCTAAGAAAAGTTTAAACTTGCTATTCCTAGTTTGTGTTGTAATGACTACCTACACTGGCTCTAGTATATATGTATGTATGTAATATGTAATTATTTGTGAAGTTCTTTATGTTCAATATCTGCTGTGAACGAATGTATGTATATTTAGTCTTTTATTCAGCCTTGAGTGAATCTGTTTAATCTGCAAAGCCATACGTGTGAATGCTTATTATTGTTCAAACTAGAAATATTTCAGGTTCTTTGTCCAGGATCTCCTATAATTGGAACAAAAAAATTCTAGTATAGAATTGCCGTATATTCTTATATACTTTTCCCTATTACTTGTGATTTAGGGATAGACTGATACCTTTTAGTACAACAGTCATTGCCAGCTTTTCCATTATAAGTGCTTTTTACAGTTTTGTAAGTCAGCAGTAAAATGTACTTGTCCAATTTGAAATTTGGCATGTAACATCTTCGTTTAGAAGCTAACTTTTTCCCCCATCTGAAAATGTTCAGGAAGTAAAGAGAATAGGATGTCTCTTTATTCTCTTTGTCTAAGAGATATTATTTACAGGAAAAATTAGTTTGCTGGTTTTGCTGAGGTCATTGTTATTCTAGATTGAAAAGTAACCATTTCTCTTATTGTGGGGGGTTTTGTCCCAACCCTTTCCTTAAGAACTTCCATTGTTTTTATATGCCAATATCTTTGTCTTTTTTCATATCTGAAATTAAATACCATAACAGTCATTTAATCCTGTTAATAAAATAACACTTGATCTATTCAGTTGGTTAATTTATTGCCATTCAATTAATACTGGTAAGCTCTAATCAAATAAGCTGATAGAATATAATTAAATGCAGCCATGTTTTAAACAATAAAGATGAAAATATCCAAAATAAAAAAAATCCAGAGAGATGTAAAAATAAATGCTATAGACATAGCATTGAAAAAAATATTTCACCTCTCGGCTCACTAACATTGATATACACATATGCTTGAAATATGCTTAGCATTAAAAGAATCAATATGCTAGAAATATTAATATGTAGCAAAATATTTATTTTATCTAGCAAAATAACTATAGCTTAGACTTATACACCATTTCACAGTGCTTTGTAGCCCTCTATAAGCATTTTACAGAGTCAACATATTACCTCAACAATGTGGGTCCTCATTTTACTGACCTTGGCAAGATGGAAGGATGAGTCAACTTTGAGACTTGAACTCCTGGCAGTTGGCAGAATTAGCTGCAATACTACCTTCTAACCATTGCGCCATCACACAGTCTTCTATCAACTAAATAGTATTATGCAGACTTTCCAATAGGGTTTTGAAAAAGCCAGATCATTAATAACCTACCATCTGATATAGGAACACTGGGAGTAAGAATTCTAATTATTATCTTGGAGTAAGAATTTGAAATACAGAAAGTCCTTCAGTAAATTTTAGGATCAGAATAGTTCATAACATTAGCTGTGAAATCTACTACTACCAGGTTTCATGTAGGAGGAAGAATCAGGCAAGAATTTATGTAAATGAAAAAACAACCTATCCCAAGGCCAATAAAATATTCCCAATAAAAAATAATCATGGAAAAGAAATTCTCTAATATGAGATGCACTGTAGGGGAATAAAATAGATGTCTAAGAAAAGAAACACTATGGAATCTCCTAGGTATTTTACTTTCTTTTTTTTTTTTGGTCTTAAAAATAATTTTAAAAAATAAGCACATAAGAAGGACTTATTTGCCAATGTAAATGGCAGAAGGCCAGATGGTGATTTCATATAGTGATGTTTCAGAAAGCATAGTGATATAAAGGTGTTGCTTTAGCCCAAGCAATACTTCTGGATTATATGATTGGCATAAAAAGAGCTAAGTAGCTATTAGGATTTCTTCTTTCAAGGGAACCATCCTTCATATATCAAATTTATCATTAGACTCCTATATTTACCAATGCCATTTTGACAGTTATTGAATAATATATAGGTAGACCTTGACTGTGTGACTACAATTGAGACCAGAATCTTGGTCACTGAGCAAAGTGAGATACCAGTCTATGTTTTCTTTGAGAGCAAAAAACAGATTTCAACTCACGGAAGGATTTCAATTCCCCTTTGTCCATTTCACTTGGAAACTTCCTTCCAGCTTCCCAATTGACTTTTTGGGGAAGCTGGCAAGGAAGACTGCAAATGGCGATCACGTGATCACAGGGTTCTTGGCAACATGTTGTAAATTCAGGCCAATTGCCAAACATCCATAATGTAGACCTGGGACTGGAGGAGGACAACATTTTATGACAGCTGGAACTGCTTTATGGTTCCTAAAGCATCCTTTCCAAGACCATCATAATTTTGAATTATTATTAAACAACCAATCATAAGTCAAGGACTATATGTGTAACATTAGCTATAACATTTTTTCACATTTTTATTATTTTCTGCTTTGTGATTTGTGAGCAAAATTTCTAAAGAGTACATTTAATCAGAATGTATTGCCATGTATTTTTCTTCAATGTTAGCAATCGCATGAAAGAAAATTGCAGCCTTTTTTCCAAATGGACCAGTGGCAAGATTAACCAATAATTGAATTTATTAAGACACAAACATTTAATTGTACAGGTAGATACAATGAGAAGACAATCATTATAGTAATTCTGGGTCTCTATACATACTTAGCTATTCCTGATAAATGGTTTGGACTTTTACTTAACTTTGGTTACTTAACTTTTAATGCAGCTCAATGATGTATTCGACCAATATTGGAAGCAAAACAGAGGTCTGTAATAATGTTTTTTATTTTTCTACAGGGACCGAAGCAGAGTTTCAATGAATCTATAATAACGGAACCCTGTGTGACTGGAGTAAGTTCTTGCACTTTACTGCATCAATTGTTTCTGACACTATATAATATCAGAATATTTGTTCTAAAAATTTTCAAACAAATTCATTATTTTGAGAAGGAATTTCCTGTTCCAAGTTTGGGAATGTAAATCTATTTCTCATTCTTTGGTTTGATAGGTTAACATCCTACTACTTTAGTGATTTCAGCTGTCTTTATGGTCTGATTTTTGAGGTACATCTGTTCAAGTCATTTGAAATAATTTCAATTATTTTTACATGGAGATATATATTTAGGAGGGATGGGTGTATTCCTGACAGAATAGCTATTCACTTTCAGCCATGGTAATTGTATTTTAATTCTTAAGCAGACTATGATTTTGTAGGTCACATGGTAATTGCCCTTGATCTGTGCAGTGTAATTAGCTTGTAATCGGGAAGAACATGTAATCACATGGCTCTTTGTAAGACCTTTAAACATAACAGATCAGATTTTATGGCTGACAGAATAGTGACCTGAGAATGTAGGATGAATGACAAGAACAGTAAAATATGCTAGGAGGTGCTAATACAAAGTGACAATTGAAGGAAGTTTTTTCTGTCTTGCAGAACGCAATTGGGAAGGAAAGTGTGGCAGGAGGCTCCACCAGTCATATATCTTCTGATCATTCGTCTTCTTTCCGTGTAAGCGTCAGGTCAAGCACACTTCTTTTGCTGTTGATGATTGCATTCTCATTCTGTTGGTGCCCACTTTCAGAAGAAACCTTGTATCTGCTTTAACAAAAGGACCCATAAAAAGAAAAGAAAGGAAAAGAAAAAGAAATTGATCTGTCTATCCTCCATCCTCCTCTGTTGTTGATCGAAAATTACAGTTCTAGGAATTAAGTTGAAACGCTCCGCTAAACAATAGGACTGGATCAATGTTGTTGTCATTATCATCATATTATATCATTACTATTCTTTTCTATTTTCAAGGAAAGGTTCTTAGAAGCTTTGCATATACTAGATGCGACACCCACATTCCAAACAGAGTAGAGTTTTGAACAGGCAGTGTTTGAAAAGAGACAAATAATTTGCATGTAACCATTCAAGGTTTATTCTTTTCTCTCTTCCTTCTCTCTCCCCCCCCCCCCCCCCCGTTTTAACCTGGACCAAGAAGAAATAAATCAGACTCTAAAGTTCTAATTTTTTTGTATTTGTCACCCAGGAATTTTTCCTTTGCCAAACCCATTAAAATGAATGGGATCTACTGTACACCATCATAGGTTTCAGTTATTTCAATGTTACTCAGATAGAATCGGGGGACAAACCGTGGTTTCCAACAACTTGGAAACATTGCCAGAATGGTTAATAATTTAATGGTATGTTTATTCCCGATAGATTGGGACCCAGTTTAGAATGTTTGAAATGTATGTATTGAAAGCCTAGATACTCGATGGACTGCATTACAAGTTTTTTTTCATTGTTCCCTTTGGAGATAAGAGGCTGTAGAGCAGGCAAAAAAACCCCTGCATAAATTGCCCCTTAGCAGGTTTGGGCTTTTTAAATTGAAAAACAGTAGGTTGAACATATTTTGAGGTGATTGTGGATCAGGCTTTTGACATGCTATGAACGTCTTCCTGAAAGTTTTTTTTATATTTAACTTATTCATGTTTGGCTACCAGTATTTTGCTGTTTTAGCATTCTCTTCTATGTTTGTACATGTATGTAGTTTTGCAGTCTAAAATGACAAGCTATTGTAAATCATAGCAGTATAATACACATATTTTCTTCAAAACTTCTGCAGAAATATAAAATAATATTAAACTTTCTAATGCTATTTTTATTTTTGTGGTTATGCTAATTCAGCCTTAAGAAAGGTATTTAAAAACTACATTAAGAAGAAGCAACTGTTGTAATGCAAAATTTGTTTATCTTTCTGAGGATATATTTTTAAAAAATAGAAACTTGCTTTTGTTAAAGAATTTCAACTTTAGCATTGTTGACCTTCATTCTGTAATTATAAAGTTTAATTATTTAACTGGTGAATGAGTAAAAAGTATTGAATTTTGATTATTTAAAAAAACACCATATCTATTAATATTTACTCTTAGAGAACGATAAGTATAATTGTTTGCTTTTAATTTCTTGACCCAATACAGAAAACCGTAAGCACAGGCAGAAGGCTGTAACATGTTTCCATATTTTCAGAGATACATCCAATAAAGATGTGAACACATAGCATTCAACAGATCATAATAGTTTCTTGTATGAGAAATTTCCTACCCACTTATTTTTGAACATGAAAATATTTCAGCTTTGGTAAGCATTTAATCCTCTGGACAGGGGTAGGTGCACAAAAAATTACCTTGCACTGGAACCAGATACTAAAGATTGAATCTGATACACTTGTTGCAAAACCAGTTTTAAGAATTGATCAATGCTGCCTAAAATCCCAATAATACTGATCCAGGTGTTCTCAACTTTCCAGGTGGGCACTATACGCATGCACACAAAAACACACATTCTCCATAACCAAGTATTATTTCATGTGGAAAAATGATTCCTGACTTGGTATAGTTTTTTTTAATATGTACCATTTAATATGTACCATTTTCCTATTGAAACATATGTGACTATGGCAATATATAACTTTATGTATGCCATGTTCATGTATGTATTGAAAAATGGAGCTTCTTGTGGTTCTTTCTGACATTTGTTGAAGGCATTCCATATTATGTTAAATCATTTTCCCTTGTTTAACACAATCAAGATGTTATATAATGTCAACTTCTTATAATTTGAAAGCAACAGATAGACAAGGATAGAATAGACCTGCTTCCATTATCTTGCACAATGTATGGCAGTAAAATCTGATATCATAGATGCAAAAATACAATCAGGATAATAAATGGTTTGCATCTAAATGATATAATTTGAATTGTACAGGGCTGTGCAGTTGCAACCAAGTCTATTATTTTCTTTTTTCTTTTCAGATTAAATTGGTGAGAAATGGGAAGTAAGATCAGAATCTTTATTGTTTACTTTAAAGGGTTCTGTTTGAAATAGATCTAATTATTTTGAGCTATGGTCTTGTCCCTGGTTGATCTGTCAAAGATAAGAGGGTTTTATTCGAATTCTAAAATAAAGTACTCAAACTTCAGGTATCAAATAGAAACAACTTGTTTTAATAAACTGTGATGGCTTGGCAGCTTTTACTGAAAAAGTAATGGCTATTGAGCAGTAATGCTTAGCTCTTATTTAATGAAGACTGGCAGAAGTCTATGTAAGACAAAATCCATTATTTAAATTTAATTCCAAAGAATTATAGAATGTAAAGATTGGAAGGGATTTCTACCCAACTCCCATCCAATAAAGGGAAACACTATACTGTAGCATTATTACAGAGAGCTATCCAGCATCTTTTTAAATGTCTTCAGCAAAGGAAAACTTCTCAAGATAGTCTGTTCTATTCTTGAAGAGTTCATACCATTGGGAAATGTTTACTGATGTCCAACTGAAATCTAGTTCCTTGTACTTTAAGTCTATTGTCCTTTTTTATGAAAAGTTACGCCCTGCCCTGTTTTCTACTCAAAAAGCCTTAATATATATGAAGACAGCTAACTATACTTCCTTTTCCAGGCTAAATAGTCCCATTGCATCCAAACTTTCCTTCACTAAGTCTTGGTTGCTCTGCTTTGGATATGCATCAGTTTAATGTCCTAAAATGTGGTGCCTGATGCTTATGTAGTATTGACATTCCAGTTTTCTCCAGATGTGCAACCTATGGCTGCATTTGCTTTTTCTTTTTCTCTTACATTTCTTTCCATTGTTAGCTCCTGGTCATCTTGTGATCTACAAGACATCCATATGCTTTTTGCATGTAGTTCTATCCAGTACAGTTCCCCACAACTTGTCCCTTTGATTTTTCCTACCAAATGTACTATTTTTTATTGTTTTATTGTACCAACTGTTTTTTTCTGTGCAATATTCTCATTTTCTGCAATTTTCTCATCAATATTCTCCTGAATTCTAATTCTATATTTAAAAGGTTTTATATCCTCCTGTATATGTGCATAGAATATCTGTACTGTGATTGAATTTATCAATTCCTTGTTATATTTACAGTTTAATTTTATTGCATAGGCAAGTTAGAATTATGCAAAGGTGAGCATCCTATGACTAAGATGTGATTATTAATTTATTTTTTTTCTTGTTCTTAAGAAATTCCCCAGCTGTTCCAAGCCAACAATTTTTTAAAAAGACATGATTCTTCATTGTGAGATCCAAATAAAGATTTTATTTAATGAACAAGGTCTAGTCAAAGGTTTAAATTTGGCTATTAGAATCTTTAACATTTTATATGACTTTGTATTATTTAAGTAGCACTAAATATATAAATGATTTGTATTTATAAAAATTACATAAGTTCTAATCAAAACCAGAGAATTATTTTCTACTTAAGTGTTCATCCAGAAATCCACCTTACTCATTAATTAACAATCAGCATATCATCTGTGTCATTTTTTTAGTATAAAGTTCAGGGAATTTTAGACTATTATAGATTAGTAATTTTAACCCCTTTGCTCCCTACAATTCTTAATTTGGACAAAATCAAATTAGGTTTAGGTTTGTCATTAACATTGCCAAAGACATGAAATAAATAAATGCTAACTTTTAAAAATTAATTTGTAGGATAGGTATGAAAGGCCCAATCCAGATCAGAGCCCTCTATTATATAATTAAGTGATAATGTGGATTAGATCCTCTGCTTTGTATGTAGAGGAATAAGTTTTAAAAGAGCAGCTTTTACTTAGACCAAAGAATTGGTTCATATATTTCTCTTTGGAGAAGGAAGGAAGGAAGGAAGGAAGGAAGGAAGGAAGGAAGGAAGGAAGGAAGGAAGGAAGGAAAAAAGGGAAAGAAAAAAGAAGAGGAAGAAAGAGAAAGAAAGAGAGGGAGAAAGAAAGAAAAGAAAGAAAGAAAGGAAGCCACTTGGAAATAAAATTGCAACTTATATGTAGAAACGTGTATTGAATGATGTAAAAGTTCAGCTGTGATAGTTATCATCTTGAATACAACCAATCCCAGCTTTCTTCTTTTAAAAAAATGACTTCTTCTATTAGAGTCAACAATGCTTAACAGAAAAATGGCAGATAGAGCTTTCATTCACTTTCCATTGTGCATCCTGGATCTACTTTCTCCATATTTTGGATCTTGGCCAGTATTTATATTGCTTGTTTTACTTGTGTGATTCTCTGTAATTCAAATTGAAGACTATTGATTTCATGTTTTAATTGACCTTCGATTTTAAAAGCATCATAAAATTCTTAAGTAGTTGTTTCACTAATAAATCCCTATGTATTAAAATAAAATATAGGAGTTGCTAGGTGTCAGGCAGCATATAAATTTAATAAAAAATTTTTTCAGAAACAATGTCTCTTACATCAAACCCTGTAAGTTTATATTATTTCTATTTCCTTCAGTACTGGCACTTAGCAGTTCTCTACAGTATATTCTCATGTAGCTGGAGATAGGATTGCATCTTAAATTACTAGTAAAACAAGCAAACAGAAAAAAAGATTAGGTTTTAAGCTATTATCTTTGGATAAATGCAGAGCTTTTTTAAAAGAAAATAATATGGCATTGACAATGTCATTTAGAGCATTGACTTTGTCAACAGAATCACTAGTTTGAAGTAAGTTGTTTTTCTGATGTTTCTTTGCCCATTTCTGCCTACTCCAACTGCATGTTAAGTGCTAGGCAATCCAAATATTTTTTTTTCCTTGAGTTCTCATTGTGCAGCATGAATTTCCAGATCTTAAATTACTGTGAAATTAGGATATGTCAGAAATCTCCTCTTTCATTGCAAAATCCCATTTTGTGGAAGGGGAATGCAACAGCAGATTCGTCACTTCAAACATCTAAAGCTCTACATCTTAAAAGATCTTGGTTATATTTTCAACCAGTTATGAAATAGAATACATCAAATTCATCCAAAAACTTGAAATATATTTCTTTACTTTACAATGCCTCATATCTTAGCTATTTCGTATTACCTGTTGTGAATATATTTTTAGGGCAAGCAATTTTAAACAATTTAGTATGTAGATGCTCAGGGATCTGTTTTAAAGGGCAAGATCCTACTCCAGAATATATGTGGGAATACCTATGTTTTTTCCAGAGATCATTGGCAGGGAACTCAGAAAAGGGTATGGTTACTTTAGGCCTTTTCAGGGGCTGCTCTCTGTGTGTCTACCCATGCTGCATTTATGTTTTGCCCTTCAAAACTGGTTTTCTGCACAATCCTATTAGTTAGGTTCTGATAAGACTGGAGTCTAGCATTCAGCAATCATTATCTTTCCTCTTGCATTATGCATTTCTCAGATTCCAAACAACGTATTCCAGCCCTCCATTTTCTATAACATCACCTCAAATAAATTTGCTTGTGATAAACGTGGCAGAAAATTAATCCAGCTGACTGCGAAGGATTTCTCATCTTTAAATATTTACTTTCACTTACCAGCTCGCTTCCTTCTATGACATTTCAATTAGTGGCCATTCAAATACGTTCTGACTTCCGAAGGTCAGTATTGTTTTGTTCTTAACTGGATTTGGCCTCTTTAAAATCACTACTGTATTTTTCCCCCTCTCATTTCCTACATATTTATTGGTTTTTATGCAACAGAAATTTAATCTTTCTGTAACCTATTAAAATATTATTAAAGCTTCCCTGATCAAGGCTGTTGCTATTGTTTGCCTGAAAAAAAGTTATTTACTATTTTACTTTATCCCAGGTTGATCATCTGAAATCAAAGTCTAGTTTTATAATGAGAAATATTTCTTGTAATACTTAAAGTTGGTTTCTGTTAGAACCCTGATTACAATATAATAATTAGATCAACCCAGTCTATGTTTCAGAAAATGATTGTCCAATGGAAAAAGGAAATCTATGGAAGCATTTTTTCCCATCATTCAGAATTTGTAGGTCTTTCATATCTTTTCTTTTATATTGCCAGATACAATTGGCATTTGGATCTTTGCCTGATATAAATGAGGTTTTACCCTTTTTAAAAATTGATTCAAATAGGAGAGAGAAGTAATTATTTTGAAATTTTATAAATCTCCTGCTCTTTCTTCCCAAAAGGTTTTTGTGACTATACCAGCTGAAGCCTCTATCTTTCCTCTGCGGGAGGCCAATAGAGAAGGTGGTTTTTTTGTCATGCAACCATTTAGAATTATATATTGCCTCAAAATAGCAGCCAAATTTCCATCAGTACAAATGGGATTTTTTTTCCTATCCAGCTTTGCCTTATTTTAATGGCTTTAAGTAACTGCATTACCCCTTTGCTACTGCTTCCTAATCTGTCAAACAGGGAATTTCCTATGGCCTGATGAAAAATTGGGTCATGTACTTATGTATGATTGGTTTCTTAAAACCCTTCCCACCCTGAAGGACAGTCTAATTTCCTTTCTTGATGATGATGGATCTATGTACTATCTTAAACTTCCACTGAAAATATTTAATCAAGGTGCATCCTGAAGAAGTGGTTTGATGATGAAGGATATCCAAAGCTTGTGGGTATTTCTGTCTATTAGGCTGACTTATAAACAGATGTCGGCAATTACTATTGCCTATCCAATATGCCTGTTTTAACAACATTTGTGGTTTTGCTTGTAATGATGAGTTTCAGGATTTTTCTTTCACAAAATACAGGACCATGGGGAAACAAATATTGGTTCACAGGGACTGTGATAATGCTGCTGCTCCAATTTCCATCCAGTAGCAGTAAATCAAATGTTGGAGGCAATGATCTGTTTAAAAAACATTGTGCGTTCATGGAACATATGGCAAGGGAGACTATATATTGAACAGATGATTGAAACTAAATGAGTGCATCACTGCAAAGCTAGATCATGAGAAACAATAATTTTGAGTACGGCAATTGGGGACAACATTCATTGAGACTCCTTAGTCACATTCCAATATATATATTTAGGACTGAAGACCCAATATAATGGTATTGGTTGTCATTTCACCCAAATATACCTCAAAGTCTAGCTGAATGTAGTTAGAAGGTAGGGCATTCTCCTTCATTTTAAATTAGAATTGGAATCTAATCTATAATTAGATTCTCCTTATTGATGAAATACAAGTAATCCTCGGATAATAGAAACAGGCCATTCCCTTGTAATTTGATTTTTCTGCATTTTGGTATGTGGGCCATTCACCCACGCAAGTATATCACTGTCCTTTTCTGCATGATCAAACATGGCAGCCACCATTTTTCATTTACCTAAGCCACAGGTTATGTAACCTAGGAACCACTTATAGCAAATTTTCTATATCAGGAAAGGATTAAACCACAATAGAAGCATCTTCTCATTCTTCCTTGTCTTCCTCATGCTTATGAATTTCCCACTGCACCTGATGAATTAAATGGGCAGAAAGGTAGGCAGTTCGGCGGTTCAAATCCCTAGTATAGGTCTCCTGCATGAGCAGGTGGTTGAACTAGATGACCTCCAAGGTCCCTTCCAACTCTGTTACTGTTAAACTTGATCTAACACAGCAGGCACTTATGTTGTATGCTTCTATTCTAAGATGATTCTCTTGGACTTTTTTCTGTTTAACAATTTCAATATCCAAACAATTCATACATTTCAAACACGGTGACTAATCAAAAGAAAAAGCAACAGATCAAACAGATTTCTACACTAAATGTAGATGCATGAAAGGGTGAGTAGTAGGAGTCGATTGTATCTAGTGTACAGATAGTAAGTTCTTTCAGCTTTGACTAATTTCCTATGTGTGTTGTGGAAATCAGATGGTTCTGATTCTAATGATGTTTTCAGACAAAAGCTTGTAGTGCTGTCCAATAGTCTCATCCAACTATTCCAATTTCCCTACTGTGAAAAACAAAAAGTGGGTGATGTATTCCAAAACATGAGTAGGGTGTATTATATGCAGAGCTATGATGTCTTAGTAAAATTCCATAGGTAAGGCACAGCAAGCCAAATTACATTTCTTCTTGGAAATATCTTTGATGTTGTTGTTCCAGGATCCAAAAATTTATCAGAATAGAAGTCTACCTATTTTGTCTGTTGAATGAGTGGCACACACATTATTTTAATTAAATATTCAAGACTGTTCATATGTTCAGCCCATAACACTCCAAGAGTTAAAGCAACATTAATGCAGAGATCCAGATTCAAAGGGTAAAATACATTAGAGTATCTATGAGCACTGTCACAAGTACTTAAACCAAACATGCATTTTCTTGGGCTCACATGGCAACTGCAGCTGTTATACCTCTAAATTGTATGATATTGTTTACATCATATGTACAAATAGTCCCACAAGAAGCCTAATTCATCTGTACAGAATACTGCAATATTTAAGAGTAATTTGTTTACCAATGAAGTTACATTTTCATCTAGGATATTGAAATAAGTGACTTTCCCCATATCAAAAATAATTGTCTAAATGTTATGCTTTGTCTAAGCTATATGTAAAAAGAATGGCAAAAAATAATAAAATATTCAATTTCTAAACTACTCTTCACAAATGTTTCTGTTTTTAGTATTTGAGGATCAGACAGAAGGTAAATACAGTGGTAAGGATACAAAAAGTGTATGATAATCACTTTTTTCTCATTCTGATTGTTTACATTTTTCCTTTAATATTCGTACACCTGTCTATGAAGCAAGGAACTTCAAGATTTTTTGTGAATTAATATTCCTGCCTTACTAGACAGACAGTCTGCTAGTAATCTCTGTATATTCTTTTTTCCCCCCACCCTTACAATATTGCTCAGAAGGAGGCCCAAATGCCTTCAGAGATTTCCTGGAAGATCTAAGAAAGCACTGACTGTCTAATGGGATTTCTTTGAAACCATATGCCTCAAGTTATAGTGAAAGTATTAGTTTTGGTTAATCTTACTCAAGTTGGGAAAAGGGCCTGTTTCCTTTGCCCAGGAATATATAAACATTTGTGTTATTTTTGTATAATTCAAGTTGTCATGAACTGTCACAGAAAATATAATACATAGTTTGTATTAAATAACACTATATTCTATTAAACTACTATAGGGATGATTTGGAGTAAGGAGTAAAATCAAAGATAGCTTTTGATTACAGATGATGAAAATACACTGTGAATAACCTCTAGAATATAAGGGCATTTTTTCTAGGTATGGTTTGAAAGACAAATTTGTCTTAGTTTCCAGTTGAAGGCAGTCTAAAAGTGCATCTTTTACTATTCTGAAGTAAATTATATGTATGTTGTCCTACAAAATTCTGTGCCCTCCCTTCTTGCAGTTCAAAATTTGTCAGGTATCGCAATTGTTCTGCTGGGTACAAAGGTGTCTGCAGGATATGGTTTAAAAAAAGCCAAGATGGTGGCAATACCAATGTGATAGAATCTCCTATTTTTATATGTGAGTCTTTGATCACATCAGCATGGCAGTCAGATTGACTTTTTTGGCTAGATCCTGTGGACTCCTTTGGCTGGGTACATTGTTGTTAAGGAACAAATACCATAGTACATTGACTGTTCACACCGACATAAACAAGACTTGAAGTAAGGACTTGGATAGTCCAAATTTTGGAAGTGATTTTGTGATGTTTGATTTTCTTTTCCTGTTGGCATAATGCTTGTACGCTATTAAAAAATGTACATATCTGAAAGAAGGAAAAGCCACCAAATGAACATTGTCTCTTTTTTTATTAAAAATTATAGTAAGAATTATTCATCTTTGTTGTGTGGTTTGTTTTTCACAACTATGCAGCAAGACAATGAGAAATAATGTTGTTTATCTGAAAAGATAACACTGATAATCTAAAAAGTTAGCAGGAAGAAACTGTTCATAAACACTGTAGTTTTACTGTTCCATATATGTATCTTGCATTGAGACTTGTGACATAAAGCCATAGATGAGTTACGTTTTAAAGCAAGGCAAAGACGCAGACAGTAGCTGGCACTGCTAATTGGGCAGCATGCCCTTCATATAAAGAATGACCAATGGATATCAGATGGAAATGGTTATGTGAAATGAACAGCACTAACCATCTGCTCCTAATTTTCTTCATTGTTTTCAAATCGGCAGGACAAAAACTGGATATGATGAAAATAGGAATATGTGAGAAAAACAAAGGAACTTGAAATTAGGGAGTGGGGGAGTACTATGCTTTTAATTTAAAGTGGGGAGGGAAATGTCCTGATAATGTTTTAAGGAAAACAATATGAAATCTCTGGGACTGAAGCTGAAGTTCCATGCTGAACTTACCTGGGGCTAGGTCTTCTGAATGCAGTAAAATGCACTTCAAAGCAAGCATGTGTAAATGATTTGCATACATCATTGATTTTGATGTCAGTGATGCTATTCCACAATACGCCTGCAATTTTTCTGAAGTCAGTGGCAGTTTTCCCTTATTTTCTTAAGATGTTAGTGTTAGATAATAGCATTCCCCAGTGGGTTTCATGTCAATAATTCTGTAAAATTCATAACTCGAACAGTCTGATGTTACCGAATGCAGCAACCATCACCTTTGCAACATATCTTTTGAAAAGAACATTAAGCATGTTAAATCTGCATGAAAAATAGTTTACAATAGGAGAGCTACCACTGGCGGGTGAATGCAAAATAATGATCATAAATATCAATGCTTTTGTGGCACCTTTAGGACAAAATAATGTTTTTTAAAAATGTTTTCCTTATGATAGCTCAACCCAACTGCAGTTCTTGAATATGTTCTTATATATTGAATATATAAGAAGAGTGTACTCTTCTTATATATTCAAAGCTTGAATTATATTTATTATTTATTTTGGGGAATTAGTTTTTTTTTAACCTCTCAATTATTTCAGTTTTGAAAGGGTAAAACTGCATCTCATATTTATAGAGGGTCAATAAAAATTGCTTTTATTGATTACTCAAAAATTTTCTCAGAATAAATTCAGAGGTGAGAAACATGGAATGTTGAAGTTGACAAACACTAACAGTAAAAGCTTGTTTTTCATCTTCTCTCCTTTACCAATTATGATCTTTCTTGTTTTCCAGGATTATATCCTTAAAAAATGCTTAACATGTTCAATTTTAGAATAAGAATTGTACTGTGCTCTTATTAACGGACTGACCATTATTTAGTGATGGAGCATTAGCCTTGTATTCAGAAAGCCCAGCTACAGTCATCTTGTGAATTTCACCAGTTATAGTTAATGACCCCCCCCCCCAAAAAAAACCCTCTGCTGGAGATCTTATAAAGATACAATCAGTCAGAGTAAGTAGGTCAAATCTTGATGAATTTGGACTCTGCCCTTGAGTAAGGCAGCCCTCAATCCCAAAGTTCCTGTCCATTAAATAGGGATACATATTTCCTTTAAAGCCCAGGGCTATGAACATCAAGACCAGGACAAATTAAAAGCGATACAATTTTAAACTAATTAAGTGTAGTTAATAGACTAATCTGTATATGTTTCATAATATAAAAGAGTTCCAGAGTTGGGGGTGGGGATTTCATCCAATACATTAAAGGGTCAATAAAGGAAAGATTCTAGCCTGACCTACTTTTAATTTGATGGAGAGAGAAAATGTGTACTGAAACTTTTTTAAAAAAGGTAAAAACTAACAGAAACTAATCTAAAGGAAGAAAAAAAAAAGAAAGCCAAAAAAAAAGCAAAATGCAAGAAAATAAACATTGAAGAAAATTTTTAAAAAGATATAAAGAAGTGGTTTCTGACATTCTAAGTACAATTAGATGGGGTTTTTTTAAAGGTATTCAATATTAAAGAAGAGAATAGCTCTTACAAGATGCTAAGGGAATGTGTTCAATATTCAATTCAGGTGTCCCTGTGCAATGTGTTCTAAAAATCTATTCCTCCTTTAGGGGCAATTTGTTCTACCTGGCTTCAAAAGATAATATCAAATGACCTTCTCTCTTGCTCTTTTTATTTGCCATTCCATTTTCATCTTTAAGTAGCACTAACACTTCTTAGGGTTTTGTTGCAATAATCTCAAAAAGTCCTCTTTACAGTGTGTTCCATGTGGTGAGGGGAAACTACTCTGTCTTAACTTGGCAAAATAAACTGCAAACCACAATGGTGGCAGTCTGGGTGGTCAAGAGAGGCCAAAAGCTACAACTACTAACCAGGTTAATATCAATATATTTTATCTGATAATATTCAAAACTGTCCTGGTTCTGCTTTTAATGCGCTGACTATAATTCTTTCTGCATATGTTTTGAGAATTTCTCAAACCTATAAAAATAGTCTGATAGTAGTCAGGATCCTCCTGGCTTTTAAATACTACAAGCTGCTATATTAACATGAAATACTTAAAGGTCGGGAGGAAAGAAAATTTATCATTTACCACATCCAGATGTGAAAAGTGCAGGTAGGGTGGTGTATTCTTTGATGTATTCAGTGTGGATTTTTGGTCAGCTTTGCAGCTACTGCCTTCCAGACATGTTGAGCACACAACTGAGAGACTTTTCTTTGGCCATGCTAACTGAGAATTTGAGAGATGAAGTTTCAGTATATTTGATTAGCACCAGGATGGGAAAGCCAAGATTAGATGGAAAAGCTTCTCAGAATTGTAGTTCAAAGGAAAAGAATAGCTCTAGTGTCACTCTAAAAATCAAGAAAGCTATGTATAATATATTTTGGTTTGATGGACTTTAGATAGGATGGACAATCTTTTTTTTTTTGAGACCACTTTTCGTTAATTAGCTCATGTTCACTAAATTGATAATCTATTAAAGTTTACCAAAAGATGTAATCCATTATATTGTGTTAATATTCAAAAGGTGACATAAATGTAATATCACTTTAACGTAGTCCTCCTCTGAATAATCAGTTAAATTTCCTGTCACATAAGTGCTTCCCTAGCACATGGTAAATAGTAGCAATACATTTTATCCTTGCATTTACAAACAGTGCTAGGAAAATTCTTGGAAGAGTTGGTGTCAGTTAATTGTAGACAATACATAGTTGGATAGTCCTAACAATCTGATTCAATGTAAGTCAGCTTCCTGGAATCCAAAGAAATATTACTTTCATTATAACTGTTACAAATAGTCCTTTTGTATTTGAATCTTTAGCTACTATTGTACATCATGTTGTGTTTTAAAAAATGTGAGTAGGAAGAGAAGCTGCATGCAGAGTTCTTATATTTTTCACAGTACATATTTGTTATCCTTTTTTCCCCCTCTTTACTCAGATATATTAACCTTGCATTTACTATTCAGAGTTATTAATTTCAGTTGACTTCAAGTCTTAAGGTCAAAATCATTAATCAGAGTTTCTATCATTAGCTCAGTTTCTTTTTCTATTAAGAGATTGTGATCACTTACTTTTAATGAGTCATGAAGTTTCTAATCATTTTTTTTTCTTGGTATAAAATACTGAACAGTAATTAGGACAGCAAAGTTTGGAGACTTTTCTCTTTACTATAAAAATGCATTTTATGTTGACTAAATAAAAACAGAAAATAACAATGTAAAAAAAATCCTATTCATTGCTATCATCTCTATAGGAACTGATAGAGATGATAGCAACAAACACTGATGCTTTCAACAGAGCTAGTTCCGTTATGTAATTGCAGTGTTATGACTTTTTGCTTTTTGTATACTGTAAAATCATTCCAAACATAAACTGTTCATGGAGTTGATTTTGATTATGACTGTAGAGGAGAACTGTTTAAAATGCATAATGACCATTTTGCACTGAGATAGAAACAGCAATGCCATTTCCATGCCCAAAAAAGTAATGTCTGCATATATAGCATAGATTCTGTCTTCTTTGCATGGCTTCATATTCATCAGGCAATCAACATCATACACAGTGGTGATTTCATTGAAACTTTCCTGTTCAATTATCTTTTTAGTTGTGGGGCATACCCAACTGATAACAAAAAGTATAAATGTGAAATCAGGAGAAGTTAGCATAGGATTTCAAAGGAAAGGAGCATCAGTGGGGGGAAATGGCATTTGTCTGTTGTAACTTTCTCCCAATTTGTATTTAGATCAATATTTGTGCTGAGTCCAATTACCAAGTCACATTTTTTAGGATCATTATACAGGCATTTATTGCCGCATGAGAGCCAAATGAACTGAAGAGGACAAATGGCGGAAAGACCTATAATTGAGTCCAGGTGTATTCCCGATTATCACTAAAGACATTAGCATTGTTGCAAATGTTTTTTAAAAAATGACCAGCTTGACAAATCAGGGAATAGAAACTATATTTCTAAAACCTGGCCTCAAACTATACCTTTTTAATATTATTATTAACTGACATGTTGCTATTTACGACTGCAGAAGTTTGACATTCCCAGAACTACTTGGTAAACTTGCATTTCCTGTTTACATAGTTGTCATGGTATAATAAATTGAAAGGAATATATATTCGAACCATTGGGTTCCATAACATAATGAAAGCCCTTCCAGCATGTTTATCTCACTGAACAGCCGGAATAATGACTCAAATTTTGAGAACTGATCAAAAATTCTTACCCTTGTAATGCATCTGATAGTTTAACCATGGCAAAGAAAAATAAAGCATTTCCGTATTTCAGAACTCACAATGACTTGTATGAACAGACCTGATGAAATAAAATGTATGTGTTTAGTCTGTGACAGTCTCATGCTTGTAGTACCTTTCTATATAACATAATCTTTTCCATACCTCTTAAACATTGAATACATCATTTTGAAGAACTGAATGTCATCCGAGTTACAGTGAAAAAGAATACCAAATGTCATAGTTTACAGAAGTGCTTCCTTTATCCCTGGGAAAACAAAAACCAGATGCCACAATGTCATTATTCAGTTATGTAAACAAATCAGAGGTTCTTTGAGAAATAGGAAACATGTTTATTATTATTCTGCACACTGTTATCATGTGGCTAGGGATTGGTATGAATTCTTCAGCAACTATGGAAAATCCACCGAAATAGACTATAAGTAGGCCTTGACTTACAACCATTCATTTAGTGACCGTTTGAAGTGACAAGGGCACTAAACCAACAGATTTATGACCATTTTTTCACATGATAACTGCAGCATCCATTTTGGACTCAATTGTGATTATAAGTCAAGGGCCACTTGTTCTGCTCATAGATGTATCCATTCAGAAGAATCAGATAGTGATACTTCGGCCCTGTAAAGTTATAAAACACAGGTGCAGATTACTAACTTACCCATTTCATCAATTCCATACCAATGAAAAGCTAGCAAATCAGTGAAAAGAATTCTTAGTCTTCTCTTTGATTTACTACTTGTCTACAGTATTGCACCAGTTACTGTCAATAGGGAAGATATATCGGTAAATGAGATCACTTGCCTCCTTGGCTAATGAATGATGCCAAAATGATTAGAAAAAAAAGCCTTCCTTTGAAAAATGAAAAGATTGTTCAAGTTGGAGCGCACATTTGTAACACACACACAGAGAGAAAAAGAGAGAGAGAGAAAGAGCAATAACAAGACAAAAAATAGAGTACCAAAGGAAGAAGAACCATGCAATTAGCACTGTTACTAGCACTGCAATCATACAGCAGATTCCATTGCTTCAAATGGTTTTTCTAAAAAGGAAGGCCGAAGAACTGGAAAATCACTGTTAAGAGATGATATTCTAAACATTATTAGTAAATTAAAAGAATATAAATCATGGGTCCAGTGGTTTTCAACCATGATTTCTGAAAGAACTCAGAAGCAACATTGCTGGCCTTCTGCAAAAATATCTATGTGCTTTGATGAGGTGTTGGAGACTGAAACCTGGCTAAATAATGTGAATTTTTAAAAGAGGTGTAGGGAGAGCCATAAAATTACAGGCCATTTAGCTTAATGTATGTTCTGAGTAAATTGCTGGAAAGCATGATTCAAGATCTATTTATCAAGCATGGAAAAGGACAAGCCTTTGTGAAGAAAAATCAATATGGCCTCTGCAAAAGAATGGCACGCTACAACATAGGATTCTAGTGGCATCATTCTTTTTTCAACCTCCACCTTTCATTTTTTTCCTCATGTGGCCAATATTATCTCTCCACAAGAATAGATCTCATTGAGTTGTTTGAAGATTTTCCATTTTCCCTTATTTCTTCTTCTTCTTCTTCTTCTTACACAATTTATTACACAATAAAAAGATCAGCAACATCAATAACTATAAAAAAGAATGTTTAAAATTATAATAAAATCCCAAAAAGAATGTTTAAAATTATAATAAAATCCCAAAACAGTAGCTAATAATAACAGAACAAACAATAACAGACAAAACTCAGGTCGCTTCTAACAGTTTGTAGCTATTGATAAGAATTTTGCAAGGTTTCTGAAGAGTGGGCGTATGCTGGACATTTTAAGGCAGATTCTACCTTCAAGTTGAAACAGGCACAGGTTTGGCTTTCTTATGTACCAGTTATTACCCTAATAGGCAGGGCCTCAGTTCGGGCCAAAATAAATAGTTTTATATGTGGAAAATCTAGTTAGTGTAGTGGTTAAGGTGCTGTCTTAGAAACCAGGAAACTGTGATTTCTAGTCCTGCCTTAGGCATGAAAGCCAACTAGGTGACCTTGAAGCAGATACTCTTTCTTTGCTCACCTCACCTCACGGTTGCTTGTTGTGAAGAAGATAAGAAGAGGAAGGTAAAAATAATGTATTTTTACATTATTTGTAAAAATAATAAAGAAGAGATAATAAATAAGTAAGTAAGTAAGTAAGTAAATAAATAGGAAATAAAATGAAAATATCCCAGTGTCTCTGCCACTGTGTGTCATACTATGTTTGTTGACATAAAGATGTTGGCATTGTAACTGTCTGGGTCTCTCTCTCTCTCTCTCTCTCTCTCTCTCTCTCTCTCTCTCTCTCTCTCTCTCTCTCCCCCCAACTCAGCTCACAGGTTGTTGTTATAGGGAAAAAGAGAAGGAGAAGGAACATTAGCTGTGTTTTCTCCTTGAATTAAAATCTAATAAATAAATAAATGATGGTAAAGGAATTTCTAAGGCCAGTCCTAGGAGGAGGAATGATTGTGTTACAAAATAGATGGGAGACTGATGCTATCTTTTCAAATATCTAGAGCCCAAATCTCCTGTTGTAGTTCACTTAAAATAAAATTTATGATTCAAAAGCATTAATTAAATTACTTAGTGATCCAATGAATCTGATTGTCTAAAAATGGCTTGTGACCACTTGCTATTACTCACTCCCCTTTCTAGAAAAACCAGAATGTTGACTTCCACTCTTCTGCTATAAAGCAATACTAATCAAATAATAAATGTATAATTCTTGTCTTTATTATCCTAAAATAGTATCTTGGGGAGTGTTTTATAAGCTTCTGCAAAGCTGTGAATTTTGCTATTTTATCACTTTCTTCCCATGCCATAGGTTTGTTTTAAAATTGCTGAAAGATTTTAAGCACAGGAGAAACACCAATTTTAATCTGAAACAATAATGCAGTAGCAAGGGAGCTATAGCTGAAAGTGCATAACCATGTGTCTATCGGAGGTAATTTCAGTTTAATTGCATCTGAAATTGATGACCAGTTAACAAACACAAAGGGCTTATAATAGCTTCATGCGAATATCCATAAAATTCACTTTATGGACAAGTGTCTAGGAGAGACTTCCAATTTCAGCAACGCAGGCCATTTGGGCTGGTAGATTAGTCTTTTGTGAATAGTGGCACACCAGCAGTCTTCATTTCCAATGCTTCTCCTTTATGTCAGCTTGTACAATGCCAACTTACAATCAACTTTTCAGAACAAGGACTTTTAGCCCTCTCTAAATTTAACCTTTGATTAGAAAGACTGTTCATTGGTCGCAGAGCCATCTCAGCAGCATCTATGTTTGCAAACCATTTAATGCCAGAACTAGTTTTTATATAGTCTACAGTAATCTAGAATGTAATGTGGACTTTCTAGATTATGACTGATATTACTAAAAGTTGGACATTGTTATTAGAGGTGCTTCATATGGCAATCTTTTTTGGTCATAGCAAGACTTCTGCCGGGTATCACCAGAAACATGTAATTAAGGAACTGAAGTATTTTCTATCTATCTGTTAGAGCAGGAGTGCCAAACTTGATTTCATTGAGAGCCACACCACATCGGGGTTGTGTTTAACCTTGGAAGGCTGGAGTGGGCGTGGCCAGGGTGGGCGTGGCCAGCTCAACAACATTTGTGTTGGGGGTTCCTGTGGTGGCCTGAATGCTCTGCCAGAGAAAACAGGCTCCCGAGCTCCATTTTCACTGGCAGAGGCACCTTCACTGTTTCCAAGGTGGCTCCGCAGGCTAGATCTAAGCAGATCCCGTGGGCTGGATCTTCCCATGGGCCTTGAGTTAGAGCAATGATTGCCTAATAATGGGCTCTATTCTAAATTAACTGATTTCTTTAGAAGTGTTCATCTCTTTTGCTAACCAGTTGCATAACTAATAGCAGGCAGAATGGAATATCAAGCCACAGGTCCTAGGATGAAAAGCAAGAATTTTTTTTCCAAAGCTTCTTCCCAGTTCCCATGGGTTCCTATGACGAAGTAATTTGAAATATTTTCAGATTTTTTTCTATCAAATGATATACCATTAAACCATTTCAAGCTGTGTTTTGTCAAAATAGAGTCAACTGATCAATTTCATGACATATATGAGTGTTTTGTTCACATTAAATAAAATACGTTGTCTATTTAATGGATTCCATCCGGTGCAATCAGACCAGCAAAGGGTTATTTTATATGCTTCTACAATCTCATGTTTTTTCTTTATTATTTTCTATTTCCCAGCTCATATTACTTTGATCTTGATTCATGTCTTTTAGTTCCAATGTATTCAGAAAGTCTATTTTTACCAATATCTATGTTCTGCTGTTTCCACAATAGAAATATTCCATAATTGAAAAATGGGAAGAGTTTGTTTCTAATCATCCTGGAAGAATTTGAATTTTGTTCACCAAATGACATTCTGTTTTCAGTAGATTCAATTCTGATGTTTCATGTTTAAACTACCAGATCTGCAAAGCAATCACATCCTGGCCAGTTTCCCGCGCTCTCTTTTACCCAGTTGGATTGCTTTTTGAATATACTTGTAACAAAGAGGGATTATTGTTATTTTGATGACTTGTGACAATGTCAGCAAGACAAGCAACTGAGATGCAGCCATGATAGGTCATGCTTCAGTGACCAGCTGTAATTATGTACATGTTGAAAACACTATCAGACAACATGCTGAGATACACTAATACTTTGAAAACAATTGTCCTTAAGAAGAACACTGTGCAAACTGAGGGAAAAATAAGGTGTACAAAATCCTCTCGTTTTAAGGCAGCTACAGTATGAATATGAATATAATAAAGGTTCTTGACTGGTAAACAAATAAAAGGTCTGAAAATAAAAAGTAGATATGTGGCATCTATTTCTCTGTATTTAAATTTCCCAGTTCAATAGTACTATTAAACAGGACTATAGTTTATAGTACTGTTACAATACTATAGTACTGGGCTGTTGTAATGGACTACTGGACTACAACTGGACTATTGTAATGCACTCTACATGGGCCTACCTTTGTAGAGCATTCAAAAGCTATAGCTGGTGCAGAGTGCTGCAGAATGGGTAGTTTTGGGGGCCTCAAGAATGGCCCCTGTGACACCATGAGCTGCCTTGGCTACCAGTCTGCTTCCTGGTGCAATTCAAGATGTTAGTGGTCACCTTTAAAGCCCTTCATGGAATGGGTCCAGGTTACTTGAGGGATCGTCTCAGCCCACTGGGACGAGGGTTGGTTCTACTTACCTTTAGTACCGGTTCGCATCGCGCCCGTGCACGCTCTTCTGCGCATGTGCAGAAGCTTCTGCACATGTGCAGATCAACTTTGATGACATCCAGGTGAGTGAGTGGAACCTCCTGCCCGTTTTACTACCAGTTCTTGCGAACCTGTTCAAACCAGGAACAACCCACCACTGGCCCATACCTTGTGCCAGCAAAGGAGGCATAATGTGAATCCTGGAATTATTCCAGATGGAGGGGTTGAGTAATTAACAGATCCCACCTCCCTCCCCAATCTCCTCATGTGTCTTTGGTTTTAATGTTCGATTTTATTTTTTTATGTTTAAAATTAGATATAATTGTAAAACACCCCCCCTGAGTTAGTCTATGGTAAGAAGGGTAGACGATAAATGTTATAAATAAATAAAATAAATAGTAACAAATATTTTACACAAAAGACTTTCCGTAAAATATCTTAGCTACCACATTTAAATCTCAAGCAGAAAACGTACATGTTTTGGCATAAGCTCACCACATTACAGAATATGGAGTACTGCTTAAATGTGAGTTTTATATGTGACAAATAAATTATCTATGAATGGATAATCCATGATATTTGAATTGATTATATAAGAATGGTTTATCCCAAAACCAGAAAACTGAGGCTATGATGATGTTACTCTCTATATATTATACATTTAAAAATCTTTCTTTATTGTCATAATGCCCTAGTATGATGTTATTACAAGCTAAAATACAATTCTCTTTAATTTTTGTTAAGGAGAGAATTCAGAGGAGAACTATTTAGGAAGCTTGATATTAATATAATTTACAGCCATTCAATAGCAATAGCACTTAGAGTTATATACCGCTTTACAGTGCTTTACAGCTTTTTATAAGTGGTTTACAGAGTCAACATATTGCCCACAACAATTTGTATCCTCATTTTACCCACCTCAGAAGGATGGAAGGCTGAATCAACCTTGAGCCTGGTGTGATTTGAACAGGCAGTCGGTAGGCAGCAGAAGTAGCCTGCAGTACTGCACTCAACCACTGAGCCACCATGGCTCATTACACCTTCAAAGTTGTAATTGAAACATAGGTTTGGTTTAAAAAAAATGCTATCTATCACTGGTTTTAATATAGATGGGCAAATGATAAATATGGATAGAACACTAATGGGCAGGAGAAGCAAGTTTGTAATATGTAAGGACAAAGTATAGAATATTTAGTTATTATTGTTCTTAAGAAGATTATATTATTACTCAGTTACCATGCCCTACTTTTCTGCATTGTAATTCTTGCAGACTCTCTGGTGTTCTTGTAGAATTTTTTGTAAAGGAAGCAGCAGAAAAAACTACTTCTGATCCAAGAGTCTTTAGTATAAACTGGAGAAAAAAACATAATATAAATTATGACATTATCAAAAGACAAAGCATGGATTAAGGTGGAAGTAGTGGAGAAAGATGCATTTCTCCTTATCCCTGTGAATTTCTAATGAAATGAGCTCCGTTCAAAGTAACATACACATGAATTAAGCAAATCTTTATGCGTGTAGAAAACCAAAATCGGAACTGAACTTATAAAAAAGATAAGTAATTGGAAGAACAATATAGTTCCCATTTTTTAAAGTATAAAATGCCTAAACCACCTTGAACATTAACAAAAAGGGGAAAAAATCAGGTGGAATGGAAAAAAGATCTGGGAATTTAATTTAGCATATGAATAATTAGAATAACTTGCTATTTCATTCTAAAATGGTCTTGCTGTTGAATCTTCCCCAAATGAATAACCACATTAAACTTAAGACATACACATGTAAAAGAATATTTGAAAGTATTATTGGTGAAACAGAAAATATCTTATTCAGTTGAGAAATTAGTTTCAACATTAGCATAAAGAAAATGTGAAAATGCTTTTACTATGATATTCTATTCACACAAAATGTGGGGTTTGTGATTGTGCCCTATCTCTGAGGTAATAAGCTGCTTCAGTGATTGTAGGGAATTTACTGAATCATGAACTGGTTGCATGTTTTGGCTGAGTGTATGCCCAATTGAAAGGCTTATTTTTACACATAATGCTTCAACATGATTCTGGCAGATAATTCGTTTTTGGCTGTCAGAAGTACCCCGATAGGGATTTCTGTGTCAGCCACTATACGGTACATACATAATGAAATGTCTAACATATAAGAAATTTTACCAGTATCACAGAACAGGCTGCAATGCAAAATGAAATATGGATGCTAATCTTAAAAAGCAAATAGTCCTACAGAACCAAGGATTTAATGTTTGAAGACAAAAACACTATTTCACAGGCAAATTCAATTATGACCAGTTTTCCAAATTTTGTCCATACAGTATGCATCAACATCATGGATAAGCAAAAATTGTACAACAGATACTATATAGCATCAGTTTAACCCTCTTAATGAAGCTGTTTATAAAATATAGTTCATAAATTATCCAGAAGATAGAGATATTAGGTTTCCAAAAACCCATTACTGGTCATTTTGGCCTGATTCAATCACACTGAGCTAGCAGGTATTCTTTTTAGCTTTTATCTTTTAGGAGTTGATCACTTACTTTTTCTCCAAGGACCTAAACATACTCTATTAACCAGTCATCTAAAACTTCTCCATGTACCTTCTGTGAGATCATGCAATGGATACCTTGATGGATCATTATCTTGGAAGATTTTGTTGGATTTATGGTTGGCAGCAATGAAAAATGCCTTGTGCTTCCTGACTGGTACATTGGTATGAATTAGGTATCTAATAATTAGTGTAATGTTCAGATTATTTAAAAGTGAAATAAATCATGGACACTCCAGAACATCCAAAAGAATACCAGCAGAGCATCAGATAAATGTCAAGAAACAGAGTTATTTAAAATGGAAGGTGTATCTGTTCTCTCAATGAACTAGTTAGTTCTATATTGTTTAAACACTCTACCTGAAAGACAAGTCATATTTAAGTTAAAGAAGTCATGTAGATTATTTACAGCACATTAATCAATCATTTTGCCTGAATGACTGTTTGACTAGAATCAATGTTATACAATTTATACAGTGGGATATTATTTATAGGAATCATATTCTGCTAGAAAACTCATTATTTTCATTGACTCTTGGTCTATTCCTGGGTCCAGTTCATAGCACTGTCTTAGTGGCTATATGTATTTGAGCATTCATGTGTCCATATCTGTTGTTTAGTATTGTTTAGGATCGATTTTAAACTGTATAAATAGAAAATAAATTAATAGAAACAACCTTGGTTCTATGTAAGAATATGTAAGATAAATATCTATAGGGAAAAACAGACCTATAATCATGAATACGCCAACAATCCATGCACCTTTGTATCTTCCATATATAACATGAAGACTCTCCAAAAGGTAGGACCAAGCTATTACCATAAGCAAATTGAACTAATCATATAAAATAGAATTACTTACTTGTAAATCCAAACCAATCAACACTAAAACAGAATAAGTGAACCTCTGCTGGAATTGTATTATTTCAGGAGTCATACTGCTAGGGAAAAGGACAAAAACAGGGGAAGATAAACTACTGCTGCTGTTCCCTCTTCACCTTGGATAGTGCCAAAGGCATGCCAGGGCTATTCCAGGATAAATCAGGAAAACATTCCAACCTCTTAGGTATCCAATTCTCCAATTTGAAAAATTATGTAATTATGACACAATACAAACATTATGTAAGTTGGAGCTGGCATACTTGTTTCACTCTCATTGGAAAGAATACAAAAGAAATCATAATGGGAATGTTTTTTCCTCCTACATAACCATAAAAAGTTAGAAAGGAAAATAAGAAATAGAACATAGAAATGTTGACAAGGCTACAAGTGGCTCTTCTCCCACTCTTGAACTGATCAATTTAACACAATAGAACACAAAATCCAAGGTGGATGAATGTTAAAGAAGGTACAACTAGTCTTCAATTTATAATTGTTTAGTGACCATTCAAAATTACAACAGCACTGGGGAAAAAAAAGACTCATGACTGTTTTTACATGAGCATTGCAGCATCCCCATAGTCACCTGATCAACATTCAGATGCTTGGCAACTGACTCATATTTATGAGATCATATGTGATCAACTTTTGTGACCTTCTGACAAGTCAACTGTATTAATAACTTAACTGCCTGATTCACTTAACAACTGTGGCAAGAAAGGTTTAAAATGGGGCAAAACTCACCTAAAATCTGTTTTGCTTAGCAACAGAAATTTTGGGCTCAAGTGTGCTCATAAGTCGAGGACTACCTGTACACTGGAGAAATTATCCTGTATAACTTTGATGTTAATTCCAAATAAATCATTACCAAAATTAACTTGCATAATTACTGTCTTTTCTGTGTTTAATAATTTTGGAATTCCAATTTCTTAAGATGTAGTCATTTGAGCCTGCTTTCCAATACAGATTTGCAAATTAAAACTCATGATTTGGGTTAATTTAAGGATTTATTTCCCCCTTTCAATTATCTGCAGTGTTCTTTTTCCACCATCACATTAAAGTGGCATATGTCAACAAAAAAGGAAATGATTTACTGAAAGTTGTATGTCGTTTTTCAGACAGTGTGATGGCACCCATAAAAAATATAAGTGAGTGAACTGATAGTTTCTTTCCTGAGATGTATATAAAATTACGTCCGTGAAGGTCAGATTAAATTTTGAGGAAGTAAAGTATGTTGCCAGCCATATCTTATGCTATTACTTTGAAATCATACTTATTATGTACTGCATCTTGTCCAGAACTACAGTTTCAATAATTTCATCATCTGTTTTATGTTAAAACTAAACAAACAAACAAAATAATTATAGATCTATTTTAGGAGAGCCTGTGATTCTGCTGAATTTTAATAAAAGGATGTTTATTTGCAAAAAATGTGCTTCATAAGAGTATATATTTAGGAAATTTGTGTAGAAAAATGTGTAAATGGTTCTTTTTTATATTTAAGTAATTAGATATGATGAAAGTTCAAAATGTTTGACCAACATTAACCAAATGTTCTAATAGGCTATTTCTATTATCCGATATATTGTATTTTTATTTTGGTGGAAATTATATTGATTAAAAAATGAGATTTGCAAACTTAATGTCCTTTAAAAGGATCTGCCAGGATTGGGGGAGGGGGGGACACCAGTATTCTGCAGTCTCCTCATGAAAAGCAACCATCCAGAACACATGTCGGCAACCTTTCCTCTTTTCCTTATTCCAAGAGTTTCCAAAAAAACAGTCAACCTACTAGTTTCTTGGTCTTTGCTGCAGTCATTGATTCTACTTTTATAGGGCTGTCTTCCCTAAAGTCCAAAATTATATTAAAAGAGAATGAATTCCCCTCTCCATGCCAAAATTGAGAAAATTGTGGAGAAAAAAAACATTATTATAATAAAGCATACTTGTATAGCCTTTTTATTCAATGGGCGATGAAGACCTATATTGTGAAGGATTCTGAAATACTTAGATTTCATGTTGCCTGGACAAAATAGAATGATAGAATGAACAGAAAAATAACATACGGTGACCTCTTATCGTGCCACTTCACAAACCTATGTAGCTTCACCAATGTTTGTCTGAATATACCTAAATATAATGTAAACAATTGCTTTCTAGCTCATCTTCAATAGATGAGTTAGTAGTTCATATCTCCTTTTGAAATAAGTTAAATCAGGATCATGGAACCTCTGTGATACTGCATTTTGGGCTTCGTGTGTCAAAAATTTGGAAATTGGCTAACATGATTCCACTGGTACTGTCAAACCCTTCCCCCCCTCAATAAAATAGAAACAGTTCTTTACATATTTATTTATTTTGTAAAAAAAAAATACAGTCCAATAGTTGTTGTGCTATGTGTTATATAAGGAAATGTTAAATAATTACCTGAAGTAACTGAAGTATGAATAAAGCAAACTCATTTTTGTAAAGTCTGGAGGCCATGGGAGAGATATAGCTCTCTTCGGCAATTTTCAGAAAGGTCCAAGGTGGCGTGAGAATAGACACCTTTCTTGCATGGCCTCTGAAGCCTATGAAAATCACACAAATGGTCAGGTTTTGCAAACATTGGCATGTTACCCGAAAGGTTGTGGTGTGCCACCTTTGACACACATCATACTGGTAGGTTCACCATCACTAATTTATCTTTTGGTGCAACTAGAGCATATTTATTTACTTTGTTATTTGTTACTTTTATTTGCTGCCCACCTCACTGTGGAGCTCTCTTGGAAGCTTTCAACAATAAAATGGGAAAAAAGGAATAAAAATGTAAACATAACAATAAGAAAGAAATAGCTTGGATTGAAGGAATAAGATGAAACTTAAAGAACTATTGAAGCTCTTTTTAAAACTGAAATGGGAAAGAAAAGGTACTGCACAGGTCCTGTTATCCAGAGAACAATTTCTACATGTCATTAGAAAGATACTTGATGATGCATGTGCTAACTTTCTTTTCATTCAATGGGCAAGAGATTTTATTTATTTAAATTTATTTAATCATTATTTCTATACATCTTAAAGGAATATATGAAGATCGTCTTAAAGGAAGATACAAGAGATGGTGACCAATGAAACATTATGAGGTTCTTTCTATAAAAACAAACCTGAGTCAATAAAATTGAGCTGGAATACTCTCAAAGCAAAACTCTTTGAACACTTTGAACACACAATTACATTAAGAGGCTACATTAGGATGGTTAAAATGAAAAAAAATAGTGGCTATGTGTATAATATTTTAAAGTTCTTTTCTAAGACAAGAACCATAATGCCGGAATAGAAAATATTCCTAGAAGGTTTGGAAAAGAGAAAGAATAAAACAGCAACCCTCCCCATTGAGAGGTTGTTGAGAGACTGTTAAGCCAAAGAAATATTTAACAACATGAAAAAAAAAATGCAGTGAGGTGCTGTGTTTGCATATATGAGAGAACACAGTAGTCACTATACTGATAAACTTCAAAATATGATTTAGTCTGGCTAAATCATAGTCAGTCTGGCTTCAGGCCCAGGTACAGCACGGAAATGGCATTGGTTGCATTGGTCGATGATCTCTGGAGGGCTCGGGATAGGCGTTGCTCCTCTGTTCTGGTCCTATTAGACCTTTCAGCGGCTTTTGATACCATCAACCATGGTATCATGCTGCATTGGTTGGAAGGGTTGGAAGTGGGAGGCACTGTCTTACGGTGGTTCTCCTCCTATCTCTCCGACCGGTCGCAGTCCGTGTTGGCTGGGGGGCAGAGGTCAACCTCAAGGCACCTGGTTTGTGGGGTGCCACAAGGGTCAGTCCGCTCACCTCTCCTGTTCAACATTTATGTGAAGCCTCTGGGCAACATAGTAGTACAGTGGTACTGTACTACAGTAGTAGTACAGTGGTCTAAGGCACCCTGTTATTAAGCTGGTTATTAAGTCCAGCTGCCTGCAATTACTGCAGGTTTGAATCTTGCCAAGGCTCAAGGTTTCTACATGGGGCTGCCCTTGAGGAGCACTCAGAGACTCCAACTGGTGCAGAATGCAGCCGCGCGGGTACTTATGGGGGCGATATGGCGCTCCCACGTGACACCTCTCCTGCACAAGCTGCATTGGCTTCCAGTGGTCTTCCGGGTGCATTTCAAGGTATTGGTTCTCATCTTCAAAGCGCTCCATGGCTTAGGGCCCCATTATTTATGAGACCACCTTCTGCCACCGATAACCTCCCACCGGCCAATACACTCCCACAGAGAGGGCCTCCTCAGGGTGCCGTTGGTCAGGCAATGTCAGCTGGTGATCCCCGGGGAAGAGCCTTCTCTGTGGGGGCACCCACCCTCTGGAATGAGCTACTCCCAGGGATACGACTGATCCCGGACCTCCAGACCTTCCGCCTGGCTCTGAAGACTTTTATTTCAGCAAGCCGGGCTGCATTAAAAATTTCTAATTTCTGAATTTTATGCGTAAGGGGATTTAAATTGGGGAAAGCCAATATAAATTTAATTTTGTTTTTATAGTATTTTAATGTTTATATTGTATGTTTTTTTTAATTTTGGCTTTTCACCACCTCTAGTCCTTCAGGAGAGGGTGCGGTATAAAAATTTAATAAATAAATAAATAAATAAATAAATAGTCTAGGAAGGAAGCAGACTCAAACTGAGTCCTTCGGGAGAAGGGCGGTATAGAAATAAAATAATAATAATAATAATTATTATTATTATTATTATTATTATTATTATTATTATTAAACATCAAAGCTTCAGATACAATATTGTGTCAATATATATATATATATATATATATATATATATATATATATATATATATATATATGTGTGTGTGTGTGTGTGTGTGTGTGTGTGTGTGTGTGTAGAGTTAATATTTCGGGTTTCTTCCCGTGTAATTGTGGATATATCCCTAAAAGGGTAGAAGCGACGTTTCGACAGAATCCCATCTGCCATCATCAGGCTTATGTCAGCAGTCATTTTGTACTAACTGCCGTTGGTATTATTATATTAGAAATACCAACGGCAGGACTTCCGGTTTGCTGCTGGCCGCCGCCAGACGTTCCTTTGGGATCGTCAGCTTCCATTGCCTGTCAGAGCCGCCTTCACAGCGGAATGGCGGCTCGAAAAAACTCCGTTTCCAAGAGGAAACGGAGATAGAGCCGGCAGGGGTGGGTAGAACTCTCTGCAGAGTCCCAAAAGTTTTTTTTTTACTTTTGGGACGGAGCGGATGAGAAGCCCCATATCCCCTGCCGCTGCTCCGGGCTTTGGGAGACCTCTGCTTATGCAGAGCCAGGCGTCAAGAGCAAGCCTGCGAATTTAACAGAATAATCAAAGAAAAGGCGAGCTGGACCCTTAATACTGAATCGCAAGTATTTTACCCTTAAAAAAACTATTTAAGAGAAAAGATGAGAGGAAAGGGGGGAAAAGAGTCTTTTAAAATGGCGTCTGCCGTGGCTGGAGAAGGGCTGAAAGCTGCGGTTTGAAGAGAGGCTGAAAGGGAAAGTCCTTCCGTTTTCTATTACAAAGTAGCGGAATGAATACTTTTGGCCGTAATTGAGGCAAAACCTCACTCCCACTCTTGCTTTTTTTTTTCTTTTTTTTTCTTGGGGATCTGATATTGATCTTGGTTGGAAACAAGCTTTTTTTTTCTCTCTTTTCCACTAAATCTTGTCTGTGTGGGAAATGGCACCGGGACTCACACAGTTAGACAAACAGGGGGGGGGGAATCTCCCCCATTAATAAATTACGCCAACAAGTTTTAACTCTCCAGTGTCAGAAACCTGATTTTAATATAATAGAATTTCTTCTTGAAGAGATTGTAAGAAGGGATGAGACTGTGAACCAGCAACTCGAAAAATTTAAGCAGGAAATTAAAGAAATTGGTGAATTGGTGAAATCAAAGTTTGATTTTTTGAATCGAAAGATTTTAAAAACAGCTAATGGTTTATCAGACTTTCTGATTCGGGTGGATGCAAAGACTAAATTATTAGAGTCTAAAATGAAAGAAACTGAGGAGAATTTGGATGACATGATTCAAAAAATTAAAAAGGATTTGGTAAACATTCAGGATAATAGCTCAGAAGACAAACCTAAAATGGAGGTTGACCAAAAGACTGGTAATGAAGAAAATGTGCAGCAGAGGATTGAAAGAGAAGTTTTAATTATTCAATATAATTTTACAGAATATGCAATTAGACTGAGAGGTTTGCAGGAAAATAATAGAGATGACCTAAGGAAAATATCTTCTGAAATTCTGGCTGGGATTTTAAAGGTTCAACCTGATGAAGTGTACTGCAGGATTGATAGAATTTACAGAATAAACTCCTGGTTGGCAAAGCAAAGGCAATTGCCTAGAGATGTGGTGATCTATTTTACAGATAAAGAAATTAGGAATAATATTGTGCAGAACTCTTTTAATTCTACTTTGCAATTTCATGGAAGAAAGATTTGGATTTTTAAGGAGCTCCCGACTAAGATGTTAATGGAGAGGAAGAAATTTGGCTTTCTAGTGACTGAGTTAAAAAAAAGAAATATCCTATTTAGGTGGAATGCACCAGTTGGTTTAATATTGAGACACCAAGGAGTAAGATATCAACTGAACACTGTTGAAAAAGCGGAAGAATTTTATCAAAAATTTTTAAAAATGAATTTAACATCTTTAGGCATAATACAGGACAAGCAAAAGGAGTTGGAAACAAAAAGAAAATACCAAATTACAGAGGCTGTGGTGGATAAGTTGTCTTTGGACTCTCTGGATACCCCAGCTGGACTGTCTATAAATAAGAGAGCAGTGTCATCCGACTCCAATGTGATGAACCATCAAGTTACAGACAAGTGCGCAAATCAACCAGTTGATATACAAGTGATGGAGAAGAAAGATGAGATGATAAAATTAACCTAACAAGATCAACTCACAAAGCAGAATGAAAATCGATCAGCTGATACACAATTGGTAGGTACGAAACGAGGATGGAAATTCAACCCGCAAAAGAAAAAGAAAAGAAATAGATCTCATAGAAACAGCAATTTCTAAACCAAGCAACAGTGAAGCCAGGGATTTTAAAAAACGAATGAACATCTGAAAAGATAGTGGAGGCGAACAATTGTTTAATATTATCCTGAGGATTGTGGCAGATCTCTGTAATGCCGTGATTTTGGGATGTGAAAAGAGCCTTACCTTGTTGGATTTGAATTATCTACTCTGGATTTCTTTTACTGGTGAATATATTATGATTATTTTGAGTTACAAGGCAAGAGAGTCACGCTGGGGCATGCAGAAGATCTGGTTGTTACCCATTAGGATGATGGGAATCAACAATCCTGATGAATACCACAACTATAACTATATGGATATTATTATAATGTCACTCGGGTGGTTGTTTTTACTTTTATATATATATGAGGATATCTACTACTGATGGGGGCAGAAGATGATTGAAGATTTTGAACAAACTGTTGCACCAGCATGTTATTTTACCCTATTATGGGTGATGGATTTAACGATCCAGTGGAAAGACATCAAAGAAGATATTATATGGATTATAAATTTAAAGTTATTGTCTTTTTTTTTTTATAAAATGGAATGCATATATAGATATGTGTATATTTTAGTAAAGTGGGCAGTGGGTTATATTTAGAATTGTATTGCATGATTTTGTAGGAATTGAAGGGTTGAAATAGGTTAGTTTACTGATTGATTAGTCTAAGAAAAAGGATCCTTAAGTCATATATTTAGGGGAGTGGAGGAATTGGATAGAACTGAATAAACGTTAAATTTGGATGTAGGGAGAAGGCTGCTTTAAAATGTTATATTAATATATATAAAAGATTAAATGTTAAATTGTAATAATACACTATAAGTTTAGGGGAGGAGAAAAAGGGCAGATTATTGTAAAAATGGGAGTTATAAGAATAATATGCTAAGGGTCAGTATTCTGAGGAGGGAGTAAGGGAAAGGAAAGATATTATGTATGTAATTAGTTATGAAATAGCTTATTGTTGTGAAGAAGTCACGGGGGGGATGGGTGGTGAGGGGGGGCTAGAGAAGAGGGGGGGGAAAAGGGGGAAAAACTTGTATTTGAAAACTTTTTCAATAAAAAAAAAAAAGAAAAAAGAAATATCAACGGCAGTTAGTACAAAATGACTGCTGACATAAGCCTGATGATGGCAGATGGGATTCTGTCGAAACGTCGCTTCTACCCTTTTAGGGATATATCCACAATTACACGGGAAGAAACCCGAAATATTAACTATACACACATACATACCCGTGAAAACTTACATATATATATATATATATATATATATATATATATATATATATATATATGTATGTATGTATATATATATGTATGTATGTATGTAAAATCTCTACCAACCTTTTCTTCCTAAAATTGCTATTTGGAAAAAAAACAATGACTGAATGTTGGGTGTTTGTCTACCCGCCTCTTCGTCTTCTGTGGTCTTCCTCTTCGGCCTCTACAAAGTGACGAGTGGGTGTCTATTTCTAAGTTAATTATGTCAAAGATTTTCCACAGATTCATGTAAAAAGTCTCAACAAAGCATTGAGGCAAGACATCTGTGATTCTGCTCTGCTCTTTAGATAAAGTGATTAAGCTAGAAGGGGGTGGTTGTGGGGCTGAGAATGTTTTATTTAAGAGCTGAGTCTTCTTAACCAAGAATTACAGGCAATATTTGATTTGAGGCTTGAAAGCGATCTGATATTCCAAAACTACTGCAAGACTTCCTAGCAATTGTGCAGAGCGTGTGTCTTTTCTGTTTCAACATTAAAGTAATTTCTCAAATGGCACTTGCTTTCTGAGCAGTCACTGAAACACTGGCCTTGACTATAATGAGACCTAGTTTTGAGCCATTCAGCCAAGAAAAAAGGTTTTCTGCAAATGAGTAAAACAAAAGTAAAGGCAGCTCTTTTTGTGAATATTTTGATTGTTAAAAATCAATGGAATAACCTTTTGGTTATTTTACAAAAGAGAACAGTATGAATCAGAAATAATGACAATATTGTCCTCTTGTTTCAATAATAAAGGGAAGTTTCCACTTCCCCCAGGCCTGATGCATTAAATGCATTTTTATAGACAGAAAGAATAGAATGAAATACGCCTAGAAAAAATAAAAAAGAAAAGAAAAAAATGTTCCAAGTTCCTCCAATTGTAAAAAAAAAAAGGTCCTATTAATACAGAGGCCATTTATGAAACACCGAATTCAGTGAGGACACTGAATCTAGTTGAGTGACATGAAAGAAGTTGTCAAAGCTTCTGCTAATGTGCAGAAGATCTTAATTGGATAAGAATATTTGGAAGGACAGATATGTCCATACATGTATGTAGGAAGGAAAGGAACGCCTTCATAGGATAAAGGATAGTCTCTCCACTTGGATCTTTATGATGTGTGTTCCATAATAAAGTCTATTGTGCTAAAAAGAAAAGATTTTATATAGCTTTTCTCTCACTATGGTACCTTATTTGCTACTTCATTATCATTAATTTCAGACATCTTCGTTTTATTGAATAAGAAGTGCTTCTGAAATCTTTGGAAGGAGAAGTTGAAATTCCATTTTCTTTAAAATGCTAAGCGTATCACTTCATTCTGGCAATTCAAACATAATGTGATTAAAGAGTGGTTTTCCAGAATTTTTAATGATTGGTCGTGTCAACCTCAGACTGCTTTCTGCTGGCCCTATCCTGTTCCTTGGCAGCAAATGGTTCTTTATTAACTCTCTCAGCACCTGAAAAGCATACCTCTAATATGCTTGGTGCTAATTATTCTTCAAGTAATAAAATATTCTCTGCAGTGCATATGTGTTTACATACAGAAGTACCGAGTACAGATTTTCAACAAGGTAACTCAACAAGATACTATTTTTATCACTCCATGAGTGAAGCTATCCTAAGTACTCATTTGAAGAGAAAGATTGGGAAAACACTGAATAAATGAATACATAAAATATTTACTGTGGTCTCTTTCCCGCCATTCACGATTCCAGATTTATTATATCACAGCTGCATCCATACTTAAAATAATATATAGGATTGTGTCTGTATATAATACATGGTACATATGGAATATGTAATTTATTACCGAAAAAGATATAGTAACAATATTTTTCTTCAATGTCACTCATTAAAAAGGAAGGAAAAGCACAAGTAAAATTAAAGAGAAAAATGTGAATCCTGAAAAAATGGCATGCCATGTTTTTAGAAATGTATTTTTCTCTTTAAACTTTACATGAGTAATCAGTAGAGCCATCAGTTTTTAATTGCTTGAATATACACTTGTGTGTTACCAAAAACCTTGGCTCTTTCTTGAATGCAGGGAAAATAATTTGATGAGCTTTTGCAGAAACACCGTGGAGGCCCAGAAAAATAAGGAATAGCAGGAGTATTTTGCTTTGAAATCTCTGGGCTATACTTCTCTTTAATTTCGAATCCTATACTCTTTCGGTATTATGCTCTTGTTTAAAATAAATAAATAAAAGCATACAACAACAGAATTTAAAATTGTATGCAACTCATAGGTGTTTGTAGTTAAATTTAATCAAATGAGTAATTAATCCACTAATTAATGTCAAGTGCAGTGACAAAGATGGTGCAGATAACATCACATTTGCTTTATGAGGTGGTTTTGATATTTCAGTATTTTCTATATCTTGTGGTTAGTGGGAGGATTCATCATCCTCCCCCTTCATCATCTTCATCAAGACAGGATAGTCTTTTATATATTTGTTAGATTAACGTGTTCTCAGGCAACATATTCCAGAAGAAACATTTGCTTTAAACTTGCTCCCTCTTTCCCACAGCATTTGCACATTATCAGAAAGAATTATTATGGAATTGTACCACAAATGGTTACATCAGGTAAGTTATCCAATGTAGATCACACAACAGCATACTTTTTTCTTCAGTCAAGACTTCCTTTTTGGAAGTCAGACCTATTTGCATTACTTTTAATAGATGTGTCAACCTCATTTCCCTACTGTCAGGAGGGTTTTTTCCCCCATTTCTTTCTTCTTGTCTCAGCATTTTATAATTCCAATAATACTGTACATTTTAGTTCTCAGAACTTGCAGGTTTCACCAAGTCATGAGGAGACAGAAGTTTATTTGGGCTTTTCCTAGATATCATGAGTGTAGATAGGAAAGTAGGGCAGCAGTCGGGCTCATCTTTGCATTTGTAATTCTGCCAGCAGTAACATTTAAGTCTTATATCTTCCTATACATGTAGACTTTATCTTTCCATCACATAACGTGGAAGTCTTCAATCATATGTGCATGGACTGAGCAGTTTCTCTTCTTTAGATATGCTACATCTACTCTATAAATGATGGGGCTGTATCACAGGTATAGAGCCATCAATGTAATTCATGTTATTATTAGCCACTGAAAGTGAGAAAAAGTACAGGGGTTGTTTATTCTATGATTCTGTAGCACAAATCTTTCATTTTGTAAAAATTAGACAGGTGTACATTAGTAGCCTAATATTGTGTGCTGAGATCTGATAGTTGACCTGGAATGACTGAGCAGTTGCATTTTACCTTTGTCTTAAATATCCCCATTGCTTTCTGACAAGATGCAGTTCAGTAGTGAAAAGAGTAAAGTTCTGCACTTAGGAAAAAAACCAAAGGCCTTTTGTAAACCCAAGAATAGATTGTACCTGTCTCAACCACAGTAACCATGAGAGAGAGATCTAGGTGTCATAGTATGAGCTAACAATGTTCTGCATTGCTTGGAATATTGTGTACAGTTTTGGTCACCACAATACAAAAAAAGATGCTGAGACCCTAGAAAGTGTGTAGAGAAGAGCAACAAAAATGATAAAGGATTCAGAGGCTCAATTGCATGAGGAACAGTTGAGGGAGCTAATTATGTCTAGCCTATCAAAGAAAAGAATTGGGGGAGACATGTCTTCAGGTACTTGAGGGGCTATCACAGAGAAGAGGGGTTGGCTTATTCTCCAGAAGCTGGACAAGAAGTAATGGATGGAAGGTTGTTAAAGATAAATCCAACCTAGAAGTAAGGGGAAATTTTGTGACAGTGAGAATAATTAATCAATTGAATAGCTTGCCTCCTGAAATTATGGGTGTCTCATCATTGGGGATTTTCAAAAATAGATTAAACAGCAATTTGACCTGGCATAAAATCTCCTGCCTTGGGCAGGAGGATAGACTAGAAGACCTCTGAGGTACTTTCCAGCCCTATGATTCTATGTTGTATGTTCTATATTTCTTGCTGATGAAACTAAATTCATCAATCAGAACAATATAAATGGGAGCCATAGTTTTCTTTTATTACACACTATACGGAAGGTAGAGATGTGAAGTCCCAAGATGGTATTGAAGTCTTTAGAAAGTTGTCTAAGTAATATATGTTCTTAACTCCTCATAATATCCCTGATGAAAGGCATTAACATGTGTGCCGTTACAGAAAAAAGTGAGATAACTGAATAACATTTACAAATTCAAAATCTAGGAGATTGTTTTACCAGATTCTGGTGAAAAAGCTTTTATTTTCCTCCACTTTCCTCTGTCTCTTTTATAGTTAGGATAGGTTTAACATCAACATCAATCAGACACAATTCTGGTCACTGGTATACAAAGTTACACTCCTTTGGAAAGCAAGGTTGCTGTTTTATTAAACTCATCTGTTTCAGTTGCCAGTATGGCAAGTTTCTCAGTAATCACAAAAGACTAAATTGTCTGAAGAAGATTTAAAGGTGAAAAAAGTTCTGTTTATTGTTCTGTATTCTTTAAGTGCCAGCCTTAAAGATAGCAATTAAAACTGAAAATCATGGAATAGTTGGTCAAACTAATTTGCATTTTTTCATTCCAGATATATCAGCTTGTGATGTAGCAGCAAAAAAAAAGTTTAGTCTGGGATTGCTTGTTCAGATTAGCAAATTTAATTAAAAAGTATAAACTTTTATGGCCTATTACAAAATGGTAGCTACTGTGCAGATCTGGAGAACATTCCAGATTTTGATGGATGTATTAGCCAGCAACAATGTATGGAGTAACATAAAAAGCAAGATTCTGATGAATGTGGTTAAAAGCCCATGTGGCAATATTGTACTGCATGATATTAGGTTTACTCTTCAGTCTTACAGGGAAAAAATGTATCGCTGCCCAATTTATTCAGAGATAAATTAGTCAAATACAGGATTATGTTTTGAGAACTAGCCAGAAGAGTTAGTCTTCAGCAATGTTACTTCATAGGTATTCAAAAGGTGTTTTTTTCCCCGCAATAGAAGTTTACATGTGCTTACACATGCATATTGTTTTTTTTTTTCTAGAAGAGATCATAGATTTTCAGTTGTGATGACTTGAATCCAAACAAATAATCGTATTTTGTGCACACTTTAAAAGAAATACAAGAATGAAATAAGAAACAGAGATGCATATAGATGCATATCTGCAATATCTAATACCTGTATGAAACCCTGCCAGTTAATGTGAAAAATTTTGAACTAATGGTAATTTAGCACATAGCAGCCTAGAAGAAATATAAGTAGACATATTTTAATGAAAGTCAACCTGACTGAATTAATCTTATAGGTACATATATTTTCCTCATGCTTAATTCAAATTAATACTATGCTTAAGGCTCTCCCTCCCTCCCTCCCTTCCACAATTCTAAGATGACAGCTATGCATGAAACCCAAAACACAGTTATGATAGCCAGAAAGGGGAACATTTTGCAACAACTCAGGCAGAATTAAAGTATGAAACAGAAGAAGCATTTATGCCAGTAACAAAAAAAAAGCCCATCATCTGATGACCTTTAGCATACAGTTTATAACAGAGACATGAAGAAATATGTTTCACTTTTTTCCTTTTTCAAATTATTTGCACATCCATGATAAATGATGTACAAACCAATTGTGTTTAGTGACACTGGAACTAACATTTATCTTGGATTTCAGTGCAGTACTTGAATTAAAAACCCATCATGTTTATTTAAAGGAGTGTACAAATTTCTCAAGGGTCTCAATGAGGAAGAAATACCATAGGTTAAATGCTATTCCTTTGCTTTCTCTGGCAAACGTAAGACTGAGAATTAAGTTGAGCCAATATATAAATACAGATCACTTTATTATAAACATATGGTTACTGTGCAGTCTTCAATCTGAAAAAAAATTCAGAATATAAGTAGGGAGAAGGGAAATCCTAAAATAAAGTAAAGGAGTAAAACAAAACAGCAGTTTAAGAAGGAACTTTTGATACCTCATTTTCCCCTTTCCTTCCATTGGCCCTAGCCATTAATCACAATTTAAGTGTTTGTATTTTTTTCAAATATGGGAAGTGGTTGTTATATTGATTTAAATTGTTTTGTCTGATATTTTTAAACTGATTTCTAAACTATTGTTTTTTAAATGCATACAAGTAGCTCTGGACTTACAACAACTATTTGAAGTTACAATGGCACTGAAAAAAGTGATTTATGACTATTTTTCACACTTATAACCACTGCAGCATCCCCATGGTCATGTGATTAAAATTTGGAAGCTTGGCAACTGGCATCTATTTATGATGGTTGCAGTGTCCAGAGGTCATGTAATCACCTTTTGTGACCTTCTGACAAGCAAAGTCAATGGGGAAACCAGAACAATTAACAATTGTATTACTAACTTAACAACTGCAGTGATTCACTTAACAACTGTGGCAAGAAAGGTCGTAAAATGGGGCAAAATTCACTTAACAACTGTCTTGCTTAGCAACAGAAATGTTGGGCTCAATTCTGGTCATAAATTGCGGGCTACCTGTATCCTAAATCTCTAAATCTTCCTTACTATGTGATATATCATATGTAAGGAAACACTTCTTTATTGTTTCAAAAAAACAAACAAATCCTAAATATAAACTATTTTTCCCAGTGTTTTTCTTTCTCTTTTCACCCGTATGTTATCTGAAACGGAGTCTTATTCTTTGCTCATCACAAAGTCTATGGATCTTATCATTTTTCCATTGCTTTAGGACAGATGTCTACGATCCCTGACAGATCTGAAAAATGAATGATTTTCGGTGCACTGATAGATACACTCCCTAGACAAATCTGATCATGATCTACAAACAACTTCTTAAGAAGATTGACTCAAACTTTGAAAAATGGTGTGCATATCCCCTTGAGAAGTGCAGTTCCTTTATAAAACAGGAAACAAATTATCAGTTCTTCTTGGCTATTCTATCATTCCTTCCAGTGATGGTTGGGGAAGAAGCAATTTGCCTGCTTATCATATCAAGAAGAAAAAAACGCCTCCTAACGTGCAACATGAAACCCTAAAATCATTGTCAGTTTCTCATCTTAAAAAGTAACCTCTTATGTAAATGTGTGAATATGTTCATTACTTCAGCCCAACTAATTTTTCTAATGATAGCTGGAAGGGGAATTATGGGATTTGAAGTATAATCAAGAACAATACAACAGAAGAGTGTCAGGTTGAAGAAAGCTAACTTAGAGCTTGCCTTTATGAGAGATGTTTAGATGATCCTTTCTATTAGTTCTGAATGACAAAAATCATACAACATGTAGCTATTTAGCAGGTGCCTCTGTATACAACAGACTGAGATAATGGTTCCTCAAAATCATACTGAAGTTCTTTCCCATAATTAGCCCATATTTTCATCTTGTTCCTTTGAAAACTATTTCTGAAGAATAAAGTATAGTCTGAGATATTTCATTCTTATAAGCTACTAAAAGAAGAGATCAAGTAAGGATCCTGCCACTAGGAGATAAATTCTCTACATTTACATCAGGAGTTAATCTTACATGCTGCTGCACATAAATAATTGAGGACTATTGTCTATGATTATTCTTTACAAGGACCATGGAACCAAATTGCTGCATAATACAGCATTCTAGTTTGATCACTACATTACAAAAATGATGTTGAGACTTTAGAAAAAGTGCAGAGAAGAGCAACTAGGATGATTAAAGGCCTGGAGACTAAAACATATGAAGAAAGGTTGCAGGAACTGGGTATGACTAGTCTAGAGAAACCATGGATTAGGAGTTTTAGGGGTTGCCACAAAGAAGTATTTTCCATATTTTCCAGAAGGCAAGACTAGAAACAATGGATGTAAATTAATCAAGTAGAAAAGCAATCTGGAATGAAGGAGAAACTTCCTAACAGTGAGAACAAATACCCAATGAAACAGTTTGCATTCAGAAGTTGTGGGTGCTTCATCACTGGAAGTTTTTAAGAAGAGACTGGACAGCCACTTGTCTCAAATTATATAAGGGTCTCCTTCTTGAGCAGGGGTTCCAGCTCTATTCTTGTGATTCATTGCTGTAGTTTCACTTTTTGGTCAAAATGGTATAAAGTTATAACGGACATATGTGCTGCTATATTTCAAAAATCTGCTGCATCATATTCAAACTCTTCACCTCTTAAGAATGTATTCCAAGGAACTTGGTTTATGGCAAGTCCTATTAACCCTGTGGAAAATGACTCTATCCAATTGATACTGCACTCTTCAAACGCTTAATATGGTCCAACAAAGCTGATCCTGAGTAGATCTGTACATGATTCTGTGGAAGGAGAACAAGAGAATTGTGCTATGTTATTGTAAGCCGTTAATGGAATGCTCACATCTAAGCCGAAAGAGTTATTTTCCTGCACTAGACTTCTAAAATGTTCAATTAATTTCTTATCTTTCTTAAACTGGGCCTAATTTAATTCTTATGGCTCTCTACAAAACCGTGCATGGTTGACAGACTCTATAGCATTTTAAAAGACTTTAATTGTTTCTCTCCCACTTGGAAGAGAGATAACATATTTTTCTTCAGCTTTAAGATTCCCCAGCAGCCATAAACTTTGAATATTAATAGGATCCATGGAAGCTGAGGCCTAGTCTTGTACCTGCACAAACTGACAGAAAAGAAGATGCTGTCATTTGAGACTGGTGGCTGGAAAAAGGGCATAAGGCAACCAGAGACTCAAATACAAAGCACTAAATAGTTCATCGCAGACAAGTTTTTATTCCAGTTGAATCAGTACATGTTAAAGTTAACTTCCGTAAAATGTAATACTTGCCATTTTTTCTTTTCACTTCCCTTCATCAGTCTTTATTTGATCTGCAATCAAACATTTCTATACTATGCATACTCTGGGTTTGAGATACACTGTTGTACTATGACACCTTCATCAAATTTTGAAAATTGAAATTGGGGCAAGGCTCTTAAACTGAAATTCAACTTTGAATGTTATAGCTTTGCATTTTTGTAAGTAATTTGAAGGTATTTCTGGGTGAAAACTCTTCTGTGCCATGCTTGCTTTTTATTACAGGTCAGTGTGCTTTACAGAGATTGTACAAATATCCCTGTAAAGATTGTGGGATGATTGGCTACATTCGTATTAATTACATGAATACATGGCACATCACCAATTTTTAAATAAGTCTTTCAAACAATCCCCTACTAATGTCCTAATTTTTCACAGGCGTTGGAGGCTTTCTCAACAAAGATAAGAGTAAGCAACCTCAGAGATATTACAACATGTTCTACATGCCAACTTACAGAACAATTCCCCCAACAGATCCATGAGCATCTATGGTAGAGTGCAAGAAGAAGTAATGAAACATGCTTCACAACACTGTAAAACCCACCTTGCTATTCATATGAATGGATGATATGGTTTTTTAAAAAGGACAGTTTGCAAAGTGATATGATGCAAATTTCAGTTTTTTTGGGCATCATTATGACTAGAACCATTATTCTGGCCAGTCTTCACAAATATATTGTCTGTCACAGGAAAATATTTTCATCTGTTAGATTTAATAGGACCCGGATACCTTCGAGACCGTCTTCTGCCACCAATAGCCTCCCACCGGCGGCTTTAATAGGACCCGGGTACCTTCGAGACTGTCTTCTGCCACCAATAGCCTCCCACTGTCCAGTCCGCTCCCACAGAGAGGGTCTCCTCAGGGTGCCATCGGCCAAGTTATGTCGGCTGGCGACACCCAGTGGGAGGGCCTTCTCTGTGGGAGCCCCAGCCCTGTGGAATGAACTGCCTCCGGAAATACGTAAGATCTCCGACCTCCGGGTGTTTCGCTGCGCACTGAAGATCTTGTTGTTCTGCCAGGCCGGGCTATTAACATAATAATTTTAAATTGGGGTATTTTAAATTTCTGGGGTTTTAAATTGAGCCAAATCTATTTAATCATTTTAAATTTTTAATTGTTGTTTTGTCTTGTGTTTTTAAATAGGCTGTACACTGCCCTGAGTCCTTCGGGAGAAGGGCGGTATAGAAATAAAATTATTATTATTATTATTATTATTATTATTATTATTATTATTATTATTATTATTATTATTATTAATATCTTTCTGTCTTAGATTCTGAATGAGGGGTACAAAAATATTCCTGGACAGAAGCTTCCCATATTTTTCATATTTCCCCAGGTTTCCTGTATTTTTTGTATGACTTGTGGCAGCCTATCTCAATAATCCCTTATTGTTGGCCATGCTGGATCAAAAAAATGTATTTTTTCCACTTGAACTGTCTATAGGAAGAATTAGAAAGATGGCTAAATTTTGCTTAGAAATATCTTGGTAACAACAGTTATATAAATTTAATTGTTAAGGTTGAAAAGTTGGTAACTATATCTCATCCTTGGTTGTTTATTGTTTTGAATTTATTAGGTTTTTTTATTCCTGCTTGTCTTTATTTGAAATGTTATATATTATATTGGTTATTTGTTCATAAAATTAGCCTTGAAAATTCTCCAAGGCTTGCTTAGCACTTATTGCTCGAGAAAAACTGGATTTTATAGTTTTGAAGATACTGATTTTAATTGTAATTTTGATTTTAATTGTTCTGTTAAGATACTGGTATTGTTTGATCTGCATTTTTAGTTTCTGCAAACCACCTATATCAATATAAATAAGATATAAACTTACTTTATGAAATATATTTAATTATAATAAATAAATACCTCTGAACTATATCAAGTAACCTATGCTATGTGCCACAAAATGTATCTCTGATATTAGTGTCTCTCTTTAGTTCATTACAAAATGCATCATTACTGTTGTGATCTTTGTGCTTTTCTGCAAATGCTACAACATTTTATGATGTGCTTCTCTGAGGTCTGTTTATATGGATAATGCATAGGCCTTAGATAATTAATTGAAGGTGAAATCTATGCAACCAACAGTTCCCAATGTGTATAATTAGGAGGAACTCTGTGCTTTTATGGCCTATGTGCAGGAGTGGGTTCTATTTATCTTTACTACCGGTTCGCAACGGCAGTGCGCTTGCGCTTCTGTACATGTGTTTGCGCTTCTGCGCATGCGCAGATAATACCTTATGGCATCCAGGTGGGTGAGCGGAGCCTCCCGCTGCTTTTACTACCGGTTCTCAAGAACCAGACCGAACCGGGAGCAACCCACCACTGGCTATGTGTGTGTCTTTTAGAAGGCATTTCCACGTTATCATAAAATTATAGACAACATGAATCTGTTTCTGATTTTACTTTAATGCCATTATTCAAATCTATGGATTTCCTACCCAGCTTTTCATTTTTACTCTGCTTATAAATCTGTTGTGAAGACTGGTGATTTAATACCAGTAACATTGCAGAAAAATGCTAAGATTATTCCAATCTTTTAATGTAATATTCTGTCTTAATGCTCTTTACGTGGATATACTTTATTAAATTTCCACAAAAGGTAAAATGTAAAAACGGGGGATGGGGGGATAAATTAAAAAGAGAAAAATAAGGGGATGAAAAAATTAAAGTTCTGAATATTCTGCCGTTTGGTTTTCATGTTTAGGGATGTTTTCATCATGAATTTGTACCTTGTGGAATAACAAGAACTCAGGTATTGGAGCAGTGCAGGGCATTATTACATGAGTAAGAAACTGTTGGCCTTTCAGTTAGCATAGGAAATAGAAATGTAGTCCAACATTGGACTACTACATTGGACTACTACAAGGTCCCTGGACCTTGCCTTATTGTCATTTTTCCAATAGTGCTGAGCAAATCCCATGGAAAATTTAGAAATATAGCACAAAAATGTGGTTATTGGTGCAATGCTTTGGATGAGCATAGTGAGTACATAGATTATAGAAGACTATAACTCAATGGCACATCATGCATTTTGTCTATAGAAGGTCACAAGTTCAGATTCCAATGGGATTAAAAAAAAACAACTGTCTGAAATCTAAGAAAACAGTGGTCCATCATTTGTGACAATTCTTGTCTAGATCAGGGGTGAAATGCTCCCATTTCGGACTGGATCGGGCGATCCATTAGAGATGGCGGCAGGTAGTTCGGAGAACTGGTAGCAAAAATCCTTGCCCCTCTCCCGCCCATGCCCACCCAATCGCCCGGTTCCCACTTGCTCACTTGGCAGCTTGTTGCTTCTTTCAGGCTCACTCGCTTTTCCTGCCTTGCTTCGGCTGCTGCTATCCATTGCATCAGTTAGCAACTCAATCTGCCTGCCTGCAATCAATCCAATCGGTGAGCAACTCAATCTGCTGCCTGCCTGCCTTGTGCAGGGTAAGTAACTGGGGTTTTTGGGGGGAGGAGCTTTAAAAAAATAGTCAATTGGGGTTTTTTAAAGGAATTTTATTTTCTTTTTAGACATAGCAATATAAAGTTAAGGAGGTTTAAAATTTAGCTGCTTTTAACTAAAAAAATAAATAAAATAAAATAATAAAATAAAATATTTGTGCAGCTATCTGAGATTTGATGTGTTTCTGTAGTGTTTCACTCTAACTACAATCTCACAAAGTTGTATGTGGCATTTTGTGTGGAAAAAGTGTGAAAGTTGATTTTTGAGCTTTTTGTGGCTGTGTGAGGTTCCTGCTTGTTGCAGGGGCCATTTTGGAGCAAGTGCAGCTGCTTTTACATTGTGTGTGAGTCAGTTGTGTTGTGTTGTGTTGTGTTGTGTGTGTGTAAAGTGTAAAAGTTGGTTTTTGATACCTCTTATCGTTTTGTGTACTTTGCTTATTATCTTTATTATTTATTATTATTGGCCATGCCCACTGGGTCTCCTGACCACCAAGCCATGCCCGCCAATTAAACCACACCCACAGAACCAGTAAGGAAATTTTTTAGATTTCAACCCTGGTCTAGATAGATCAAATGTTTTGATTCAGTAATTTTAGGTTTCTATAAAATAATACTACAGCATAATGGATTAATGACTAATCTACATGTATTTCTGCAATCTAAATGTTATTATTTATATCTTGCCTTTATTACTTTTAGAAGTAGTCAGAAATAATTCAAGGTGGTAAACTTATCCAATACACCTTTCTCCTCTTATTTTCCTGACAACAACCCTGTGAGTTGCATTGGCTGGAAGTGAATGGCCCAAGGTCTCCTAGCTTAGTATCATAGCTAAGGCAGGATTAGAACTCATGGTCTACAGCTCTCTAGCCTGATGCCACAACCAGTAGATCAAACTGGCTCTCCAGTTATAGTGCGTTTTGCAGATTTGTCACTTTATAGTATAATCTGAAGCCAATCAGATGTTTTGATTCAAGGCATACAGACCACCTCTACCAATGGAGAAGGGTCAGCTACAAATATTTGGGATGCCATGAAAGGACAGAAAATCTTTATCAAAATTCTCATTACTATATTTTGAAAATTATTATCTGCCATGCAAGGAGCTGGAAGAACATACTTCCTAATTAAGGACTAAACGCAAAGATGTGGCAAGGGCTGATTGTGTATCAACTCATGAACTCTTCATGTGTAAGTTCCAAGTTGGCTAGAGCAGAACAAAACCAACTACTTTCTATGATATGATTTTCGAGCACATACTCACCATTTTCAAGGACAATGCCAGAAATCACTTTGAAGTGCTTAGCCTCATTGACAGCGAACCAGAGGAACTGGTGAATGAAATTTAAAAAGAAAAGTTGTTATGGATGAATTGAAGAAAAGACTGTCAAAGAAAGCAAACTGGATGTCAGAACAGACAGTAGAAAAGAAACTGAACTCAAGAAAGACAAAGAGCTCAAAAAGAACCTTAAACCAAAAAAACAAAAACAAAAAAAAACAAAAAAAACAAAAAAACCAAATCACACAGATGCTAGAAAAGACAAGAAGCAGTATTACAACATTTGTAAAAATGGAAACAGACATTGGAAAAAAGAAAAAAAAATCTGAACTCAGAAAAAGGCTCCAATCTTGAACTGATATGCTAAAGCAGGGATCCCCCATCCCCAGTTTATGAATGCGGTATGCCAGCAACCAGTCTGCGCAAACAAGCAAAGCCCCATCTGCAGGATGCAGGCAGCACACAAAACCATGGCCCCTCCAGTCCACAGACAAACCTTTCTCCATGAAACTGGTTCTTGGTACCCAAAAGGTTGGGGGCCACTGTGCTAAAGGACAGATAATAACTGATTAAAAGTAGACCAAACACAGTTGAGAGATGTATACTGAAATTCTGTGAATAGAGATGTCAATATCCAAGACATTTTAGAATATATTCTCTAAAAGTAGTCACTGACTTACAATCATTTGTTTAGTGACTGTTCAAAGTTACACTGACAAACGGCACTGACAAAAAGTGATTTACAACTGTTCCTCACACTTATGGCTGTCACAGTATTCCTATGTCCATGTGAACAAAATTTAGGTGCTTAGCAACCGGCATATATTTACAATGGTTACAGCATCCTGGGATTATGTAATTGCCACTTGAGACCTTCCCAGCCAGTTTCTGACAAGCAAAGACAATGAAGGAAGCCATTTCATTTAATGATCCCATGGTTCATTCAAGAAATGCAGCAATTCACTTAACAACTACAGCAAAAAGGTCATAAAATTAGGCATAACTTGCTTGGCAACAGAAATCCTAATCTCAGTTGTGGTCATAAGTCGAGGACTACCTGTGCTAACAAGAATCTCTAGTACTAGAAGTTGATGTTCAGAAGATCAGACTAGAAGATCAGCACTCGAGTTATTACTAAAAGTCTACAGGAATTGATGGAATACTACAGAAATATAGAAACAGTGACAGAAGAGTCAGTAAAGGTACTAATCTAATTATACCTGAAAATCTGGACAATCATTCTCTATCAAATTGTAAAAGATCAGTGTACATACCAATATGAAGATAGGAAATTTAATGAAGAATACAAGCTAACAAAGAATTTCCTAAATTTCATTTGTGAACAAAATAGTGTTTAGAATCATTCAATGCAAATTTAAAAACTGGTCGGCATCTGGTAGCCCCCTTTGAAACTAAAAAACTTTACATATCTAGAGCTTCCTCCAACCTGTAAAGCATGTTGGGTCAAGAAAATATGACTATCCAATGTGTCCATGGCTGAATGTGGGCTTGAATCTGGTGCCAGTCAGCCAGTCTAACAGCTTAGTATTATACTACACTGGATCTCCAACATTACATGCAAAGTCTTTACTTTAAACACAGAAGAATTAAGCATTATTTTTCACGAGAAATAACAGTATAAAAATTCAAAGATTAATTGTCACTAAATTAGGCACAAAGTTCAAACTCTGAAAAGCAAGCCTATCTCTTTAGTAATGTCAAATTATCAGGGAAGACAAGAAGCTTCTGGTTTAATTATGGCTTTGCCTTTGTTACAGTCTTAGTCCTCAACCACATTATTATCCAGTCTGTTGCTTTCAATCTGTTAAGTAGGAACATAAGGTAGCAGAATAAAAAGAGAGAGAAATAAGCAATAGGAAGTAAGAGATGGCAAGGAGGTGGCTTGATCCTTTCAAAATGCCCTCCCCCCTTAGGAAGTACAGATGGCTCAATATTCAGAATTTGAAGATCGTTTTATTCCAAGCTGCTTTATATTTATCGCTATGTCCTTAGGAAGCATTATTGCTTATCCTTTCTGGCTATTATTATTTTATTATTTTTTACTATTGTATTTGTTATATGCCTTGCTTTGGGAAGATGACATATATGCATCCCAGGTCACAAAAGCTGGTGGTTGAAAGCAATGTTATCATTATTGTGGTCCTCCTCATTAGTATCATAGTAGAATTTTGCATTTAAATTAGCAATTTGTAGTCTGTTGGGGTAGGAGAGAAGGGATTAAGTTATTAAATCCCAAATCCCTATACGTGATTCTTCAGATTTTTTAAATCAATGAACAGACATAAGAAGAAGCAGTCAGGAAGACATATGCAAAGTTTTGTTCTTTTGTTATATGCTTTCTTTTTCTTTTCTTTTCTTTTTTTTTTTGTACAATGATTTAATATACATATCAAAAAAATCCAAACAAAATATAGTCAGGCATTTTAAGCAATGCATACATTCTTTGTATCTGCATGTCCAGATGATAAACTGAAGGCAAAATGCTTTCAAAAGTCTGCCTAGCACTTTGTATCCCCCCACACACAATAACTCTAGTAATAAATTCCCAGAAACATGCAAAAAAGGTATGATGAAGATTGCAGTCTCCTCTTTAATCCTTGTTATCTGTTACTTAGAAATAGGTTTAGACTTGCTTTATCTTATTTAACAACACATCAAAGATGATCATCATGTGTATATGCCTTTTGATCTACATGCATTCTATTATCATACACTGATGTTTTGTTCCATTTGTAATTTTCTGCTTATTAACTGTAATATTCCCTATTGTTCTTTGTATTTTTATAGTATGTATGGCTGTTACAGTGAATATTTTAACTGCACTGTTGTAATGTTGAAATAAAAACAATTTGGGGCTCCTTGGTTCTCTCTGAGCTTGGTTGTTTGATTGTGGATGTTTCATTACACAATTTTCTCTGAAAATAAGACCCTGTCTTATATTTTTTTGAACCCTGAAATAATAAGCGTTTGGCCTTATTACTATGTGCTCAAAAGCCCGATTGGACTTATTATCAGGGGATATCTTATTTTGGGGGAAACGGGGTAGGTGACATCATCAGTGCTCATGCTCAAATTCTGATGGTGTTCAAGCATAGTTGGGAAATGAAATGTATTCAAGCAAACCATCAAACTCAGAGACATCAAGGACTCCACAGTCCTACCCTGAGTTACATATATTCCCTTCCAATGGCAAAAAAACAACAACATTGGATAAGACTTAGTATTTCATTTTAATTATTTGGGCCAATAGCATTGACTTCTTACTCTTCATTCAATTTAATCTTAATGTTAAAATATTGGACAATTATTTCCTGATGCCTTATGTAGTGTGATAGATTCCTGTTCCATGAGTCCCTGTGAGTGAAAGATTTTGGTTGTAATTAACTAGACTCCACGATGGTTGGATTAGTAATAAAAATTATCCAGAGTGTTATGTAAATAGGTTTGTTTGGCGGGAAGTTCGAATTAACTGACCTTCAGCTGATTGGCTGACCACTACAGCTGCAAGGTATATAAAGGGAGCTGGCTCCCTGGGTTAGTTGATGGATTCTCACCATACAATAAAGAGCTGTAGTCACTGACTACTCTGGCTTGCTGCGTCCTCATTCACCCAACTTAACATTGGCGACGAGAATGGGATTTTGAGGCCAGAAGCAGAGGAGAGCTGAAGCCACACTTGAGAGAAAAGAGCTGAAGCCACGTTCAGACAGGGGACTGGAGACCTCATCCTGAATCCAGCCAGGCGAGCGAGCGGAGCACAGGAGAATCCCAAAAAGATGTCTGCCTACACCCTGCCAGCGCCTTTCGACCCCAAGGAGGAGAAGTGGGGATCCTACATGTCCCGGTTCAAGTGCTTCATGGTGGCAAATGACATGCAAGGGCTGCCGGATGTTCGAAAGAAAGCCCTGTTCCTGAGCCACTGCGGACCACGGGTCTTCGACACAGCCGAAGCATTGTCGGAGCCGAATTCGGTCCACAACATTTCCTGGTCGATGCTACAGACCCTGCTGAAAGACCACTATGCACCAACGTCTTCGAAGTACGTCCAGCGGTATGATTTCCGGCAACGGCTCCAGCAGGAGGGCGAATCGATCAGCGAGTACGTCGCTGCCCTGTGTAAGGCTGCAACCCAGTGTGAGTACCGAGACCTGGATGAAATGCTCCTAGAGCAACTAATTTGCGGAGTGAAGGACAGCCGGCTCCAGAGAAGACTACTCGCGAGATCAAACCTGATCCTACACATCGCCCTGGACGAGGCAAGAGCACAGGAATCGTCAGTAAAGGCTGCAGAGAAACTGAAGAGCTCCCACCTAACCCGAACAACGCAGAAGACGGCACCCGTGCACCGAGAGGCCGTAAGCACCACGAGCGAGGGGGAGTCTGAAGAGGAAGTCTACCGCACCGAGCAGTTCCGCACAGCCTGGAGGGAACCCAGAGATGGATGCGCCAGCTGCGGAGGGCCCCACTCCTGACAAAACTGTAAGTTCAGGGATGCCATTTGCCGTTCCTGCAAGAAAAGGGGCCACATCGCTCGGGTCTGCAGATCCAAAACACACCAGAGTTACAAACCACGTGGCCAAACCTTCCAATCTGAGCCAGCACCACGCTGGAGACCTAACAAAGGTAGCGGCAGCCGAAAGGGTGCGAAATTCGAAGACGCTGGGGCCTACACCATACGCATCGAGCAGACCTGCACCTCGCCCGGAGAGAAGACCTACACCACAGTCGAAATCGAGGGACGTGAGTGCCAGATGGAGATTGACACGGGATCGCCACTATCCATCATGTCATGGGACAACTTGAAGAAAGCCATCCCCAGCGTACACAAGCGACAGCTCCAACCACAGCGACAGAGGCTGAAAGACTACCAAGGGAACTGCATCCCCATCGAAGGAAGAGGCGAGTTCCAAGTACAGTACGGGGAGTTTTCTGAGAAACTACCCCTCACCATCGTCAGTGACAACCTCCCAAGCCTCCTGGGCATGGACTGGTTTAGAGCCCTAGGCATGGGATTCACCGGAGTAAGGAACGTTCGAAGCACCCTGAAAGACGACCTGATGCAGGAGTTCCAGGACGTGTTCGACGAAAGGCTTGGCAAGTATGTGGGGACCCCGATTTCATTTAACCTCAACCCCAATATTGCACCTATCAGTTTAAAGCCTAGGCGGGTACCGTTCGCCCTGAAGCCCAAAATTGACATTGAACTGGACAAATTAATCAAACAAGGGGTGCTCGTTCCAGTTGACCACGCCAAATGGGAGACCCCAATTGTTACACCGATAAAGCCGGACGGATCAGTGCGCATATACGCTGATTATAAATGCACAATTAATACGGCCCTGCAGCATAGCGCCTACATAGTGCCCATTGTCCATCGCTTATTGCATTCCCTGGGTCCCGGCAAGATCTTCGCAAAACTCGATCTTGAGCAGGCATATCAGCAACTGCCGGTAGATGGTGCTACCGCAGAGGCACAGACTATCGTAACCCACAGAGGGGCCTTCAAGTGCACCCGCCTGCAATTCGGAGTAAGCGTAGCCCCCGGACTGTTCCAAAGCACCATGGAGCGGCTACTATAGGGAATCCCCGGGGTGGTGCCCTATTTTGACAACGTGCTCATTACCGCCGACAATGAGCAATAGCTAGGGGAAAGGCTGAGGGAGGTCCTAAGGAAATTCAGGGACGCGGGACTCAGAGTAAAAAGAAACAAATGCATGATCGCAGTCTCCTCAGTCGAATTCCTAGGATACAGGGTAGATGGCACTGGCATACACCCCACAGAGAGCAAGATCAGAGCAATCAAAGAAGCACCCACCCCCAAAGACAAGGCAGAATTACAGGCCTTCCTGGGACTATTAAACTTTTACGCCATTTTCCTTAAGGACAAGGCAACAGTGACAGAACCCTTACATAGACTGTTAGCTAAGAAAGCCACTTGGAAATGGGGGAAGGCTGAAGACAGGGCATTCACCGGCATTAAAAAACTGCTATCAGCTGAGAGTTTTCTAATCCAGTACAACGCAACGTTTCCCCTTGTTCTAGCATGTGATGCATCCCCGTTCGGGGTGGGAGCCGTCCTGAGCCATAGACTCCCGAATGGCCTAGAGGCGCCCATCGCATACTACTCCCGAACTCTGTCAAGCGCCGAGCGAAATTATAGTCAGTTCGACAAGGAGGCCCTCGCCGCCATTTCGGGAGTAAAGAAATTCCACGAGTACTTGTTCGGGAGAGACTTTGACCTAATCACCGACCATCGACTGCTCCTGGGCCTCCTTGCGGGAGATAGACCAACACCGGCAGCACTATCACCCAGGATGACACGCTGGGCCATTTTCCTCGCAGCATACTCCTATCGCCTGGTACATCAACCAGGGGCGGACATGGGCAATGTGGATGCACTCAGCCGATGCCCACTACCCGACAGCCTAGAAGACCCCACACCCGGCATCCCCATCTTGCTGATAGACGTTTTGGACTCCGGGCCCATAACATCAGCCGAGGTTGCGAGAGCCTCAACCAAAGACCACGTGATCCAGACAGTCGCAAGTTGGATCATGAGGGGGTGGCCGGAAAAGATTGGGAGCAGGGAATTTAAACAGTTCGCGGGAAAATGGGACGAGTTAACAATGCAAGGGGGTTGTTTGCTATGGGGCGATTGGGTTGTTATTCCCTTGCGCCTACGGGAAAAAGTTTTAACATTGTTGCATGAGGGGCACCCTGGAATTGTAAGGATGAAGGGACTAGCCAGGAGCTATGTCTGGTGGCCCAGCATGGATACAGACATTACCGAGTGGGTGGGGAGATGCCAGCCCTGCCAAGAGTCCAGATCAGATCCACCAACGGCACCCGTGAGGGAGTAGGAAAGACCCCAGGGACCCTGGTCCAGGATACACATTGACTTTGCTGGCCCATTTCATGGACAGACCTTCATGGTCGTTGTAGATGCATTCTCCAAATGGTTGGAGATCAAGCTAATGAAGGCCACTACCACCGACGCAACCATCAGGGAGCTAAGACAGTTATTCTCCACCCATGGGTTACCGGACATTCTAATGTCAGATAATGGGCCACAATTCACCGCGACACAATTCGAGGGTTACTTAGCGGGACTAGGGATCAGACATGTCCTTTCGGCCCCGTTCCATCTGGCTAGTAACGGTCAGGTTGAGAGATTTGTGAGGTCAGCAAAGGAGGCCTTTTCACGATTAAGCCCCGGTGATTGGCAGAAAAGGGTAGACAAATTCCTAATAGCACAGCACTCCACACCCTGCACAGCCACAGGCCGAAGCCTGGCAGAGTTATTAATGGGGCGGAAACTCTGAGGAATGCTAGACAGGCTTAATCCCAATTATTCCCCAGAAGTCTTCAAGTGGGGGGGAGAGGAAGCTTAGAGAGTTCACCATAGGAACACCGGTACATGCCAGAAACTACGGACAGGGCCCACTCTGGGAGCCAGGGACCATCACAGAAATCACGGGGCCCAAATCATACAGGGTAGACATGGGGACGGGAGAGTTTGGCACAGACACATTGACCAACTGAGAAAACGAGTAACCGCAGACACCGACGACAGATTCGACGAACCAATCCCTGACCATGACTACCAACCAGAAACACAAACTACAAGCCCGAGTAGAGCAGAGGACTTAGCTGAGGATTCTGGTATCCAGCACCGGCCCACCGAGGTAGTCCAAGCCACCGGAGAAGTCGCCGCCCACAAGGAAGTCCCGGAGGCCTCATTGGCGGAGCAGGGAGAAACAGAAAGTCGCTCCGACCTGCTCGACGACGCCCCTCCGACTGAACTGCGCAGGTCAACTAGGACTCGCACACGCCCTAGTCACCTGAGAGACTTTGTATGTAAATAACACCCCAAGTGATTTCTGGGAGGGGAGGAGTGTTATGTAAATAGGTTTGTTTGGCGGGAAGTTCGAATTAACTGACCTTCAGCTGATTGGCTGACCACTACAGCTGCAAGGTATATAAAGGGAGCTGGTTCCCTGGATTAGTTGCTGTATTCTCACCATACAATAAAGAGCTGTTGTCACTGATTACTCTAGCTTGCTGCGTCCTCATTCACCCAACTTAACACAGAGAACTATATTTAAATGGAGATCAACTTCTACAGGAAACTGTTTTGCATTTCCTGATTGTAGCATTGTATTTAATCTGGAATAGGACACTGCAGAAATGACATAGTGAAGCCTTGGAAAAGTTAAACAAAGTGCGATGATAGCAAAGAGGGCAATATGTTAGTTCTGGTTATTGTACAAAGATGGAAAGTTAGTGTATGTGTTTTTAAATAATATAATACTGAAAAAGTCTGAATTTTAACTGGAAAAACAGAGATGAAGCTGCCTGGGGAGAAAAAGCTCACCTTTCATTAAAGCTGAGCAAACTTGCCAACAGTGCCAGGCTCAACATAAGCTTGATTAAGGCCAATAGGGAACTTACAAATCAAACAAAGAGCATATATCTATCTATCTATCTATCTATCTATCTATCTATCTATCTATCTATCTATCTATCTATATCTGTCTTCTTATCTGTCTTCTTAAGTTTTTGCGGGTGTGTATATGCAAAAAATTAAAATCTTGGCTGTTTTCTGGCGTCATGTTAAATAAGTTAGTTAAAATGTTTAAAATTCTGGTTAAAATCCTAGCTTAAAATCTTCCAAAAATCCTTACAGAGCACTCTGCAAGGTCCTTTAAAACCTTAGCTAAAATCCTACCAGTATCTTAAAAATTTTTCTTTCTAGCAACATTTTGACAGACTCACAACCCTGTCATCTTCAGGCTTTTGTTTAGTTTAGAAGCTATGGGTATGTTGCTAGAAAGAAAAACGTTTAAGGTACTGGTAGGACCTTACAGAGTGCTCTGTAAGGATTTTTGGAAGATTTTAAGCTAGGATTTTAACCAGAATTTTAAACATTTTAGCTAACTTATTTAACATGACGCGGGAAAACACCCAAAATTTTAATTTTTTGCATATATATATACTCAGTCGGTTATAACTAGCTAACAGGAAATCTGGCAGATAAAGAAGGTGGGAGAGGAAAAGTAAGACTTGGTGCTATTGATTAATGAATGGGTAACAGCCAAGAAAGCAATATTACTTTATTGCAGTTTCCTCACAAACTGTATGATATTCACCCGAATGTGTGAAGGGGAAAATGCTTTTCCAATTTACAATCAATTAACCGGGAGTCAGGATTCTGTTGCTCTCCAAAGGCTCTTTGAACAATGAAGAGGCTCCACTCAACCAGGCAGTCGTACAGGGGAGAAACGGGCTGTGTACATTCCTAAATTCCTTTTATGTACAAATTAATGTGTCAAGTAGGCTATTCTCTCACACATATCTTAGTGGATCAAACAGTTTGAAGGCTGAGTTAAAAGTGCTGACATGGGAGAAATGGGAAGGAGTTTTATAAAATGTACTCTCCAGCAGATTATCTTCATTTCTTCAGCTAGCATACTGGAGGACATGATTCTTTAGTATTTCATTTTGACCAAATAAAGCCTAGCATCAGAAAGAAATATCTTATTGCTATGCTATATTTCTACAAGAGATTCCTTTTTCATAGATGAATGTCCAAATGTATTTTTATCTCCTAGTTGTCCCTGAACCATTCCTGAACCATCTCAAATATGTTTTGGTTTGCAAGGTGGATTAGATAAAAAATAAATACCTGATACTATACAAGGAGTTTATAAAGACCAAAGCACATGGCTGTCCATAGTGGTGTTCTGCCCCAGCTACGGACCCCAAAGAACACAGCACACACAAAGTCTATACAAAACTTGGTTTTCTAAATTAAATCAGTTTTTTTTTCAAAGAAAGGCTGTTAATTAACTTTCTTAACAGCCTACAAGAATCCAAAGAATAAATAATCTTGATCTTACTATGGTTGGCAGAAAGCCCAGAAGCAATTTGCAGGGAATTAAGATCAAGACATGAAGGAGAGTGAGCGAAGTTGTTCCCTGAAAATTGCTTCAGTCGGTGTACCTCCTTAAATAGGCTAAAGGAGTGGCCAATTAGCCCCAAGCCTTACTCTCGAGGAGACCTCCTCCTGAGGAGCCACTCCTGCCTTTTGGCAGCTCTGCGCACCGGTGCATCAAGAAGAGGATCCTCCTCTTCACTTAAGGGAGTTTCTGGAGGTTCTGAAGGTCCTGGCTGAATCCCTGCCTCTAGCACCACATCTTCTCCAGCCTCATTGTCCGACTCAAGTGCCAGCTGCACAGGCTGCTGGCGCAGCACCACACCAGCTTCCTCACTGTCCGAATCAGCCACCAGCCGCACAGGCCGCGTACGGGCTACAACAGGTGGTTGGGCAGACCAAAAGGCACAGGATCTAATTTTCTTAATGAAACAAATTTCTGGGGAGTTGCTTAGTTATAAAAATTGGGTATGTTGTTAGCACAGTATAACTTAATAAATCCAAAAAATTTTGGCGCCTAACACTATACTTAAAAAATTACACTTAGTAGTGTGAGACTGAAAAGAATGGCCAAGAACAAAGTTACTGTGACTGCCAAACACAAGATGCTGAAGTATATCAGATAAACGTGCCATAATATTACATCATCATAGGACTTTTGGCATGATTGGCTTCCACAGATTGACAAATAATATTTCTTGTTTGTTTATACTAAGAAGAACTTTCTTTGGGAATAATTTTTGATAAAACAGCTGTTATTGGCTTCTTTTGCTCTTTCTTCTGTTGATGACCTAAGAATACGGGTGCTTTAAGACATGGCTTTAGTGATTTTGTGCATAATCCAGCAGGAATTTTTCCCACAGAAAATCTAATTGATCTGAATAAAGACTGTAACCAATGCAAAGTTTGTATTCATTTCAAGCAGAATTGCGCAGAGAACATTCCCATGTATTTTGTATTACAAAAACAAGATGATTAATACCTATAAGGTTGAAAACAGCAGAAGCATTTAACTTAGCCAAACTATTTGAACTCCATCATCTACATGGTCTGCAAACTCTGCAAAAGTCACAATCTACATTTGTCTAGGATTACAAAAAAAAAAAAAAAAAAAATGCCATTTACTCAAAAGGGTTTTAAGGCAGTGAAAAGATGGCCCGGCTAATGTAAAAATGGATTACAAAATGTATCATCTGTCTCAAACTAAGGAAATAATGGAAGAGAGGAAGTACAATTTATTACTTATAGAATGTAAATTCATGTTCACATCAAACATAATATGCTCTGAGAACAAATGGCAGGAATTGTCTTGAATAGAAACAAGTTCTATAGTTATTGCTCATTTGGGAGAGATACGGAGTAAGGAAAATACAATCAAAGACCTCCTTGCTGCCACTCATGGGATGTGGGGAGACTAAGGTTTTATGTACTGTAGCTTTGGAGGTGTAAATTTGATTTGAGAAAGATATAATTAGATCAGTTCTTTAAATTTAATTTTTGAACTGAATCTTTAAATAGATGTAGGAGCATAGGAGCCTGAAAAGTAATTTATCAGAGAGAAGCAGCCTTTTTGGTATTTGTGTACTTTTCATTATTTCTCGAAAGTTTTTATTTTCAGGTTGGGTAATCTCTTTTCTACATTGGTTTATTACAATTTATGATAAGTTGTCTCTTGGATAGTTTAGAGGCAGCTATGTTGTTTTTTCCTTTACCCTTTTATTTTTGCTTTAATAGTGTGCAGGAAAAGTATTTTTTAAAATATTTGTTTAAAATATTATTATGAAAAACATTTGACATCCCATAAAGCTAAAGAAATAAATAGCTGAATAAATCGCTTTCTTCATTCTTTCATTTCCTAAGGGCTACTTAAAATAGTTGGATAGAACCAAGACTGTCACCTTCATTGAAAATGCATCTGAAAATGCCTCGAAAGGGATTGTATATAAGGAAGGACCAATTCCTCCTTTTTGTTATTAAAATATGTCTTACAAAACACTACATAAATTTCAAAAAGAATATAAAAGATAAATCCTTAAGTATTAAACATTGATCTCTTAAAAAGAAGCATAAATCAAGGATAACATATAATAAAGTTATATTTGAAATACACTGATGAAATAATAACATTTCTTTCAATAAAATCTAAGATAATCTGAAAAAATATTGTATGGAATAAGTTGGCTACCCCATACGTTCATATATAGTATTATAACTCCACTTCTATAGCACATTTACTGTAGGCATACAGTATTTGAATGTGTATGACTGATACCAGTTTTCAGTTACTCCAAGACACTAGAACCCTGGTAATGGTTAGTAGGTAGGGTAGGAGAATCTCAGACCTTAAAATGTAAAACGTAAAATAATAATAACCTTTATTGTCACTGCACAACATATGTACAATGAGATTGGTAGAGCTCCTTCAGTGCACCCCCCCAACACAATACAACTCACAGTGAAGTCAGAAAATCCCTAACCCAATAAATCATATTAACAAACACCCAGTCCTAACACCCCTTCACACCCACCAGTGTGAACATGTTACACGTTGCACCGGCCCTGCAAGTCCATCGTGCTACGTAGTTATGATGTTATTTACATATAAAATGTAAACTCTTCAATTGCTTCATGGAACATTAAAAAAAAACCCTCTAGCCACTTTACATAGCTAAACTATGATCTTCAAACAAAAAAACGACAAAGTTCATTCCAAAATACAGTGTGAGGAAGGTATTCTTAGGAACAAAGCACTCTCCAAAGACCAGGAAACACTTGTTAAAACTTTCCATTCTAACAGAAAGAAGTAAACATGAGAAGAAGCAGCTGAATTCAGCATAACTGCATCCATCCAAGTCACATAGCTAGTTGCTTTGTCAGCAGATGAAGCTGAAGGGCATAAACAGGAAAAATAGGGTTACTACTTCAAACCTGAAAAAAGATAAAATGAAACATAGAGGACAAAAATGTTTGGAACAAGTAAATAGGACATCAGAGGTCAGTAATCTCCCTCAGGGTCAAATCTATATGAATGGCTTTGTCATTGTATCTAATTTCAGACTGACATGTTCTTTTGAACTCTGACAAAGATATCCCTCCAAATTCATGATTTTGGTCCACGACAGTTTGCTTCCAGCTGAAATAGTACTGGAGCTGGAACTAGATTTCAGGTCAGATGTATTGTCCATGACCCTGGAGCTACAGGAGGCCACAAATGACCCAGAAAACAGTAGTGGATAAGATAACAAAGAGGTCCAGCATCAGTGTTTGCATTGCTCATTGCAGAATCTGTGTCTTCTTCTTTGTAAAACACATATACCAATCCTATTAATCATCAGAGGCTGAGCATTTAGAATTGTTCAGAATTCTAGATGTTCATTTCATGCTTTGCTTCAACAGTGAAATAATGCTTATTTCTGATAATAGCATATACATCTACCCTGTTTTCCCCAAAATAAGACATCCCCTGATTATAAGCCCAATCGGGCTTTTGAGTGCATGGCAATAAGGCAAAGCGCTTATTTCAGAGTTCAAAAAAAATATAAGACAGGGTCTTATTTTCGGGGAAACACGGTCAAGTTTCTTCTCCTCTGTAAGACCAATCAGTCCAGAGTTAAAATTGCAAAGAAAAAGGGAAAGAAAAAAACCGAAGAGTTGCTTTGCTGTGAATTTACAATCCCATGTGGAATGGACAGCAATAGTTATTGTTATTTGCAGCTTTAGCTAGCACCGGAAATACTCTGAACAATCACAAACAATTAAGTAAGCACAGTTTGTGATGTTTTCAGGATGCCCAATTTCCATCTGTCTTCCCCCCCACCCCCCATGTCTGACTTGGCCAGTTTTCTAGAAACAGTTCAGTTTCCAATGGTTCAATTAAATGCATTAATATGATCAGAAGAAAATGTCAAATGATTCATTTCCTTCCACTTCACCCACAGGGTGCCTGTTCTTTGCTATGCTGCTTTGCTTCAAAAGTATCACCATAGATGATGTTACTGGGTTCAGAGCACCTACATCCTAAAGCATAGTTTTGCTAAGTCCCGCTTTCTCCAGAAATCACTCCAGGATAAGAGTGATCTGCAACAACCCTTCAAAAGGGGCTGCTCCATCCTTATGAAATTTGCAGGCCTGGCAAAGCTGTTTTTAATTCAGTTCCAGTTTCTGCCAGCTGTCATCCCTGGATTTAGCACTTTGCTGGCTGCAATACGTATTGACAGGATCTGGGATGAGTGATCCCTGACCCAAGAACCCTGCAATTAATACTGACAAGCCACACAGAGCTCAGACAGAATACAGCAGGTGACTAGATGGTACATTTATCACAGTCAAGAACTGGATACACAAGCTTTAATAATGGTAGTGGTGCTGACTGCGAACCTTCACAGGGAAACACACTCTCTCAAATTGTCCCTTCAAACACAGTAATTGACATCAATGACAACTTTTAATTCTTTTCTAGCTTTTAATTCAAAGGGATTTGGTGTGTTGGCACAGTTATGGTAGCAAAGGGAACCTATCACTGCCATATAAATCTAGTGAATGCATTGCACCTCTCTTTCCCATCTTCCTAATCCATAATAGATATCAGGACAGTAGCCCTCAAGGCAGAGAGACATAGTTGTCAATTACAGCTCTACCCTGCCCATTGCAAGTACATACATGAAAAATGTCCTATATTGTATCTTTCGGTATAATCTAATGATGTTGTGAATGTTCTGATTTCTTAACTGGAAAAAAAGAACAGATAGTGTAACCCAATTGAAAACTGCAGCTTATAACAGACAGACAGACAGACAGACAGACAGACAGACAGACAGACATAAGCTATGTCTAAAACATTGCCTTTTGTCTTCTCCATGTTTATAAATTCCTGGAAAGCTAGTTCTACTTACCTGCATCATTTAAAGCAGGGTTGTCAAACTCATGTCATCATGGCGGTGTCATGTGATGTATCATGACTCCCCCTGCTTTGTTAAACTGGGCATGGGCATGGCCAGCACATGATGCATCCGGCCCATAGGCTGCGAGTTTGACAGATCTAGAGGCTCATTTTCCAAAAGCAGTAAGTCATTTCTCTAAGCTAGTTTAAGACATAAGAAACGGATTCCATTGGACAGTGGTTGATAATGTGTTGTACCCTAAATGTCTTAAAGTACATAAATTCAGAAATTATAGTAGTAAATCTGTAACTACCAGCACTAAAGTTAAACATCCAGAAGGCAACATATTGCCTACTCCTTCCCCCCCAAAAAAGTGGGTTGGGCATGCAAATAAGGTAAGTAGAATTTGTAAGTAATCCTTATTGTTTGGTGCATAACCCTTTTCAGTGGAAAGTAACCACCAAGTCTAATAACTGATATGCTTGTGGTAGTGTACCTTTTTCTGGCCAAAATTAATTTTTTTATTGGATCACAGCATGAACATCTTCATGCTATTATGTTTCCACAAGAGTAGGACTCAGATGCTTTATTATCTGACAATGTATTCTTTCTCATCTCTTCCTTTAAAGTGCTTCCCACCCACCCCTTCATTTTCTTGACGAGGAGAAGGGGAGAGAGGAGGAGCTATCTTCAGCAATTGTGCTTTAGGTAAGCAGCTGAACAATGGCAGTCCTCTGTCCTTTTTAAATTAACTAATGTATTTCTCCCTGCACCAATAAAGCTTCAATAATTTCTACCAGTTTCCTGCTTATTTCCTTTCTCTCTTTTTAAAAGAAACTATTTCTGAAGGAGAGATGAAGTCATCCGAAGAGGTTCCACCTGGCCAGGCAACTGACTCTTCTTGCCAGCTCTTAGAATTGCTAACCTACTATTTGTCATTTTTATGGCCATCTAAATTTGCAGAGTGCTTTTAATCTTTATAGTATTCACCCCTTACAGCTGCTTCATGAAGAAGATTACCCTTTTGTCTTTGATACAGGTGGGGAACCAAACCTGAAAAGGTATAACTTTTCCAAACCACAAGAGGAGAAAAAGATTTTTTTAAAAGAGAGAGAGAGAGAAAGAGAGAGAGAGATTTGGGGAGATTGCAACATCCCAAATTCTTGGGTATGAAGGCTTATTTTCTACAGGTGTGAGAATACAATTTATTGAAAGAGTCATGTGCATTTTAGGGATATTTTTTTACTTTCAGATATTCTTATCTACTTGTGTCAGACAGCACAAGAGAATGTTTTCTAAAAGAAACCATGAATAAAAGTGGGGCAGGTCAGTTGTGTGTTCTTAGGCAAAACAGCACTTGCTACAACATGATCTTAAAATTGCAGCAGCCCAGAGTGGTGTTCAAGGCTCATATCCATCCCGTCTCTGAGCAATTCAACACAGGAAATTGCTAGTTTTCTCAAGGTTCAGCCACCTGTGGAGTGTGGAAGTTAAAATGCATCATAATTGCCTTCAGAAATCTTCTTTCCCATTAGCAATTCCCCAATGGCAACATAAAGAAAATCGAAGTCCTCCCATTGCATCTTTAGCTATAACTTAGCTATGCATATTTAATAAGAGAAGAAACTTACCATGCTACAAAAATATTGGTGTCCATGGAAACTGCAGACCTTAGCATCCCCTCTCAAAATTATAAATATATATATATATATATTTTACGTTTAGCTTCCTTTTCTCTTTCCAACACAATCAGTTGCTACAAGTTAAGGCTGTGTCAGAGGAAATAAGGATCTTCTCTCTGTTTGCACACATACATTTATATTTGTGGTGATATATTTCAGGAAGGCAGCTCAGTTTTTTTGGTGACTCATAACCTGTATTACAGGTTTACTTCAGTTATCAGTGGGATCAAGTAAAAGTACAACAAAAATACAGCCGTACTTACAGTTACGAGAAGAAGATACACTAAAGAGTGCCTTAAAATTTATCCATTTAACTGAGGATTACTTCAAAATACCATAGTTGAGGAGTGAGTTGCGGTTTTTATTTTTCTATCATTCCTAAGGGGAAGAGCATACAAAGCAGACATCTGTGTGAAAAAGGTTTGAGTTGAAGACATGTTGAAAGAGACCCAGTATTTCTCTCCCACACTGCTAACCGGATAATGTTCACAAGGCAAACATTGTCAGTTGGGACTCACTCTATTAAAATAATAATAAACAATTCATCGGAATTTTCTGCTAGATCTCAGAAATCAGTGATATCTTAGGAGATTTTGGAAGGAAGGGCTTCTTTTTTTTTTTTTTTCAGCACTTAGGGGCTAGAAAATATTGCCAACATTTTTTTTCTCAACTCTTTGATATATTTGGCTTATACAGTATGCTACTAAACATATTATTGGCTTCACACTATATAATATAGTATTAACATTAAACCCAAAACTCATCTCTTAAACTAGAAAGCATAAGAATTCTACCTATAATTCTATCTGTACTCTAACCACTGCGCTGCAATGGCAGTACTGCAGGCTACTTCGGTTGCCTGTTGGCTGCCTGCAGTTTGGCAGTTCAAATCTCACCAGGCTCAAGGTTGACTCAGACTTCCATCCTTCCGAGGTGGGTAAAATGAGAACCCAGATTGTTGGATGCAAAATGCTGACACTGTAAACCACTTAGAGAGGGCTGTAAAAGCACTGTGAAGCAGTATATACTGTAAGTCTATTGCTATAATATGCAGTTTTTGAAGAAAACTGCAAAGGTTAAGGTGCCACCTCTATATGTGTAGAAGAAAAGAAGAAACAATAGCATTCATGTTCACAAAAAGGGTGAACCATGGCAACTTAGTTTTTTTTTTTTTCAAATTGCAATTCCCAATAATTCTCATTGTGACAAGGCTACCTGTGATTGTGGAAATTTTTTGTTCATAATCATCTAGATGCAGATTTTGTTTCTGCAATAAATACAATAGATACATAGAAGGACTAATTTGATAACCATAATAAATTATAGTCTCGAAAAATCTGAAGAGTTACAGACTGAAGAAGGCTAATCCATATGCAAGAGAATTGGCAATGAATTAGGTATATAATTTGCCTATGTGGTAGAGAGTTAAACACCATTGGGAACAAGATTTTGCAGATCTTAGCACCATCTTATCATTTGTCTCAATCAAAAACTAGTGTTAATTAATTATGCAGACAGATTGGAATGCATAAAGATCAGGTACATGCTATGATGATGTTGCCTGTGTTGCAATGTCACAATATCTTACTTGCTTCTTGCAGGGACACCCTAAGATGACCTAGAAGGGTACCATGGTTGATGGTATCAAAAGCTGTTGAGAGATCAAGTACAGCCAGGATGGATATACTACCCCAATTCCAAGTTTACCACATTGACAAGCGTGACCAAAGCTGCTTCAGGACTATATTCCCATATAAACTGATAATTTAAAAAAAAAATGAAGAATGTTTCATTGAGACAGCCTCATCTCTCTCTCTTGCCCTCTCGCCCTCCCTCCCTCCCTCCTTTCCTTCCTTCCTTCCTTCCTTCCTTCCTTCCTTCCTTCCTTCCTTCCTTCCTTCCTTCCTTCCCCCCTCTCTCTCTTTCCCCATCTCTCTCCTTTTATGTATCTGTTCCGAGATACAGTTTAAGTATTAGGTCTTTTACTTTCTATATTAGTGTTTTTTTAATTTCTTTTCCTTGGGTTATTTCCCTCCTCCACCTTTTATGTGGTGTTTTATAGGCAGTTAAACATAAGAGGTTTTAATGTTTTTCTCTTCACCTAATAATATACTCCCAGAGGATAGTTTTTTTTAAAAAAAAGCAATTAATATTGTTCTGTTATATAATAATACAAACTTATTGCTATTTATTTTATATACAATATCACAAGCCATTGCAATTCTTTTTTAAAAATACTAATTATGTTTTTGAAATTTAATAAATGTATTTTAAAATTTTCCAGATTGATCTACTGTATTGGATATTCATGCAGTTTATGTTCTTCTGACTAGTTTCCCCACAGTTTAGCTTTGTGAGGATGCTGTTGTTATATGAGTGGGCATTGTTACAATTTGCAATATTTAATTAAAAATATTATAATCAGTTTTTTCCTGTATTTCAAAGCAGCCATTGCAAGTTTGCAAAAAGTTTTCTTCAGGGATCTAATTAGTGGGTGCTCTCAATTACTCTTCAGAAATGAAATTGCGATACAGACTAAGCAGTGCTCAGCCTAAAATTCACAGCAGGTGCTTTACATTCCATTTCACAAGCCATTTCTCATTTCTTAGATTCAGAAGACTAGACAAGTGTAGAGCACACGAATCACAGTCCAAGGAATATAAAGGCTAAATTTGAAAAGGCTCCAATTAGTCACATTTTCTGACTTTTTGAGAGTAGGAGCAGTAGAAACATTATCAAAATAGAACATATCTGGGATAGAAGATGCTGCAAGACATTTCTGCAGGTTTAAAGAAAACTAAGAAAAAGCAGAATTGGTACTGTCAACACTGAATACATTGTACCAATGTAAGATTATGCTATGTTGACAGATGCAGCTAGATTTCACTCTTAAAAATATTCACCAAGGTTCTGGGCAGAAAATCAGGTAGACTGTTTCTCTGAATTTTTCCAGGGAAATTTCCCTACAGTTTCTCTAGGGAGGACCCATCATGCTGTTCTCATTCTAAGTCAACAACATAGCCTAGAAAATAAATAAGAAATAGTATGCCCCCCCCAAAAAAAAAAAAAGAGTATGAGTTAAGAAAAGGAAACCCTAAAACTAGTTTGTATCAGGGCCATTATTATACTGACCATACCTTTCTGCTACTACAAATCTCTAACCATCCAAAGTTTATATGTTGTCAACTTGTCAACTCCATGTAGGTCTTGAAGAGTAGATAGGACTCATAACCCAATGACATAATGCTACTTTATTGTAATGCTACATTGACAGAATCTTGCAAGTCTGAAAGTACAACTCTCTCTCCCCATCAGAATCTTCTATAGAGCCCAAGAAACTAGAAAGGGTTTCTTCTAAGCCTCTTGTCCTGCCCACTATCCAGCTGCAGCTGTTTCATCTAACTGTTCCCTTGAAAGCATCTGTTTGACCAGTCTTCCAAGGTCTTTCCCATATCCCATTACGATCCAATTTTACCCTATTCCAGTGCTTGGGCAAATAGCAAGTTCTGATTTCTGGAAGGTTAAGAGGGTGGAGGCCCACCAGATGAAAAGTGTTTCACAGGGCAGGGAATGCCACAGAAAAGGACCTCCCTAGGTCCCACTACATGACAACATTTAAAGGAAGGGAATTGGAATGTGGCTATTCAATTTGTCAGGGGAGCTGGTCCCACAGATAACTTGGCTCATGCCATATAGTAATAACCAGTACCTTGAATTTCACCATAAAAAAACCTGGTAGCCAGTACAGTTCATGTGACAGGGTGTAAACTAGGCAAATCTAGAGCTGGGCAACAGTATCCATGTCATCACATTCTGGACCTGTTGTAACTTCTAGGTGGTCTTCAAAAGGAACCCCATATACAGTCCATTGTAGTATACAGTGTGGGAAATTATCAAGTATGGGTGACTGCAATCAAGACCTCCCATTCCTGGTAAGGACACATCTGATATATAAATAGAATCTGGCAAAGGTCCTTCCTAGCCACAAATATCACCTGCTCCTCAAGTAGGAACTGTGAGAGCCATTCTGGAGATCTGAGGCATCCTATACTGCAGGACTGGGTTGGACACTGTTGGACCTCTCCTCCATATGGAATTGGCCACAAAGAAAGGAGGACAACCACAAAAAAGTGTCTCCCATTCCCAGTTCCTGGAGCTAGTCCAGAAGGATACTATGGCCATATGCATTTAATCCATATTCATTCAGCTTCTTAATTCTATTTCTTCTTGTTTTACCACTCACTCTTAGTTCCTTATTTTCTTTGTACCTAATTTTTTTATCCAATATACAATTCCAGGTTTTAAAAAAAATAGGTATAAGCATACCTTTAAATATAATATTTTTAAAATTATTTCAAGAAGCATTCATTCCTTGCAAGATACTACCCATTGTTTTCCGACTAGGATTTTTTTTTTTTAAATTTGATTTATATGCCGCCCTTCTCCGGAGACTCAGGGCGGCTTACACTGCGTTAAGCAATAGCCTTCATACTTTTGTATATTTATACAAAGTCAGCTTATTGCCCCCACAAACTGGGTCCTCATTTAACCTACCTTAGAAAGGATGGAAGGCTGAGTCAACCTTGAGCCCGGTAGGATTCAAACCTGCAGTAATTGCAGGCAGCTGTGTTAATAACAGGGTGCTTTAAACCACTGTATTACCAAGGCTCGGATTTGCAAGATATAAAATGTCTTCATATATTTACCATATTTAGTAAACATTTTACATGAGTGCAGCTACTTGCTCTAGTTTTTTTAGCATTTGCATACAACTTGCATTTTCCCTCTATTTGATCTTGGATCCATAATCTTAATTGCATCATACAATCTGTCTAACATTTCCTTTGCATCATCAGATTCTCATTGAATAGCATGGCTTTATCTGCTTACAAAAATATACAATACAAAGATTCATGTTTCTAGCCAACATGGATACAATCTTGGGTGTTTTGTTGTATATTTATTTATAAAAAAAATTAAAAAACAAGGAGATATCATACATCCTTATTCTATTCCCTGACCAGTGTTGAAAAATTCTCCAAGCATTCTATTTATATCCATGCATCTTTACTTCCATTGCACATTGCTCTTGTCAAATTCAGCAACAAACCTTTGATTCCTTATTCATGCAAAATGTTCCATAATTGGTCTATTCACTTTATGCTTTCTCTAAATCAACAAATACGTAAATGTTCTTTGTACATTTCCCTGCAATTTGTTAAGGAGCAAAAATCTGGTTTGCAAACCCCTATCTTGTATTAAGTTGTATTTCATTTCTCATTTCTTGTCAATTTCCCCCCAAGATGCACTCTTGCCACTACCATAAATATTGTTTTAATCTTAAACACTGTATGTAGACAATGGAAGTGACTCAATGGATTGGAATGGCAGAGAAGCCTACTCTAACAAACACAATGGTCTATCCAACATTTTGAATTTTTCACCTCCCTTGTATTCTTCACTAATTCTCTATGTGTTTCACCATTACAAGTATCAATTGGACTATGTTTTAAAGGTAGGTATGTAAAGGTATGAACAGGCTCATTCAAAACAAACAGATCTTTTCCTCAACAGATTCTAATCAGTCCATTTTCAATCTCTTCTGGGTCTCTGAATGGCTCCAATTAGTATTTGTTTCTCGTTTTGTTTCCTTCCACCCATTCATGTCACCTAACAGGTTTTCATTCAGAATATTCCACAGAATTCATATTTGATGTTTTCATTATCATCATTCACTAAAAGATAGCATGCAACTATCATCACCCTAGATTATTGCTTACATCCCAAAAACCAAATAGTTTGTGCGGTGTACTGGCGTACACTCAGAAAGCTTTGCTGATGAAAAAACCTAATGAAAGAAGTTTCCATAATGTCTCTGCAGAGATTTCATTGAAGCATGAAAAGCCTTGGGAGGTGGGGGTAGAATTCAGACTGCTATAGAAATGAGTGTACAATAGCAGGACATTCATATGTGTATGCTGGCAATGACATTTATTTCCCTGAAATTCCCTTGTTCTTTGAATAAGATTGCCGCAGGAAATTCTTTCTTCCAAGTGAATCAAACATGGTAAAAATATTTACAAGAGAATTTCTGTACTCAGCACCAAATGCAAACTTGCCATATTAGTTCATTTGCATTGACAACAAATTGGGTACTTAGAAAGTGATTAGATTTTCTCCAGATTCCATTGCAAAAGCAAACGAACAAACTGCAATGGCTACAATTTCTATAGTCTACTGTCTGGACAAAGAGAGTGTTATTATAAGGTGTTCTTACAAGAGGCCTACATTGCAGTCTAAGCAATGATGAGACAGAGAATGATGCAACAGGATAGAAAGTATAGGTATAGGGTATCTGAAGAAGCGTCACCCTACTTATTCCAGTGGAAGAGGCCTACTTCAGATCCCATCAGCTAAAGAATTTAGGAGAAGAGCCTTTTCTGCTGCCCCCACCCTCTGGAATATTCTCACACTGGAGTTGAGGTCCACCTCCTGGCCTTCCAGAAGAACCTAAAAACTTGCTACTGCCTGCTGCCCTGAGGCCCTGATAGAGGTGTGTTACATTGGGGTTGATTGAGAGAGTAGAGAAGATTCCCATCCCCAGATTGGCAGTAATATTGGTTTTTAAATTCCTATTTAACTCTCCTAATTTTAATTGCCTTGTATTATCTTGTTTTACTTTTTATTATGTTATAAGCCATCCTAGAGTTGCTGTATCATTGAGATACTGGCATAAATGATCGATTGATAGATGATAGATATAAAGATAGATAGATAGATAGATAGATAGATAGATAGATAGATAGATAGATAGATGATAGGTAGGTAGGTACATAGAGTAAGTAGGCTTGGCTTTAGCATCAAGTTGGCCTAAATGCCAGGATTTCTTGGGTTTTCAGCATTGTAGCCTGCTCCCAGAAGAAAAATTCTTGCCTTCTAATGGCAAGATTGAATGATCTGCACTAAAAAGCTTTGCCAGTTTGGAGGCTGCTATGTTCTTTTCAAATCAGCATCATCCCAACTTCTTCAGGTCAACATACATAGGAAAGAATTGCTACATGGCAATCCTTCTTGTCTGTTGTGAAGTGTTTCAATACTTTAAAACCACTCTGGAAACTATTTTGCAATTTAGGAACCTATTATAATGATGCATGGTGTCTTTTGGAGTATTGAAGTAACTAAGATCTTCTATATTAGTTCTAAGTCTACATGTGTTGTGAATAATAACTGACTGATTGCACTTTTGCACTTTCTTCAGCATTATCATAGCTATGTTAACAGCAATAGTTTATGATATGCTGCCACAGGCAACACCTGATCTTTGAACTGCAGCTCTCCTTCATCTAGACACACACACGTGCATGAGAGCATGTAGAGAGAAAGAGATTAATTTCTTCATTTAAACATACAGACACATTTTGCTCCCATCCTAAATTACCCTTCTCTATTTGCCATTGGTTAGAAGCAAAGATTTCACATGATTTAGTTAAGGAAAGCAGCTTTTCAAAACAAACCAAAATAAAAATAGCTGTCTCAATTGGATGCAGCATTTTACCTTTGAGCTAGCATCTTCCCTTTCCAATCTGTGTAAACTTTTACTATGGCAGAAAATGAGAAGTTAGCCTGTAAAAAAGAGAATAACTGCCGAATACAGAAAGAAATATTTCTTTTCTGTTTCTTTTTCTCCACAGTTATATTTCATTCCTATTTGCGCATCCACCAATGTATAGTGGAAAGCAGCAATTCACTAGGCCACTAAATCTTGATTTGAATTTATCTTTTGCCTCCTGATCGGTTTACAGTATTCATGATAATTTCTGATTCATCCACCAGACATGTTGGCTCTCATCATTTTCGCTGCTTTGACTCCTTCTTTGTTGTGACTATTTATTATTTTTCCTTTGGGTAGATAGCGCCACGACTTTGTATGTTCACCTTGAGGTGAACACAGAACCTGCAACTTATATGTAAACTTTCTGTTGATGTCAGAAAGGTTTTGGCTGACAATGGATATTTTATACTGTTATAGTGTATGTTACCCACTTGTTGAGATGGGTAGCTACAGAAATGAATGAATGAATCAAACAGACAGACAGAGACAGATATAGAGAGATAGACATAGACATAGAGAGAGAGGGAGAGAGAGAGGAGAGAGAGAGAGGAAATAGGAGAGAGAGAGAGAGATGATAGGACAAATCAACAAATGTATTGTCTTAGGTTTCTGTTTAGTTTCTCAACCTTGAGGGTCTCCCAAGTATTACAGAGAAATAATGTAAGTTAATTGTTTCATTCCTGGCTCCCTTCCTTTTCACTGATTCTTTTCCTGAGGGTTGAACACCTTCACAAGTTGAACAAGTCTTCTGGAAAAGAGTTTGGCCTAAGGCCACAGATATTGTAAGTAAATATAGGTGGTTCTCAAGTTACAATGCCACCAGGATCCTTCTTTTCCCCAGTAACAGACAATTTCTGATATGAGAAATATTAGAGAGCCATGATGGGATAGGAACAGGTGAATCACACACACACCACGAATCTGACAAGACAGAGAGTCCCCTGGAAAATATTTACAGGGCCTGGTCAGATGAGATACTAAATTGCTCGGGATAAATTGCATCAATATGTGTGCTGAAATACCGCTTAGTATTCCTTAAGCACAGATTGTAGCTCTGTGTGATAAAGAATGTCCTGGAATGCCATTTCCAGTTAGTGTGATGTGCAAAGGCTCCTGAATTATATGGAGATTACTAGGAAGAAAAGCCTGGAGTAGATTCAAATCATATCATCCTGACTTTGCATTTATTCCATTTAGTAAAACTACAGCATAATTGCCAACACTGTTTGGCCAGCATTTAGGAAGTATTTGTCCAATTTCTTTTTTCTTTTTTATAGAAATCATTTGTGAATTTAGCATGATTTAGGATGTCTTTGCAAATAATTAAAATGATATAAACCTGTTTTCTAATAACAATTTTAAAAGACTTTTAAAAAATAAACTTCTAAAAGAAACCCTTTATACTGAATGGGCAATATTAGGACATTAAATTATTGCTTAGAAATATAGAGATGGACCATGACTGGCTATATTTGAGAAAGGAACCAGGGTTGGGGAGACAACTCAATAAAAAAAGCCAGTTTAGCATGCAGTTTCTGTTAAAGAATATTAGGAAAGAGATTAGGAAGAATAGTTAACGCCTCATCTGCAAAACCTTCATTTCACTGCCTTCTTTCCTTTCTTCTGCAGACTAACATGGAGACAATACATTTATTGTAGCTCTCTGGAAAAGAGACTAATGCTGCTACATTGAAAGGAAAGAGAAGAAGGGAATGACCAGCAGCAAGGTGGATGGGTTCAGTTACAGTAGTGATGGATGCACTTTTGGGAGACCTGAAAGAGCACATTAGGAATAGATCATCATGGAGAAAATATATCCATGTGGTCGGTAGGAGAAAAAAAATATTTGATGGCACATAAATGATCACAAATAAATCAGCGCAATGTCAGGCCCAAGCTCAAAGATAACCGATTGAGTCCAGTCTATTATTTGCTTACATTTAAAGAGTCTTGCCAAACTAAAGCTATAACTTTCTAAACTACCAGATGTATCCCAAGAGATTTTAGGATGTGGCTATCCTGAACCTTTTCCCCCTCTTTCCTCTCTGCCCCATCCAACACAGTCTCTTAATCTTGGCATCTCTGGGAAATCTCTGTGTTGCCAAAATCCTGTCCTCTGATTCCTCAGGTATATAATCCATCACCCAAGGTCAGTGCCCACTCCCTCATCCTCACCCTGCCCCACACCAAGTCTCTGTTGCCACATGTTGATATGTAGATATATATGAGTATGAAGCACATACATATCCATGTACTGTAGATAAATTCTCCCATTCCTTTATGTCATTTGATTTAATTTGTTTCTCATTCCTTAATATTACTTTTTTCAAGATTTCCATTGATTTCGCTGCTAAAGTAAAAAGTATTGTTTCCAAGGAGATGTACAGAACAGGGGTTTATTTATTGTAAGTCCTCTGTTACTCTGGGCTGCTCTTGTTTTCTAATATTTATTCTTTGCACATCCCAAGCCACCATGATCCAGAAGAGAAAGGCCAAAGGGAGAAGGCACACTCACACCGGCTTAAATGGACCAATAGCATGCCAAGCCCCGAATCACCAACATCATTAATGAGGCATAAATTTCTATCAGAAAAAGAAGCAACAGCTGGAACAATTAGGCAAATGTGAACTGCTTCTGCAGTTGTGATGAAATGAATCAGTGGCATCATCAGGAAAACACATCCTTTAAAAACCATTGTTGAAGCATGTTTGTGTTGTGTTTAGAGCAGGGGTGTCAAACTTGTATCGTTAACAGTATTGTCACGTGATGTATCGTGACTTTTTTCCTCTTTGCTAAACAGGTCATGGGCATGCCCAGTGCATGATGCATCCGGTCAGTGGGCCACAAGTTTTACAGTCCTGGTTTAGAGGGAAAGGAGAATGAGCTCTTGGTCTGGTCTCAAAAAGTTTTCCTATGAAAGGCATTTGGGTTATCATATCTAGGAACTCAAAATTTATAAGCTCATTAGACAGCAGCCAAAAAATGTCCCAAATCAGGGATCCCCAACCTTTTGGACCTCAGGGACCACTAAATTCATAATTTTAAATCCCATGGACCACTAATATGATCTGTCTAATGACCGGCTGAGTGGGTGTGGCTAGGTGATCATGTGACTGGGTGGGTGTGGCCAACTCAATATCACTCACATTGAGGGGTGCCTCTCCAGCCTCTACTCACTCCTCCTCTGCCAACCACTCCTCGCCTTCCCACTTGGGCTTCTTAGGGCCCCAACAGGAGGCAGTTGTTGGAGCTAAGCAGTCACCATGAGAAAGAGTTGGCAAAACAGCTCAGTTCAAATTGGATCTGACCAAGAAGGAGGCTCAGCGGAAGCACCTCATTGAGGACTATGAGCATTGGCTTTCCAAGAAGAGGGAAAACCTGCGGGAGTGCAAGGCCAGGTACTGGTGCCTGGAGACGCAGAGGGCTGAAATGGTCAGCCAGTTCCAGGCATGATGCAGTCCCACTGGAACAAGACCTTCCGGTTCTTCGCCATCAGTGGCACTTCCCTCCAGCCTTTGTCCAAAGCCCCATACCTGATCTGTCCCCGTCCCCACACACACACAAACACAGCCAGCCGAGGGTTAAGGAAACACTTTGGAACGCACCCAGGTCTTATCTCCCACTTGGCAGCGATAGACACACCGTCTGCCAAGTGACTTTATTTTCACAGTAAAACAGAAAGATTAAATACTCAAGAGTCCAAATGTCCGACACTTTAAATCTTTCTCTCAGCAGTTCCGGACGAGGCTTTAGTGACTATCCAAGGTTTGCTTTTGTTCGTCACAAGGATCCCTGACCACTACCCTCTATTATATAGTCTCTTGGGTGTGGTCCAGTGACTCAGTTCTAATCCCTAGCACGCCTCCTAAGCTGCTGCAATCGTTTATCACGCCTTCGGAGGCGTGCATCCAGGAATGATGTTTCTTCATCACTCTGAGATGAACCAGCTGTCTCCCTACTAATCTCCTCTCCCTCGGCCGGCACCTGAGACAATGCCAGAGGGGAGGGGCCTGGAGAGGGAGGCCTGGCTGACTCCTCTTCCTCATGCTCGGAGCTTTCTTCCTCCGATGGGACAGGCTCAGAGGGCGGGGCCACAACAACACCAGGAAACTGAAGCAGATCCCAAGTTGGAATTTCTGCCCCCCTCTGATCCATACAAAAAGACCCAAAGGGGGAGATTCTCTGCAGCAACACAAACATTGCACGTATCTGGCCTAGGCACCATAGTTTGAGGACCCCTGATTAATGCAATATTAAAAAATGCAAATAATATTTCTGCGGATCACGAAAATTTTTTCACAGACCACCAGTGGCCCATGAACCACCAGTTGGTGACTGCTGCCCCAAACTATCTAGTGGTTTCTATATGCTTATTGGCCAGGTTTGTCCTACCATTCCATAAGTGATCCCACAACTGAGAAGACTTAAACCACTTGGAGAGAGCTGTAAAGCAGTATGAAACAGTATATAAGTCTAAGTGCTTTCATGGGACTGTGTCCTGAAAGTTCTGTAGATAGTTAACAGAACAGCCACTTCCCTTATGAGACAATGTTTTCTCAGCTTGCATTCATTGCTAAGGAAATATACCAGCACCATACCTTCATTTATAGCAAGCAGCATCTCTTGGAAGCAGCAAAAATATATGGTCGATCTTTTTCCCACTCTCTTTCCTGGCCTCACAAGGAGCTAGTCTTATCTTGCTCCAAGCTTAAATCTTATCTAAGTATCATATACTGTATATGAAAGAAAAATGACTGACCAGCAAAAGAACAAAGACAAAGGCAGATTTACAATAAAGAATCTGACAGGTCAGATCTTCATAACAAAACCTTCACACTAAGGCACTATTCCAGCAATCTTAGCCAATCCAGTTTGCTTCCTAACCTTCCTAACCAGATATGCTTCCTTATGAAGCATACCTGACCCTTATTAAATCTGATATTCTTTAGTCATTAATTCCTACAAAGCTCTAGCAGATCCATTGACCATTCAGCACTCTTATGTTCGTCTGTCTTTTGCTGTTCTCAAATGCCACCATTGTTGATGACTGGGTGGAAGAGACTCCTAGTCTGGGTCAGAATTAGCAGGATCCAGACTTCAGGAATGCTTTACGAATTGATGCTTCAGAAAAACAATAGCAATATATGTGAGAGTGAGCAGAAGGACAGAGAGATCTTGTTTGGGGGCTGGGGAGGAAATTGGCAGCCATTTGTAATAATCATAAATAATAGATTTAGGTGCATAAATCTGGGCAACAGATTTATAATGTTGCACAGTGCAAAGCTGTGACTCCATCTAATTCACCTTAATGATTAAATAGATTCAATGCTCACCTCTTCCTGTAGGCACTGCAGTTATTATGTAACAGCTTCAGAAGAGTTGGAGATATGTGATAATTGCAATATTTATAATTTTTGTAATGAAAGCTGTACAGATTTTTCTGTTTAGAATAGATTATGAGACGGGCTGAAAATGTATATGCTCATTCAAAACTACTTAAATCCTGCCTGCAAAAGAGTTATATACAAGGACTGGTGATGCTAATTATTTGTGAACACTTGAAATGTAGAGTATAGTATTTCTGAACATTACCCACTTGCCTATTTCACACAAGTACCAATAAAATAAAATGAGAAATGTAGTGCTATATTTAATAGACTACCAATACCATGCAGTAACTAAGCAAAATGCACTTATACAAAATTGCTTTCTATGCACATTATAAATGGTATTGACCCGGACATAATTAAAGAGGTGCATAAATACATGACTACTAATAAGAAAACAAAATATTTAATCAATAATGTAATGAATAGTTGGATTTTTTGATGTTCTGAGGTGTGGCACAGAAATAAACATGAAAATATGAAGAGTAGTGCTACATTTTAAAAAGATTTTTTATTGGCTATAATTTTGAAGTAAGTGAGATGTCTTCTTTGGGCAGAACAGAAAGTTAACTCTCAAGAGTCTCCTTGCCATTAGAGAAATTTTTCAGTTTTGTCCTACGTTTAGTACAATTTGAAAGGTGTCTTTTAACCCAGTGGTGAACCCAGTGGTGAAATCCAATTTTTTTTTACGGTTCTGTGGGCGTGGCTTGGTGGACATGGCAGGGGAAGGATGCTGCAAAATATCCATTCCCATCCCATTTTGTGGCCAGCCAGTGGTGGCATTTACCGGTTCTACGAACTACTCAAAATTTCTACTACCGGGGGACTTCCGGGTTGGCTCCGCAGCGCCATTGACGGTCTTTTTAGACCGCCGCCCCGCGATCCCGTTGAGCCGTTCTGACAGCGTTAATCAGCTGTCAAACGGCTTGAAAATCTCCCCTTCGGGAAAAGAAGGGGAGGAGAGCAGGTGGGTGAGGGTAGAGCTCCCCGAAAACCCCTGGATTAATTCCAGGGGTTAGGAGGGCGAGAGCTCCCCGTTCAGCCCACTGAAGCTCCGGATCCGGGGGGACTCTGTTTTTTTTTACAGAGCTAGGTGTTGCGTCCAATTTCTGCTGTCAAACAGAAGATTAAATGAATTCAAAAAAGCAGGCGGAACAGAAGCAGGAGGACAAGCTTTTTGCAAGTATAATACTTAACTCCGGGGATACAATGTTTCTAATTGGATTTTCTGAGCTGGAAGTAAAGATGGCGTTTCTTTGTTGCGATTTTAAAAGTGAAAGTTAGAAAGGAAAGTTTTTGCTAATGGACTCGTGCTCAGAGACTGGTTTTAAGTTGCTGGAATAGATTTTGAAGAGCTGTTTGGGAAAAGATTATTTCGTTTGGTGATTTATAAAGAAATTGCTGAAAGCTGCTCAAAAGGATGGCTCTGACTTTATGATTTTATGGTTGTGGGAAGAAAGAAAATCTTTTTAAAATAAAATGGCTTCTAAGAAAGGAGATCCTGAAAGTGCTGGAAGCTATTTGGAGGTCTCAGAAATGAAACAGTTGTCTGATTTACAGAGTTATAAGGATTTTGATGCAGAATTTACAGAATTTATAAAAGAAGCCATGAATAATCATACTGCAGCTATAAGTAATCAAATAGCAATTCTTAAAGGGATAACAACAGAAATGACTGAGGAGACAAAAACAAGTACGGAGCATGATGACAATTCAGGAGATATTCTGATTGCAGCAGAGAAGGTGGAAGAATCTTCTCAAGAATTTTCGAGCTTATTCTCTGCTCTTTTTGGAAAAATTGATAGAATCTTTCAAAATTATGACTTGGTTTGGAAAAAAGTAGTAAATGACCAGACTTTCGAAGTTTCAGAAGATGAAGGAGATTTGCCAGTGGCATTTATACATTTAATAGAAAAGAAACAACTGAACTTTTTTTCACAAACTCTTGACAAACTTTGGTCCTACAGGCGAAGGAATGAACTGATTTATATAAGCAAGAAGAGGCGATTTGGGGGCTCTAAATCAGAGGAAATTTTCTCAAAAAGGGGACAATCTTTGAAGTTACATCAACCTCAAATTAAAATGAAAAACCTCCTCAAAATAGAAGTAGGAGGGATGCAGAAAGACTGGAAAAAATATAAAAAGAAAGCAAGAATGGAAGATTAACCTTTTCTTTTGGCTTTGCAGTTGTTCTACTTATGGTTAAAAATGATTATGTTTTAGGTGTTATAACTACTGAGGGGGGAAAAGTATAAAGTTAAATATTGATTTTTAAATATGATGCATTAATGGTTGAATGTAAGATTAATCTTTTTTGGTTTTTTAGTTTATGTATTAATGGTTAATTATGTTGATGATTATCTTTTAAAATTTTAAAAGTTGGAGGGAGGAATAATGAAGGGGGGAAATTTAGAAATTTAAAAAATGTAGAAATTTAATTAGTGAATACCTAAGGTTTATTTTCTGTTATGAGATTTCAAAATATCTGAACTTTGAGAAAAGTAAGAGGGGGAAAATGTTTTTGCAAATTAATTGAATACTTTACTGATATATTAAGAGAATTTTTAAGGTTTGAATGTTTAATATTTGTTAAAGGTTTTAAAACTCTTAGAGTTATTGGATTATACGCTATTTTGAGTTTATAAAAAGGGAGGTTGATGAAATTATAAAAGGGGAGTTAAGGGGTTTTGGGAGTTATTAAATCTTGCAGTTAGCTAGTTTATTATAGCAAATGTTTGGTGAAATCTATGCCCTGTTTTTGTTCTGGGAAGTCGGGGGTGGGGGGTGGTGAGGAGGGGTTGAAGATTGAGTTTACCAAGGATTGATTTTTTTTTCTTTTTCTTGATGATAGTTTGAATGAATGTTTATATTGTATACTCGTTTGATCAGAAAATAAAACTTTTTTATTAAAAAAAAAAAATTCTACTACCGGTTCTCCAGAACCTGATGGATTTTACCCCTGCCATAACCCATGACCAAAGCAAATGTTTCACAACCAATTGCTTGAATTTTATAATGTTTATATCTATATACATTTTGGGGAACTTTTTTCCCATTTTGATCTTAGTTGCATGCAAAATTATCAACATGCCAAGACTATCTTTCCCAATACTTGACTGTCTTGAAGTCTTGGCAATTGAATCCAAACAGATCTAAACATTTAACCACATCTTTATGAGTACAGTTCATTCGTATCCAGAGTAAGAGGGCTAGAAAGCATAGAAGCACTTAATAGCTAGGATGAGCTTTAAGAATAAATTCTTAACCCAATAATCTTTGACTCAAATGCAATTAACAACAATTAGATGTAAAAAATTTTAAACCAGAGGAATAAAAGCCTTCATTTGAGAAGAGAACAATTCTGAAATACCATCTGTATTAGTGATACCTTACTACTACAAGTACTGTGGAAAACCTTTTCTTTAGTTCCCTTATATATGACTTCCTGAACTATGATTGGCTGAACCAGTCTTTGTGTCTTCATTGACTTTAGGAAACGTGTCAGTTGGCAGAGGACATCTCCTCACATAGAGGATGCTATTTTAAGACAGGAGTTTGTAAACATGTACCAAGGTAAATAGCCAGCACTTATGTAATTGGTTTGCTGAAAGTTTGCCAACATTTTGAAAGTTGATTGCAGTGGATCAAATGGTATAAATGATTACCTTACTTCAAGTTTACTGAACACTCCAAATAATATATTTAAAAGGATGAATATTCTCTGTTGACAATATAAACAATTGAGGTCATTGGACTATATGATTTGATCTTATGAATCATTGATATCCCCTTTTTTTTATTTTCTGTAGCAAAGATTGTAAAATATTGTAATGTTAGACAATAATAATTATTGAAGTAAATAGAAATCTAACATTTAGGTAGATTTAGAAATCTAACACTTATTGTCTAACAGTACAATATTTTACAATCTTTGCTACAGAAAATGATATTGAGTCATTTTTATTAGTAAATAAAATTGCCTTTTCAAAATCTGGTAAACCACACATCTCTTGAAATCAATCCTTAATATCAGGAGTATTGTGGGTGGTTTCCAGTTTCTCAAAATAATTATCTTACAACCAGTACAACCAAAACTTAGAAAAGTGGCCAAGGTTGAGAAACACTTCACTAGACCAAGCTGATTATCAACAATAATAATAAACAATAATAATTTATTCGATTTGTACATTTTCTCTACTTATTACTTTCTTGTAGATGTTTTAAATTAGATAAAATCTAATTAAGCCTTTTTTTCAACCTAAAATCAGTTTGACCTGAAGAAGAATTGATCATATAGAGCTCTGTGGTGCATCTTTGATTAGTTATGAGATATACAAAAAATTCTGGACATGAAATACTTCCCAACTGCTGCCCTTGAATGTCAAAGAGGTATTGAAGGTATTGAAGCAAAGTATTGAAACTTGGGATGTCACTTTTTCAATTTATCCCTCCACCTATGACTTAAACAGTTGCTCAAATACTGAATTAAGTATATTTCTGTGATGTTTTCTCCATAATAACTTTTATTAAGTTTTGTTTTTTAAAGATAAAGAAAGAGACTGCTGTCCTTTCAATTTTGGATTAGATCCAAAGGTGATTAATTAAATTCCTACATTGGTATTCTGGAAGACCTTCTGTGAAAGGCAGGAGATACAGCTGAATGTGATGGATACTTGCATGGAAAGAAATATTTTAGGTCAACTCTCTTCATCATCACTTCAACCTTGACAATGTCGCCTAGTCAAAATCCAGCCAAGTGCCCCAGGATACTCATAAACCAAAAGATGCATATATGTTCCCATTTCCTTACATTGTAATTGATATTCATTCCTAATGACAGACAGTATATACAAGTATCTAAATCTCTTTTACCACATCTTTTGTCAGTGCATTATATTTTAAAGAAGGGTTTTTGTATGTAGATTCCATACTGCAGTTTATTTTATGAGCAGCCCAAATTTCTAATGGTGTGAGAGAACAAAATTGTTCATTCTGTTTTCTCCTTATCATGCATTATATGTGTATGTGTGTGTGTTTCTAAGTGAGCAGAGCTCAAAATATGTTTCATTTTCTTTGTAGAGAAGGTACTCATGCCCTTTGAACATTTTGATTATGTTCTACCTATGTATGCATTCTTTCTTTCCATAGCAATGAGACTTGTATATAATGTTCTTGCTGTAAACCATGTTTTAAATAAAAAAGTCATTGAGAGTTCATTAAAAGTTGTCAATCTGACTTAAGTCTCCTGGTCAACAAGAATGAACTTGATTTTCCAGATAATAATTGACAATGCCAGCCAAGTTATATAAATTTCTAAAATTCAAATTAGAGAAAAATAGTGTACAGTTAAAAACAATTTAAATATGATGAAATAATTCCTTTTTAGGTGTGCATTTTACTTTTATTTCAACAAAAGAATCATACTGTGTAGATTTTTAATAAATTTAAATATATGAAAGCTAATCCCAAATTATAATTGTTAATCTGACAATAGGTCAAGTTCTATTATTTAGACTAAAGGCCAAAAGGTCATCCAACAAGATTCATAATTAGCAGGTAGTAGCATTTGTCAAGACCAATGAATTGTAGTGATGAAATTAAGTAATTAAGAAAATGAAGAAAGTCTTTGGAAAAAAGATGATTAGCTACTTTCGTGGCCTTGTTTCAAATGAAAACTAATACTAATTCTTTGTGCAAGAATTATGCAAAGAGATTAAAAAATACATGATTAGTTTTAAAACAAAAGTGCACAATTTGTATTTTTACTAAGGAATAAGTCCTAGTCAGAGTTAGGCTGCATAAAAGTACCTAAACTATCCTTTATAATCTTCAGTGCTATACACATCTATTTAAATCTATATAGGGAATCCAGAGAGGCATTTTTCTGAATGAGGTTTCCAAATTCACATTGAATGCTCAGGAGAAAAACCTGGTAATAGATTTTGTTAAAATTATACACACATACTCTCTCTCTCACACACACACATACACACAATTGCATGCCTTGCTTTGGATAATTACCGTTATCCAAACGTATATGAAACTTTAAAGATAGATTTGGAATAAAGTGGTACAAGAAGAATTTTTATTAATTTGCTCTGAGGTTGCTTAGTTTGCTGTAGAAATGTCCTGTAGCATCAAGGCACATATTAATCAAAAAGAAAAAATGCTGAGTCTTAAATAAATACAAGGACTCACACAGGAACCATATTTTTTTCTCAATGAGAAAAATAGCAACATTTGAAAAGAGAGATCTTTGTGAAGAAATCCATCAAAACCATAATAACTAGGGATTAGGCCAATCAGAAACCAAAGAAACTGCTTTACTAAGAGATATGTGTGAAAATCTATAGGTAGAAAGGAGTCCAATTGATTTCTTTCTTCCAAGCACTAGACACCTATTACAGAGTCTTTGACACTGATAACAGTGCAATTTGGCAAAGGTAGCAAGTGACACCTCCAATAATATTAAATTCATGACATTGCACAGTAATGTCATCACACAAACACACTCACAATTCAATGTTTAACAGATAAGTTTTAGTATTTGCATCATGCTACCACAGCTGTGGCCTTTTTCGGAGGTGTGTGTGACTTTTTGACCTTTTGACCCCCGCCCCCCCCCCCAAACAAGACATATTAAATTATTTCTTTGCAGAGAACTGATAAAAATTATAGGAGGGGAATCAGTTAGTTTATACAATAGAAGGTACGTCAAATGGGTAAAGTAGACAATTAAAAATAAAAGATATATCATTTGGAAAATGAAAAACTCAGTATATAGCTGAATAAAAGTCTAGTTGGGGATTTCTGAACTCAAGTTAACAAAAGGCTGCTTTTTACCAGCAACAGAACACAGTAAACATCACTAAATACTTTGGAATTCAGAATTACAGCCTATCGTATTTGGGCTTCAAATTCTAGATAACTAATAGATGGCAAGAAAGAGCATCTCAGAAATTTTGCAGCTTTTGCAGCACTTCAAAGCTAATATAAATGAAAGCAAAAACAGTCACTACCCCAATCCTATTTTTAGACAAATGTTTATGTGTATATGTTCTTTGGTGACTTGCTGGTGTGGATTCCATCCCAGGTTAGGTCTGGATCTCCTTTTCAGGTCAGATTGACCTTTGTTATCATGATGAATGACATTTATTGGGAAGAAAGTAATGGATGAAGTCTTGTTCATTCTCCATCTCTCAATATGTTTGATGTCTTGAAACAGTGCCAGCTTGATCAACATAGCATAGTTGGAAATGGAGACATGGTCCTGCTCTTAATAGTGAGGTCAACTTTAGAGTACTTTTATGACATATTGACAACATTGTGGCTCCCGAAATCATTATTTTTGGTTTTATATACTGTAAGTATGAAATGCTGCTGAATATACAACAGTGCTTTGCATTACTCCACAGCATGATTGCAGAAGATGGATAAAGCACCAGACTGATGAACTATTCAGAATTAATAAGTGACACCTTGAGTTAAGGATTAAGCAGGCCTCTTTGCTAAACAGATTCTATCTTTATATAGAATAACATGTAGAAACAGCTTATAAAACTGTAGGGAGTCCTGAAACAATATCCTTCAAGGGTAAATAGAGTTCTAGAATTCCTTTTGTTTTTGGATCATTGATCATTTTGCTGTCTTCACTGATTATCATCACACTGTTTTATGAATCTTGAACGAATAAAACAAAAACAAAGCAAAAAGTTAAACTTGTAAGAGTCATGACTCCCTTATAACATGTAGATTTTCTCTGCTTGATTAATAATTCTTTGTTCCTCTTCATTTAATTTTTATAGGATTTCCCTCTCCCCCTTTGCAACCTCTGTCCTGATTAAAACATATTAGGATCAAAAATGTCCCAGTTGAATGAAGAATCATTAACTGAAGAACATGCAATGCTGTTTAATTACTTTTACATCAGCCAAAGAACAAATAATCCTAGGTTTCTAAGGGACCAGAATGCATCATGCATAGTGACTTTGTTTTTAGTGTCTGCTGGAAGAAAGTTTCATTTGCAAATCTCTTGGTGGAAATTGCTCAAGATTTTGTTGCAGGAGATAAAAAGAGTGTTAATAACTGGCAAAAAGGAGCTATTTTTATGTAATAGCAACTGCGAGTGATAAATATTGACATACAAGGACTTGTTGGGCTATATTTCTCTATCCTCTTACTAGCACCAGAAGAGTAGTTACAATTTTATTAGGAAATGACCACAATTCTATTTATATGGAAGTGGTATACACTTTATTGAATTCAATAGATCCAATTTGTAAAAGGCATATCCCTTTAACAAAAGATTTTAAAGAATGTGAGTTGAAGTGGTGTAGGGTTTCCTGCCTGGGCAGGAGGTTGGACTAGAAGACCTCCAAGGTCCCTTCCAACTCTGTTATTCTATTCAATTCTAAGTAAAATGCACCCATTTCATTTTAAGCAGAGACATGCAAATATTGCAGAATCGATGCTATGACTTAATCCAGGTAACGAGAAATCCCATCGCTTCCAAGAAAAAAAAAAGAAAGTTCAGCCTTTGCTCATTTATTTTCCAGGCTGGGATTCTATTGGCAAAATGAAAAAAGCTAAATTTTAAGTATTTTTATAGTACATTTATGGAAACTTTATGGTACTTGTCTGGAAGGAAGGTTACTGGAATTGTGCACACTTCAAAAATTACTTACAAATGTTCATAGCCTCACTTAACTGACCATATCATCTCTCATTCAAGCAGCCTGCCTTTTTTAAAATCTGAAAAACAGGTACAGCTGATTTAAAGGGTTGTCATTCAAATAATGTAAATCTTTATACAACTCCGCCCCTTCAAATAAGGTTAGCATAGTAACTTTAAAAAAAAAAAAAAAGCTTAGAAGGCATAGCAGAGAAATGCTCTGTTTTTACAGGGTCAAAAGCATTTCTTCCAAGCATTTTTGAAGTATGTGCAGTCCTGCAAGTTTCAAGTTTTAAAAACCACCCAGACAATATCTACTAATTTTAATCATATCATTCATATATAGCAATAATTTATTAAATTTGTACACCACCCAACTCTCAGTGACTCTAGATGACTTTTACATCCTCTGGCTAAAATTATAATGAAATCGGTTAAAAAAACATAAAGGGTAAAGATGGCAAGCATAATGAAGTGAGGGTCTCACTGTCCCTCGCTGAAGTCCTGGTTCTAAAAAACACCAGATTGGAGACATCCAAATCTTTGGATTTTTTAAAATGAAACCTATATTTCACTTTTGCATTCAAGATGGCTAAGAATAAATATACTACAGAATACAAAAAAGTACAAGGCATGCATCAGACCCACTGCAGATTTATACATGTTTAAAGGAATAATCTAAAGGATTATTGTTCATCTAAAGGAAAACCTAATAGGGAACAAATGCTAACCATTGTAGGACACATATTACCTCTGTTGAAAGATCTCTATTTGCCAGATGCTTACCAAACATAGAACAATTTGAGATACGTAGATAATTGTTATCAATGCCTGCTTAGGAACAGTCACAACTGTTGATCAATGTACTTCCGCTGTGTCTGAATTTAATTGAAGTTGTTATCCAGGCCATTATGAAGTTCATGCAATTTTAATGGCTCAAAGGCCATTTGGTGAATTTAGTTTTTGTTACTGTTTCCAGCAACTCCTGCTTAAATAATTCCTGTGGACTCTTGTGCTTCCCAATATTAAAATTTTACAATATTCCAGGTTGATTTATTTATTGGTTCGATTTATATGCCACCCTTCTCTGGAGACTCAGGGTGGCTTAACAATGCGTTAAGCAATAGCCTTCATACTTTTTTATGCTTAGTAGGGCTTTCGCCCTCCCCCCAAGCGGTGTTCTTTTTTATACAAAGTCAGCTTATTGCCCCCACAATCCGGGTCCTCATTTTACCTACCTTGAAAGGATGGAAGGCTGAGTCAACCTTGAGCCTGGTGACATTTGAACTTGCAGTAATTGCAAGCAGCTGGTGCTACTTAACAGCACTTTAGTCTGCTGCGCCACCAAGCTCTTATTGCTGTGCCTGGTCTTAAAAGTAAATGGCATTTGTCATGTAGTAGTGAAATTCAAGAGATTCAGTTACCATGCCCCTTATTCTGTTCATTGGAAAATTATAAATTACATACTGTACTGAAATGATATTACTTTTAGAGTGAAAGAGTGCTATTTGCTTCTGCCAAAATCTAAATATTGTAAAAATAATGGGTGTTGGTCTTTAACTTAAATAACTGTTGATGGCAAATCACTCAAGTAGGTTTTCCCAAGAGAGAAAGGAAAATAGTCAACTTACACATACATTAAAAAAGTGTAAAATTAACACTTTAAAATTTTTTTTTCTAAAAGTGATAATGTAGCCAAACAAAAAAACAAAAACAGATGACATTTCTTCTTTCACTTTGGCAAACTGACCGCATTTGAAGAAGTTCACCAGATCTAGAGTGCTACAATGTTCAACTCTGTTTTATTAATTAGATAGTAGTAATGTAGAATACTGACTTGAAAATTTGTTGTACTTGATTTGTGGGTCCTGCTCCCATTACACATTTTGCCTAAGATGGTGCTATCCAGATGCAACTACCAAACTATAACAAGAACATAAATGCCAGTCTTATTGAGTAGACTTACTATGAGATGCAGTTCAACATATTTGAGAACACTAAGTAACAGAATGCCAATTTTCAGTGTTAGGAAATTTCATTCAAGCATACATTCACAATTGTTATACCTAAACAATTATTTCCACTGGATATCTGTTCAATATGATTTCCCTGTAGAAGAATCAATTGCATCTTTCAGGTTTACCATAGGATTGGCTGAAATGATCAAGCAAAAAGAGCTGCTGTTTTTGTTGCTTGGTATTTTTCTATGAATTCTTGTACTTGAGAGGTAAGTAAAATTTAGCAAGTCTTAATCACTTTAGTTCCATTCTATTTTCCAAGGCTTTGTGGCAATGAAATTGTTCTTAAACATGTTTCTTTTCTAAGATCAATAGAAGAAAATATAATATATATGTATCATCCAAGATCTGTTCTCAAATGCCTGAAATGTTGCCTTAAGTCATAATAGGGATTTGGCAGATATACAGGAAAATAATGGAAAATACTCATAGCATTTCCTTTAGAGTTCCTTTTCACAAAAACTCTCCATTGTATTTACCTCGGACGACTATATTTGGGCTGCAAAATTCCACTCTGTCATTAATTGGAAGAAAAGTAATAAAGAAGACTCAAACTTTTTTAAAAAAATATTTTTACAATAAATCATAAAAAAGTAAACAACTAATCAAGAAAAAGGGAAAAAATATGTGAATGTAAAATGACAATAAGTGGAAAAAGTGGAAAAAGACTTGCAGGAATGGAGCAATTGATGCTCTGTAAGCAAAACCAGAATGTATTGAATTATTTTTAACAACAATAAGGTATTTTAGATATCCTTTTGAATCTTTGAGCTGAAATTTCCAAAGACCAGATAAGACCAGTCTCAAAGGCAATCCAATGCCATCTTTAAGCCCAAATAGTTCTTAGAAGAAAATTGTGCTAAACTTCCACTGAAAAATCAATGGAGAGAGGGCTAATCAAACTTTATGGTAGGCTTTTACATACCATGAAGGACTGTCTATGTCCTATTTCTTTTGTAAGATGAGGACTCTGAGAATACCCTATATCAGTGATGGCTAACCTTTTTGCCGTCACATGCCAAAAGCGGGGGGAGCATGGGGTGTCACACGTGTGTGTGCCCACACCCATAATTCAATGCGCCCCATCCCCTACGCATGCACACATGATCCCCGCTGGCGCTCCCCCCACTTTTGGCACGTGATGGCCCAGTAGGCCTGTTTTTCACCTTCCCCAGGCTCCAGAGGCTTTCTTGGAGCCTGGGGAGAGTAAAAACTGTGTTTGCCATATCCCCAGAGGCCCTTCAGAGGCCAGAAATGACCTGTTTCCAAACTTCCAGTGGGCCCAGAAGGCCCAAAAATCAGCTGGCCGGTGTGCGCATGTGCACTGGAGCTGAGCTAGGGCAACACTCGTGTGCCCACAGATATGACTCTGTGTGCCACCTGTGGCACACGTGCCATAGGTTCGCCATCACGGCCCTATATGAAAGATCTCAAGGAGGAGACAGTCCTGCAGGGAAATGAGACCCAAGCGATGTTAGATGTTTGTAGATAAATGTTAGGACTTTGTATTGGCCCCTGAAGGCAGTCCAGTGGCTCCAAAACAAGTGTTATACTGTATTGGCGGGTTCCCATCAGTTTTTGGGCCACTGCATTGACTTTTTCAAATGATCATCAAGGAATGAGCAATTCCTCATGCAGGAATTTAGTACACAAGAGCACATGATTATATTTGGATTTGTGATTTAAGTTTCGGGGGAGGAGGCAAACCAATTTGATCAAAGCTGGTTTGAGAATTGATATTTAAAAAAAAACAATGTTAGAAAGGAAAACGTTAAAATGCATGCAGATTTTTTTTGCCAGAATATCATGACAGCAACAGAGATGATAAATTCTTTAAAGGGCATTTAACCCGGCCAAGTTGGTATCTTCAAGGATGTCACTGCAAAGTATTTCTGAAACATTTCTCCTGAACTTCTAAGGCAGAGCTAGCAGGAATGAGGGAAGAACTGCATAGCAGCCTCCAAACTCTCCTGCAAAGAGGCCTAGTTGTGTTGAAATGATAACATCCTGTACCAAATTAGCAAAAAAGGAATCAAAATCAGCTCAAAAACTGAACTTCTACCTTTCCATTTGCAAGGCTTGGCCTGACATGAAAAATGATCACTGACTAGCCTTGTGAGGCTGTTTTAGCTTTGTGATTACTATATCTGAAGTGCCAGGAGGGCTGACATAGCTGATTGGAGCACCTGGCTTCTTCAAGAAAAGCTGTCATAACTGACAAGATTTGGTTGCGTTAAGGTTGCACTTTGCTGGCAATATTTTTAGTTAGTTAGTAGACACAAGTGAAGCAGACTGGCACATTGAAATACAATACTACGGAGATACTCAAGCTACAGAAGAGAGAGTGTCATACAAGAAATACTACTCAGCCTTTCTCCTACTAGCTGTGTTAGCCCCATATCTATTGAATTGTTGTGTAATTTATCCAATCATGCATACCGTACTTTTCAGAAAAAGACACACTTCCTACTCCCCTAAAAGTGGGTGAAAATGGCGGTGCATCTTATACACTGAATGTTGCCGAAGCCCCACCCATCTGCCAGCCCCCACCCTTTGGCTGTTTTCGGCCTCTGTGCATTGCATTTTCGGCCAGTTCCAGGCAGCGAATAGACTGCGCTGAACAGGCTGCGGCGGTGAATGGGCCATGCCAAACGGGCCATAGCAGCAGCAAATGAGTGGTGGCAAATGGGCCACATTGAACGGGCCATGTCAGCGGCAAACAGGCCGCACCGAACGGGCCGTGCTGGTGGCAAATGGGTGGTGGCGAATCGGCCGTGGTGAATGGGCCATGGCAGTGCTGAATGGGCTGCAGCAGTGCCGAACGAGCCACAATGAATGGGCCAGATGAATACCGGATGGATGCTGGGAGGTAAATATTTTTTTACCTTCCAGCATCCAGATATTTTTTTCTTGTTTTCCTCCCCAAAAAGGTAGGTGCGTCTTATAGTCCGGAACGTCTTATACTCCGAAAAATATGGTACTTTAAAAGTCAGGTTCCACTCAAGAGTGCTAATCAGCCCAAAACCTATATTCAAAGTTATGACAGTTGTGTTAAACTCTCAGTCATATTAGCAAAGTCAGTTCAGAAGTGTAACATTCCCTTAGAATAGTTTCTCAGCAACTTTAAGCTGTGTAGGCTTCAGCCCACAGAATTCCCCAGCCAATGTTAGAACAAAAGAGAGCAAAATTAAGGTTTGATCTGCTACTTCAAAAATGCTAAGACATGAAGTGAATGAAGTTCAAAGCAAAGCAGAAAGTTGTATTAGGCAAGCATGTCAAGTCCACATCATAAAGATTCTCTTGGAATTATCTGGTTTATATGATGTCTCTGTGTACATAAGTTAAATTGCAATGCTGTGTATCATCTATAAAAGCTCCAGAAGCTATGGAAAAGTCATATTGTCAGCTGGATTTCAAGCATGGCTTTCTAAAGCTTGCTTGCTCTTGGCAGTCTTAGAAATGGGGAGAGGATCCTGGGCTTTTAGGTTGGGGAAGAGAACTGGTGTGAAGTAGTCCCATGGGAACTGGAAATGAGGTTTGCACTCATGAATTATGGCGTTGCTGAGTGGAGTTGTTTATACTTCTTCAAGGTCAACTGTCCTGAAACTCCAGATGTGAGAAATACCCACAGAGGAGCTTTCCCATAACATCATACTGGACGTTGATTGGACTCTCAGTGCTGGACTCTGGAGGGAGGGATTTGGGGTGACTTCAATGTGTAACTTTCACACACTTTGGTTCAGATCTTGCCTTTGGTTCAGATCTGCTATCAATTCAAACTTAGTAAAACTACCTCTTCTCTAAGCCAATGGAGTTGGGGTTTTTTCTTTCTTAGGTTTGGAACGGAGGCAGGCCTGACACATATACTTATCTTTATCCCATGTTTTTCCTCAAGAGGGATATAGCAATCTTTCAGTCATGGATTAAGTTCTTGAATGCCCAAATTCTAGTATGGAGCAATCATCTAAATCCTATTTGTGATAACAAATAAGAGGGTACAACCCAAAATTAATTTATATTAAGAATACGGATTTATGGCCTCTTCTTCAGCAGAAATTTAAAATTCTCATGAGGTGATTGAACATGCATAAATAATGTATGCAGATCTAATTGAAAACTGCACAAAGTATCCTAAATTTATAATTTTTAGGACCCAGGCATCCATTATGTTTTTACCCATGTTTTTAAACATTAGTGAAGAATATGCATGAAAATGGGTTTTGAGGTGGCAGAATTGGAATTGAAGTGCCAATTCCAATGTTTCCCAGATTTAATCTATAGCAGTTTTCTTGATCAATTCAATCTGATCAAATAAGTGGTAGAGAGATCAAACATTTCCTGGCAAAGTAAAACGCAGATGGATGAAGATACTTACTGCTAATATTGCTTAAGGATTATGAGTTATCTTTGGTGTTGGCTAAACTGATTTAAGATCAAGCCTGCTTCATTTGCTGTTTCCATTTCTGCAATCTGTCTGTGGCATTTTCGTTTTGAGGCTAATACGCATTTGACATCAAGCAGATTTGGATTGCTTGCAATAATTCTGATAAGCAGGTATCTTAATGCCTTCTTATGAGTGGGCTTCCTATCTGAAAGTCCAGCTATATTGAATTCTGCACAAATGAAAGCTTTTCTGCAGTGCAATGTACAGTGCCCACAGATCCAGTGAAGAATGTTAGATTAAATAAGAAAGTCTTATTCAGATAGATCACAGTCCAATTACAAAATAGGTAGTCCTTGACTTACAATTCATTTAGTGAACATTCAAAGTTACAACGGCACTGAAAAAAGACTTATGACCATTTTTCACACTTATGACCATTGCAGCATCCCCATGGTCATGTGATTTACATTCAAATGCTTGACAACTGGTTCATATTTATGACGCTTGCAGTGTCCCGGGGTCAGATGACCTTCTGACAAACAAAGTCAATGAGGAAGCCAGATTCACTTAACAACCATGTTACTAATTTAACAACTGCAGTGATTCACTTAATAACTGTGCAAGAAAAATTGTAAAATGGGACAAAACTCACTTGACAAATTTCTCACTGAGCAACATAAATTCTGGGCTCAATTGTGTTTGTAAGTTGAGGTCTGCGTGTACTGCCATATTGAGAACAGAATCCGCACATCATACCATTTGCAGCATACCATTGTGGAAGGTTCTCCTTATCACTGGATTAATAAATTGAATTTCCATTCTTTCCTTAAATCGATGAGTAATTGTTACATTATTATCCTGGTACAAAACAGTTATAAAGCTGAAAGTGCCTTTCTAGACCAGAAAGGCCTGCATTTTGTATTGCCAACATACAATTTGGTTTATGCTGTTTTCTAAAGCAAAGCCATTAATAGTTTGCCCTCTAAAATTAGGCCTAGGAAAATGGATATTGTACCAATGACTAGTTGAAAGGATATGTTAGTTTCTCCTTTAAATAGCTTCCTGATTTCAGTTTCCATCTCATGATTGTCCAACTCTTTAGAGGTATTTGCACTTTTTAATATAAGTTGTATTTACTGTACGTTATATATGTTATATGTTGAGCATATTTTTGAATATATGTATATCATACATATTGAGAATATATGATGCATCAAAAATTTAAATAGGAACAAATTAGGAATTTACAGCCAAGTCTTTTATTTCTCTTTTGTTATTCTCTGAATAATCCTCTTAATCCTTATACATGCCCATTGTAATGAAATTTGTTTCTATTAGCATAATAGAAGGCATTTTTTAAAAAAAGAAAACCGAAACAAGAGCCTTATCAGAGCTATAAAAGTTCATTAACTGATTTTTTTCTGATAGCAACAGCCCTCCCTCTCCCTAATTCTGTAAGTATTTATATGTATATAAAGTTATCAATAGACTTATTAACACAAAAATGCCTGCAGAACTGGGACCCTTTGTTTTAGAATAATAAATTGAATTTAAAACAAAATCATCACACCTTGAAAACATAATGTGAGTAATAATCAGTCTCCTTTTGAGAATGAAAATAGTCCAACAATCATGCCTGCATAATTTATCACTGAGCAATGAATCAAAAACAGTAGAGCAGTCATGATAAAAATGCAATCCAATGATCTTGGATGAGAGAACTACATAATGTACAACAGTTCATTTTAATGAATTTCTATCTTTTTTTTCTCAAAACATCACTCCTCACCCAAATTAAGTAAAATTATTTTTAAAGAGAAACACTATCAAGTCACAAACAGGCCTTTTATTACTGCTACTGCACCATCTTGACATGCAAGGAACTATGTAGTCAAACTGAAACAGTTAAATCTTTTCCCTTCCTGGAAGAAAATGAAAATATAATATAAACACCAATTATATTTGTATACCTTTTTTAATTAACACAACTCCACCACTGGTAAGAGTTTATACCTCTGTGCATAATTACTGCAATAGCAGCTCTGCAGACTAAGAACTGCTGTTCTGTTCTTCCCCGGGATTTTAACAAGTCCACTGGAACACGTAATCTGCTATTACCAGTTCTGAGTACATACCAACTTCAACTAAAATTGTGCATGTAATGTACACTGCAATGAATAAGATTAAGTAAACAAATTAAGTACTTAAATAGCATTTCTATTATTTAAATGCATTTTATTTTTTTTTAGATTTGAGACCAGGAAGCCTAAAGAGCATGTTATCAAAGTGATTAAACCTCTGAAAGACCTTTTCTCATTATATATGATGTGAGTCCTCCTCATATTTAGAGAACTGTATTGTAGCGGGGGGGGGGAGAATCTGTGTATGCGTGGGTGAGGGCTGGCAGAAGGAGACACAGGAAAACGGCAAAAACCAGATCTCCCTTCTATGGGAACCTAATTAAATCACAAAACCTTTCATCAACAAAAGAACGGCTGCTGAAAACATAAAGTGTATTCCCAATTAAGCAGCAATTATGAAGCAATAAAAGTGTATCATAATTATTTGTTTTCAAATATCTAGATCACTGGTTCTCAGATTATGGTCTAGGGAACACCTGTGATTTATGAGGTACTGCAGGTGGATCCTTGTGAGAGTATGGCCAAAATATTGGGGCATTGCCACATCTTATGAGATTCTGGCATAGCCACCCCAAATTTCACAAGTTTCAAATGAGCAAAAATGCACTGAGATTTGGAATACTGCAAATATTTCAAATATGTGAGTTTTTTAAAAAATAAGTTTTATTTAATGTTGGGGTTTTGTGGACACTATAGAAAGATATGTATCCCTCTGATGCCTACGGGTACTATTTTGCTCTCCCATAGCTTATGAGGTGAGTTTGGATGAAGTAGTGGTCTGCATAAAGAAAAGGATGGAAATTGACACGCTAAAAATTGTTTCCTTCTAGCTTTTGGTAGGCAATTTGGTAATGGCCTATACTGAAAAGCCAATCCAGCAGCCTTGAAGAAGAAAACTGTTAGAAGGCCATTGGATACTTCAATGTATGTTTTATTAAAGGAGAAGAATATATATTTGCTTCTAATAGGGGAAGATGACTTTTAATAGCGGCAATAAAGGAGAGAATATAGTCAGAGCAACATTATTCGGTAAGGATTATGATAATGATTTTCCCATTGGATTCTAAGGCTAAAATCTGCAACAAGCTTTAAGTCCACGGATTTCATGGACCATCAGTATTATCAGTATTAATGCAGAATTCAAGGCAGTTTTATGTAGGAATGTAAGGTTTTTCAAGTCCACCCTCTCAAGTCTTTCAATTCTTAACATGGTTGTTGTAAGGGATGGGGGAGAAGAATAGTTGTGGATACATTGCTGACGGATTGGTTTTTTCCCCCCTCTTAAAATGAGTTAGTTTGGCAAGGAATACAGGAATGAGCTTTATGCTGCATTCTACATTTTGAACTCTTATACTTTATCTTCTTTTGAAAGATATTTTGATATTAATGTATCCACATTTTTACTTATTGAAATATATGTATTTTGTTCTTGTTATATTTGGCTCACTGAAATACATGTTTGTATTTCTAGCTTAAGTTCTATTGTCATACCTGGCAGTGATAATATTTACAGTATATCCTTAATTATGTCAGTTCTTGTATGATTTAATTAAATGTGCCTAAATAGTGATCAAAGTGAAACACTGGTAACCCATTACTTCTAACTATGTAACGAGTCCTTCAAAATATTTAACATTTCAATAATATATTTCCTTTCCCATTATAAAGCAATTTATAATTTTTCCTTTTTTTGTGGTAGGGATACTAAAAAATCATGGAGGAATATTTTATATTAGTACTGATGTTAGAATATTTTCTTCAGGTTCAGCCGATATATTCACATTGCCCATTAGGACTTTGGGGGCTCAGTGGGAAGAAGACACGTTAATTCATCTAAGCTTGATACTTCTTACCATCATCTTTGCCACCATCCAGAGATTGCCTCCATAAAAACTGAGGCTGTATTTTAGCTTTCAATGGAAGCTCTTTAAAAAAAAAGGTTTGGGGGAGGGGTGGGTCAGGCAGAAGAATAAAACATTACAGAATATACAAATGCATTCTTGTTTTCTCAGACGCAAGTCCCTTGACGGGTTGAAAGGTGATGCTTGCGATTTCTGATTCCCAAACTCTTATCTTTAGACTCTGAGGGTTTCTGTTGTGAAATGTCTATCAGTGCACTTGCAATCGCCAGCCCTGTAAGAAAAGATAAAAAGAACAGTGTAATACACCATAGTAAAAATATTTTCACAGCTTCCTTTATTCTTTCATGTTCAGGATATACATACTGCAGGTTTTGAAAATGCTTTGGAAGATTTATTTCAGCCTTTGCACGAGGATGGCACCTCAGTATTACCATTTAAGGCAGCCATGTCTTTTTACAAACATTTGTATGAGTATTCATAGGAGACAAGATTAAAGCCAATGAACTGATGTAATGAACAGCAGAACTTTTTGTAAGGTCTTTTTAACCAGAGTTTCAATCTATAACACTTGTTCAGTTCATATCTGTTTCTGAGCGAGAAATAAAATTTCTAACTTCAATGGAGTAATTCAGCTTATTATTAACATTCATGTGAATTCTGTAAACTGTACAATGGGAGTGAATGCTATTTCACTGGAAAACAGTAATGAAATTATTAAAATTAAAATACTAAGGCTGGCTCTGAATTTGAAATATGCTGCTATAACTGGTTCTTCAGGTCAGTGATGTGGATACCTGGCTTTCCATCATGCATGCATATGTCTCCCAAGGCACATATATTCTCCTATTTATTTATTGTAATGGCATTATGTTCTGTTGAACTGAATTTTGAGTTGAGTTCATCCATTCTGAGAAGGCTCCAAGGCAAAATGAGCCTGCCACTGAAATAGCATTTCCCCCCAGCTTTTCAAGTGGGAAGTGGGTTGAAGAAACTGGGCGTTTAATGGACTGTTTTGTTTTGTTGTACCTCATCACTATACAAAACATATATGTGGCATATTCAAAGTTAATTAAATACACAGCTATAATCAAATCCTTTTTCAAATCAATATTCCTGGCACAAAATTATTCTTAACTGAATGTTGCATTTATTTCAGGATGAACTTATCAGCAAAATATATGTAAACAAAGTTATAAGAAAAAATATCTGCCACTTGACATTCTTCTGATGAAGTAAACATGTACTGGGATTTAGAGTCTGCCTGTGTTACTGCAAGTATCTATCAGCACTGGGCATACTGACTAGAACAGTTGAGAATTTTACTGCAGCAATACTCAGAAGTCTACAAATAAGTTTATTCCTGTGTAATATCCATAGCATGACTTTAAGATATTAAGAAAACATCAAACCTCTAATCACAGCTACTGAAGAAGAATTCTTATTGATCTCTGAATTCTAACTCATGTCTTTACTCTTAGTTTAAGACATTCATTGTCTTAAACCATGTCTTAAACTTAAAAACTACTTTAACCATAGAGTTATTTTCATTAATATCAGATACAGAATGCCTTACTGTTGGTCTAGTAGAATGTCTCCTCATGGCCATCTCAATTATTCCTTTATAAAAAAGGTTTTATTTTACAGGAAGGATGACAACATGCAATCTCAAAGTGGGATATCATCTCCAAAATAGTACTTGAAATTTCTGACTGACTAGGCCACTGATTTAAGCATTATGATTTCCCAATTCTTAAAATCATATAAAATGTAGCTTATGAGCTAAAATAGAATTAATGTAATTAAAAAATAAAATTTCAATTCCATAAATACAATTGTCCCAGGTTGAAGCCATGTATTATGGCTTCCATCCATACTGTATCTCTTCCCCACTGTGCCACCCTCTCTCTTGTGCTGTTTGAGTCCATGACAGCTCAGTGAATAGGCCATTTTATTGTGACTGCATTCAATAGAAAGTAATAGAAAGGAAGGTAAGGATGGGAAGAGGCATGGAACAAAAATTGACCAGAGATGCGACGTATAAGGGAAACCAGTACAAAATGCTCCACAGGTGGTATCTAGCAACTGCCAGATTAGCAAAGATGTTCCCTAACATGCATCCAAATTGTTGGAAATGTGGCCATGGTCAGGGCACCTTCTTTCACATGTGGTAGACATGCCCTGAAGTGAAAAGATATTGGAGTAAAATTCGGAGATGGTTACAAGAAATAATTGGAGAAGATATTGAATTGATACCGGAAATATTTCTCCTGGGAATAGTAAAGAAGGGGTGTGGAAAGAAAATGATTCACTTATTAATACATATAACCACAGCTGCCAGACTGACTTACGCACAATACTGGAAAGAGAAAGCCCTGCCACCAGAAGAATTTATAATTAGGAAAATACTGGAGTGCGCAGAGATGAGCAAACTAACCCATGAAATAAATAATGATGAGAACTCAGATTATTATACTGTGTGGGGAAGGTGGTATGAATGGATAAATGATCAAATCAAAGAAGGAGTAAAAGGTGTTGTAACTAAATAGCAATAAACAGCACAAATGACACCAGGTAGATATCATGTATTCATGTATAAACACTGCATATCCGATGTTAAACAGAAATGTTACTATATGTTATGTATGTATATAAAGTCAATAAACTATCTAAAAAAGAAAAAAGAAAGGAGGGTAAGATCAGTTTATTAAATGCAGGATAATTCTTTGGTTATTCTGCTTCTACAAGAGAACAACTGACTCCCTAGAATAATGTTAAATAACAGGGATTAAATATGCTTCTCAGTGATCCTGGAGATGATACTTTCTCAAATTCATATTTTGCTACAGAGGTTTATTTGTGTGCTATTCCATTTATTTTGTTTAGTACAACAACTGTGAAGGAATCATGCTTTTCAATCTAATACTGCATGCTGGGACCTACTGAAATGCTGGTAAAGTTCCATTAAAACCAGGTCACTCCAGAAGATCATTTCTCAAAGCATCACACAAATCATCCAAAGAAATTTACTTACTGTTTTCTCTAGGTTCAATACCCTTTCTTGTTATCAAAGCAATACAATTAACTGGGGGATCAATTCATTATTTTACACTGGCATCTAAAAGAATTTCATTTACCAAGTCAAAATGATGCACATATGCTGCTAGCAAGTAGAATTTACATCAAAATGCTACCCAAGAGTCAATAAAAATGCTGGGGCTTAAATATTTATTATATGCTTTACCTTTATTTAATAGGCTTTCCCCCGCAAGATAGTTAATATTATTGGCTGGAAATGTAAATTCTATGATAGCTACCATTTATTTCCCCTATTTCCATAAATTGTTTAATTTACTTTCCCTTCACACATTCCCCATTTGAAAATATCTTCCTACTGAGCTGACTGTTCTTATTTTTCAACATTGAAGCCATCGTGTAAAATTAACATGGCTCAATGCCATAAATCATCTGCCTAGTTTTTTAACATGTAGATACTGAGGTTCATCTAGGAATGAGATCTGTCTATTCCAACACACTTTTATCTGGCATTCTCTGGATGAATTGGGATTCAGTTTTTAAAATGGCTTGAAATTGGGAAAACACATTGTATGAAAGACACCTGTCGTGAGAATATGTTAATTGTCATTATGTACAAAGTGGGTCTGGTTATTTTGATGAATTTTGCCTAAAGATCAAGAATAGCTTCTTTTATCAAATGCTTACAAACAGACATTAAATGTGTGCCCAATGAAATAAAAGTGGGAATTTACTATTATTAATAAAATAATGTTACATGTATTTGAACAGAGAGAAAACCAGTGTTATTTAGGTTACACATTGAAATATAACAGTCATCTTGAAAGACAGTATGATGGTAATAGTTAAATAGTGAATTTCTAGGCATAAAATTACTTGTGTGCATGTATGTGTGTGATGTTTAAGCTATTTATAGCAATTATGTAGAACAAATAATACATATAGAAATAAAATGTACCACATCAAAGCAGATTGCTTTGCAAGGTTTGTAATTTAGATATAAGTGCAACATTGAACATTTCATTAGAACAATAGACATTGAAAGTGGTTTCGTTTTGAACGAGTCTTTTCTTTCCAAAACTTTTGCAAAAGAAAGGCTGCATTATACATTTTATTTTTTTTCTTCCAGCAAAACAGCTTCATTAGGCACAAAAGGTTAATTGTAGCCTTAAATGCAATTCAAGCAACAACACGCAAGTATGTGGTGAATGAGCAGCTTGAAAGAAGAAGCAGCATGCTATAAACTGTTTGCCCCGCTGAAATGTTTTACTACCTCATTTACTAACTGTCTCCTTTTACTGCTTGTATTCGTAGTTCGTTTAAACCTTTAATAGCTACAGTTTTATTTCAATGTAATCAGATTTAAATAGAAATACCATGGCTGAGGATATTTAAATGTTTTCCTTCCTTGCTGTTTTATACAGATACATACTAACTGATGCAAGGTCCCATTATCTTCCAGAATAAGAAGGCAACACTATATACTTCAGCCTTACTTGGTGTTGGATAATGCAAGCTTTTCCCTTTCTGCTATTGTTAATTTTAATTAAAAATTTATCAAGCTCACATTTTTCTCCTTTGTTCGACTGAAGGATGTTAAAGATGACCTGCTAGGTTTGGTTAGGAAGGTAATTGCAATATATTATTGTAACATATCATCCTGGACAGATAACTTTATTAGATAAGATTACATATTCAGGCATTTTCACATTATTATGCAGAATCTGAACATTCACAATACAGAATAGAGGTATAATAAAGCTTACATTGGCACACAATGTTTTAGATCTTTTAACCAAATAAAGAGAATGACCATTAAGTAATTAAATGAAATAATTAAGAAGAATTGAAAAGAGAAAAGGTGCTCCCATAATGCTAGTAGAAAATCAAATGCTTCGCCCATCAAAATTGTTCCATCATTACTGCAATTTTTCATTTTATTTCTCTTGCTCTAAAAGCTATTGTAACATGGACAGTAAACTAAATGTAGCTGCATTAGTGCTGTAAACTCATTACTCACGTTATTACTGTCAGGAATCCCAGTGTCCCTGAAAGTTAATGCAACAGTTTTAAATCCCACTGAGAAAATGATGGAAATTAAAATGCCTAATCTGTGGTTACACAGATCACCATAGAGCTCAATAAGTGTATCTTCAACTTTATCTTATCAGCACTATTTATAATTACATGCTGCTCCTTTTTTTTAAACTGCATCCTGTCATTTATTATCAACATTTCACTGCACTAAAGCACTCTGCAGGTACATATGAAAATGTCCTGGTTCATCAGCTTTCAATCATTTGTAGCAGTGCCCACATTTTCTTCTTTCATTCATTCAACTCATCCTTTTCTGGAGTTAAAAAAAAAGGTGCAGTAAAAAGATAAGGTGCATTTTTTATCTTTTATCTGGATTATTCATATTATACCAAACAAAGTTTTATCCGCTTCCATTTGGTTCAGCCTGTGCTTATTTGGAAACAAATAATACTGAAGCTAGTTGAGGAACTGCTGTGCTTTCCTACTGTTCACTGTTGCAAGTCATAGTATTCTCTATATGGAACAACATTTGGACTTTGAAGAAGAGGATGGGGAAAGTCTTGATTCTTTTGAATTTAGGTGTTGTAAAAGATTCCTGAAAATACTGTGGATAGCCAAAAAAACAAACAAGTGGCTCATCAAATATATCAAGCCACTCGAGGCACAAATGACTGGGTCAAATTTTATTATTTTATTATTTATTTATTTATTATTAGATTTTTATACCAAATAATATTACTTTAGACACATTATGTGAAAACCAAGCCCTCTATAGTGTTAACCCTTCTAAGTATTCCTGACAAGGTACAACCAGGAGGATCACCACTATCTTTATTGTAAAGTTACATTATATAAAATCTTGCAAGACTAAAAGCATTTCTCCCTTCCATTCTTTTTTAGTTTCTAGAAAACTAGGGAAACTCTCTTCTGAACTGCATCTCATACTTTTCCCTCACATGGGAACAGAGCTGCCTCTTTGCAGGCCATTGACCTGATTGTGGCTCTCACTCCTATCTCGCAAGGTCAACCTATATACCATCACACTAGAGAGGGCTGTAATGCTGGGAAACGGGGAAGAAAACAGAAGAGGATGACCAGTGGCAGGTGGATGGACTCAGTCACAGTGCTGATGGATACATTGTTGGAAGATCTGAAAGATGAGGTTAGAGACATGGAGAAGATCTATTCATATGGTTGTTAAGAATCAACACTGACTTGATGACACATCATTCAATTGATTCTTACAGGTGAGACTTTTCTAGGCATTGCTTGTTTCTCTATATGATTTCTACTTCCCTTTCCCTCCTTTGTTTGGTTTATTCTTTCAATATACTACATTTTGTTACGTCTCAAGAAAGTTGTTTAAATTAGGCTCCTGATTCTTCCCTCATTTGACTCACTTCAATCTTCTGGTCTAAAATTCTTTGTTTTCATAGCTATTTTAAGTTATTATATGGAAAAGGATATTCTTAGAAGTACTGATATGAATAACAACCCCTTTACAACTATAAATTATAATCAATGGGTGTGCTTTAATTTTATGGGACAAAACTCAATTGAGTAAATTTGTGTTGTGCAGTATTACGTGAAAAAAGTTGCTACAACTCTTACCTCTAAATCTGTAACAAAATAACCATTATATTTTTAAGAGACAATAATGTATACAGAATTATAAGCATTCTAGAAGCAATTTGTGTACAAGTCACTATCTAATATTGAACCTAGCTTCATAAAAATTCAATTAGAAAGGCTTTTTTGAGCATAGATATTTAATGCATGATAGATTTTTTACCCACATAATCACTTTCCATTTTCATTAATAGCGAATAGTTAATCATAGAAAACATATTTCCACACTCATCATTCTAATTTGCTTTTCAGAAAATACTTATTGATTTGTGACTTTACAAGTAGATGGTGTAATACATTAATTACATATGCAACCTGTGAGATGTTCAAGGCAGAACATAACACAATGATTATAGTGATGTCTCTGCAAGATTATTGCTTTGCAGGTTTTATTCTTCATCAAATACTGTTTTCTGCTATTAAATTACTATCAGTGCATTCAGAATAAGAATACATTATTAATATTATTACTGAAACAGAGACAAGCTTAAGTAGAGAGTTGAGAACAATTCTCAATACTTTTCAATAGTGGCAAAGATAAATTAATGACAAAATGTGCATGATGACATCATATGTTAGGATGGAAGTTTTCGTGATGAAATAGTCATGTATTTCATCATTTTGGGGCTATACAGTTTGCTGTTCAATCTTTTGATTGGGATATATTTTACAAATATGCATATACAAAATTTTATAAGCATAATAAAATTTGTTTAATGTTTAATAACTGTTTCTGATTATGAGAATAAGAATTTTTCTACCAAATAATCTATATAGGATTAAAACCTGACCCCAGTTAATTCTATATGGGTTACAAGTGTGTTCCAAGGACCTGTATTGCAAGCCCAAAGGTGTATAGCATAGCAAGCTACTATATTCAGTATATGTGTGTGTACGTAACTCCATTCCTAAAAAGGAACTAAATCTAAATGATTTGTGCACTGAATAAAACAAATGTTTAAAATAAAATTAACTCATAGAAAGAATTAAATCAATAGACAGCAGAATAACTCCACTCACTGATAGCTTTTGGGCTATTTGAATAACCTTGTCAAACTCTTAGAACTGCTTGTCCCTCAAGATTCTTACACCTCAGTGTCCACTCCCTTGCTCAGCTCTTATGTAAAGACAAAACTCCCTAGAGAGAGAGAGAAGAGAGAGAAAAAATTGGAAACCAGAGATGCTTGAGCAGAGTTCAAGTATTGTCTAGGACGCTACACATCCTCTTCATGATCTGTTTTCCTTGTTACCTTCTGGGAGGAGGCTTTGTAGTATCTGAAGCAGAATATCTAGAATATCAGTGAAATATAAATTTGGTATAAAATGGTTTGTCGTGAATGTGACTGCTTGAAGGCTCCTGGATTGGAGCTCAAAGGCGAAAGTGATGCAGTATGCTCCCTCCCACATGCTGGGGTAGACCAGGGGTCTCAATAGAAAGAAACACACACACACACATACACACACACACACACACACATATTACAGGTATATATTGATATATGTATATAACATGTGTATATGTGTGTTATGAATGTGTTTGGATAGATATATACTTTATGTATGTATTTTATGTATACACTTTCTCTTGAGAGGAGGCAACATAAATTTATTTTTACTGTGCTCATAGTAGAAAAAAATGACAAAAAAACCTTATCTTATCTTATCTTAACTTACTAGAAGCCTGAATGCTAATTTGGGTCCTCATTTTACCACCTCGGAAGGATGGAAGGCTGAGTCAACCTTGAGCCTGGTGAGATTTGAACTGCCAAATTGCAGGCAGCCAGCAGAAATAGCCTGCAGTACTGCACTCTAGCCACTGTGCCCGAGGCTCTAATTAAACCCGAATGCTGAAAAAGAAAAGGAAGATGTTGTCTATTTATTCATCTATCCTCTTATATCCCAAAGGCGTGGGTAGGTATATGCAAAATAATAATTAATTAAAAAAACAAGTCAAAAATAGGAAAATCTAGTTTTTTCATCTGGATATCCTCAAACCAAATACAAATGTAAACTACTTGTTTTAGAGACAAGTAGGGACAGATCCAGCCAATATAATAGTAGAAAAAACAAAAACAAAATGCAGATGTGGAAAATTAATGGAGATCTAAGGAACTGAATTGAGAGGAAGAATGCTCAGGATAACAATTATGAATCATTTCTCTTTACCTTCCCCTTTTCTGGCTTTCAAAGAGCAATGTCGTGGTGTTTTGAATGATAACTTCTTTGCATCTAAAAGATATTTGTTATTGGAAACTACTGATCAAGGCTAATTGAAATCCAATTAGCACAGTCAGTGCCAGCTTATATGTAAAAGAGCAGTCAGATAAGCCTTGGTGCTAACCAACAGTCTAGATATATGACCACATCTATTTTAGTCTTATTTCCATTGCTATGCCTAGATACTAATATACTTTTCTAAAGCTTGCTTTGAAATGTGTAAGAATGAGTTGACCCTTGTTCTCTTCTTACATGTTCCAATATAGTTCTTGAAAGCTACTATATTCTGAAATGGTTTCTGTTTAGAGTTACAGCTTTAAAAACAGCTGCATGATAGAACTTTTGTATTTTAAACTATATATTTATTACAGTCCAGAAATTTCTGTTGGTGATGTTTTCATGAAGGCAGGTTATTATAGAGTCATGCTGGTTTGCTTATTTATTCAGAAATTAATTCTTTATACTAATTGCTAGATGTAACCATAATGTATTTTAACTCTCATACAAACTGAGTACTACAAGAACAAAAACGATGTTTTGTAGTTGTTCTATGTTTTGCTGGTATTGCTAACATTTTGCTACAATATATCAATTTATTCTTTAGACTTGTTTTACGCAAAATGTCAGTTATTCAGTACAAAATGCTACAATTAATATTCATCGTATCCCTGTTTCCTGTATTAAATACCATAACAAATAAACTTTGTGATTATATTCAGAATTAAGTCAACCAACTGTAAATCTCTGAAAGATTAACTGTCTGGACTTCTGAGGAAGAAATGATGGACTGAAGAGACTACACAAAAAACAGATGCCCTTTGTTACAGTTAAGAAGCAGCTGAGAAGTAGATTAGTTCCTTCAGCCCTCTCTGAGGAGAAAGAGAGAACACGAGATTGCCCACGTTCCATTCCATACAGCTGCTCTTAATAATAGATTGCAAGGCAGCAGTCGCCAGAAGGTGGGAGTACCTGGGGATGAGAGTTTTGAATTCTTCCTGTAGCTGCAGCAGAGCCTTCAAAAGGCACTAAGTTTGCTCTTCCTTTCCTAACCCCCTTTGGGGTTGCCTATTTCCTGCTTTAAAGAAATTAGACATCTTGAAAGGCTAGAAACACCAGGTGAGTGTGTTCAATTCTTAATATAAGAAACTATCATCATAAACTTTAAGAATCCAAAATAGCAATAGCACTTACACTTATATACCGCTTTACAGTGCTTTACAGCCCTCTCTAAGCAGTTTGTAGAGTCAGCATATTCCCAACAATTTGGGTCCTCATTTTACCACCTCAGAAGGATGGAAGGCTGAGTCAACCTTGAGCCTGGTGAGATTTGAACTGCAAATTGCAGGCAGTCAGCAGTCAGCAGAAGTAGCCTGCAGTACTGTACTCTAACCACTGTGTCACCGTGCCTCATAAATAAACAGTAAAAAACAAGAAAAGGATTTGGTTATAGAAACAGATTAAGAGGTAGAGAATTTTGAAATATTTGGTTTTGAATATTAAGACTTTGAAATTAATTTTAAAGAACAGATGAATTTTCAGGAGAAAGAAAAATATTTTTCCTATTGCAGACATAGCAAAATAGACGATTTATAATGGCATTCATAGACATTGTTGAAAATGGTAATAGAATTTTGAATCAAATCCATTTAATCACTGATTAAATCCCAAATGTCAGTTATGTTATGTGTTTTTATGATACCCTACTCCAAGAAGATATTACACGAGAAGATGCTGTTACAGAAAAAGATTTCCAACATATTTGACATGATTATGGAGAACAAAGTGAAGAATAATTTATTCCTGGATTTTAAAAAATGGATGAGGCTGTATAAATTAAGAAGGAAATTAAAAGAGAATAATAATTCCTGCTGAATTTATAAAAGAAGCTTGTCAAATTTTGAAGAAATTTGAGACAAGGGATAATGAACATTCAGATTAAAGAATAAGATTGTTTTATGTAGAGAAAGGAACATATGCTGACTATTGGGGGCGAGATCTTGGCCCCGTCAGAGAGGGCTCGCAACTTGGGTGTTCTCCTGGATGCAGGGATGTCTTTAGAAGAGCATATGATGGCTGTGGCCAGAGCAGCTTTTTATCAGGTTTGCCTGATTCACCAGTTGCGTCCATTTCTGGACCGGGATGCCTTGCGCACGGTCACTCATGCCCTCGTCACATCCCGTCTGGACTACTGTAATGTTCTCTACATAGGGCTCCCTTTGAAGAGCACTCGGAGGCTCCAACTGGTCCAGAATGTGGCCACGCAGGTGATTATGGGAGAGAGACGGTGCACCGATGTAACACTTCTCCTGCGTGAGCTGCACTGGCTTCCGGTGGTCTTTCGGGTGTGATTCAAGGTGTTGGTCACTACCTTTAAAGCACTCCATGGCTTAGGACCTGGGAGATCGCCTTCTGCCAATGATAGCCTCCCACCGGCCAATACGCTCCCACAGAGAGGAACTCCCCAGGGTGCCGTCAGTCAAACAATGTCGACTGGTGACATCCAGCGGGAGAGCCTTCTCTGTGGGGGCACCTGCCCTCTGGAATGAATTGCCCCCGGAGATGCGCACGATCCCCGACCTACATACCTTTCGCCGTGCCCTTAAGACTCTATTGTTTCAACAGGCTGGGCTGGCTTAAAAAATGAATTTTAATCGGGTGTTTGTAGTTTTTAATATAAAGGCTTAATTTCTAATATATTTTAAACTGTTTTTAAATTTTATAGGTGTATGTGGCTTTAATATGGCTGTACACCACCTTCAGTCCTTCGGAGAAGGGCGGTATAAAAATTTAATAAATAAATAAATAAATAAATAAATAAATAAATAAATAAATAAATAATAAAGTTGTCTTATTTGATAGGGTTGAAATGGGATATGTTGTTATTTTGGGGGATTCTTTCTGGACTTGCTGACATCTAGAAAAATGTATTGGAATTACTTACAGTTAAGAGTTGCGATACAGAATGATGGGTTTTATATTTGTTAACAAATGTAATTATTTTAGGGCTCTATTTGGACTTTTTGCTGACACCTAAATTAAAAAGACTTTATTTATTGAACCTGCCTATAGCTAAGTGTTGGGATGAAGAGTTTTATATCTGTTAACTAAGAGATAACATGAAGAGATAGTGAAATTGTTTATATTTGTTGTGATAAGGGTGGAAAATTGCTTCCATTAGTTTCCTTTATCTTTCAATTGTCTCTTTTTTTCTATCTTGCACCTTTCTATTTCAAATTTGTATTATATCTTATTATTGCAGTTAACATATTTAATAAAAATATTTTTAAAAAGATGACTTATCTCACAGTTACAGCCTTCTCAACCTTTATAATCCTCAACTATTGACATTATTTCAATACATAAATTAACATGTAATTTTAAAATAGCAACAGAAAGAGAGAGAAATAAATAAATAAACACTTATAAGTTTAGGGTAGGTCTATTAAAAAAACTGGTGCACTGATTTTACTTAGCCCAGCAGAATTTTACTTATAAGTGAGTCACATGAATATTTTTCATCAAGTGAGCTAATATGGCGAATAATAAATAATAGAGAAAAAAGCTGAATCTTACACTGACAAGTTATGGAGGATTCTTTGATATTGACAAATGATACACCCACATTTGAAATTTGTTTTTTTGTCCTGTTTCTACTATATAGAATTATGTTTTCTATGCATAATTCCAAATTATAAACTCTCACCTACTCTCACTTACTTTATCAAGTATACCGATTACTATTTTATACTAATTAGATAATTAGATACTATCTAATATTTTCTACTACCAGGTTTTTGTTTTAATAATTACATATTTATTTTGTAGTATGACATTTTTGCATTATACATTTTAAAGGTGATCATTGATTACAAGCTCTATAGAAAAGATCAATTTTCCCCTTTATCACTACCAGGGCGTCTTCTTTGACTCAGCACTAATAAATTGAAAACACTGTAATACTTGCAATAGAATGAAAAGCTTGATGAATGGAAAAAACATATTTGATTCATTTTCCTTAATGACAATCATAACCATATAGAGCTAACAAGATTGTAGCACAGAGAGAGAAAAAAATCTAATGAGGAAAAAAGTTAAATAAAATCTGCACAAAGCTTTGTTTACATATGTAGGAGAGTAATTCAAAAGGGTCTAATTTCACCTGTGAGAGACTACTTCTCACAGAATCTATGACTATGATATGCTTGCTTTTTGTATGAAATGGTTTTGACAGAATTTAATAAATGAAACAGGATCCAAATATACAAAATAGACACAAATGTGCCATATATTTATATAAAAGGATACACTCAGATAATTACTTCTTTTAAATTAAAGTCACAGATCATATGAAAGCAAAGACTGAATTCAACAGAATTCTTCTGAATATTGAAGCCAAATCAGATGGCTAGGAAACAGGGATATGATCTGGCTTTACCCGAAATGTAGAATATCGCTTATATCTCATGATATTATCCAACTTCACTTCCTAGAATTTATCTGTACGAATCGTGCTAATATTGATTAATTCTCACTGAACCAAAGTATATGCATCACCATCATATTTATACTAACTTTATTAGGATGTCTTCTGGATGTCCTATTCTAAGTCTATCTTTTTAGTCTATTGTTCTGGAAATAATTTGCATTTAAATATAGAGAACAACAAAACGTATTTGCAAACTTTAATAGTGAATGTGAAGAAATGTCTTCTTGAACTTCATGAACATTCTAAAAATATTGTTACCTTAGCTTGACAAGACCATTTTTGTTTCTGTATTTTTCTGTATTTGAATCAAGGTAGTTTTCTTCCCCAGTATACATGCTTTAGATAAGAAGTACAGTAGAGTTCCCTCATATTGTTTGTGCAATTGTGCAGCTTTGAGTGTTTTCATGTGGGCCATAGTAGCAATGATAGAGACATTTTTTTCTGTTTTGCTTAAGATTAGCTGCACATTACTTTATTGTACTTTAACTACGAAACATTTTAATATATAATAAACAGTGAATCATTTTTGTCTTCCTTTATTTCTCCTTCTTTCTCCTTCATTTTACCTTTTCTTCATGGACAGATTTTTTTGTCCTTCCAAACATATTTTTAAAAATTTGGTTACAATTTTAATAGCAACTTTGAAAACATTTAGTAAAGCCTAAAGAAAGCATCTGTCTTTAATATTGTGAAACTTTCAAATCTAACTGCTGTGATTCATTAAGAATGAGTCCTATGTAACTGTTTAAAAATAGGCATAAATATAAAGATGTGATGACTACATGCCAGTTTATCGCCTAATATTTCTGATCCAACACTCCAGCTTCCTATGTTGATTATCCAGAATATCTGTTTTCTTAGATGATTCTAAGATTCTTCTAAGGAGAATCATACATCATATTAGTTGCATCTCCCAGCAATGCTAGAGATATGTGGGTGGAGCTGCCACAGAGATGGATGTTTGGGGCATACATGATTTACTGCCTTTATCATGTTTTATGGCTACATTTTCTTATTGGAAAAATAAGTAAGGTTAGAACAATTCTTGCCACAAGAAACCTCTTGTGAAAATTAGTACTGGATATGGCTTTTTAAAAATGTTATGGATGTTAAATATTAATTTTTTATAAATCATGCAATTTTTCACATCTTATTGGAAATTACATAAAGAAAAATATGGGCACAGGATATTTTCTAATCTGCCCTATCATAGCTTTGCACCAGTCTATGGGAAACAATTTTTTGGAATACTATTCACATAAGTGGACGTAGAATACAAATCTTCATTCTTTGGATTTCAAAGTATTCTTGACATCCTTTAATTTTCGAACTGCAGAGGATTTCTTTTTAAAAAGACAATTCATTTCTCCTATTTTGAGCATCCTCTGGGCTCATTACTGCATAATGTTCTACAGTATATATGATGCAGATTTACAAACTAAGAGAAAAGCATATCCATCATGCAGAGTATGTGAATATTTCTTTAGAGTAATCCATTTAATTTGGAGGCTAAGAACAGGGTAGGAATAAAAAAAAAATCCATGATAAATATTCACAATCAATTCTGTTGTCTGGTGTTGACACTTTAGTGGTTTTCAGCAGAATAGGAAATTGGCATATTGGATCATCTGGAGATCACAGGTTTAGGAACAGATTTTTGTTATAATGGGTGCACAAAGGCTGAATTACTACCTGCTAAAATAACTAATGAAAACTAACTGCTGGAATGACTCCCCCTTTAATGATTATTTCTAGTTCATTCTAATCAATATTTCAATTATTCTAAATATAACTTGGAGTGTTCACGTTAAGTACTGCATGCTCAATTTTCCTATTTCCAATTTAAACATAATATGATATTATAATATATATCTTAAGGATTTTATAGTCACTAGGTTATAGTGTTAGATTTACACTAAAATAGTTTTAACACATCCCTTTGAAACTTAAATTAATAGTAATTAAACACTAACTAATGTCTAAATTAGGTTTTAGACATAGATATTTCCTTTGTTCATTCTCCATGATATTGAGGAGAATCTATTTGTTTCACTACCTTCTCTCCATGCACTTTTTAACATTTCTGGTGGTATTTAAACTCCTGCCTCATATTTCACAAATATGAGTGTTAAACTAATTTAACTTCTAAACAAAGAGTTTAGTGTTCTGTGCAGCAGTTCTGTGGTCTGTAAGATACGATTTGAAGATTCTTCTTCTAAATTATTCTTTGGTAATGTTACAGGTCTTTAGAAAACAATATATTAACTAACCTACGAGTTTGAAATTAGTCTAATCTATGCCTTGCTTTCATATTTCATAACAAAATAATTGGTTGTACATATGTCCATTTAAAGGCAGTCTGTATTAAAAGCACAATATTTGCTTTTGCTTTAGAGGTTATTTTTCAGGAGACGTAAATCTGGCAATGTATTATACAACCATATCATACTATGCTCTTGGGAAAAACTCTTGTTTAGCATTTCAAATACTGTCCTAATTTAAATTAGATTTTATTTTTAATATGTATTTCTTCAAACTTATTTGCACTACTGCAATCTTTGAGATCGTGTGTTTGCTGAAGCAATAATAAACCCTGAAGAAACTTTACTCTATTTTTTTCTAGAGCACCCTCTACTTTCGTTTTCTTTTTGTTCCATTTTAGCTAGTTGGGAACATTTTTTAAAATTAATCAATCAGGAAAAAAAAATCATATACAAATAAATATATGAAAGCTATGCACTAGTGACTAGCCAGATCATAAACATATCAACTCATTTTGATTGAAACTACATGGGAATAATCAGTCACCACTTAGTAGAACCATTAAGAGTACTATAGTAAAGACTGGGGCTGAAACATTTCTGGAATAGTGCCATACTATTTATGATCTTAAAAGGGACATGGTGGGTCAGTGGCTAAGATGCTGAGCTTGTTGATCAAAAGGCTGGCAGTTCAGCGGTTTGAATCCCTAGTGCCGCATAACGGGGTGAGCTCCTGTTACTTGTCCCAGTGTCTGCCAACCTAGCAGTTCGAAAGCACGTAAAAAATGTAAGTAGAAAAATAGGGACCACCTTTGGTGGGAAGGTAACAGCGTTCTGTGCACATTTGGCGTTTAATCATCCTGGCTACATAACCACGGAGACATCTTCAGACAGCGCTGGCTCTTCGGCTTTGAAACGAAGATGAGCACTGCCCCCTAGAGTCAGGAACTACTATCACATATTAATTCATCATAATGCAATGCTGATTGCATTTTCTTGATTCAACATAATGCAATGCTATAAATAGCAATTATATTATTTATAGTTGTCTTTTCCCCATGTAGGAAAAGTACATATTTGTGAGCTATTTGTATATTCAGACTTGGGGGAAATGTGGACACCTCACACTCTTCTTCATAAGATCACATCAAAACTTAGGGAAATTAGTACTATAGTCTTTACTATAGTACTCTTAATGCAGCCCAAGTAATTTGGCGCAGTGTTTTGTTTTTCTAGCTTAGAGTGTCTGTTTTGATATGGATATGTAAATTTATAATAAAACTCATCTTATGAAGGCTGAAGGCATTTGCAGGTGCAGTCTGGTGTATGTTCTATTAAAATTCTTGGAAAAGTTCAGGCATTCATTAATCAGGATTTTTTTTAATGGACATGTCCCGAGGAGTTTTCTTTTAAATGTTTATATCTTACATTAACCCAAGGCACATAAGCATAGCTTAGTATGGGATATCTGTATCCAAAAACACTCTATGAATTAAATATCATTTCTATAATAATTCAAACATCACCTAATAAAGCATATACAATTTTATTCTAAATATGAAAGTGGATTTAATGGTAGGGGTGCTACATCTGGCAATTATATTGTAATACCTATGTCTAGCAAGGCACATGTCCAGAGATCCCCATTAGACCAAAATGCACACATATTTGACCTGCAACCTAGTTCTTTCTACCTGTAATGAAAAAATCCAGAAAACCCAGGACACCTAAGCAAACGCAAATCCCTTCCTATGAAGTTAAACAGCAAGAAATGAGGTTGCTAGAGGCTTTTTGTTCTTTGAATCTTTCTGAGAACTATGATTGGTAGCTATAGGGAAGCAAAGTTATTTTCACTCTGGGTTGTGGGATAAAATCTAGGATTCTGGAAAGAATCTAACAAACCTTAATTTCTAAAGGTGAAATGCAGTGAGTAACCAGAAATTGTGAGTTAGAGTTTGTATTTTATATTGAATGCTCAAGGCTTTCTTGATTGCTTTCAACGTTATTGCTTTTTGAGGTTAATCTACATTTTATATGGGCCTGCTCATTTTATGTGTGTGTGTGTGTGTGTGTGTGTGTGTGTGTGTGTGTGTCTATCTGTTGTGTATCCCTTTTCTTTGAATCATTTCCTATAAATACAGCTGCTGTGTGGTTTTTACAAAATAAGTACTATTTCCAGCAGATTTTTTATAACATGCTTAAGAAAGTCTCTCCAGACTGACTACCAAAGAAGGGCAAAACTAATAAAAGATGGAATTGCTTAAAGAGATTTTTTTGTTTATTCAATTTCTATAGCTACTCATCTCAAACAAGTGAGAGGCAAACTAATATCAAATTAAATGCAAATACATACATGTACACACATACTCATGAAACCATAAATATCAATATAACTAAGAGATGTGGTCATTAATGCACTCAGGGTCTCAGGCTTAAATTCACAATCAGGACTTCAAGGCCTTACAAAGGGTTACGGGTTCAACAGGGTCAGGGCCATCCTAATCTCTAGAGGAAGAATGTTTCAGAGAGCAGTGGCTATGGCAGAGAAGACCCACTTTCTAGTCCCAACAATCCTTGGCAGATGGGACTTGGAACATGCCCAACCTTCCATATTGAATTGCTAACAGATACTACATTCATATGTTCCAAAACTTTTTGGTAATTAAATCTACTAGTCATATCCAATTCTTTCTCTCTTGTACACACACTGCATCTGTCTTGAGCTGTCATAAGACAGCTCAAGTTTAATGAGAAAGTTTTGTTCGCAACCACTTCGGGATTAAGTATGGCAGGATATAAACAGAGATAGTGTAAAACAACTTATTCCAAGCTACTGTCCATAGCCCAGGCTTTATCACAGTCCAAATTCAATTATAGCATCCATTGTGGTGTTGAAAGGAATCCTGGAGTTCAATTTGTCAGTTGTGTATTGATTAATTCACATACTAAAACATATAATGACCAAAATGCAGATAGGTAAGCAAACAAACAAAGTACTCAAAGTAAAATGGTACAGCCAAAGAACCCAAATCACTGAACTTATATGTGAAATCCAACAGCCTAGTTTCAGGTTTAATAGATGTGTCTAATATTTTTTTCTTGAGAAATCCATATGTTTTTCTCAGTACGTGTTACTCATCTAGTAATCATCAGTTTCTAATTTCTTCTGAATGGATTCACAATTCCCACCTACAATAGGTGACACTTAAGTTGTCCTTTTTGCAAGTTAGCAAGAAGAACATGGGTGTAAATGTAACAGTTAATATTCTCACTGCAGAAAATATTATGTAAAGATCAGAATAAATTTTAATAAGCTCCAACTTAGAATAAAAACATCCTTCAAGTATATCATCAGAGTAATGTAGTATGCATAATATTGTAAATAAACTAAAATTATGTATATATAAAAGTAGTTCAAAATAACAACAACAACAACAACAACAACAACAACAACAACAACACATAAAATGCTTGGGATTTCCAAACTTGGGAATCATCCATGCAAATTGTTTCTTTTTTAGTAATCAACCACACTGGCTGATGGTAGAGAACTTTCAGGGGTCTTCTTCTGAAGATCTGACACCTTCTTAAGCCTATAAAATTCTTCAGGACCATGACTGGCCAGGAATGATGACCTTGTGAATTATCTTCAGGCAACTTCCGCATTTCTTCACATCAAATGAATGATGACATCTCAGAACAGACTATACACTTCTCAAAAGGATGCTGAAGGATGACCTTCATCATTATTCAATTTTGAGAGGCAGATGGATGATGAAAAATAATCATTTATGATGATAAATAGAGTAGATTTATCCTTGGGGATTCAAGGAGATAAGAGAAAATACTTGAAAATTTCTCTTCTCATTTCACATGTTCAGATTTATCCCTGAGGAATAGTGACTTCCTCTAACTCAACAGCTTTTAGTCAGAGCCAACACTTTGAACTCCTCTGGATCAAAATAAAATTCATTTATTTGTTCATTCATTTTTTAAGCCATTTCAGAAACAGAAATATGGTCACCAGGATAAGACAACAGGTTCAATATGGCTTCCCACAAACACATAAAACAGGATTGTTTTATTGGGAATCACCTTCTATGTAAGGTGATATAAATAGTTAAAGATAGATGATCTCATTGATTCACTTGATGATGGTTGTATTTTTTTTTTATTTTTTGGAGGAGGATAAGAAGCAAAACTGATTTTCTTCAGGTTTTTTAAAACAATTTTTGGCTATCTTTAAAATCATTTCTGTTTTAGATTATATGTGAATTATGGTGTTGCTGAAAATGACAATATGCATTTTATTTATATTGTTATAAGGTGTAGCTGTGACTAAAGAACAGAATAAATTCTACAACTTTAGTTTACCATTTAAAATTCCTTTATAAAATATTTGTGAAATATAGCATGTATTTGTATACAACAAATACAAATATATACAATATAGCATGTAATGTATACAACATTCTATAAATACTGAAATCCCATGAATATTTTAGATACTTTCTGTGCAATTGACCATTTTTGTTATTATTATTGTTTTTCTTAGAAAAATATATATATTTGTAAATAATTTGGAAGGATTTACATAAGAGTATTGTAAAAATAGCTTTAAAAGATTCTGCTAGTCTTTATTGGCTTTAAACTGATAAAATAGGTTCATCTATTTGTTTGGTATTATTTACTTGAGCCACCTCACCAATGTCTTTCATGCTCATAATAATTCAAACTGCCCAAGGGCAGCAACATTATTTGGTATCTGAAGCAGGAAATCCCAAAAGCATTGTCTAGCTTTAAAAAATAGATCGGTTGCCATCTAACTCCATACTTGCAACTACTGATATATATCTTATTCATTAGTCACAAACCATGTGATGCCATTTGAGAATAATGAACCTCAGAATTTAAGTTTAGAATAGGAATAAACCTTCCAGTAATTTTGACTTCAACTTTCGTCAGTTCCAATCAGCATGGCCAAAAATTTTGGTCTATCATCAATCTGACTGTGCTATTAAAATGTAAACCAGGAGCCACAGCAAAGCAGAAAGTGCATCTTGTGTTTTTGATGCCTATCATTATGTTAATGCTGTTTCTATCACATAAAAATAAGGGAAGGAGTATGAAGTTTTTTGGGGGGAGGTGGAAGGTACACACACCTATTTTCAAGTCTGAGAAAAGGAACAGAAAGGGAGATAAACATAATTCTCAAGCTTGAAACGTTGATCAGACTCAAATGTTGAACTTCTTGGCCCTCAAGGTTCATTTCTAGACAGTAAATCCCTGTATCAATTATGGTAGATTATAACAAAGAAATAAACAGCAGTTAGAAATATTTTACCAAGGTTTCTTGTATGTAATCGGAAATAACGTAAAAGTCAAGAAAAGTTTACAGTTGGGATACACTTCACATTACAGTGCCAGTTTACATTAGTTATCACTAACATAAAGGGATGATTTTCCTTAAGAATGCAGATTCTAAAACAGAGGTTTTCAACGAAATAAATTTTCCTTTTACCTCTGCCTCAGAAAGTTGCTCTCCTAGGATTATTTCAAAGTACAAATATATCAAAATTCCAATTGCTTTTCATTACTAAATTATTTCTGTAAATTCTTGTGCAGTTATGTTTAAATTATAGTTTCTAAGGTGAAATCATTCTATCTATTCACACACATACACACAAAAGAGATAGAGAGAGAGAGAGAGAGAACTAAAGTTCTTTTCTTCAATATAATGGAAAAAGATTCAAAATGAAGTTCTGAATTATTGGTGTCAATTAAGATTGTTGAAATCTGAATAAAATATTTTCCACGTTCTGATACATTTAGGGTCAATTACACATTCTTGTTGGCATTCTTATTTAGAAATGATTCTATGCAGAATCTTGGCTTGTTCCCAGATGTTAAGGAGAGAAAAACCATAAATGAATACGCTTGGATTGAGGACATCATAGTAGTTTAGTAAAAAAAATATATAGATATTTTTGAAATGATACACGTTCTATGAACTAGAAAATGGTGAATAAGGCAACCTCTGCTTGAATGAGACAATGCAAGTGCAAACATGATCTACTGGAGGACAAGAAAGCAATTAACAATGAAATTCACTGATGCAAACCAGAAATGGTTTTAGAGATTAAATTATTTCTGAAAAAGTATCTGCCTTTTATCACAGTGGTTGCAGCTGAAAAATCTGAAAAACCCAACTAAGTGCATTATGAAAAAGAAATATTTTATTTAAAGGACCTTGAGTTATAATATTCTGCAAGTAGTATGATGTGGTATAGGGAGATAGTTTCTTTTCATTCTTTACATTTCCTGCACATATTCCAGGTTTATTCTAGAGCATGAGTGTCAAACTCGATTGTGTCATGCAACATCAGGTGACATATCGTGACATTGTTTTGCCTTTGTGGAACCTAGGGTGGGCATGGCCTGCGTGTGACGCATCTGGTCCGCGGGCTGCCAGTGAGACTCCAGCTCTACAGAAACTCCAAAATGTGAAAATGGATTTGGGGGGCCTGCAAGAAGCAGAAATACACTGATTTTACTGTTCTGTTCAGGTCCAGTGCTTTATGTTAGGAAATGAACCACTACAATAGAAATGTTTCATATTTGGAGGCATAAATATACAAATACCTTTGAGTAATTAGAACTTTGCTGCCACAAACAAACAAACAAAGTTATGATCTGCAAGCAACCAAAATAAACACCACATATGCATAGCACAAGCGCAAAGAGATACTATGTTATACATAGAGGAAAAACCCTCTATAAATCTGACAATAACGCATAGCCTGCTGATTCTATCTTACCTTCTTTCCCATATGAATAACAATGTTTTGCCTCTGGAATATTTGCCTCTAGAATATTTCTCTTCAATAGCGATGAAGATAAGATATGAGGCTATGCCTAGTTGCCGGCTGTGTATTTATGTGATTTGAATTTAATTTTACTACTGTTAATAGCAGTAAATACTCCATCAATTGAGGTTCAATAGACATAATTTTTTTAAAAATAAGCAGAAGGGAGGAATATGTTGGAGAACACAATCAGTCCAATTACGGATATACAGCTGGTCCTTTGGTTATAACAGCAATTGGGATTAGGATTGCCATTGCTAGGTGAAGCAGTTGTAAAGTGCAACATCACATGATCACATCACTTAGCAATGACAATCCCAGCAATGAATGTTGTAACCCCAAGGAACACAAGGTGCCATGGGGATGTATGAATGCCAGGGGATGGTCCTGGAAGGCGCAGTACAGTGAGTTAGGGAAGGCTGGGGGAGGTACAGTGAGTATAGGGAGGTCAGGGAATCTATGTTGCAGTACTGTGAGAATTCAGGGAAGCCAGGAAAAAGATGGTGCAGCCTCAGGCAAGCATAGGGAACCAAGGGAAATGAAAGATGTGGTGCTGTGCGAGTTCAGGGAGATGAGGGGGTGTTACCAGAATGACTTACAAACTTACATGCTGATTCCTCAATTGACTTCGTTTGAGGGAAATTGGCAGAAAAAGGCACAAATGGTAATCATGTGAAATAAAACTTTGAGGACCAATTATAACTACCATTTATTTGTTCAGTGTCATTGTGACTTTGAATGACTGTTCAAAGTGAGGACTATCTGTCATAGAAGAAGGGTGAATTACTGGAACTGGAGTAAGGTCATAAAGATGAAAATTACAAAAAGGGGTGTAGGAAAAATAGTTTTAAATCTTACTGTAAAACATTGCAGTTTCTGGTTGATTTAGAGGACAGACTGTACTGCAGAGAACCACAGCAGGGTCTCTTAAATGAGGGTTAATGGGAGAGGGCATACATTTTTATTAACATAATTGAAAGAGCAGAATAGGCAAATAAGGAGATCACTATCAACATGTTAGTAACTAACAAATTAAACTGGAAATGGAAATAGATTGAAATATGCAGATTAGAAATAATGAATGAATTACTGCTTTTCCAATAGTTGTAGATATTGTAAGAGAAGATCTGCATTGTAGGAGAAACTTGCAAGCTATTGCTGCCTGCCAAGAGGACTCCTTCTTGTCTCTCGGGTCTGGTTGAAACAGGTGACTGCTGACGAAAACTGAATTCCTTTGGAGAATGCAGAAATGGAACTCAAATCCTGAAAACTTGAGCTCTGTTCCTGCAACCCGCCAGAGGAGTTCCCTTTTTGGACAAAGAGAAGCCAAACTTCTTCCTAGATGTGTATATTACAACCTCCCTCAAGTTTTTGTTCACAATTAATACTGCTTTAAAGAAATTCAAGTGAGACGAAGAGAGGGGACTCACTCTCTTTTGTTAGAGGCCTGGGTGAAGAGCCAGGTCTTCACAGATCTTCCAATGTACAGCAGAGTGAGGGCCATATGAATTGTACCGAGAGCTTCATTCCAGAGGGTAGATACTATTATAGAGAAGGGAAACTTCAAATAAGGGCCCTGACAGGATTGAATCAGCTGGGTAGTTCTTATGGAAGACAGGTGGTCTCTCAAGAAACCAGGCCCTATGCCATGTAAATAATGAAAAGTCACAACTAGCTAAAAGGAAAATGTCCCAAATGGCATATGGCACATTCAAAAAGATGTTTTAAATACAAATCAATCAAATTCCCAATCTGGAAATTTGGCTAAAAGCGTATATCTTTTTCATGTGTAAATATGTAAATGTTCAGTGGGAATAAGAGAAAAAGTGCTAAAATACTCTGAAGACAAGTTCATAATCTTTTCTCCATATTTAGCCTGCCATTTTAAATTCAGGCCAAAAGAGAAGTGGCATGAGCTCAGAATTATTTTGCAGTTTCCCTGGAGAAATTTACATAATGGTTGAAGTTGAAAATTAAAGAACAAAAAGTAAAAAAAAACAACACTATTTCCTTAATTCATTGCCTTGCCATTTCAGAATTGCTTATTCCAGTATATTCCCTTGGGCTTACTATGGTTTACTAAAGGCATTTAGTAGTATGCACTGCTTTAATTTAATTGGTTGAAGTATAATTATATAGGTTAAACTATTTTGCTTTTTATGATAAAAGGTCCTTTGGACAGAAAAACAGAAATTAAATGGAATTATTTTAAAAATCACTAACTGCATATTAGACAATTAAAATTATAAATTCTTTGATGAGATAATTGTTTTAATTATGCAATCCAGTTAGGCTTACTAGTAATCAGTGTTTCAACATTTTCATTAAAGCTGATTTTCATATACACACGTTCTGCTGTTTTTATTTAGGAAAAATAAACAAACTAGAATATCCACAAGAAAAGCTGCAAACTGTGGTTTCAATATAAGTTGACTCAAACTAAGTTCAATAGAAAAAAATAGCAATAAATATTAGGGAAATTAATTATTTACTTAATAATTAATCCTGTTAATAAAATGTTTTTTTTCCCAATTATCATAGATATCATGAATAGTGTATCTGTTTACACTGTTTCCAGCTTACTGTATACTGTATGCATTCCTATATACTGATTAGGAAGAAAGTACACAATTTTTCAAGAAATATATATTAATTTTTAGGGAGGATTTCAGAACTTTGTGAAATGCAGAGATAAAAGAGCATTTACATTACGTCACTCATATAAGGGAGATCTATAGAAGCTGTTGTTCAACTTAAGAATCTGATCAGAAAACATCCCATTGTATTTCTGTGTTATAATAATATAAGACTGTTCTTCAAATTTCTATATTTTTTTTAGTAACTGGGGTATATGGATTATATTAAAGACTCTGAAATCTTCTGCAGTTGCTTTTCTGATAAAAGATCAAATTAGCAGAATTATTTCTATGTGACCATGATTCAGAAGTTGACAAGATTTTCAATGTATAATGTTTTTCATCAGCAAGGACTGCCATGTTGTTTTCAATATTAAGAAAGATCTACTGTTATGTTCCCAGATCCAAGGCTACTCATTCAATGGAAACATTTCAGATAAGAGGATAGTGAGGGTGAGATAGCTACCTTCATCCTTGTATCCCTCTTTTCTAGGAGACGGAAGTTTTATAACCTTAATTTCTCTGCCTCAGAATGAGCATCAGGATAAGACTGCATTAACTCATCCATCTCCTACCTTTGTACCAAATTCAATCCCGGTAAGACAACACTATTTTCACCTTACTTTTTCTGTACTTGAAACTTTAAATTCTCTGTATTTCTAAGAAATGTTTTCAAGCTAGCAATCAGATTAAAACACAACCTCTTTGCTGTGAATTATGTCTGTAGTTTCTATAATCTATTGTGAGCATAAGCGGGTTGGTTTTTTTGCCCAAATTGTAGGGGATGAAAATAAGTGGTTCTGCTCCCCCATATCTTTTCATGTTTTACTTCAATTACTTGCCATAAAATATATAGACTTTTGAGTGTGTGTATAAACTCACAAATGCAACTATGTCTTGAATAAATACTTGCAGTGTTCCTAGGTTTTCTTTGCCCAATTTAATTTTTGAAGATGTAGTTGGATCTTGTATGTTTATATGTTAACATATATGCAAAGAATTGTCTTTCCATGAAGTGTGATAAATATATTCTATTGGGATGATTTTCAAAAATCCTGTTATTTATTAAGATTTCTACTAATTGGACTTGATTATTAGAGTGCAATATCTGCATCAGGGTAATTTTTGGAAACATTAATTTTTTAAAATTCTGTTGTCTTATGTACAAAATCCAGTCTTTATATAAATTATCGTTGTGTTCATCAATGGTCTGATATTTTTCATATAACTTATGTTAGAATATCATAAGCAAAAGGATCTCTCTTTGCTTATCTGATTTAAAAATCCTTAAACATGTGCAAATCAGACATGAAATAAGATGTCCTTGAGTAGATTTAAATGTCTAGCTTTAGGCATCCAAAATGGAAAACTCTGACCTCAGTCACCCAATTTTCTTTCTTATAAAATGGGATAAAGTCTACTTAACAGTTTGCCAGATTTCTGGAGGGTCTATTTTATGAATATATTAGAACTGTACTGTATGCAACTGCAGTGCTAAGGAAATTGAAAATCTATTCTTCATCTATAATTCCTACTTTCACGTTTAAAAATAGCTAACAGATCTTTCAACAAAATTGCTGTGACTCTTTCTTGACTGTGGTTCTTCGATATGTCAAGACTCAGGTCTCAGCATTAAAAGTAATACATTATTATTATATATTATAATACATTATTATATTTTATTACAATAATAAAACTCCATTTTATAGGAAAGAAAATTGGGTGACTGTGGTCAGAGTTTTCCATTTTGGATACTTAAAGCTAGACATTAGAGTTGAGACAAAGACTTTTTCCAAAATATGCACACAATTAGCTAACCCTGATATATCTACCATGTTAACTCTCTGGTGGTTTTCCCAATTGAAAGTGAGGGATATAATTGAAAAAGTGATAACTGAACAATGGAGACATGTTCTGCAAGATCTGGTGCTGGCTTAATTCCTGGTATCCCGATGTAAGAATGAGGAAAACTCCTGTCTGAAGCTCAGAAGAGACATTCCCAGACAATATAGATTAGACAATATTGAGTAAAATAGATTAATGATCCATAAAAACAACACTTCTCCCTTGCTGTGACCTTTACAGCATACAGCTACATGGAAACACATCGCCTAACAGTGGAATTGATATTTGTGCATGTTATCTATAGAGATCTACGAGTATCTTGGGAAAGATCCACTCTTACCTACTAATAAGTGATATCTGATTTTGTAAAAGGTTCAAGCTTGTGTTGGGAAAAAAAAGTTTATATGTTTTCATAAACAACCTGCTTATTGCTATTTGTATGGTTGTTCCCTTGCTGCTCCCAGCATTCCATTATAAATTTTGTCAGAAGATGCACTCATTATTTGGAGGGTGTCAATTCGCAAAGCTTTCCTGACCTGCTCCTGAGTTGCCATAGACAGGGGGATGGGAAATTGCGCCTCACAGCTGTACCCAGGAATTTGCACCTCAGTCAAAACAAAATACATCCTAACTGGCTGAAGTCAGGGCTATCTCCATGGAGACCCACAACGGCTGGAGGGAGTGACTTCTACGACCCACAAAATTGCTTCGTTGGGGATTGTGACCAATGACCGACAATCCCACCCTGGGGGGAGGGGGAAACAGGGTTAGAAGCAAGATGTGAAACGAATGAAGTTAGAGCTGGCTTCAGTTGGTCCGTACCGATATGGTGCCAACTGGATTTTTCTTGAAACTTTGTTTGAAGCTCCTGCATTTATTAGGGCATCGGTCAAAATCCTGACAGAGAGAAGTAACCAGGAAAAAAAAAAAGATTGCAAGCACAATACTAGAAGTCATTTAAGGCAGTTATTAAACTGAAGCCTTTTCTATCCAGGCAACCTATCCTTAATTTTACCTTCTAGCTGAAATTTTATTGGTAACTTTTCAGAAACTGATAGTATCTTTGGAGTGGAATGAGGAGAGTGCATATCATAATGAACTATCAAAATGAATGGAATATCAAGAGCCTACTATATATATCATTTTTATCCTCTACGCTTTTAAAATGTTTTTGAAAAATGAGCATTTAAAAAAAGTAATATTTGGGGAGGAATCTATTTTCAGGGTCACAGTGATTGTGTAGTTCTTCATAAAGCTGCCTATGTTTTCAGTAAATAAATAAAAAGTGGTAAATAAATATAAGAATGAAAGAGTGGATTCCAAGTGGTATTCCTAAAAAAACAAAACAAAGATGAAATCTTTGATATTCTTTCTCTGAAATGCTGTAAATCAGCTCACTGATCCATCTTCAAATAAATACGGTGTTTCCCCAAAAATAAGACTCAGTCTTATATTATTTTTTTTGCTCCAAAAGATGCATTAGGGCTTTTTTCGGTGAAAAACAGTACCAGAGATGGTGAGGGACTGGCTCCTGCCCCTGGCCCCGCTGGCAGCAGGGCCGGGCAAGCTGCCCCTGTTGGCACATGCACAGCAGGCAGCGAACATGTGGGGGTTGACGGTGTCCAGCAGCAAGTACGTCCGAGTGCTATGACCGCTGTCCAAGTAGCAGACAAAGACAGAAAAAGGGGCGAGGCATGTGATCTCACCTACTGGACATACCAGGTCACGCATCTGTCCAGTCTATCCCACCTTTTGTCTTTGCTTGCCCATGGCTGCGACAGGGCATGGTGCCACGCACGTATCCAGTGTGCTGGATCATGTGCCTCCCTCCATGCCTCTGCTTGTGAGGTGAGGCATGTGGCAGGATGGGGGTGGTGCATGCCACAGCCCCTGCATGCTCGGTCTCCACCATCTAACCTCGTCCTCCAGATCCACTGCACTCTTGAGCTTTCCACCTGTCACCCCAACCATGATAGCCCCGGAGAACAGAAGGGTGGGAAGCCACATCCTCAAGAGGCAGGCAGACCTCATTCTGCTCTCCCTGGGCCCCCACAGGAGCCCCCCATGACATGAACAATATCGAGATAGGCACACACCCCATTCCTCCAGGGCAACCACAATACTGATGGCTGGTGATCTTAATTGGAGCTTATTTTTTGAGTAGGGCTTATATTATGAGCATCCTGAAAAATCCTGCTAGGGCTTATTTTCTGGTTGGATCTTATTTTCAGGGAAATATGGTAGCATAACCCAAAAGAAATTACAACACAAGGTAAAATATTTAGGTACTTGACTGAATTAGAAAACTCATGGTATGGAACTCAGAACATTTCTTGGTGATTATTTTTGCTTTGTATATAAAGATTATTTAGAAACTAGAGGTTAAAGACTGTATGGGTAAATGTAAAAGGAATCTAAAGACGACAATAGACATGCAAAATTTACTGTGAATTTCATTCTTAGAAAAAACTGGTACAAAATATTTTACCATTGGTATATTACTCTAGTGCCAACACAGATCATTTGTTTTCTAAAAACTGTTAGAGATTGAGTAATTATTTTGCATTTGATGTCAAGAATAACATTTCTTGAGGACTATTTAAATGACATTTAAAGGTAGTATTTCCTCCTTGCCAGCTTTTCTTTTCGTTAAACATTATTAAACCAAAGTATATGGAATTGGCTCTGAAAATGATATCAGCTGCCAGAGTACTTTGTGTTCTTATTGGAAATCATGTATAATTCTGTATTTAGAAGACAGAACAAACTAAATGACGAAAGTATGCATCAACATAAAAATAATCCTGTATTTAAAAATAAGTCTAATACAAAATTTAATTCCATTTGGAAAGTATTCATGGATTATAAGCCTTCATATATAGGTAGTTCTCAACATACAACTCCATTTTAGTGACTGTTCAAAGTTACAATGGCAATGAAAAACATGACCTGTGACCATTTTTCACATTTACTAGCACTGCAGCATCCTCATGGCCATGTGATCAAAATTCAGATGCTTGGCAAGTGACTCATATTTATGACAGTTGCAGGGTCCCAGAGTCATCTGATCATCTTTTTGCAATCTTCTGACAAGCAAAGTCAATGTGCAAGCCAGATTCACTTAACAACTGTAGTAAGAAAAGTCATAAAATGGGCAAAATTCACTTAACTGCCTTACCTAGTAACAAAAATTTTCTTAAGTCAAAGACTATCTGTACCACATTCCAATTCTGGCTTTGTCTTAACATCAAGTATTACAGTGGCTTTTGTCTCACTTTCTAAATGAGGCTAGAATTTTTAGGTCAGAAAGAAAGTCTCTTGATAGTTTATTCTAACTTACATGTTTTATTATACTGGCTTTTTGCTAATTATTCAGTATTGTCTTAATTTTAATAATGTTGTCATGAATTTTATGGGCAGTATATATCTCTATCCTACAGTCTTTTTGCATTTTTTATTTTTTACTGTTTTTTTTTTTGGGTTACTCTTTAGATATCTATTAAATATTTAAAAGGGTAGAAAAGGAAAAAAAAATCAACTGGCGAGTCTATAGAAAAAAGAGACCATACACACACTATGTTTCCAGGAAAATAAGACCCTGTCTTATATTTTTTTGAACCATGAAATAAGCGCTTGGCCTTATTTTCGAGGAGGTCGAAATTTTTGGGGCGCTTGGAGCAAGACGGGGTTCCTCTTGCCATCTTACCTGATTTCCAGTTCTGTCCCCTAACCCTAACCAGAGGAAATGGTGGGGACCGGCTGCGCATGCATTTAAATATTTTCAGGGAGGGCTTTTTTTCAGGGAGGGCTTATTTTAGCACATGTGCTCAAAATCCCGATCGGGGTTATTATTCGGGGATGTCTTATTTTCAGGGAAACAGGATGTATATGTATGTGTGTGTGTGTGTGTGTGTGTGTGTGTGTGTGTAAGTTTTCATGGGTATATATGTGTGTACAGTTAATATCTCGGGTTTCTTCCCGTGTAATTGTAAACATATCCTTAAAAGGGTAGTAGCGATGTTTTGACGAAATCGCATTCGTCATCTGGCTGAAGTTCTCGGTTTGGTGCTTATGTTCATACCATACAGCATGAATAAACAAGATGATACCTCCCGCCTACCAGCCATTTGGAAACCTGCCAACCTCGTTGACAAACGAGTCCCTAACACAAAGAATGACACCAGACCCACACTCACGAAAACCACACAGGATGTCACCACCACACATCCACGCAAAAAGCAAATCCACACCGATGAAGCATGGCCACAAACCAGAAGCCAGACACAGCTGCATCATTAGCCACTTTAAATCCCTCCAATCCATACATGAAGCAAACTGACACCCACCATGAAGATATGGCACAACCACGAACGCGAAGCCAAACAACAGCAATGCAGCTCACCAGCTCAAATCCCCCTGCAACTCAGACTAACACGAGCACAACGAAGCCCCCACCTAAACAAACACACCCCCAGCCAATCAGAGCACAGCCAACCCCCCCATCCAATCAGAACACACATCCACCCAATCAGAACACAGCTAAGCTCCCACCCAATCAGTTCACACCCCCACTAGCAGTTAAAAGGAAGAAACAGCTGCGATCTCACATTTCTCCTAGAAGCACGAAGCCGAAACACCAGCCTGAAGATGACGAATGAGACTTAGTTGAAACATCACCAAGACACTTCCAATTTTATGCCGGAGAAAATTCGAATAACCAAAGACCTACATACAAATACCTACATACATACATACACATACACATACACATACATACATACACATATACATACATATATATATATAATAACATTGAACCTATTTTTCCTTCAGTACTGCTTTGCTGGTACTAATATTATCCAATAAAACATAACCCTAAGGTTGGAATCATATGGCTGCTATCCCACTGTTCAAAAAGTTGTATAGATATTATTTGCAAGAACAGATAAAGAAAAGTGTAACATCATATTCTTTCTCGTGTTTCTCGCTCAATACTTGGGTCTTTCCAATGTTGCAGAATTCCAACATTAAAAGAAATGTTGACGGAGATGGTCTGTATAACTGAAAATATCCGTAGCTTCAGATATCTGTAGGATGAGGGTGAAGGTTCATTCTCCAAGATTGTGGGTTGGTTTCTGAACATTTCGTTACCAGGCTAGGTAATATCTTCAGGCTAGGTAACATCTTCACCTAACTATGCTGAAGATGTTACCTAGTCTGGTAATGAAACGTTTGGAAACCAACACAAAAGCTCAAAGAACGAAACCTTCACCCTCATGGTGCAGCTAAATAATGTTTTACAGATAGATGTCCGTCCTCTCTCCCTTCCAGCTAATATAACCTTACTGTCTGTTACATTATATCTCAAGCTATTGATGTGCAAACCCCACCCCCTTTTGACATTCATTGCTTTGTATAATTCTCTGCTGCCACTTTTCCAAAGTTGAATATACCATTTTCCAATTTGTAATGGAACAATCTTGTGAAAATTCAGGACGGGGGGTGGGGGAGAAGGAAGTTAGATTTTCTCAAGGATTTTATTCTTCTTTAATTAATGTTTTTTAATTAAATTATAGCCACTATTTCACATTCAAGTTTTTAGAAATCGCTACTGCATGAGCTGAATGACTGCCATTTCTTTATCTTAGAAAAATTTAAATCCACAATTATAAATTCCATTGAATAGAATATATAAACAAAGGTAACAATAGGCTAAATACCTTCCAGTTTCTTTTTTCTAAATCTTTAAGCCTCTTAAATGTAATTATCCAGTAATCTATAGAAGCATGCAATTAACCTGTGGATACATGTTATTGTATTCAATAAGAAAATCCCCTATATTCATTATTGATTGCATTTTAATTTTAAGAGATTTCAGAAAAACATCTTCCATTCCTTTCTTCGCCCTTCCTTTCCTTCCTTCCTTTTCCTTCCTTCCTTCTTTCCTTCCTCCCTCCCTCCCTCCCTGGTTTTTTTTTTTTCTGTTTTTCTTCTATCTCTTTCACTAGCATACCTTAGGGACATTTTTTTCTTTTAAAGAACTTTCAACAGAGATAAAATAAACTGGAAATAGTGAACACTTGCTCTAAAATATGTTTGTTTATTTGGGCTTCCTTTTGAAAATATGATGGCACAATCATATACTTAATTATTCAATGAAAGCCCACTGAACATAATGTCATCAGAACCTAAGTAAAAGATGTCTGCTGACAGAACTCTAGAGATCTTTGAAAATTAAGTAGGCGATCAGAAATGGGGTGGGGAGAAGCAAGTGGAATCCAAGAAGCTAGCAAAGCAGGCCCATACCTGTAAGACCCATCAGGGCAGGATGGAAACAGGAAATAGGCAGAGTATGTTACAGTGTTTGTGCAGTCAGTTATAAGGGCAAATCAATGCTGTGTGCTGCAACATACATAAGTTTGGGACCAGGTTGTAAGTCCTTTTTTTCAACTAAGTGAACTACTAAGTCACTAAATCACTAAGTGAACTACTGTAACTTGAGGAATACCTGTACTACACCAAACTGGCTCTATATTCTTAGTACAGATGTATATACCAGTGGTGGGTTGCCCCCGGTTTGCACTGGTTCTATAGAACTGGTAGTAAAACTGGTGGGAGGCTCCGCCCACTGACCCCGACATCATCAAAATGCTTCTGCGCATGCACAGAAGAGCACTTGCGTGCTCGCTTACTCGCACGCGTGCGTGGCCCCACTGCGAATCAGTAGTAAAGGAAGGTAGAACCCACCCCTTGTATATACTCCATATATACATAGGATTGGAAATGTTCTAAATCAAAGGTTGGCATGGTTTCTCTAAACAGCTGGTTTTAAATTTAAAAAATAAGTGACTTAGGTAATTAGTGAATTTTCCATAATGCATAATGTACAGTGAATTCTCATTGATAGTTATATTTTAACAATGTAAATAATTAGATAGAAATAATGCAATGCTGAATTAGCTTATTTTTTTTGTTTATTTATTTACTTGGGCTTTTATACTGCTAGTTTTGAAATCGATGATGGACTATCAAGAAAAATATTACAAAAAAAAAGCTATTTCAATCTAAGGAAACCACAAAGCATGACAGGAAACTTAAAACAGCACCATCCTAACCTAATCAATGTACAATGAATTCTAATTGATAATTATAATTTAATGACCATAAACTGTTCCTTAAATTGGAAGTGATATAATCACTAAGTGAAAAAGAAAGAGATGCTGTAAAGATTATTGGTTGGTGCCATCTCATTCAGATAAAACTGTCATGCAGTGTCCTGTGCTTGACCCATTTTTTCCACTTTTTCTTGCCCCCTCAGAGACAGAGCAATTGCTTAAACAATCTATCTCTTCTTAACTTGTTTTTCTCCCCAACTCAGTGCTTTCCTCAAAAACAGTTAAGTGCAAGCTCTGTAACCTTAATTAACAACAACCTTCTGACTTGGTGGGCACTACTACTTAAAACTGACGAGATTTTAATCAGTTTCACACTGAAGGTTTTTGAAGTGCAAACTTTGAACATAAATGTGTGCATTGGCAGGAAAATGTTTTTTTTTAAATTGGCATCATATTTGCAAACAGTACTAAATTGGTAGATGCAAAGCCAGGAGTGGCTGTATAAATTGAGTTGAGATGGGTTTTCAAGATTCTGTTAAAGTATCCTAACATCACTAAAGCATTTTCAGAATACTGCTCATTGTCTACTTGATGGGCTCACAAAAACACCATGATACTCTTTTAACTGCTATTAATATCACTATTCCTGCGGGGTGGACTAAATTTCCACATCTTCAAAACTTTGAAAGTTACAACCAGCATTTTTATTCATACTTGGGAGCTAACTGGCAGTGAGTGAAACTAGCAGTGTTACATGGACAAACTTGTTCTGTGCAAAACTATATGGACAACTGTGTCTTATATCAGCTGGAGTTTCTGAGCAGACTTTAAGAGTAGATCCATGTAGAGAGAATTTTGGTTGTCCAAATAACAAGGTGACAATGGCTGAACATAATGTATCTGCATCAGGTATGGCTGCAATTGGTGCCAAAATGTAATTGTTTAAAGCCTCTTTTGGCTACAGCCACCATCTGCTATTCCAGCAGATACTATGAGGCCAGAAGGACCTGCGAGTTGGAAACCAACTCCATTCAGGTAAGCAAAGCCTACAAAGTAGATTATTTTCAGATTTAGTAAACTTTAAAATGCCATTCTTGCCTGGGTTCAGTCTAAGCCTATTTCCCCATCCAATGAATCTATTTCTTGAAAGGGTTTATCAGACCAGCTCAGATTAATTTAACAATTTATTCCTTAAAATAAAAGAGACCCATCTACTTTTGGGCTCCTCTTTCTTCATGTATTACACACTTTGTGCCTATGGAGATAATGCTTCAGAGAGGATATTTAATTAATGTTACAGGTAGTTTTTCTCCAGATAGTGACAGTTTTGATGTTTCAGACAAAATATGAGCCACAATTCAGTAAGAACGAAAATGTGGTGAATAAAATTGGCATTTGCATACTTCACCAAATGTAATTTTATATGATATAATGGATGTATAAAATGGATAAAGAAGAAAATATGAAATATGAAGTAATTTTTTTTCTTTTCAAACTCTAATAATATTTTTGGTTTTGTTTGCTAAACCTGCTATGATAACATATTCAGTTATCTCAATATTTCTTCCTAGTCACCCACCTATGACTTTATATAAAAACTTATAAAACTTTATATAAAAATTATAAGGTGTTGAATAAAGTGCTGTTCTGAGCACAATTTATTAACATGTTCCCTCAGATTGAAGAGTAATGATAGTTTAAGAATAATGCATGTTTCACCAAATAAAATAACAAATAACATAACTAATTTCACATTCAAAAATCTCTAACATTAAATATCTACCTTGTGGAAAGCATTACTTTGAGATATTTAGCAAATGCAAGGTTTTTTATACATTATGTGGGAGACTCTCTTAGGCCACTTTCCCTCCGCAGGGAGCCTGGCCTTTTCAAGCAGTCTGCCCTTGGTGACTGATAGACCTGAATGGGTCCCAGAGGGGACTAGGGGATAACTTGGAGGTTTTGCTGCATGACACCGCTGAAGAGGTGAATCAACATGAATCAAGGGAAACTGAGACTTTGGGAAGGATTGCACCTGTGTGGTCTCTCTTGTCCTATCACTTCCGATTCTTGTCCTATCGGTCCCGATTCTCCTGTGGTTCATGAAGGACTTATGGGTTCTGAAAAGGGTTTAGAGACTCCTAGAGCAGGGGTCCCCAACTCCAGGGCCATGGCCACTAATGGGCTGTGAGCTGTTAGGAACTGTGTCACAAAAGCAATGGGTGAGCATGTGTGCACTCCATTTGCTCAAGTAGTGGACTCATGTATCTGCCCCTTGTGCAAATGGAGCTGCACGTGCCCTTGCCGGCCATTTACACTGCCCTGCCGGTCCACAAAGCTAGAAAAGTTGGGAACTCTGACCTATAGCACTACTGGGTAAAATAAAGGATGACTGACTGGACATGATTTAGAGTCACTATTAAGGCCTACTTGTGGAGGTAAGAGCAATGCAACAACATTATTTCTCCATCCTTATTATGTCTGCAGTGTCACCTGGTGACCCTCTTCTGTATCACCTGGTCCCTCCTGGGATAGGAGGGCTCAGGTAATCATCTTCAGGGCCATGTAGAGGAATACCTTGGATTTGTTTCCAGTTCGATTCCATGCATAGTATGTAATCTCTGTAAAATATGCAAAAATGGAACTACCTGGGAAGAATTATTCTCCTGGGAAGAATTCCTGAAACTTTCTCACATATTGCTATATCCTTAATTAAAAGAAAATATGTCTATAAATGCTAGTCATTTTTTTGTAAAAGGTATTTATAACTCTTTTAGTATAACTCAGGCCAAAAAACGAGAGGTGTATATAACTGAAATATTATTCATATATTTCAGAATGTAGTTCCCACAAAGCCCAAAAGAAAAATACTATCTTTAAAAAAAGCATTTAAAGTTTTAAAATAATAGTTTTAAAAATTGAGCCACAAGAACATGTGTAGAACACAGATCTGTTTTCATAACTTATTTTGAAAGAGAATTTATATTTGAAAAGTTTAATAATAAATACACCATACTGTCAAGAAAAGAATTAGACAGCCATCCATAGATAAAATCTCTTCCTGCCTAATCACTAAGGCCTTAATTCTGATTACGGTAGCCTATGAATAATTCTTACTAAATTAATGGGACTTCAAAGAAGACATGTTTGGGACTGAATATAATTAGCAGAAAGAAATGTATAAAATCTTCATGTACTTCTTTGTTGCTGTCAAAAGAATGAACATCCAAATAAGCAGCCATGATGAATTTTCAAAGGTTTGTTTATGAATACTTAGAGCTTCCAGCAGAAATTAAGCAAGCAACAATTGATCATAATTGAATCTGAATATATGTTGCCATGATGGAATTAGAATATTTATCCTCAAAAATGAACTTGTTAATTATTATCTATATCAATAGAAGTTTTGGACTGCTTTCTACAATCACCTGGAAGTAGCCTTAAAATAGTTATGTACTTCATAAGGCTTCAGAATCAATGTTACATTATCGAGCAATGTTTTTCCTCAGTTTTACTTTTTAAGACATTTCATTTAACAATAGTTAAACTTTAATTAGAAGATCCCTTCTTGGATTTTACTGTTAATTATTTGTTCTGTATGGTACCAACATATGGATGAATTACCTCTTAATTAATAATTTCCTGTTTCTGGTTTTAATTACTAATTTTGCCTTATCTTTTTTTAAAAATTGTAAGGTGTCATATTTTCCAATAAGGGAACAAAATAATAATGAAAGGAAAGTAGTAATTAAAGCCTCTAGGGAACAGAAATTAAGTTCAATTAAGGGGAAATTCTCTGCTTACATTAAACAGAAAACAATTAGATGCCACAATTAGGATGTATTGTAAAGGCACTGTAGCATTGAAAAAAACAAAACTGCATTGCTAGTCTATGTTGGATAAGCTGGCTCTGCAACTGCGTTTTTAAAAAACTATAATAAAGTCTTAAAAATAAACAAAAGGTAGAACAGAAAACAGTGATTTTGTCTGAATTTTTTATAAAAGGTCAATCAATACATTTTCAGATTAAAGTACTGGGAGAACATTGATCTTTTTCTAAATATTCCTGTATAAGTTTACTTTCCAACTCCTTGGCAGAACGAATACTCAGATCCAGTTTCCAGTTACCCTGAAACTGCAGGACTAAAAGGAAATTCACTCTGCCTTCAAATTTCAGAATAAAACATAAGGCCTGCTGAATTATAAGTGAGTTGTTTTCTATAATGGCAATCTCTTGTAAGATGCTTTGAAGATCATTTAATCAAAAGGCAAAATATAAATCTTCAAATGAATAATAAATAAAAGAGCTGTGGACAGCATTATTGGGGCAGATGGGAGTTTATAAAATTTTTGTGGTTGGCAATATAAAGAGGTTTGAGTATAGCTGATTTGAAAGGCTGCACAAAAAAGAGCATTAGAAGACATCATTCTATCAGGAACCAGTGAAGCCAATGCCCATCCACTTCTAAACTTAAGAGAAAGCTTTCAGGATTTCAAACAAGGACATGGTCTGAATATTCAGGGGAACAAACAGAACTTGCAGAAAAGGGACAAAGGAGCTCTCAGAAAGTCAAACGGGAACCAATTGTGCTCTGAAAGAAGATGAAGAGCTGCAAAATTTTGTAGCTACTTCTCTTTTGATCGAGTCTTCATCAACAATAGAATTCCATCAGGCAAAAATGAAGTGGAGAATAAGGAACATGATCAGGGGAAAAGGGTGTTGTTGTTTTTTTAATCTGTTAGGATTTAAACTTTTTCACTTAAAAAAATGGAAAAAAAAATCTCACAAAGGGTCACATAAGGACACAGGGAAAAAAAGAGATTCAATGTTCCAATATCTTCCCTAAGTTATTGCTTTTAGTATAACAGCCTTTAGAAGTCTCCATGAACAGGTATCAGCTGTATCTTCCATTATGGCTTGGTTTCAGATTATTTAGCAATTGTCTCCCCTCAAACGTGACCTTCCCATTCTGCTAATTTATCCAGGGAGGTCATGATACATGTCTTTTCTCTCTGGGTGGTTAAGAAGACAGGAAAATAGCAATCATCTTCACAAGGAATATGTTGCCATTGAAGATACAAAATTTTCTACTTGTCTAATCTTTAGGAGCCATAAAAACCAGACTGTTTCAACAAACTCTTGGAACCTGAATAAAAAATGGAACCGTTGGGAAGTTGAGGTGGGACAAGCCATTTTTTTAGCTTGCTTTTTAAGCTCATCTTAGTATTTTAAATGATGGGGGTTTTATTCTTTTAAAAATCTTATTCTTAGTTTTCATATGATGTAAACCACCCATCAAAGGTATCAAGTGGGTGAAATAAAGATAGGTAGGTAGGTAGGTAGGTAGGTAGGATAGATAGATTTTAAAAAAATGCCTGGCACTTCAAATAAATTGTATTGTTTATAATTCTCTCACACAGTTTTTTCTGTGTGTAGCATTTTTGTGCTGCTAAAATATTGGTTTCCTACTTTTGAGATGACGGAAAACGATGTTGCTGTTATTTCATGATGTAGAGCTTCGCCCAAGGACAAAGATGTCTGCCATAACTACAAATTATAGCAAAGCTGAAAAAAGAGCTATGATAGTTTCATCATCAACTCCCCAAGTTATGCTTTGCTTTTTAAAGTCAACAAGTTTGAAAATATATTTTACGATTTACTCTTCTTCAGCTCGGATATAGTTTTCTGTCTTACTTGTAAAAGTCAGATCCGAAATGAGAAAACTCAGATTTCTCACTCAACTCAAAGTGATTTCACAGAATAGTTGGAAAAATAAAGGCAGTCCTTGTTTAGTGACCACAATTGGAAAATAGTAATTCAGTTGTTAAGCAAGGCAATTGCTAAATGAAGCCCAAACTGTGCCTATGTTCATATTTCAGCTTTATAGGCCTATGAAAGCTACAAATGAAGATTGGTTTCATAGTTACTTTTTGTTTACCTTTGTATCAGTGAATGGCCACTAAATGAGGACCACCTCTATTATCCATTACAATCGTACAAAATTTACCCAGAGACTACATTACATACAGAATATAGGCTGATTCAGAAAAGCAAGGGCTAGAATGCTAATCTGTGAAAATTATATAGTTGAAGTTACTCAATCAACAAATGCTCCATCTTACACATTGGCAAAAAAAAATCAAAACACCAAATACAAGCTAGGTGGATATATCACTCTATCAAGGATCTTGGAGTACTCATCTCAAACGATCTATGCACCAGAGCTCACTGTAACAGCATTGCTAAAAAGGCATTAAGAGTTGTAAACCTAATCTTGCGAAACTTCTTCTGTGGTAACATTATACTGCAAACTAGGGCATACAAAACCTTTACTAGACCAATTCTGGAATACAGTTCATCTGCCTGGAATCCGCATTATATATCGGACATTAACACAATTGAGCGAGTGCAGAGGTATTTCACGAGAAGAGTACTCCACTCCTCTGCTCGCAACAAAATACCTTATGCTACCAGGCTTGAAATTTTGGGCTTGGACAACTTAGAACTGCGCCGCCTACAGTCTGACCTAAGCGTAGTACACAAAATTATCTGTTACAATGTACTACCTGTCAATGACTACTTCAGCTTCAACTACAATAATACATGAACAAACAATAGATACAAACTCAATGTAAATTGCTCCAAACTCGATTGCAGAAAATACGACTTCAGCAACAGTCAATGCCTGGAATGCACTACCTGACTCTGTTGTTTCATCCTCAAACCTCCATAACTTTAACCTTAAACTATCTACTGTTGACCTCAACCTATTCCTAAGAGATCTGTAAGGGGTGTGCATAAGCTCACCAGTGTGCCTTCCGTCCCTGTCCTACTGTCCCCATTTATTCGTACCCATTTCCTGTATTCATATCCATGTTTATACTTATTCTTGTTATCTCGTACATGTTTGACAAACTAAATAATAATAATAATAGTCACCATCACTGCCATTTGAGATGTGAAGTGCTTACATCTGCATGAAGTTTTCTTAATTTCTGCCTACTGGAGGAAGTCTAACTGGAACATCATGTACACTGGGGTGTAAAACTGGCGGCCCCTGGGCCAGATGCGTCACACATAGGCCTAGCCCCCCTGGCTCCATAAAGGCAAAAAAATGTCACGATACATCACAATATGTCACATGACACGATTGAATTTGAAACCCGTAATGTACACATATAAATGATCTGGTTTTAAGGAATGTTCACAGAATATGATAAAGTTAATTCAGCTCTTTGATTTGGAAGCTAAGAATATTCTGATCACAGAGAATATTGTTGTAAGGCTAGACAGTGTACAGTGGAATGGAAAGTCTCTTAAACCTTTGCAAAGAGAATGCTGTAAGAAAACAAATGGATAAAAATTAAGTATTGCAAATAGGAAGAACAAATCCAATGGGAGAATATTTTAATTTCATTCCATACTTTCTTTTTCATTGTAATACCAAAAGTAAAGAAGAAGAAAAAACTCAAATGAAAATTCAGCAAGGTCATGTAAAATCTGAATATATTTATAAAATTGGCTATATTCCTACAGGATGTCTCTTGTAATATTGAAGATAAATTGTGCACCATTTTGTTGCTTATTGTGTACATGATATGATTGAATTTTGAAAGCTATAAAGTTTTATTTTTTATTACTTATATGTTTGTGTTGTGTTCTGACATTAGTCTTTTTCTTTTTCTTTTATTTCTTTTATTTATTTATTTCTTTTATTTCTTTTATTGGATTTCTATACCGCCCTACTCCCGAAGGACTCAGGATGGTGAACAGCCACAGAATAAAACACATAAATACAGAAATTTAAAATAGAATAAAAATGAATTAAATAATTTGGCTGAGACAAATTTAAAATACCCAATAATTTAAAAACAAATTAAAATTTACATTTAAAAGGGGAGAAGATTTTCTTTTCTTTTTTCTCTCATTGTGTCTGATTATCCTTTGTTTCTTTGTGCTGAACTTTGTTTTGTCTAATGATTAAGGCACCAGGCTAGAAACCAGAAGATTATGAGTTCTAGTCCTGCTTTAGGCATGAAAGACAGCTGGGTAATTTTGGTCCAGTCACTCTCTCACTCCTACTCACAAAGTTGTTGAAAATAGGAGGAAGGAGATATGTTTTCCTAGATATGTTTGCTGCTTCATTTATAAAAAATTAAGGCAGGATAAAAAAATCAAGTTAAATAAATAAATGGATAAGAAAGTTGGCAGAACAAAAGAATGAGCCCTTCTTGCATATTTTTTTAAAATAGAAAAGTTGTCGCTTATATTATTCTCCAGATTTACTATGAGTTACTATTGTTAAGTGATATACAGCAGGGGTCCCCAACCCCTGGTCCATGAACTGACACCAGGCAGCGGCATGCCAGAAACCAGGCCGCAGAAAGAAGTGAAGCCCCATCCATGGGAGGCAGGCAGCACATGAAACCACACCCCTTCTGGTCAGCGGAAAAACCTCTGTCCATGGAACCGTCCTTGGTGACCAAAAGGTTGGGGGCCACACATATACAGTATAGCCAGTGCTTATGAAGGTCCTATTTAGTGACCACATACAGACATTCACATATAAATTGATGGTTCACTCCATAGTAATATGTAATAATGCATAACATGCCAAAGTCATTTTTATGCCATATATTTTGCCATTAGTTTTACAGAGCATTTCTAGGTCCAATATCTCTTCTGAGAAAGAGAGATCTTAGTTATGTTTCCTATCCAGCAAATATTTTCCCTATGTTGAAAAGCATCAAACGTTTTGGGTTATTTTCCTGAATTTTGCTGAACTGTACAGTATCTTTTTTGAGGTGATGTTCCTAATGATATAGCTGCTCCAAAACCACCAGTTACAGTGGGTGTATTTATGCATCTGTATAACTAAGTAACGGCATGCTTGTGTATGTTGATATCTATGCATTTTCTGTCAGCAACATGTGAATGTTGGCCATCATTCTCAGGGCACTCAATAACAGCAATCACATGACTCTATTTGTGTGAGTGCATGCTTGATAACAAATGTGAATTTTTACGAATAGAACAAAAATGTATTGCCTCAGCCAAGCCTTTAGTCCTCTAAACAAGATATTAATCATGCTTCCGTAATCTTTTTCTCATATGACAACTAATTGGCATCTTCCTTTAATGGGAAAGGATAATGGGTATGTCTCTCTTTACAGAAACTAATCAGAGAATGAAGTACTTTATTCTGTTGATAGAACTTTGATCTATTGATATTGGGATACAACCAAACAAGAATTTCACTGAAGGAAGGAACCTTGATACAGGACGGCACAAGATATCTGTTTAGCACCAAGGCAGTGTTTATCATCAACCAACTGATTATTGCTAATCCTTAATAAACAATAGTCATCACAGAGCATTTGTTCCAGCTAGATTAAAGGATTCCCTTGAGCATTCATTAATGGTAAATATAAAAATCTCTGACTACCCTGCTATAATTCAGCCCCCCCATAAAGGAGCTTCCTATCTTCTAGCATATCATAAAACCATTATTGTCCATAATGTAGCCACATTTTGCTGAGAAGTAGGCAACAGATGTTGGTGAATAAAACTACATTTCTTTAAGAACTTCAAAATTTTATCCTCTTCTCCTTCTCCTCTCCCCCCCTTTTTAAAAAATGTTTTAACTTCTTTTTATTGTTATTTGTTATAATACATTGAACATTATATATATTCTATATGTGTATATGCAAACAAAACTGATCAAAACATCAAGAAAACTGGTCCAAACATCAAAAAATTTAATAAGCAACTAAACCAGTGAGTATTATTTATTTATTTATATCCCACCTTTATTATTGTTATAAATAACTCATAGTATTTGACAAATATACATAATACTTCTCTCTCTTCCTATTTCTACCACAACAACAACTCTGTGAGGTAGACTGATCTGAGAGAGAGAGAGAGAAAAAAAACCTGACTGGCTCAAAATAATTCTGCTGGCTTTCATGCTTAAGGTTGGACTAGAACTCACAATCTCCTGGTTTCTAGCCTAGTGCTTAACCACTAGACCATGGGTGTCAAATTCACGGCATCATATTGCCATCACGTGACATTTCATGAGTTTTTTCCCTTTGCAGAGCTGGGGTGGGTGTGACCTGCAAGTGACGCATCTGGCTTGCAGGCCATGAGTTTGACACCCTTTCACTAGACCAAATCACCTATCTTCACATTTATAATATTTCTTAAATTACGAAGGATTCACTGGTATTCTCATATAGTATGAGTGTTTTCGTTTCCATTTCATAAATATTTAAATGAAATGCACAAAGTTTAAATGAAATGATTAAAGTTACACAAAATATATAAGAACACAAAAGGATTCTTAATAAAATTCAATCACTGCTTGCTACCCCTATACAGTTGTCTTGTTTTGGCTTTTTTTCTCCTAACCCAGCTGCTTCCTTGACAGAACAAAAGAAGGTCAAAGGCTCTGTCAATGAGGTCAGAAGTTGCCAGAATGAGAACAAAGAATTTGATGTCTGAGTGCCTTTCTTTATAAGAATAATGAAGGAAAGGAATGAATCCAAATTATCCTGAATGCATGTCAAATGTGGGAGAAAAAGAAAAGTAGCTACTGCCATGTGTGCGTCACATTAGAAAATCTCATTGGATGAAGATTAATGTAGCTACAAATCCTTCTAGGTGGCTGCCCAGCATTTCCCTCTTAATTACTTTTCGTTAGACAAGCAATTATTTTGAAGAGATTCTGCAGGTTTCCAAAATGGGAACCCGCATCTAAATCATTTCAATTTTTTGTGACTAAATTTTGTACTTCAGAGTTTGCAGCAGACTGCGAAAGGAAAAAAAGGCCACTACTTTCTTTCATTTTTCTAAATATGTGGGGAAAGTGTCACTCTGTGAGTGAAATGGATGTTATGTACATTCAACAAACAAACAAAGGGAAAGACATGTTGCATGGAAAGTCTACTGTATGCAGGATGGATAATTTACCAAAAAAACCTTTGCTTTCCTTATTGTTCCAGCTAATCTAGAATTTTTAGATTAATCCTTATTCCATCATCCCCAATATTTTTCTTAACCTTTTATTTTTCATTTTAGGGAGTATAAGACTCTGACCCTTAACTTTAGCTGTTCAGTTAATTAGCACTCAGCAACTTGCATCTAGGATGCATTTCACTGATTACCCAATCATACATGCAAAATTAGGTTACTCCATTACATTAACTGTGAACTCAAAAATATGCTGGGAGTTAAAGGAAGAAATCTGTAGGATTTAAAATTCTATTTGCAGCTGGCATAACTTTGCCTTTGCTCAGAGTCAATCAGGTCTTAACTGTTCATTAAACATTCCAAAATGTTAATGTTTGTCCATGGTGAACTTCGTGTATGTCTGGATCAATCAAAAGCAGGATCTTCCCATGTTTATTTTAATTGCCCAACACACACACACACACAAAAAAAAACCTGTTGAAATTAAATGTCTGTAGTATAAAAGTTGGGTTTCCAGTTTGAAATTGGGATCCAGTTTCAATCACCAATTTCTTAGGAACTCTGCCTGCTGAAAAATTACCTGCAATCTTAATGTTTTTCCCTGTTCATATATAGACAGAATTTGAGATTCTTCTCTTATGGATTAATATACTTACGAGTTTATTTGGAAAAAAAAGTCAATTGTAATTAGAAGAACTTGGGGAGGAAAAGTGACATTGAAAATATGACAAGTAACCAACTTTATTGGGAATTTTACCTTGAATGAAAGTAGGTAAGAGCATATATGATAAGGATGTATAAAACATTGTGTGATATAGACTATGTAGACAGAGGGAAGTATTTATCTCTCTCATATAGTTGTGGATTTTGGGGTATTCACTGAAGCTAATACCAGCATGATTAAAGGAATTACTTCTTTACACAAGACATAAATAAGTATGGGAATAATTTCTATCAAATATATATCAAGTTGATATTGCATTTTTATTTTTATTTTCCTGCATGATAACATCGGCAACTAGACATACCAAGGGCTTTAATTTGGTCATGTCATAAACTCAATTAGTACTCTGAAATGTGCTCAGGTTTTCTTCAGTATCATACAACCCGGCCTATCATCATCCAGTGCTATATTATTAATAAGTTTATACTGTCCATAAGATTTTCTTGGTAAAATACAGAAATAGTTATTACTACCTTCTCCCATACAATAGGAAATAATACTTGTGCCACTGTCACAAAATGTATTATCTACCTCCTGTATTGGGACTTCCCAATATAAGTGCCTGCTTACTTTTAGTGGGCAGCTGGAATGACATCTATGCTTGACTGATTCTGCAGGGATTACATACTCTTGGCATTCTTTATTTATCCCTCCCAGAAATATCCTACCACCACCTTGGTGAGATAGCATAGCAGGACTTAAAAGAGTAAGATACTCGGCATCCATAAAATAGCAGTTTCAGGCTTCTATTTTAAAACGCATGTGGTCACTCAAGACTTGTTTACTTCAACAGGAGAGGATTTGTCTAGAATGAATAACTGTTGTTGGTTTGAGCTTGGTGATTTGGTTGCAAATGTTTCGTCCCTATTTGAGAAGACATCTTCAGTGCGCTTTGGATTGTGTTTGTCTGAGGGAGCACTGGCCTTTAAATACCTTTCTGAGTCCTGGTCTAGACTCAAGGGTTGTGTGATTGACTGGCTGTAGTTGCTGAGTCCCCATTGTAGTAGTCCTACACTGAAGATGTCTCCTCAAATGGGGACAAAACGTTTGAACCAAATTGCCAAGCTCAAAGCTCAAACCAACAACGTAACTACCAACCCAAGCTACTAAATATTCAAAGTCATTTCAACCAGAATAAATAACTGCATGCTGGGCATCCAGAACATTCAAGAGTTTCTATAATTAGAGTTACAAATTTACAAATTTAATTTTCCTCAAGTATATCTGATCTCCATGGTATTTCAGACCAATTTATTTTAAAAGACAGATTGAGATTATTGGCAAGAATGTTAGCTTTAGGACTTATATATGGAAGGTAAAAATAATGAAGGTTCACTTTAAAACTATCTGAATTTGTATAATTGACATTTCTTTATAATTTTATTTGAATGAACAGATAGCATTATGCACCAACGAGTATTCTGATTTTGGTAAAGCTCTATCTTATTACAATACTTTAGAACTAGCTAAGATTTTCAATAGCATTTCTTAATCAATGTATAACATGACCTATTGTGTATTCTTATTCTACTTAAAATTCTCTACTTTATTTTCTGCTTTTGTTTAAATCAGGGTTTTGTTTTGTTTTTTGCCACTTGAATATCTACCAACCTGGCATCCATTGCAAAACTGCAGATGTTATTAGCTTGTTTTTCCTACACTGATTTTCTCAATTATACCCTTGAAACAGGAGTTGTTTGTTTTCTGTAATAGCTTGCATTCTTTTTTGGAAGCTTGCTGGCTTCATGCATACAGCAATTAAGTTTTGGCTTCTTGCTATTATGACAGTACTTTTTCTTTGGAAAGAAAAAGTGGTTATGCGTGTATTCATCTGTAGATACTACAGATAGTATTAATTTTGTTTAAATAGCCTTCTATTAAGACATACGTCACAACCTATTGATTTGGTTTCAGTGATAACTCTTTTGAATCTTAAGTGAGATTAGAGAAGAATGAACCAAAGTCTCTAGAATAGGACTAAAACCGTCCAATTATTTTCCTTTTCCTTTTATTATATTTTGTAGTTTATTTTACCATGTAAATTTAATGCAAAATGACACATACACTATCAATAAGTAACTGGCATTAGATTTTTTTAAAGTACCTTCCAAATATCTATGTCTTATCAGGATGTCAGTTCAACAAGTAAAATCCATATGCCTATTTTGTTCATATTGTACTATAATATGTATTTTCCATACATTTAAAGACCTACAATGTCAGTAAGCAATGATGCCCAAGAACTATATAATTGAATAACAAAAGTAACAGTATGCAAAGAATTAGGGAATATCACTAGAAAGGACAAAATTAAAATTAATGTTATAATAATATGTGTTCTGATATCTCATAGCAAAACAGCTAGATTGCAAGAATCAAAACTGTTTTCAAAATCCACTGTCATTGGTCATCTTTTTCAGCTGTGAAACTTCTCTAAGAAACTGTGACATGCAAACAGTTGTATTTGCTTGTCAATATTAACATATATCACTGAGAACAGGGCAAAGTGTCTTGGTTGGAAGAGATAGTACTGCATTCAGAGATCGACAGATCCAATCCTAAACCAGAATGACACTTATAGTAAACCACCCAAATTATGGTCTCCCTGGAGTGGTGAAATCGTGGAAATGAAGAGATTGAAGTATAATTGCTATCAGTTAAATGAGAGATGTCAAACTGGCAGACTGCGGACTGGATGCATCATGCACAGGCCACACCCACCCATCTCCGCAAAGACAAAAAACATCGCAATATGTTATGATATGTCATGTGACACGATCAAGTTTGACACACTTGAGTTTAATTATTCCTTTTGGAATGAAAAAGGATAGAACGTATTTTTCATTTGGGTCATCATATGTTTGGCAATGATGACTATTTTCACTAGTTTTTTATTACAGTTAGTAGCAATCATCTCCTTTTCCATCCCAATCATTCCTCTTTTTTTACAATGTATTTCAATCTTGCATTTGCTTAAAAGCCATAATTTTTTAATTGTTCTAATTTTTTTCTTAAACCTCATCTCTCATTTATTTATCACTCTTCCAAAGCATTTATTATATATCAGGAGCTTCTATTTATTTTAACTATAAATAATTGTAAATAATATATCACCGTAAATAATAGATAACTTGTCTGTCTTTTGTTCTCGTAATCAGTATTCTCTTTCTATTACATTTTGTCTCTACAGAGAGATATTATATATATATATATATATATATATGTCTTTTTCTGTTTTTCGTAGGCTTTTATGTGCATATTCTTTCTAGCCAGGTTTTACCTACGTAAGCTAGGTTGTTCTGCAGCTCTGACTGTGTGAAATCTCATTCACCAGCTATATATATATATATATCTTAGAATGTTATAAAGAATCTCTGGAGAGATTGACGGATGAATTGTACACGCAAAAAATTATTGATAGGTCCATTGTAGAAATTGTCTGAAAAAATAGTTGCTACATTCCCAGAAAATATTACTTGAAAGCTACAGCATTTGTTCTTATGAAATTTGGCACACTTCATAATCTTATAACAATTTGGTTTCCTTATACCTTTCATCTTATATTGCTTTATAAAAGCAAATAATTTTGGGTACCTTAATAATCCACATTTTAAAGACATTATATTGCAAATGTTTTATCTGATTATTATGAATTAGTTTTTCATTCCTTATGATAACTACCTACCTAGAAATTTCAGCTTGTCTTGATTAATAAACATAAATATATAGCCACCTTAAGTTCATTATGTTTCTTCCATGCTACATAATAGAAGAATTGAATCCTGCTTTTTTTTTTTTTTTGTGCTAATAAAATACTAGAATTGGATATAAACACCCCAATCCAACATAAGGTAGGTGACATTCTTCCAGCTGAGGAATAAATCATGCAGTTCTTGGGCAAATCCGAAAGAAAGCCTAAATTGGGGGTGTCTTAGAAATTCCTGCTTTGTACAATGTAATGATTTTGTGGCTTTTTAAATACTAATACATTCATTATAATACTAATATGACTGAAATATCAACTATAAGCAATCTCTGTTTAGATTGGGACCTGCAACTTTGTTACTAAGCAAAACAGTTCGTAAGTGAAAGATCACGTAACTGCAACAGTGCTTATGATTTTTCATAACTATCGTCCTGTCTCCAACCTTCGCTTTGTAGTGAAGGTTGTTGAGAGTGTGGCCGCGTGACAGTTTCCACAATTCCTGGAGGAAACATCTTATCTAGATCTGTTCCAGTTGGCACAGCACGGAAACGGTATTGGTCGCGCCAGTAGATGATCTCTGGAGGGCTCGGGACAGGAGTTGCTCCTCTGTTCTGGCCCTGTCACCGTGTTATGGTGGTTCTCCTCCTTTCTCTCAGACTGGTCGCAGTTCATGTTGGCAGGGGGGCAGAGGTCGACCTCGAGGCCTCTCAATTGTCGGTCCTCTCACCCCTTCTGTTCAACATTTATGTGAAGCTGCTGGGTGAGATCATCCGTGGCTTTGGGGTGAAGTACCATCAGTACACTGATGACACCCAGCTGTATATCTCCACCCCAGACCACCCCAACGATGCCCTTGAAGTGATGTCCCAGTGCCTGGAGGCTGTGCGGATCTGGATGGGGAGGAACAGGCTCAAGCTCAACCCTTCCAAGACTGAGTGGCTGTGGTTCCCGGCATCCCGATATAGTCAGTTGACTCCATCACTGACTATTGGGGGCGAGTCTTTGGCCCCCGCAGAGAGGGCATGCAATCTGGGAGTCCTCCTGGATTCGCAGCTGTCCTTGGAGGAACATCCGATGGCTGTAGCCAGGGGGACCTTCTGTCAGGTTCGCCTGATTCGCCAGTTTCGGGATTCCCTGTGCACAGTCTCCCACACCCTCGTCACCTTGCGCCTGGACTACTGCAACACTCTCTACATGGGGCTCCCCTTGAGAAGCACCTGGTGGTTCCAACTGGTCCAGAATGCGGCCGCGCGGGTAATCACAGGAGCCGCTTGGCACTCCCACATAACACTGCTCCTGCGTGAGCTGCACTGGCTCCCAGTGGTTTTCCGGGTGCGCTTCAAGTGTTGATTACCATCTTTAAAGTGCTCCATGGCATAGGACCTAGTTATCTTCGAGACCACCTGCTGCTATTGATGACCTCCCACCGACCTGTGTGCTCCCACAGAGAGGGCCTCCTCGGGATGCCATCAGCCAAACAATGTAGGCTGGTGACGCCCAGGAAGAGGGCCTTCTATGTGGGGGCACCCTCTGGAATCAGCTGCCCCCAGATATAAGGAGAATCTAAGACCTTGGTGCCTTCCACCGTTCCCTTAAAATTTTCTTTTTTCAGCAAGCCGGGCTGGCTCAACATATTTTTTAACATATTTTTAATTTTTTAATTGGTTTGTTATTTTAAATTGAAGCCAAATTAATATATATCCTTTTAATTGTTTTTAATGTTTGTATTGTTGTTTTTAATGTTTGTATTGTTGTATTGTTGTTTTTATCTGGCTGTACACCGCCCTGAGTCCTTCGGGAGAAGGTGCGGTATATAACTTCGAAATAAAATAAATAAATAAATAGCACAATGCATACTAATAACCAACACTGAGAAAGAGACACTACAAAGGTTGTAAATGTGGGTATTGGTCACAAAGTTATTTTTTCATTGCACCGTTGTAACTGTAAATGGTCACTATCTGACGCAATTGCTAAGCAACCGATAGGACTACTTGTAACTCATAACACATTAGCTGCTTCACCACTGTCTATATAGCACTATGTCCTCATTTTTTACTTTTCTTATTTTTTCTATTCTTTCAATATTTTATGCATTTAAATTATATTCAGCCTCCCAATTCATTAGATATGATTCTTTCAGTTAGTGGTGGATGCTTCTATTTCATGCATTGGGTCAGGGGTGGGTTCTACTTACCTTTACTACCTGTTTGCAATGGGGCCGTGCACGCGTGCTCTTCTGCGCATACGCAGAAGTGTTCTGATGATGTCAGGGTCGGTGGGTGGAGCCTCTCTCTGGTTTTACTACCGGTTCTATAGAACTGGTGTGAACCGGGGGGCAACCCACTACCCTGTTAGGTAAAAAAAGCTGCTCTAGAGAAAATCAAAGAGGGACTAATACTATGAATTTTGAATGTTTGCTATATCTTTATACAGAGCGACCTGAACTTCTTTCATCATTCTGCATTCCAGACTAATCAAACCATTCAAAAGAAATTGATATCTTCAATAAATAAGAATGCTGAATAGGATTACAGAGTTCAATCAATTCATTCAATATCTGTATGGTCTATATATATATTGGGAACTGGATAGAATTGAACAGTAAGACTTAAATATCCATTCCATCTCTGCAACATTAACTCATTATATGTGTGGCCATTATCTCTTATATTAATTATAATTATTGACTAATTTTATTAATTTTATTATAAACATATTTTCCCTAGTAAGTGTAAAATACCTACTGGACTTTGAACAGATTAATATGAATGAGGCAGGAGAGATGTGGTCACTGTGGTCAGCCATTCAGTCATGTCCACCCTCAGCCATTCTATGGATCAGCATTTTCCATGCCTCTCTGTCTTGTACCGCCCACCATGGTCATTCTGATGTCATCCTTTATAGTGTCCAGCCAGCAGATACCAGGGAGGCCCCTACTCCTTTTTCTGCTGATCACTCCAGCATGATTTTCTTTTTGAGTGAATCAGCTCTCATGGCATGACCAAATTATGACCGCCTCTGTTTGGAGATTCAGGGGATATTTTTGGTGAGGTTCAGTCTAGAACTTTTTTGTTTGTGATTTTTACAGTCCATGGATGCGTAATAGTTACCTCTAGAACCACTGTTCAAAGGCATACATCCTTCTCCTATCTGCTTTTTTCAGAGCCCAAGTTTCATAGCCATTGGAACAATTATTGTATTAACTAATCTGCATTTGGATGTGAGGCTGATGTCTTTACTTTTCTATGGGTTATTCATGGTAGACATTGCAGTTTTTCCAAGTGCTATATGCCTTCTGATCTCAAGGCTGCAGTTACCACTTTGGTTGATTTTAGAGCCCAGGAAAATGAATTCCTTTACTGTTTTGAAGGTCTCATTGTTGATCTGCACTCTGACCTATATGTTCTCTGCAGTTGTCATTATATTTGTTGTCTTGATGTTAATGTACAGTCCAGATTTTTCACTTTCATGTGTATTTTAAGGTATTTTGATTCTCAGGATTAGCCATGCCAGATCCTCTTTGCTTTCTGTGAGCAATGTGTTATTATCTGCATATTGGAGGTTGTTGATATTCTTATCACTGATTTTTAACCCAATGATAAATACCTCCAAATGTGCATTTTCCCCTCGTGCCATCACTCTGCTGAACACTTAATTCCCACAGTAGTATCTTATGTCTAAGTGTATTAACCCATGTAGTATGGCTGAATTATTATTAGTCTCATGTTTTCTACTACCTCTGCTTATTGGTATCAATATTATGATTATGATTATTCTGTTGTTTTGCAGGTACAATTCGAGCTTATGCACCAGGGACAAATTTTTCAGGCATCGTATCAAACTTGGCCAAATATTCTATTCTATTCTGTTCCATTCCGTTCTGTTCCATTCTGTTCCATTCCCTAGATGTGCTACATATAAATTAATGCAAACTTTTTTCATAGCAATTATATTGATTGAGAGACTATAGTTGTGCTAAACTTTTCATAGTTCACTAAATGTATATGTAAAACAACAGTTTCAAGGAAGCGTTCAACATTGATAAAATTAATTATTTCCAGGCAAAACCATTAATATGTGGCAATTCTACAGTGATGCACGAAGTTTGATGTTTAACCTATAAGAAAGACATATTGAACTTTCTTATATAGAATGGAATAGAATTTTTATTGGCCAAGTGTGATTGGACACACAAGGAATTTTTCTTTGGTCTATATGGTCTCAGTGTACATAAGGAGAATAAATACATTCATCGAGAATAAAAAGATACAACACTTAGTGATAGTCAAGGTTACTAATAAGCTATCAAATCGTACTAGGAAACAAAAACAATATAAATTGAAAGATACAAGCAACATGGTTATACTAATAAGTGGGAAGAGATAGATACTAGTAAGGAAGAGAAGAATAATAGAAGAATAACAGTCTTAATAAATTATTTGACAGTGTTGTGGGAATTAGTTGTTAAGCAGAGTGATGGCATTTCAGAAAAAACTGTCCTTGTGTCTAGTAGTTGTTCTGGTGTGCAGTGCCCTATAGCATCATTTTGAGGGTAGAAGTTGAAACAGTTTATGTCCAAGATGTGAGGGGTCTGCAGATATTTTCACAGCCCTCTTTTTGACTCATGCAGTATACAGATCCTTGATGGAAGACAGATTGGTAGCAATTGTTTTTTCTGCAGTTCTAATCATCCGTTAAAGTCTGTGTTTGTCTTGTTTGGTTGCAGAGCCAAACAACAGTTATGGAAGTGCAGATGACAGGCTCAATAATTCCTCTGTAGAACTGAATCAGCAGCTCTTTAGGCAGTTTATATACATTCAGCCAACCTAATTGCTTTTTTACATGAATAATTTAATAAAAGTGACAGTGCTTAAATTTAAAAAGGATCTGCTTTATTTCCAATATGGGAATAGAAATATACAGGTGATAGGACCGTCTTGATTCCAAGAATGTTTTGAAGATTGTATAAAGCTTCATATAGAGGTCTTGATTCAACAAAGCTGAATTATCCCACTGAAATAGATTTGTGAACCAAATGGGACTGGATTCTGAAGCAGCAAATCATATTACAGAATAGAACACTTTCTGCATTACTTCAACTCTTTTTTACAATATTTGTAGGCTGCTATTTCTGTTCTTTTCTTAAATCTGCTATTTCTATCTTTATAATGATGCAGGGAAAATCTTTTAAAATTTTATGGTAGTGAAGAAATCCATCTGAAACATGCAAGGATTAAAAAATACTACACCCCTTAAAGATACATAATCTCTGCTATTTCTATTCATTTCTGTCAAAAAATGAAGCTGTTGCAAGAATTTTGGAAATTTCTCATTACAGCCTAGGCACAAATCAATTTAAAATTAAATTATGAATTTTGTGACGGTTCAAATTGAATAAGAGTGACTTTGTATCTTAAATACAATTATTCCTCCTTGAATCATGGATCCTTAATTAGGGTCAATTTACATAAATATATTAAGTTACCATCCCCCACATTTTCTTAATTTAAGATAAGAATAATTCCTTGGTCCTAATAAAATATTCTCAGGTTATTTAATGAAACTTGAACCTACAACCCAATCAATTAACCCAGCTAAATTAAGAAAAAGTAATTTAAAATATAGCATATGCTCAAACCGATGGAGAGTTTTCTTTTAAAATACACTATTTATTTTGTTATGATAACCTAATGAATATGTTCATCTCTGTTATTTTTTTAAGTTGGGAAGCCACTCAGGTGGAAGTCCCAGAAAAACAATAATCCTATCCTATATTAAAATGATATCTCATAAAGCTGAATACATGGAACTTTCATATAATGAAATGCCCTGTTACTATTTTTCTGTATAACACATCCTGAAAAAAAATGGAATATTCAATATCTTTGAAAACTAGGCTAATATTACATGAATACATGAATTTTATATTTGGGAGCTGCTGAAGACTAAATATGTGGCATCTAAGGGATGCAGTTATAATATAAGAGTATGTGAAAGGTTTGCTTATTGCTTTCATTCCCTTTAATTTTTACTTGACAACTACAAGAGATATTATAGTAGGAATATCTCTATAGCAACTTTTGAAATGGTTTCTTCTTGCAGTACTGAATGGTGTGAGATGAAAAGATTCTTGAAATTGGACAACTGCAAAGTTTTAAGTGCTACTTTTAAGCCAGAACTGTCCATATTATAGTAATAATATAAAGCCTTGACAACTTTCTGACATTTTTGTGAATCAGAAATTGCTTGTGAATTAGAATTTCTTCCTGAAACCATCTGAAGCAAATATAGTTACAAAATGTATGGAGAAAGGGGTATATATGTGGTTCATTGATAGACACAGCTATCCTAGCATTTAGAAAGTTCTAAATATCACATTACTTTTACACATAGGTAGTTCTTGACTTACAACCGTCTGTTTAGCTACTTTTCGGAATTACAACGGCACGGAAAAAATTGACTTACGACTGATTCTTGCACTTATGACTGTCATAGCATCCCTATAGTCACCTGATCAAAATTCGGACACGTGGTAGCTAATGTGTATTTAAAATGGTTCCAGTGTCCCAGGTGTCCCAGGAAGGTCACCATTTGTGACCTTCCCAGCTAGAGTTGGACAAGCAAAATAAATCGGATAAGCTGAATTCACTTAACAACCATGTGATTCACTTAAGAACTATTGTGATTCCCTTGACAACCATGAAAAATAGGTCATAAAACTGACTCACTTAAGAACTGCCTTGCTTAACAGTGGAAATGTTGGTCTCAATGATGGTTAGAAGTCAGGACTAACTGTAGTTGTTGTTGTTGTTGTTGTTGTTATTATTATTATTATTATTATTATTATTATTATTATTATTATTATTATTATTAATTGAATTTGTATACCGCCCTTCTCCCGAAGGACTCAGGGCGGTGAACAGCCAGATAAAATACATATAATACAAATGTTAAAAAAGCATTAAAATATAATTAAATAATTGGCCTGGAAAACGAAATTTAAAACACCCCAAATTCTTAAGACGAATTTAAAATTAAAAAAGTTTAAAAGTTTAAAAGAGAGGTTAGGCCAGGCGGGCCTGCTGGAAAAGAAATGTTTTGATGGCACGGCGAAAAGCGCGCAGGTCTGGGATCCGGGAGTTAAAAAATCTCTCTGTCACTGGTATCAGAATAAACAGTGAGCAAGACAAACCAATTGTTTAATTAGCAATGGATGATCCCTTTGTCAAATGCTGTAAAATATATAATTGAACTGTATTCAAATAACTGAATAGTCCTAACCCACATTCTGCCCAGGGTAGAAATCTGGACACAAATCAAGGATTCTTAGATTATAGCTTTAATGAGAAATAATAATGCATAGAAACTGAGATTAAAATGAAATATGGATATGTCCAGCTAATATCTATCTTCCTCTGCAACAAAAATATCCATGATGAAAGTGAGATAAATTTTATCATAAAAATTGTATAAGATAATTTTCCTTTTCTTTTTGGATAATACATAAAAGGCGGCCACTTTTATGGAGTGCATTTGGTCCTGTATGTTTATGAAACTCATATGATAGAAAAAATTCCAAAATATATATATTAAAAAATATCTATGACAAATATATATAGTCTAAGATTTTAAAATGTCTTTTCCTGATGCTAATGTAATTCTTTAAATTAAGTCAAACTCTTTTCTCTTCTTAGATCTGATTTGGTGAAGTTCCAATCATATTTTTTAATTTTTTAAAAAAATCAAGACAGTAATCTGTTCCCACTGGTAAAAAGCAAAACAGAATGGAGTTACTGTGCTCTTCTAATCCCTCGGAATATATAACTGCCTCTGACTCTGTACCAATATTATCACAAACAAATACGAAATTGCAATCACATTATAAAAACCACGATGAGACAGAGAAAAAATGAAATAAGTGTTGGTGTGTGTCTTGGGAAATAACATATTCCACACTGAAGGACATCTAATATGAGCACACTGTTTTTGCAGTCCCATAAAGATAAGAGACTGTTGTCACTGAAACTGGACAAATGTTGTTCCAACAATAATCAGAATAGAGAATCAGCTACTGACAAAGATGTCAGTAGATGTGAGAGACAGCATGATGTAGGTATTAAGGTATTTTGTTAGACTAGGAAGGCCAAGCTTGACTTCCTACCTCCCCTTAAACATGGAATCTCTTTGGATGCTTTGCGCCCAATTTCTGTCTTTTAACCCAACCTATTTCACAGGTTTGCTATGGGGAAAATCAGAGAACAGTGCTAGATCCATTATGCTGGACACACCTTAGAGTCAAGGAAGAATATATTTCTATTGAAGAAATAAACAGAAGAATTTATTGGGGTCATTTCAGATTTTCCTTGAGTGAAGAAACAAATTGAAATGAAAAGATTTCAAATGTCACATTTTACATTATTAGATTTGAGGAAAACCTGCGATGCCTCTTTAACATCAGGTTTCTGTATAGTCAAAAGAAAAATAAAAGTAAAAGTCTTAATCCCAAAATATATACTACAGAATGAATATTTCTTCCATAAAATCAATCATTTTGTAGTATCTGAAAAAAAGTTTCACTTTTAATTAGAGATACAATGAAATCATTAGGTGATCTAGTTAATATATAGGAAAATAAAGTATAAATTATACCATAAAGCATAATGTTTGCAAAACATCCAATTTGTGATTCATTTTAGCTATACACTGAAATGCAATGGAACTTTATGCTATTATTGTACCATTGTATCAATAGAATCTTTGTGCTATTTGTAACTTACTAAACTCATTTTGTATTTTGTTATATAGCTATCAAATTATAATTATATAACTAGTCAATTTTTTTAAACAATTTAAATTGTTTATTAAAATTAAACTTAAAAATTAAAAATTTTTAAAACAATTTTTACCAATTTAAATTGGTAAAATGAGCAAAAGAATATTATCAAAATAAGACTAGTCAAGTTACTGTTGCAGAAAGTACATTATTTCATGTCAACAATCAATAGCTTTTCTGGATTACAGCTTTTACGTTATGCAGTACAGGTTTTACAACTTTTTGAGAGTTGTCTCAGCACTTAACATTAAATGGTGGCAATGAAATACTATCTAGGATTTCTGTTATTAATGAAAACCAGTCTGTATTTAAAATACAGACATTTGGGATATAAATACAGATTTATATCCCAAAGCACATCAGCATATGGGCAAATTCATATGTGGTGATGTTCAGAATTATACTGAAAACAAGTTACCTGTCTATATTTCAAGGAGATAACAAAAGCGGCTTGGAAATGGAGATAAAGAGTTTTTTAACAACATCCTTAAATGGTAACTTCATAGTTTTCTGGCTGCCTACAAAACTTTTTTGATTTTCTTTTGAAGTTGCAAGAAAGTTCATATCAAAAGAGGTATAGCAAGCTAAGAATTCATGAAACTAAAAAAAGCTTATCTCTGTAAATTGCTCAAGGGCCTGCCTGGGGAAACTGGTTAAATTTGAAAATGCATTCTTCCCAACACCACAACATAGACACACACATACACACACAGCTCACAATTCTTTTTTTAAATAATGTATCAATTTCATTTTAAAACAGCATATTCCTCAATGCTATGAGTACATTATCTTGATACATGGTGGAATCGTTAGCAATATATTAATATTTTGTTTATTATTTACCTCCTTATACTACTTCTACGTATATCACCCTATTACAAAATGACTTGTGGGCTTTGACAATAAAAGAATCGCATAGACAATGATACTAATTCAATAATTTCTTAAAATTATCAAAATAAAAATATATTACAATCAGGATCAAAATCAGCTATTAGTATCTTTGTCATGGATGAGATAGCACTGGTCACACACATCTAATACTTTTGAAAAAGTGACAGTCCTTACCATTCTCCTCAAGGCCAACAAAGTACAAATGAAAAGGTAGGATTAGTAAAATTATATAATTGCTTCTTTAGGAAGGGATGCATCATTTTCTCTTTCAAAATAGTACAAACTCTGCCAAAGAAATATTGAGTATCTGCTGAATCCAGTTGACTTCATTAAGGACACAGGTGAGACATGGAATTCATATTACAGAGAACGTTATCTACTTCTTCAGTGTCCACAAGTTGAAGCAAATTTCAGATAACCTTGCATGATTTGGCCTCAATCTCCGCATTGTAATCTACTGAAGTATATGCTAGACCTGAGCAAATTTGATTGGTTTCATCAGCAAAATGTTTAGCAAAAATGTCACAATAGCTTGCCACCAGAATGTCCTATGCATCTGTACCCTATAGTCATCAGAAACCTTAAATAATACCACTGCAGCACATTTGACTTATATAATAAGAACAAAGAAATACTGACTTTCATTGCTTGGATTACCATATGTGAACTCAAACATGGACCCTCTTTGGCATGATGTTATAGTGGTTCTTCTCCTTTTTCTAGGACCAGTTTCAGTCTGGGGAGCAATCCAGTCCTAGACTCTTACTTTTTGGATGACCAACAGCCGTCTTCCTCCTCACTTCTGCTTTGTAATTCTATATCTCTGCTTTGGCTGAGTGAAGCTATTTGGGTTCCGTCTGAATGTTTGAAGTCTGTGGGGACTTGGATAGGAAAAAAAGGGGGGTTGTTTCAAGCCCACCAAGATCAAGTGGCTTTAGGTTTTGGGTACTCTGGATCCTGGAACTGGACATTTCCCATCTTTGGTTCTGAATGGAATTGTAGTTTCTCACTTAGACCTAGTACACAATTTTTTAGTACCAGGCTTTGAGAGAGACAAAAATTAGGAGTCTGTGACAGATATTGACATTGAAACATAAAATATGTTATTTCAAGTAGAAATGTTGATGAATATGGAGAGTTTGCAATGAATTTACCAGCCTTTCCTAATCTCATAATCTTTGTATAATCTTTGTAAAAGTATGGAATACCACACGACTGCAATAAATAAAGTATTTAGGAAAACAACATACTAATCTTTCATTTCATCAGTCAAATAAGAGAAAGGACATGAACAAATTAATATCAACTTCTATAAATAAAGTCTATTATATAGCAAGCTAGGATAAAATGGCTTGTTGTATATAGATTTTTTTTTTTTTTTTACAATCTACCTTCACTTACTATCCAACTACCATACAACATGTTTTTTGGGAACTGATACTTGGAAAAAACAGGCGGATTGGGATATGTGCATCTGTTTATGTATCTGAGAGATTTAAGTTTATTGAACATTTTCTTCAGAACTTCATACGGAGAAGTGTTAATATCTAAGTATTTCTTACTGTCATTACATTTGAATTTTCATATATTCTTAATGGCTGTCATTTTTACAATAGTTAAAAGAAAACAGTTTCAATCTGTTTCAATAAAAAAAATATTAATGTCCATTTCATGTGGCAGGAAAACAAATTGTATTTTTCAGTGTTCTCTAAAAACTAGGGACATTTAAATATTTTCAAAGAATAAACCATTTGAATAAAGTGCGCACATCTAATGATAGGTAGCATAATTTTTGCATTTGTGTTGATGGGAATTTGTTTTTAATTTATTTTAAGATTGATTGCTATAGAGTCACTTGCAGAGATGGGTGGCCATATAATTTAAATTAAATACATAAAGAAATGGACACAACTTGGAAAAATATTTTTATGATGTTGTCTCTACATTTAAAAGGAAAGGGAACACAGCTGCCTGCAATTATTGTGAGTTCAATTCTCACCAGCTCAAGGTTGACTCAGCCTTTCATCCTTTTGAGGTAGGTAAAATGAGGACCCGGATTGTGGGGGCAATAAACTGACTTTGTATAAAAAGAACACCACTTGGGAGGGAGGTGAAAGCCCTACTAAGCAGGTATATACAAAAGTATGAAGGCTATTGCTTAATACATTATAAGCCACCCTGAGTCTCTGGAGAAGAGTGGCATATAAATCGAACTAATAAATAAATAAATAAATAAATTATAAATAAAACCAGTTCAGATGATAAAGTTCTTTATATAGTGACTTTATAACTTCTCAGTTCCACCTTTTGTTTCTTCCACCAGACATTTATCTATAAGTTTTGACCAGACGAAGAGTATGTTCAGCTTTATTGCTTCAACAACATGTAACTTGGGATAGAACAGCAGCAATTACAACAAGAGGAACACTTAACAGCAGTCTGGAAAGTGAATAGTTTAATATTAAGAAACTCCAGTGTGTGATTCTTTCTTCATAATGCATCCTAAAGTTCTAAAATGTAATTTTTCATTAAATCTGAAAAAAATGGGGACTTCAAAAATGATATCTGACAGATCTTTCCTGATTAAGAAATGTGAAGGTGCTAGTTAGCAAGTAGGTACAATATTTTTGTTTTGAAATTCTGCAAATTTTTGCAATTTGTACAAAATATATTTAATAATAAAGATTTCAAAGATAATCTAAATGAGTTATGGATGCTGAGATACCCATCAGTCTTGTTAGCTAGCAAATGTAATTTTTAAAATTACATTTTTTTAATATTTCATATTTTGAAAAAAAAAATGTGGGGAGAGACTTAATTTCTGTTGCCCTGGAGTGCAGGACCAGAGTTAGCGAGATAAAGAAGTAGATGTCACATAAAATTTCCTGACTATATGAACTGCCAGCTAATGGACAGACCACCACAGGATCTGGTGACTTTTTCATTGGATGTCTTTAAATAGGGACTAGAGGATTTTCTTTCTGAAATATTCTTTGTTTAATCCTGGATTAAACAAAGGTTAGGAAAATACAACTTCTAACATTCCTTCAGTGTTCAGATTGTATGATTCCTAATATTATTTTGGATCAACTCATTTATGATGAAACCATTTTTAAAAAACTTTTGTATAATGGAAACCTGAAGTTGATTTAAGTCAAGGTTGCTTTGCAATTTATTTGACTAAAATATATTTGTCATTTAGCCCTTTAGTACTCATGACATTGCTATTTCTGAAGTTCTGCCTCTGTTATTTAGAAGAATCAAGCAATACTTTTACATCAGTAAAGCTTTTTTATAGAAAACTGAAGAATTCATAAGTAATTGACATTAATTATTTACATAACTTTTGAATTAACTAACTGTTCTGTTACATTATAAATCAGTTGAGTTTTGCTTTAAAGAATGTGAAATTAGTCTCTGATGAACTTAAAATATGGTTAGGACAAAATAAAAATTGCTTCGTGAATAGGAAGCATCACAGAGAATGTTAAGTAAGGGTTGGCTGCAATCACCTTGCTATGAAAGATATAATTCAGAGCTGGAACATTAATTTCATATGATGTGTCCTATTAAACTCCACAAAATTATTAATGAACTTTAGATTGATAGTTGCATGTCAATGATGCAATGGTTTTCTTGGCAATATCCAAGCATTTGTACTCATCAAGAATCTGGTGGTAATATGTGGAAAACAAGATGAAGGATGCTTCTTGTAGAAAATAATTATTGATAAAGCCTTATTGTTTTGCAGAATATAATCTAATAATTAAAGCTTCTTAGCCTGGGACTGAGAGGGAAGTAAAGGTGTTCGAGGCATTGAAGCCCACTTCAGATGAGAGATATTTTACTGAAGCAAGTTATGCAATTTGCAACAGGCCTACCCTGTATCCATGTTTTATGTGTGTGAAAAATTGAGTATGACAAAAGTATCAGACTATTGGTTACATTTGAGCAATGCACTGATTTAGATATAAAGCTACCTTTTCCCCTTGCTATCCAGGCAATAAGTAAAAATCTGATGTATTGTTTAGTGGGTAAGTGTGATAGTAAATAGATTTGATTTACAGTTTATCCAGTCCTTTCTATAAGAGCTTCCTAGCCTGTAAAATATGCCCAATAAAATGTCTTCTTGTTGTTATGGCTTTCTCAGAAATGACTTCAAAAACAACAACGGGGCAATATTTTTTCAGGGGTGCTCTTTGTTGCTCGAGCCAATCTATATAAGCCAACTACAGGTAGTCCTCAACTTACAACAGTTTGTTTAGTGACCATTCAAAGTTACAATGGCCCTAAAAATAGTGACTTATGACTATTTTCATACTTATGACCATTGCAGCATCCCCAAAGTCACATGATTAAAATTCAGATGCTTGGCAATTGACTCGTACTTATGACAGTTGCAGTGTCATAGGGTCATGTGGTCACATTTTGCGACTTTCTGACAAGCAAAGTCAAGGAGGAAGCCAGATTCACTTAACAACTGTGTTACTAACTTAAGAAATGCAACATTTCACTTAACAACTATGGCAAGAAAGGTCCTAAAATGGGACAAAACTCACTTAAAAACTGTGTCGCTTAATAACAGAAATGTTGGACTTAATTTTGGTTGTAAGTTCAGGATTACCTGTATTTGGTTCTTCTACACTTAAGACTAAACAGAATTGAGGATATAGGTGTGTGTGTAATTTTTTCACCCAGTGTCTGTACATGCACAGATATCTTTGGCAATATCTTATTGTATTTAGCCTATATATAAAAAAAGTATAGATGCGTTCTGGTGAAAAAAATCTAGTCCTATAATGCTCACCCCCAAAATACAAATAGCAATATTTGTAGCAAGAGCCTTGATAGTACAGTGGTTTAGTGCACCCTGTTATTAACACAGCTGCCTGCAATTTCTGCTGGTTCGAATCTCTCCAAGGCTCAAGGTTGACTCAGCCTTCCATCCTTTCTAAGGTAGGTGAAATGAGGACCCAGTTTGTGGGGGCAATAAGCTGACTTTGTATAAAATATACAAAAGAATGAAGGCTATTGCTTAACGCATTGTAAGCTGCCCTGAGTCTCCGGAGAAGGGCGGCATATAAATCAAATTTAAAAAAAAAATTAAAAAAATATTTGAAATTGAATGTACTATTGAAAGACTGGAAACCTTCTGCTGCTGCAACAAATTCTGCCAACAGTGGAATCTCTGAAGTCATATTCATACATTTACACACTCAGCAGATGGGAGTCATCTACTAAATTGATGTTGCAAAAATGTAGATAATTAATAAATGCAAGAAAGATACTGAAAATTTCAACTCTTTACTGCAACCAAGAACTGCAAAACAGTATTGAATCTACTTCTGCACCTCATTAGGACAATGTATAATTTTTAATTAATCTATATATTATTGTTGTATTATGTGTTCAATTTTACAAGGTTTATGTATAAACTGTATAATACCTAGATAATTGATTAGATTCTATATATATAAATATACAAGATGACTACACGTTGCCGAACCGTAGAGTTTGAAATGTAATATATTCTTTACTCAATAAAATTTCATAAAAAAAAAAAAAGAATCTACTTCTGCACATAAACGTCTTTCCAGTCTACTCTCCAGGAGAGTATGCTATAATATTGGAGGCAGGTGTGACCAATAGATGTTTGTTCTAATCTAGGGGTGTCAAACATGCGGCCTGCAGGCTGGATGTGTCACATGCAGGCCACGTCCATCCCAGCTCTGCAAATAGGAAAAACATCACAAAAGATCACATGACAGCAACGTGATGCCGTGAGTTTGACACCCGTGTTCTAATCTAATAGTACTTTATAATTTTCATTATACAACAAAGGGAGCTAAATAATAGAGAACAGATTAAATAACAGAAGTTTCAGTCCAAAAACAGTTGCAGCCAAAGGACTAAATTATACCTCTCCGATGTATTGGGCAACAAACAAACTAAACAAGATAACAGGAATTCTAAGGGATTTTTTTTTAAAAAAATGCATGGACTATCTGGAATAAAGAAGCAAAATAGTAGTGACAAATGAAAGAAATAAGTAATAGAAGATCTGGCTATGTACCTTTGATAAGCTATACAGAAAAAAAAATCTATGAGCAAAATAAAGCCTCTAAAAACAGATCTGAGAATATTACACTCAAAATGAGAAAAAGAATCTGAAAATCAAACTTTGGGGATGTATTAGCTGTAGACATTATAACTGCTAATGCATAGTTATAATAAATTTTCATGCCAGTTCTGACACTGTTACTTCGGAGAAGAAGAAGGGGAAAAAAGAAAGATGAGAATCTTACAAAATATTTAAAGCATATGATTATACTGTGTGTGTACACACATACTAAATAAAGAGGGTAATTATGTAGATATATTTATCCTAGCCAGAGTAAACACTATCAAAAGCTGTACTCATTCATAATGATACTAATGATTTTTTTTTTTTTGCAGACATGTGCTTCAAATTGTCTCTAGGGTAACCTGTATGCTTGCTGAGATTTCTGAATGATGAAGGCCACACATCTTAAGGTCACTGAGAAATATTGCTCTAATCCAACCTGTTATAGGATCCTTCATTACTCAGCATTACACTACATTACCAGAAATATGATGTAACATAAACAAACAATTAAGAGATAGATGTATATAAAGCTAAATTTCGTTAGAAAGACATTTGCTACGTACAGGATTTCATGATCCAGGGGTACCAAATTCAAACCACTAAAACTTGAACTACTACAAGGCTGTCAAACTCACAGCCCGTGAGCCAGATGTGTCAGATGCTGGCCACACCCAATTTAGCGAAGGGGGAAAAGTTGCAATACATTATGTGCCACCGCTGTGATGACACCCTTGCACTAGATGAGAACAAAATATTATTTCTCTGTATCCTTTTGCTTTCATGTAGCAGCTATTCCATTTTTTCCCCCTAGTCCTAGATTACCAATGGGAATGAGTCACATAATTTTTTCTAAAATGGTGTGAAATATCAACAGAAAAGTTTTGTCAAAATTATTTTTTTAAAAAAGTCAAATGTATTTAAATAGCAAATGAAATACCATTGCATAAGGCCTGGTTACTTGAGAGACCACTTTTCTTCCATAGTATCTGCCCAGATTATTTGATCCAGCAGGTTGGTGTGCTACTGGTTTCTTTGATATCTATTGGAACCAGACGTGAGCTTTCTCTGTCTTAATTTCAACCTTCTGGAATATAGTTATCCCTGAGATCTAGATGCTGGTGTTTCAGAGGGCCAAGAATCTGTGGCTCTTTTCCAGGCCTTTGGCGAAAATGATTGAAGCCACTTGTAGATAATTTGGATTTGCTTCTTGCTGTTGCCTGATTTTTTTGCCAACTTTTGTTCTTTGTTGTTGTTGTATTGTTCTTTTTTTCCCTGTGTTTTTACTTGTGAATGATCCAGAGTTGCTGGAAGCTGTGTGCTGCTCAAATTCAAGAAATAAGGTGGACAAAAATGCCAAATCCAGTCTGAACATCTGGCTGACCATGTGACAAATAATAAATAACAATAGTAATTGACATAAATATAATGTGTAAATATAATGTGCAAAGCTTTCAGAATCAAAACAGATAATATGTGGGTTCTGAACCCATCAGGTTCTAGAATAGAAGAAAGCTGTAACTCGGCCTCCCTATTTTTTCAACTTCTGTAGTACAAACATGTTTGCCTTTGACCCATCTACTTTCATGCTATTCTGACCTGGACTATAGCAATAGTAAGTGATTAAGGTCATTAAGGTCATTACATTTTAGTTTGAATTGGGTCCCTCACAGTCTAACAAGCAGATGTAACTGCATGCAACATATTAAAATTAACATTTAATTTACATTTTAGGCAAAATATTCATGCTGCCTGAAGATAGTTTGGAGCTAATTAAAATCTACTTCCCTTGGCTTTAGCTGATTTGATCTATTATGTTGCACTGCAAAGGTTGACCATTTTGGTAATTCAAAGAAAACAAATGATCAAACATCTGAAGAAGTTACAAGGGTTACTGCATTTCTTGAGATCATTAATAAATCACCAAGTTGTTCTGGATGAAGGTGAAGGACAACTTGACTTGATATATATATTTTCTTAAGCATTTTGCAAGATGTAATCAGGCTATATATTGCTGATGGGTTGGAACAGAGACTAAGCAAAAGCTAGTTCCTCAGATGTAGCAATTACAGTGCAAGCTCAAAGGATGAAAAATGAAACTCATGTTGATTATCTTGAAACATTAATTCAGCCAGAAGTAAATAACTTTTTACCAGCCAAGACTACATTTGAAAACAATGTAGCCAAAATAGATGTAAGAAGAGCACAGGACAATTATACATACTCACATCACAGGAAAGAAAACCTGAGATTAAAGCTCGTTATTTTGTAGGGAGAAGTTAAGTTTTCTTGGTTTGCTAAAATGAGGGTTGGCTTGGCTTTTTCACTAAAGGCAATTTGGCTTACTTATCATATGTTATCACAATTTGTGGAGGAAATTTGTGGTCCAACATGCAACTGATAGAACTAGTTGCCTCATCTTACATTAAGGCAAGAGGAGGCTTCTAGATTTGCTCCTTTTAAAGGCCAAATCATAGAAGCAATGGAAGTTTGGCTATGAGTATCCTCTGCTGGCAACAGTTGATATGCCAGGTGCCAGCATTTATGAAACAGAAGGCATCAGCAGCAGTTATTCGTGCCCTTGTCATCTCATAAGCGGAATGTGCACTAAATGGGATTGACCTTCAAGACATTCTAGCAATTGCAACTACTGCAAAAAGCAACACAGCCAATGGACTAACCACTCAGTATTCCCATATAACACTAACATTGTAGGAATGTCCAAATATAATTCAAAGGATTATCTGATCCTTTGAAACCCTACATGATTTGAGATTATTCAAATGTAGAACGTAATTGCCCAGTGTGCCTGCAGTGAGTCCCTTAGCTTAGTCCTAAAGTGCAGTAGGAAGGGTTTCAGAGGTACCATTTCATTCAGGAACTCCCCTCTTTGTGGAGCGCCTTCCTACCAGAAGTAAGATTTGTGTCCTCACTCCTGATTTTTAGAAAGCTTCTGAAAAGTTAGCTCTTGAAAAGAGAATTCGGGGACTGAGACACAAATTGTACCTGAAATGAATGAGAACACTAATACCATGACTTTTAAGTGCTGAATCGTATGTGATGGTTCATTAATACATGGTTATTGTGTATAATTATTAGACTCGGACTATGATTTTGTATGTTTTTTATGGTTGTCGTGTTTTCCTTAAAAAAGTCTATTATTGTACTCTTTTTTATGAGCCACTTAAAGTAGGATAATCTGAAATGGCTCAGGAATAATAGTAAAAAAAACAAAGATCTAAATAAAAGCTGTCACTAGTAACATAACATTTCTAAAATGTATACAAAATTAATTCTCACATAAATCCAAGTATTATTTGAATTGTTGTCATTTTCTTAATTCCTGAAGGACTTACTTTTGACATCACCATCAATTTAGAGAAGAGAATATTTTGAGTTATTGCTGGAGATTAATATAAATCTATACTATTTTTCAGTGGCTATAATAGTTGGCCATAATAGTATACATATTTCATAACAAATGTGGAAATAATGATAAAGCAGTATTTATGCTATTCCATACATTTATTATTTATTATTGTTTTACAGCAGTCCTGTTATCTCAGAGGAACACTTTCCCCAAGCAAATTTCCTAAAAATATTTGGCCTACTTTTATATTACATACTTTCTAAAGCAGTTTCACTGGAGTTTTTTCGATTTCTAAAGCATAGTCATTCTGAATGCAGTTTCTGAACTTGAGAATTTTTTGTAGCCAATGTTCATTATTTCTGTATAATCTAATTCTGTGTATGTACATGTATATTTTGTCCTTGACTTACAATCATTTGTTTAATGACAATTCAAATTATTCTTAAAAAAGTGACTTATGGCTATTTTTCTCACTGATGAACATTGTAGCATCTCCAGATCACGTGATCAAAATTTGGATGATTGGCAACTGGTATGTTTTCATGTTTGCAGTGCCCTGAGGTCATGTGATCACCTTTTGCAACCTTCTGAAGCAAAATCAACGGGGAAGCAAGATTCACTTAATAACCATGTTACTAACTTAACATCTGCAGTGATTCACTTAACAACTGTGACATGTACAGTCATAAAAGGGGGCAAAACTCTCTTAACAATTGTCTTGCTTAGCAACTTAAATTTTGTTATAGGTTATATAGTCAACACTTGGCTTTGTGCAGAAATCCATCAAACCATCCATTATAGGTGTCAGCCAGCCCCCTATTCTTCTCTACAAGGAGAACTCCATCATTGTTCTAAATAGGATTTCACCATTTAATAGCTTCTCCAGCCTGGAAAATCCTCTAACTAGTCAATTTCTTTGAACAATAATTTGCCAAGCATTTCTTTGCATATTCTAAAAACAACATTCTTCCATTTTTTTAAAAAAAAATCCAATAATCCTGAATCTGCTTTTTTTAAGGCAGTTTGTTCCATTTTTTTAAAAAAATGTCATCCATTGTTGGCTTCATATTTCCAAAACTGTTCAGAGAATTAGCTCTCTATATATATTCACTTAATTCAGGTCCTTTTTTTATAAAGATGCTATAAGCAGTTAGTTTGGTTTTTAATTACCTGGTGTACTGGTTTCTACTACTTATTCTGAGTTGGAAGACTGAGTGAATGAAGCTTTTTGGTAGTTTTTTAGATTTTTTAAAATCCTGTTTTTACTAGAGCTTAGAACAGTGATGGCTAACCTTTTTTTCCTCGGGTACCAAAAGCACGCACATGTGCCGACACCCATAATCCAATGCCCCTCCTGCATGCCCCACCCCCTGCACATGAATGCATGATTCCCCCATGCATGCACACACGGCCATCCTAAAACAACGCTGGTGGGGAGAAGCGTCGCCTCTCAAAACGGCTGGGAGAGGGAAAAAAGCCTCACCTCCCAAAACAATGCTGGGAGGGAAATCTCCGGAGATCTGGGAAGGTACGGGCAGGAGAAAGTGAGGAGAAAGGTACCCCATCCCTACATGCATGCTTGTCTCCCGCTTGCAGGCAGAGATCCAAAAATCGGCTGGCGCTCGAGCATGCGCAGTGGAGCTGAGCTGGGTGATGGCTCGCATGCCCGCAGAGAGGGTTCCACATGCCACCTGTGACACGCCATAGGTTCCCATCATGGGCTTAGAACAACTCAAAGAAGTAGTGTAAGATCGCATGATGTGGAGAAAACTGGCCCATAGAATTGCCTAGAGTTGGCCATTTATTTATTTATTTATTTATTGGTTCAATTTATGTGCTGCCCTTCTCCAGAGACTCAGGGCGGCTTACAATGCGTTAAGCAATAGCCTTCATACTTTTGTATATATCTGCTTAGTAGGGCTTTTGCCCCCTCCCCCTAAGCGGTGTTCTTTTTTATACAAAGTCAGTTTATTGCCCCCACAATCTGGATCCTCATTTTACCTACCTCGAAAGGATGAAAGGCTTGAGCCTGGTGAGATTTGAACTTGCAATAATTGCAGGCAGCTGATGCTACTTAACAGCACTTTAGTCTGCTGCTTCCTTCCTCTTCCTATTTTCCCCACAAGTGAGGTGAGATGGGCTGAGACAGAGTCACTATCTCAAAGTCATCCAGGCTTTCATGCTTAAGGCAGAATAAAAACTCACAGTTTCCTGGTTTCTAGCTGCTGCCTTAACCACTAGACTAAACTGGCTCTTTTATTATTTTAAAAAAATAAACTGAAGTTGTAATCTTGCAGCTAAAACTACCAAAGGTGATGAACAGGAAGAAAAATCCTTGTTATATTTTAGGGTCAGCCCCAGTGCTGCTGAATGAATTGCAAAAATTATAACAATTATGAATACTTCTAAGAAGTTTTCCAATTTCCACTGTTTATTCCAGCTATACAATCTGCACAGTTCCAGGACATTTCTATTTGTATAACACAGTCACACAGAATTCTGCATGCTGTTTGTTGAAATATATAAAACTGTTTTTCCATCATTGTATAATTATCACTATAATTATCCCCACAGTTGCAAATTAGTCTATAATAGGGACCGGAAAATTGCAGCTCTTGAATGAATCTGACCTCCTGAAGGATAGTGCCCACCTCCCACAGTACAATGAAGAAGAAAGGAAAATGATAGCAACAAGACAAGGAGAAAGAAGCAGCTGTGCACTCAGTGATAAGGTTAAGTGAGCCTCTTTAAACAGTTTCACATGAATTATAGTTGCCAACTAAGTCTTTAAGTTTAAGTCAAAAGCCCTCAATCCATTTTTGCAATGATGAGTGCCATTTTTGAGAAGGATTATGTACAGAAAGTACTGTCATCATCTGCTTAAACAATTACTACCACTACGTTAAGTGGCATGTTAGATGAACAGATAACTATTCTCAACCTTCAAGCTTAAATTTATTCGAGTATATTTTCTCTGAGATTGTGAATGATTTGCTTCGTTATAATGCATACCATGTTGCTAGCAATATATACTTATGCCTTTTTAAAATTGAACTTGCAAATTATATATATATATATATATATATATATATATATATATATATATATATAGAGAGAGAGAGAGAGAGAGAGAGAGAGGGGGGGGGAGGGAGAGAGAGGGGGGGGGAGGGGGGGGGAGAAAGGGATGTATTTCTCTTTAGCCAAGTTCTTCTATGTAAACCAAGATTTTTCTGCAGCCCTAGTTCAGCGAAACCCCAATCCTCTAGTTTCTAGGCTTTTTTTCTCCAGTAGCCAGCAAGCTCCCTGCTGCCCATTGGGAGACTAAGGAGACTAAGTAGAATTGGAAGTGTCTTGGCAATGTTTCGACGAAGTCTCATTCGTCATCTTCAGGCTGGTGTTTTCGGCTTCGTGCTTCTAGGAGCAAACCCGAAGAGCAAAGCCGAGAAAACCCGAATAACCAAAGACCTACACACAAACACCCACGAAAACCTCAGAAAACACACACACACAAACACACACACACATACACACACACACACACACATACACATTCTTTAGATTATCTCTGTGACAGAATCTGATTTCATTTATTAGATTATTCCTGTAAATAAAACATATGTACACACCTGTTCATACTAAAACCTAATTGAATCTGTATCCAAAGGTGTTTTTCCTAGGAGTTAGCCTAAATTGATTGTCTTTTAACCTACCTGGGCAATGCCTTGCCCATCTACCAGATTTATGTATTAAATTTATATGCTGCCCCTCTCACTCATCAGGTGACTCTTATTATTGGAAATACATAATTATCTGATTCTTAAGAAGGAACAAGGAAATCTCTGGAAATAAAATCTAGGTTTGGATTCTTGTGAATTCAGATTAAAGTATAGGAATATATTTAAGTCAGAGTTAAACTACGTCAGTGACAGATTCCAAAGGGAATGTGAAAAGGTCAATCTTATTTGGCAAGGTGAGAATATAAAAGAAATCAGATAAACTAATTTGGACCCAACTCTTTGCAATTAGAAAAACAATTCAACTGCATGCATGATTTCATGAAGCAGAGATTATGGGGATGGTCCTTCTTCATAGCCTCCGCCACTCTCTGTCATAATGTAAAGCATCTTGCTATAATTTAAGAAAGGAAGACCTGATTCTTCCAGGGGGCTTTTGAAGAATTTTGGCATGTTACAAAGAACATTTTGCTATATTACATTTTAATTTTCTTATACTATTGGGAAAGACGCATTCAAACTTGCTTTCAATTGTAGCAGCATATAAGACTTAGCAAACACATATACACACACACATAATGACTACATCTATATATACAATGTTATGACTTGCTATCTGTCTAGTTTTCTATTAAGTGCTGGACTTTATCTAAAAGAAGGTTGAATGTATGAAATTCAGATAAAGAAGCAATGCAACTATCTATGACTTGTCAGTTTTGATTTACTTTTCTTGGTGTAAAGATAACTTAGTCTGCCAAATAAGGCAGAACAATTTGAAATGGGTTCAATATTAAGAAAATATAAAGCACAAGTTATTGATTCCAATTCTAAATAGCCAGGTATATGTTGGAACAATTGACTCAGACGCTTTTACTTTAAAAAAAAAAAGAGATCCATTTCTGCTAGGACAATAATACTGGATTTGAGTACAGGACTTAAGATTCTTACCTGATTGACCAGGTGGTGGAACCCCTAGTGATCCTCTCGGCAGGCATAAAAACACAGTGAGTACAGCTGCTTTGTTTCCTGAGCATGGCTCAATGGCAATTGGTTTTGGAGAACCCTGGAATTAAAGAAAAAAAATACATGATTGACTGAGATTATTTTCTGGCTTTACATATTTTTTTAAAAGAATTCACACTATACTGTAAGTATTTTTTTAAAAGGAGAGACTGGACTTTCAACACCATTTCCTAAAGGTCTTTTGGACCTGAGAGATCCATTATGGCACAATTTCTCAAGGATTACAGACTGCTTCTGTAACCTTTGAGAAATTATGTAGAGTAATGCACATTTATGGCATGAGCCGAGGTGGTACAATGGTTAGAGTGCAGTACTGCAGACTACTTCAGCTGCTAGCTACAGTTTGGCAGTTCAGATCTCACCGCCTCAAGATTGATTCAGCCTTCCATCTTTCCGAGGTGGGTAAAATGAGGACCCAGATTGTTGGGAGCAATATGCTGACTCTGTAAACTGCTTAGAGAGGGCTGTGAAAGCACTATTTATTTTATTTTTTTTATTTTATCTCGAATTTATATACCACACCTTCTCCCGAGGGACTCAGGGTTGTGTACAGCCAGATAAAAAACATACAATATAAACATTAAAAACAGTTAAAAGGATATATATTAATTTGGCCCCAATTTAAGATAACAGACCAATTAAAAATTAAAAAAATATTTAAAAAGCCAGTCCAGCTTGCTGGAAAAAGAAAGTTTTAAGGGCACGGCGGAAGGCACCGAGGTCTTGGATTCTCCTTATCTCTGGGGGCAGCTGATTCCAGCGGGTAGGTGCCCCCACAGAGAAGGTCTTCCCCCTGGGGGTCACCAGCCTACATTGTTTGGCTGATGGCACCCCGAGGAGGCCCTCTCTGTGGGAGCACACAGGTCGGTGGGAGGTCGTCGGTACCAGCAGGCGGTCTCAAAGATAATTAGGTCCTATGCCATGGAGCGCTTTAAAGGTGCTAACCAACACCTTGAAGCTCACCCGGAAGACCACTGGGAGCCAGTGCAACTCATGCAGGAGTGGTGTTAAGCAGCTCCCGTAATTACCCGCACGGCCGCATTCTGGACCAGTTGGAGCCTCCGGGTGCTCCTCAAGGGGAGCCCCATGTAGAGAGCGTTGCAGTAGTCCAGGCGCGAGGTGATGAGGGCATGAGTGACTGTGCACAGGGAATCCCGATCAAGAAAGGGCCGCAACTGGCGAATCAGGCAAACCTGACAGAAGGTCCCCCTGGCTACAGCCGTCAGATGTTCCTCTAAGGACAGCTGCGAATCCAGGAGGACTCTGAGATCGCGCGCCCTCCCTGCGTGCAATCTGGGAGTCCAGTGATGGAGTCAACTGACTATATCGGGATGCCGGGAGCCACAGCCACTCAGTCTTGGAAGGGTTGAGCTTGAGCCTGTTCCTCCCGATCCAGATCTTCATGGTCTCCAGGCACTGGGACATCACTTCAAGGTCATCATTGGGGTGGCCTGGGGTGGAGATGTACAGCTGGGTGTCATCAGCGTACTGATGGTACTTCACCCCAAAGCTGGATGACCTCACCCAGCGGCTTCACATAAATGTTGAACAGAAGGACAAATGAGAGGCCTCGAGGTCGACCTCTGCCCACCTGCCAACACGAACTGCGACGGGTCCCCCATCCCCAACTCTTCCAACCTGTGCAGCATGATACCATGGTCGATGGTATCAAAAGCCGCTGAAAGGTCTAACAGGGCCAGAACAGAGGAGCAACCCCTGTCCCGAGACCTCCAGAGATCATCTACCAACACGACCAATGCCGTTTCCGTGCTGTGCCCAGACCTGAAACCCAATTGGAACGGATCTAGATAAGATGTTTCCTCCAGGAATTGTGGAAACTGTCACGCGACCACACTCTCAACAACCTTCACAACAAAGCGAAGATTGGAGACAGGACGATAGTTGGCTAATACGGGTCCAGGGAAGGCTTCTTGAGGAGAGGCCTCACCACCGCCTCTTTCAAGGCAGCGGGGAAGTGACCCTCACTCAACGAAGCGTTGATAATTCCCTGGAGCCAGCCTCGTGTAACCTCCCGGGAAGCCAGTACTAACCAGGAGGGACACGGGTCCAGTAAACATGTGGCCACAATAAGTCTCACCAAAATCTTGTCCACATCATCAGGCGTCACAGAGTCAAACTCTTCCCAGGTAACATTCTCAAGACTATCCCTCGTCACCCTGCCTGAATCTACCCAGTCAGAGTCCAAATCCCCCTGGATCTGAGTGATTTTGTCATACAGGTATTGTCCGAAATCCTCGGCCCTGCCTTCCAGGGGGTCTTCCCGCACTACCGGATGGAGCAAGGAGCGGGTCACCCTTAACAGGGCAGCCGGACGATTCTCCGATGACGCAATAAGAGCGGAAAAGTAATTACACTTTGCCGCTTTTATCGTCACTAGGTAGGTCTTAATATGTGACCTTACCAGTGTTCGATCAGATTCAGCGAGACTGGTCCTCCAACCGCTCTCCAGGCATCTTTTCCGGCGCTTCATCTACCTCAGCTCCTCGGTAAACCGAGGAGCCAAGAGGGATCGGCACCGGTCAGAGGCCGCAAAGGCATGACCAAGGCCCACCAGCTGCCCAATTCCAGGCAGCAACCAGGTCCTCAGCCGAGTCATGTGCCAGATCTTCAGGAAGTGGCCCAAGCTCCCTCTGGAACCTATCAGGATCCATCAGGCGCCTGGGGTGAAACCATCTTGTTGGCTCCGCCTCCCTGCGGTGGGGTGTAGTGGTTCGAAGGTCCAGGTGAAGGACCGAGTGGTCTGACCATGACAAGGGTTCCATGTCAATATCCCCTATAACAAGACCACTCAACCACTGGCCAGAGACAAAAATCATGTCCAGAGTGTGACCCCCCTGTGGGTGGGGCCTTGAACTAACTGGGTCAGGTCCATGGCCGTCATGGAAGCCATGAACTCCCGAGCCATCTCAGACGTTTCACCAACGGATGGCAAGTTGAAATCACCCATGACCATAAACCTGGGTGTATCAACTGCCACCGTGGCTATCAAGTCGAGTAGCTCGGGCAGGGCCATTGCCATGCGGCAGGGAGCCAGGTACGTAAGCAACAAGCCCATCTGAACGCCATGACCCCATTTCACAAAGAGGGATTCATACCCGGCAGTCTGAGGCACAGTGGTCTCCCTCGGACCAAGATCTTCTTTAATAATAACCGCCACCACCCCCCGCCCCTCCCCTGGGCCCTCGGCTGATGGAATGCTCTGAAGCCAGGTGGCACATCTCAACCAGGGGGACCCCTCCCTCTGGGCCCAACCAGGTCTCCGTAATACCCACCAGGTCCGTTCCCCCCTCCTGTATAAGATCGTGGATAAGGGGGGACTTATTTACCCCGAACATGGTGTTGCACAGCATCAGCCGAAGGCCCAGATCCTGAGTATCTGTACCACCTAGTATCCGAGAGGAGCCTTGGGGACCGGGACGCGCAATTGCTCTCAAACAGCATGAAGCAGTATATAAGTGCTATTGCCATAAAACATTGTTCCCTCTTTCAAATATGTCATCTTCTAAGCTTCTGCACAAGTACTTTCATTTATGTTTTGAAATATCATTTATAGATAAAAACACATTTTAATGAATAATTTAAACTACTGAGTTAAATGCATTTTTTTACAATTCATTTAAATGCATTTTTCATTCTTACAAATGTAGCAGGATGTATTAATTAATTTAAAATAAAAATCTGATCATGTAATCAACAGCTACTTCAGCATTCATTACAGACGATAAAAATCATTGTACAATTTACATACAAAGCATATAGCTTTGTTTGTGACAGTTTATTTTCCTCCAATAAAATCTAACAGAGCTACAAAATTTATTTTGAAAATTAAACTCATACTAAAATTCATTGTATTGTCTAAAAGTACATAGAGCTAGAAAAATTGTTAAAAATGAAAGAAAACAAAAAAGTTTAAAAAGGACAGTGATACAGATAATAAATAATATTAATAAAATCATATATTTATTGAAAAAAACTATTTGCACACTATAAAAATGGTTGATTTCAGGAGAACTGTAGAAAAACAAGAAACACTGAAAATTCAATATTTACTAAAAATACTGCCATTTATCAATTTGTGTTATTTCTTTTTAATTCACTGTATTCCTTTAAATTTTTATTTTCTTGCTTAGTCTTCTATGCTGTAAATTTCCATAGGCTTTTTGCAGGTTACTAAACATATTAAAGTTTAAACAACAACAACATGTAAATATTTCATAAATTATGACAGTGCTATTCCATAGGGTACGATAAATCTCCTTGTTCCCAAATGCCATCCTAACCACCCAATTTTTTTGATACTTTGGAAGTCCAATAAAATATAGGATTGGATACTGTATGAATCGGTAGCCATTGCAGTTATTGGAGAACCAAAGGCAAACTTCAACATGCCCATAATTATCTAAGCAACTGCATGTTGCACATCTGAAACTTCATTGAATGAGAACCAGATGAATTTATGGCATGACCTTTAATAAGGAAGAATTGAAAAGAGAATGCAAAAATGAAGAAAGAAAAGAAGGCAAACTAGATGTCAAGACAAACCAGGGAAATTGCCAAAGTAAGAAGAGATGAGCTGCCAAAGCCAATAAAGATAAAAATCTCAGAAAAAAACCAAAAGAATTTCAGAGAACTCTTAGAAGAGCAAGAAGTATTACAGTATTATAACAACATATGTAAAGACATTAAAGATAGAAACAAACATGGACAATTGCAGAACATAGAAAATTTCTGAGAGGGCAATTTAGAGAATGCTGTCAGATCTGAAACATGCAAATAAAATAATATCCCATTGTTGCCACACACAACACTTTTCAAAGTGCAGTGATCTTGGTTGCCTTTCCTCCCAATAAATTAAAAAAAACAAGCCTGATAGTATTAGCATTAAGCATTTTCAATTGAACTTCATCAAAATCAACTACATCCAGTATTCTCATTTCTGGCTGAGAAAGTGTTTTATAGCATGCTTTAAGGCAGGGGAAGCTGAAGTGCAATCTTAGCATATATCATTTCAATTTTGCAGTAAGAGACTCAGGCAGCATAGAGCAAATGATCATAATTCAGATACCCTTAGGTTTGTCAGTTGTTTAAAGATAAATACATAACTCTAAATCAAAGTTATTTCAGTGGGACATGACACATTCTTTGAACTGTACAGTTGATCATATACTTTTCACAGCTTTGGAGGGGAGGACAGGGGGGGTGGAGATAAGGCACATGTTTGTTTGCCCAAAGCACTTAGCAACTTCAATTTATTTACCAGAATTGTCATGTTTTGGATGGTAAGAAGCAGAAGCCGTTATGCTTTGCCAAAAAAGCCACCAAAGAGAGCTAGACCATAAATAAAGCATTGGAATACATAATGCAAGCAGGAAATAGTGAAAATGGAGACAATATGCTGTTCTGATCTAAAGGGTAGCTAAAACCTTATTTTTTAAAAAAGTATCTAAAACCTTCTAAAAAACAAAATCAACTACTGCACAAAAGGAACAATTCAGTTAAAATGAAGCAGTTTAAAACAAGTTTTGTATTCACATAATGATTAGGTCAATTATTGGGAAAAAATGGCCCTTTTACTTCTGTGGGTTTGTTGACAGACTCACAACAGCAGCCATTCCAATCCCACAGGTTATTCTACCTGCCACCAATAGCCTCCCACCGGCCAGTTCGCTCCCACAGAGAGGGTCTCCTCAGGGTGCCATCGGCCAAGTTATGTCGGCTGGCGACGCCCAGGGGGAGGCCTTCTCTTTGGGAGCCCCAGCCCTGTGGAATGAACTGCCCCTGGAAATACGCAAGATCCCCGACCTCCGGGTATTTCGCTGTGCACTGAAGACCCTGTTGTTCCGCCAGGCCGGGCTATCGACATGATAATTTTAAATTGGGGTATTTTAAATTTTGGAGGTTTTAAATGGAGCCTAATTTATTTAATAATTTTAAATTTTAAATTGAGGTTTGTCTTGTGTTTTTAAATAGGCTGTACACCGCCCTGAGTCCTTCAGGAGAAGGGCGGTATAGAAATAAAATAATAATAATAATAATAATAATAATAATAATAATAATAATAATAATAATAATAATAATAATTAATAATAATAATAATAATAATAATAATAATAATACCAAAGAGCCTTTCATTCTATGCTGAAGCCTTCTCCAAGGCAGTAACCTTTCTAATTCTTTGGACTGGAACAACCATTTCCCCACTTTTGAAACCTATTTAATACACTTTGTCTATTTCGATAAACATATTTGAAGTAACACCACAAAAAGTACAACACTAAATAGTTTTTAGTCTGCAGACAGTATTTTAAACTGCACATAGAAAACATAACTATTACAGAATTAAATATGACAGGAAAAAAATGAATTATTTCATTCCATTAAACTATAATAAACAGAGTCACAGAATCTTGAGCTAGAAGAGGGATGTCCAGCCTTGGCAACTTTAAGACCTGTGGACTTCAACTCCCATAATTCCCAGACAGCATTCTGGGAATTGAAGTCCTCAGGACTTAAAGTTGTCAAGGTTGGCCAGCCCTGATCTAAAGAATATTACAGTAAGTAATGTATCTTGGAGCTGACTAATTTGTTTCAGAGCACTTGGCTTAAGTTGGAGAAGTCTTGAAAGAGTTTGAACAGCAGAAGGAATGGCATTAAATTTTGGAATTTTTCTGTTAGTCCACTGGAACTGTAGGAAACTGGGCTGATAAACTTCTTATATCATTGAAGAATAAATGGGATTTATGCACAGAGGATTTGCTGGATGGTGAACACAGTCTTTTTTTTTTTAATTTGATTTATATGCCGCCCTTCTCCAGAAACTCAGGGAGGCTTACAATGTGTTAAGCAATAGCCTTATATCTTCTAGTGCACATTACACTAGAGGGGCGAAAAAGTGTAAATAGTACAGAAAACCAGTGAGAGGATGATTGGATATTTGGGGGAAAATAAATTTTAGTTTCCTGGCTCCTCCTTTTAAAAAACATTTGATTCTTTGTTGCAGTATAAACAATCAGAAGGGAAATAAAAATATCATGAAATAAATATTCATTATATTCACAAAGCAAAATAAGGTGAAGATTCTGTAAAAATTTATATTGCAAGAAAAAAGAACATCCATTATAGTTAAGCACTGGCCATATATTTCTGGGCCGTCATTTCAAAGCTAGGTGCATCTAATTTTTAAAAGTGCATTATTATGCCATAAAGACAAATAGAACGTGAATCTTATGCCAAAAAAGCAATTAGAAAATTGGATTATGGAATTAATGTGAATATGTTACACTTGTCAGGAATAATAAGTATTTTGACACAAGCAGAATAAAATTTGACATGGTGCACAAATACTGATCAGATATGCTAAATATTTAAAATGCAAACAAGTATGTATTACTCACTTCCATATTGCTAAACTAAATACCTAAATGCCAGGCTTATCACAATTAGTCTATAAATAAAAATGAATCTCTGCTCTGCTCAAATGTTTCCCCTTAAGAAATAATGATAATTTATACATAAAATTGAATTCTTAATCACATTATTAACACTGTATTTATCTGGTAAGTCTAACTAGAATAAACATGATTTCTTTGTATACAAGCACTCATGCGTGTTGATTTGATGTAATTAACACAGCAATTTCAGAACCTTGCAGCTGTTTCTTAAAGTTCCATTTGTGACAACATAAGAGTCACCTCTTGAAAAGAATTAAATCAGGTGGTAATAGTATTAATATGAAAACTGGCCTTGACATTAGCAATGCAAGTCACATTAATACTTCAATTCTCTTACCATTTTGCTAATGTACTTGCTCTTTTCCTTGGCTTAATGTTGCATTGATGCTTATGACATAATGCTGTCTTTTGTCATGTTGCATTTTATATTCATTGGCATGCACATCAAGGAACCTAAACGCTTATTTTAGAAGTTTAGCATCTTTTCTAGGCTTCATTGAACAAGAATAATGGAATCCCACCCTCATGAATTGCAGTGTTTTCAGCCCTCATGATAGCATCAATCAGGTGAGACCATAATCTCACTCTCTAGTAAACTGAATAAGGAGAGGTGTTTGCAATTTTTCCATATTGATGTCCACCTTCTGTGGCTCTCACAACTGGAAATCCTGCTCAAAATTATTGGCTTTACTATACACGTTAATTATTTAATACTTTTTTTGCTGTCTCAGTTATTTCAGCAGAATATGAAAAGAAACAATGAATAATTTAAACATTAATGAAATTATTGCACAAACACTTCCACTAAAGTAAAATCTATGCTTCAGGAGGAATATTCTTCAAAACATACTGGAAGAATATATTTGTTCATACATTTCATGAGGATTCTCTATTAGTTACCACAATATTTTTGTTTGCTTGCTTGCTTTGCCCTTTTACTTTGATATCTTTACTGTTCATTAAATTCCATGCTCAATATATTCATATTTTAGCTGCAATTTACACGAAGGAATGAAGAAAAATATCATCAATATTTTGTACTTTTTCGTACAAAGTTTTCTAGTTGAGACTTCCATAATGATTTACAATTTTAATTAATTAAATTTCCCTATCTGCTAAGTGGTAAGTAAGCATTATTATCTATTTTAGAATAGTGATCTGCTGACAGGATTCTCTCCTTTGGCTTCTTAAAATGTTGCCACCAATTTGAAGAGAGAATTACATTGATTTCTCTCTTCCATAGTTATTCAATCTCTTCAAAGTGATTTTTTTCTCGAGGTTCATAGTATAATATCAAACAAACACATTCCTTTTCATTTCCAGAACCCATTTAAAATATTATCAAAAATACAACAACAACAACAACAATAATAGAACTAGTAAACCCTTATGGACATCTATCTGTACTGGTTTTAACAGAGTAGCTATTCCAATCTGTTACATAGATTTTTCTCCAGTGATTCTTCTATTTCCAAGAATTCTTCTATTTCCAAGAACATAGAATTGACAAATATTTGGTTTATGACAAAAAAAAAGAATGTGAGCCATTTCTGGACAACAGATCTAGAAACATGATCAAGAACAGCAACTTTTTAAAATTACTTTACCACATGCCTAAAGGCCGTGCCAATGAAACAGGAAAGTGAATATATATATATATATATATATATATATATATATATATATATATATATATATATATATATATATATATATATATATATATATAAAAAAAGAGGAAGAGAGATTGCCAAGAAAAGTAAATTCAGAAAGGAAAACTGGGCTGTGGAAAGGAAACATACATTTCCATCATGCTATTTCCTTTCAGGATAAACAGCTTTATGTGAAGTGCAGAAACAGAGCAAGAAATAGTAAGCAAAATAAATAAGACATGAGATAAAAAATGAAAATGAAACATAGCTATATCTAATTTAACCAAATAACATTAGCTATATTTCTTAATATTCTTTTAGCTTTACCTTTGATTCTACACAACCACAGATTACTTCCATTTGTTCTTTAAATTTGTCACTTGTCTCTTTTCTGAGGATTTTTTCAACTTCATCTAATCATTTGTTTGTGGTTTTCTTTCTCTAGACCAGGGGTGAAAAACTGGCTGCCTGCGGGCTGGATGAGTCATGTGCAGGCCATTCCCACTCCAGCTCCACAAAGGGGAAAAATGTCATGAAATGTCATGTGACGGCAATGTGACACTGCAAGTTTGACATCCATGTTCTAGACTTATTCACAATTCCTTCATTTATTTGTTTTGGGATCCTTCATTCTCTTTCTATATGGTCAAACCATCACATTCTACTTATTTTTTATTGGTCATTCACTTTGATTTTTAATTCATTTTCATTATGCATTTATTCATTCTTGACTTCTTTACCCCACACACTTATTAAATAGTATTGTTTCTATTGAAAAATATCAGGAGATATTACATATCTACTGACATTTTCATTTCCACATGACAAAAAAAGTAAAAACAAACAACCATTTCACTTCTTTTGGCATTCATTTCTCACAACTTATACTGCTTATAAATTTTCTAATCAACATTTGCATGGCTTAAAATTTCTCCACCATTTCCTCATTTTTAGCAATCATTCTAATATGCTCAGGTACTTATTCTATCTTTTACATTGTTCATTTGTTAAATTTGTCATATTGTTCAATCAACCATATGTAAACCAAATATTTTTATCTTGGATATAGCAATTTAAAATCCATAAGCTTTATTGTATCATATAATCTAGCTAACATTTCCTACATAGCATTCAGATTCACAGCTAATAACATGGTATCATCTAGATACCAAAGTACAGGTACATTTATGATGATCACGTAATGTACGTGATTTACAAATCACGTACATTACCACCACCATACTTTATATATTTATCCATAAATATATTAAACAACCAAGAGGACATTGCAAAATTTATGCCTTATTTCCTGATGAATAAAATAGGCAAATGAGTCTATTTAGGTGCTTCACATAAAAAACAAATGTATTCTCAAACCATTGGCAAATAGAATGCTATCATATAGTAAAGCTTTGAAGATATGACCTACAGATAGAAAGACATAAATGTATATACGTTTTATGTGAAAAACATGAAAAAAACAACATTAATTTTCTAAAATAGTGCATCTGCCAAACAAAATATTGCAAACATGTCAATATTTTCCAGCAAGGAAAAAACAACCTCTAGGACTTTGAAATATCAGATAACATCAAATTCTAAAAATATTCATACTGCTTGCAAGCAACTGAAGGTTGGAAATAGCCAAAGTCATCAGCAAATTTTTCATGCTCTTGGACTATCCAAAGGCAAAAAAGTTAGGCTGGAGTCTAATCCTCCATAACATTTTGCTCCTAAGCATATCACTAGACCTGTCCCTCAATTCAGAGTTGTGGATCACAAGAAAAAGGTGCTGAAAAGCATTTCTATTGTATTATACATGGGAGAAGGGAAATCAGTGAGACATTTTAAATGCTGAGAAAACTTTCAACATTTTACTGTGAATTATCTCAGATATTTAATTATCAAATGCACATAGTAAATTAAAATTCTAGAAGAGTAAAATCTAAAAACCTAATTATGCACCTGTATTAATTTGTTTTTGTGGATGCCTAATCTCCTCTTGGACTAAATTGTATCCTGATTCTAATTCTGCAATCAGACTCTATTGGTGACTGATGCCAGACCAGAGTGACTACAGGCATTATTTTATAATATTAGGTCTAATACCACACACATATAATTTTTACTTGTTAGTTCTGCCATATGAGATAGATGACATTCATGTGAGATTTACTTAATTTTTATGCCTATCTATTATGTTGGTAATTTTAAAATCCACGTCAACGATCAAAAAGGTTTCCTCTTTTTCTATCTCCAGTTCATGTGATTGTCCTCAGCCTTTTTTCTGAGAAACATTAACTGAAAGCAAATACAAATGTACAAGACTGAGGAACTTTTTCCTTATGACAGAATGAAGGGATTCAGGGGTGAAATCCAGCAGATTCTTTTTTTATTATTATTGAAAAAGTTTTAAAACAAACACAATTTCCCCACAACCGTCCCACCCAACCCCCCACCCCCTCCCCGACTTCCCAGAGCAGATCACAAGGTATTTCTATTGACTTTTAACAATAAACTAAATTGCTTAACCAATCATTAAACTAACACCCCCTAAAAAAACTTTTTAAACCCCCCATATATAATATCCTACTTCTTAGACATAAAACTTCTAATAGCACTTATATAGCGCTTATACAGATAAAAGAAATCATTCATAAGCTATTTGATATTTTTTGGTCTGATACTTATTTTGTATATAATCAATCCATCTTCTCCAGTCCTGTATATACCTTTCTTGTGTTTGATCCTTCAAATATGCTGAAATTTTAGCCATTTCAGCTAAGTTAGTTACTTTCAATATCAATAGTAGGCAAAAAGTCCTTCTTCCAATGTTGTGCTACCAACAATCTTGCTGCTGTTATCAAGTTCAAAATCAGTTTAGTCTCTGTACAGTCCGTAGTTATACCCAATAAGAACAACTGTGGAGTAAATTTCAGTCTCTTTTTAAGAATATTCTGCATCACCCACCAAATCTTTATCCAAAATTCAGATTCTGACAGGTTCTGGAGAACTGGTAGCGGAAATTTTGGTAGTTTGGAAAACCGGCAAATACCACATCTGCCTGCCCCCAAAGTAGGATGGGAATGGAGAATTTGCAGTATCCTTCCCCCAGGAGTGGGGAGGGAATGGAGATTTTGCAGTATCCTTCCCCTGCCACGCCCACCAAGCCACACCATGCCCACCAAGCCACGTCCACAGAACCAGTAGCAAAAAAATTTGGATTTCACCACTGAAGGGATTCCTCTGCAGCTCTTTATTATTCAAAAACTGAGGGGAGGACTCTGCTTCTCATAAAGCTTTCTTATAATGGTAAGTTTCAATTCTATTGCTTTACTTTTGCAGAATCTAATTTCTGCCCACATCACTCTCTTATTTTCAGTATAGAAAATTGGGTAAACTGGGAACTTTGTAACTCCTCAGTTTTAAATTTGATAAAATAATTTATTTATTTATTTATTTATTTATTTATTTATTTAATTGATTAATTAATTATTTAATTATTATTAAATTTCTATACCGCCCTTCTCCCTGAGGACTCAGGGCGGTGTACAGCCAGAATTAAAAAGACATGCAGGACAAATATTAAAAAAAAACAATTAAAAGATATATAAATTTGGCCCAATTAAAACTCATTACCAATTAAAACGTTTAAAACATTTAAAACAGTTAAAAATTTCATCTTAAGCCAGCCCGGCTTGTTTAAATAAATGGGTTTTAAGGGCACGACGGAAGGCACTGAGGTCCTGGATTCTCCTTATCTCTGGGGGGAGCTGATTCCAGAGGGTAGGTGCCCCCACAGAGAAGGCTCTCCCCCTGGGGGTCACCAGCCTACACTGTCTGGCTGATGGCACCCTGAAGAGGCCCTCTCTGTGGGAGCGCACGGGTCGATGGGAGGTCGTCGGTAGCAGCAGGCGGTCTCGAAGATAGCTAGGCCCTATGCCATGGAGCGCTTTGAAGGTGATAACCAGCACCTTGAAGCGCACCCGGAACACCACCGGGAGCCAGTGCAGCTCGTGCAGGAGCAGTGTTACATGGGAGCGCCATGCTGCTCCTGTCACTACCCGTGCTGCTGCGTTCTGGACCAGCTGGAGCCTCTGGATGCTCCTCAAGGGGAGCCCCATGTAGAGAGCGTTGCAGTAGTCAAGGCGAGAGGTGACGACGACGTGAGTGACTGTGCACAGGGAATCCCGATCAAGAAAGGGCCGCAACTGGCGAATCAGACGAACCTGACAAAAGGTCCCCCTGGTTACAGCCGTCAGATGTTCCTCCAAGGACAGCTGCGTATCCAGGAGGACTCCCAGATTGCGAGCCCTCTCTGTGGGGGCCAATGACTTGCTCCCAATAGTCAGTGATGGAGTCAACTGACTATATCAGGATGCCGGGAGCCACAGCCACTCAGTCTCGGAAGGGTTGAGCCTGAGCCTGTTCCTCCCCATCCAGACCCGTACAGTGGCTTGAAAAGATCCCTTCCCCATTGAGATTCACTTTAATGATTCTCCAATTCTTTTCCATGGGAATCTTGTGAAGTTTTCCTTGGTATCTCTAGTTTCATTGCTACTGATAAGTGAAACAAGGCTGGAGCTGAGAGCTCTGTGGCATAATGAAGACAGGAGGCTGAAGCATCTGCACATTAAGGAAGTGTAGAATGAAGGGGTCTGCTAGGATCTGAAAAATGGTGAATTATATCTGGAAAGGTAAATCCTAAACCCCAAGATTATAAATTGAGAGTAAATATCCAATTCTAGGAAGATAATGGCCGTCATGTAGAAATTGGTTGTTCATTCTTGGTATAGGGATAAAAGACTAATTGAACTATCTAGTAGTTGGTTCCCTCTGCATAGCTGGTGCTTGGAGACACAAGGCTCCTGCAGTTTTATACCCAGTTAAGCAAATGATTAGAGGTTTTGGGGCTGAAAAATATCTCAAATTATTCCCAACCTATAAATATGTAAGAAATCCTGATCACTAGCTCACTGCTTACCCCTAGTGGTAAGCAGTACATTGTGAGCTGCTTCTGATGACTCTTCAGTGTTTTTACTCAGAGTGACACTTCAGGATGACTTGGTTAATATATTTTTTCATGTGTCATTCAATTTGTCCTTGACACATAAATGGCAGTTAAAAATAAATATCTCAGATCAGTCACACTGGTCTTTTAACACAGACACAATGCATAAGGAGTTTATCAACTGGAAAAAGGTGAACCCTATATAGTTCAGTTAATATGTATTATTAAGTCAAAGCATGGTGAAAGTAGAGGAATTTGCTATATTACAATCCAAAAATTCATTTAAGTCAAGCAATTCTTTCTCCCATAAAAAAGTTCTTGGTAGATTATGATATTTTGCAATTATGAATTTGCTATGGTATAATTCTTATAAGGTTTGGTGGCGTCAATTATAAACAGCAGTATTGCAGTACAGTTAAGATATAAATTGTAGTCTGATAATGAAATAAATTTTGTATAATTTTGGTATCTGATATTTTTCTCAGCAACAACCAATCTCATGAGTTCCTTGTAGAAAAGCAGGTAAGGAGAACTGCTAGTGAGAGAACAATTGAAATAAGTAGAGTTTTGCCAACAAAAATTATTACTAAATGGCAGGTTTAGAGGAAGCTTTGATTCAAAGATTGACCAAATCATTCCTTCAGCTTTATTTATTTGTATCTTGCATTTATTATTTTTACAAATAACTTAAGGTAGCAAACATATACAATACACCACCCTCTTCCTATTTTTCCCCACAATAACCACCCTGGGAGGTGAGTTGGACTGAGAGAATTTATATTGACAACATAATAGAAAAGTCCTAGTGTATATCTTCCATAATGTAGAAAACAGTTTCAGAATTAAAATAGAAAATGTACATATAACCTGGAACTGTAGAGTGTAAAGAGGACAAGAGACAAATTATAAATTTATTCAATCTCATCACCTTCCCCACCCATTAAAGTTCTTTTTCTTTTTTGCTCAGGCCTCTCTCCTTTTTTTGCATAGGCTTTGTAGAGAATACATCTCAGAACCACTGTACCACATCTTTCAAAAATCCTGAAGCACCAGGGAACTACCAGAAGACTGGAAAAGAGCTAATGTGGTTCCCATCTTCAAAAAAAGGGGGGGGGGATCAGCTTAATCAATACCCAGGAAGATACTGAAAAAGATAATAAAAAACAGATCTGCCAACATCGATAAATGAGTAAAGTAATAAGTAGAAGTCAGCATGGGTTTGTTAAAAACAGATCATGCCAACCAGGGGTGGGTTCTATTTACCTTTACTACTGGTTTGCATTGTGCCCATACGTGTGTACTTGCTTTGCTTGCTCATTCTTCTGCGCATGCGCAGATCACTTACGATGATGTTTGAGTCAGTGGGTGGAGCCTCCCACCAGTTTTACTACCGGTTCTTGCGAATCAGTCCGAACCAGGGGCAACTCACCACTGATGCCAACCAATCTTATTTCATTCTTCAACATAGTGACTAAATTAGTAGACCAGTGAAATACTGTGGACATAATACACTTAGACTTAAGCAAGGCATTTGACAAAGTAGACCACAACCTATTTTTTGATAAGCTAGAAAAAAGTGGATAGATAGCATCACCATCAGATGGATTTGTAACTGGCTGTTGTTGCCCGCCAGCGGCCTGCGTGAATCGTGGCTGATCCCGATGAAGAGGAGGCTGGTGTGGTGTCACGCCAGAGCCTGCACAGCCAGCGCTCGTGTTGGACAGTGAGGAGGCTGAAGAGGATGTGATGTCAGAGGCAGAGACTCAGCCAGGGGCTTCAGAACCTCCAGAGGTTCCTTCAAGTGGAGAGAGCGAAGTGGAGGAACCTCTCCTCAATGCTCGAGCACGCAGGGCTGCCAAAAGGCAGGAGTGGCTACTCAGGAGAATGAGGTCTATTCAACAGTAGGGCTTGAGGATAATTGGCCACTCCCTTAGCCTATTTAAGTTGCACACAGCTAGTGCGTTCTTGCTGGAAACAACTCATATTATTATCAGAGTATTCTGGTTTATCATATCTTGTTTTCTGGGCTGGTTGCCAACCTTTGCTGGTCTTGTTTATTCTTGTTCCTTAATAAATTTGATAAGGACTGTTGGTGTGTGTCAATATCCTCGGAAATCCAGAGCTGGGGCAGAACACTGGCAGACAAACTGTACTCAACAAGTAGTCCTTAAAAATACTATGTATACAGGGAAGTAAGCAGTGGGGTATTGCAAAGTTCCACCTTAGGGCCAGTACTCTTCAACACCTTCATAAACAACTTAGATGAGGGAATAGAAAGGGAACTTATCAAATTTGTGCATGATACTAAGCTGGCAGGAATAGCCAACCCTAGATGATAGGCTCAAGATCCATCCATCAGACTTGAACAGTGGGCCCTATCTAACAAAATGAAATTCAATGCAGAGAAAAGTAAAGTCCTACACTTAGGCAAGAAAAACCAAAAGAACACATATAGACTGGATGAAACCAGGCTTAATAGCAGTAACTCTGAGAGGGATCTTGGAGTCTTAGTGGACAACCGATGAAATATGAACCAATAGTGAGTGGCAGCAGTCAAAAACGCCAATGCAATCCTAAATTGCATCAAGATCAAACCACTCTATAAAGCCTTAGTAAGACCAGACCTAGAATACTGCATCCAGTTTTGGTCACCATACTATAAAAAAGATTCTAGAAAAAGTGTAGAGAAGACTAACTAAGATGATTAGGGGACTGGAGGCTAAAACATACGATGAACAGTTGCAAGTACTTGGCATAGCTAATCTAGTGAAGAGAAGGAGCAGGCGAGACATGATAGTATTGTTCCAATATTTGACAGGCTGCCACAGAAAGGGGGTCAAGCTATTTTCCAAAGCACCTGAAGGCCAGACAAGGAATAATGGATGGAAACTGATCATGGACAGATTCAACCTAGAAATAAGAAGAAATTTTCTGACAGTGAGAATAATAATTAACCAATGGAACAGCTTGCCTTCAGAAGTTGTGGGAGCTTCATCACTGGAAGCTTTCAAGAAAAGACTAGATTGCCATTTGTCAGAAATGATGTAGGGTTTCCTGCTTGGCGGGGGGTTGGACTAGAAGATCTACAAGGTCCCTTCCAACTCTGTTAATCTGTTAAACATCTGTTAAAGTTTCCCAGATACAATCCCTTGCATATGGTCCTCTTCTAAAGGAATTGCTTTCTATTTACTTTTGCTTACTCTCTTGAACTACAAAATACAAAAGTGAGATAAAAACACTTCAAAATACATAAACAAACATAAGCATCAGGTAGAAAATAATTGCTAAAATAGCCTTTAACTACTGTTTTTATGATTTCGATCCTCTGAGAGTTTCTTAGTCTGCTCTAGCTCATTCAATGAACTTTGAATAAGCAAGAGATGTTAATAATTATATATCACATTATGGAAGTGTTTTGCATATTCATCTTATTAATGAGTATTTCTGTAGATACTATAGGTGTTAGCCAATTTGCATCTGTCCCTTTTTCCCTCTTAAAAAATGAGATTCAGCTACTTCACTAATTAACCAGCTATAAACAGAATGGCCATGTAAATGGTTTCACCATTGGGTTAGGAATATTATTATGTTGCTTGCTTTACATCTGAGGATATATTACCTTCACAGCAAAACAGGAATGAAAGAATTCCACAGCCAATGTGAATTAATATTTTTCTTAATTAATTCAAAGTAACTCTTATTAAGAGAGGACAGTGTTCTAACACAGTTTCCTGATTCTAAGTATTTAACATGACATATGATGCATTTCACCATCTATTATAAGCAACAATAGGAAGGTAATGTATTTTATTAATGGAAAATAATAAACTATATTAGAATTTTCCATTTTTAAAGAAAATCTACTTCAAGCTTATTACAGTTTGTTTTAACTAATCAATTTAGATTTTTTAAAAACTTTGTTATAGAAGGCAGTTTTGAATAATAATTGGATTTTTATTTTTAAGTCACTTGTTACAGCTGTAGCATCCCCATGATCACATGATCAAAATTTGGACATTTGGCAACTGGCATGTTTTTATGATGGTTGCAGTGTCTTGGGGTCATGTGATCATCTTTTGCAACCTTCTGACAAGCAAAGTCAATGGGGAAGCCAGATTCATTAAACAACTGCATTACTAAGTTAAAAACTGCAGTGATTCACTTAACAAGGGTGGCAAGCAAGGTTGTAAAAATGGGGCAAGTCGCTTAAAAACTGTCTTGCTTAGCAATGGAAATTTTGGGCTGAATTATGGTCCTAAATCAAGGATTATCTGTATTACCTTAACATAATGCCTTTCAAAATAAAATATTTTAAAAGGACTATAGGCTCCCTTGGCTGTGCTTTTAGAAATACTACCTTACTTTTCAACTTCTCCTGGGATAGTTGAAATAGACCATTTCTTTAGCTGAGAAAAAGACATAAATGAAAACTGACTTTCATTTATAACATAAATATAAGATATTGCATTCAACACAGCATGAATAAGAATCCTAATTTTGCTAAGTCTCCTACCAGGCAAATTGAACTGTCCTACTGCACTAAGTATTTTTATTTGCCAGTAAATAAAGAAGCAGCTTCTGTATGCAGCTGCTCTTGTCAGATGTGCCCAGATTCAAACAGGCCCCATTTCTCAATAGTAGGTTTCATTTGCCAGTAGTGACATCAGCTATTATTGTTTCAGGATATTAAATCCAGCTGCCTTTTGTAAAAGCTGAGTGAGAATATGCAAGCATCTCACAATCATGGAATATGTTTTGTGATCATGAAAAAAGACCTGTGTTAACATGGTTGATACCACTACATGAATAAAGATATTGGAAACTACAAGCCGTTACAGTGAGGAAATTGGCATGACCAGTTCCAGGGAAACATCTATTTCACCTAATTAGTCCCACACCACACCACAAATAAAGTAGAAGGTGCAAAAAATCCAGAATTCGTCAACAAAATTGAAATGAAACAAAAACAAAGAACAAGTAACAAGTTAAAGAGAAAAAGGCCCATTACTATAAAGTTTACAAAGGTCTCTCTATCTGAAGCAATTGACTCATTATATCAGACTTTTCATGCAAGCCTGCTTTTGTTTTCTGGCTTCTCCTAGAAGTACAGAAGTTCACAGTACAATTGTCATTCAGCTGGGATTTCTATCTGTATTTCTTATATCAGTAATAGGAACGTCACAGTTCTGAAACATTAATTGTAGGCAGAGATTTTAACAGTCTGCTTTTTGTTCCTGATGGAAAGGCTCTCTTTTTCTCCTTTCCATCTCAGCATGGCAGAAAGGTTATAGATAGTCTGCTTAGTAATAAAATCTAATTACCTTCTCAAGTCTAATTATCTGCCTTTCTGATTTGAAGACATCTGAGGTCTAAACTAATAACATGCATGATTTCTGTACATAAATCAATATGTGAGAACATTATAAAAATTCTTATCTTGGGTTGTTCATTGTACTCCCTCCAACAAAAAGATCTTTGATGTATTTAAATGTCTGAACCCAAAGCCTTTCAACATTCTTTCACCCAAGATAGTTAGAGACCTGTCAGACTTCACAGCAAATCTAGAAACAAATCTCACCTATTGAGACACACAACTCCATCCTCTGCAGTAATTTCAGTGTTGTGGCACAACTCTATTAGTAGTTTTTACTTAAGTGATAATGATGTGACTTAGGCACTGAAGATTGATTACTGTACTGAACAGAATTGTGAGAGAGAGGGAGGGAGGGAAAGAGATTCAAATACTAGGTCTTTTTCTTCTACCTTCACATTAGTTACTGTGTTACTATGTCAATGTTTACCATCTGGAGTTTGTAATTTATTTCAACCTTTCTTAACTCTGTGTGTGTGTCTCCAAAACTATTGCGACTATAGGTTTTCAGAATTCCAAGCCAAGGGCTGGTAGGGATTCTGAGAATTATCTTCTCAAAGTAACCCCATACATGTAACTACTTAAAAATTAGGTAAGAGTGGTCTAGCAGTCCATGAATGCATTGTGCACAACTGTTGTATCTAATATTTCTCTATGAATTTCATTTGGATTTTCTGGCAGATGCTTTATATGTGAAAGTATCACTGAATTTAATGAGATGCATTTGCCAATTACGTATGCAAAGAATTGTAGTTTAAGCTTCTGCAGTTGTAATACAGTAACAGCTAAGGATTTTATTACAGTGTGAAATCTAGCACTGCTTGATATTCTGTAATATTTATACTCTGTGAGCAATCTTTTGTAAGGTTTTAATGTAATAAAGCAGGCAGAAGCCCGGCTTTATGTAATTAAGTATTTGACTTGAGCTAGCTATGGCTGCTTTAAATGTTATTACACTGAAGGATGCTTTAAATTTACGGTTTAAAGAACTGAATGAGGGCAATCAATTGATAAAAATTGTTGTCAGCTAAGGTAGACCTAGTGACTGAGTAAAGGAAATCTGTGAGTCACTTGTGATAGAAAAAGGGTGATGGAATATTTGATGTGAATTGCAGTCAAGGTACTTAACAATAAAGTTAATGGAACAATTCTGGTCTTTTAAAGTACAGTTATAAACAAACGAGCAAATATTAAGGAAATACATTTTAACCCAGAATTAATGGTATGGATCAACATTTACAGATGGGATTTTGGCAGTTTCTTGTCTGCTGAAACAGTGGTCAAGGAAGATTAAAGGGAGCAGTCATGCAGGAAAGCTGGAACAATATTTACTGTTATCTGATTTTCTTCCCATAATATATGTATTATTTGACTATTTCACAAACATTCAAAGTATACCGATGCAGCAAATGAGATGCGGCCACATACAACATGAAATTAAGTGTCTTGACATATTTACGCAACTGCATAGCCTTGAAATTTCAACTTGTACTTTTTTGCATTAAAGCTGCCGTAGAAAGTTATGTTAAAGTTATGTGAGATTATAGGACTGCACGTTTTTTTCCCTTGGCAGATTTCTCTATTAATTTTTTTTTACTATCTTTGTGGTTTCCTGTTTCAAATCTTTTTAGTCTTTCAAATCTTTCATTCTCACTTAGACCAATAACTTCTGGAAAATTTCAGTGACCACATAGTTGTGCTTCAGATGTCATGCAGATATCTTCAAATATTTGGAAACCAATACTTCCTTATATCACTAGCCCTTTCACCATTTGCAAGCAAGCAATTGTAGTGTGACCTGGGCACCCCAGACTATCAGTCCTGCAAAGATGTATTGTATAAGTCTATGGGCATTTCCATACTATAGAGCCTCTCTTTTCACCAATCTTATCTCTAACTCCTTTTCTTAGATGATTTCACTAACCAGAGCTTTAGAACAGCCCCAGAGGGGAGTAGTTAATGGTTTTGCGCAATGTGTTTAGCCTATCACTGATCCAGCATTGAATCATGTTAGGAATGAATCTGAGTTAGACTTTTTCTAACTCAGTTCTGCTAAAATAGTTTATGTTTGTTTAATCCATTGTAAGATTTTTATTGACTCTCAAATCAGCTTGAAGAAGATACCCAGATCAACAGGAAAGAAGATAAATGTTGTATCCTTATTCACATGTTTGAGACATAGTTTTACAAATTAACTGGTGTAAATCTATTTCCCCTTTTCTAGCTTTCTCCTTACAGTTATGACCTATGTGTTTTAGAAATAGACTTATTAATTCATAATCGGCATTGTCAGTTGGAAAAGAAAAAATTGGAGAGAAGAATTTGCACTGCAGGTTTTCTGAAGCGTATGTTAGCTGCATTAAAATACACACCCCCACGCACAAAAAATATCACTGCATTTCTTAGTATCTTATCAAGCTCACATATCATGTATCAGTTTTTAAATTTTCACTAGCAATGTACCTTTTCCAGAATCATCTTAAAATACAAAGCACATAGAAATGATTTATGTCAGTTTATACTTTACATGTTTATGTCAGTTTCACATTTACATATTTTCATTTCATATAAGTAAAATCTAGCAAAGTTGATGATAAGTCATTTGTAATCTAGATAAGTCTTGCAAAAACACAGAGACTCATTAGAAATCACTTATCTATATCCTTAAATGCTGTGGATTATTATATTTTGTCTACAAATAAGGGCATCTGATCATTGTCAACAAATATTTTTTTGTTCTGTGGCAAGTCTATTAAAAATCTGAAAACACAATAGCAACTTAAAATGAAACCATCTGTTTCAAGGGAACTGGTTAATAAATAAATCAAAATTGAACATAGCAACAGTCAAAAATATGAGATGAGTTTATCCTGCCCGAGTTTAAATGATAATGCTCTACAAGTTGCTCATAATATACTAAATGAAAACAAGTAAGATTCCAATTCTATGATATTCATTTTTGGTAAACAAAAATCCCATTTGAAATGTTATTTTGAGTAAACTAGTACAAGACAACAAATAAATGCTTCCAAGTATATAAATATATAAAATAATTCAATTTAGTTTTTTAAACAGATGCTTAATCATTTCACAAAAGAGACTCAAAAACAAGAGCATAAAAACATTCTATCATTTTTCAAAGGAATCAGTGCTACATTGATTGCTCAGTATTGTACCCAATCAAAAAGAGCAGAAAACAACAAGTCAGTGAACATATGTTAAATCCACCCACCTGCCCACAGATTCTGCTTCTAAACATGTAAATGCTTAGTTCTCCCCATTTTACAGATATGTTTTCATAAAGATATGACAATATTACTGTAGAAATATTATGGGTTAATTTTACAGCACAACTGCATTTCATTATGAAGTGAAACTGCAATTAGAAATGGCAGTCCCATGTTTACAGCTAATATGAGAATGAATATAACATCGCAGTATATTATCAGTTGATAGAGCAGGGCAGGGAACTAAACATGCTATAGAACCTAACATAACCATTCTTAAACAAAGAAATTTTCAATGTGAAAAAAGTAAGCAATTTCTTAAAATAGAGCCGTGACTTAAACAAATGATTAGTTCATGACCGTGCATAGTTTTATTGGCTCATTAAAGTAAGAATATTAATTGTGAGCTTACCAAATTACGTATGAAAGAGAAATAATTCTTAATGGATTTTTGCTAACCAGGAGTATTTATAGTTTTACTGAAAGATATTTAAGGGTCATCTGTCTTTGAGTTCCTGGAATTTTCTTGATTAGACAAAGAAACCCAGATGCAGAATTGCCATCTTGCAAGAATTGGGAATTTGGAAGGCAATGGAGTCTTGCTATCATAGCAAGACCTAAGCACTGCTTGCAATGTATTCTTTTTGTGTATGTGATAAAAATGAAGTGATCTGTATACAGACCAATACCTGAAGAGGCAGGAGCAGACTATTAGTAGTTGGTTGAAAGCACGTTTAATTGATTGTGGTCTGTTATTGGCCAGAAAGGGTAAATTGATCAGGGGTGGATTCTAAAATTTTTTACTACCAGTTCTGTGGGTGTGGTTTATTTTGTGGCCATGGTTTGATGGTCATGTGACAATTCTTTAAGATTTAGCAGAGGTACTGGTCTACCAGGCTTTTAATTGCTTGCAGAGCTGTACCAATCTACCCATTTGTTTTTGGAGGCACCGGTCTACTAATTTGTTTTTGGAGGCACAGGTCTACTCATTTGTTTTTGGAAGCACCAATCTACTCATTTGTTTTTGGAGGCATCAGTCTAGCCATTTGTTTTTGGAGGCACCAGTCTACTCATTTGTTTTTGGAGGCACCGGTCTACCCATTTGTTTTTCGAGTGCACTGGTCTACCACCACACTGCCTTTTAACACTGATCAGCTGTAGGGCGGCCCTTTGAAGCCCCGCGGCAAGAGTTTAAACAGTTTTTTTCCTTTTAGTCAATCACCTGGGATTCGGGAGGCAGCGAATAGATTGGGGGCGGGGCCAAATAAAAGGTAAGAATAACGTGGGGGGAGGGGGGGATCCAGCTCCCGAACAAAGAGAACCGGTTTGGTGATGTCATATTGTCACCGCTACCGGCTCGGCCAAACCGGGCCGAACCCGCCACTAAAACTGATTGGCTAGTGGTTCTTTATCACCATTAGTCTCACTAAGTATAAAATTGTCCTACTTTACAATATTGTGATGTCTGGATATATATGAACATAGTCAAAACAATTGAGTAAATGTGATCTAGTAGGGGAGATGGGGAGAGGTTTTGATCACAAATATACAAAATTGTAAATTAAAGAAGGATTTGAGTGGTCAATAAAAAGACTTATAAAATAGATTACAATAATAATAAACTAGTATACAGCAGGAAGATTATTTTGGATTGACTGAAGTGCTTTCCAAAAGCAATAGACTACTGAGTTATTCATATTGTGAGATTATTTAAGTAAGCTTGGAGTGAGCTGCATTTATTCAATCCTCTTACACTGAAAATTGTGTTAATACATTTAAATTGTGCATGAATTTGTTTGAAGGACAGATTCCAAAAACTTTAGTTTGAAGCATGTTGTACAAATGAACCAAAAAAACTAATTTTCAGACTGCATAGATGTGTAACGGCTACACTTGATTATGAAACGATAAAAATGACCTTGTAAGTCAAATAACATTTCTCAGTAAAATTTTCAGTTTTTAACTATGACATTAATACTGTACATTTGTTAGTTACAAGACAAGGATTATATTGCTATCATGTTTATTACTGCTAATTTGCTTTGGCGGTGATTTATTTTCACTGCAATCTGTAACCTGTGCTATTTTTGTAACTTTAACCCTTGAATTCCAAGGCAGACCAGTTTCATACAAATCAATTTTAAACTCAATTATTCAGCTATGGCCTGTACTTCCTTTCTGGTAAAATAGAACATTTATCTCTTGTTCCCTTTTATATATCCTTTTCATAGATTCCAGGGAGTCAGAAAATGTAACTAAGCAATGCTAACTGGAAACACTTTGATGCACTAAAAGTACTGTAAAATCTCTGATTTTATTACAAAAATGACAAAAGTAAGAATTACGATCCCCATGTAAAAGATGAACTGGAAAATTAAATTTATTAGACATCTTGTAACAGTGCACATACTCATGTGTTTCTTGCTTATCAAAATAAGTACTTCATCTTAAGTTTATTGCAGTCATTAAAATAATACAGGTAGTCCTCAGTTAATTGCTCTAATTGGGAATAGCAACTACATCACTAAGCAAAGCATTTATTAAGTGAAACTTTACATGGTCGCCTAGCTAGCAATCACAGTTATGACAGATCTTGTTGTGGCTGTTAAGTGAATCATTCACAGTCATTAAGCAAAGCATCACATGACCACAACTTGCAGACTTATTGCCTGCTTCCCCATTGACTCTGCTTGGAGGGTCACAAAGAATGATCACATAACTGCAGGAACCTGCAACTGCATAAATGTCCTATGGACACCAAGCGCCCAAATTGCATTCTTGTGAAAAAGTTGTATTTGCAAAGATACATACGTTTTCAGTGGCATCATAATTTTGAACAGTCAGTAAACAAATGGTTGTTAAGTGAAGAATACCTGCATTAGAAATTTGGATCTTAAAATTTGCTTCTCATAGTAGACTGTTCCAATATATTGATGATTAGTTTTTGGTCATTCTGAATGTGTCTCATTCAATTTTGAGGCTCTTTTATGGATGCAGGAGGGAGATATGGCACTGGATTTAGCTAAACTATACAATGAAAAGAGAAATACAGTTGGTGTTGTTGTATTCTCATGTGACTCTGAAAACTGGATATTTTTTCACATTTCTGATCATTCTAAGAATTCTTGATAATCACATTAGTTGGCTATTTAAAATAAAAACTAAGTCGATATAAATGCAATATATGTCCTTTATTAAGACTTCAATGAGTTGTTTGAATTTTTCCAGTTGAAAACATGAGCACAAGGAAGATGACAGTTCCAACAGTTTGGTGTTGACTAGTTTGACCTTCATAACAATGCCCCTCCCCCCCAATACATTATTTGAAATTTGGCCTAGTAACTGAAAATTTGAAAACAACCTTTCCTTTTTTTTAAAAAAAAATTGATTTATATGCCGCCCTTCTCCGGAGACTCAGGGCGGCTTATAATGCGTTAAGCAATAGCCTTAATACTTTTGTATATTTATACAAAGTCAGATTATTGCCTCCACAATCCGGGTTCTCATTTTACCTACCTTAGAAAGAATGGAAGGCTGAGTCAACCTTGAGCCTGGTGAGATTCGAACTTACAGTAATTGCAGACAGCTGGTGTTAATCACAATGCTATCAGTCTGCTGAGCCACCAGGCCCTTTCCTTGAGGCCATCTCTGTATTTAAAAGCTCTATTATACTCCCACTAAAATGACCTCTTTAGCTTCTATCACATCTTGTCATTCACATCCACTGCTAATAGCTATCAAAAAATATTGGAAAGAAAATGCAGAAAAAAAAGAAGAGTGAAAATTTGAGATATATTTATTTATTTATTTATTTATTTATTTATTTATTTATTTATTTATTTATTTATTTATTTAATTTGTATACCGCCCTTCTCCCAGAGGGACTCAGGGTGGTGAACAGCCAAAATTAAAAAACATAGAAATACAAAAGTTAAGATAATTAAAAGAATTAAATCATTGGCTACCCAATTTAAAACCCCAAATCCATAAAATTTAAAATCCCAATTAAAAACCATTAGGCTAGGCCGGCTTGATGAAATAAAAATATATGAAATAAAACATATGAAATAAAAAAATAAAAATATATGGCACCTGAAATGTTTATATCTGTTGTGACTCCGACCCCTGAGCCCATCTTATCAGAAGGAGAAGCTAGAAGCCAGATATTCTATGAAATACAATCTCTAATCCCAATATTTCCAAGAGGCTAGCTATATCTGAATGCAATGTTCTCAGTCTGAGGACTACAACCTAAATAAAACCATCATCTAAAGATTTGTATTCGTATTCGTATTCAGGCAAATATACTGAAGTATAGATTCCATTTAGACCTGCCCAGCGGTGAAATTCACTTACCTTCCTTACCGGTTTGCAAATGTGATCACATGCACCGTCGTCTACACATGCACAAAGCCTTCTGTGCATATGCAGAGGCTTAAAATGTCACAAAAAAGCGATGTCCATGTGGGTGGGCAGAGCCTCCCACAGCCGCTGCTACTGGTTTGCCCGAGGCGTATAGAACCGGCTGAATTTCACCCCTGGACCTGCCCATATATTTGGAGGTTGGAAAAATGCAGAAGAGCTAAGCAGTTGTCTGAATGGGACTATAGCAAGATACCTAAACATTTTATTAATGATTTGACACATCACTGTGCTCACTACTGGATGAAACACAATACATGGCTTCGGCATCCAGGAATGGCATGTATCTTCTATCCATACAATATAAGGATACCATTTGTTGGTTAAAAAAAAGTTGCTTAAAGTGTATTGATTCCAAAAGTTTTGTTTAGAAAGGAGAAATATTATAAAAAAGAGTTTACAGCAGTGGTGGGTTGCTACCAGTTCAGTCCGGTTCTTGCGAACCAGTAGTAATGGCGGCGGGAGGCTCTGCCTACCCACCCGGATGTCATCATAGACGATCTGCGCATGCGCACAAGCTTCTGTATATGCACAGAAGCGCGTGCGCTCCCATTGCTAACCGGTAGTGGAGGTAAGTGAAACCCACGTCTGGTTTACAGGAAAGAAATGTACTTGCACAGAGTATTGCACAGTAAAATAACCAAATATAAACAAATAAAAAATTACAACTAAGAATATAATTGAGAAAAATATATCATCATCATCATCATTTTGGAATTAATGTATAGTAATTATATACATAAGTATATACAATTATTGTATCCCCAACTCTTGTTAAGAAAAGTCACCAAAAACATCAGATGGCCCAGATTACTGACTGGCTAAAAAGCACAATGGGTTTAATTCTGATCCAATCAGAATTTGTTCTGTAGATGTAAGAAATGTTTTTAAGTTTGACAGTTTTTAGGTAGTGCTTTTTCATTTCTTTCTTTATCTAAGGTGCATTGAAAAGGAAATTAAAATAAAATATTTTTCAGCAATACAAACCTACAATTAAATAGTTTTTGTTTGTAATTAGTTATACATCACTGTAATCTTCTTGGCATGATTTAAGTTCTTTCTGATTAAAATCCAATTTTTAAAAGACTTAACCTGTCAAAGCCACTGTTGCAAGTTTCATGTACTAGCTGACCTTCAACATTCATTTGTTTCAAGTGGAACCTTAATAAATTTCTTCTTGTTTTAGAAAAACCTTATTAAAAAGAATGGTATACTTAAAGCAAACCTGAATGGCTAGTGATCAAACAACAAAGAATGGCTTTCTTTTTCCTTTTCATGAAACCAAGTGAAATGTGAAATCCATTTGTTTTGTTTTTAAAATGTTACTTCTTAAACAGCTTCTCCTATCTCTTAGTTACCTAGATGGCAGCTGTGTTTTGTTCCATCTGAAAAAGGATTTTTTAAAAATTTGCTGTGTTTATAAGTAGTATGAGACTTGTGTAGCGATGACAGCTTGAACTCTCATTTTCTTAATAAAACATTTTCCATCTCTACATTATCAGAATGTTAACATTTATTTTTTTCTCCAGATTGTACAGACTCATTTGAAAAATTTGTCAGTATCTTTTGTTGAAGCTGACTCTAAGAATCAGTATAATGATAACCTGTTACCTTTAAATAAAATGTTTGATATAAAAAAGGGGGGGGGAGGACATTATAAAAAAACTGGAATTATGTATTTTTCTTCAGCATGCCAACCATTTAGCATTTTCCCCCTGTGGAACAAATATAATTAGCCAGTAAGATTTATAGTTATCGAAAACATCTGAAAGACTTACATATTAGTTGCACTAAAGTTTATAACCTTTTATATGTGATTACTAATTACCTACAGATCAACTTAATTAATTAGAGATCAAAATTCCTGACACAGTCCTGCAGAATTGTCTTTAAATAAAAGTGATAATTTAATGTGTTATCAGCGCAGTGTCTGGGATGTATCAGTTGTTACTGCTGCAGATATTATTCAAAGTCTATATGCATTTTTCAAAAGTGACACACTTTTTAACGCATAAATGTTTACAGAATGACTACTGAAGTTGAAACCTCATTTCATGAAGCCCTGGGTTTTGTTTAACTCTATTTTTCCTCTCTTTTTTTTAGTACCGAGAATTACTAAACCAGACTTTGCTTAATTAATAACTATAGGATGTGAGGCAGTTCCAGTGCTGCTTTTTCTATTAACTTGCAATTTCCTTTAGGAAATGAGTAAACTGGGAGGAATGGCTGCTGCAAATAGATAGTATAATTGTAAATTGCCAAAATTCATTTGAATGAAATAAGAAACATGCCTAGATAAATTCTGTACTTGAATTTATTGAAAATGAATCTAAACATTTGTGATGTTCTTTAAATATATTGCACTAAGACTAATAGAGAAATACAGACAATTTAGAAAATAACTGTACTGGTTCTTGCCACTCCAATACAGAATTGCTCAAAAAGGGGGAGTATCTTTTCCAGACTGCTTTTCACAACCCTTCCATTCTTTTACAACTGCTTGTAGCCAGTCTTTCTAGTATAAATGGGCAATAAAACTCGATTGCAGATCCAGCCTATCTGGTATAAATAAAGTGGCACTGGTACTTTTCAGGTGCACTATGCCATCAGTGTAAACAATCCTATTTATGGGTCTCATCCAAATTACACTTTCATTCCTTTTGGTAAAGGTAAAAGGATAAAATTTATTTCCTTTCATCAATATGTACTGCTTTTTCAATAGTATTGTACAAGGTCTGCAAAAAATCTTTGAAGGGGTGCCTTGTTTCACTGGACAGGCAAGTGAAGCTTCCCTTTAAAGCAACATTGCAAAATGAAGAGTGTCCTGCTATTATGAGCCTTGGTGGCGCAGCAGACTAAAGTGCTGTTAAGTAACACCAGCTGCCTGCAATTACTGCACATTCAAATCTCACCAGGCTCAAGGTTGACTCAGCCTTCCATCCTTTTGAGGTAGGTAAAATGAGAACCCGGATTGTGGAGGCAATAAGCTGACTTTGTATAAAAAAGAACACTGCTTAGGGGGGCCCAAAAGCCCTATTAAGCAGGTATATACAAAAGTATGAAGGCTATTGCTTAATGCATTATAAACCGCCCTGAGTCTCCGGAGAAGGGCTGCATATAAATCGAACCAATGAATGAATGAATGAATGAATGAATGAAGTGGGATGGTTTGTTTGCTTGCTAGTAGCATTTGCTGCAAATGACCTTGTGTGAGGATAAACTACTATTAGTGGAATAAATCAGCTGATTGAGACAATTCAGCCCTGCACTGATAGTTTCTTCAGAGAAATGTTTCTTCATGAAGTGGTTCATCATGACTTAGTTAGGAAAGACATATCACCATATGGCAAAATTCTTCAGGATTCACATTCACCCAGCAGTTTTTCCCTAATTCCCACTGTGCCAGCGTCAGGGCCTTTTATATTGATGGTTTCTAGGTGCGATTCCCCCTGCCAGAACTAAGCAAGGCAACTACTTGAGCTCAGATTTACAATTTATCCAGGAATATTATCCTAAACTGAAGAATGAACTTTTGAAACACATAAATTTTGCTATGAGTTTACAAGCCTCAAACCAATTGGGTTCACAATGGTTTAGTTTGTATATTTCTGTCACTAAATTGCTCCATTGTTGAACCAACTAATCAACACTAATGAAATTCAGAAGTCAAATGGCCCAATTTTAGTGATGGCATTTTGAACCATTCTGAGGGATTTGGAAAAAGTTTAAGGTTGAGAATAGATATTGTTGTCCAACCAAAGCTCGCCGCCCTCCCTCCCAAAAAATGCTGGAAAAATTTTTATCATATGCTTTTTAGATCACGTCAGATTTTAATGTTAGAACAAACCTTGCAAAAATTCTGGCTTATGGTTCTTGATCCCTCAGAAGTTGTCCAATCATTCTAAAGGACATTATGTGCTGCCTGATGAAATTCTTTTACACCTATAACACAATATTTTGCTATTACTATGTAAGTGAAACACTCTTAACTTGAATGGTCAGAAAACAGGATTTCTTAATTTGATACACAGAGTTGAAATAACTCTCATGGGTAATAAAATGAAAAAAAAAGTAATGTCTGCTATCATATTAAAATCTGAAGTCCACAGTCTTGCTGATAAAACTTCTCCATTATGCTTGTCTGTTATATCAAGTGTTCCTAATTCAATCACCACTGTTTTATAATTGTAATTTTATAATTATATTACCACTGTAATATAATTTATGCTAGTAATTTATTTTAGTGTTTATGGGTCTTAATGTCGTAGTTTCTTCATTTATATGAATTATTATGTAATATGTATTTGTATTTTGTTTACTTTTTTCTACGTATAAGCCCCTAATCATTTGGTTACCTGAAATTATTTTATGTTCTTGATTAACACATCGTGCTAGTGAATTCATCTGACTGTGTCCTGCTATTAAAGTTGCTTTATTAAAGTCACCTTTTGATTTCCTGAGTTAATTAAAGGATTCTGTTATTTTTATAATCTCATGAGTTCTGTGATGGCAGACTTTACTCATTTTTTCTCATTTGGTTTCTTGTAATTTATCACAGCTGTCAATACAAATTCTTTGCATCTGGGCAGAAGTGATAGAAACATATAGTGTTTTATTATCTAATTGCATTTCTAAATAGGATAAAAATGTTACTGAAACAGCCTCTTTCAAAGTGATTCCCCATATCATAGAGTGATATAGTGAATCACTTTATGATATAGAGGATTGTTATGTATTTTTACTATTCTTTCTTAGAATAATTTCTCACATCATTTGATACAAAACATGCTTATTTCATGATTGCACCATCACACTTATGGATTACTTGTTATATTCAACTGTTTTTCATGTCAAATAAAGTCTCTATTTCCATAGGTGTCTGTTCCAAACCAAAATTACATTTGTCACAAGTAAATGCCTTATTCTTTATTATGTAAATAGTACATGACCAGGATATCCATGGCATAGGGCCTAGCTATCTCCGAGACCGCCTGCTGCTACCAACGACCTCCCATCGACCCATGCGCTCCCACAGAGAGGGCCTCCTCAGGGTGCCATCAGCCAAACAATGTAGGCTGGTGACCCCCAGGGGGAGCGCCTTCTCTGTGGGGGCACCTCACTTCTGGAATCAGTTGCCCCCGGAGATAAGGAGAATCCATGACCTCAATGCCTTCCGTCGTTCCCTGAAAACCCATCTTTTCCAGCAAGCTGGGTTGGCTTAGAAGAAATTTTTAAATTTTTTAATTAGTTTGTGATTCTTAACTTTCGGCTCAAATTTATATATATTTTTAAATGTTTTAATATTTGTATTCTATGTTTTTTATCTTGGCTGTACACCGCCCTGAGTCCTTAGGGAGAAGGGCGGTATATAAATTGGAAATTAAATTAAATTAAATTAAATATCAGGGGTTAACTTATTCTTCACTACTTAATATATTCATACTTAACCACTCCTATATCTAGCTCCACCCCTTGTATATATAAGGAGCTGTATGCTTTCCTTCTGCGCTTCTATCTGTGAATATTCAGTGTATATAGAATGCCTTCTGTAAATAAACAGTGCTTTATTTGAATATCTAATTCTTAAACTACTTATTGAGTCTGATCCTGAAAATATTGTAACAATTTTGGTAGCAGAGGATGGTTTGATTGACTCAATAAAACTTTAAATATGTCTGAGAGAGAAAACTCCAGAAACAAAAGAGAAAGACCCAACACCAGGGCATAGAGTAAAGAAATGGAAGCAGATCAAGAAAAGATCGATAAACCCACGACTATGACACCAAAAGAAACTGAAGACTACACTACAAACAACGAGGAAATAATTGATGGAATGGATGAACAAAAAGAGAACGAGTTGAAAGGCAGCCCCCTCGGATCAGAGGTACTGAAACTGCTGAAACTCAACGCGAAATTCCAAAACGTAATAAAGAACAGCGGAACAGCGAAAAAAAGGAGTATCGTAACAGATGATCCCAAAAATCCAAAAATGGTGAGCGAATCATCTACAGAAAAAGGAATAATGAAAAGAAAGACCAACGGTCCCGCTCAAAATTTTGAATGGCAGCCATCTTGTTTTCAACCGATCACAAAAAAGAGCGAAGCAGAGTCAATCAGAGTACATCATTCAAAATCTTTGGCGCGAAAGGATTCACATAATATAAAAAAGAAAAAAGAAAAACTTTACTTTTCAGAAAATTCTGATACAGACTCAGAAGAAATACCTATCGAACTAAAAGTCAAATCAGCTATAAGAACTCTTTTTACAACATTCGGTCCAGGACTGAAAATTACAAAAGAACCGACAAAAGATGGCAATCGAGAAACAGGGAGAGAACAAGCAAGAAAGCAAACGTCTCGGAGTCTGCCCGCTTCTCCTCAATCAACGAGAGCACCGACACCTGAGCCCAGAGAACCTTGCAAATACCACCCCACACCGCAGACGATGTCAGAAAATAGCGATCTCAACAAGAGTCATCGCAACAGAAAGACACGAGCTTCTGCCACCGCCTGGACACCGAAGATCGAGCCAGAGACTGAATCATCAGAAGAAGAGCGCTACGAGGGAGCTGCAGCGACGAGAACCTCTCCCGACAGCTTCAGGAGCGAAATGAACAACGCGCATGTGCAAGACTACACAGACAACTTCGGGGGACATGAAGAACAGAGAGAACCATTCAGAATCGTCGCAAGCATACCCACGCCATTTTGTAACTTTCAACATTTGCAAGACCACGGACTGCCTCCAGTTGTAAGTAATGGATCCAACAATATTGGGAATTTGCCCAATGATTTCCCAAAACTGAGAATAGATGGCATTAATTTGCAAGAATGGTGTCAGCAGCTCCAGGTTGTCTTTCTAAAAGAAAACTTATTATTTTTTATCACTAATCCTCCAAAAAGACCTTGGACTCTAAAATTAGACTGTCTGCACCATAGGGCATTTTTCTTATTAATTTTCAGTATATCTCCTGCCATGTACCACAGTATTAAAATCTAACTGTATCAGAAATTATTCAATGCATGTTTAAATTGTTTCACAGTGAAAGTGTAGCCACTACAACAAGAATGTCTAAAGATTTCTTCTCAGCTAGGATAAAGCCAGGGGTTACCATAAGTGAACATTTAATATCTTTAAACAAAATTAGAACAGAACTGCATTTAAGGGGGGAAATAATTTCAGATCAAACAATGAAGAGTGTTATCATTAACTCACTAGACCCATCGTGGGATAACTATATATCTCATTTAGACACAATCAATTTAGGATATTTAGCCATAGAAAGTCTATCTAACAAGCTAATATCTGAAGATAATTCAAGGAGAAGTCGTTGTAACAATCACATGGAACATATACAATATAAGAGGGTAGTTTCTCAAGAAAGATATCATGAACCAATAGGATGCCACAACTGTGGATCCAAAGAACATAATAGGAGAGACTGTCCAATACTCCTCAGAAATAGAAAAAATCCTGACTACAGAAATAGGTATCAAAACAGACAGTCATCAATTGATAGACATAGATATAGAAGTCCACCCATCTATAGGGAACATAGAGGGGGCAGAGATAACTCAAAAGATAGAAAGTCTGGTTCACTGAATGGGTTAAACAAACATGACAGCACTAACATACAACAGACAGAGGACAATGATTGGCTTATCGATTCTGGAGCAACCAACCACACTACAAATAATAAAAATATACTATCTTCATTTGTAGAGGATAAATTCGTAATTAAGGTAGCTAATCAAGAGAAGGTTCAAGTCATAGGTAGAGGAAATATAACCTTACCTGGCCTAGGAAAAATAGAGGGGGTATTGTTAATACCTGAAATACCTCATAACATACTTAGTGCAATAAAACTAAGCATAGATTCTGGCATAAATATTGTGTTCTCGAAAGGAAAAGCAACATTAGAGAAAAACAGAACGAACATAGGTACTGTGATTATTAAAGGAGGTCTACCTTATCTAATGACAAAAGAAAAATGGTTACACAACATTGATTCCAACATGGAAGATAACAATAACATAGACAACGAAAGCAGTAGCAATAGTGACAATGAGGAACATGAGATTATCCATAATCACAAAGACACACCCAACAACAAAATACCTAATATTGGTAAACCAATTCATGATGAGTGTGCTCATGTCTTACATAGGAAATTAGGACATGCCAGTTTTCCTGTAGTTCAAAAGATGACTGAACATGCTGAAGGTGTTAAAATAAAAAATTGTAAAAACTATTTAAATCTACAAAACTCAAAACTAGCTCCAAACCCAAAAAGTCAACAAGTTCAACCAACAAAATTTTTGATTTGGTACACATGGACCTAGTTGGTCCATTAACACCATCAATCACATATAGAAAACGTTATTTCCTAACCATTGTGGATGATTATAGTCGTTATGGCTTTGTCTATACACTAAAGCACAAAGATGAAACTTTTCAGAAATTTAAGGAATTTTACAAACGTACAGAAACACAACATAATATTAGAATAAAACAAATTATGACAGATAGGGGATGTGAATTCATGTCAAAAGAATTCTCCCAATGGCTTAAAGACAAAGGGATGTTGCATTACACATCTAGCCCTTTCTCTGCATTCCAAAATGGAGTGGCAGAGAGAAAGACATTACAAACCATGATTAGATGCACATTAGAAGATGCTGGCTTAGGAAAACAATTCTGGTCAGAAGCGTTACAATATTCCAATTATACACAAAATAGAACTTGGTCCAGCATTGTTAACAAGACACCATATGAAATGATGTATAATAGGAAACCCAAAATAGCTCATATGTACATATTTGGAGTCACTGCAGACGTACACATACCTAAGCAATTAAGACGTAAAGGTGAGAACGTATCTAGGAGACTCAGGTTCATGGGTTACGAAACAGGCACAAAAGGGTACAGATTTATCGATAATAATAACAGATTTATAGTATCCAGAATGGCTGTATTCCATGAACAGGCCAACTGGTCTAAAATACATCTTAATGAAATTTTCCCAAACAACTATACAAACACTAAACACCAAGAGGAAAGAACTGGAGAAGAATACAATCACAACATACATAAAAATAAAAACAGAACATGGACAAACAGTCAATACAAAATAAAGACAGATTCATTAACAAAAAAGGAAGCTAGGTATTTACATGACAATGATAGTAAACCAAAAAGAACAATCAGGAATAACAGAAACCAAATACCAAACAAATACAAAGATTATATAATGTATACGGATGGAGAAACATCAACACCAAACACATACGAGGAAGTGCTAAAACTTCCCCCTGAAGAAAAGGAAAAGTGGGAATCAGCCATGACTAAAGAGATGGATAGTTTGCAGAAATTAAATGTATTCACACCTACACATGCACCTAAAGATAAAACTGTTATTGGTACTAGGTGGATATATAAAATCAAAAACTTAGAAGGAGGCAACACCTTATACAAAGCTAGACTAGTTGCTCAAGGTTATGCACAAAAATATCCCGAGGATTACACGGATACATACTCTCCCACAGTAAGAACTGAGAGTGTTAAAACTGCACTGGTCATAGCATCAGCACTTAACCTTGATGTATTCCAATACGACATACAGACTGCATATCTACATGCAAAATTAGATAAAGAGATATATGTAAGAGCGCCTCACAGTCAATATACGAACAAAAATGAAACGTGGTTATTAAATAAAAGTTTATATGGGTTGAAACAATCTGGCAAAAGATGGTATGAATGTTTAGTCAAAGTGCTCAAAACTATGAATTTTAATGCCACTACTGCTGATAACTGTTTCTTTGTTAAAAAAGAGGATGACTCTTTAGAATTCGTGTTAATTTATGTGGATGATATTTTGTATATAGGTAAACACAAAGAGAAGAGAGAAACATTTGTAACGAAACTAAATGAACATTTCTCTTTGAAGTCATTAGGTAAGGTAAATAAGTATCTTGGAGTTCAAATTAGTAAAACAAAAAGGGGATTCAAACTTTCTCAAAGAGATAAGATTATAGATCTTCTGAACAAATGTAACTTAAATAATGCTAAGCCATGTGACACTGCCATGCAAACTGATTTCTTGAGAAACACAGATGAGTCATCCCCTGAATTTAAAGATAATACACTTTACAGATCAGTCATCGGTTCCCTTCTATATATTTCCAATTGGACTAGGCCTGATATTGCTTTGCCTCTCAACTTGTTGTCTAGGCACGTCAGCAAACCATTATTATATCATTGGGAAGCTGTCAAGAGAATATTAAGATATTTAAAGAATAGTTTAGACTTCTGTTTATTATTGGAACCTAATAATGTCAAAGAGCCCATCTTCACGTGTTATGCCGATGCGGATTGGGCTGGTGATACCACATGTAGAAAAAGCACATCTGGCTATATATTTTTCCTTAATGATTGTCCAGTTTACTGGTACACTGGTAAACAAGATTTAGTAGCCACCTCAACGACTGAGGCAGAATATGTTTGTTTGTCTAAAGCCTCAAATAACCTCGTATGGTTTAATGATTTATTGTCAAACACTTGGAAGAAACCTTCATTACCATTTATCATACACGAAGATAACAAGGCTGCTATTGAAATATCTAGATCTGATGCTATAGGACAAAGGTCCAGACATATAGATATAAAATTCAAACATGTGAGGCAGTTATCTCAGGATGGATTTATTAAAGCAGTTCATTGCAAAACATCAGAGCAAATAGCTGACATATTGACAAAGCCTTTGCCTTCTAAGCAGCATAAATACTTGACTTCTAAATTACAAGTTTTATATTGTTCTGAATCTGAATGTAATTGTTGTAATATATCGAATCGGCATTTAGAGGGGGATTTGTCACAAGTAAATGCCTTATTCTTTATTATGTAAATAGTACATGACCAGGATATCAGGGGTTAACTTATTCTTCACTACTTAATATATTCATACTTAACCATTCCTATATCTAGCTCCACCCCTTGTATATATAAGGAGCTGTATGCTTTCCTTCTGCGCTTCTATCTGTGAATATTCAGTGTATATAGAATGCCTTCTGTAAATAAACAGTGCTTTATTTAAATATCTAATTCTTAAACTACTTATTGAGTCTGATCCTGAAAATATCGTAACAACATTAAAGGAATAAAATGCATATATTCATTACTACACCCCAAAATTCTGAAACAAAGGTTCAACAAAAGCACTTTTAATCAGCTGATCCATCACTTTTATGATGTATCAGCTATTTCAATAACATCATCATATAACTGGCCAGCGTATTGCTTACTTTTGAAAATGAAAATAATTATAATTAAAGGTGTGTTCTCTGAAAAATATTTTGCATTTATTTATTATTTATCTAGTGTAATTACAGATAAAGAATCCCAATGAGCCATGGGACATTTGGATCCAGGCTGGCTGCAAATGCTCCATGCTTGAGAGCAAAAGAATTGCTTGGTGGAGAAATTATGTTCTGCACGGGGCGAAATCAATCTGGTAGGAAGCCATTTTACTCTCAGAGAGACTAGTCAATCCTGAAATCCAGCAGCATCTTGTGAACTTCCCTGCTGGATTCCCTTTGACTTTCTGGTGATTATGGGACCCTTGGCAACCTGTCATATATGTGTACAGGTTGCCAAGCACCCAGCTGGCAAAGATGTGACCAAGGGGATGCTACAACAGTTGTAACTTTGGGGGCATGTTGTAATAGCCTTTGTTCAGCACTGCTGTAATTTCAGACACTAAACAAATGGTCATTAAGCAAGGACTACCTGTAATGTGCAAGACTGTGCCAGCACCAGCTGAATCATGAGGAATTGGTGGGAATGGAAATTCAACATGAGACGTTTCATCAAAGTGTGCTGCCAGCATTTCAGGGTTATAGGCTTGTCCATTTTTATTCTTATTGCACATTCTTCTTCATAGTCTTAAATTGTGGCAAGGTATACTCGGGATTAAATCATAAGCAGCTGAATCAGAGATAGAAACTTGGAATAAGATCAACGTAAACATGTCAAGAAGGAGAATTGGAAACAAATGGTATTGCCTATTTCTAAACTTTAAAATGCCCTGTAGCATCAGACCAAAGCATCAGTCCATCAGACCAAAGTAAATATTCTTGCTGAAATGTTGTAGTTTAAAATACATATTTCTAACAGAATGATCCTATGCATAAATACTTAGAAGTAAGGTTCACTGCATTAAAGAAGAACTGCTCCTTTCTATGAGGATTGCATGCTAAATAAATTTTAATAAATATGAGGCAAGTTGACAATTAAATTCTATTCTACATTTTAATATGAAGGATTTTATGTTAATTTATATTTGGAATGACCTTTTTTCATAAAGTTTCCCACTTTATAATATAATGCTATATTTGATCAATTATTATGAATAACATTTTGGTGTTCTGACTACCATAAATTACTCTGATGGTTTCCTGGATCATTGCAATATACATTATATAATTGATAGGCCCTAAATCTGTATACTATTTAGTGACATGGTTCAAATATAATAAATGGAAAATAGCAATTAGACATAACATAAACAGAATAATTCCGTGTTACTTTTTTGTAAGGCATTTTTGTGCAAAAGCCTGGGAAAACAGCTTAATTTCAGTGATGAAAGAATTGGCTGCCTTCTGTTAATAAAGTAACTTGCCAAATGCTCTGTTTTGGGCTGGCAAAGACTTACTCATTATTCTCATTTTTAGATGCGAAGTCCTTTCAGTTTTTCATGAGGATCCGCTATTAGCAAATATATTCTTCTAGAAGTGACTTTTTTGAACTTGAATAAACAGCAACTGGACCTGGCTGTGTTTGGACTTTTTGACTGCTGTTTGGAAGAACAGGCTAAGGAAGAAGCCATGCCAGAAGACGGGTTGTCCTTGTTCTCCTGCTGCATTGGAATCTATGACCTTGCGGTGCTTAGAGATGGTAATTTCTGGCACCATTTGTATATTTGAACACTGTTGGCTGCTGGGGTTAATTTTTTATTTTATTTTATTTTTGTTGCTGATGCTGCTGGACACTTCCTTCTTTATCACCTGCTTCTTAGCTATTGGACATTGAGTCATTCAGGTTCAGTGCACCATAGGCTGCTGACTATGAGATCCTGTTCATTAAATTGGGCTGTAGGCTTCAGTCGGGTTTATTGCTATTGTAACAGCCTTCTTCCTACATAGAAACATCTGTGTCTGAGTTCCGTTACTCTATTCCTTGTTTGGTGGTGAAGTTCTGGGCGACTTCAACCTGCCTTCTCTAGTAGTAGGATCTGAGGAGTTCATGGACATCATCACGGCCACAGGCCCTATCGTAGGTTATCCAGTTCCCAACATGAAAAATAGTCATACACTGTATCTGGTGTTTCTATTGAAGTAATGGCTATGTGATCTGAAATGGAGGAGCTTTTAGTGTCCCCATTGTCACTATCAGACTTTGCCCTGGTTATAATGGGATTTTCTGGTGCATCCACTGTAGGGGGGCTGGGGCCATTAGATTTGTCCACCCCTGTTTATAGATTGACCTGAATAGCTTCCAGAGATGAGGCAGGGGGTTTCCTGGTGGCTGCAGGGTCCATCTGAAGCCTTGGTCATAAAGTATTGGAATAAGGGGGTAGATGAAGCATTGGATTCAATTGAACCCATGCAACCTCTCCTCTCTTAGGCATCTCATCCCTTTCCATGGTTCTCAGAGGAGCTGAGGGAGATGAAACAAGAGATGTCTAAAGTGTCAGCAAAGAACAAAATCAACCAGACATGGACTGGGTTATTTGAGGGGGACAGCCTCTCACCACTTAATAAACGTATCTCATTAGATCCAACAGAGAAGACATGCTTCAGGTTTCATCTGCTTACAGGCTGGCCTTCTCTGCTGTGGCACCCACCTTATAGAATATTCTTTACCTCCTGCCCCCAAAGTTAGTTAGGTCTATCTTTGTTAATGTTCTCAAAGTCCCAAAGACCTTGTTATGTCATGGGGCTTTGAGGTCTCAGGGAACATACAACCTTTTAAGGTGGTTCACTACTGTGGTTGATATATAATTGCTATACTTTTCTCACCATTCTGGCTTGAATACTTGGTTTTTTAAAATTATTTGTTAATTTTAAAGTATAGGCAAAATTTGTTAATTTTGCCTATACTTTGCCTATAATGATTTGTTTTTATAATTTTTGTTTTCAGATTGTGATTTTATTTGATTGTTATATGCTTTCCTGATTCACTTCTGGTATGATGGGCAGGTTTATAAATTTGATAGATAAATAAATACATTCCCTTTTAGATAAAAGGCTTCTATTAACCCACTTCTGTTAACTTGCTAATTGTTTATACATGTGCAATCTATTATAATTTTTAAAGGGATATTTTCTGAAGTCATATGAAGGGTTCTCCAGGGCACTGATCCAAAGCACAGTATTCTGTTGAATATTTATAGGAAAGAAGCAAAGCAAAAAATGGACTATTGCAACAGATTAAAAGCTTTCTCCAATTTATCTTACTCCATTAACAAAGTGAGACATATACTGCAGAAGTATGAAGGCACTTCTGGTAATCACTCAGTCTTCCTGAAATTTGCAGTACTGTTTATTATTAGATATATTTCTCCTTCCTTTTTAAGATCCCAAAACAATGAACAAACTTAACAAATCCAATCTACAATAAAAACTTAAATTATAATTAAAACTCAATAAAAACAGATTAGACATATAATAAGCAGGACAGACTCAATTGAATCCAACATCATAGTTTTACTATTGAAAAAATGATGAAGTATTTGAATGTTAGGGATATAGCAATAGAATAAAGACGTCTGACAATTCCACAGAAAAAGCTTATCATGGTTCAGAAAGCTTGTCTAATCATCTTGACATGGACAATAAAATTACAAGAGATTGTATCCTTCTAGTCAAACTTTTAGGGCTCTAGAGGAAAATAATCAGCACATTGAAGTTTAGAAAGAGATAGTTATTTCAATGTCTTAAAATATCTGTCTAACTGTCTAATGATAGTTATAGTTCTTGAAGCTGCTTTCTGCAGTACTGGGGACTAAGTAATGTATAATGTATTCTAGTAAACCAGTTGGTGAATTCCTACAGGAATTATTTGATTTAATGAGATAGAAAGAAAAGGTTGATTAATATATATATATTATATATTTATAATAATATCATATCATATCATAATATACCATGTTTCCCCAAAAATAAGCCCTTGTCTTATATTTTTTTGAACCCTGAAATAAGCGCTTGGCCTTATTGACATGTGCTCAAAAGCCCAATTGGGCTTATTATCAGAGGATGTCTTATTTTGGGGGAAACAGGGTAATATAATAATATAATATAATATAATATAATATAATATAATATAATATAATATAATATAATATAATATAATATAATATAATATAATATAATATAATATAATATTTATGTGTTATTAAGTTCACGTGCCATCTACTTCCAATTACATGGAAATAAATAAAATAATTTGAATGATTGAAATTAACAATGGGGGCAATTCTTTTATTTACATTTAGATATTATTAATTTTAATAATCTTGATGAAACATGAAAAACCATATAAAAGAGCTGAATGTTGAATATGTGTATGTGTCTAATTTGAAGTTGTAAGTTTGTTTAAAAGGTATGCATCTAGGTTAGGAGGCCCAATCTAATATCAAATATCCATATCAATGCTGGTTATCTTTCTGAAAAAAAAATTAAACTCCTGAATATAGGTAATTCAAACAGAATCGCTACTTGAACTCTAGACAAGGTTATTGTATCTCTTTCTAGAAAAAAAAAGCTTCAGTTTCTTATATTTAATTTGTAAGATGTTCCTGAAACATCTTAAGACTACTTTAAATCTTGCAACATGGAAGTTTTTGTCTTTTGAAGTACTGAAAAAATGGAACTAAGAAAGTAATTTGGTACATTTTTAGATGACAAATAATATAGTTTAATGACTAGTAATATATTTGAAGATACTCTCAGTCTTTAATGTGGGTGTCCATGACAAGAAGGAGAGGTAACTAATACTACATTATGTACACAACACGTACATGGCACATCATGACACACATAGTTACACTGTGGTTCATCTTGGATGCCTGAGATTTTCTTAGGCTGGGGAGTAATTTATGATTACCCTCAATTATAAGTAGTTTCTGATTATATTCCCACATAGCTTGTTCTCAAATTTCCAATAAGTGTTCATATTTTACCATGCCTGTGAAAATGCTTGGGATTGTTTTTTGTGAATTGTGAACAGCAGTTGATATAATAGCAATTGAGTGTACTGATTAACAATTACAGAAGCACTGACTTGTCAGGACAAATCAGGAGAAATATTAAATGTGAATGTTGGCAAATGTCCAGAGTTATTTGAATGGCCCATCTAAGATTCTTTAAAGAAACTTTAATTGTCTGGAAATATCCAAAATTATTTTCATTATAACTCTTACTTGACAGTCTTACGATTTCTTGTCTAATTAGTGCATGCCTTTCAGTTTAAATAAGTTACTTGTTGCCAGCATGCTCTGGCAACAATATTCATCAGAAATGTTAAGTTTGTGACAGCATAATTTTAACTAGTTATTATAACTGTAACAATATTAAAATGCACTGAAGGATTAAAATTTTATAACAATGGAATAAAATACAATGAAGAACTTGTCTGCAAATGTTTTGCAAGTTCTATATTGCCCCAGAAGTCATATGTGTAAAACCCATAGAAACAGCTAGACAATGGGAGAAAATAAGAGTTGGTTGATTTTTGTTGCCATTTTATTGATTTAGGCCACATATGTCAGTTTCTAGATAAAACTGGAGTTCAAGCTGAAGAAATAAACTACATCATTATCCCATTAATGATACTGGGAAAGATCCATGTGCAATGTAAATGGCATCATTCATGCCCACCATTCAACATTTCCTCCAAACGCAAATCTACTTAGGAAAAAAGCTGCCAAATGTGTGTTGGGAACATAAAAGTGTCTAACAAATACAAGGGATGCCCAGTGACTTCTAAATATCAACTAACATGAAAAAAATGGAATAGAGTGACTGAAATCCTAAAGTAAAGCTTTCTTACTAGCATTTAATGGATTTAGGCACTTTCCTTGAATCATGCTAGGTAGTGTCTATACATAGGAACCAAGGTGCTGAGACCTAGACAAGATGGGAATCCCTAATAGAGGAGTATGGCTTGAAGTAAAAGGAAGCAAAATGTTCATCAGAAAATCTGATCACTCGTTCCCCTCTTCAATGTTAAGGGATCAAGGATAGTGTCACGATTCTTCATTGTTGGAATATGCTGTTTTCTAGAAACAGCCTTCTATTTAATTTGACCTGTTGCTAGGCACTATTTTCCCTTCTCCTGATAAGAGAGGTGAGGAAATTTGTAGAGGGATAAGAGGCATAACCAATACTCCCTGACCAGAAAACAGATAGAGGAAAAGATGGAAAGAAAATGGATGAACCTAACATTAGTCTTCACCATCCATACAACATAGAGGTGGCCAAGGAAAGAAAAAAAATATTTGGAGAGTAGATAAAACTGAAGGAACGTCTATAAAGTTTATAAGAGCAAGTAAGCAAGCAAGCAATACATCAAAGGGAAAGAAACAACCCATTCTTTTTTAGAAATGGTATTATAGTAGTAATAAGGAGTAAAGAGTAATATAGATACCAAAGAGAAGATGGAATAAACAATAGTTCCTCAGAAATTAAGGCCTCTTGAATTTGGCACATGAAGTATGTCTAGCTCTTGTCAAAAACTGATTTAAGGACATTATATTATGAGAGCCATGTTAGTCCAAAAATACTCCATGGTGGCAAACAATCAGGAGTCTAATACTAATAGCATCTAATTATCTAAATTCTAATAGCATATTTTCTTTGTAATAAATTGTATTAAAAGGCATAAAGTTGCATGCTGGTTTCAACCCATCTTTGGCTCCCACTTCACCCAAGTTTAAATCCTACATTAGTCTAACCACTCTATCCATCATGAAATAAATTTCAGTTCATGAAAGCTTTACGCCTTCTAAGAAATCTTATGAAAAGTTGTTTCCAGCTTCCCAATGATCTGAGGACAATGAAAATCCATCTTTTCATCAAAATGCCTTATTTTAACAGGAATACTTATTGTAGAATTCAGAATTTTATCGGGAGATACGTTTTGTTCTCCCAAATCAGACAATAGGTGTATCTAATGACTTACAGAGTGAAGGGAGCTTTATTTCCATAAATATCAAGAAGCTTCCTCCCCCACCCTCCGGTGCACAAGGATGCTGTTACTCTCCAATTTATAGCAACAGAGATGTGTCTTCCTCCCTACCAGCTGTGTTACTGGTATTTTCATGAAGGATTGAGCAGTTCTGCCAGAAATTTGGTAAAGGAGATCAAAAGCCCATTCTACTTTAAAACTAATTTCAAAAACCTTTAATGGGAATGTCCCTTTTCAATAGGTCTCTGGCAGAGAAGAAATAAAAAATGAATAGTTACATCTACAGTAATGTGTCGCTGTGGTTTTTGTAGGTTTATGATAAAAACTTACAGAAAAACATTTTTTTTGCAAAAGGTCATGCTCCTATGGTAGTCATTTTGTGTAGAGCCTCATTTGCAATAAAGCCATCTTAACTGATACTTCTGACACTTCCTCAGTGTTTCAAATATAGTCTCAGCTGTACAACAGCTATTGTCTTTACTGGTATCTGTCCATCCTTACATTCTTAAACTACAAGGTAAAACAGTCAACATTTGCATTTGATTATTAACACTTTTTCCCCTAATAAAAGATGTAGAGAAAAAGTACAGTTCCTTTTGATCCTTGATGGAGTAAGTGTCAAGAACAGCCTTCTGTTTAAGTCTACTTATGCAAACATTACATCTTGCCTATATGGTTTAAAAATATTTCAGGCAGGCAGAATTTTCTTAGAGTAATGAACAGCCTGTCATGTTGTGCCCTGATAATTAGCTTCTGGTTTTCTTTCATTTAATTGCTTTATCCTTAGGGTCAGACTTCTTATTATTGACAAAGAGAAACAGTAATGACACTGGTTTCTTGGAGTTCCATGCTTTTTAATGACTTCTCAAAAGTGCCAGTGGTAAAGGAAATCTGTATGCATCTAATGTGCTTCCATTCAGTAACAAGGGCTTCCCAACCTGCCATTAAAAAAGTTGTTAATTATTTTAACATATTTATTTAAATGAGATACTTCCTAACTCTGAATCTTCAACTAAACTTTTATCATTCTATTTTAGAATCATCACTCAAAAAGAATCAGTCTTATTTTACTCACATCATGGTAGATATTTTTTTACTCACCTGATTACATTTGATAGAAACTTAGCAAACTTTCACATTAGTGAATGTAAGTCTGCTGTGACATATGAAGCAGCCAAGAATAGAAAGCTCATTATATAACTGTTTAGCAAGCAAAAAGCAGATGTTATAAAACTCTATCCAGGAAATATATAAAGATATATTCCACAGGCTTTATCAAACCTATATGTTTTTCATATTATAGTGTTAGCTGATCTAATAATTTAGATCATATATGTATGAACTTTAGCTTGTCCTGGTTCATACATATATGTGATGATAAATAGCACATTGATACATTAAAACAATATATTATGGTAATAAATCACCTGACTTTGTCTCCCCGAGCTACATAATCAGTATTAGTAGTAAAATTTGTCTGGGCATCTCTATGTCTTCTCAGCCTGAATATTAACAGACCAGGATTTCCTGGTAGGATGGAAGAAATATGACACCACTTATACTGAGAAATCTTGCAGAGATATTTGGGTAGATAAAAAAGCTTTAAAAATTCTGGATCTAAATACATGCTTTGATACAAATGATTTAAAAAATTAATATTCATTTGATGGCAGAACTTTTCTTTTAGGATTAATGAATAAACAGAAAAAACTATGGAAGTTTGTTTGTTTACTAAATTCATTTTGTTTCGAAGTGACTTTGGGAAATTTGGGACTTTGGGTTATGGGAGCGACGTGGCGCTCCCATGTGACCCCCCCTCCTGAGCGAGCTGCACTGGCTCCCGGTGGTCTTCTGGATGCGCTTCAAGGTTACGGTTACCACCTTTAGAGCACTCCATGGCATCGGACCGGGGTATCTACAAGACCGCCTTCTGCTACCAATAGCCTCTCACCGACCAGTACGCTCCCATAGAGAGGGGCTCCTCAGGGTGCCGTTGGCCAAACAGTGTCGACTGGCGGCCCCCAGGGGGAGAGCCTTCTCTGTGGGGGCACCTACCATCTGGAACAAGCTCCCCGCAGAGATACGGAGGATCCCGGACCTGCGCACGTTTCGCCATGCTCTCAAAACTTTTCTATTTCAGCAAGCTGGCCTGGCCTAACTCCCCTCTTTTAAATTTTTAAATTTTTTAATTCATGATTTTATAAATTGGGTGTTTTAATCTGTGTTTCGGCCGAAATATTTAATAATTTTAAGGGATTTTTAATATTTGTATTATCTGTATTTTATCTTGGCTGTTCACTGCCCTGAGTCCTTTGGGAGTAGGGTGGTATAGAAATTTGATTAATAAATAAATAATAAATAAATAAATTTACACTATTAAAAGCATTAAAACTGCTTATCCTTAAAAATAATTATACTTCTCATCTTTTCTACCACTTCTCTCTCTCTCTCTCTCTCTCTCTCTCTCTCTCTCTCTCTCTCTCTCTCTTTAATTTGATTGATATGCCGCCCTTCTCTGGAGATTCAGGGCGGCTTACAATGCGTTAAGCAATAGCCTTCATACTTTTGTATATTTTATACAAAGTCAGCTTATCGCCCCCACAAACTGGGTCCTCATTTAACTACCTTAGAAAGGATGGAAGGCTGAGTCAACCTTGAGCCTGGTGAGATTTGAAGTTGCAGTAATTGCAGGAAGCTGGTGTTAATAACAGTGCTTTAGTCTGCTGCGCTACCAGGACTCTTATTAGTATCATTATTATGATTATTATTACTCTGTTGTTTTGCATGTATACTGAGAACTTCTGCACTGAAGACAAATTTCTTGTGTGTCTAATCATACTTGTCCAAATAAAGTATTACATTTTGGTTCATTCCTTCCTTCTACCAACATAGAAAGTAGAACAAAAATAAAGAAAGGCATACTTATTTATTCATTACTTAAATTTCTATGCTGACCATCTATTGATACAGTGACTCTGGGTGGCCTAGGGGTGAGGAACTTCTCTACCCATCAGCCGTCCTCAGGGTAGCTGGCCCCTATTGGGGCCCTAGGCCAAGTAGCAGAGCCACATTTTTAGGAACTTTTGGAAGGCCAGAAGTACGGAGCACACCTTACCTCCCATGGGAGAATATTCCAGAGAGTGGGGGCCTTAACAGAAAAAAACTCTTTTCCAGGACTGCCAACTGAAATTCTCAGGCCAATGGGATCTTAAGTAAGCCCTTTCCGCTGAAATGAATGGAGTGGGTTAATCCCACTGGGTGAGAAAGTTCCTTAGATTTTACTGGAGGTTATATGTCATCTTTTTTTTTTTTTATGTTAGAGAGGTTGTTAAGGCAATACATTTTATTGCCTAGGTGACTGTATCAGTTTCAAAAACGTCATCACACTGCTCTCTTCTTTCTCTGTTCATGGAAGTGAAATACCAACAATCTATATTGATTACAAATCACAAGTAGTAAATCGACAAAATGTTTTGTAATCATCTGATTCAAATTGCTCTGTTGACATAGATTTCCAAATCTGTTTCAGCAACCACATTAATCAAATTTCCTTAAAGTGAAACATTCTGAAAATTTTTCACAGATCTATAACAAACCTCCAAAGCTCCTGGAAAAGAAACTTTTGTTTCTCAGAACCACATTGTGCAGCCTTGTTATTTGCCCTGGATGAATGAATTATGAATTGTCTTTTTTGTGTTTTTTTTTTCCAGTTTACTTTCAAACATGAGCTTTCAAAATAAGTATAGAAATTTCTTACAGAAAGACAAGTGTCAGAGTTCCAAGTAACATCCCCAACGAAATAAATGTCCGAGGCTTGAGTTTCCTCAAAGTTACATTTTCTTAGATATGTCATATTGGCACCCGAATCTGAAAGTTTCCAGGTTTTCCCCACCTGAAGAAAAGTCCAAGTCCCTGCCCAACACCCACAAGTCCATCACATGGTCCAATCAAACAGCTTCCCAACCGGAGATGCTTCCCAGATCCAGCCTTCCAGGTGCAGGGCAAGTTGTCCTTGACTTTCTGAGAAAGGAATGTTATTATGACTATACATCACTCTTGTTCCATACAATCCCCCCTCCCAGTTTCCTGCAGTAGTAAACATGGCAGGTCTGAACGCCTAATGCAAAAGATGGCTTCCAGGCCTGACACCAAGCTTCTTTAGTTAGTAGTTAACTTTAACTTCAGATGCTCATAAGAACATTCTGTAGTATATTATTCTGGGAACAAACACCCTATGATTTGCTTGCATGTGTTAGTTCTGAAATGTGCTATTACGTAGAATGATTCATGATTTTTCTTAACAACGGATTTTAATATACTCCAATGTTCATAGTGTCAACTTGTTGACTAATCTCTCACTCTCTCTCTCTCAGATGAAAGCTAGTTGACTTGGTTAACAGAGTCTGAGTACATGAATATCCTCTGCTCTCTCTTTTATTTTCAAGAATATTGCTGTTAAAAGAATGTCACTTATGATGTGTCAAATAAAGAAATTGAAGTGGAAGACTGAAGAAAATCTTGTAATGAAAAAGAGCCACATAATTCTTAATAAATGAGTACTTCTGTTATTCATTACCATGAAAAAGGATTCTCACTGAAAGAAAATTAGTATTCATTTAGCAAGTATTGGAAGCATTTCTGTTTATCTCTTTCATCCTAGCTTGGACATCATTTCAAATATAGTTCAACTGAAAACACTTGTCGGAAAAATTCTCCAAGGCAGGAAGTTAGACAAGAACTTTAATTATCTTCTCCAAGTAGAATAGCAAAGGACATAACCTTGATTGCATGCTTTGGCTCTTGAATGCAAGGATTTTTCTCCCCAGGAATTGCCCCTGTGCGATTGCTGATTTAAATCATCACAATAACATGGGAAGCATGAATTTATCCAGTCTGGGTGGGGCGCCTATAATTTGCATTAATAAACTTTTAGTTTCAGTATAAACTATATACGTCTTTCTTTTCAAATGCTTCTAGATTAGAGCTGTAGACAAAGGGAAAATATTAGCCATTATTACGGTTTAGACTGCAGGTCCCATGGCATTAATCTAAAAATAAAATTTTACATTCTAGAAGATGAATGTAAAGAATACAAATATAAGGGTACAGTACTTTGCAACTTGATGTCCATTTGGTGACTAACTATATGATTATACTATCCACTAGTATTTATCTGTGCGGGTAACAGCTGCTACTACAGCTGCTACATGAATATCTACACAAGCTTTTGATGCACTAACTAAATATCTGAAGAACTCATCTACTTCTATGTGTGATGCAGATGTTAAAACTCGGATCCAAGCAAGCCTTCATGGGAATTCTTGTACTAAATAGAGAATGGGCATGAATAAAAATGAAAGAAAAACAGCCAGATATCGTATGTTATAAAACATTAAAACAGAAAGGCTTTATGATGAGTAAAATCAAAGTATAACTAATTACTTTAAAATTCATATAATGGGTGTAAAAATCCAATCATTCTGGACTTCGCTAGTCTTCTTCCAAATTAATCAGTTCATTTTTTTAATGATAATGACTGATCAATATGTTCTTCTAACTCTATAATTTTCTTTCCTGACACTAGCATAATAAATTGTTTAACTATCAGAATTATCTGTGGTCTAAAATTCAATATTGAAAGAGATAGATAAATGGTAGGGTATTGGTGTTGTGGTATTTATTTGCTGAACTCAAGCCATACTAATTACTACTTCCCATATTAACATTTCCAAGTAAACATACATACATACAATATATACACACCATTTAAAGGAGACAATAAAAAAGCTAAACAAACAAAAAGATCAGAGCACGTCCTTTTCACAGCCAATACTGAGGTAAGCAGGAATTAACACCAGGCAAACAATCAATTGGAAACTAATATTTTAATCAAGGAGCCACCAAGAAGAAAACTATACCTCCACCAACACCATCAGGGCAAGTTACTGTATGTAAACAGGTAACAAACCCCACATTGACTAGCATTGATGATTCTACCCAGCCAGTTAATAAATCATCTGCAAGCAAACAATGAAAGTCAGAGAACACCAAAGTCTCCACAGTTCAACCCTGAGCTATATATCTTGTCTTCTGTTGGAATATTATTGTCTATCTATATGACTTTCACACTTATAACATTGCAAAGAATATTTGACAGTATGATGTTCCACTTGCCACCATAAGTAGACAAAAAAAACCCACCCTAATTTTGACTCTTGAGTTAGTATATGGAACTAGTCTATGCCTTTCTTTGTACTTCAGAAGAGGAGAATAGTAAATCTTAGAGAAAACAAAAAACATCTAAATAAACACATTTATTGAAACAAGAAGACATACAAGCATTTTAGTATTAATCACAACATAGCAAAAAGATAAGCATAGGCAACAATTTGAGGTTAGACAACAACACAATAGACTAATTATCTGATGATCAACAGTCAATGTTGCTTAAATAGCAGATGGGTTTTTTTTCTTACAGCACAAATATGTAGAAACTTGCTTTTTTTAAATCTTGTGACATTATCCCATAGCTACCATCTTTAATCAACTTATAACTTGCCAAAAATAGAAAAATGAAATGAGGCACTTATTGACAATTTTGACACCAAAGGAAGAAAGCCATGGCTCCAATAATTATCGTTTTTGGAAGTAGTCTGTTCTATTTATTCATAAATCTTATTGGGATAAAACAATGAAATGAAAAGGTTTGGGGATAATACTAGCTGGAACTCAGGACACAATCAAGCTGGACATTTTCATATCTGGACAGTGGCATGTAGAAGGGTTAATAGATAAACATAGTGAAGAAAAACAACAGATCGGATTATAATTTTGAAATTCTGCTGATAATCCTTTCATAAAAATATATCTGGGAAAATGGCATGCATAAGTAGAAATAGATTATTTATTTTATTGTGATATTCTAATACTATCTTATTATATAATAATTGGTAATAACAGTGTTGTATAGCACAATGTAAAATTATTTAATCAAAGGAAATATGATTGGCAATTATTGGATGGATAGATAGATGGATGGATGGACAGACAGAATACATATCAATACACACACATATACACACAAATGCACATAGGCACATAGACAGACAGAAGAACACCATATACAATATTAATTACAAGAGACAGTTGGACAAAATACATGGAGTCTCAGGAAATTGTTTGATTAAGGTTTCATACTGACCTAAAAGTCATTCAATATATTTTAAAACTAAATCCATCTGAACAATCAACTATCAACTATTTGTTTTGTCTGATCATATTTTGAACTGAATATCAATTCACTGAGGCAGTTAATGATCTCTTGGCATTTTAAACTGGGATAAATTTTTAAATATGACAAAAAATACAGCTATGAAACTACTGTTTGGCTGAAAGAAATCATATGGCATTAAGTCAGTAAGTCAGAAATAATGCAGGACATTTTTATCTGAGCAAAATTCTTATCTTTACAAAAATACACTAAGTAAATCTTAGAGGTGGTAATGTCAACAAATAACCTTTCCATTTCTCAAAATTGAAAATACATTTTTAATATCCCCATTCAAGTTTTTAAAATAGTAAAAGAAAAAATTCAGGATAATGAAAAATGAGTATGATTTCACTAGAGAGGAATATGAAGACGAAGCCTAATATCAAAGATGTAGGTACCATATTCTTTAAATTATGAAGCATAATTTTTTAACATTTGCAATTTATACAGTTAATAAAAGAAAGATAACAGCTATAGTTTATTTTATGTTGATTCTTCCCTACTTAGAGCTAAAAATTTCATCAAGTTCAAAAAGGCTTCCGAGTATATATGGTTCTTGAATATCTAGAATACCATTTCATCTTTTCTTCAGGACACAGAAGGCCATGAAGGGGTGGAAAATCCTGCATTCTTAAAAATGAACTACTGAAGAGACGAAATCTAGAAACAAACCAAAGTTTACCAAAGAAAGAAGCTGTCATGCAAGTTTTCCAATTGTATATGCCTTGCTATCTGTGGCAGAAACTGACACTGCTATTTCCCCATTAGTGTCTTACAGTACCTTATCCAGTGTAACCAGGCATCCTTGTCTATGGAGATTCTCAGTCATCCAGGTCATGGTTGTCCCAAAGATGCGTTTTCAAGAGGAAACTGGACTTTCTGTTTTTTCATTGAAGATGTTTCACTTCCCATCCAAGAAGCTTCTTCAGGTCTGACTGGGTGGGCAGAATACTAAGAGCCATATATTAAAAGTGTCAAGAAATATTAAGAGCCACAGTGACGCAGTGGTTAGACTGCAGTACTGCAGGCTACTTCTGCTAACTGCCAAATGACTGCAATTTGGCAGTTCAAATCTCACCAGGCTCAAGGTTGACTCAGCCTTCCATCCTTCCAAGGTGGGTAAAATGAGGACCCAAACTGTTGGGGGTAACATGCTGACTCTGTAAACTGCTTAGGGAGAACTTTAAAGCACTGTAAAGCGGTATGTAAGTCTAAGTGCTATTGCTATACTGACTTAATTTCATACAATTTCTTTCAGCCAAACAGTGGTTTCCTTCCATTCCTCACCATCCAGTCATCCAGCTGAAGAACCTACTTGGATGAGCAGCGAAACATGTTTAAACAAAAAACAGAAAGTCCAGCTGCCTCTTGAAAAAGTGCCTTTGGGACTCTTGTGATAATATGAGGCCAGTCTTCATTACAATTATATTGACACATTGCAGTGGTGAAATCCTCCCCAGTTTGCCATCAGTTCACTGTCCGTGCATGCACAGTACGCACCAAACCCATGCTTTATGTGGAAAAAGGAGGCTTGGGAAGGTAAGTAGAACAATAAAGTGGGAACAATTGTGCCACGCAATTTAGATTCACTAGAAAGCAGGATTTCCTGCTTTATAGCGATTTTAATTTGTGCAGCACAGCTGATCATCAGAAATACCAGTTCAGACAAACTGGTAGCTTTTTCTTACTACTGGTTCACCTGAACTTGTAGTTTTTATCACTACCGGTTCACCTGAACCGGTGCGAACCAGGTAGCATTTCACCGCTGGCATATTGGTAGTTTTGATGGTCCTGTAAATCAATAGGAAATGACCTTTTATTTCATTTCTGATTACATAACAATGTTGGCCCAAAATGAAGCACAACTCATAAACAACAAAAGCAACTATTATTTCCTTATTTGCTCAAAATGTTCTTAAAAATAAATTATTTGAGTGTATAAAGTATCATTTTTGTTTGTTTAGCATCATTATATTTACTTACAATGAGAAATTGGCTTAGCATCCATGTTTAGGGCCAAAGCCTTATGAGATGCTTTGACATTTGCAAGAAATGTGCTGTTGTTTAAATACAAAAATGACCAGCACAGCAAATTTTTAATATTAATTTTCCTTATTTTCCCATTATTTATAATTCAAACTGACAAGTCATTCCAATTCTACTAAAACATTCCAGAAAATAAACAAACAATATTTATCATTGTTCAGTGCCTAATGAGATGATAAAATGTGAAGGCTTAATTTTCTTCTCTTCAGGTTTCCTCACATGAAAAGCATATTTATGAAATGAAAAAAACTAAATGTGTAGCACCTGTAGTATGTTGAATTACTGAAGAACTAAGCAAACATAACATCAGGATAAGAAATAACATGCTATTTGTTAATTGCTTAAGTGACATTGGACTAATTTTACCATGGTGTCCAACATTTCCTATACTCATAAATTCAAGTGTAATATCTTAACAATGTGTTCACAATGTACCATATACTAACAGTGTTAAGAAATGGCACATTGGGATGAAAGGCTAACTTAGCTTAAAAAGCAAATAGAATCTGAAGCCGACATCCTGTACTTTGAGAAACTACAGACAAGCCACCCATGTTGTAGAGACTACTATAAATTGAATGCGTCATACCTAAGGATATTTAACTAAAGCACACTCAAATGCACAAGATGACTAAACCCCCTAGAACCAAACTAACCCCTAGAACCTGGGCTTTGATTTGGTACATATGTCTCATTATATATTACCCAATGCAGTGCTTTCTCCTAATCTTTTTCAGAGCACAGCTACAGCATGAAATGCCATTAGGGGTGTGCAAAACATTCCAAGCTTGAAACACTCCAAGCTCAACACGGCTGTTCTGAGCTGAAGGCAAAATACTGTTCCAAATAATTTTGTCTCAAACTTGAAATAAAACATTTTTGTGTCTCCCTCTTCAAGCAGTATTTGAGTGTTCTATTCTCTTGAACTGAACTCATATTTCAGAATGTATATTTTTATTTTTTCCCCAATATAGCTACTGCTATATTGACTTGGACTGGATGATGTGATTTGAATCAAGTAACAGAGGCAGCAGGGCTGAAGATATTTTGTAAATTCTGCTCTGCTGCTTAAAAGACAGGACCAAGAAATGAACAACTTAGAATAGACAAAACTTGATACTTAACCATTGCAGTCCATAAGGCTTTGCCTGAAATTCACCGATGAGATCACCCCTTTCCATTTCCCAAATCATAACATACCACGAAGGCAAAACAGATGCTATAGGCAGAGGTTGGTACTAAGAAGAAGAATCGGTTAAGATCTCCTGCTGAAATCAGAAATTGGGAAAGCTGCCACCTGCATGGAAGTTTGACATTCCAAGAAGCTTGTTTCTCCTATAGCAGCAGTGACACCACTCCCTGGTGTGCTGAGTGATACTGACAAGAATTCAATGTTAAGGAAAGTGTTCTTCTCCTGGCACAAATAGATAGAAAAATTGGTGGAACTGTCTATTTGCCAGGAGACCCACTACTGTTTTAGGAATCCAGAGGCTGAGATTAGGTGACAAGAGGAGGAGAAACTGTGTATCGTCACATGCACTGTGTGTCCATTGCTGGAAGTGATAGTGACTAGAAAATGACTAAACTTCAGGGTTGAAGTCAAAGTCACTTTGGGCAATGTTATGAAGTTTAAAACTCACTGAAAGGAAGGATAAGAACACTAAATGTCTTTTATTTGGAGATGTTCAAGCATTGGCATAGATATTAATTTCTTTCCATTTTGATCTTCTACTATCTAAAACTAGTATCAATATGATCTCTGAGTTTTACCCTGATAGTATAATTTGTAAAGGATATATCTAAACATTATCAGAAGAAGATATAAATATTTTTAAAAACATGGAGTCTGAATCATATAATTATAATGAAGCAAGGTTCAGAATAAGCAAAAGTGCTTTTTTCAATAATTCACTAATGCATTATGAATTGTCAAAGATAATAGGAAATATAATGTGGTCTGGCTTCTGTTGTTCTTACCTGCATGTGCCTGATGCACAATGAATTAAAATTAAAATGTACAGTAGATAAAAGAACTGAAGAATTAAGCAGAAATAACACTCTAATGCTGAAAAGCAGATAGAGCTCACTTTCCACACAACTGTCCAGTCTGACGACTGAGCAACGATCTCCAGTAGTTTCTGAGTAATCACACCTCTAAACAACAATATCAAAATAAACTTCATCTCTTAGCAGCAGAAATATACCCTAAAGTTACTATGAGACCAAAGAAGCTGTTCCTCGCATGGCAGTCAAAAATATATTGAAAAGTCCCATAGCTCAAAGGATTTGAAATGCTACCCCAAAATGTTCTCTTATGACTCTGTTCTCATTGCTAAAAGGTGACTGTGGGTTAAAATCAATGGTTGGATAAACCAAGCTTTACAGCTGTTGAAATACTTAAGGCCTGCCAGATTTTTAAATGATGTCACAGCAATGCAGTTATTATTACTTGCCTTCCATCAGATCTCACTGATGGCAGATGTGCTTTGTATTCATTGGGCCCAAATAATTGAAACAATCCATCTGTTTGGTGTTCCACTCTGGCTTTGGATCTGGCATGATTCGTTGCTGTTTTGTGATATGTGCCAGTGATGTCATACTTAATCAAGTAGCCACTTACCCTCAGGATTTCTACAGAAATGTATTGTATTTTTAGTAATGAAGTAAAGATAACTAAAGCAACCCACCTATTTGGAACATTTTTCTTAGCACCACCTGATGAGACCTAATATTTGTCAGGGATTATCAGTCTTGCACAAGCAATTGACAGCCTTGTGCATTTTTCATGAAAGCTTTTAGTGTTCTAATTCATCCCAAATCCCAAATCATTACAGTAATTGACCCATTCTACGGCTACTGCTTCAATTTCTGTTAGAATACTTCATTTGCCTATTGTCAGGTTCAGTTTAAAGGCTGCAATGGGTATAAGCCTTAATTACTTTTTCCACAAGACAGAGTAGGCCATAGGAGGCAAATCGTATTATTTGCAGAGCTATTTTAGTGAACTTTGAGATAATAATTTGTTTTCTCTATATATATCTTCCATCTTTGTTCTATTAACAAAGCTGAAAAACAACAAAAACCAAACTTGTTTCTCTCAGTATCATGCTACCTATCAAAAAATCTGCTTTAAAAAAGGAACAGAATATTATAGAACAAGCCACTTAATAATATCAGAGGTTGATTTTCCAAAAACAGCTAAGGAATGGTTTCTTTTTAGGAAGTCAAACATTTTACAGCTGGACCTTTGCATAAAAATTGCAGATATTATATTGCTGAAATGAAATGGGGGTATATTTTATTACATTGTTTGATTAAAATAATCGGATTCTGACTATTTCTTTTATAGTATTTATGATCTGTTCACTTTATGAGCTGCGGTGGCACACTGGTTAGAATGAAGCACTGCAGGCTACTTCTGCTGACTGTCAGCTGCCTGCAATTTGGCAGTTTGAATCTCACCAGGCTCAAGGTTGAATCAACCTTCCATCCTTCTGAGGTGAGTAAAATGAGGACCCAAATTGTTGGGGGCAATATACTGACTCTGTAAACTGTTTAGAGAGGGCTGCAAAGCACTGTGAAGCAGTATATAAGTCTAAGTGCTATTGCTATTATTTATTTATACTCTGCCATTCAAGATAAAAACAATTTTCAAAAACTTTATTTAAAAATTTGTAAAAACAATTAAAAACAACATCACATAAAAAATAAGAAACTTCAAGAGTCAGCAGGCATACTAAGATTTACTCATTCAAAGATGATGGGAAAGTTTTCAATAGTAGTTGATGAAAATAAAGAAATTTTGTCAGATTTTCCTAGAGTGAAAATTTCACATCTTTCATTGAAAAAGCCTTGCCTCTATTATCCAGCAATCAAATATCATCTTATGATAGTCCATTAGGAAAAATTTCTAAATCTAAACTTTGGACAGGCAAATTTACAGGATATGTTAATTTGAACTTGGGTCTTAGTCTATTTAAATATTTAAAGTAGCCCTTTAAAATAGAGCCTGAAAACTTAATTCAGTCAGTGAATGAAAAATCACGGTGATGGAGGACAAGACCAGCATTTTGGCATCTTAGTTATGGACATATGAGGTTTACAAACTCTTGACTATTTGGAAAGCACTGCAATAGTCCAAATGCATTTAACAAATTGATGAATAAATATGATAGCTTGATGGTTTCTAAAATTGCTCCTAGCTAATGAGCCAGATGAAACTGGCACTCCAGATCACCCACCATTATTTATGCTGGGTTCAAGAAACCCAAAGCTTCATTAATTGGTTAGTCAGAAGGAGATAAATATTTCTATCCAGATAAGAAAAATTTCTATGCTATCACTTTTTTTGGCTTGTTCATCTTCATCCACAAGATACATTTGTAAGTGATAGTTCCTCATTCCATTCCCACTCCCTATAACCTATAATTTATTTTTTGTCCATAGGGCATCTATGGCTATATATACATGTATATGTGTTTGTGTGATGTCTGTCTTTGTGTGTATAGTGAAAATATCCTAAAATGGTTAAATTACTATTAAATTAAATCTGTCCATTTAGATACAACGATTAAGTTCTTCATTTTTGAAAAATGGAAATTGTGAAATCTAAGGTCAGTTCCCCAATAGAATGAATTCCATAGTTTAGGGAAAGCTATGACTTGAATCTACAGAAATCCTAAATACATATGTTAGTTTATATCTTTGTCTTCCTGAATTAGCCTTCTGGCCAGATATAAGGTCGTTTATCCATTAATTATTAATTATCAGGTGATCTTCAAGTGATGGGACTCTCAGAAGTAGATTTTTTTTCTACTGCTTTGTAGAACCCAACCTGTTCTGAAAAAAGAATAGAATTTTTGAAATCTTCTTAAAATATTCACAAGGATAGTCCTTCCGGCTAAAACACTCTTGTTGAAACACTTTTCACCTATATTTCTAACTCTGAAAGTCTGCATATGCGAGTGATTTAAAAAGATAGATGGCAATTTAAAGCATGAAGAAGTACAGGAGAAATTTCTAAAGCTATTCACCAGGAAAGACAATCTGAGAACACCACATGATATTGTTATTTAAATATTCCTTGCACTTAAGCATTCTTTACAGATACCAGGTGTGCTCCTAAGAAAGTTAAGACAATTCTGTGGTGAAAAGGACTAATTTCAAACTAGTGTACTGTAAATTGACTGTGAAAATGAATATTACTCTGATCAGGCATTGTCTCCTGTTACAATTACATGGATAAAATCACTGGGATATATTTCATAAAAATGAAAGCTCACAAAGCTTTTTAATAAAGTTATTGAAAAGACAAAGGCAGAAAATATAACTTAAACTGTGTGTCCTGCAGAACGATATGCCACAGAAAGTAGAAATAATGTGAGTCTAAATCCTAGAAATAAGAAAGAGTTGATCTATAATGCAATTAAGCCTCTAACCAGATGTTAAATCCTGCAGAGCATACTTCAGTAGCCTGTTCAATCTAATGTAATATTATAGTTTTAGCCAAACATAATCCTATGTTTATTTTTCAATTGCTATTCATTTTAATGAATTAGGATTTATTTAAACATATTTGTTTTGGGTGAACAAATAGTGAAATTATCATGATTAGAGTCTGATGTTTTTATAATTAGTTATGAAATGATTATAACTGACATAAGATATATGAATACAGGTAGTCCTCAAGATATGAATGTAATGGAGCCTTATGTTCATATGTCACAGCAGTGGTTAGCTGATACATATCACCTAACAGCCCTCCCCATCCCTGCTTTCCCCAATGAAATGTTAAATGAACATGTAGGTCATTTAACTGCCATGAGTTCGATCCTCACTGGCTCAAGATTGACTCAGTCTTCCATCCTCCTGAGGTCGGTAAAATGAGGTCCCAGATTGTTGAGAGCAATAAACTGATTCTTTAAACCGCTTAGAGAATGCTATAAAGCATTATGAAGCGGTATGTAAATCTAAGTGCTATTGCTATTTAGTAGGTTCATAGTTTCCCACACTTCCATAAAAATATACAGGAAGTCCTCCACTGTAATTTTGTTTACAAAAAGTGTCACAGAAACTAATCCTTTCAATAGCCCCATATGATACTCTAAATCAGGTCTAAACTGGATTTCTTCGAGAGCCAGATCAGCATTGTAATTCTCAATGGACTGGTGGGGGTCAGTGAGCGGGGGAGGGGGGAGAGATGGGATGGATGCCTCCTGCAGCACCCTACCAGGCAAAATGGGGCATGTGGAGGCCTCACGAGCCCCCCCAGATTGCTGCTGGAGGCCAGGGAAGCCAGAAAGGCCGAAACAAGGCTGGGCGGGCCACCAGTTTTGGCCAGCAGAGGTACTGCAGGTCAGTCCTTTGATATTTCTAGGCTGGCCCTGTGGGCCAGATTTAAGCACCCACGGGCCAGATCCGGCACACTGGCCTTGAGCTTGACACCCCTGCTCTAAATGATAATGTAATCTGGAAAACCCTAAAATGCAGTATTTATCAAAATTGTCAGGCTCCCGACAATAAGATTTTTAAAAGTATCTCATACAGAGGGGAAAAAATAATTGGAAAATTGAAGAGCAAATGTTGGCACACCATGTTAGCAGTGTATAAAAGCTAAAGCAGAAAAGACAGAAATGCCACTGAGAAGTTTCTGATCTAGTTGAAGATACTGCATGGAATCTCAGGCCCTGTGACGAATTTATAGGTTGAAGATAACCTTAGCACTAGTATTACTTATCAAGACACAAGTGGTCTCAGTGGAAGGATTCCCTTTTGGCATTTTTGATATGTTTGACAGTTGCCATGCTATCTGAAGAAAATGGTTCAGGCTTCACTTATCGCTATGTCAGCAAAGAGATGATGGAAGTGTGGTCGGGTAGGTCCAGAAAAGGAAGAAAGCACATTTATCCAATGGTTCTGCAAAAGCAGTCTGGTGTCTTATTTCTCCTTATTTTTTAGACATCTTTGTATTATCATAATGGAAGATGAAGAAATATCCTTAAAAACAACTTTTGCCAGCTATAAAAAAGGTCAACACAAATGAAATATATACAAATGGAAAGTGCAATTCAGTGCCAAACCTACATTATATATGCTGTTATTGGACTAGATGATGGCAGTAATGGAAAGAATGGAAGTGGAAAGAAATGACTAATGACAAGGGATTAAAAGTATTTTCCAAATCTCCATTGATTTTCATAAAAAAAAAATATAAGCAGCTCTGAACATTTAATTGAAAATACGTTTTTACTAAAAGCAACATCAGCCTGGCCACATTTTAAAAATTGATTTTTCACAACTTTACAGTATATTGCCATTCTTTTTTTAATTTTGCAGTAGTTACGCAGATAGGACACTACATGGTGGTTAGAGAAAATAAATAAATTTTAACAACATTGTTTCAACTTTTGATAATCAAGAATTACTTAAATACGATATTATAATTCATTTCTTCCCTCTTAAAACTGTAGATTAGAAATATAAATGTATGTCTCAATGGTTGCACAAGGGCCAAATGCACTATTTTGCAGCTTTTTGGTGCTCCCGCCAGAGTTAAGGAACCAAAAATAATCTGGTTCCTGTCCCCTTATTTAGGAGAATTCTAAGGGATAAAATAGGTATTTAAATGTTAAAGGTGTTTATAAAGACTAACATGTCACTTAAAGTTTCTGAAATTCTTTTCTAAAATAATCTCTAGTACAGCCTTATATAGGTAATACTTGTTTAATGACAATGTTAGGACCAGCGTGTCTGTTATTAGGCAGTTGTTAAGTGCAGAATCATATGATCACAACTATTATTTTCCATTTTCCCCTTTTGCAATAATCACCCTGATCCTGAGATAGCATGCTGGCAGCTGCTGTCTCTAACTGATAAGGCTAATCAGTTTCACATTTCTGTTTTTGTTTGTCTCTCAACCATTCCTCCTAGCTTTGAAATGCTCACCCCAGTGCAGGGATAATTAGCAAGAGGAGAGTTAATGTTTATATTTACATTCCTTGGAGAGGAATTGATTACAAGAGAGTATACAGTCATATATTGGAAAATATACATTTAAAGGTATATGAAGGAGCTGGTAGCTCCAAGGCTGTGATCTGTATGTGTCGTATGGAAACAGCTAGTGTATTTCCCATTGCATGCCTAGTTTGCTCTCTTATATTTCCTTCTTTTCCAATGTCATCACTCTACAAGGTTCGGGCAGGGAGAGAAAAAAAGCACAGGCACAGAAAAGACTGCCTAAAAATCGTTTTTTCCCCTTCCTCTCTCACAGAAAGTGAGATAAGGGATTACAAGAGAGTAAGCAGGCACAAAATGGGGAATACGTTGTGCTGTTTGTGTAGCATTCTTGAAGACTTCAGAAAGATTGCCTCTCTAGTTTTGGGGAAAATTATTAGTTTTCTATCTGAGCCATGCATTGGCTGAGCATCTCTGTAAGCAGCTGTAGAGAAAGAGAAAGGTGAGTGGAGCTGGGTGTGGGGGGCAGAGGGCAGGGGGCAGGCCCAGGTGTCGCAGGAGCAGTGAGTGGAAGGAGGAGGCCCAGGCACAGTAGGCCTAACCAGTTGAGGCCTCACAACCCATGGCAGGTTTCCATGTTCTGGTGAGCACAGGGCCTCCGAAGACTTCCACCACCCAAGACACCCCTGTGGATGATCCATGCAGTTGCTTAATAATCTCAACACATTTTATTGTGAAAATTTTGTCCTGGTACCATTGTTTGTTTGGTACTTGATGCATAAGCTAGAACTTGTGATTCACTACAGTATTCCTTATGGGAAAAAATTGTTTGGTTCTCATATTTTTCCTTCTCATCATGCCTCCCAGAATCAATTATTGATGAGTACCGAGATACCACTGTAATTGATATAATACTAGACAGGACTGTGGAGATGAAGGTACATTGGACATGAAAGTTCATTGGTCATGAACCTTTATAAAGGCAAAAGAAAATTTTTAAAAGGTCTCGCCTATCCAGAGAAGTCTCCAAGGACTTCAAGGTCTTCAGTCTCCAAGGAAACTGCAGGCTAGACAAGTTAACATTCTAGATTAAGAACATACCTGCACTGCATCCTTAAACTGTTCTTGACTGAGATGCTTTGGCAGCATCATGTACTTGTACATCTATACACACATACACAAAGTGTTAAATTTATATATATACAAAGTTCAGGTATCTACATGCATATAATATGCAGTGTCAACAACAGAAAATGATGAAAAGTTAATAGCTCAGAGTAAAAAAAAAAAGAACAATTTTAAAAAACAACAATTCCTGTTCTGTTTTGAATCAGTGACAATCTTTACATAAGGCAATGTCCTAAGTATCATGTGAAAAAGGAAGACCAGATGTAATAAATTCTGTAGCAGATGTTCTTTAAGAAAAGAGGGAAACGTGGGGAGGATGCAGTAAAAGGCCAGGAGTTGGCCTCAAAGAAAACGGACGTTGTGTCCCTGAACGTCCATTTTCGGGGCGCTGGGACTCCAATCCATGGATGGGTAGTATCTCCTAGTTGCTGGGCAGAAAACTGAGTGCTAATTACTTCTCATTGCCAGGCCATGCCCACCTCGACCAATCAGCTTCAGTCTTTCCTCACGAAGGTGCAGGAACCATGCCAACTACAATACTCCAAGAACCAAAATTAATAACAACACAACAGGAAGCCGAATGGGAGGGTATGGATTGGAGTCGCAGCGCCCCGAAAATGGACGTTCAGGGACACAACGTCCGTTTTCCATTGCGCTGCTCCTCCAATCCATGGATGGGATGTACCCAAGTTCAAGTGCCTAGGGCGGGAGGCTGACTGTAGTCCTCAGGTCTGGGTGTGGCCACTTGTTGCAAAACTCTACGACCAAAGGCAGCATCCGACGAGGCATATTGGTCAATTTTGTAGTGCCGTATGAAGGACGAATCAGACGCCCACGAGGCTGCTCTACAGATCTCAGACACCGAAGCGTTCGTAGACCAAGCTGCAGACGCAGCCGCACTTCGTGTTGAATGTGCGTAAACCCTAGACGGACGAGGACAGACTCTGACATCGTAGGCCGTCGTAATACAAGCTTTAATCCACCTGGCTACCATATTAGACGACACCTTCCTCCCCATTGATGAAGGAGTGAAAGATACAAGTAAGGATTCAGTCTGTCGAAATGGTTCAGTACGCTTGATATAACGTCGAAGGGCATGTCTAACGTCCAAAGTATGCCATAAGAATTCAGTCTGGTGACGAGGATTCGGACAAAAGTTAGGTAGAACCAACTCTTGGGTACGGTGGAATTTTGAGTTAATCTTTGGTAAAAAGGAAGGGTCCAAGCGCAGACTACTCTGTCGCTGTGAAACACACAAAGATCCTTGTGAACCGACAGAGCAGTGAGCTCCGACACACGCCTCGCTGAAGTAATGGCCAGTAGGAAGGTGACCTTAAGCGTTAGAAATTTCAGAGACACGGAAGCCAAGGGCTCGAATGGCGAAGTGGTAAGTGCTTGTAGCACCAACGGAAGATCCCAAGATGGGTATCTGTGTATCACAGGCGGAGAGATGTTGGAGGCCCCATGAAGGAAACTCCTAATCCTAGGATTGTATGAGAGAGCACGGTGTTTCTCAGAAGAAATGACAGTGGATAAGGCTGCCACCTGGCGACGAAGTGTGGCAGGAGCTAGACCTTTGGCTAAACCAGCATGCAAAAATTCTAGTACATCCGGAACATCAGCAGAGGTTGGGTCCACGTGATGGGAAACACACCAGGCAGAAAACGAGCGCCAAGAGGCCTCATAAATCCTAGTAGTGGACGGACGTCTTGAAGCTTGAATCACTTTAATGACATCAGAGGACAAACTGTCCTTTTGTAGTTGGAGCCGCTCAAGCGCCAGGCGGCTAATCGGAGCCATCCTGGATCTGGGTGGAAGATGACCCCCTGGCTGAGCATGTTCGCTTATAGAGGTATTACCCATGGCGGAGCTGTAGACAGGCCCATCAGGTCTGCATACCAGGGACGGCGAGGCCACTGTGGCGCAATCAGAATCAACTCTGCACCCTCCAACAACATTTTGCGAATCAGTCGTGGAATCAACGGTAGAGGTGGGAACGCGTAGAGGAGCTCGGTAGGCCACTGGCAGTGTAGGGCGTCGCAACCTTCTGCTCCGCTGGTCGGGTAACGTGTGTAGAACCTCGGTAGCTGGGCGTTCTGGGGCATGGCGAAGAGGTCCACCTGAGGGCACCCAAACCTGCTCACAATCTGGTTGAAGAGTGCCGGATGAAGAGACCACTCCGCAGGGTCCAAGTGCTCCCTGCTGAGCCAGTCCGCCATGATGTTGTCCTGCCCCGAAATGTGGTCCGCCACCAGAGAAGCCGTGTGTCGCTCCGCCCAGGCTAGAAGGCTCTCCGATTCCAACATCAGGGACTTGGAGCGCGTGCCCCCTTCCCGATTTATGTGCGCCTTGGTGGTAACATTGTCCGTCCGGACTAACACGTGTTGCCCCTCCAAGGCGTGTACGAAATGGCATAAGGCGAGACGAACAGCCCTCAACTCCAGCCAATTGATGCTGTTCGCCTGCTCCACTGGAGACCACTGACCTTGAACCACCGCATTCTGTAGATGGGCTCCCCAGCCCAACAGGCTGGCGTCAGTAATCAGGACAACTCGTTCCGGGTCGAGGAAGACACATCCCTTTTCTAGGGCAGACGACCTCCACCACGTGAGCGACAGACGAGTTTGCGGGGGTAAGACAATTTGGTGAGTCGACGTGCTGCGGTGGGCCCTCTGAAAGGGAAGCAACATCCACTGAAGCGGGCGAGAATGTCTGCGTGCCCACGGAATGACATGGATGCAGGATATTAACTTCCCCAACAATTGGGTCAACAGAAGTAGGGGTACCTTCTTCCGGGATTGGACTTGTTGCACCATCAGTTTGATGTCGCGACTGCGATCTGGAGACAGAAACACCTGGCCCAGCTGGGAATCGATCACTGCACCCAGGTGTTGGAGCCGCGTCGTAGGCGTCAGGTGGCTCTTCTGCCAGTTGATGGAGAAACCGTGGCTCTGAAATGCCTGGAGGACCACCTCCATGTCCTCCCGAGCCTGCGACAGTGACGTTGACATCACTAGGAGCTCGTCGAGGTAACAACTGAGACGTACAGAGCGAGCCCTGATGGAAGCCGCGACCACTGTCACCAGTTTCGTGAAGGTCCTGGGGGCCGATGACAGCCCGAAGGGCATTGCCCGATACTGAAAATGCATGTTGTTGTATTCGAAGCAGAGGTAGCGATGATGCAATGGGTGGATAGGCACATGCAGGTATGCTTCGCGCAGATCTACAGATTGAAGGTAGTCCCCTTGCCTGATGGACGCCAGAATTGATCTGAGAGAGTGCATCTTGAACCTGCGATACAGTACATACTGGTTGAGACGTTTCAGTTTCAAGATGCCCCTGTGGCCCCCCGATGATTTTGGCACCAGAAACAAGGTAGCGTAGAATCCAGTTCTCTCCTCGTCCTTGGGCACCGGTTCCACTGCTTGGATGGAGAGGAGATGAGATATCTCCGCTTCCATGAGCTCCCTTTGGACCTTGCACCGAGGAATGGGGCAGCGGCGAAAGGTAGTTGGTGGTAGTGTGTGGAATTCTAAGCGTAGTCCCTGTTGAATGGTCGCTAGAATCCAAGCATCGGTTGTCGAGAGACCCCACCTGAGGTAGAATTGCTGTAGTCGACCTCCGATAGGGCCCGGGAGCAGCGAGTCACTTCCCCCTGCGAGGAGGCCGGTAGGAGGAACCTCTAAAGGGACGCTTTGTTTGTGACTGGTTCCTGGCTCTGTCCCGAAAGGACTGTCTGTCCGAAACACAGTCCGAGGCCTGGGAATAAGAACGCTGGTAGAACGAGCCCCCCCGGTCCCGAAGATGATCGAAAGGACTGCCGCGGAGTATAAGGAGTGAATCTCCGTTCAGAACGGTGAAAGGAAGATGGCAACACTTTGCGTTTGTCTTTGTCCTCAATCAAAATTGGCTCAAGGCAAGGGCCGAATAGCGATGGGGCAGTAAAAGGCGCTGAGGCTAATTTCCATTTAGCTTTATTGTCTGCTCGCCAATTGCGGAGCCAGAAAAGGCGTCTGTTGGTTACTGTAGCTGCCATAACTCGTGAGGCAAACTTTGTCGCTGTTAAGGAGGCATCCGCGGAATATTCTGTTGCTGCCACCAGTTTATTAATATCTTGGTGCAGTCTGGTATCAGAGGGAGGCAACCTCTCTTGCAGCTGGCGGAGCCAAATCAGCGAGGCTCGATTGAAAAAAGACGTAGCCGTGGCTGCCTTGATAGCCCAAGCTACCGCCTGGTGCGCCTTACAGAACCCCATCTCCATTTTGCGGTCCTCCGCTTTGAGGCCATCCACCATGTCAGAAGTTAACATGGAAGAGGTAGACAGGGCAGCCACCGGGGATCCACGGAGGGTACGGAAAGCAACTCCTCCAACTGTGCCTCCGCAGCATAAAGACGTTTGTCCAGGCCACTCGGGGCTGTCAAGGAACCAGGCTGGCCAAAAGCCGACTTGACGACATTGGAGAACAATGGCGGACAAGGGATAACATCTTTGTCTTGATGAGCCACTTGGAAAAGAGTATCATGCGGGTGTTGCGAATCAGAGGTTTTGTCAGTAGAACCTTCTGCAATTCCAAACTTGGTAGCGACCTTGGCTTTGTGTAGTAAGGATTTGAAGACAGAAGGCCGGAACAAGTTCGTGAAAGTAGGTTTTTCGGGGGGAAGATCCTCATCCTCTGAGAATTCGACATCCTCCGGACAGATCTCCCCTTCTTCAGACTCCTCTGAAGACGATTCGACCGGACGGTGCTTACTGGTACCGGGAACAGCCTCATTAACAGTGGTCTGATCCTGAGAAGGCTGACAGGTGTTGTTTGACCTGGTCACATCTTGTTGTATGCCAGCTGCTAAAATCTTTGCCAGGGCATCTGATAACATAGCTTGGAAATTCACAGAAGTGTCAGGCGCCTCTGGGCGGAGCCCCGCCGCAGTAGGCGTAAAGGTAGCCTCTAGCAGGCGCCTGTGACCCAAGGGTGCATCAGAGTGGCTTGAAACATCTGGCAGTGACATAGACACCCCTTTGGAGCGTTGCAAGTTTGAAGTAGAAGACCTGGTGGCCAATTCTGAGGCGGATCCAGCATGTAAATTCACAGAAGCCTCGCACTCAGAAGTGTGAGTCTGTCTTGACAGAAATGCCTGCTGCTCTCGGGCCCTTTCAAATTGTTTTTCCAAGGCTTCATGGTGTCTCTGCTCTGCCTTATTTGAGGAGCTAGATTTGGAAGCCAATTTGGATCTGTGGGCCTTGGATTTTGTCTTCTTTTTGCCTGTCTTATGCTGGGTAGCAGGATAATCGCAGGCACCTTCAGAATCAGATGACAAGGGTATGTCAGCCATGACAAGGACAGAGCAAGCAGCAGCACAGGCCCTTAAGAGATCAACACCGAGGCTCCCCCAGGAAGATGCCCACAGTGAGGACTCAGTTGATCAGGGGTAAACTAGGCCCAGAAACTGCTGGGCTCAACCCCAATGAGAAGACAGCAAGTCCCACCAGGCAAATGGGGGGAGGGGTAGCGCCAATTCTCCCTGGGCAGGGATCAGTGACAGAAGTCCAGCAGGGTGGCTTATGAGGTCCCAAAGTCAAACCGCTACTAGCAGGCAAGCCTCTCTCCCCCCCCTTTTTTTTTAATTGCGCGCCCTCAAAATGGCGGCTGCCACGCCGTCAGTGTCCCGAAACAAAATGGCGGCCATCACACAATCAGGGTACCTCCTGAGGCTCCAAATCGATGCAGGAGAAAATGGCGTTGCTGTAGATGGTGTCCTGCGTTTTCGTCAACCGGCAATGCAATTTCGGCCCGAAATGGGTTCAACGCTTGCCTCACAGCCTGCAGTTGCTTTGACGGTGCCGCCTCTCCTTGCGCCTTACAGCTGATTCCAATCAACGGAGGCCGCCGGATGAAAGGGCAAGCACTCCGGAGCCGCTCGATCGTTGGAGCTGGGGCGACGGCAGCTTTTCCGGCTCACCAGAAAGCTAGCGCGTCGCCAGCGGCTTGCAAGGCACGGATCCGCCCAGCCGGGTCGGAATCCGGTGCGCTGCGGTCTCAATTGAAGAAGAGATAGGCCAGACGGCTTGGGGCCCCAAGCACGCCCAAGGCACGCAGCACAGCAGAAATTACACGTAGCAGCTCCTCAGCAGAAGTATAATGACAGGAAAAATAAGAAAATAAAATAAAAAAAGGCAATGAAAAGGTAATAATTAAGGATAGATTAAATCCAAAGGAGAGCACTCAAATTGCCAAGTTCTCACAGCAACTGAGTGAGAAAGACTGAAGCTGATTGGTCGAGGTGGGCGTGGCCTGGCAATGAGAAGTAATTAGCACTCAGTTTTCTGCCCAGCAACTAGGAGATACTACCCATCCATGGATTGGAGGAGCAGCGCAATGGAAAACATAACCTAGCAAGCAAACCAGGGAATAGTATTTGAGACAAAAGAAACAAGAAAATATCACTCTGAAAGTGGAATATGAAAACAGACAGTATTGATAGTAGGGCAACATTATCGTGTGAAAAAGCCCTAGGACAAACTTTGCCTCCCAGTCAACTCACGCATCAGAATAGCTGAAGGATTCTAGGTATGTTTGCCATGCGATAGAGCACATGCAGAGGCTCAGTAAAGGTTATGCCACTTTGCAGTTCAAATGTAAGAAGATGGGCCACTTTGTCAAATTCATAAAGTGAGAGAAATGGAAAAACGTGGAAATACCAATGAGCATTTATTTTTGGCACTATAATGAACAGAGGTGTCTTTGTAAATCAATTTTCATGTAGTGTACTTTAAAACTGGGACAGAAATGGATATGATTATGATTTCATAATCTGGCTACAGAACTTCCAATGCCTGACTCATCTCCAACAGAAAGAGTTTCTTGTAGGCCCCAACAGCAAGATTTTACATTGTCTAGGATACTTTATGGCCGGGGTTGCAGTGCAATGCCAGAAACTATAACAGTAAACTGTGTGTGCTACATATTCAGATAAAGGTTAGTTTCTTGTTTTTCTGGTCAAGAAGCATCTGCTCTAATGAAGTTAGTGTGCTGTCTCTCTGTGCTCAACAGAAGTAGAATCCTTAAAGATTCCTCTGATAAAGCTAAATAGTAAGAAAAGAGCTATTCCCTATAGAACCCATTTAGCCATAATATCAACCTCACAATATTCTTCCGGAGTAAAAGTAGACTAAATAAAATAGTACACAGACTTATTTAAGCAATTATTGCCTAGTATCAGTAGCAAAGAAACTTATGTAGTTTGCATATGCAAAGATCTGAGACATGTGACAAGCTGCAGAAGACAAAGATAACATCTTTCATACTATAGGTTGCATTCTTCTCTGAAGTCCAGCACTTGAGAATTCTCACTGTTTCATTTTAGCAGATCCTGTTAAGACTCTGATTATACCAAATGATGCTTATAATAAACAAATTAACCATTTGATAAAGATTTCAAGACTACTTTATGGGATTTCTAACAATTCAAAGCTGTCCCAAAGGGAACTGTTTGCTCTCCAGTACTTCAACCCATGTGATTGTGGTTTTCTTGCAATGATCATGATCAGAAACTGTTTAAAGTCCTAACAGCCATAATCTAAAACTGAACAAAACACTCCTGTATCTAATAGAACTCACGTACAATATATTGAACCTCACATGCTGAATACAGAAGACTAGGTAAAATGGAAGGTATTTCAGAAAATGGTTTAAGTAATATATGGGAAATGATACAATACTTTGTAAAATATGTGTTCCACAGCTGGGAGAGTTCCTATACCTTTTAAAGCTCAAATAAAGTTCATATTTCAAAACATTAGAAATTTTACAATTTTAACTGAAATCTTGTTGCTAGAATTCTATTATGTCACCTGTCTTAGTCTTATGTATGTCGCTATAAATCTTTCATTGAATAATATATAAGCAGAACAGTTACTGTAGCAGATATTTTGTCAATAAAATCCTATTATCCAAACTCATTTTCAACTTTTACAGAACAATTAGAGAAATGGAGACTTCCAAAGCAACATTGTACCCTTCTTGAAAAGTTACATCTGATCTTTTTTTTTCCATGGTTCCGAAACAGCATGGAAAACGGCAATAGAAAAATCTTAATTTTGTTCAAAAATAATTGTACATCATATGCATGAGGCATGCAGTCAAGCCATTCTTTGTAGAAAAAAAGACTTACAATTGTGGGGATGGTATTATTTCAGTTGTCGGCAAACCGCACTGGGTAAACAACGTTACCACAGAATCCTAATCTTATCAGGAATGTAGAAACAGGATGTCTGGCAGAGACCCTATATCAAGATATGCAAGGAATGGAGGCCCAACACGTAGGCATTATTTGTCACAGGAAATAACATGAGGGAAACACGAGGGATACATATGGACTTCACGAGCTTTCTTTAGCCAATCAATATCCATAAACGTTGATTAATGTTTTGCCATTAGTTCTAAAATGACAACAAAAGGAAGCCTTCTGGATGGGGTGAGTGTGCCTTCCCCAAGGTACCTCACACCGAGGTACCTTGATCAAGGTGCCTTCCACCTGAGGGGTCTTCCCGTGAACCATCATCCTGCCTACGTGTCTTTCTTCATCGAAACAACATACAATAGCACAGGAACTGTTAGTCCTGCTGAGATCTGGCAAGAAACACTGGAAAAACTGTCCTAGTCAAAACCTTAAAACATTTGTAGCAGACTCTAAGTCTTGTCAGAAGAATAAACTTTTCCAGCAATTTAAGTATTCTCACCATTGCCCGATAGATCTTCTAAAAGAATTAGAATTCATATGTGAACTTGGGGGTCATCATTACTTAACCATTATAGAACATTTTTCCAGGCATCTAGAATTTGAAACCATAGCTACTCTACTACAACTAAATGCTTTAAAAAGTAATATCTAAATGGGTTGTTCCAATGAATTCATAGAAAACAATTTCCCATTATTCACAGGGAGAGTTAGGACAAATGTCTAACTTTACTCACAATCAGCCCCTGCTATCTACATAGTAATGGGGAAGCAGAAACGCCGCAAAGCAAATCCTAACATAGAAATATCCATTCTCAGCTTTACTAAAGAACAAGTCTAATCAATGTCATTCAATATCAGCCATCAGCAGTTAATCAGTTTCAGTCTTGGAAATAAATCTGCACTTTTACTGTTCTAATTCAATGGAAGTCTACACCAGAAGCAAAGGCAGCTTTCCACTTCAATGACTTATGTGTATTGTTTACTGTGTTTTGTGAATTATATTTTATGATTCAAAGGAACAAAAAAGCAGTGAAACACAATCCTCTTCAGTGAATAGAAGATGACAACACCTTATGTGGCCAGAAAGAACCCCAAAAAGAAGTTAGCCAAAAGTAGTAAGATTTCTTTTACAGAACGCAAATTAAGATATGTAAGCTCTTTATATAGCTTTATTATTGCAAGTAAATACATTACTAAATTGTTTAACTGAAAACCTCAGACTAATTTAGAAGAAATATTTTTTTCCTCAAATTGCTACCCTCAAATCATGAATAGTTACAACCAGTATATTGCAGCTCTTCCAAATTGCTACACAGGAATGCAGTCACACATAGGTTGATCTCCTGCACTGAATGCTAAATGAACTCCTGGCTTCATCTATATAAAAGAGGTTCAGAGGAAAATAAAGCATGGTGCAGTGAATTGGCTGAAAATAATAATTAATGCATAGCACAGATTACTGCTGGGACTTTCCACACCTTTTTATCTAGAAACCAGTGTTATCTTTCCAACTTTAACAAAAGCACTACATTGCCAAAAAGATTTTGTTGTGCTAAAATTCCACCAGATTTTTGCCTAGGATTCCTAGAACATAATTTCAGACAGTTTATCTTGTATCATGGTTATAAGTCATTAAATTGTCTGAACCACCTTTAGGGGAGAAAAAGGCTCTTGTTATGAACAATTTTCCAGTGGTGGAAAAAGGCTGTGACAGAATAAGCGTTTGAGATAAACCTTTCAGGAGATGCCATTATAGTAAAATTGAGCATTCCAATCAAATAACCCGACATCTGAGCTGATTTGTCACACTCATGATTTTCTGAAAAAGGTTAATGTTCAGAGGAATTTGGAAAATTGTATAGCAAGTGCCATTTCCATTAGCATCTTGTTCCAGGATTGTTCTCTTTGGTAGCTAAGAAAAGGTCTGAATGTAGAACAAAGCCACCTAGGAGGCCTCATAATCTAGTAAAGGATTTTTTGCACATTTACCTTCATTTCTGTATGTAGCATAGGGATATAAAAATATAGCAGATGCCCTCCCTCTCTCTCCCTCCCTCCCTCCCTCCCTCCATCTCTCTCTTTGACAGACACTGACAATCAAAGCCTTACAGACTAGTTTTTTCAGTATAAAGAGAGTACCAGAGAAAAGTACCAGGGAAGGCAAAGCAAGGACAAGGTAGTTTATGGTGGGAGAATCAGTGCAATGTCTTCAAATCCACAGGAATCGATCATTCATGTTTCTTTCTTCTAATTCAGCCAGAACAAGCAGATAAGAGAGGATTTGTTTTACTTTGCACTTGGCAAGACATTAGCTAGCATAATGTCTTGGCTTATAAAAAGAAAGAGAATGGCAGACTATTCTCTCCATATGACAGGACCAACCTAGCAAAGGACAGAGGGCTTGTATCATGCTTGCCAGATTTTGTATTATTCTTCCGCTGCAGAAGCACATTCCCTAGAATAATTGCTGCAGTTGAACAGAACTGTTCACAATATATTTGCATTACTAAAATTATAATGGAGATAGTACAAATGAAGTTAAGAGTTACGTTAAAAAAATATCCATGTTATCTTCCCATTTGGAAGGAAAGAAATGCATTTTTAATTTTATTTCTAGACTTGATTGGGAGAGTTTGGCTATCCCCAATCATGATCTCATCATGCTAATAATATGGTTCATAGTTGGACCGGTATTATGTACAAGAAGAAAGATAAGAAGGCAATCATTTAAATATATATTTAATATGGCATTTAATCAGCTGGTGATTTGCAGACTCAGACGATTGATATTGACCTCATGTGGAAAACCAGATGCAAATCACAAACAGATGAGCTAATTCTGCTTCATTGTAAACATTAAAGAATCTTGCAAGTCTGAAAGTACGTCTCTCCCACCCACCACACCCACTCCCGTCGCCCAAGAAACTAAGGAGTCTCTCTTCTGAGACTCTTGCTGCCTAATGTAACCTTATATACCAATGTGTGTAAATTCACATACTTGTTTTAATTTATCACCATGGCTTTAATTCTTCTTGATTTATATATAACTTGAAAGTTGATAAATTTCCAAGTCAAAGATGTTTTGGTGTTTGAAAAATTTTCAGATTCCTTGAATCGGAATCTATTGTAATATAATATTCACTGAAAATCATTTGGGTTTTCATGCAACAAGATATAAGAGATGACCAGGCTGACCCCAAGACCAGGGTCAAATGTGTCATCGGTTGTGAGTTATTTTGTGTCCACAAGAGATATAAGTCCAGCCCTCCTTGAATTATATGGAGTCTTATATTCCGCCAATTTACTTTGTCTACTTGTAGTTCAGGTTCTTGTTGAGAGCAATGGTTACAATAAACCCATATTCTTTTGAACTACCTGGACTCCTGTTTTACTGCACTTGACACAATTCAGCATTATTTTTATACAAAAGTAAACACATCTGCAGTGTCATTACAAATACTCCTTATATAGTTATCCATTAAATACATTAAGCAACCAATGAGACATCACACATTCCTTATGCTGAACCATTTGCTAAACCCTGAATTAATTTTACTTCTATCATGTGCTCTTATCATATTTATGCCCTTATTCATGCTCTTATCATAATTATTTATTTGTGTAAAAAATTACATAATTCAGACCTAGTCACTTTGCCATATATTTTTATAAAGTCACAAATATACAATAAACTTTCCCAGCACATTCACATATTTTAACGTTCTGCTGAGCAGACAAAAGGCATGTGCATTTCCTGCATGACATAAAATTACACTGCACTTTCCAAAATTGCTCATTGTCACTTCTTGTATCTTTTCAATCAGGGTTCTGTCAAACACCCCTTCAGACTCACTTAACAAACTATTATTTCTATAGTTTTGCATTCACTCTTGGTATTTTTCCCTTTTCATAGAGGAATAATAATGAATTCATCCAATGGTCCAACAGCTATCCAGTCTTCACAGACAAATTAACTAAGTTATACAGCTGCTGCATATTCAAACCACTCACATATGTTAACAGTAGTTGAACATTTACATCTGCAGCATTAGCCTTTTCAAGATTCTCACATATCACATATTTGTGACTTTCTTTTCATCATCATTTTTGTAAACACTGATATTTAAACAATTTGTTCTACATCTACTATTCTACATACTCTGGAAAAATCACATTAAGATATGAAGAAAATAAATTGCATTTGTTTGAATAAATTTGAATATATATCCTGCAATTAAAGGTTACTTGACATTGTTTTTGCTGCTTCCATTGAGTTATGTACACTAGAGATATTTAATAATAATAATAATAATAATAATAATAATAATAATAATAATAATAAAGTATTGAAGGCAAAGCTGACCAGAAACTAACTTGGAACTGGTTAAGATCAGGAGTACTGAAAAAAGAAACAGAAAGCTTTATTTTGGCAGCTGAAGAACAAGCCCTAGCCACAAACTGCATGAAGGCAAAAATTCAACATGTTACCACCAACAGCAAATGCCCCCTCTGCAATGAGAAAGATGAGACAGTTGACCACCTGATCAGTGGGTGCAGCAAAATTTAACAAACTGACTACCTACAACACCATGACCGTGTTGCTAAGATCATTCACTGGAAATTGTGCCAGAAGTTTGGATCTGAGTACAGCAAAAACCACTGGGAACATCAGGTTGAGAAAGTTTTAGAGAATGAGAAACTCAAGATCTTGTGGGACTTTAGGATTCAGACTGACAGGCACTTGGTCCACAACACACCTGACATAACAATAGTTGAAAAGAAAAAAGTATGGTTCATTGACATTGCAATACCTGGTGATGCACGGATTGAAGATAAGCAGCAAGAAAAAATCACAAAGTACCGGGATTTGCAAATTGAAGTTGAGCGACTGTGGAAAAAGAAATAGTGTGTTGTCCCGATTGTAATTGGAGCCCTTGGAGCAATACCCAAAGGGCTACCCCACTATTTAAAAATTCTAAATTTGCCGGATTTGAACATTTTGACTCTACAAAAAAACCACCTTACTCGGAATAGCTTACATCCTCTGACGATACCTTAACAGTTCCTAGGTCCTTAGTTAGGACTCGAGCTGCTGAGCTATTAACCAGCCTCAAAGGCTGTGAATCTCACTAAAGATTAAATAATAATAATAATAATAATAATAATAATAATAATAATAATAATAATAATAATAATATTTTTTAAGAACATCAATAAAATGCCTAACTTCCATCAGGTCAGTTTTTCATTTCCAAAAATAAAACTGTATTCTTTAATTGTGAATTAGAGATTAGTATAGCAATCATTTATACTAGGATTCATTTTTCAATCTTTCTCAGTCAGTTATTTTTCCAACTAAAGCAAATACCTGAAGGGTTTCCCCAACAGTACTTATTCAAGAGGCAATTGTACTTTTTCAAGAGGCAACTGGACTTTGAAGAGCTGAAGAAGCTTCTTGGATGAGAAGTGAAACATCTTCAAAGAAAAACGAGAAAGTCCAGTTGCCCTTTAAAAAGCACCTTTGGGAAAACCATAACCTGGATGATTGAGAATCTCGATAGATGTGAAGGGTTTGTTCCTCAGCAAATTCCAATTCCTACTTTTAAAAAAGGGAAAGATTATATTCTTAGCAGTGACCCTATATTAGTTTAAAATTTATTTAAATTTTAAATAAACAACAACAAAAAATAGAAAACAAAATAAAAACAAAACCCTACAAAATCACCACAATGAATTGTATATATAAGGGTTTTGCATACAGAAAGGCCTAGTGGTTAAGGATTAAGCCAGAAAGCAGGAGACTGTAAATTCAAGTCCCACCTTAGCCATGAAAACCAACTGGGTGACTTTGGGCCAGTCACTCTTTCTCAGCTCAATCCACCTCACAAGGATGTTTTGGGGAAAACAGGAGGAGAAAGGTGTGTTGGATATGTTTGCCACCTTGAGTTAGTTATCAAAATGGTATTTATTATTATAAAAATAATAAAGTTGGGATATAAATAAAATAAATAGTACAAGTATTACATCCATATGAAGTTTTTATTCAACAGTCTCAATAAATAGTATCGTATTTCATTATAACTATCCATACATAACCTATACTTATTTTGTCCATACATAATCTGCATTTAATATGAATAAGCAACTTATTCATGAGTCGCAAGTAGCATCAGGTATTCAATCCATTATATGCTGTAATTACGGCTATAAATCTACATTTCCAATGTCAAAAGACATGCTACTACCCTGTTTTCCTGAAAATAAGCCCTTCCCGGATAATAAGCCCAATTGGGCTTTTGACCGCATGTGCTAAAATAAGCCATCCCCAAAAGTAAGCCCTTCTTGAAAATATTTAAGCACATGTGCAGCCGGTCACTGCCATTTCCTTGGGTTAGGGTTAGGGAGACAAGAGGTGGAAATCAGGTAAGACAGCAAGTGGAGCCCTGTCTTGCTCCACGCGCCCCAAAATAATAAGACTTCCCCCCAAAATAAGGCCAATTGCTTATTTCAGGGCTCAAAAAAATATAAGACAGGGTCTTATTTTCGGGGAAACACGGTAAGCAATGATAAAGTCATATCTAGCTGTCAATTGCTATCCAATAAATATATATTTCAAAAGAATGTAGGTATCTGAAAATATACCAGGGGTGAAATGCTCCCGGTTCGGACCGGATCGCTTGATCAGGTAGCGATGGTGGCGGGTGGTTCGGAGAACTGGTAGCAAAAATCCCTGCCCCCCCCATGCCCAGCTGAGCCGCACGATCATCAGAGACTTTTTTTTTACTTTTAAAAGCATTTTTTTTACAACCTCTTCCGAAGAAAAAATGCTTTTAAAAGTAAAAAAAAAAGCCTCTGATGATCCCGCAGCTCAGCTGGGATCATCAGAGGCTTTTCAAAGAATTTTTTTCTGCAGCCTCTTGGCCGAAGAGGTGGTAAAAAAAATGCTTTGAAAAGTCTCTGGCAACTCCCAGCTGAGTGGCCTGATTGACAGAGAGGTATTTTTTAAAATGCCTCTCTGACGATCCCAGCTGAATTGCCTGATTGGCAGAGGCTTTTCAAAGCATTAGAAAAAATGCTTTGAAAAGTTAAAAAAAAAAGTTGGCCATGCCCCCACAGTCACATTAACCACCACCACCAAGCCAAGCCCACAGAACCGGTAGTAACAAATTTTACATTTCATCCCTGAAATAAAACCTTATCAAAGTAAAATTAATATGTATTCTCCAAATACAACCATTTTACGACATCTGTCCATTTAGACTTTTTTAGTTGAATAAATATGCATTGTGTTTGCAAATGTCCATTGTCTATTTTCCAGGCAGAATTTTCCTCTTTCTATATAGGCAAATTTTGGATGCATTTATTATTTTATGTCATTGCTGTGACCATAAATTATTACTGGACTTATTGTTAAAACCTATAGTAAAAGCTTATTTTTAATTCTTGCTGGGTTGGAATATTGCAGAAGTGTCGACAGTTCAATAATTAAATAAATACTGTAAATACCCCCTCTAACAATTAATGTGATCATTCCATTTCCTTTCTTCTTTCTATTAATAATGAAGCCACCCACTCACAGAGCAAATAGATTTAAGGCAGAGCTTTACTTACACAGTAGCTGTAATATTTGGTCCATACTACTCAGTTTCACCTTGCTTGAATTACTCCTAATTTCTTTCATCTTATTGGAATTCTAGACATCTCTATTTTGCATCACTGCTTTTTTCATCTGCTCCACCATCTCTCACTATATAATCTCCTTTTCCAATCTGGCCTTTTTTGGGTATGTGGGATAGGGATGGGGTTAGATATTGGACCTGTATGCCTAATACATGTGGAAAATATTTCATCATCTTTAATTGTTCCAATCTATTAACAATGTTCATTGGACTTTTCATTTCTGACATAGCTTATGCCTTGATCCAGGTGTCACTCTGTTCTTAAACGGAATCAATCTATTTTATCCTATGCCAGTCTGTACAAAGATCTAGTTATTAAAACTTTTCATAATATTTAATTTGAAAACTAGACCTACATATAACATGCAAAACCTACTTCAACTTATTAGTGATTCACAACCAAACCTTTATGTAGCTATTGCATCTGCTGGCATTGTTGTCTAAGTAGAAACTTTGCAAGAATTGAAATAGATTGATTTTTTTAATAAGAAAAAGCTTGAGCAGCATGTCTTTGAAATACTATTTCAAAATAGGTCAGACTCTAACTGCCTACTGAGTATGAAAGTCTGGATGTGTTTTCTCATGCCTGCTCTTCTTCTGGGAGCTCTCATGGATCATTACTTTTTGAAAAAAATAGAAAAGAAAGAGAATGAGAGAGAGAGAGAGAAAAAAAGAATCCATTGACTGAGACTCTCATAAAACAAACTTGAGCTGTCCATAGGGAAACATTAGCAAAGTTTAGATTCTGAGCAACTGTGCTACAATATAAAGACATACCTATTTCTTTTTTCTTTTTTTCATGAAAATCTCACTTATAGCATAGTCCTATACACATCTACTCAGAACATACAGTTTAGAGCAGAGGCCCCAACCCCCAATCCCCAGTCCATGGACCAGCACTGGTCTGCGACATGCCAGAAACCAGGCCAGGCAAACAAGTGACGCCCTATCTGTGGGATGCAGGCAGCATGTGAAACCACGGTCCCTCCGGTCCACGAAGTGTCCCTGATGCCCAAAAGGTTGGGGGCCACTGGTTTAGAGGGCATTTATTAATCACAAGTAATTGAGTATAAGACTGCAATCTCTTTACCTGAAAGATTTGCACTTTTTAGGCTGTAGTTGTAGTTTTTCTTTCCTAAGACTTGAACCTGATACAATATATTTATGTACTGAAAATAAACTCTAATTTCAATATTATAACCAAGACTTACGCACCTTCCGCCGCGTCCTAAATACATTTTTATTCCAACAGGCTGGTCTGGCCTACCTCTCCCTTTTAAATTGCGTTTTAAATGTTTTATATAAATTGTATGTTTTAAATTTGTTTCTTGAGCCCAAATTATTTAATCTATTTTAATAGCTTTTAACTTTTGTATGTTTTTTGTATTTTTATCTTGGCTGTTCACTGCCCTGAGTCCTCTGGGAGTAAGGCAGTATACAAATATGAATAAATAAATAAATAAATAAATAAATAAATAAATAAATAAATAAATACATACTTAATATTTTATTGTTATATCCACATTACATAATCACAGTAAATTGAAATAAGATTGTTGATATTCAAACTAATAGGAAGCAAGACAAAATAGCTAAACGCTTGGAAAATACATGTCATATGGATGTCATATGCATGTCATATGGTCTTTCACATTTAATCTGGTCTAAAGGGGTGGCTAAGGTTCCCCCCATGTGAAATGAAAAAAGTGGGATCCTAAGGACTTGCCTTCTGAATGGTAGTGTCAACTTTATAGAACACCTGCCTAATGAACTCCTGTTTGTCTTTTTCAAGTCTGAAAAAAAATACTGTTCTTATTATGCTATAAGGTAAGGGCACTTGGTTAGACTTACTTAAGGTTCAAAGGCAGTCAAGGCGGGTTGAACTTAATTTGTTTGTGACTACATAGTGATTCTAAGATGATCCCTCTTTTCACTCCTCCCCCTGGCTCCGCCAGTCATTCTCCTATATTTAAAAATATAAAAAATGAATATAAAAAAATAAAATAAAAAAGAGGTAAGGATGGTGAAAACTCAATATTAAATATTAATTAAGAGTCAGGGGAAGGGGCTTCAAGATGATAAGCAGCCTCATGTCTGCATGATCTTCTGCAAGTTCCAACTTAGATGGCAGATCCAGGTCATTAAATATTCTTAAAATACTATGGAGTTTAATGCTACCTATTATCTAATTATTCTAGCTAAATAATTGCTAAATTTTTGTTCTGTATTTTTTTTCCTGAAATATTTTAGTAGAATTGCCCCAGTACAGTAAGCTTCCACATGTAATTGGGTAAAAGGACATAGAAATCCTAAAGAAAAAAGTTGTAGCCCAGATAAATATACTGTAAAAGTTTTTCTTCTTGAAAAATTCTATTAGTTTATAATTGAGGGTAAAATTATCTTTAAAAGAGTGACTACTTTTTTTTTTCAATTTATTTTTGAGCTTTTTATAAAAAAAAATTGAAGTACAGAAATTTAATTTTCAAGAATATAGCTTAGTCCAAATATGTCTTAGAACAGTGGCTCCCAACGTTTTCGGCACCAGGGACCGGTTCTGTGGAGAAAGGTTTTTCTGTGGACCGGAGGGGGCATGGTTTTGTGTGCTCCCTGCATCCCACGAATAGTGCTTTGCTTGTTTGCGCTGCCTGGTTGCTGGCATGCCGTGGCCCAGTAACTGTCCACGAACCCCTATCTTAGAATAAGTCAAATGTTATACACTAGTCTTGCAATGAACTTGTAAGAGATTAAGTATTTGATTATATTAATAAAATGCCTTAACTTACACTTTTAAAATATATTTGTGTTCTACTGAAACCAATTTACCTATGTTTTTCTTGACTGATATTATCTAATTATTCTAATTTGGTGTGAAAATGTGTGATTTTATATTAAAAATTCTGATTATAATACCAAAGTACTATATTCAGTAATATTACCTAGTGAAATGGTTTCTTTGTTAGTAAGTATATGGTTTTATAGAATTATAGAATGTAAGTTTGCATGTAATACATACATCATAGAGCATTTCTTGCTTTGATTCTTACACTAGAAATTGTTAAAAACCTCCTTCATTTAATTTTATAAGTAATTTTGTAACTAAACCAGCTATTATATTGAATTTTGAAATGTTCATAATTTCAGGATCATTTAGACTTCAGTTACTGGGCATATATACTTTCATGTATTTTTTCCCTCTGACTTTTAATTTGTATCACATTAAGCAATCAACTTCTCAAAAAGTGCATAAAAGAAGAAAATATAGATTGGAAGAAATTGTAAATTATTCTAAGCAGAATATATGAATACAGAAGTTTTATATATTTCAATTTCTCTTAATTATCCCCAAAGTATTAATAATAGCAATGACAATCATCATAATAAAACATTTTCTTTACTTTTATCCCAGTCTTCCCCCAAAGGAAGGCTATTTAAAATGGGCTATTTAAAGAAATTGCCATATAGAAGAAAATGTAATTTGTCCACTTGACATACAGATACTCATGCAGACAAATAAAAATACAGGATTACTGCAGTCAAATTATATTGTCTGCTGAAGTTGCACATTGTATTGTTAATGTAAAAGCAATGGCACAAAAATGAACTTGTTTCTTAAGATCAGCTTGGGCATTATTCATCATAAAAATGGATATAGACAATCACAGAGATGATCTTGGAAGAAATTTGTAGAAATAGTTACAAAGGTGAAAGAACATGTTCACCTAAGAAACAGAAACTATGACATAGAGCATGGGTGTCAAACTCGTGGCGTCATGTTGCCGTCACGTGACATTTTGCAATGCTTTTTCCCTTTGCGGAGCTGGGGTGGGTGTGGCCTGCTTGTAATGCATCAGGCCTGCGGGTCGCCAGTTTGACACCCCTGACATAGAGGCTTAAACTCTATGAATTAGAGAAAGAAAAACACAGACAGCTAAGATGTGAGGTAAGCCAAGTCAGGAAGCAGACTGCATAAGTTTAACTATTCTAGTGATATAGACCATAGTAGAGAATCCGTGTTTTCCCTTTATTCCCTCTCACACCCCAATGTATTACAGCACAGCCAGTCTGAGCTATTTTTTACTGCTTTCACTCTTTCCATGGCATAAAGCATGTTTTTGGTTTTATAACTGTTTTATTTCCTCTGAGTCATTTCTGTGGCTCTCTACAATGGGTAATTCAGTTTGAGCTAAATACCAGCTTCCTCACACGAAAAAGCTAAAGTGAATCTAGAGCCAAGAAAGCAAACAAAATTCAAGATGGAAAATTTGCTGTATGCATTTTTTTCTGCTCCCGAATTACACTTTCCTTGAAGCAAGATTGACAATCATCATCACCATCATCATTACAACATTATCCACTCCTTTTTTTCTAATTATATTTGCTATAATAGCTGCTACCGTCCCAAGTAGAAAAACTCAGTTTCCTTTAATTATGGGTTGCATAATTTACAGCTCTTAGACACTTTAAAGAAGCAATTTATTTTATTTTAAATAGACAACAGCTGTGCTTTCCTTTTCCATTAAGTGCAGCTAGGCCTTTCCAGTTAAGATAACACTGCTGCAGATTTGTTCTATATTTCATTTATTTATCAAATTTATGTACTCATCTCACAAATGTGACTTTTAATGAAGCAAAACAATTAAAACAATTATTAAATAATCATTAAAAGTTAAATATAAATAAAACCATGGACAAATTCATCAGTCTCATGCATAATACAAACATAGGGAGTAATCAATATAACATGTGTAATTAATATATTTCAATCTAATTAATTCAGACAAAGATACTAGAAAACATCAGGGTTTGTTTTTCTTTCTCAGATTTTATAACAAACTAAGGTTAAATATAATGAACATATATGAACTGGTATCTGGAATAAGCCATAATGATGTCAAAATAACATTTCATGCATCACAATGTCATCACAAAAATAGCTCACATTTCACAATATTTTCCTATTCTCTCTCTATTTCTCCCATTAAATATAACATTTTATCTGTAATGGGATAAATACAATATATTCACTCCCCAAATCATTTTAGCTGATTCAATATACTATTTTATTTCTTTCCCCTCATCCAGAATCCAACTGAATGAAACTCCCAAACCTATTATAACCCTGCACTCAGGGATAATTTTTAATTCCTCAAATGGTTCTTATATCCCATATTTCTGTTATAATCTCAGAGATACTGAAAACAAGTAAACAGTACAAAGATGGCAGAAGATACAATTGGTCACAAACATAATTCAAAGATAAGGAAAATACAGTTTTATCTGCAAATAGCTTAAAAAAAGTAGAACTGTGGAAAATTTTGTCTTTTCTTCAAAAAATCTAAACTGAAATGTGCATGCAGTCAATATTTGCAGCTCTGGTACTCTTGAAATGCCTGCAACACAGCTGTTTGTTGTTGCTGTTTTTATTCCTTTCCTTTTCCCATGTAGAAATCAAATTGTCTATATTTTGCTAAAAGGGGAGCAGCTCTGTTATAGCATCAAGGCCACAATCAGGTGCTGATTGTGGGTCAGATCATGAAATGCTCATAGGCAAGTTATGCTAAAGGAGGAGGAAGCCAGTCTGTTTCCACAATATGATCTTGAACATACAACATAACACCATTTTCAAGGCGAGCATCAGGAATTGCTCTGAAGTCCTGAACCTCATTGCTGGAGCCAGAGGAATTATGGAATAAATTTAAAGAAGTTATTAAGGATACTTGTGAAAAGAAACTGCCAAAAATGAAGAAACAGAAGCAAACTGGGTGCCAGAATAAACATGAGAGAACACAAGAAAGTAAAAAAAATTCAAAAAGGAGCTTTTAAAAAAAATTCAGAGAGTTGTTAGAAGTTATAAGAAGCAATGTCTGTTGTAGACAAATGACTACAATATTTGTAAACATTGAAAACAGATGGAAAAAGTATGCTTTTTTTTGGAAGAAATCCTTCAAAATACCTCTGAATTTAGGAGATTCAAACTTTGAATACAATGCTAAAGGAATCCAAAGAGTAGTAACTGATTCAAAGAAGATGGAAGGAGTATACTGGAATTTAACAATAGAGATGTCAACATCCAAGATACCTTCGAAGAGGTTCCCTACGTAGAAGAAACTTCAGCACTAGAAGACGAAGTGAGATCAGATTCCAGTCATTACCAGATCAGAAGGCTACAGGAATTAATGGAATACCTACTGATATATGGCAGCAACAGAACAGAACAGAACAGAATAGAATTCTTTATTGGCCAAATGTGATTGGACACACAAAGAATTTGTCTTGGTGCATACACTCTCGGAATACATAAAAGAAAAGATACATTCTCACCGAACTTTGCCAGAAAATCTGGAGAACAAAATTTTGGCTAAACCTGAAGCACATATTTCAGATTTCAATTTACATCTTTTCTTGCTAAATTGCTTTAGCAGACCCTTTAGCTTAGTTCTAATCATCTACTCCAACCAACATCTGGGTGCTCTGAATTCCAACTTCTATCATGCATAACTGCAAAATGATGATAATATCCAAACATTTAATTTAGTTTTTTTTAAGGAAGATGTCAAAATCCTAAAATCATAGGTCTAAAGAAGTTTTCTTAAGGGACTATACTTAATTATCAGTCTGTTAGTAGTTATTGAAGTGCTGAACTGGAAACCAAGAGACGAATTCTACGCCTCCTTAGGCATGAAAGCTGGCTGGGTTGATGAGCCAGTAACTCACTCTCAGATCAACCCATCTCCAGGGCTGTTGTTGTGGAGAAAGTAGAAAGCAGATTTATTAGGCTTGTTTGCTCCTTGAGTTCACAAAGACACCACACACAAACATGTTTTTTAATGGAATTATGAAATCAGACATCTCACTTTCACAAAAGCATCCCATTTTACATTTTTTGTTTAGTTCTGCCAGCAGTCACACAAAATCTTCTAATATAGTGAGATATTTTGTTTTCAGATTGATTAATTTTTTATATGTGTAATACAACATAAATCTGTAAAAAAAAAAAAGAGCATGTGAAGCAGCATTTCAAGTGCTTCAGAAGAATAGGGGCCGATCTGACTTTGGAGAACTTATAAAGTGCTGCCATAAGCCCTCAGCAGTAGCTGAGAACAATCTATGTCAAGGTGTTTGCTTGATTTGGTGCAGAAAGGTTGAAGGTCCATTCTCTCATTGACTACCAGCAACATGGCACCACTGTAAATATTTTCTCATTGCTTTTTGAGCTGCCTTAATTTATCTTTGGTAATTCTATTCTTTATCAAAGTAAATGTTAACTTCTATTGCTTATTGAAACTGTAATTCACCCTCCCCCACAAGCTTCATCTGGCTCATAATTGAAATTTGTATTTTAAGAGTATAATTCTTTCATTATTTCTAGCTATGGAATGTTTCATGAAAATTGCAACACTGGAGTTAATTTGGCTTTACATCCCTGTTAATGGATACTGTCTGAAATATAATAAACTATGGGTACTCAGGCCTCAGCTGAAATAAGTCAAGGTTACTTTCTTAATTACTGCAGTTTGTTAGACAGCAGCGACAATTGCATATCATTCCTCATGTCTGTCAGATTTCAAATTGCATATAAGGGTTTTGTTATGCTGTCAAAATGAAAATTTCAACATAACATGGCAAGATCTCTCCATGTGACCTTTAATGACTAATAACCTCAAATCATTAATTGATCTTACCATCAATTTTGGATCATTCACCTACAAATCATTAGATAAAGTGTTTTGGATTTCTCTCATGATACCCATCTGTCAAGTTATGGTCAGCTCATGGATGGACGAAATAGGAAAATCAATATGGTCTAAGAGAATATTGAATCTGGCTTTAGCTGAATCAGAGTGAGTACAAATATTATAAGAATATTTTTCTTTTAACATTGCCAAAAAAATTTTTTGGGGGGTTTAATAGCAAAGTTATGAATATCCATCCCATTAGCATGCATGCTAATTTGTAAGATGATCTATTAAGACAGACATGTATATGCAGATTATTAGCGTTAATTGTGTTATTAAATTTTATATATTCTTATTATGATTAGGAATTGGCTTTTTATGGTTATGGATGTTCAGTTCTTTAATTCTGTATTCTTTTTTTGTGTTTAAGAATGTGTTACTTGTTTGCATTGGATGTTAACTGACAGTATTTGTTCACAATAAATTTTAAAATATTTTTCTGGTATTTCTTATTGAGAAATGAAAATAACATTATAATGTCTTTTATAAGATACATTTTATAAGAGACTCATCCTCTGTGAACAAAAAGTCTGAAGAGAGTCTCAAAGTCTGGGCATAGTACTTGAGCTGTAGTAATTCTAAAGCAGAATTACTTCCTGTGATTTGGAAATTATATTTGCTAATTAATAGGTATCAAAATAGCTTGTGCCTTCTTTCCCCATTTAAACTAGAAAGTTGTCAGCATGGCAAATTAGGAATTTCCTGGAAGGATCATGCTTGGCTGAGTTTGTCTCAGCAATCATGCTGTGCCATGCTTTTGCTAAACTTATTTTTGGCAGCTGTTGTGAGGTGAAACATATCTTATGCCAACAGTTCATTAGCTAGATAACTCAGGCCATGGGGGCCCAAAAGCCAAATCTCTTCTGTCAACACATTTTCACAGCTAGCCATTGAGATGCAGTTTTGTTTTTCTTTTCTGAACCTTTTCCATGGCCATAAAAGATGACTGAAAACAATAGGTTAGGGCCAAAACTTGAATTTCCTTCCCAACATTTTGAAGTCTGCCATAATATGGTTCTTTGCCATAACAATTGTACTAGAGGGACTTCCGGTGGTACCGCAGGTGCTGACAGATGCTCCTTTCGGACCGTCAGCCCTGCGATTTTGTTAAAACTGCCAAGACAGTGCAAATCAGCTGTCTGGTGGCTTGAAAACCTTCCCCTCGGGAGAAGAGAGGAAGGCGAGCATCCGGACAAAAGTAGAGTTCCCCAAAAGCCCTAGGAGTAATTCTGGGTCTTGGAGGGTGAGAGCTCCCTGGTAGTTCGACTGAGCTCCGAATCTGAAGCTTTTCTGCTTCAAGCAGAACAAGACGCCAAGACCATCCCTGCAATCAACATTCAGATTCAAAATAAGCTTAAAGCAGGCAGAACAAAAACAGGAGTCCTAGCAACTGCAAGTACTGAACTTTAACTCTGTGTCTATACTTCTTCCTTCTAAGACTTTTAAAACGAAAGCAAAAATGGTGCCTGAACTGTAACAGGGCGTGAAAGTGAAAGTTATAGTGAAAGTGATAGTTAACATCGTTAGCGCTTCTGAGGCTGTTTAAGATTACTGGGTTCTACAACAAAGAAAGAAAGATTTAAAATGGAAAGACTACAGTTTGGACTTTAAATAAACTATAATACTTAAAAAATATTTAAAAACATTTGGATTTATTGATTTGGTTGCTGTAGGAAGTATAAATTGAAAGCTAAAAATGGCTTCTAAGCAAATAAAATCTGGCTTTAAAAGTGCTGGAGGATCGCACAACCATCAAAACTACAATCTTTGTCTACTTCAAACCCACAAATATATATATTTTTTTAATTTGATTTATATGCCGCCCTTCTCCAGAGACTCAGGGCGGCTTACAATGCGTTAAGCAATAGCCTTCATACTTTTTGTATATTTATACAAAGTCAGATTATTGCCCCCACAAACTGGATCCTCATTTAACCTACCTTAGAAAGGATGGAAGGCTGAGTCAACCTTGAGCTTGGTAAGATTCGAACCTGCAGAAATTGCAGGCAGCTGTGTTAATAACACAGTGCATTAAACCACTGTACTACCAAGGCTCCAAATATTGACTTTGGAAGTTCTACAGGAATCTTTGCAGGATGCTTTGAAGCAACAAACTTATTTTTTAGAGGGGAAAATTAAGGGAGTGTCTGAAGAGATGGCTGAAATTAAAGAAGTCATACAAATTCGGAATAAGAAAATAAGAGAAGACATAGTAATGGCATGTCAGGGTCTGGCAAAATACATTGAAAGAGTAGAAGAAATTAATCAGTCCAATTTGAATTTGGAAAATAAAATGGATGAAGTTCAGACCAAGGTGGATAGGGCAGACAATGAAGTGGTGATGTTACAGTATAGAGCGATGGAATTTGCCCTGAGAGTAAGAGGTCTGAGAGAACACAATCGAGAGAACTTGAGAGAGATCTTTGCAGAGGCTTTTGCAAAGATAACTGGGGAGCAACAAGCAGATCTCTCATTGCAAATTGATAAAATATATTGTGTTAATTCCTGGTTTGCCAGACAGAATCAATTGCCAAGAGACATTGTGATTTACTTTACAATGAGGAGGACCCGAAATGAAATTTTACAAGCTTTCTATAAAAATAAACTTCAAATTGCAGGACAAGAAGTTTTAGTGCTGAAAGAAATTCCCCCAAAAATGTTGAGAAGAAGAAAGGAGTTTGCTTTCTTGGTGGATGAACTTAGAAATTGACAGATTCAGTTTAGATGGGATGTTCCAGCTGGACTGGTGGTGAATTATATGGGAGAAAGGTATCGTCTTAACACAATTTGGAAGGCAAGAAATTTTTATACTAATGTATTAAAGGCTGGATGCCCACCATCTCAGGAAATGAGGAGAAGAAAAGAAGAGCTGGCGATTCAGGGACAGAAAGAAAGTAAATAGCCACAAGCTGCAGGAGAAACCTCGCTTATTGAAGAGATTTATTGCAATTTTTTGGTACTGATCAACCTTTGGAAGTAGCAGAAAAAAGAGAAGACCCAAAAGATCAAAGGCAGACTCGTGCTGCAGCAAAGTGAAAAGAACAAGATTTAAAGCTGCAACAAACCCAAATGAAAGCTCAAGAAGCTACAAAAACAGAAGCAGTGGGAGGAGCAAGGCCAAAGAGACAGGTGAAGGAGGATCTTCAGCTGGCACTCTTAAAGCTTCAAGGTGCCAAGAATGGTAACTAAATTTTTGACCTGGAATGTCAATGGTTTGAATTCACCACAAAAGAGAAAGAAAATATTTCATTATTTGAAACAGTTTAAAAACAATGTAATTTGCCTACAAGAAACACATATTAGAGTAACAGATCAAAAATACTTGATAAATTCAAGACTGGGGACACATTTTATTGCATCTGCTCCAGAGAAGAAAAATGGTATAGTTATATATCTAAGGACAGACTTAACAGCCAAATTAATTGAGGCAGATGCGCAAGGAAGATATATTGCAATTGAATTCCTAATAGAAGGGAAGAAAACACTTTTAATTGGAGTATATGCTCCTGACCAACAGCAACAAAAATATTATAAGCTTTTACATACCAAAATAATACAATGGGATTATAAATCGTGTATATTAATGGGTGACTGGAATGGAGTATTGGATACCCAAAAGGACAAAAAAGGAATACTTCAAAATATACAAAATCGTGCAAGATTGCCTAAATCTTTTTTTGATATAATGGATGATATGGAGTTGAGAGATATCTGGCGGGAACGAAATGTTGAAGAAAGGGATTTTACTTTTTTTTCTGACAGACATCAATCCTTTTCTAGGATTGATTTCATATTAATTACTAATGATTTCTTTTCTAGGGTAAAGAAGACGAAGATATGTTCAAGAATTTTATCTGATCATAGTCCAGTGTGGATGGAATTAGAGCAGGAAAAGGGAGCTAGAAAGTCTTGGAGGCTAAATGAAAATTTGTTTAGATATGAGGAAAATGTGAAAGAATGTAAAAAACAAATGAAAGAATTTTTTGCTATGAATATGCATAAGGGTACGCCTATGGAAATGGTTTGGGATGCAAGTAAAGCATATATGAGAGGAACCTTAATATATTTGAATAATAAATTTAGACGTAGACAAGAAAAGAAACAGAGGGATTTAGAAGAGGAAATAAAAAAGAAAGAGCAGGCACTTATATTAAATCCAACAGAGAAGAAAATAAAAGAAACAATAAATTTGTTGTGAGGGCAGTTTAATATGCTGATGGCAGACCAAGTGGCAACTAACTTACAATATGCTAAATATAACACTTTTTGTAATGCAAATAAACCAGGTAGATGGTTAGCCTACTTGTTAAGGAAAAAACAAAAGCTACGTACTATAGAAAAAATAGAATACAAAAGTAAAGAGGTGTATCAACAAAATATGATTAAAAAAGCTTTTATAGAATTCTATACAAAGTTATATGCTAGTGATACAATTCAAGGCAAAGATATAGACAGATATTTACAGGAGGAGAATATCCCGGTAATTACACCAGAGCAAAGGGAAGGATTGAACCAACCAATAACTTCGGAAGAAATTATTTTAGCAATTAAACAGTTAAAGGGGGGTAAAGCTCCAGGCACAGATGGACTGACAGCTGTTTATTATAAAAATTTGCAGTTAGAAATGGTAGAACCGCTTAAGGAATTATTTTGCAAGATTCAAGCCGGAGGAGATGTACCCGCTTCCTGGAGAAAAGCTTTTATTTCATTGATTCCAAAGGAGGATCAAGACCGTAGTCAACCCAAGAATTATAGGCCAATATCACTTTTAAATACTGATTATAAGATTTTTGCTAAAATATTAGCAAATAGGTTAATGGTAATCGTGCAACAAATGATTCATAATGACCAATCTGGATTTATAAGTGGGAGACAAATGAAATGTAATGTAAGACAAATTGTAAATTTATTGGAATATTTGGAAAAAGCAACCAAGTCCCTGCAGCGCTTATCTTTTTGGATGCGGAGAAGGCATTTGATCGATTGAATTGGCAATTTTTATTGAAAATAATAGAAAAGATGCAGTTTGGAGAATACTTTACACAATCTATTAGAGCAATATATCAGAGACAAATAGCACAAATAATAATTAATGGTGGTTTAACAGAAACTTTTAAAATTGAAAAAGGAACGAGACAGGGATGCCCTCTATCACCATTATTGTTTATTTTAACTTTGGAACCTTTATTGAATAAAATACAAGGGTCAAATAAAATAAAGGGAATTAAAATTAGACATCATGATTATAGATTAAGAGAATTTGCAGATGACTTGATTGTTGCTTTAACTCAACCAGTACAATCAACTACAGGTTTAATGGATATAATTAGCCAATATGGACAAATGTCTGGATTTAAAATAAATAAACAAAAAACAAAGATAATAACTAAAAACATGACAGTAAAGCAAAAAGAAGAACTAGAAAGACTAACAGGATTTGAAATAGTAAAAATGGTTAAATATTTAGGGGTATATATCACAGCCTCAAATGTAAAATTATATAAAAATAATTATGAATTGTTATGGCAAAAAATACAGAAAGAGATGGAGAATTGGGGAAAACTACAATTATCTCTGTTGGGAAGAATAGCAGCAATAAAAATGAATGTTTTACCTAGGTTTCTATTTTTGTTCCAAATGATACCAATACTCAAGAAAGATGAAAATTTGAGGGAATGGCAGAAGGGTATTAATAATTTTATTTGGGCAGGGAAAAGACCGAGAATAAAGTTAAAAATAATGCAAGATATACGTGAAAGAGGTGGTCTTAAAATGCCTAATCTAAGATTATACTATGAAGCAGCTGTCCTAACAATAATTAGTGATTGGATTAACTCAACAGAAGAAAGAATATTGAACATTGAAGGATATGATTTGTTATATGGCTGGCATGCTTACTTATTATATGACAAAGAGGTGGATAAGACCTTTAAAAGCCATATATTAAGGAATGCCTTGCTACAAGTTTGGAAAAAGTATCAATATTAGTTAAATTATAAGATACCTATATGGGCAATACCCAGATATGTGATAGAGAATATAAGTGTAGAACAAAAGCAAGAGGTGATTACTTATAAAGAGCTTCTTAAAATGGAAGGGGGTGTATTGCAATTAAAATCTTTAAATGCATTAAAAGAAGAAAGAATAATTCAAACTTGGTTTCAGTATGGTCAGTTGCAAGCTAGATGGAAAGAAGATCAGAGAATTGGTATCATGCAGAATGAGGAAAATTTGGTAAAACAAATTAGAGACCAAGGTCAAATGCATATAAAAAGATTATATAATGTATTGATAGAAATAGATTCAGAAACGGAATTAGTTAAGGATTGTATGATAAAATGGGCACAAAACATTCAGGAACCAATAATGATGGAAACTTGGGACAAAATATGGGTTAGAAATGTAAAATTTACACAAGCACAAAATTTAAGAGAAAATTTTTATAAAATGTTCTATAGATGGCATTTAGATCCTAAAAAGTTGGCTTGTACGTATCCGAATTTACAATCTAAGTGTTGGAGATGTGATTGTGAACATGCCACTTATTTTCATATATGGTGGACTTGTAAAAAAGTTGAAGCATTTTGGATTAAAATATGGTGGATTATCCAAAATATTCTTTAAAAGAAGATAAAGTTTACTCCACAATTGTTTTTGTTGGATATAATTACAGATTGTACGGTTATAGAGACTAAATTGATTTTAAATAATAACTGCAGCTAGACTTTTGGTTGTGCAATATTGGAAGAAGGAAGATTTGCCTACCATTGAAGAATGGACATTAAAAGTAGTGAATCTGGCAGAAATGGCAAAGATTTCAGCATTTTTGAAAGATCATTCACAAGAAAGATATATATCAAAATGGAGAAGATGGATTGATTATATTAAAAACAAATATCGGACTAAAAAGTATCAAATAGCTTATGAATGAATAGAAAAATTAAGAGTATTTATATTTAGTCAAGTAAAAGGGAAGTTAAAGTGTGAAGGGGGGATAGGAATCCTTAGTTAATTAGCTTAGTTTAGCATATGATTGTTAATTGTTATATCCTGTATTTTGTTCTGGGAAGTTCGGGGGGAGGGGGGATGGAAGGGAGGGGGGATGGGGAAATACTTGTAGAAATTTTTTTTTCTTCTTTTTGTAAAACTCTTTAATAAAAAAAGCAATTGTACTAGAGGACGGAAATAATTACTGTAAACTTGATGGGTCTTGAATTGCTCTTGATAAATTTTGAATTGGTCTCATAGCAATAGCAATAGCAATAGCAATAGCAATAGCAATAGCAATAGCACTTAGACTTATATACCCCTTTACAGTGATTTACAGCCTTCTCTAAGTAGTTTACAGAGTCAGCATATTGCCCCCAACAATCTGGGTTCTCATTTTACCAACCTCGGAATGATGGAAGGCTGAGTCAACCTTGAGCCTGTTGAGATTCGATCTGCCAAACTGCTGGCAGACGGTAATCAGCAGAAGTAGCCTGCAATACTGCACTCTAACCACTGTGCCACCAAGGTTTAAAAATTTATAAACTTATAAACGTATTATTACATTTATATGCCACCCACTCCTAATGATTCTTACAGATTTGGTTGGTATACATTTGTTTCTCTGGATATTGCCTCACCAATTAAAATAAGTCTTTCTTTGCGGACCTACCTAGATGCATTTTCTCTATAGCTTCTTCATCCTGTTTTCTGTTCTACGCTTAAATTTATTTCCCCAACTATTTAAAAACTATTTCTAAATTTCAATGGTGTAAAATATCATCTACATCTTTTGTTTCTGGGAGATTGTTATCTACTGGACTTGTTTATTCTTTCTTCTTTTTCTAGAGTTTCTTTCACTGACAGTTTCTGTTGTAGATTTTTTTTCTTTGAAGTGATACATCCTTGTCCTTTTCCATCAGCTCTAATGTGACTTACTCACTGCTCCAATTCTTTGCCTCTTTATTCAGGCTTTCAACAAGCTTGTTATATGTTCCTTTTTCCAAGGGAAGACAAATATTCCAGATACATTATAGGTCACAGTTGTAAACTCTTGCTCATTCATCTTAACTTTTGCTTCTTAAAGCGTCATCAATAGAAATACTTTCTGTTTCTTTGCTCATATCTCAGACTTTGGATGCTCCTTTAAATTTCAGACAAAATCCTGTTAACTCTCCTTGTAAATTTGATCAGTTAGCTTATTCCCTGAAACCTGGATGCATGATACAGTCCCTGATTACTCAACAGTTACCTACCTAATCATTCCCACTTGATAATCAGCAACTCTCAGAACATACACCTTAATATCAGCTGCTACTGAGAAATCACTTGCTCACACCTCAACATCCAATTTCTCAGAATCCACAGCTTCTCTAGTCACCTCTCTTTCTCCTATGGGATTTACTAGGAACATTTCTGTAGCTATTGCTTGGTGATTCTACAGTTAGACCCAGGCAATAGATGTGTGTGATTGCTTGTGTATGCATTATGTAAGACTGCTGAATTTTGTTTGTATGATGCCATTTTGAAAATTATTTTATATACTTTTGTAATACCCATTCCTTCTTTACTGAAAGAAAAGGTAAAAATAATGAGGGTTTTTTTTTTCAAAATTTATATGGAAAAAATTGAATCAAGAAAGAATGTACTGTATAATTGGAAAAAATCTATAATAATACTCTTATGAAATCTACATTGTGCTAGAATATCAAAACATGACTTAGTGTCACATTTCTGGTAAAGGTACTTTCCCCTCTTTTTCTTGTTAATTCACAGGAGCCCTGTAATTCCTGAGCTGTTGGTTCTTTCTTCCGAGCTTGTGAAAATCGCAGAGAAGAAGTCAGATTCAAGTTCATTGTCTCTGGGATAAATTGTCTCTGAAGAAGGTGAAATAAATCACAGTAAAAAAATATTGCTCTGGGACAGAACAATGTTTTGTGCATGTCGAAGACACTATAGGTTATCTGTATATCAGTAACTTTCTTGTAACCTGCAAAAATATCTATTTTTAAATAAGATAATTTCATTGGATACAACCCTTAGGAATATAGTTTGGACTGTTTCAAGAGAAGGAAGTGCAAGGTCTTGGCTGGGCATCATCAAGTGGTTATACATTAGCCTTACTGAAGTACAGTTTCAGTGCTGCTGGGATATGCTGGCTTCCCTGGTGAGTGGGGCCCCAGCAGGAAGCATTTGTTGGAGCTAAGCAGCCACCATGAGAAAAGTTGGTAAAACAGCTGGCTCGAGAGGGAACACCCACGACTACTACGAGGAAACAGCCTAACTGGGAACTCGACCTCGACCTCCCTGTTTGGTAACTCTAGCTCCCATTATCTGACTGCTGCTTGTCTTCGTTATTTTTATCTACCATTTTTATTACTCTATTTATTTTATCATTTTTACTTACCTACTCCCTGCTCCCTGCTCTGCTGGGAGGGTAGGATTCTTGCCTTACTTGTGAGGAGTTCATTATTTATTTGCATTATTATTTGCATCAGTGTTTGTTTGTTTCCTCTCGACTCTTCTCCTTCCAGATTCTGGACTCGCTTCAGAAACTAGATTTTTTTGCTATATTATACAGCTTCTCCTCTGTTGCGTTATTTAACATAATGAACCCTTACTGACCTGGCTCCCCATTCTCTGAAACAATCCAAGATTGAGGACTTTGCTTTAACTTGACCTTGACCTCCCTGTTTGGAAACTCTAGCTCCCTTTTATCTGACTGCTGCTGGTCGTCGTGATTCTCTATTAGCTGAGAGTATTGTCCCCCGAGCTGAGAACAAAGGCTCTCTAAAAACTACGGTCCCCACTCAAACTTTAAATGAACTTTTGGCCCAGCAATGTTTCTTGGTCACAGAAACAACAGCGAGCATACACTCACAGCTTGATAAAATAATAAGTACTTTAGACTGCCTAGTTTCCTGGGTTACCGGTGGTTGCCCTGGATGATCTGCTCGGCAACCTGATGCAGTGATAGGGCCCTCCCTGTCGGGCCCCAGCGAAAGTACTGGTCGATGTGGCTCTGCCAGTGGGTCGAACTCCACACGTCTGGACGTGGGCAGCCACTTGGTTTTACAGCCAAAATAGGTGGCCCTTAATATTAATCCCATTAATGGGAATTTGCCTCAATTGGGTTCAATGCATTGGGACACTATGGTCTTAAGGATGCCAATCTAGGGTAGTCCAACAGCTTGTGGACATAGACTTGCAATATCTAATAGCTAGAGCTAATAAAACCTGCTCCCCTCTGATCTTCAACCACATTAACAATTATGGATTGAGGATGGACTCATATTTTTATACTTTAACCATCCCTAAGTATAGAAGAGTCTTCTCCATTGCTCGTTTCAAGGTCTTGCCCTCAGCATTGCTGGACAGACAATTTAAGAGGCTCCCAATAAGTGAGCGGTTATGCCCCTGTGATAGAGCTGAGGTTGAAACTGTGGAGCATGTTCTTTTATACTGCCCTATGTACAACATAGGCAGAACTAAATTACTGTGTCTCTTAGAAACAGATCTCTCTGGATCCAAAGCTAGTAATTTGAACTTATATTAAATAGGGGATGGCTCCTCACACGTTACTTTTCAGGTTTCAGGTTTCTAAATTTTTTTTAAGAGCTGTAACTATTAGAGGAGAATGATGTAATTCGTCTCAGCCAAGGCTTCTGGTAGCCAACTGTTTATGATGTTACTTTCCCCACATCCTTTTGCAATTATATCTGTATTTTGGTCTGTGACCACAAATAAAAGTTATTATTAAATTTCCTTGCTTGAATCAGAATTCACACTTAAGGTAGTAGAAGTAAAATTACTGTAAATCAAAAGGTATACTTCATTTTATAGGGGACTTAAAGAAGAATAGGCATAAGGCTATACTATATTACTGGGATTGTTTCTCCCATCATGCAGTGATCTCAGCCATGGAGTCATGCTTGGACTTTGGCTGAAATGTATTACAGGTTACTCACCCAATTCCCATTACTGTCTTCAGTTATTCAAATATAATCTTGCTGTAGCGAGAGTACTGTTCCCCCTCCCACAAAAAAATTAAGTTATCTTTCTCAATATCTAAGCAATATAACAAAATTGTACTTCAGTTTGACCTTATTTTAACCTTTCTTGGTTGTTGTTAAGCCAAAGTGGTAAAATGAGTTAAGAGGTTATTGACCCTATTACTGGATATATGAAGCACAAAGCTATAGTTGTGAGACAAGAAATCTTTCTAATATTTAAGATGAAGTCTTTCAAGGCTGACACATATTAGTACACAATTCTTTAAACTTTGTAATATCATTTTCTCTGGTTAAGAAGTATATTAGACTTAGGCCTTTACATGCTATTTTTAACTTTGAAAATAGGAACATTAAGGATTTATTTTTAGTTTCTATTTATTATTTTATTTTATTTTTTATTTTTTTTATTTTTTTATTTTATTTATTTTATTATTTTATTTTATTTTATTTTATTTTATTTTATTTTATTTTATTTTATTTATTATTTTATTTTATTTTATTTTATTTTATTTTATTTTATTTTATTTATTTATTTTTAATTTAATTTTATTTTATTATTATTATTTTATTTTATTTTATTTTATTTTATTTTATTTTATTTTATTTTATTTTATTTTATTTTATTTTATTTTATTTTATTTTATTATTTTATTTTATTTTATTTTATTTTATTTTATTTTATTTTATTTTATTTTATTTTATTTTATTTTATTTTATTTTATTATTTTATTTTATTTTATTTTATTATTTCTATACCGCCCTTCTCCTGCGGGACTTAGGGCGGTTTTTAAAAGTTATATTATTGTGTTCCACAGACCCTGAGATTGATGCATTTGTGATATAGTCCCCTGTATATTCACTTATGTTTTGTAAAGTCTGATAATCTTATTTTTGTTATTAGTTCTTCTTTTTCATTCTGATCATAACTATATATTGTTCACTGCCCAGAATTGCAATTACAATTGAAGTGACCTATATTGCTTATGATTAAGTGCATAGAACTAATAAAGTAGCTCAGGAAAAAGTAATATAAAAATATGGCAATTTTAAAACAAACCACTCATGAAAATATAATGAAGAAAACAGTAGTAAAAATACATACAATATTCATTAATGCTTATAAGAATAACAAGTAATCTATTGTTGTTCCTTATGTAAAGCAATATGATTACTCTAAAGCAACAGAATGCTACCCTGAAATTTGAGGTTTCCAGTTATCTCTATTCCAGAAAGGAGCAGATGTAGGTCAAATTTGTTTTTTCTTTTCCTCTAACTTGCCTTTAATGGTCAGACCAAGATAATTTTTCTTATTGTAAAGAACAAAATAAAACCCCAGCCATCTATGAGCAAAAACTGCTATCCCCTACTGCTGAATCTTTTTTTAAAAAAAAAAATATTGAAAATTTTGATTACAATAGTAGACACAAATACAAGCTAAAATCAGAGACAAAAAAGTGATAGAAAGAATAAAAAGGTACAGGGAATGAAAACGAAAAAGGGAGAAAAAAATTATTTAAAGAAATAACTTCCAATCTTCATTACAGGTATGAACAAACTTCTTCATTCCCATAAGATTACAACCAAATATCTCTTATTCACAAAACCTATTTCTTATCCATACAAATCCATAAATCATCAACTTTTCAGTCTTGGTATCAGCAAAAGAGTTTATAGAAAAATGTCTTATTTTAATATTGATAAAAACCTTCTTTTTTTTCCTTTTACTTCTAACAAACTTGATATTTAATTCATCCAGATGTCTTGATGTCTCTTCAATTCCCATCCCAAAGGCTTCTTCTAGGGTTTAGCAGCTTTTTTTGTAAATCCAATAAAAAGTCATTATCCAGATCATTTTCTTGGCTTATCATCCATGTTTCCACTTTAATTTTTAAGGCTTTAACCAATTTCTTTTATATGTTTCTATCCAAGTCATTCTCTTCGCTTACCATTTGTGTTTCCATAGCCAACACTATTTTAATTTTCTAGGATTTCTAGTTCTAATGCTTCTAAATCAAATGTTTGTTTTTTCTTTTTTATGCTGTATATTTTTCAAAATATTCTTTGTCACATTTATCAGTCCTTTATTAATATATTTTTGTCAGTTTATCCGTGGAAGCAGACATAATTGTGACATTGTAGCTGCCACTTTCTGACCCTGTTTTTCAAAAATCTCCAAGAATATTTCAAATATTACATTTTGACTCATTTTTTTTAAAATTCCAGTATTAATCAAAACAGTGAACCAAGTGTCCTCTAAAAGGCTCTGCTGTGCTTGTGAGCATGATGGCTTCCCTCTGTCTCTTAGTACCCAAACCTTTGAAAGACTGCTGTCCTGCAATTTCCTTGCAAGGACGAATCATCTGAAGCACATGTGGATAATATCTTATCTTCTCCTTATCGTAAAACTGATCTATTCACCAGTTTTTTGTCTTCATATCCACTCATTTGGAAACATGGTAGTTTGTCATTCCTCACCAGAAAGTCCCTTAGTTGAATCATTCTTCAATAGAATTGATTGATATAGCACAGCAGAGTAGCATAAAGATTTGTTTTTTTCCTCTAACATTTTCCTTCTGTTTTGTTAGGATCTGTTGCCTAAGAAAAAATGTCATTCTACCTAATGGAAAGACTGGCTCTATTGACCCAAAATTATAGGTTTAATGCCTTTAGTGCTAATTACATAAGATCCAAGACATTTGTTTCATGTATAAATTTAGACAGATATGCAGACCCTGTTATGACTACTTCCTCCTCCTCCTCCTCCTCCTCCTCCTCCTCCTCCTCCTCCTCCTCCTCCTCCTCTTCTCCTCTCCATTGGTCCCCCTTTTCGTCCACATTTCCTCTTTTTCCACCTGTAATTCTGCACATTATTTTCCCTACTTCCAAGAATCTTCATCCCAAAACCTTTTTCACAATTCCGACCCAACAGAAGCTAACTTGCCTTAAGGAGCAGCCATCATCTTCATTAAGAATTTTTTTTTATGAACATAGCTCAGCTTCTTTTTATCTCTGTGTGCTGCTTTAACAGGAGGAGCAGGACCACACAACTCTACCACAGTGAATAACACGATTGGCCTTGATAAAACAGTGACATCCCATACATACTCTACTGATCACAACTACCTGGCAAATCTATCATAATATGATATCCTTTGGAAAATAATGTAAGGCTGGTCACTTTATTCAGCTACCACATGCATACCTAAAAATTAAATCCACAGATTAAAAAGCATTAGGGAGAGTAAAATAGTAATTATATTGCTTTGCAGTCAAAATCATCACTAAACTATATAATAGCTGTTCTCTTAATTACAGCATATACAACCTTTGGGAAAGAGAATTCTGAAATAATAATTAAATGTTTAGTCATTATACAACAATGTATCAGAGCAGCATCTATCTAAATTAATGGGAAACGTACAGCATGTTAGATTTCAATTCATACGTGTTTTCATAGTCATGAAATCTTGCACTGCATTGTGAATCTCTTCCTATACAATAGAATTCAACTTACCTAATTTCATCAGCCAAAAAAATCTATTAGGTCAAAATTACAGATAATAACTGAATATTATCCTGATTATTTTTGTCTTTCATGTCTTTCATTAAAAGACAAAAGTTTACCTTCTTATCACTCAACACCTATTATAACTAAAGGCTACAGATAATATGGTAATATTATCTGGTAAATAATAATAATATGGTAATATATAAATAATATGGTAATATTTTCATTAGGTAATAGAAATATCTCTGAAAATATATTTTGTTATTAGTGATTAGTAAATAAGTCCTGTATTTTGATGCTACCTTTCAATTGTTCTTTGTAGGACAAGATTTCAGTGAATCTGGTTTGTAAATAATGACATTTAGAAGACATTAGTCAGGAAAAACAAGATTGAATGTTCTGCTTTGTACGGAAATGTTACCTATTTAATAAAGTATGAGAATATGCAACATTCTAATTTCAGTAAAATTAGGCATTTATAGTATTTTTCTTGTAAGCTGAGATGCAAATATAATAACTTTATTGTGCCAATATTTCAAGGGTGTTAATTTTTATTCATTGAAACTGAATATGAAATCTGCAAAAATATTACATTTCATCACTTTTAGGGATTCAGATTGAGAAGAGTAAAAATGCCCATGATATTAATATAATTTATTATTTTAATTTTTATTAATAATTGAATTTAATGCCCAGTGAGCTGTAGAAGATTAAGAGGATTCTCATCCATTAAGACAATATTGTCCTTAACGAATGATCCATACATCATGTGCTTTGACTGATTAGGCCCACACACTGCAGTAAAGCACAATGTAATTTGTTCATTTGTGTTTAGCACAATGCTATTTCTTTAAGAAATCATATTTAATAAAATCATGGCTTGGAACATGATCATGTGAATGTAGGCATTATTTCAGAGCCTTTTGTTTTCCCATAGAAATGCTAGGAATGAACCTAGAACTCATGTCTGCTATTCACCCTTCTCCCATTTTATCACCACACAATGTCTAGGTTCAGAAAGGTTTTTTATTTAAATAACCATGTAATCTCCTGGTTTTACCATTTAATTCTCTTTAAAGATGACATGGAAATGGGTGTATGTATGTGTGTTAGTATATTTCAAGGCCTAATTCCAAACTCTGAGGTACACCTCCCTCAGAGAGGTGCAGACAGACCACAGGTGTGATTTTTTTTTTAGCTCTATAATGTTACCATAAATCCATCTTTGCCAAAGTTCGACTGTATTATTTTCACTGTTCATTTTTGTTCATTCAGGTGTTTGGATTTTTAGGGGATTTGCATTTAGCTTATATTAAAGATAGATGTGAGGGCCAAAAATTTATGAACTCCTGCTTTAGAGGGGAAAAAGAACCACGAGAAAGTACTGCACTATTTTAAACTTTAGTGAAGTCTCCACAAAAGAAATATTTACATAGTGCATTATAATCTCCCTTGTCATCCTCAGCAGGAGTACAGCTACTGCAAATTATTTAAAACACACAAGTTAGGAGTATCTGTAATTTTTCTCAGGCAGAAAAAAGTAGAAATGAAATACAGTCTCTCCAATGGAATAAATCTAGCCAGAGGGTATATCATGACTGCTCTTTCTAGGCATGATTATGAACAGATCTCCTTTGAGCTGAAGAAGCAGACCAGTTGTTGAAACCTAAGGCTATAGCTTTCAATCTTTTCATCTGCTGTGAAGGGACCATAAAAGCTAAATAAGTTACAAGAAGTGGTAATTTTATGTTTGCTTTATATCTACATTTAGACCAATTCTAGCATTAATGTTTAATATGTTTAAATTAAGTTACTTTGTTTAGAAGGTAGGTTTGGGTTTGGTATTTTAAATAGAAGAAACTTTAAAATTATCATAGGATAAAGCACTGAAAATAACATAATTCAAAATTCTCACTTATGTGTCCAATTAGATTTGTAGTGTGTCTATGAGCAGGTCAAATCATTACTGCAGATAAGCCAAAACTCCTGTTAAATAAGCATTATTTCTCAAAAGGAACACTAATTTTCTGCTTTTTCTGAAAATAACTCCTTCACTGGTATCACAAAATATTTTTTCAGTGACAAAAAATGGCTTTTGAAGAAAAAAGAAAGCTCTTGAAGCAATATCTCAAATGAAGAGATTCAACAGCCTCAGAGCCCAAAACATTTTCCAGATAAATGAGGCCGTCTGACTGGAAGGGCAATTTTAAGCTACTACAGAGTTATGACAGGTCAGAGAAATACATACAGCAAGATGGAATAGGAGAAAAAACAGCTGCAACTGTATGTTTTGAGGTCAACGTGGAGTAAATCAGTGGACATGCAGAAAAGTAGAAAAGCAATTTGAAACTGGTTTGGAGAAAAAGCAAGAAACCTACAAAAGACAGAAAAGAGCTGATACAATCTTCCATTTCCTGGAGCAAGAATGGAATACAGCCTCAAAATTATGGCTGTAGGGCAGATATGGAATTCAAAATGATAAACAGAAACATACAAATAATGAATAAAGTGAACAAAAAAAAATAAGATTTCAGTGGATGGACAATTATGACTATACAGTGTTTTAACTAATAATTAGGAACTGTCAGGAGATAGTGGAAACAAAGGAAAGTTGAATGTAATAAAAATACAATTATGAAATCAAATCCCTCAAAGTTTATCTTTCACCATAAAATAGTAAGGAATAACTTACTGGAATCTCTTTAGGCATAATTACAAATGAACTGATACAAATTTTGTTCTCTCTCTCTCTCTCTCCCCCCCCCATCTCTCTATATTTTATATATATATATATATATATATATATATATATATATATATATATATATATATATATATATATATATATATATGTTTTCTCAGGTTTTCGCGGGTGTTTGTATGTAGGTCTTTGGTTATTCGGGTCTTCTCCCACGTAAAATTGGAAGTGTCTTGGCGACGTTTCGACGAAGTCTCATTCGTCATCTTCAGGCTGGTGTTCTCGGCTTCGTGCTTCCAGGAGCAATGTGAGATCGCAGCTGTCTCTTCCTTTTAACTGCTAGTGGGGGTGTGAGCTGATTGAGTGGGAACTTGGCTGTGTTCTGATTGGGTGGAGGTGTGTTCTGATTGGTTAGGGGCTCGGCTGTGCTCTGATTGGATGGGGGGTTGGTTGTGCTCTGATTGGCTGGGGGTGTGTTCTGTTTGGGTGGGGGCTTGGTTGTGCTCAGCTTAGTCTGAGTTGCAGGGGGATTTGAGCTGGTGAGCTGCGTTGTTGTTGTTTGGCTTCGTGTTTGTGGCCGTGCGAGCTCTTCATGGTGGGTGTCAGTCTGCTTCATGTATGGATTGGAGAGGTTTAAAGTGGCTAATGATGCAGCTGCAGTCTGGCTTCTGGTCCTTGGTCGTGGCTCATTATCAGTGTGGGTTTGAGTCTGTTTTCTGCGTGGATGTGTGGTGGTGACATCCTGTGTGGCTCTCGTGAGTGTGGGTCTGGTGTCATTCGTCGTGTTAGGGACCCGTTTGTCAATAAGGGCGGGTTTCCAAATGGCTGGTAGGCGGGAGGTATCGTCTCGTTTGTTCATGCTGTGTGGGCGTTTTTCTATCTCGATGGCTTCTCTGATTATTCTGTTGTTAAAGTGTTCAGTTTTGGCGATAGTTCTGGTCTTTTTAAAGTCAATATCATGTCCTGTGGCTTTAAGGTGTTGGACCAGGGAAGAAGTTGGTTCTTCTTTTCTGACTGAGTTCTTGTGTTCTTCTATGCGTGCACTTATTCGTCTGTTGGTTTGTCCGATGTATGTGGTGGGGCAGGCGGTGCATGGGATTTCATATACTCCTTGATTTTCTAACTCAATTTTGTCTTTGGGGTTCCTTAGGATGGTGGATATTTTTCGGTTTGTGCAGAATGCTGTCTTGATGTTATGTTTGTGGAGGATTTTGCTTATTCTGTCTGTGGTGCCTTTTATGTATGGGAGGAGGGCTTTGCCGTTTTCTTGTTCTGTGTCTTGGATTTTAGTGGGGGTTTCTTTTTGGATTAGGTTGGTGATCTTATTTCTTTGGAATCCATTGGATGTTAGTACGTTAGTGAGGGTGTGTAGTTCGGTTTTTAGGTGTTGTTCGTCAGCTAAGCGTTTTGTTCTGGAAATGAGTGTCTTGGCTACAGAGTTGATTTGGGCAGGGTGGTGGTGTGAGAGTGCGTGCAGATAGCGGTTTGTGTGTGTTTTCTTCTGGTAGATAGTGTGTCCTAGGGAGCCATTGGATTTTCTGTAGACTAAGACATAGAAGAACACAAGAACTCAGTCAGAAAAGAAGAACCAACTTCTTCCCTGGTCCAACACCTTAAAGCCACAGGACATGATATTGACTTTAAAAAGACCAGAACTATCGCCAAAACTGAACACTTTAACAACAGAATAATCAGAGAAGCCATCGAGATAGAAAAACGCCCACACAGCATGAACAAACGAGACGATACCTCCCGCCTACCAGCCATTTGGAAACCCGCCCTTATTGACAAACGGGTCCCTAACACGACGAATGACACCAGACCCACACTCACGAGAGCCACACAGGATGTCACCACCACACATCCACGCAGAAAACAGACTCAAACCCACACTGATAATGAGCCACGACCAAGGACCAGAAGCCAGACTGCAGCTGCATCATTAGCCACTTTAAACCTCTCCAATCCATACATGAAGCAGACTGACACCCACCATGAAGAGCTCGCACGGCCACAAACACGAAGCCAAACAACAACAACGCAGCTCACCAGCTCAAATCCCCCTGCAACTCAGACTAAGCTGAGCACAACCAAGCCCCCACCCAAACAGAACACACCCCCAGCCAATCAGAGCACAACCAACCCCCCATCCAATCAGAGCACAGCCGAGCCCCTAACCAATCAGAACACACCTCCACCCAATCAGAACACAGCCAAGTTCCCACTCAATCAGCTCACACCCCCACTAGCAGTTAAAAGGAAGAGACAGCTGCGATCTCACATTGCTCCTGGAAGCACGAAGCCGAGAACACCAGCCTGAAGATGACGAATGAGACTTCATCGAAACGTCGCCAAGACACTTCCAATTTTACGTGGGAGAAGACCCGAATAACCAAAGACCTACATACAAACACCCGCGAAAACCTGAGAAAACAAATATCGCACCTCTACGGGGAGGATATCCACCATCTGACCAGGACCTATGAAAAACTCGAAGTCCAAAGAGCTTCCATTTTATGTGACCTTGCATTCCTACGCAACTGCCGAGATCAAAATTTAATCCCCACAGGCTTCCAACTGAAATTCCACTCCAACTCTGCAGCCACCAAACGCATTCTGAAAAGAACAGAACTAGCCCTAATCAGAAATGAACTCCACAGAAAAAGATTCCTCCTAGACCGAATCAACAAGGATCTCCTCACACTTCACCTCAAACTCAGCAACAAGATCCACCCCGCACTTTGGGACAAATCCAAACAACTTGCCGTCTGGAGAGCCGAAACACAGACCACCCTCAAGACAGACACACACACCAACAAATTCCGAAGACTACAAGAACGCCAGAAACAATCCCCTCCACCCTCACAGCCACACATGAAACAAACAGTACATAACATCTCAGATAGGATCCTCACCAAAGCCGAAACCAATGTCCTTTCCAAAGGATTCAACTTTGCAATCGCTCCCAAAAGCATCCCCACTGAAACCATTATATGCGGAGTTGAAACCAGCCTGACCAAAATCAACCCCGACGATGCAAACAGAATCAGACTCGAAATCACCAACATCCTCTGCACCAGCAAGCCACCCAAAAGTAACTTACCCAAAGAGGAACAGACAGCACTACTTAACCTGAAAGAAGACACCAGCATAATAATCCTACCAGCAGACAAGGGCAATGCCACGGTGGTTATGAACACATCTGACTACCAAACCAAATTAACCAACCTACTCCAAGACTCCATATACAAACCCCTAAACACAGACCCCACCACCTACCTGGAAAAAACCACCAGATCCAAAATAAAAGCCTCCCCCATCAGCGAAGAGATTCAGCAAAGAATCATACCCAGAGAGAAATCATCCAGATGCCCTAAGCTTTATGGTCTCCCCAAGATACACAAAGAAGGAACCCCACTTAGACCCATAGTCAGCTCCATAGGCTCACCTCTACAAAACCTAGCCAAATTTCTCGCCAAACAACTACAGCCCTATGCAGAATCCATCACCTCATACGTAAAAAACTCATTCCAGTTCATAGACATCATAAAGCAACAAAACTTACAGCCCAGTGACCTACTCGTGAGCTTTGATGTCATATCCCTCTTCACCCAAGTACCAATCAAAGAAGCCTTGACAGTTATCCAAAACAAATATAACCCCCCCAAGCACATCTTAGATCTGACCAACCACTGCCTATCCAACACATACTTCATCTATAATGGACAGAAATACAAACAAACAGAAGGAGCACCCATGGGATCACCCCTCTCACCGGTCATTGCCAACCTCTATATGGAATACTTTGAAACCCAAGCTCTAGAAAAATCTGATCATAAACCCAAACTCTGGCTCAGATATGTGGACGACACCTTCATAATCTGGCCACATGGGAAAGAAAAACTGGACAACTTCCTCACACACCTCAACAGCCTACACCCCAAAATACAGTTCACCATGGAAACAGAAGCGAACAACCAACTTCCCTTCCTGGATGTCTTAGTCTACAGAAAATCCAATGGCTCCCTAGGACACACTATCTACCAGAAGAAAACACACACAAACCGCTATCTGCACGCACTCTCACACCACCACCCTGCCCAAATCAACTCTGTAGCCAAGACACTCATTTCCAGAACAAAACGCTTAGCTGACGAACAACACCTAAAAACCGAACTACACACCCTCACTAACGTACTAACATCCAATGGATTCCAAAGAAATAAGATCACCAACCTAATCCAAAAAGAAACCCCCACTAAAATCCAAGACACAGAACAAGAAAACGGCAAAGCCCTCCTCCCATACATAAAAGGCACCACAGACAGAATAAGCAAAATCCTCCACAAACATAACATCAAGACAGCATTCTGCACAAACCGAAAAATATCCACCATCCTAAGGAACCCCAAAGACAAAATTGAGTTAGAAAATCAAGGAGTATATGAAATCCCATGCACCGCCTGCCCCACCACATACATCGGACAAACCAACAGACGAATAAGTGCACGCATAGAAGAACACAAGAACTCAGTCAGAAAAGAAGAACCAACTTCTTCCCTGGTCCAACACCTTAAAGCCACAGGACATGATATTGACTTTAAAAAGACCAGAACTATCGCCAAAACTGAACACTTTAACAACAGAATAATCAGAGAAGCCATCGAGATAGAAAAACGCCCACACAGCATGAACAAACGAGACGATACCTCCCGCCTACCAGCCATTTGGAAACCCGCCCTTATTGACAAACGGGTCCCTAACACGACGAATGACACCAGACCCACACTCACGAGAGCCACACAGGATGTCACCACCACACATCCACGCAGAAAACAGACTCAAACCCACACTGATAATGAGCCACGACCAAGGACCAGAAGCCAGACTGCAGCTGCATCATTAGCCACTTTAAACCTCTCCAATCCATACATGAAGCAGACTGACACCCACCATGAAGAGCTCGCACGGCCACAAACACGAAGCCAAACAACAACAACGCAGCTCACCAGCTCAAATCCCCCTGCAACTCAGACTAAGCTGAGCACAACCAAGCCCCCACCCAAACAGAACACACCCCCAGCCAATCAGAGCACAACCAACCCCCCATCCAATCAGAGCACAGCCGAGCCCCTAACCAATCAGAACACACCTCCACCCAATCAGAACACAGCCAAGTTCCCACTCAATCAGCTCACACCCCCACTAGCAGTTAAAAGGAAGAGACAGCTGCGATCTCACATTGCTCCTGGAAGCACGAAGCCGAGAACACCAGCCTGAAGATGACGAATGAGACTTCGTCGAAACGTCGCCAAGACACTTCCAATTTTACGTGGGAGAAGACCCGAATAACCAAAGACCTACATACAAACACCCGCGAAAACCTGAGAAAACAAATATCGCACCTCTACGGGGAGGATATCCACCATCTGACCAGGACCTATGAAAAACTCGAAGTCCAAAGAGCTTCCATTTTATGTGACCTTGCATTCCTACGCAACTGCCGAGATCAAAATTTAATCCCCACAGGCTTCCAACTGAAATTCCACTCCAACTCTGCAGCCACCAAACGCATTCTGAAAAGAACAGAACTAGCCCTAATCAGAAATGAACTCCACAGAAAAAGATTCCTCCTAGACCGAATCAACAAGGATCTCCTCACACTTCACCTCAAACTCAGCAACAAGATCCACCCCGCACTTTGGGACAAATCCAAACAACTTGCCGTCTGGAGAGCCGAAACACAGACCACCCTCAAGACAGACACACACACCAACAAATTCCGAAGACTACAAGAACGCCAGAAACAATCCCCTCCACCCTCACAGCCACACATGAAACAAACAGTACATAACATCTCAGATAGGATCCTCACCAAAGCCGAAACCAATGTCCTTTCCAAAGGATTCAACTTTGCAATCGCTCCCAAAAGCATCCCCACTGAAACCATTATATGCGGAGTTGAAACCAGCCTGGCCAAAATCAACCCCGACGATGCAAACAGAATCAGACTCGAAATCACCAACATCCTCTGCCCCAGCAAGCCACCCAAAAGTAACTTACCCAAAGAGGAACAGACAGCACTACTTAACCTGAAAGAAGACACCAGCATAATAATCCTACCAGCAGACAAGGGCAATGCCACGGTGGTTATGAACACATCTGACTACCAAACCAAATTAACCAACCTACTCCAAGACTCCATATACAAACCCCTAAACACAGACCCCACCACCTACCTGGAAAAAACCACCAGATCCAAAATAAAAGCCTCCCCCATCAGCGAAGAGATTCAGCAAAGAATCATACCCAGAGAGAAATCATCCAGATGCCCTAAGCTTTATGGTCTCCCCAAGATACACAAAGAAGGAACCCCACTTAGACCCATAGTCAGCTCCATAGGCTCACCTCTACAAAACCTAGCCAAATTTCTCGCCAAACAACTACAGCCCTATGCAGAATCCATCACCTCATACGTAAAAAACTCATTCCAGTTCATAGACATCATAAAGCAACAAAACTTACAGCCCAGTGACCTACTCGTGAGCTTTGATGTCATATCCCTCTTCACCCAAGTACCAATCAAAGAAGCCTTGACAGTTATCCAAAACAAATATAACCCCCCCAAGCACATCTTAGATCTGACCAACCACTGCCTATCCAACACATACTTCATCTATAATGGACAGAAATACAAACAAACAGAAGGAGCACCCATGGGATCATCCCTCTCACCGGTCATTGCCAACCTCTATATGGAATACTTTGAAACCCAAGCTCTAGAAAAATCTGATCATAAACCCAAACTCTGGCTCAGATATGTGGACGACACCTTCATAATCTGGCCACATGGGAAAGAAAAACTGGACAACTTCCTCACACACCTCAACAGCCTACACCCCAAAATACAGTTCACCATGGAAACAGAAGCGAACAACCAACTTCCCTTCCTGGATGTCTTAGTCTACAGAAAATCCAATGGCTCCCTAGGACACACTATCTACCAGAAGAAAACACACACAAACCGCTATCTGCACGCACTCTCACACCACCACCCTGCCCAAATCAACTCTGTAGCCAAGACACTCATTTCCAGAACAAAACGCTTAGCTGACGAACAACACCTAAAAACCGAACTACACACCCTCACTAACGTACTAACATCCAATGGATTCCAAAGAAATAAGATCACCAACCTAATCCAAAAAGAAACCCCCACTAAAATCCAAGACACAGAACAAGAAAACGGCAAAGCCCTCCTCCCATACATAAAAGGCACCACAGACAGAATAAGCAAAATCCTCCACAAACATAACATCAAGACAGCATTCTGCACAAACCGAAAAATATCCACCATCCTAAGGAACCCCAAAGACAAAATTGAGTTAGAAAATCAAGGAGTATATGAAATCCCATGCACCGCCTGCCCCACCACATACATCGGACAAACCAACAGACGAATAAGTGCACGCATAGAAGAACACAAGAACTCAGTCAGAAAAGAAGAACCAACTTCTTCCCTGGTCCAACACCTTAAAGCCACAGGACATGATATTGACTTTAAAAAGACCAGAACTATCGCCAAAACTGAACACTTTAACAACAGAATAATCAGAGAAGCCATCGAGATAGAAAAACGCCCACACAGCATGAACAAACGAGACGATACCTCTCGCCTACCAGCCATTTGGAAACCCGCCCTTATTGACAAACGGGTCCCTAACACGACGAATGACACCAGACCCACACTCACGAGAGCCACACAGGATGTCACCACCACACATCCACGCAGAAAACAGACTCAAACCCACACTGATAATGAGCCACGACCAAGGACCAGAAGCCAGACTGCAGCTGCATCATTAGCCACTTTAAACCTCTCCAATCCATACATGAAGCAGACTGACACCCACCATGAAGAGCTCGCACGGCCACAAACACGAAGCCAAACAACAACAACGCAGCTCACCAGCTCAAATCCCCCTGCAACTCAGACTAAGCTGAGCACAACCAAGCCCCCACCCAAACAGAACACACCCCCAGCCAATCAGAGCACAACCAACCCCCCATCCAATCAGAGCACAGCCGAGCCCCTAACCAATCAGAACACACCTCCACCCAATCAGAACACAGCCAAGTTCCCACTCAATCAGCTCACACCCCCACTAGCAGTTAAAAGGAAGAGACAGCTGCGATCTCACATTGCTCCTGGAAGCACGAAGCCGAGAACACCAGCCTGAAGATGACGAATGAGACTTCGTCGAAACGTCGCCAAGACACTTCCAATTTTACGTGGGAGAAGACCCGAATAACCAAAGACCTACATATATATATATATATATATATATATATATGAGACCTACATATATATATATATATATATATATATATATATATATATATATATATATATATATATATATATATATATATATATATATAATATAATATAATTTTATAGCTACAAGGGTTACAAGCTTAAGGTTCTCCTATTGGTAGATGGATGGATAGATGCATGGAGGATGCATGGCTGGATGCATAGACAATACAAGACAAGATGGATAGAGATAGATGATATGGATGGATGGATGGAGAGAGAGAGAGAGAGAGAGAGGGAGGGAGGGAGAGCGATAGAGAGATAAATAGATATTGATTTCACTTTTAAACCGCCCATCTCCCTCACAGGGGACTCTGTGATATTCCAATTCCTTTGTTACTTTATTTATTTACTTATCTACATTACTTAGGTTTACCTTTCAATCATTGCTGACACTCAGCAGTTTACATGCCCTCTTTTGTAAATAAGTAAATAAATATATATGAGAAAATAAAAAATCAGAATGTCTTTTTATGGCATTAATGTCTATGGAACCTTTTAAGAGGTTGGACAGATGTTTCTCATGGATGGTTAACTGATGTTCTTGCACATAGCACAAGGTTGAATTAAACGATCTTTGTAATCCCTTCCAGTTCTATAATTCGATGATCCTATGATCTAATTTACCCTATCTTCCAAGGTTATGTGTCAGAAAATATAATATACAGAGTGTCCTATCTACAGATTTAGACAGAAAGCCCTTGGGACTTCAGATGAATTTAAATCTAAAGTCATAAGCATAATTACTAAGTACTAAATGTTGATTCTGTACATAGAAGGTAGCCACAAATAATTTATGCAAACATGGCCAAGGATTAGATAGGTTATATTGATTGAAGATGCTATAATGCTGGCTATGAATATTTAAATAAAGCATAAGAGCCCAAACCAGAAGACTGACCTAATGTTTCCATGTAGCAGAAAACAGACCATAGTAGGGATTTCTTCATGTTTGTTGAACTGGACAAGTAAAACAAAATTAGAGGAAGGATAATTGTCCAAATCAGTGAAATCAAGAGTGATCAAAGGGTCTAGAATCAGAGTCTCAGCCCAAGGAATAATGCCCCAATGGTGACTCTTTAGAATAAAAGGGAGTAAGCTTAGGCAGATACAAAGAAAAAATAAGTGGAGTGATAGATATCAGCATTTAATCAGAGATACTTGACAAGAGATCTAAAACTCAGAAGACAAGGTAGCACTATAGTGTAGGGGAAATCCTTTCACTGCAACCAGGTATGAAGGAGTACAGAACACATATGTTCTCTAGCAGGAAAATGATGAGTAACCTCAACATACAGCATTTTATAGGATTAAAACAACAACAACAATAAAATACCAGAAAATGTTATGAACAAAGGAGTTACAAACTTGGAAATGTATGTTATAAATCTAAAAATAAATGAGTAAAGACATGACAAAACTACCTTGCTATTTGCTTTTCTTATTGTTGCTGTGTCGGTTGTCTACTTGTCCTACAGGTAGTCCTTGACTTACGATCAGTCACTTAGTGACCATTCAAAATTATGAGAGAAATTCCTGTGGGTAATTACCTGGTTCCAGAGTTCCAATGGCTAATCCCATTCTGCAGTGATGTCACTGCATTTTGGGCCTTGGTAGCCAGTTTACATTTACAGCCATTTGCAGAATGCTGCAGTTGCATGATTTATACCATAACCTGCTGATGGTAAAATATAAATATTCAGAACCATTATCCCTTTATGATCAACAGTCTCACAATTGTCATTTGGGGATCTACTGTGCAGAACTTTGCAAAGTTCTACTGTGCAAGAACTTTGCAAAGACTGAAGTGTGCTTCAGAAGTATCTTTTTGTTATAATAGCTTACAGAATTGATCTGGCTTAAACCAAGACATGACCAGATCTCATTCAATATGATAAATAATGTGTTGAGGGATGTAAAGAATTTGGATCTACCATCCAAGATACCAATACATTGACTTGATCTTGTAACCTGGGCACAATCCAAAGTGTGGTTATCATCTTTCATGGCAGAGAGCCTGGTTACTGAAAGAAACCTGAAAGAAGAGTGTCTGTCTTCATCTGTCCTCACACATCTGATCAGTTGACCTAGAGATTACACAATGTCACATTGTGGGACTAGGGACGGTGTTTTCTCATTGGAATGGGACTTGGGACTATGTCTTCTCCATTCCCATGGGATGAGTTCACAACTCGGATGCCTCTTCCCATCTTTTTGATTCTACATACTCTTTTGACTTTCTGCAACTTATTAAAATTGAAGAAAGCCAAAAGTTGGTTGTTCTTACTGGCCTTGGGCTAAAATTGTGGTCCAGCCCATTTGGTTTTTGGTCTGTCTTCTGGTCAACTATATTCTTTTTCATTGTGATATGTTATTTCATTTTAAATTTTCTTTAACTTTTTAAATTGCAGACCACCCATGAATTACAGTAGTCAAGCAGCGTCAAAAGTGAAATAATAAATAAATAGTAATGTTGGACTTGAAATATTATTCCAAAATCCTATAAATAGTACTTTAATTTGACTAAAACAAAATAAAACACCTTACCGAGATTATGCAGAACTTTGTATCTGCTTGGGAATGGCCTCTGGAGCCTCTAAAAATCATGCAAGAATGCTCACACACTTTTTGGAGGTTTAAGAAGCTGCACATGAGCAGAGCACCTTTATATAACTTCCAGAGGGTACAAAGGCCACGTGTGTCACTAGAAATGACCTGGCATGTCATAAGTGACACATGTATCATAGATTCATTAATACAAATCTAAATACTCATCTTATGGGAAATAAGGACAGAATTCTAAAAAGAAAAGGAAGACAATTTCCTTTGATACTACTACGTTTTTATCTTTAGGAATATTTATCTTATGGTTTTATTTGTTTAATATTATAAGCCGCTGAGAGTCGCTTTGAAACAGATGGGCAGCAAATAAATTTAATAAACAAGCAAGCAAGCAAGCTTGCTTTAAGGATAAAGAAAGTTTGATAGCAATTTTATTTCAGCAAGTCTTATTCAAGTTACAACGCAACTAGAAGCTATATTCCTAAAATCTCCTGTTGTATAAAGCTGAATCAATGGATTTTACAAAAGAACACTTAATTGTTTATGCCTTTTACCGTTTGGATAAGTGTCATGTTTATGCTTCTATCAAAATAGTTACAGCTTTCAGTGATGTTACACAGTACTAATTTGGCAACATAGTGCTTTATGTATGAGGACAACTGTGATAAAAGATCTGTGAAACAGACTGATTAAATGACCTGTGAAAAAGAGGTTGAAAGAATGCACTACCAGTTTGTGCAGATCTTTTCCTACTAAACGAGCAGGGAAGGTATACTGCTGATCAAGCATACGTTTGACTAGTTTCATTTTCTACAAAATAATCCAAGCGTGCTTGGACTGCAGATTTTAAAATTGCTCATTATATTATTTATATTATTTAAATTAAAAAGAAAATAAGCCCAGAAAAAACTATTGTAAGGAAGCAAATTTTAAAACCTGTTATTGGCGAAAGAAAACAATGCCAGCTGGTTAATGTAAATGTCAATTAATTGAATGAAAAAAAGTCAAGTATAATTCTTATTGTATTTTTAATGAATTACCGTTAGTATTCAGCAGGCACTTATGCCATATTGAAGTAACAAAACAAAAGCTTGGGTTCAAGATAAACAATTGGGTTCAAAATAAACAACCTAAACAATGCTAGATCCTTGCCTTATGACAGCAATAATACAATGTATTTTACACATATTATTAAGAAGATCCCAATTTAAAATATTTCTTCCACAAAGGAAGAATGAACAGAAGAAAACAAAAATAAAAAATAAACGTATTATATAAGCCTTGGCTTCTTCCTGTCGATTTGCCATTATCAAGGCTAGTCCAGAGTAGTAATTGAAAATTTCCCTTTCCCAATAAATGAGCACTTGACACATTTCATATGTCATATATCTGCTAAAACCATATTCTGAAAAAAAAAAAAATCCACTAGGATTAGGAAAAGAAGCTATTGTTGGAATGAATGGCTGAATTTATCAAGTATTAACTTCCACATACACAAAATCATGAAAATGTGTCCACAGAGAGACATGTTGCCCTCTCCTATCAGAAATAAGAGTAATTATGAAAAACACATGATGGAGATCGGACAAAGGAAGAAATAGTTGTATAGAGATGTGAAATAACAGATGGGGAACAAAACTGGATGAAGAGGAGAGAGGGGAGAGGAGAGGAGGGGAGGGGTTGAAGGAAGGGGAAGACGGGAGAGGAGAGGAAAGGAGAGATAAATCAAAAATGGTTTAGGAATTGTAGAAAGGAGAAAAATTAAGTTGGTAAGCAGCCCTTTAGAAGTGCTATGTTTTCAAATGTAGTGCAGATTTCAAGCATAATACATGCAGAGCCTTTTTGGAAAGTGCTTTGTTTGTTTTTTTGATAAAAACTATATTTAAAAAATTATAAACCTATAAATTATAAAACTATAAAAAAATGTATAAACCTTTATAAAAATTATAAAGGCCACCTTTTGCACTGTTATGCACAATCATTTCTCTATTCTGTTTTCTCTTCCTGCTTCCAAACAGACTTTTTTTTAGATCAAAGATTTGTCAAAGACATGAGTATTTCAGATAACCTGTCTTCTCATACCACGCAATGGATAATATTCCGAGGTATTCATGCTTTCTGATGATAATGTCTGCAGTCATTTGTACCTTGTGCCTATTCATTTCTTTTCAGTGGAAGCTACTATTCTATGCAGTAAATATAAAATAGCCCCTCACCCCCCACCCCCAACTAATAGGTAAACATTTGGGAAGCAGAGATTTTATATTTCTGTTGTCTATATAAATTGAACTACTGTATGTATTACTCAGTTTCCAATATGAGTAACTGGAATATTTATGAGTACTCAGAGCATATTTTATGAAATATACTGCCACCATTTGGACTAATTAATAATTTGAATTAGAAGGATCATAGAGATGTTGCAGAATGACAGAATCTTGAATTAAAGATATCTTTGAATTCATAATTGGTATAATTGGTTATAAGATAGGCAGCTCTATAAATGTTTTAAATAAATAAACAAACAAATCTGAATGTTCATGCAATAGAGGTTTAAGCATGCATCTGCTTTATACATTGCAATATACACACATATGAAAAAAAAAGGTAAAATTACTTTTTCAGATCACTTAGATAACTTTAACATCACTGATCTCCAACTATATTTGATTTCTCCCTGTTCCATTCCTCCTTGTGGTTTAGTTTAGCTACACCCCATTCTTTAAATAACTTCAGCTGAGGAAAGCAGCTAAGAACAATGAAGTTCTTCAGTAATTTCCTCAAGTTCATTTCAATGTGTTAATAATGTGTTCTGTAAGTACATATCCAGCTTCCATGATAATGTGCCTTAATATGCATATCTCTTTTGAAGTATGCATTTCTCAAAACACTCCACGGTCTTTCAAACAATTTCACAGATTCAGTTCCTCCCCCCCCACTGCCCAGTTTCTGGATTTTTATGGGTACCCATGATGTTCTAACTTCAAATCCATTTATGGAAACTTCTGGGATTTTGTGACATCTGACATTTACAAGAACAGTTATTCATGTTGGCATCCACTGAGTAGAAGGGTCCAAGGGAGCCAAATCATTAAATCTCAGTCCTGACATTTGTACTTACACCAATTGTTGTTTGTTTGTGTGTGTATATATGTAAGAGGCAAGACTGATGTTGGGGAGTCCTGTAGCAGAATTCACCATTTTCATGAATACTGTTTGCTGCGATATCCTTGGCCAACCTGTGAGTTTTATCAATTCATTAAACTGTCCCACTCACAGCTGTTTTGTCTAGCCTTGTCTTTTTGTATTATATGTGGGATCTGTAGCTTAGCTAGCAATAGCACTTAGATTTATATACATTCCACAGTGCTTTACATCACTTTCTGAATGGTTTACAAATGTCAGCATATTGCCCTCAATAATCTGGGTCCTTATTTTCACGACCTCAGTAGGGATGGAAGGTTAAGTCAATTTTGAACAGGTCAGGATCAAACTCCTGACTATGGGCAGAGTTAGCCAGCAATACTACATTCTAACCACTGCACCACCATGGCTCCCCTTATTGCTTTTAAGAAGAGAGAAATAAAGATAACAGCTAGAGCTCACTTTTATACGATGTTCTTCTGTTCTTGTGTGATCTATCCCAAGTCCATATATTACCTTGCTATTTGTGTGTGACCCATTAGTCCTTCTCTGTATGTTCCTTTCATACTCTTTTAATTATTGTCATTCCCATCCCCTCAATAATTTAAAACATTCCTCTATGGACTACATCTCTAGGGGATCTAAAACCATGTTTAGAATTATGCCATTGTATTTAGATCACCATATTTTTCATCATAGCAGCTGGTTATTATTATAAACAACAGTAATAAGACTATTCATCTCTGAGATTTAATTGAATTATTCAAATAGTTTAATACACTGTTTTATTAAGTTAATTAAAGCCAATATTAATAAAATAAAATGTGGTTGTGATTCTTGGAGGAAGAAATAAAATTTTAAAAAAATCTATACTGCATTCTATCCTCAAGTGGCAGGTATCTGTGTGGTGCAGGTAAAGAGGACTTCTGTGTCAGCTACAACAGAGGAAAGACCCAAAGGCAGAAGCTTAGCAAATTTATTTGTGGGAAAAGCAACAAGAGCCACTAGTCTTGAAGAAAAGAGGGAGGGGAACAGGGTAAAAATGGAGGAAAAAACTTAGGAAATGAAGAGGATTTCACCATTCATTCCCTTCTGCATTTTACAAGGAGGAGGAGGAGGTGGAGGAGATGACAGAACCCAAATCCTCATCTAAGATGCATGCAGGTAGAACTGCATTAACATTACTTGCAGCAGGTAATTCTTGCTTTGTAGCCTGTAATCACTACAAATGCAGTCTACATGCTGTGCCCACCGAGAAACCTAGCAATCACAGATAGCATAGCCACACAATTTTACAAGGGAAACTCAATGGTAATACTTAGGTGACTTTTAAACTTGGAACAAGAAAAGGAATTAGAAAGGTAGGAACCTAATTATTTTATATAATTTGGATTTTTAAAAATTGAAATAGGGCACTTTCTGGACTGGGTTCAACCAACTCTACAGCTTCCTCATAACAAATTGTATAGGATGATGTGCCATTTTTTTTTTCTAGCCGTCTAAAAGAGTTGCAAGGAGATATTTTGAAAAATGTACTATCGTAAAATTTTTGAATGTGTATCCAATTGAAACTTGGCAAGGTTAGTGACACTGAAAGGATCTGTTTTCCTACGCTCATCTATTCTGCCAAAAAAATGAAGCAGGTTCAAGCATTTTGAAACTTTCCCATTATTACCTGTGATTTCCCAAGAAGGAAGCAGAGAGAAGCCCAATTTAAGAGACTGCAGTCCAGAACTGGATGGGGCAGAGAGGAAGAATTTCACCCTAGAATCTGCCAGGGTTTATCTGTTATTTTAGAAATTTATAGCTTTAGATTCTGTCTATGAAGCATAAGCAAATAAAGAATTGGACTCAGTTGGATTTCACTGTATTGTCCTTAGGCTTGGCCATGATGTTAGGACACCATATACTAAATGTGTATAGTTTAAAGATTAAATTAAAAGTGAGAAGATGCATGCCATAGCTTACTATGGTACTTTGGCCAGTCATTTTATTTCAGCCCAATCTACATCCCATAGTAATTATGGGGATTAAACAAAGATAATAACTCCATGTAAACATAGATTTACCTCTACACCAAAAAGAAACATCTTATTCATCTTATCCTATCTCTTATTTTTTTGTTCATGTACCTTACATTTAATTATAATGTCTTCTTTTCTTCTTCCAACTTAACAGTCTATTTTTAATATCCCCATAAAGTTTGTCATAAAGCAACCTTTAGAAAAGGCTAAAGAGCATATAAATTTAAGGACTCATATAAAAACAAGCAAGAAGGAATAAAACAAGAATAACTGCAAATTTATTAATTAATGATTCTAATCTGTCACCAAGTTGCCACATTCCAATCCCACTGATCAAAACTCCATATGCCGTATATGTATATAATTATTTATAATGAAGGATCTGGCTTGAACTGGTTTCCAAAGGAAGTTGTGAAAATAAATTTGTACAATTCAAATTTTCAAAATATTTTTTCTAAGCTCATGAATTTCATTGTTATATTAAATCTATGAAATCTAGTCCTTCCACAGGCACAAAGCTTAAGTGATTTTGGACCAATCATTCTCTTTTAGCCCAACATACCTCACAGATTGTTTTGGAGAAACAGGAAAAGGAAGGAGTAGATGGTGTGTTTGCTGCCTTGAGTTATTTATTAAAAAATCTAAAAAATGTGATTCATTCCTTGAATGCCTGCATGACCAACATTAAGTAAACTGGGGAAGCTGAAAGATTGCTGTTAAATATACATAATCACTCCTGTTAAATCTGAGCCATAGGTGGCATCAAGCCCCATTTTAGTGGCTCTCAAACGTCCCATATTAACAGTTAAGTGTGATTTTAGAAGTGGTAGGTAAAAGAAAAAACAAAAACAAACCCAATAATAATCAGCTTCTACTTGGTTTAACATATTTATATTTATATTAGAATATCCCCCAAATACCTAGTGCGGAGGTGTCAAACTCAATTTCATTGAGGACTATATCAGGTTGTGTTTGACCTCAGGGGCTGGGGTAGATGTGGCCAGGATGGGCACGGCCAGCTCGACGTCACATGTATTGAGGGTGTCTGTGGTGGCCTGAGAGCTCTGCCAGCGAAAACGGGTTCCTGAGCTGTTTTTGGCTATAATGTGCTCCTTCAACCTCTGCCAGTGAAAATGGAGCTCAGGAGGGCACCCTGCTGCTCTCACGAGCTCCATTTTCAGTTGCAATGACCTGCAATTCTTTGCCAGTGAAAACAGAGCTCGGGACGGTATCTGTGGTGGCCCGAGCGCTTTGCCAGTGAAAACGAGCTCCCAGGCTGTTTTTGGCTGCAACATGCTCCTGCAAACCTCTGCCAGTGAAAATGGAGCTCCGGAGGGCCACTTGAAGCTCTCCCGAGCTCCGTTTTCACTGGCAAAGGCACTGCAGGCCAGTCGTTTGCTGTTTCCAGGGTGGCCCCACGGGCCAGATCTAAGCACCCCACAGGCCGGATCTGGCCCCCAGGCCTTGAGTTTGACACCCCTGCGCTATGCTCCCTGCAGCTATCATAAGCAATTAATTAATTAATTAATTAATTAATTAATTAATTAATTAATGATGGCCCCAAGAATAAAAATGTTTGTTGAAACTATTAAATATCCCATTCTAAAATTTAGGTATATATGTGTTAATGAATTTATACTACAAGCTTGATAAAGACATATATATAACACAACTGGTACTATATAATGGTTCTAACACTACATTTATCTAAAAAATCCACAGGTCAAACTCACATAATCAAAGCTGTCAGAGCTACTGCCACAAAATAAAATGGTGCTTCTGAAATTATATCTGATCCAAAATTAGCTTTCAATCAAGGAAGGTTGGTTAAAGAAGTTGAAGGAAAAGAAATTATTATGTCACTACCAGTATAAATGCACTGTTTGCTGGATTGGAAAAAATGTATTTATTCCAATACACTGAATAATAGGTGCTATGGGAAGCATATATATGCATCCATTCCACTGGTGCATTAATTCATCAATTATATGCATCCATTCTACTGGTGTCAATTAACAGATATTTTTATTAAGGAGCACAGTAGTTAAAGCAAGCATGATTAAGACTATTAAATGGAATTCATTTCCCAATAAATAGATGGAAGGCTTATATGAAGGGTTATTTCCAATAAATCACAACACAAATGTAATAAAATAAAAATGTAAAAATAAAATAATAAGGAAATGGCTTCTTTTATTGCAGAATTTTCAGAAAAATAATTATAATGCAACTGTATGGGCTCAGGGAAACTGTAACAATTTAGGGAGAGTGTATTTTTTATTATTATTTTGCTTTTATAAGTTCAGAACAGACCGGTAATTTAATTTTGTCATATAGTGGTCTTTCTTTGTATCGAACTCTACGTTGTAGATATCACAGAACAATCAATACAGTGCAACAGATTACTAAATATTTAGAGGAATGCACTTTATTTCTGCAGGTTGTAATCCTTTCCCAGAAATGTTAAAATTCATACCTCAGGTATGTTTTACTATCAAAAGTCAAATACAGTTACCAATTACCAGAATTGGGGAAGAATTGGGGTTATTAACAACTTTAAAAATATACAATTAAAATGTTTCAGTTTCTCTATCAACAGGTTTCTAGATAAACATGTCATATAAAAGGGCAGCAATTAACTTTTGATATTTATTTCTAACATTTAATTAAAAAATAATAAAAAGCATATATTTCCTGAAGGTCTGCTCTGTCATTTGAATATTCTAAAAATATGTTCTCTAGAACAGAGGTTCCAGCCTTGGCAATTTTAAGCCTGGCGGACTTCAACTCCCAGAATTCCCCAGCCAGCCAGCTTTGCTTTGCTGTCTGGGGAATTCAAGGCATTGAAGTCTGCCAGGCTTAAAGTTGTCAAGGTTGGAGATCCCTGCCCTAGAACATTACAATTCCAACACTTCTTGTCCTTTTCTTGACTCCAGCCTCATGGATACATGCCCATCTACATAGCACAACCCCAGCTTCATCCTTGCTTTAAAATAATTCAGTAGAAATAAAGGACACTTTCTTTGTTTTCCTTCCATATGCTACTTTATAAAGAGAAGATATTCACTTTTCCTAAGCATCCTCTCTTTTCTTCTTACTGTGCTTGGTAAAGTATACTGTAGATAGGAGGAGACTCAGAGTAAGCCTGCTGATTTATCCTTTAATATGCCCAATAAATGTGCTGTGGAAATGTTCTGGTTGCTGAGGATCTTAATCCCCTTCTTTAAGAAAGGTATGCCACTGCTACTCAAATGACTAAAATAAAAATATTTTGTGATTTAGTCAGTGTAATTCTGTTCCAGGGCCAGCACACTATCATAATTTTACAGAGATAAAACCTACCTCTATTAACGTATGTTATTTAATTTCTGATACCTATAATGCTGCTAGGTTCCTCACATACTTAGTTCACTTACTTGAGCCATTGAGGCAAGAAAAAGCAGTATGGGACTCACTAGATATTTCAGACTACAGTCATAATCCTTGACTATTTGCTAAACTAGTTCAGATTCCTGGGAGTTATATTCTAAAATATCTGGAAGTTTGCCTGTCTCTATCACTAGCTACTGTATACTATTTAAGTGGTCATGTAGGGGTAAAAGAAAAGCAAATATAACCAGGGGTAAAATGCTCCTGGTTCGGACCGGCTCAGGAGAGTAGGTAGCGATGATGACCGGGGCTTTGAAGAAACGGTAGCAATGGCAACTGGAAGCTCTGCCCACCCGCCCGCCCACCCGCCCGCCCACCCACCCCATTCCCCGGAGTCGGGGAATGGTGCATTCCCCGACTCCTACTGCTTGCCTTTCTCCCACGGCTGGCTGTCAGGGAAAGCAAGCGCCTGAAAGGTACCAGAGTCGCTCACTCTCCTTCTTGAATGAGCCGCTCTGTTCCATGCGCCGGCTGTGCAAGCGCACATCGTTTATTTAATTCAGCGGCAGGTTGGGTGTGCACTTGTGCAGCCGGCGCGTGGAACAGAGCGGCTCATTCAAGAAGGAGAGTGAGCAATTCCGGCACCTTTCGGGCACTTGCCTTCCCTGACAGCAAACTGTGTGAGAAAGGTGAGCAGTAGGAGTTGGGGAATGCACCATTCCCTGACTCCGGGGAATGGGGTGGGTAGACGGAACCACGTGGCAAAGGCAAACAGGCAGCAGCTCCGCGGCAAGGCCGGAGTTGGGGAATGGTGCATTCCCCGAGTCCTACTGCTCACCTTTCTCCCCCGGCTGGCTGTCAGGGAAGGCAAGTGCCCGAACGGTACCAGAGTCGCTCACTCTCCTTCTTGAATGAGCTGCTCTGGTCCACGTGCCGGCTGCGCAAGAACACACCCAACTTGCTGCTGAATTAAATAAACGGTGTGCGCTTGCGCAGCTGGCACGTGGACTAAATTCTCCCTCTGATTTCCAATTTCTATCCCCTTATAAAACCGTACCTTGACTCCAGGCTAAAGAGTAGAGGAATGAAGTGACAAGGAAATCAAATCTTTCTGTGGCTTTTTCCTTTGAACTAAAGACAAAAAGTCATCTCCAAAAGTTATGCAACAAAATGGAGGACACTGGTTCTTTGCAAGATTTAGCTGTCTATCTGAAGGCAAAAGGCAGGCGAGCTTTGCAGCCTCCTGATGACAGCTGATTGGCAGCCAGCTCTGCAGAAAGCTGTCAAACCAGCTGCCATTTCTTCAAGGAATTGTTGGGACCTTGAAAATGGTGGCTACTTCCAGGAGGCTTGAGCACTGCAGGTCCTATTGGGGCAGGATGGGGGATAAAAGACAGGGAGAGGAATGCTACAGCATTCCTGTGGTCTGTATGATAGCAAATGATCAGGTTGTCATTTCAGCTGTCCTAATTTTGAAACAGGTTGTATATAGTTTTGGAATGTTGCTCATAACTTTGAACTGTCATTAAGCAGCCTGTAGTTACTTGAGGACTACCGGTATAAATAGATTGGTTAATCTCATCCTTATCCTATTCCCATTAATCAAGGTCTCAGTTTGAGTAATTTATACATCTACGGACATAAAATGTCTAGGCTGCTGTTTCTTTAAGTTGTGAAAGCGGGAACTATGGCTACAATGAGATCTGTGAAATAATATTCAAGCAAGAGGTCATACTTCTATTTTTTCCCTAATTATCCATGTCCTTGCTTGTTTTCCTTATGAGAAAAGAATTCCGTATATTATTTATATAATTAAGTATAAGAAATGACAGATATAACACAAGTTACTTTATAATTTGGAAAAGAATCAGAATTAACATTTTGGTAGAATATGTGTGTGTGTGTATGTATGTATATGCACACACACACACACACTCACACTCACACTCACATAGATATCATCCTTTATTCACAGTTCTTTTTAATTTTTATATGATACTTCCAGAATCTCTTTTGTGCATTTTTACGCTATTCCCTGCTATGTTGTATTGTGTAGCATTTTATAATTTTTTTCAGAGCGTTGCCTTTACAATTAAAAATGTTAGAATGTATCTGTTAATCACAAACATAATATACCCATAAATAATCTCTCAAACATGAACTATTAAATCCGAATAAAGAAATGCAATGCAAATCTCATTTTAAAGTATAATCCTAGTAAATTAAGATGGATATGAACTGTTAACCAGGGGGTACAGTATACTCAGAAGACCAAACATGAGGCTTGTTTAATACATGCAACTAACAGTTCTCTGCCAAAAAAGGGCTGCCAGGTGAGCAGATTGTCATTGCAGACTAGGCTAATGGATCCTCTAGTGGCTTTTGTTACTGCTCATGTTACACTACTGAAATGATGAGCCTTGAAAATGACACAACAGATGTAGCTTCAACTTGTTGGCTACAGGTAATCCTGCTCTTTTTGGTTTCAGAAGCAGATGCAGATGAGACTACCAATATAAATATGCAAATTGAAATGGTCCCTAGTCAGCAACACAGTGCCTACCTCTAATGGACCTCGTAGAAAGTCTGTTTGCTCAGCTCCTATTTCGAGAGCTACATCCACAGAAGCAAAAGGACGGCTGGCCATCTGCTGTCGTTCTCGCAAAAGTTGCTGAGGAAAGAAAAAAAATGTATGTTAATAAAGTATATTGAAAATTGAATATTTAGTACAGTCAATCAATGATTCATTTTACATTGATCCACTAATGGGAAATGGAGGTTCTGAACTATATGTTCCAAATCAGTTCAGTTGTGTGATAACACGGCTTTCTATACTTGGGGAAAAAAACATAATAAAACCAAGAAATGTTTGCTTGTTTTATGAAGTCACAAGGAACACCCTGATCAGCTATGTTTCCTTGAGTTCCATGCCATAGAATCAATTACAGGTTGGGTTGGGATTTTCTGCTATTTTTAGTACCGAATACAATAGTCCTCGATTTACAGCATTCCATTTAGTCACCATTTGAAGCTACCATGGCACTGAAAAACATGACTTATGATAATTGTTCACACTTATGACCAATGCAGCATTCCCATAACCACATGATCAAAATTCAGACCCTTGGCAACTGATTTTTGATGGTTGCAATGTCCCAGGGTCATTTGATCACTTTCTGTAACTTCTGCCAAGCAAAGTCTATAGGGAAGCCAGAGTCACTTAACAACTGCATTACCAATTTAACAACTACAGTCATTCACTTAACAACTGTCACAACAAAGGTCATAGAATGGGGCAAAACACACTTAACAAATGTCTCATTTAACAACAGAAATTTTCACCTCAATTGTGGTTGTAAGTCAAAGGCTACCTGTACATTTCTTAGAGCTAAGCTATTAGGAGCACAGGTTGAAAACAGCTAGTTTAAACATATTTCTTTTTCATAAAAATTCTAGTGTCTCATATTTGTTTTCATTTGGAAAAAAAATTAGAAGGTGGAGAGTCATGTTGAAGATACTATTCCTTACTGCTCTCTGGCCAGTCACACACATCTATTTACTTCTCATATTTATATAGGAGAATTAGTATGAGCTATGGTTTCAAACAGTGTTTAATTATTATTTTATTTTTTTCCATTGAAACTTATTAGAAGAAAAATGCTAAATAATCTTCTCCATCTTTCCATATTATTTGTCCAGGAAGTATTAGAAATTCAGTGGTGGAAGAGGAATTAGAAGAGAAGATGACAAATTAATTGTTTAGCAGCAAAAGTAACCATAATAAAAGGAGAAGATGGCATGGATTGAATGGAAAATCATCGTAGTTCTAATATGGTTTTTCTTCTAGAAATCCCAAATCTTATAGATGACAGAAATCCTATGTGACAAAATTTGGTGACTTAACAACACTGGTATAATGTGATAAGGTCAATATCAAGAGTCAGAATCTTGAAAAAGTGATTGTGCTTACATATAAAAATTGTTGAAAACTTCTTTTAATCAAAATAAATTGTGGTCACTTTCTTTTGCTCTGTTAATTGTTGTGTGAAACTTCATTTTCTCAGATATTATTTTGGTGCTCTACCTAAAATCATATTTATTTGCATCTGTCTTTGCTGTATAACTTGAATTCTGTTACACGAAAGCCAAAGGCAATTCAGTATAGCAACCTTGAGTGTTAAGGCTTCAAAGCGAAGTAATACATTATTGTACAAGTTATCATTTATAAAATTAGCCTGCAACCAGTGTGTCATGTCACTGCCTAGTTCTGAATGTGTTAGAAAAAACACATACTGTATATCATATTTCATAATTATCAAATGTTCCTCATATACATGCATATAACATTTTTCTAAACAAAGAGCACATGTGAAAAATCACAGCAAGCAAGTATGACTTGAAATCTTATATCATGGAACAAACTCTCTAAATCCATCCTGGGAACAAGACCTTTCAGCCTTTAGATTCGCTGTGTATTTGTACTGAACTGTAGTCTGATGGAGTTATTACTAATGGTGTCTGCAGATGCTTAAGCACAATCCTTTTTCTGATTACTTAAACATGAACAATAATGTCTGAGTACCAGAGAACATTATTACACCAGAGCCAGTGCAACTGGGTAACTTAAAGACTCACACTAGACACAGGATGTCAGAAACCCCAATGGCAGGCGCAAACAACCAGATTCACACACGAAGAGTTCAATTACCTGTTTTATTGTTCAAGCCTATACACAGAGATCTTCTCCGACTGATGTTTGCAGCTGGGTGATATTAGATAAGGTTCAACAACATTCAAGGTAGGTTGAACTTTGCCCTTTCTACACACTTAGGGACTCTAGACTAATTCCCCATTTGACTCTTCCCCTGGCTCAACCAGTCTGTCTCCTATCCACTGATATCACAAGTTATTCAGTAAGCCACAATGTACACCCTTCCAAGCTAATTTATATTTTTCTTTCAACCTATAATAATACTAATTAAACAAAGCAAATAAAAATGATGAGCAGCCCTAAATAATACAAATCTTACTTCTATGCATTTGAAAAACTAATAAAGACAATATTAAATATTTAAGTCAAATTAGTTGCCCAATTAAGTTTAGTTGCTTGTTTCTTGATGTAAATTGAGTTCGGCTGCATTTAGATGAATTGTCTGAGCTGAATTCTGTACATACTTAAAATAGTACACCTAGATACTAAAGGATTCCCAGAGGAAAATATTACAATAGGCTTATAGGGTACCAGGGACAGGCAAACAGTGAAGGCATGAAAAGGGGCTGCTTTAGGGCTTGTTGGAAGAAGAGACTTAGGCTCCCCTTGTCTTCAAACTTAAAAGGGAAAATGGTCCTTCGAGGCCATCATAGCTAGTTGAAGTGAAGGCAAATAGAAGGAGGAAGAAGTGAGAGAAAGAAGGATGCTGTTGCTGTTACTACTCTCCCCTCCAGTCCATGGCTGCTTGTATTCTGAATTGGAAATGATTGTGAAAAGGAGATATCCTGATGGAGTTTATGTCCACTGTGAAGCTGTTGGGAAATGGCCATAAGAACCTTCTCTTTCTCATATTCTCCTTCTCTTCAATTGCTGTCCAGGAACCTGAATTTTCTTATTTTTGAGGGCCCATCTGAAAGCTACTTACACAAGTTGCTAAGATTTGCTCGGACAATATATTTCCTGGCTTTGATGTGTGGGCTGAACCTCAATCCAAGCTAAGCTCCTAGGTACTACTATATACTATACATTACTAATACTATTTGTTTTAATACAAAGAGGAATCTGTGCTTAGGCTTAATGTGACCATTCACAAAGGGGACAGAGACTAACTTTGAACACTTGAAAGACAAATATGAGTATGTTAATGTATTCTATGCTTACCTATCTGGTTTTCTCAAATGCTTGACGGATCTTAGAGAAGGTGTTGGAAGGGTGTAAAACAAAATGGAAAATGTTTTGTTTCAAACTCAGAACAAACCTGCTTTCTGATGAAACACACACATAAAACAACTCAAGTGTTCAGTGTTTATGCAGGAAAAAAATGAAACGTTTCAAGTATTCTGTCTACAGAAAACAGTGGGAACTCAGAACAAGCTCCTCAACCTCATGTCCATGTTTTACCCTCTTTTGTGTCCCTATGATGCAAAAGATTAGATAAAGGCATTTTAAAAAAATGTATAGGAAAGTAATGAGTGAAAATACAGCATATGTTTTTATCACATCAAGATGTTTGTGATTATAGGTGGTCCTGATTTGCAATCTTTAGTTTAGTGACAATTCAAAGTTACAACAACACTGAAAAAAGTGACTTATCACCTTTTTTTCACACGACCATTGCAGCATCCCCATGGACATGTGATCAAAATTCAGATGCTTGGCAACTGGCTCATGTTTATGATGGCTGCAGGGTCCCATGGTTTGGGAAATTTTGGACTCAATTGTCATCGTAAGCCAAGGACTACCTGTATCTGAATATCAAGCACATACATCCCACAGGTTCATGAGATCTAGCCCTCCTTTAACAGATGTGACAGCATGACACTCAGTGCTCCCCACCTTCATTATAACATGCTTCTTTCCAGAGTTTAGTTCCCCTCCATCATTTCCATCAAAAAGAAGGGCCTTGTATGGTAGTGTGTCATTAAGGACCAGTTTGCTTTTTTCTCCCTTGTGCGCTCAAAGAGATAACAGTCAAGTGCGAAAATGGGGATGGATTATCTATCAGTTTTCATACTATCTTGCTGGCTGGGTGGAAAGAGTCCTAACTGACTAAGGAAAGATTATCATTGTTCCTAAGTGTTGTACAGTACTTAGTAAGTGTAGGTAGTCCAAGACTTATGACTACAATGGAGTTTTGCCCCATTTTAGGACCACTCTTGCCACAGTTGTTAAGTAAATCACTACAGTTGTTAAGGTAGTAACACGGTTGCTAAGTGAATCTGGATTCCCCATTTACTTTGCTTGTGAGAAGGTCAAAAAAGGAGATGGGGATGTTGCAATGGTTGTGTGAAAAACAGACATAAGTCACTTTCAATGCCGTTGTAACTTTGAATGGTTGCTAAACGAATGTTGTAAGTTCAGGACTACCTGTACAAAAATCACTATGGCCAGTGAGGTAAAGCTGGCAATCATTTGGAAGTTCTCTAGATTCTCAACATTTCTTTAAATAAATTAGTGGGGCATCCAGCCAATCCATTACAGCAAGAGAAAGAAAAAGAAAAGGAGAAAGACAAATCTAATCTTTCTTATCAAAATTTGGACAAGATTAAACAGTCAGTCAGAAGCCAAGAAGATTGTGGTATTCCACAATCAAATATATATACAAAGTTAATTTACACAATGTATTCTCATTCCTATCAGGTTTGTTGTCTTCTATTGTCAAATCACTTTTCTTTTTTTAAAAAAAGCCTGTTACTCTGCCTGAATAAGTTATTGCATGAATAAATAAATAGAATATGTCAATACAGTATTATTATGAAATCAGAAAGCATTGTGAATTGTTTTGCTCGGGACCAGAATGACCCAGGAGCAATGAAGGGGATTGGGACTGCCTGATTTGAAATTGTATTTTGCAACCTGCTGCTCAGTCTAGACAAAAGAGTGGTTTTTGCTGAGAAGTAGAAAATTTTAGAATTAGAAGGGCATGATTGGATGTTCAGATAGTATCATTTTTACAGGGTAATAAAATTAATGTAGATTTCAAGAATCATTATATTAGAAGTTCCATATTGAGTATATGGAACAGATATAATCCAAACTATGTCCAAAAATGCTTTTATGGTCCTAATACAAACAGCATTTCACAAGAAAGAAACAGTAGGTTAAAAGCATTGTTGTAACAGGAACATGAAGAATATAAGACGAAATCAAAAGTCCAATTAGCTGCAGGGAGATTTCGTTTTCAATAGTTTTCATATGTATAATTAAGAGAAAGATTTAAGGTAGATAACAGGACATTTGGAATTAAACAGAAAAAGATGTTGAAGTTAAATTATACATATACAAATGATGAACATGTAATTGCTAAAATGAATTAACTTATATGAAATTTGACACAAAAAAAGAACAAGGAAAAGACTTGTGCATTAAAATTGGCTAAGAACTTTGGATACACCGTAGTAATGGAACAATGGGAAAATAAAAGGATTGAAATTTATATTGTTATTAACTTCAGAAAATATTTTTTATAAAATGATGTACCATTGGCATATGATTCCAGAAACAATGTCTATAATGTATAAAGATACCTCAAATTTATGTTGGAAACATGAACAACGTGAAGGTTATGTTATCATGGTGGACTTATTAAAAAAAACAGACATTTCTGAATTTTATTATAGACTATTATACATAAAAATGGAAAAAATCTGAAATACATTCACAGGAGAATGGTTGGTGAAGATGACACAACTACCAGAGATGGTAAAATTAACTTGTTTGGTTTGAGAAAGATCAACTAGATTTATTAGTGACTGGCAACCATTCACTGATTTTTTGCTATTTATTTATTTTTATTTTTATTTGCAATTTATAGGTTTGAAGATTAGAAATGATTCATGAAAGAAGGAAATTATGATGTAATCTCAGAGGTAGACAGCTAAAATGTAACTATAGTGGTTATAAACTATAAAATATAACTACTGTCAAAAAGATTGGAAGATGCTTCTTCCTCTCTTCTCTTGTGCTGTCTCACTCACAAACACACATACACGTACACACGTAACTATGTTTTACTGACTTTATTAATATTCTCCAGCAACTCCCTTCACCAAAATCCCAGAACTACCCCAATTAAGTTCAGCCATAAGCATATCAATGCTAGTCTACAGAGCAATGGCCAATGAGTCCTCAAGGCACTTGAAAGTTTCCCAATTAAAAGAAACCCATCAGGCAAAATTAAATCCACAATACAAGAGAGATCATGAGGCAAGAAAAGTCCAGTGTTTACAAGGCACGATCCAAGTCAAGGCATGGTATCAGAAAAGAGGAACCAACTTCTTCCCTGGTCCAACACCTTAAAGCCACAGGACATGATATTGACTTTAAAAAGACCAGAACTATCGCCAAAACTGAACACTTTAACAACAGAATAATCAGAGAAGCCATCGAGATAGAAAAACGCCCACACAGCATGAACAAACGAGACGATACCTCCCGCCTACCAGCCATTTGGAAACCCGCCCTTATTGACAAACGAGTCCCTAACACGACGAATGACACCAGACCCACACTCACGAGAGCCACACAGGATGTCACCACCACACATCCACGCAGAAAGCAGATTCAAACCCACACTGATAATGAGCCACGACCAAGGATCAGAAGCCAAACCGCAGCTGCATCATTAGCCACTTTAAACCCCTCCAATCCATACATGAAGCAGACTGACACCCACCATGAAGAGCTCGCACGGCCACAAACATGAAGCCAAACAACAACAATGCAGCTCACCAGCTCAAATCCCCCTGCAACTCAGACTAAGCTGAGCACAACCAAGCCCCCACCCAAACAGAACACACCCCCAGCCAATCAGAGCACAACCAACCCCCCATCCAATCAAAGCACAGCCAAGCCCCTAACCAATCAGAACACACCTCCACCCAATCAGAACACAGCCAAGTTCCCACCCAATCAGCTCACACCCCCACTAGCAGTTAAAAGGAAGAGACAGCTGCGATCTCACATTGCTCCTGGAAGCACGAAGCCGAGAACACCAGCCTGAAGATGACGAATGAGACTTCGTCGAAACGTCGCCAAGACACTTCCAATTTTACGTGGGAGAAGACCCGAATAACCAAAGACACATATATATATATATATTAAAAAAGAACAAGACCCACAATTCAGATGTGAATTTGCAAACAGAAAGACAACACAGGCCAAGAGAAAGCAAAAGCTCACAAAACAATCCTGAATATTTTGAGCTTTAAAATGAGTATTGAACGTCAATACTGAAAGGTACAAGAACAAGGTGCTTCCTGTCAGAATCTAATGCTTACTAGGCTAATCTTGGTATTCTAGATTGTCATACAGTTTCTAAATTGTTCTACTGTAAATTGTTGATGGCAAACTATTATCTATTCAGGTGCCTTCATTGTCCATGACCATAAAATCATGATTGATGCCCAATTAATCAGAATTCCACATCGGCCATATACCTGCTCAGTTCATCTACTATGTGAGCCTGCCCTATGAGCCATTGTGCAGTTACAATCAGGTAATCAGGGAAATATACTTTGATGATGCCTAAACAAACATTTGAACATGTCTGCAGTGTAAAGATGTTCCATGTCTGTCATTGTTCTGACCTGTGCACCATTCTCATTACAGGCAGCACTCTATAGTTTAAAATTCAAGCTTTAAATGGTTTCATACATAAAAGTACCACTGGGCTTATAGTGTGCTCAATTTGTTGATGATTTGCTGTTTGTTGGTTTATGTAGTTCACTAACACCAGTACATGTGAATTGGGGCTCAAAAGGGGATACCTCCTCCTGCTGACTGTCATCCAAACATTCTGTGATGCTAACTGAGGGACTGACTTGATTTAAATTCCTCTGCTCTTTCTGAAGAAAGAGCTCCTTCCTGGTTTTTAGCATCACTTAACACAATGCAAGGAATAGGAGCAATTCTGTCATAGTATTAATGAAATTATGCCCTCTTATTAAAATTACCCTCCCCATCATTTACTAGCAGATTTCAGATGAGTTTAATATGCACACAAATGTTGCCTTACTGTATAGAGTGTCTAGCATCTCATGGTTTTTATACTGATACTGAGTTATCTTAATAAATAGTAGTTTCAACATACATAGCAGGTGTGTACTGGATCTGTATCCTGCTGGGATTTGGAGACAACAGTTTAGTTCTCAACAAGTTAAATACACTCTTGTAGGACAAAAATACAAAATTTGTATATATTTTGTGATATATTTGTGATATTTTTTGTGATATACAAAATATATTTGTATATATTTTGGATTTGTAATTATAGCACAAATATTGTGCCTCATGTATACTACTAAATATTTTTTGTATATATGGCTTATTTTCAAGACTCCATCATTGGTTCTGTCCTCAGTTTATGAGGATTTGTAGTGTCATCACAGAAAGATTTATTGATAAAAAATTTTATCTTGAGAAACTCCCATCAAGTTATAGCCCACTCATAGACGACGACAGACAGATTTTCAATCAATTAGTGTTATAGGAAAGTATGAAGCTTTACCCTGGCATGAACCAATCATGTAAGGGTGAGCAGAAACAATAATTAGAAAGAGAACTTTTCTGTAATATGGTTAAAGATTTTAACTTGTTTAATATCTATGAGATTCCCAGTCATCATGGTTGTCCCAAAGGTGCTTTTTCAAGAGGCAACTGGGCTTTCTGAAGAAGCTTCTTGGATATCTTCAAAGAAAAAACAGAAAGTCCAGTTGCCTCTTGAAAAAGCATCTTTGGGACAACTTGTTTAATAGCGAAGCCAGGAATATTCAACTTCTTTGTGATCCATGATGATTTACAGCTCAGTTCGTTGGATCATTTTTAATATGGGGCATATTGTAACAATCAATATTTCTGTTCAATATAGTGGTGATTCCTTTACTTTTTTTTAGAAATAAGAGGGGGGGAGAGAGAGAGAATGAATGGTATGGTCATTAACGACCCTGTAAAGATTCACTTAATAATATAACTAGGGACTGATTCACTAAGCAGTGACGTGATGTGATGTTATGATTTAAGACTGCATCATGAAAGAAAGTCAATTCATTACTGACATTAAGAGAGGACTATCAATACAGTGAAAAAAAAATCATCCTTGAAATCTTGTCTGAAACTGGCAATCATAATTGAAAGTGTTTACACAGTAATTTGTACCTTTCAAAGACTGTGGTGTGGATGTTAGCTAATTGTACTTGACTCACCATACCAGATATCTATCTCCTGGTTTTTTCTATATTACAACAGCCAAAATCATCTCTAGAACACTTGTATGAAGTATCTGAAAGGCGAGTGTTAAAATTTTAATTCTATAACAAGATGGAAACTAAATTGTTTAGGATTATTTAAATCCATAAAAAGTTGTGAAAGCATTGTATTATTAAATAGGATTTTTGACTGGGGATTTTGAATATTTCATAACATACTAGCTAATGAAAGGTTTCAATCTGAACTGTATAGGAAATGCAAATAACAGTTTTATGACATTTTTTGGCATAGGATTTTGTAAATAATAACAACCGTTCATTATAATCAAAGTAAGGTGGTTGCAAAATTATTGTTGTTTATATTCACATGCTGTTGTCATTGTGGTGAACAAACACAATTATCCATCTGGGAAATAGGACCTGTTGTGGATAATGATGTCTATGATTATCCTAGATGAGACATTTTGGATAATTCATTTTAATAAATATCTAAAACAAATAGATAAAAAGGTTGATTCTGCAGAGGTCACCAATGTATGCAATATCATTAACTCTTCAAGTAGGAAAAGATACTGTGTTCCATTCATTTAAATGTATGAAATCAACTCTCTCGTTTGCAAGGTTATAGTCTAAAAACATGGATATAAATATGTAGCAGTGTACCATTTATAGTAGCTTTTAAAAATAGTAACTAAATCATAATGAGTTAATTAGCAATAAACCTTCTATCATAGCAATATAGGAAAAACCTTTGACTCCTTCATTCTGTATTCAGGGCTTTGTTTGGGGATAAAGGACGAGAATAAGAATAGAGAATAACAGACAGCAATGCTTTACAATAAATTTGGCCGTGAAGAAAAAGGTTATGGCCATGAAGAAAAAGGTTGCTAACTAAAAGTAATAATTCATGGGATATGGTATTTCTAAAATACAGTTCCAATATACTTAATGCTTTAATGTATAAACTTTAGCTTTTAGTGTAACAATAATTTTTAAAAGGTGAAAGTTTATTAATGTAACATTTTCCTCAAACAGTCTCCTGTTATCTACATCAGGATATTTTGAAGTATACAGTTGGTGGGAGAATAAAAGGAAGAAGGTATACAAAATTAACTTTCAGGGTCAAGTGAAATTCTCCAAGAGAAAACAATCCTACCAAGTTTAAGGCCATTATGTGGTAAGGTGTGGATGATTACTGTAGAAAAACAGAAGAAAGGGAAGAGGGAATCACAATCTGAACAGTTGTTCCACATTCATCACAATCCGTATGTCAAAGAATCTTGGGGAACCCTCCATAGGATGACATAATAAAGTGAAAGATGTCCATCTATAGATATGCATCAATATTTCACACAAGCTGTCCTGATGAGAAATGCCATCTGTAACAACCACACACTTTGGAAAACTAAAAACAACAGGGGGGCAGATATGTATACCTTGCAATTGATTTTGTAACTTGTATATAATGCTAGAACTGAATATTATCTTTAAAAAATTAAAAAAAAACCAAATAGAATGGGCTCACTTGTAGGAAAACTCAGTATGAATTAGGTGCAAAGTTTGCAATTTAATCCATGGCAATACTGAAGCCAGAATCTCTCAGACAATGTAGTGCAGCTGGTTGAGATAGCAAAATGTCCTTGGCTGGCACATAGTGAACTCTTAATACAGAAAACTGTCTATTTCCAAACACGCGTTGAAGGAGGGCAACCCAGCCAACTGCAAGTGGAACAGCTGTGCAATTCTGCTTACATAGCCAGAAACAGAACATTAACTTAAATGCTATCTTAACTATACAGATGAGGTCTTATTTGGTTGAAAAATTGCTAGCTATTATTTTTCTTTAAGGGCATTTTGTATAACTACTTATACACTGAATGTATAATGTAAATCCTAGTAAATCTTGGTGTAGCAGGGAAAATGGCTAATTATATGACCGTTTTGTTTTGTTTTGCAGGAGCTACAAGCTATTTCTGCCATATGACAATTGACACTTTTACCATCATAATACATCTTCAAAATGATAATTGCAAAAAGCATTTTTACAGATGTGACAGTGTCCAAAAATTAGTGGAATGTTTTTATTTCAGAAATGATATATGACTTTTCTTCGTGCAAATTTTTTAACCTACTAGATCACTACTTGTAAATTCAATTTCCCATTTTAAAAATAACAAGAAATTAATTTTAAATCATATTCATATTTGTACAATCAAATTAACAATATAAATACTTCTGAAATAAAATAAAATATATTCAATGAAAATAGGTTCGAGTAGTGCCTTCACTACTTCAATGGCATATCATAGTGTCTTCAAGATGCTTATTCAACATCAAACAAGATCTAGAAATAGTTAGTGAATGATAATAAAATATCTGGATTTCACAGATATTGACTAAATATTATCACTTGGGTCTTAAAAAGTATATGGATTAAATTATCAATTTATCAATTATATATGGTATTTTGAAACTCTTCCAGAAAAAAAAAATAGATAATGTGATGGAAAAAAGAAGGCACAAAATTTCCAGAAAATTTTATTTCAAGGCAGTACTACTGTCTTATATCATAACTATATTATGTGGCCAAAATGTGAGAAGTGTTTTCTAATTCTGAGACAGAAGGGAAGACAACTGATAGTCCTAGTATTAACAATACAATGGCAGAGCCTTTCCCACTGGTCAATGGAAAGTACAAGCTTTTTTTCTTTCCAAAACTTTCCAATTGATAAAAGGCTATTCATACTAACCATTTGAAAGTATCAAGCCAAATGATAATATGTCTTTTGTTTGTTGGGTAAATTTGGCTAAATAAGACACATCTAGCAAGGATACATTCAGTTTTAAGCTTTGAAGTTATGTTGCTTAGTAAAAAGGTTAAAGTGATGCATGTTCATTCATTATTCTATACAATTTAGAGGTTTTAATTTTAATTTAATTATATTTCACTCTAAGATAACAAAGACAGTCTTGTTTGATTTTTGCACAAAAAATTGTGGCATTACAGGTAACAATAAATTAAGGAAATAAGATTACCGCTCTTGTCTATTCTGGGGTCCTCTCTCCTTCAGTGAAATCCCAAATAGATCAACAGATTTTACTTTCTACTGTAGCTTAGCATAACATAGTTAATGTTCAGTATAATTCATTAAAATAAGATGGTTTCATAAACAATAATTTGGAACAAATTACAGATTTTCTGTATTTATCTGATATGATAAATTTGAATTAAAGCCAAAGCTTTAGTTCAATAGTTTCTGAACTTCACTTTAGGATTATATTATACGATAGAGGAAGATACAAGTTTGAAGCACATTATGGTTAATTTTTGAAGTAATAAGCTTATCTATTAGACCCACAGCTTCAGAATTATTCTAATAAGCATATATAAAATATGTAGAAATGTGAAAAATGAATATATAAAATGGCTTATCTTTGATTCCAGTTTTAAGTAAAATAATACTTGGATCCTTACTTAGTAACATTTTTTAAAAAAATACTGAATAAGCCTTATTAAACAATTCTTCGATAACAAAGAAAGTAGTCTATTACAGTTTACCACAGAAGAGACAAAGAATATCATGTAATTTTATACAAAATGATACAAAAAATAAAAATAATAATAATTCAAGGCAGTAACTAAAATGCACTTTAAAATAAAGTGCTTGCTTGTTGTTTGCCGACTTTTATAGACTACAATCCCATCCAAACAGTATCAAAAGGTCAATTTTGGAAACCAAATAGCAGGTGCTTGCAATTTCCCCAGAACAAATCAAAAAGAGAAAAAGGATGATCACTGAAAAGGTCACTGTGTATTTGGATCCAAGGAACATTTTAGCAAACTGCATGTTGCTTCTCAAAGAACAAAATACGAATCTTCTATTACAACTCTAGATTATGTTTTGCTTACAGTGTAAGATTCCATAAAGAGCACGAGGAAGTATATTTATCTATAATATCTGAAAGAATAAATTCCTGAACCTATATATGTTTAATGCAAAGTAAGAAACCAGTAGTAGTCCAGTGTTTTTATAATGATATCCATTTGTCCAGGGTAATCTCTGAATTCACAATAAATATTTGGGGTTAAACACTAATATGGTGCAATCTCATTAACTTGCTTTCCAGGATACTGATATTTCGAGCCTAAACACACATATCCATATTTTAGAAGGGCAAAGTTCCTCTCTCTAGTAGCCATTTTCTTTGATTTGCTTTTAAAATGTCATATGTGCCCCTTACACGAGGCATTTGCATAATACCTCTAAAGGGATGAAGTAAAACATGGGTTTATCTAAATACATAAAACTGCAATCCAGTATCAAAGGACTGTCAGTTCTCTTTAGGGAGATTATTCATTATATTCAGAAAGTATTTTGCATTCATGTATATGCAAATTGTCAGCATTGTATATGTTTAAACATCCTCTTCAACCATTTAGCCAAATGTACAGAAAGCTTCAAGCTAATTAGAAAATGTAGTCAGCATCCTTTCTCCAACTTTTTCTCTCTACCGTTTCCATGCATTCAGAAAGACATCTGAAGATTTATATTCATGTGTGCACCAATAATGCAAATAAAAGCAGAGTACGCACAGCATTCCATGTAGTAGCCATATTTTCACAAATGTATGTATATACTAGTTACTACAAATTTGGGTTGGTTTCAGAAGATATTGGAAATAAAGAAATTGTATTCTAATTATTTCTGGCTACTTTATTTTTAGGCAAAACTGACAGAAATATCATAATTGGATTTGCTATGATTTCTTCTAAAATAATCAAATAATTTATAATAAACTGCCAAAGTTAGATCTGTGCTATGATGCTTAAAAATGGAAAACCTTATTGGGAGAAGGAAACAAAATGGCATATTTTTCCTTATGTAGATACGGTAATCTCTTGATACTGCCTTCTCCTTTGGATCAAATAACTACTACAGTTGTTTTGTTTTGTTTGTTATTATGACTCAGGAGACTTGAACATGAATCTCTTGAGTCACAATTAGTTATGCCCTAAATTTCTGGAATTATTAAGGAAGATAATTAGCACAGGAAAAAAATGATTACTGATTGTGCACATATAATTTGACTGAAGATTCTTGTTAAAACACTGCGATACTATATGTATTATTTCCTCTAGAGACATTCCTGTAGAATGATTTCTGTACAAGTACAATCAATATTAAGTACAGAATTCAATTCCCTGCTCTGCTTTATTTTCACTTAACTTTAGTGCTAAATGAGACCTAATCTGGTTACCTTTTTTTTGGTCTTCATTTTAGCAATTTAGGAATTCATGCTGAGCATTTATATACTCAAGTTATATTAATCATGCTACAAATTCCTCAAGAGGTAATGTATTTGCCAATAGTCCCACCAGATTTATCTTTTGTTCTTAACCAAGAGCATTTTAAAACAATTAAAAAATTATTCACCCCCAAATGTAGTCATTTTGCTATTAGCCCATGAAATTTTATTTAGCAAAAGATATGAAAAAAACAGTTATATGTATAGGTTTATGTGGGTATATTTTTACGTACATTTCAGGGAAGGGTACAAAGCTTTTGATTATCTGGAACTTACATCACAAAGTGATGTGTTCATTAAGTGAATCATCACATAACCATGTCAATTTTTATGACATTTTTGCAGTGGTCATTAAGTGAATCACAGATAATTGAGCAAATTGGACCCTCCTTATTTGCTTTAGAAGCCAACTGGGAAAACAGCAAATGGCAATCTTGTGACCCTGGAACATTAAAACCATTGTTAATACATGCCAGTTGCCAAGCACCCAAATTGCAATCACATGACCACTAGAATGCTGCAAAGGTCATAACTGTGAGGACTGGTTGCAAGCCATCTTTTCAGTGCTGTTGTAATTCTAAATGAATTCTAAATGAATGATTGTAAGTTGACAAATACCTGTATTGCTGCACATTATGGTCCAGTATTTAGCTGCGTGCAATTGTATATGTAGGAGAATGCTAAAATATTGGTGCTATTCCCAAATTCTAGATTAATACTGCATACAAAAATGTTTTTGAAAAGTCTAGTCTTAGATTGCACATGCTTTCATGTAACACATAAAATAAATAATTTTAGAAAGAATGAATAAACTCTGAATGCAAGTCTAAATTTTTACAGTTAGAAACTTTATCCTATAACAAGTAAAGTTTCATTTTCCTTCCTAATTGTAGAAATGACAAGGACATGATTAGAAAAATATATCTGTGGTAGAAATATAGTTTTCTGCTGCAAATATCTTTAAAGTTATAAAAAATAACAATATATACTATCTTTTGATAACAACCACTCCTCCCAGCTATTGTTTAGATTTTCCCCCCTGTTTTTATTATTTTATAAATAACTCAAGCCAGTGAACATACCTAATACCTTGCCTCATCGTGTTTTCCTCACAATACTCCTGTGAGGTGAGTTGGACTGAAAGAGAGTGACTGGCCCAAAGTCACCCAGATAGCTTTTATACCTAAGATGGGACTAGAACTCACAGACTCCTGGTGTACCCTGGTACCTTAACCACTAGACCAAACTGGTTCTCAAAGGCAATTATCATTGGCCACAACTGTGTGATGAAATTCCCCACCCTTTTAAAAAGAGCAAATCTCATTAAAGGGTGGAACTTTAATTATATAGTTGTGTCTGTCATAAACTCCAAATTTATTAGTGAACACATCTGCAATTTTGAGGTGAAAAAATATTCTTTTTAAAAATAATTTGCTTCTTTGCAATCACAAAAGTCTGCTGTATAGATTTGATATGAATATTTGAAACAAACTTATGGATCTAGAAATTACCTTATTTATGCAACTGACAAATGGAAATAGTGATATATATTTATTACATAAAAATTAGCACTCATACAACAGTGGGAGATCTAAGAAGAAATCCATGATGTCCAATTATTTGCTAAGTAATTGTTTCCTATCTCTTAAAGTAATTTCAATGAAACACATTAAAAGAGACAGATATTGAACATGGCACACTTATAGATCCCAGAATGAACATCAACAATATTCTCTGTCTCATTTTCCCCAAAGAAGAAAATAACACCGATTTAGTTTACTGAATTCATTTAAAAAGGAATAAAAATATCCATTTGGAATTCAGGATAAAGGATGGGATAGGGAAATTAAAACTCGGATAGCCTACCACAGCAGGACAAATCACTTATGAAAACAGGAAAAAACAGGAAAAAATGTCTTAATCCATTACTTGCTATATGACAGATTATCATTCCTCATGGGAAAATGATCTAAGAGAGTATGGCCTCTGATGGAATGGATTTAGGGAATTTTGTTGTTGTTTTAATCATCTTCTACAGCAGCAGCTTGTGAAAATAATGAAGTCTTTCAGGTCTTGAGAGGTTAGAAGTTAGCAAAAAATTAATAAAACTTGCCCTGCCCTTTTGAGATAGCTTTGAATAGAAAGGGTTCTGACTAGAATCCCATTCAAACAATTCTGCCGTTCTCCAAAACAAACTCTAGATTCAGTCTCACCTCATTTTTTTTCTCAATCTTCATAATGCAGTCAAGATGAATGGACAAAACTACAGATGCCACAGTGGAACAACTAATAAAGTTCAAACCCTTAGCAGCTGTCTGCATGGATTAGAGAATCACACTTGATAAATTAATTAAAAGTTGTAAATTGATTAAAATTCAGAATTGATCAAAAATGTACTGCATGAATATTCTTACATGCCTAATTTCTAAATGCGAGTCTTGATGCATTCTTCCTTTTTCTGCCTTTCATCCAACTTTTACATATCATCCAGTCAATGCATTTGGTAGAAAGAATCTTTTTTTCTTCTGTGTACCTTTGCTCCAGTAATACCTGATCCCTGGTCATGATGCATGGAATAATGGAACTGAAATAAATATATCGAAGGCATCCTAGTTGCCTCTCTACATTCGATTGGAACAGACAACAGCTCGCAGGACTTTCAAAAAATCTAATGTTTCCTCATGGATAGACAAATGACAGTGCCAGAGATTTGTCTTACAAAGCTCATATTGTACTATGATAAACTAGACTTTCTTGTTACTATTGTAACTATTCTATCTATTTTTTAGCATATTATACAGAGCAAACCATATGGACTGTAATGCTGGATTCAGAGCACCTAGAAGATTAGTGATGTAAATAGAATGCTGGACTGATTAACAAGGAAATCTTTTTTTCACACATTCAGTGTTACTGGCATTAGTTTCTCACTTGCTATTGGGAATTGCTGCTCTTTATCAGCAACTTCTATCTTGCTTGCTTGTTTGTGAAAAGACTTTGGATTAGCTGGTTCAGTTAATTGATTCTCAGACTAGAATTAAAGTGTTAAGCTATGTAGTTATATATAGCTTTATTTTGACAAGCAGAAATTGACTTCTTAGAATCTTCTAAACTTTTGTCTGAACAAAGACTACAAAGAATTAACAAGCGTTGTGGAAATAGCTGCAAAACCCTGCTTCGTTGTAAAATCCATGTGAATATATCATTCTGCTGCATTATTGTATTTGAATTTTTATTGTATTCTTAACTATCTTGAATACCCTGCTTGAATTCAGAGGGAGAATGTGAATCAAAGAAGCATTTTCTTTCCGTTGCAAAATATTTCTAGGTTCTATGAATAATCATGAATGGAAATACAATCCATCTCAAATATTTTCAAACTTATCTGTGAATTATATAGCAGATAACATTGGTATTCACTTACTTTACTAAATTACTGTAAGATATTTTTCATTTGAATTCTGAAAACTATGTAATTGAATATAATTTTCTTTTTAAAAAACCGTTTTAAAGGAAAGAACATGTTCTGTCTTGTATTTTATACAAATCTAAACTATAGGTAGAAGTTTATAGTATTAAGCCTATTCTTTCTCATAATTGTAGGGAAGCTGTATTTTAGAAAATATATATTTCTTGCATCAAAAATTCATAAATATTGTGAGCACATATATGAAAAATTGAAATTAATGTAGAAAGAAACAAACTGCTCCTAGCACAAAAAAAAGTGCTGAAAAAGCTACAATGATTGGCAATTGCCTACTGGTCTAAGTATTCTTTAAGGAGTTAATTTTTAAACCACTAATTGTCTTAGGAATTCTCTTTCTTGCTACAAATTTGCTTAGATGAGCAGGAGAAGCTCTTTTGCCTCTTCCACCTCTACAAACTGAGCTATCTAATATGTAAGAGAAGAATTATCCTGGGTGATGCTGAGTACAGAATCTTCTCCCTAGGGAAGTTAATTTGGTCTCTTTTTCTCCTAATTTTATATTACTGTCTTGTTTTCTATTTTGTTATAAACCATACAGAGTGCTTATATAAGCAAAAAATCATGGTATACATTTGTGGAATTCACTGATTTCTTTTTCAAGAAAAGATTGGATAATCATTTGTTGTGTTCTCTGAGGTTGGTTCTTCAGCAGCCAATTTCCAGATAAGCAGGAGATTAGAAAGGAGAAATCTTTATCTTTACCATTATATATCATCATCATCTTCACCATCATCAACAACAAAATTCCCTAATCAAAGAACTATCAAGGAGAAAACCACACCCCACTAACACTGGTACGGCAAACTACTGTATATAAAAAAGGAGGAAATAACACACTATCTCTGATTATATTACTTGGTTGGGTAATGAAACTTCTGTAAGCAAACAGGCAAACAACTAAGCTCAGAGAATATTAAAGACTCTAGAATTCAACTCTGAGCTACACATATTTTCATCTACTGTAAGAAAAAACTTTTAAAAGCAGAAATAATGGCATGATGTGCAATGCTTCCACGTATTCACGTGAAGTGTTAATACCACTTTATAATGCCTCGATAAGGCCACACTTGGAATACTGCATCCAGTTAGCCGGTGGCTCCGTGTTCCCCGAACGGATACTCCTTCAGGAGCTCCAGCCCCGTGATTCAGTTTGCCGCTAGAACAGCGAAAATCAGCTGTTCTAGCGGCTTGAAACTTCCCCCCAGGGAAAAATGGGGAGAGAAGAGCAGAAGGGTCTGGGTAGAGCTCCCCTAGACCCCCAGGCTTGCAGGGTGAGAGCTCCCTGAAAGCCCTTCAGTGCTCTGGATCCGGAACGATTCTGCTTTATGCAGAACAAGGCGTCGCGACCACACCAGCAATGCAGTTTTAAGGATTATGAGAAAATTTGAATCTGGATGCTGGCAGAGCAAAATCAGGAGAACAGAAAATGCAAGTATTAAACTTTAACTCCGTTTAAAACAAAGAAAAAAAGATGGCGCTTAAGGGCAGCAAAACAAAATTTATAAGTGAAAGTGATCGTTAAAGTTGCAACATTGTAAAAGCTACTGGATTACCCGGCAAGAAAAAGGATTTAAAGTGCTAGTGAAATGAAAAAGACTATGGTATTGATTCCAACTACTTTATACTTCTAAATTGTGTGAAAATTATTGGATTTATTGACCTGATAGCTGAATAAATTTAAAGTCAAAATTGAAGTATGGCTGAGATCAAGGATGGAGGATCATTACTATATGAGCCAGCAAATTCACAAGTTGTGACTGTAAAGGTTTTACAAGAACTTTTAAATTTCTATACTTCTGCTATATTGGAATCAATTGAAAGGACCATTCAAAATTATAATCTGGAGAACAACAATGTTTTGCTGGCTGGAAAAGAGGAAGAAAATCAACTTATTTCGACTTTGGAGCAGGGAAAAGAAGCAGCCAGGATCACGATGGAAGTTGGCACACTGAAAAAAGAGGTTTTGGCAGAAGCTTCTATGTTGTTAACTGAAAAGCAGCAAATAGACTCTTTCCCGCAGACTGTTTCAAGGAAGGAAGTGACTGATTATATAAGCAGGAAGAGTCGAAATGGAGGTTTGGAATTGAAGGAGATAACTTTTAGAAGAGAACAATTTCCAAAGATGCATCAGCCTCAAATCTATATTCAAAAATTTTTGAAAATAAAAGCAGGGGGAGGAGCAATGTTGAAGAAAGTACTATTGCAGAAGAAGGACTGGAAAAAATATAGAAAGAAAGGAAGAATTGAAGATTAGTTTCTTTTGGGGAGGATTTTAATACTAAATTTGAAAAGTCTGCTGAAATTAATATTTTTTAAGTTTAAGTAAAAATGTTTAACTAAAAATGGATAGATTTTTAAAAAATTATCAAGGTATTAAAATGGTTAACTTTAAACTTAATTGATAACTTTCTGAAAGTTTTGAAACAGATATTTTGAAGGATGAACTCAAGAATTAGAAATAATTTAACCCAATGGATTAATAGTATTTTTAAGGTTATATTTTGAAGAATATTCTATTGAAGTGTTTTGTTTTGTTTTTTAAAAAAAAACTTACTGAAGTATTAAAATGGTTAATTTAAAATTGAATGGATATAAAATAATATTTTTTTCTTCTTAAAAGATATGCTTTAAATAAAGTTTTATAATGTTTAAATTAGAATCCTAAAAGGGGAGGCTGATGAACAATTTTTAAAAGAGTTAAAGAGTGTGAAGGGGTTTTGAATCTTGTAGTAAATTAGTATATTTTAGCTTATGTTTGTTTAATGCTATACTCTGTTTTTGCTCTGGGAAGTCGGGAGTGGGGGTGGGGAAGGGGGGTTGAAGATTGTGTGGGGATAAAATGGTTGTCTAATTCTTAATAAAATAAAAGATAGTTTAATAAATAAATGCATTATTAATAAATGTATTAATAGAGAAGTAAGAAAAGTAGGGGAAATGTTATAATAAAGGAAATGATAATATTAAGATATGATAAATATCGGAAGAGCAGAAAGAAGACACAAAAGATGTATTCAGAAAATATATTGACTGATTATGTATTGTTTGTTTGTTTATAAATAAAAAAAACTTTAAAAAAAAGGAATACTGCATCCAGTTTTGGTTGCCACAATGTAAAAAAGATGTTGAGACTCTAGAAAGAGTGTAGAAAAGAGCAACAAAGATGATTAGGGGACTGGAGGCTAAAGCGTATAAAGAACGGTTGCTGGAATTGGGAATATCTAATTTAATGAAAAGAAGGATTAGGGCTGACATGATAACAGTATTCCAATATCTCAGGCTTGACACAAACAGGGGTGGGTTCTAAATTATTTTACTACAGGTTTTGTGGGTGTGGCTTATTTTGTGGGCGTGGTTTGATGGTCATGTGACAAACAATTCTTTAGGATTTAGCAGAGGTGCTAGTCTACCAGGTTTTTAACTGCTTGCAGAGCTGTACCGGTCTACCCATTTATTTTTGGAGCATACCGGTCTACCTATTTGTTTTTGGAGCTCACCGGTCTACCCATTTTTTGGGGAGTGCACTGGTCTACCACCACACTGCCTTTTACCACTGATCAGCTGTAGGGCAGCCCTTTGAAGCGCTATGGAAGAATTTAAATAGTTTTTTGCCACTCTGCCACCACAGAGAGCATCGGAAACCGCTTTCAGGCAGCTTGGCCTCAATTGCCAAACTACCACCACTGAGCAGTTTACAAGGAGCGGATCGGTTCTAGCCGATCAGTTGGGAGGCTTCTTGGCTTCTCAATTTAAAGCTAAGGTGTCTTGTTTTTTTTTTCTTCTTCTTGCCAAGCGAGCCCTGATTTTTTCCTTCTAGCCGATCAGCTAGAAGGACTCGGGAGGCAGCAAATAGATTGGGGGCAGGGGTAGGCAGAGGTGGTATTTACCAGTTCTCGAACTACTCAAAATTTCCACTACCAGTTCACAAGAACTGGTAGCAACCCACCACTGGACACAAAGAAGAGGGAGTTAAGCTATTCTCCAAAGCACCTGAAAGCAGGACAAGAAGCAATGGATGGAAACTAATAAAGGAAAGAAGCAGCCTTGAACTAAGGAGAAATTTCCTGACAGAGCAATTAATCAGTGGAACAACTTGCTTCCTGAAGCTGTAAATGCTCCAACTCTGAAAGTTTTGAAGAAGAGATCAGACAACCATTTGTCTGAAATGGTATAGGGTTTCCTGCCTGAGCTGGGGTTTGGATTAGAAGGCCTCCAAATACCTTCCAACTCTATTAATCTATTCTATTCTGTTCTGTTCTGTTCTGTTCTGTTCTGTTCTGTTCTGTTCTGTTCTGTTCTGTTCTGTTCTATTCTATTCTTTTTCTGTTGAATCTCATATTTGTTTGCTCTTCTTTTACAGGTTTGTAGCTTTCTGTATACCTTGTGAACACTTTTTTTATAGGAGCAAGGGACACATTGTGACATGTTGCAATCCCTATAATTTATATAGAATCTTGCAACTGAAAAAGGTTTGCCTTTTTATTTTACTTTAGGCAAAATTTATGAACTGAAAATCAGAGGAAAATTTCTCTTTGAAGTCCTTTCATAAAGTAAACATTATGAAATTTAAAAGAATAAATACTCTTGGGTATCAAATACACTTGACTATTTAACCAGTGTACATATTTCTTTATTATTACATCAATTAAATTCAATCTTTCTTGTCTGCATTAAGTGACAGCTACAATGATCAACTATGTGAATATAGAATAAGTAACACTAGGATGCCCTATATTAGGCTTTGATTAATGAAAACTGTTTCAACCATTTTCCAGTGAATATTCTGTGTCACACCATGTATATGGAATCTATATAATAATAATTGGAAATAACTGGAATAATTAGAAATCATTGCAATTTTACCACAAAACTAAAAATAAAAAGTGACCGTATTATAAGCCAGAACATCGTTCTATTTGGTTTGAGAAAAATAATATAAATATAAAATTATATTTAAATAATATGCCATTGGCAGTTGCTCATAATGATATGATGGCTACATTTTCTAGCAATCCTGTCCTTTAAGACAAAAATCAGCACACACAAGCTTAGCACCAAAGCTGTATTTGCAACAAAACTGAAATGGGTCACAGTATACAAACAAGCATTATGTTGTAAAAAAAGGGGGAGGGCAATGCAAAGCAGTAAGTTGAAGTAGGCTCTGGTCAAACAAAGGCTTGCATGTAAAATGCTACAGCTGTTGCTCTACTCGTTTTACCAACGGGTTTTGTGGTGGAGAGGTTCTTCCACAGGCTAACACTGTTCTATATTAACCAATCAATAGATTGAACTGAAAGATGTTTTAAGCAGGCCAGTCAACCATTAGATAATGCTGCTCTTAGCCAGGAGGTAGATCAAGACAGAACTCAGCCTAGAATCATTACATGTTCACAATCACTCCAAGTCCACAATCACTCCCCCTCCTCTTGAATTCCCATTGACTCTTATCAAGTGTCAATTTAGTGCTAATCATTAGTTGACCAGATTCTTATGTATAGGTTTGAGCAATAAACCTTCTTAACTGGAACTTACCGTACAATTCTGATTCTTTGCACCTGACACCAGGAGACATATTTCCTCATATGTCCCTGACTCTACTATGTTTTCACAAATTGTAAAAAACATTCTTTAGCAGGCTGTGGGATAGCATTAGACGATTATGTATTCTGGTTTTTGTTATCAAGATTTAATTGGTTATCCTTCCTTCAATGTATTGTATGTATTATGGTTCTTTGCCTTTGTTTTCTTTCATTACTTCCATTGGACTTTTAAAAAATTCTAATCTGAAAGCTACCTAAGAGTTACTTTGTTGGTGGAAACAACATACAAGTTGGAAAATAAAGGAAGTAGGGATCTTTAAGGGAAAGACTTTGGCTTGAAAAGATTTGCCTTTCAATAACAAATAAGAGACTATTAGGAAGCCCACAGCCATTATAGAAGATACTCTTTTCTGGGGATAGCATGAAGAAAAAGAGAAACAAATATATTTCTTTATGTCAGTTTGGTCACACAATAAATATGTTTTATGACAACCATAGATCTCTGGCAGACTTTGCTAATAGATACTAGTACAGTGCAAATCCTCCAGGGCATGCTTTCCTTCAATGAGGTTTGAATGAAGCATTTCTTTACAGCAGCCCTGGGAAGTATCTTAGAACCACCTCTGCTTCAGCTCTGATGAAGCAATGTTGCTTTGCTTTCTTCGGCTTCTCAGTCTTGACAAATACTATAAAAAGCCTTACGTGGCCTTCTCTGTCAACTTTTTTTTTTTTAATTTGCTTTATATGCCGCCCTTCTCCAGAGACTCAGGGCGGCTTACAGTGCGTTAAGCAATAGCCTTCATACTTTTGTATATTTATACAAAGTCAGCTTATTGCCCCCACAAACTGGGTCCTCAATTTACCTACCTTAGAAAGGATGGAAGGCTGAGTCAACCTTGAGCCTGCCGAGATTCGATCTTACTTTAATTGCAGATAGCTGGTGTTAAATTACAGTGCTTCTGTCTGTTGAGCTAAACCAGGCTCCAGCTTTCTTCGGCTTCTCAGTCTTGACAAATACTATAAAAAGCCTTACGTGGCCTTCTCTGTCAACTTTGCCCCAAAGCTTTGGTGAATGTTGTAAAATGGCAACCATTTATCTTCTCTTATGCTTATCCTGCTTTGACAAATACCGCTTGAAGACATGCCATTCACCTTCTTTGGCTATTTTCACATTAATTTTTTTGATAAATGTTGGGGATTTAAACCTGTTTGTCTTCTCCAGTATTCACCTGCCAGACCTGGAAAATACCTCTTCTCACTTTGGCTAGTGATAGAAGGTTTGAGCCAATGTATATTTGGTTAAAGGACATCACGTCAAGTGCACTGATGATGTTACCTAGTTTGATAATGAAATTTCTGCAAGAAACAACCAAACTGAGATGGCACAAAGGATTCCATGGAAATCACAGTCTTTTTGTTTTGAAGAACAAACATTCTCACACTACAAATTGTTGATAAATCTGTCACAGAATTATGAGATAGTCTTCCTTAATTCTTGCCAAATGCTTCCAGACAGAGTGGCTTCAGCAACCCCAGAGTGCACTGGAACCACTATCGCACCCCCTCCTCCCCAGACTAGCATCCAAGTGCCATTACCATATGTTGGACAGCTTCAGCAAGTGGTCCTGAAATTCAAGTACTTTGGACAATCCTCCATTTTCTGAAGCTGTCCAGCCACAAAATATTCTGGCTAGAATATAGAAAAAATATTTACTAGGCCTAAGTGAGATAATTTACAGATTTCCCTTGACAAAGAGATTTGTGCCAATAAAGCAACATGGTTTTCTTTATCAAAACAAAGCCACAATGTTATTTGCTTGTCAAAACACTGATCATGTAGAAAAACTCCCAAAAATCAATATACACTATGTATGCTATGCCCGCAACAGAAAGCACACATAAAATTGTAAGTTAGATATACAAAACACATTGCTTCAAATCTCCCATTAGTCAAACTAATCACTCTTGAACCCCTTAGTATGTGTTTTCTGAAGTCTTCCAGGATGATGTCTTAAGCAAATATTTTGAAAAGATGCTTAGAAGGGAAGCTGAGATGTGTATTCCTGGCCCAAATTCAAGACCACTCAAATTGTTTCACTGAGCAAATTACTTATTCCAGTGATGCAAATATAGTTGCCTCCAGGGGATAACTTGCTTAATCAAAATGAATCTAATTTTTATCTTTATTTATTTGTAATGTAGTTGGGTTTACTTTAAAATTGAATGGAACAAACAATATGATAAAGCAAATGTATAAACTGAGTTCTGATTTACCTAGCCTATCAAACACCCAGAAACAGAGAACTTCAAGAAGTTTTAACATGTACTGATTATAAAAAAATTACACACATAAAAATATTATACTCTACATTCTCTCTCTCTCTTTCTCTCTCTCTCTCTCTCTCTCTCGGATCTTTGTCCTGTATCACTAAACCTTTTACAATAAACTTACAAGAAATTTTATTTCTGAAAATAGGCAACATGGAGCATCTTACGAAACAATACTCGAGGTCATCAGAAAATCTATCAGATATCATTTCTTTAGAAGAATGAAAGAGAAGACAGATTCTACTAGCATTAATTATTTATGTTTGGCAGAAAAACAGGACAGAACAATTGGAGATGACATCAGATTAGCATTTGGTGTTAACCACTAGGGGAAAGGAACAGTGTTTATTAGTCTCCTTTGAAAAACTCATCTTGTGTTCTGGACTGCATTATTTATTTGTTTAAGCCAAACAGGCTCTTCATCAGCTTCTGTCTTTCCTTATGTTCTCATTTCCCTGCAAATTTATGATAATCAAGGCCTTTTTAACAGATGTTCCTCCAGACTCATTAACTTCTGAGCTTTGTTGTTTATATAATTCAGAAAAGCTAGTTTATTACAGACAACAAGCAAATTTTTTTTAAAATTAAGAGCGTATATCATAACACTGAATTCCAACCATGTACAATGTATGAAGATCGGAGAAATATTACTTTCAGTACATGCTTTCTCAGGTGAAAGAAAGTGTTCCTAATATCTCCAGCCAGAAAGATCATTTACTCCTGCATGACTTTTGGCAAACAAGTGTGAGTATTTGCAAGCAATCCAAATAGATGCTTGCTGGGTTATTGACCAGAGTCTCAAAAGAACACAAAACTTGCCAGATGATAAGCTCTTTAATTCTTTTCTTCCTGGTGGATGGGGCAAAATACATACAGTATTTATGAAAATAAAACATTAATAAGCCCTTAACTATTTCAGCAATATACGTAAATATGATCCTCTAAGAGAAAGGAAGAGATAACCTACAGACAGGAACGGAAAGAAATGAAACAAACTGACTTTGTACAATAAACATGCAATATATTTTTCTTCATAGAAAATAATAAGTGCAATAATTTGGACCACATCATGTAATCCATACCAGCATTACCTTGCTAAAAGACTATAATGAATTATTTCTGGAAACTGCAAGAAAACCATAAAACAGTTCATTTCTTCAGTTTTCCCACAAGAAGTGATCCTGATAGACATGCCGCTTTTGAGCACGACCAATCCAAATTCCTTATCGTAAACAAGTTACACTTTATATCAAGGCAAATGCATTATCTGTCAGAAATAAATTAATATCTGGGATTTTTATTAAAAAGTTACAGACTCAAGAATATTTAATGATCAAGGTATTCTTGGCCAAGACAAAAAGTGACACGGATGATGAAGTGAGCGGTCTCATTTTCTATCTCTCAAGGCTTATAGGCAAAGAGCCAGGTCTTTATTACTCTTCTAAACAACAGAATTAAAGCCATTCAGATTTCAAGGGGAACTTCATTCTGAGGGCAGGTGCTTCAATAGAAAAGGCACACTTCTGGGTGTGTCTATGACATTCTTTAATCTCATGGCATGCCAACTCTGCATGATCTAATTGGCCAAATATTATGGGAGACAGGCAGTTCTTCATTAGAATATATTAAGTATTGGAATATATTAAAATGCTAATAAAATTCTCTACCCTCTAATTACTCCTGGAATTTTAAAGATCAAATAATCCAAATTTGTACAGGCCCAAATAATTCATAATATGGCCTCATTAGCACACACCACTGCTGTATTGCTACTGCTGCTGCCACTAGTGCCTAATTTCATGTATATATGCCTTAAGCATGATATTCAGTGACATAACAATATAAGGGAATCAAATTATTATCTATTTGTTCCATTGTTCTTGGGTTATAAAATACATAAGCTTTAAAAACAGATATACTATACAGCCATGATAAATTCCAAAACTATTGACTCTGGAGCTTTGAATGTAATGATCTATTTTTTAAAAAAATCAGGTCCACAGCTAAAAATTCTGAGGATTCTGTCATTCTATAATGCAGATTTTAAGAATAATAATGAGAAACTAATTTAAGTCTAGAGGAATTTGTGAAAGATGGTGACCAGCTGGACTCCAAATGAAATAAAAAGCAACTGATGGATTCATTCAGCAGAAAGACTGATAACTATGATTTAATAAAATAGCTATTCTTAATGTTTGAAAAGATAAATGATACAACAACTTTGGTCCAGACAGCCAGAGGTGTAAGGACAACTCTAAAATAATTCAACATTTCAAAAGTTAAATTAAAATGAAAAATTGTTTGTTTTTTCAAAAAATACTCCAGATCTCACACTATTAAAAAAAATCTTACAGAAATTTTACATGTCTTGCAATATTTTCACATTCAAGTTGATATTACTGAAATCTTGCCACATTTGATTTTAGTTATTTCTTTTTTTAAAAAAAATGTGGACACTGAATATGATTGTATGAAATAACCTCTAAAAAGGCTGCTGACTGCAACTCCAGAAAATAGAACCTATGCCAGGAATAAAAGAGAAGTCTTCTAAACTTGGTAAATTCTACCAAATTGATTGATGGTCCATTAAATAATAGAAAGTAAAACTTTGTCCATTGCTCTGTTTGATGAAATCTGTTTTCCAGAAATCTATTCTTCAATATGGCATGCAACTCAGGGCGGCTATTGCTTAACGCGTTGAAAGCCGCCCTGAATCTCCAGAAAAGGGCGGCATATAAATTGAACCAATAAATAAATAAATAAATAAACTCTGCCATTAAAGAACTGAAGCAAACTCGTTTTCCTTCTTTTATACCTACCTGATTTTCTGCCAGCTAATTACAGTTTATCATTCTTCCTCAACCTTGCATAACTACAATTCCTAAAATTATCAAGGATTGAGAATCACAGTTCTAAACTATCCAGAAGACACCAGGAATGTGTTGAACCTTTGAATATGGTTGAAAAAAAATGCACTATAGCTTCAAATTACTAATTGGGAACCATTATACAGAACACAATGTAAGAAATCTAATTCAACATGGGCCAGTTTTAACATTTGCCTGCAAAGCCAGACAGTACTACCAAATGGCACCCAAGCCCAAGACTGAGAAAGTCTTCTCTCTATATATATATTCTTCAATTGCAGAAGGCAGGGTACCAACCAGATGGTATATACTATATTTTCAGAAACATATGAAATTCCCATTAATATTGTAACAATAACTACAATAGTATAGTTTGTGGTAACAAACTAAAACACATTTTGGGACATGATTAAATACAAACTGCAATTAAAAAAGCAAGCAATAGAAGTTTATGTTTTAAGATTTAGACAGTGAATGAATTTTGGCTATTAACAAAGAAATCTTATACTAGGAATACTATATGCAAAACTTTCTTTCATAAAAACCAAAGAGGTTGAATTTAAATTTGTTGATAATCAATAAGTTTACACAACCTATCAAGATAAGGTCTATCTTTACTAGGAGGCAGGAAGAGCAGATATGGAACTTTAACATCCAATTCAAAAATAAGTAAGGAATCTAACAGGAGCACTTTTTATCCTACAAATATATTTTTCATTCAATAGAAAATGTGATGATGCTGATCTTATATTTTTGGGATCATTGTGGGGCAAATCTTAAAACTCAACATAAAAGTTAGATTTCAAATCTAATGCAACTGTAGCACAAATTATTTGTTTTTCTATCCCTTCACAATAGGTATCAACAATGCTGATCCTTTAATAAATCAGGGTGGTGGTGGTTTTTTGCATCACTGAACTATAAGCTTCTAAACAAAGAGTGCCTGATGTATTTATATTGTTTTGTCTCTCCCTAACTGTGTTCCATTTTGCTAACTAGCTGCCTGACTTAACTTTGATTAGGTATATATTGTCAGCAAATTATTCAATAGGAAGCAAATATTTTGCTTTATTGTTGTGTTAAGAATAGAATGTGTTATGGATTTAATTTTAGAAATTCTTCAGGCATATGCTAAACATAATAAATTATATCTCTACAAATGAGGGAGATTAATAATCTGCACCTTTAAAAAAATCATAAGAAGATAAAGCAAAGTATACAAGTAAAAAAAGAGGATATATATAACTCAAAAGTTACAGGAAATATATCCAGTAGGAGTAGGTGGTATACAAGATGAATGAATGGTGGATGGGTGGGTGGGTGGATAGATGGATGTTGGATAAAGGAAGGATGGAAGAAAGGGAGGGAGGGAGAGAGAAAAAGAAAGGAAGGAAGGAAGGAAGGAAGGAAGGAAGGAAGGAAGGAAGGAAGGAAGGAAACTTACAATTTGATATAAGATCCAATGGATAATATTTATTAAATGGTATACCTCAGTATTTCTGCATATATCTCATAACATGAGCAAAATGAACTTGTAATACAAATGAATAAATCCAAACAAATTTACAGGACCTACTCCCTTTTCCCACAATAAAAATGATAATAATTATTTTTTCCTTCAAAGACTCCCTTACTTTTCTGATAGTAATTTTAGAGTTTTTTAATGCTACATTGGCTTGTTCTTTAATTAGAAGAAAAAATAATAAATTACATTACCATACATTAATGTTTACTTAGTAAGATAATATCCATGTTCTCATACTTCAGACTGTTAATAATAATAGTAAATTTTGAATTTCTGGCCTATAACTGAAATTACAAGAAATATTGTACAAACTACAGTATAATTATATGCAACATAAAATACAACATCAAATTAAAGTCAAATTATTCCTCAAATACAACAAACCAAGACAAAATAAAGTTGGCAAAAAAAACTCAACAAGGTAACATATGATAATAGCCAAATAAAAAGCAGTGAGCAGAATAATACACTTTACTCATAAGAATATTCTGTATCCACAAACCTCTATGAAATTTACATAAAATAATAGTGTCTTCCACTATAATAGAATATTAAATAGCATAATTTTTAAGTCTTTTTGAAATTAAATTAACAGTCTCTTGTGGAAAGGCCAAAAGCAGTTGCTTTCTTTAAACTAAATTCCATCTTTAAATAAATGTTACAATTCAATGAATAAGGGTAACTGCAATGATAGCTTTTTGGTTCATTGTCTGAGTTGTATTCACAGACATTAAGAAATCAATAAATTATGAAGATATGCAGTAGCCCTTATGTGAAGAGCTTAAAATATCATAAGAGAGAGACTAAATTGATACAGATAGTCCTTAATATATGATCAAAATTGGAACTGAAATATTTGAATAAATCTTTGAGCTACTGTGTCAAACAATAATTAAGCAAGATGACACACAACTGCTTCGCTCAAAGATTACAATCCCAGCTCTCCCAGTTATAATAGAACGTTAAAGGAGAATCAAGGGTGCTTTAAGTACATCCAAGTGGCCGCTGTTTTCAAGGCCCACAATGCAATGTACTATATCATAACAAACACTGACGTGAAATAAGTAGCCTACCTCTACTTACTGCTGCCCCTGCTTTGCTGCCCCATAAAATCTGATAAAATAAGTTTGCTTTCCTAGCTAAGGAAGATAGTGATAGCATCAGGAGCATACTTGTGACAGCAGAGTAGGTTTGTAAGAGGCATTGACTGCAATATGCTGAGGATTCATTATACAAAAGATATACAAATCTATGGATAGCTTTTTTGTCTTGGCTTGCTTTTGTATGTCAATCACAAATCAAAATGAGTTTGCTTATATTCTTTCTATCATTCATATTCTTTTTTGATTATGTATCAGAATTCATGAACATTCAGAAATGAACTGGACTATGGTGCCAAGCTCTGTCTCCAAATGAACTACACATTATAATGCACTTGAATAGATGGAATCTGTTCTGCAAAATAATGGACCTGCTTTTTTGATATGTATTCACAATCAAGCATATCAAATAGATACACATATTAATCAATCAAATCTAATGAATCCATTGGAACTAAAGACAAAGGCCCACTATTCCAATTCTGTGTTGTCTACTCCACTTATATATGCAGTACTTATCCAAAAATTATTTTGTATTTCATACCAGATAGTCTGCTTTTTGAAAAGTCAATTTTTAATTTTTAAGACTGAGCACATCAATATTCCGCTACATTAGAGTACATAAAGCATACCAAGTAAAGTTCACATTTAATTGTAATTTTCCAAAATTGGAAACAAAGCATTCTTTAGAAAGATGAAAAAGTAGAGATTGCCAGGATTAACTTAATCTTCTTTTCCAATTATTTGCAATACTGACCATTTGTTCAGAGTTTTCAAAAACCTCATTCAGTAAAATTACTGTTTTTGACATGGACCCTATTCTTTTGTTACTGAAGTAAAACCAAAAAGATTAAATATTTTATAAGTGATGGTCTTATGGAAAATGCTCATAACCTATTTTATTAACAGCATTTTACCAAAATTATAAACAAAAATCTGTACACTGTATCTGATTGCAGTGTCTAGAGCACAGCTGTCAAACTCCTGGCCCATGGGCCAGATGCATCACATGCTGGCCATGCCCACACCCGGTTTAGTGAAGGGGGGGGAAGTCCCAATATGTCACGTGATGTCACCGTGACAACGTGAGTTTGACAACCCTTCAAAGGGGAGAGCCTTCTCTGTGGGGGCACCTGCCATCTGGAACGAGCTCCCCACGGAGATACGGAAGATTCTGGATCTGCGCGCTTTCCGCCATGCCCTCAAAACATTCCTATTCCAGCAGGCTGGGCTGGCCTAACCTCTCATTTAAATTGCTTTTTTAAATTTTAAATTTGTCTTATAAATTGGGGTGTTTTAAATTTGTTTTCTGGGCCAAAGGATTTAATGTATTTTAAATGGTTTTTAATGTTTGTATTACATGTATTTTATTTTCTGGCTGTTCAACCCCCTGAGTCCTTCGGGAGTAGGGTGATATATAAATTAATTAATTAATTAATTAATTAATTAATTAATTAATTAAATAAATAAATAAATAAATAACAACAACAATAACCCTGGTCTGGAGTAATACAGGTAAGTTAAGATTTTACATGTCCTAGAAAGTAATTGATTAGTTGGACTTTTGTCTCTTAAAGAAGAAGTCATGGGTGATTTCAACTTGCCATCCATTGCCATCCGTTGGTGAAACGTCTGAGGTGGCTCGGGAGTTCATGGCTTCCATGATGGCCATGGACCTGACCCAGTTAGTTCATGGCCCTACTCACAGGGGAGGTCACACTCTGGATCTGATTTTTGTCTCTGGCCAGTGGTTGAGTGGTCTTGTTATTGGGGATATAGACGTGGTACCCTTGTCATGGACAGACCACTCACTCCTTTACCTGGATTTTTGAACCGCTGCCCCCCGCTGCAGGGAGGCGGATCCAATTAGATGGGTCCGCCCCAGGCGCCTGATGGATCCTGAGAGGTTCCAGACGGAGCTTGGGCCATTTCCTGAGGTTCTAGCACATGACTCAGCCGAGGAGCTGGTAGCTGCCTGGGACCGGGTGGCTGGTGGGGCCTTGGACTGAGTCGTGCCTTTGCGGCCTCTGATCCAGTGCCGATCCCGCGCGGCTCCTTGGTTCACTGAGGAGCTGAGGGAAATGAAGCGCCGGAAAAGATGCCTGGAGAGCAGTTGGAGGGCCAGTCTCGCTGAATCTGATCGAACACGGGTAAGGTCGCATATTAAGGCCTACCTGGTGGCGATAAAGACGGCAAAGTTTAATTACTTTTCCACCTCTATTGCATCATCAGGGAATCGTCCGGCCGCTCTGTTCAGGGTAACCTGCTCCCTGCTCCATCCAGGAGTGCGGGAGGATCCCTTGGAAGGCAGGGCGGAGGATTTTGGACAATACCTGTATGACAAAATCGCTCAGATCCGGGGGGATTTGGACTCTGACTGGGTAGATCAGGGCAGGGTGACGAGGAATAGTCTTGAGAATGTTATCTGGGAGGAGTTTGATGCTGTGACTCCTGATGATGTGGAAGGATTTTGGGGAGACTTAGTGCGGCCACATGTTTACTGGACCCGTGTCCCTTCTGGTTGGTACTGGCTTCCCGGGAGGTTACACAAGGCTGGCTCCAGGGTGCTATTAAAGCTTCGTTGAGTGAGGGTTACTTCCCCACCACCTTGAAAGAGGCGGTGGTGAGGCCTCTCCTCAAGAAGCCATCCCTGGATCCGGCAATATTGGCCAACTATCGTCCTGTCTCCAACCCTCGCTTTATGGCGAAGGTTGTTGACAGTGTGGTCGCGCGACAGTTTCCGCAATTCCTGGAGGAAACATCTTATCTAGATCCGTTCCAGTCGGGTTTCAGGTCTGGGCACAGCACGGAAACGGCATTGGTTGTGTTGGTTGATGATCTCTGGAGGGCTCAGGACAGGGGTTGCTCCTCTGTTCTGGTCCTGTTAGACCTCTCAGCGGCTTTTGATACCATCGACCATAGTATCATGCTGCACCGGCTGGAAGAGTTGGGGGATGGGAGGCACCGTGTTACGGTGGTTCTCCTCCTTTCTCTCCGACCGGTCGCAGTTTGTGTTGGCAGGGGGGCAGAGGTCGACCTCGAGGCCTCTCATTTGTGGAGTGCCGCAGGGATCAGTCCTCTCGCCCCTTCTGTTCAACATTTATGTAAAGCCGCTGGGTGAGATCATCCGTGGCTTTGGGGTGAGATACCACCAGTACGCTGATGACACCCAGCTGTACATCTCCACCCCAGGCCACCCCCTTGAAGTTATGTCCCAGTGCCTGGAGGCTGTGCGGGTCTGGATGGGGAGGAACAGGCTCAAGCTCAACCCTTCCAATACTGAGTGGCTGTGGCTCCCAGCATCCCGATATAGTCAGTTGACTCCATCACTGACTATTGGGGGCGAGTCATTGGCCCCCACAGAGAGGGCTCGCAATCTGGGAATCCTCCTGGATATGCAGCTGTCCTTGGAAGATCATCTGACGGCTGTGACCAGGGGGACGTTTTGTCAGGTTTGCCTGATTTGCCAGTTGCGGCCCTTTCTTGATCGGGATTCCCTGTGCACAGTCACTCACGCCCTCATCACCTCTCGCCTTGACTACTGCAACGCTCTCTACATGGGGCTCCCCTTGAGGAGCACCCGGAGGCTCCAGCTGGTCCAGAATGCAGCAGCGCGGGTAGTGACGGGAGCAGCATGGTGCTCCCATGTAACACCGCTCCTGCGCAAGCTGCACTGGCTCCCGGTGGTCTTCCGGGTGCGCTTCAAGGTGCTGGTTATCACCTTCAAAGCGCTCCATGGCATAGGGCCTAGCTATCTTCGAGACCGCCTGCTGCTACCGATGACCTCCCATTGACCCGTGCACTCCCACAGAGAGGGCCTCCTCAGGGTGCCATCAGCCAGACAGTGTAGGCTTGTGACCCCCAGGGGGAGGGCATTCTCTGTGGGGGCACTTACCTTCTAGAATCAGCTCCCCCCAGAGATAAGGAGAATCCAGGACCTCAGTGCCTTCCGTTGTGCCCTTAAAACCCATTTTTTCAAGCAAGCCGGGCTGGCTTAAGATGAAATTTTTAATTGTTTTTAAATGTTTTAAACGTTTTAATTGGTAATGAGTTTTAATTGGGCCAAATTTATATATCTTTTAATTGTTTTTTAATATTTGTCCTGCATGTTTTTTAATTTTGGCTGTACACCGCCCTGAGTCCTCAGGGAGAAGGGCGGTATAGAAATTCAATAATAAATAAATAAATAAATAAATAAAGTAATAAACCTTAGGATGTGGTTGTATGTCATCTTACTGAAGTGGGTTTGCACTATAGTTAATTCCTGTTTTTCCAATGCATGTTTCTACATATCACTGAAGTTGCATGAGATGCCAAAGCACTTTGTTAACAAACTTATTTCCCAGCTGAGGCTAAAGCAGGGACAGAAGGCTCAAATGTTCTAACATACCTAACAATTCAATTACAGTTATCTTATGGTGCCATCACATATTTTTCTTCAACAATCAAACAGCCTCAGCTGGAAAACCTAAGCAATAACGTAAATAAAGCACCATCTGGCAAGAATAATTAAGGAAGGCTAGAAATAAAGATTAATTAGCACAGTACTTCAAATGACCTTCGGAGTCTTGATTATGAAATTATATCCAAAACAGGTGATCACTTATTTCATGTTGCAGTTAAATTTAACTAAGCATGAATAAATAATTTTACACTTTGAATCTACTATTGCATGTTATTGGCTACTGACACAAAACAATAGTCCAAATTGTTTTATTCTGGTAGGGCAAGACCTACCAGAAATAGATAGCAAGTAAGCTGCAATATATTTCTGCCTTGGGTACCTGAGATAGTGAACATGAGATAGTTGCTACTCCTACATGTTTCTGTTTACAATATTTTGTTATCTATTGAATTTCATTAATTTTCAGTGATCTTTTCAGAAACATCTGCCACTAATAAAAATATTTCTTAATATACCTCTTTATTGTTCACATAATCATATGATATTTTGATCTACATGAACCCAATATACCAAGCTCAGGAGCAAAATTATATAACTAGAACAACCTTTGTCCTGTAGACAGAGAAATCAGCCATCTGTCACTAGGAAAAATTGCCTTCACTACTTTCAGCCAGAAACTCAAGATGGGAAAATGAAGAGAAACTGATGGCTTAATCTATTATGTCAGGTTGAAGGGCCTTAAAAAAAGAACACATAGAGTGAAGTTTTAAAACTTCAGCATAGTTAGGAACAGTAATCTCAGCAGCAGCCCTATCTTACTTTACAGTACAACATGACTGTTTCAGTACTGATCCTAATTTAACAATGCTTGGTAAATAAATACTTAAATCTTCTAAGAACTCAGATATTAGGGGGCATTCTGATGTCAACAGTATTTCATAAATAATATACACTCAGATCAGAGAGATATAAATCTTTTATCTGTTATAGACCTAAATGTTAGAACTTGTTTGCATTAATTGTCATTTGATGAATAAGCTACAGCAAACTATGTAGCTTAAGTATGGTTTATAAAATACAACATTTGGCTTTTTATGTCACATTAACCCAGAAGCAAGAAACCATATACCAGTATAGCATAAATCATGAACTAATTGAGTAGTTAATGATTCAGTATTATCTGTGAATTCAAAAATAATTATGTGTTTAGCAAAATGTATTTAAAATAAAACATGATTTAGTGCGATAGATGGAGTGAGCCAAGCAAGTGCGAAACATTACACTTTTATTTCGGTCAGATGTTTGTAGCTTCCTTCATAGTATTGTAAGGGCAAACAAAAAACGTGTAAAAAGGTAGAAAAAAATGCTACAGAGATAAATAAGAAAGTAGGCAGAGGATGAAAACTATCTTGGTGCAGTACTGATTTTGATATCCAGTTTTCCAGGATAATGTAACTCATCTTCAAGGAATGCCTAAAAGCTTAAAAATAGGCATTTAAGAGCATGGAACAGTTGGTTCATTTACTAATGCTACCATAGTAATAGGCCAACATACTAAATAGCTTTTTGTTTAATTAATGCATGTTTAAATATACCACCTAGAAAAACTTGTAAAGTCAACATAAAATTTAGATCACTTTGCTTAATTGCTCTTAACACTGCTTGGGGTCATGAGGTACAAAGAAAGCTACTATAGGCTAAATTGTCAGATGAAATAGCGATCTATTGTCCAGGAGGAATTCTTAAGTATATGCAAACATAACAAGATATGGAAAAGTATTATAAAGACTATACAGACAACCCACCATAATAAATTTTATATCAAATTCATACCTAACCAGTGGTGGGTTGCTACCGGTTATCCCCAGTTCAGAGAGCCAGTAGTGGAAATCTTCATAGGAGAGCAAACTAGTTCACTCTGAATATCAGTTGGGCCCTTCCCCCTCCACCCCCACGCTATACCTACCTTTATTTCGTTTGTTTTTTGGTCAGCTGTAAGGCGTGGCAGAGGGGATTGACACTCCTCAGATGTTTTTTTCTCAATGCGCTTGCATTGATCACGAAACGATCACGAGCAAAGCCCGTGCGCAATGCGAACTGGTGGTAAAACTGATTAGAACCCACCACTGTACCTAACCTGTTTCTGTTGGCTGACTTGTTATTCATTTAACATAAAACTAATTAAGCATGGGTATTATTGCTTGACTGCGTGACATGATCCATTTCCATTTCATTTATTAACTACTATCCTAATACATGCTATTATGATACTGATAGATTCATTGATCAGGGCAGTTCCTTTTGGTTTTGGTTTTTGTTCCTTGTGCTAAGCCATTATTTGATTCTTGAAGAAATAATATCCTGGATTTGCACAAAATTTTATGCCATAAAACCATGATTTACAAACTATAATGGCTGTGTTTCCAATTAAGGTCAAACTGAATTAAGCAACATTAAATCAAGGGTAGGTTCTACTTATCTTTACTACCAGTAAAGGTACTACCAGTTCGCAACAGAGCTACGCACGCACGCTTGCTTCACTCATGCGCAAGCGCAGAACCTTCTGCGCATGCGCAGAGCGTTTTGATGACATCAGGGTCAGTGGGGGAGCCTCCCGCTGGTTTTACTACCGGTTCTATAGAACTGGTGCGAACCAGGGGCAACCCACCACTGCATCAAATGATATGTGAAATAGGGTACTGAGTGGCAAATATCTTTTGATGATATAATGCTTCATAAATGTATATGAAGTAATATACATAAATGTCTATAGAAATACAGATGAATTTTAAATATTGACAGCTCCTGAAAGTTCATGTAAACTTTTACTTTAAAAAATATATTTTAAAGTTATATATTCTGCATAGCAGAACATATCATTTATGTTGCTTTGGCCTACTTTCCTTCCTGGAAAACTATGCATCTTATATATTGAAGCAGGATTCAATTCTTCTGTTACTTGGTAAATCTTTTGTATTGTGTTCTGTCTCTTTCATAAGTACACTATCTTATTTTGTAAAAGAGTGTGCTGGAAAGAAGGTAGTTTGGGGAAGAAAACAAATCCATCTGTGACATGCCTTAAGAGTCGGTCACCAGAAGAAAGAGAGAGAGAATGAATGGAATTATATAGTTTCCATTTTAGGGTACATTTAAAATGCTAATTACTGTGCTTTGATACAATAGATGCAAACAATTATTCCAGAATCTTCATTAACTAATAATTTACCTTTTAATTCTTAACTTATACAATGTAAAATCACTTGTTAAAACCTTTTTTTAATAAGCCTAAAGTATCATTCTTTATATAATCAAGATTATGAATATAATTCTGAACATCTTAGATACCATCTGGAAATGCATACACATTGGTCAAACAAAATTATCCTTGCGGAATTTTCTACTAGCCAGTTCTTTCATATAGAGATTCCTTTATTTTGGAGTCATTTTCTGATTAGGTTGAAGTAAATAGAAATGTTGCCTCGAAATAAATTCAACATGTTTGGGTAATTTATGCTGATGTAATTATATACCAACTTTACAGGATTCTTATCAGCAAATACTGTACACAGTTGCAATTCTGCATACGTATATTTTTGGTTACTTAGATATTATAGTAATGCAATAGATTCACAATATTTGCAAATATGAAATAAACAAAAACAACAGCAGTGCCACATTTAAACAATACGAAGAATATTTAATGGCCACCCAGCTAGTAAAACAGATTATGTTTAATAAATCTAAACCTGAATTTACAGATTAGTAGTTGTATATGCATCCACTTAAAGAAGAACTAAGTGGTTCTTCTTTAAGCGGATGGGATGCTACCTACACTAAGCAAACTAAATGTCAGGCCTAGAAGCCATCTTTTGCATTGGGCCCTGACACCTGCCACATTTACTGCTGTGGGAACTGGGAAGGGGGATTATATGAAGCAGGATGATATATCATCAAAAAAGCATTCCTTCTCAGAGTCAAGGACATCTTGCCCTGCACCAATGACCAGCTATGTAAAAGAAAACTACTGAAACCCTGCCAATTTTGAAAAGAAATGGGGATGTCTTTGTGGTACATGTTAAATGAAGGAATAACAAACCATAAACACTGCAAAATCTATAAACTTTATTTCAGGAGTATACCACATTAACCAGAATTTCTGTTCTGTTAACATTAAATGGATGTTGATGAATCAATCTTTGCCAGAGGCAAAATTATAAAATTCATATTCACATACAATGACCTTTTCATGAAGAGAGAAGAAAATTATTTGAGATCAGAGTAACTCACCACTAAAATCTTTGTACTGAGTGCAAAAGGGATAAATACACTGCAATATTCTACTGGAAGAATGCCAAAACCACTATTGTATAGAAAGGTCAAACCGAGAGAGAATTTAAAGAAGAAAACTATTGTAAAATTATTACATTCACTAGATGCCTCAAATCCAAGTGAATTGCAGCCTTGTCCTACTCTTGGGAACACATATCTTTAGCACTTATGGTTCTGTTAAATTGCCAGGCTTCAGTGTCAAAGGCAGTTATCATTCTTATTCCTTCCCATTGTTTGTTATCTGATAAAAATAGGCAATATTCACTGTGCTTTCCAATTTAACTTTATCCTTTGCAGCATAACCATTCCCCTTGATCTCTGTTGTCCGTTTTATTCCACTTCCAAGCTTCGCTGGTTGTAAGCAGCTTCTTCAGTCTGAACAAGTTGATTGGTTGTCGCAATGTACCAACTCTTAAATTCTTAGGGGGTTCCAACAACTCTCTGCCTACTCAGATTCCCTTAACCAACTTGGTTCAGACTGAAGAAGTTACTTGGATAAGCACCAACACGTTTCAAAACCAATAAGAAAATAAGTCTAGCTGCCATGACTCAACTGCCAGACAATTCTACCCGGATGACTGAGAATCATCATCAAAAAACATCCAGTCTGGTTACACCTTCTTGGATCAACTGCTTTGATTCTTGCTTTGATGGTTGAAAAAGTGACCCTTAGAAACACTGGGTTATTTTGATCATTGTTCTTTGTCCCTCCATGAATTATACCTCCTCTGCAAGATTTGCTCAACCCATTATGCTTTTTTATGTAGAAAAGCATCTCCTTTGCTTTCAATTCCAAATATGAAAGGCTTTTCATTTCAGATACACAGCAGCCTAATGATTTACTTTAGTGTTTGGAAATGTTCTATGAATTCAAGCTATTGTCATTAAATGTTTTATATATAACTTTATGCAAATGCAGACATATCCTCTGAGTAAGAGTGCATGTCCTAATCCCTTTCAAAGACCAAAAATAAATATATCCAAGGGAAAACAAAAACACTTTATATAGGGAGATTGCAACAGTAACAAGAAATTCATCTCAGCAAAGTGCTAGCATAAGCAATTTTAAATTAGATATTCTATGCAATCTGCAAGGTAATATGGCTTAGTACAGCAATGGATTATAGCTAGATTTAAAATGTTATGCCTAACGATTCCTGAATATGTGGAAAGTAGCTTCATTAGGCTTTATAGACTTCTAACTATATGGATTTTCTGCATATTATTTGCTTACTAACCAGTGCCTAATTAAATTCATTGTTCCAGTTTAAAATTTAGGTCCAATAAAATTTTGAGCTTAGTTTTCTGGATGGCATGACCATTTCAACCCAAATTTAGGTACTGAGAACTCTCCGAACCATATTGTAAATAGGTCACCATTTATAATGGTTGATAGAATTCAACTGTCATTAGAAGCACTAATGAATTGCTTTTTTTTGTGTAGCATGAAATGGAAAAATCTGTCCAGCTTAAATCAGTCAAAGAACAGCAAGGATAATTTGGCAAAGATAATAAAAGTTCATGATAATTATGACATAATGCATATCAGAAATATGGATTTAATGAATAAGGCTTAATATGTTAACTGATACTGAAGAAAAGACTACATTTTATCCATTCTGTTTTAATAATAACCTTTTAAAGATGAATGATTCAAGGACTACTAATGTTAATATTGTTCTGTTTAATTCAGTAGAACTGCACCAATGTAAATAATGATTTAATCACCCCCCTCTTACCCATAACCACATTTATTTACACTGATAATGCTCTACTGATCAAACATTATTTCTCACACAGATGGTATTAGGATAAGCAATGATTAAAAAAAGCAATTAATTTGCAAGAAAATGTCACTATTCAGTTTTGATTTAACTGCTGGTGCACAGTGTACTTTAGGGTCCATCATATCTTGATTAAGAGCAACCTATGAACTGGGTACATGTTGGGAATAACTATTAACCATGATTATTGCAACTATATTAGTAGAAAGGCAACACTTTTGTTTTTTAAAGTTAAATAAAAAGAGATTGAATGGGTATGGGACGCTAGGATCTTGACTTATCCTACCGATAGCGAAGGTTTCAGTCTCTTAGTTTTTTTGAGTGTATTGCCATTTATGTCACAGAAAGACAGAGAATATATAAAAAATAGTTGCACAGTATCCATTAAGAAACAACCCATTTTTTTAAACTCAGAAAATGTGAAGTATTGGACATGTTTTATTATTTCACAGGATATGGAGAGGGAAAACAGACTCAGATTGGCCATACATACTGTATATAATCATGTCTCTTTATCATATTAAAATTACTGTTTAGAAACCACTTCAGAGCCATTATGGTATAGTAGTTAAGGATTTGGAATAGGATTAGGGAAATCCATTTATGACTAGGAGCATTTAGATGGTAACTTTGAACAAATGATTCTTAGTTTCACTGAAGACAGAATGAAAAAACGTCAGCATGTAAACCGTCTTGATCTCCTGGAGGAAAAACAAGATATACACTATGGAATCCCAATCTGGGTTTTCTGTTTTCAATTCCTGGACTGTACATTTTGTGGTGCTATGGGTTTTCCAGATCTAAACCTGATGGCTGGATGTCTATGGAAAGGGGTTCAAACCAAGTAATTTTCTAGGGTATGTAGGATCCATTATTCCAAAACCCAATACAATGTCTGACAAACATTCTTATATGAAGGATAACTGCTTCACAAATTACTAAATCCCTATAGTCCGAAATGAAAGTTGAGGCAGTGAGAAATTAATATGATCTCAGTCTGTCATATTTACACAACATATTTACAACAACATCTCACTATCAGTAGCATTTGCTAAAGGACCACCTGCCTTCCCTCTTTTAAAGATTTTCAAAGTTTCTGGTTATAGATAGTCCTTGACTTACAATAGCTCATTTAGTGACTGTTCTAAGTTACAATGACACTGAAAAAAGTGTCTTTTAACCAGTGGTGAAATGTAAAATTTGTTACTACCGGTTCTGAGGGCATGGCTTGGTGTGTGTGTGTGGGGTGGTGGTGGTGGTAATGTGACTGGGTGGGCATGGCCACCTTTTTTTTTTTAAATTTTAAAACCATTTTCTCTACAACTTCTTTGGCTGAAGAGGTTGTAAAAAATGCTTTTAAAAGCCGTTGACGATCCCAGTTGAATTGCCTGATCGTCAGAGGCTTTTAAAAGCATTTTTCTATAACCTCTTTGGCTGAAGAGGTTGTAGAAAAAATGGTTTTAAAAGGGGAAAAAAAGCCTCTGCCAATCAGGCAACTCAGCTGGGATCATCAGAAGCTTTTAAAAGGAGGTTGTAGAGGCCGAAGAGTTGTAGAAAAATTCCTTTTAAAAGACTCTGACGATCCCAGCTGATTCGTGTGATCATCAGAGGCTTTTTTTTAAAAAAAAACTTTTAAAAAGATTTTTTCGGGCAAGGAGGTTGTAGAAAAAATGCTTTAAAAAAAAGCCTCTGATGATTGCACAGCTCAGCTGGGCATGGGGGCGTAGGGATTTTTGCTACCGGTTCTCCGAACCACTCATCTCCATCGCTACCGGATCGGGCAATCCAGTCCAAACCGGGAGCATTTCACCCCTGCTTTTGACCATTTGTCACATTTATGACTGTTGTAGCATCTCCATGGTCAGATGATCAAAATTCAGATGCTTGGCAATTGAATCATATTTATGATGGTTGCAGTATTCCAGAATTATGTGAACACCTTTTGTGACCTTCTGACAAGCAAAGTTAATGGGTTAGCCAGATTCACTTAACAATCATGTTACCAATTTAACAAGCACAAAGACTCACTTAACTTGTGACTGCAGTGACAAGAAATGTGATAAATTGGAGTAAAATACTTAACAACTGTCTCACTTAGCAACAGGAATTTTGGCCTTAATTGTGGTCGTGAGGACTATCTGTACTAAACTCTGATATTAAAAATATTATACTGAAGAGAGCAAATTTTGGACATAATCTCTGAAATGTGTATTATTTGACAGAGACTTTGCAAATATTTTTGAACATCCTATTATTGATTTTAAGGTACAAGTTCATCAAGAATTTTGCAGAGTGTTACTATAATATAATAACACTTTTAGTTCTTGAATTGCTGATTTATTACAAAGAAAGTATTTATTTTCAACTGTTACGGTTCTGCAGGTGTAAAACATTTATTATTGATCAAAAATGAAAGGAAATTTAAAATATTCAAAGTAGTTTGTAAATCACACAATTTACTAATAGAATTTCAAATAAATAAATAAATAATTGACAAAATCTTTGGTTATCACTTCTTCAATTGAAAATATGCACATACTTTTACTGTAAAATTCCAATTTTATGCAATGTTGTGACTCAATAAATCAGAATTCTAGCTGGAAAAAAAATGCCCATATAAATTGCCTGGAATCAAACTACCCTGAATACAAACAGAACATATTGTAACACTAAGGCATCTAATTCAAGGACAGATGTCTAAACAATATAGAGTCCAAACATAATGCAAGGCCAAAACCAGTTAAATGATAAGCATCCTAATTACAGAGACAGCTGATGTTCCAAATGAACTTGGCTGATACACGTTATGCATATGGTATTCTGTTCTTCAAACTTTAGAATCAAACAATGGTAAATATTATAGCTTTGTAAAACAACCAAATATTCTCATTTTGAGTGCATATTTTATGTGTAATTAGGTGCAATCACACATACACTCAAGAGAAACAATTTAAATATTGCCCTTTCTATGAAAACATATTGGAAAAAAGTCTGTTCCAGGCTGACTGTGCCAGCTAGGAAGCAAATTAAACTAACACTCTTTCTGCTTGCTGCTTCACAAGGACAAATTTACTAACTACTATTTAATCAATATTAATCAATATTAATTCATATATTAGTAGCTAGTAACAATCAATGCTAATTATTTTTAATTAATGCCAAATAAAAAAATTAAAAATCTAATTTTGAGGATCTGTAGGGGAAAAACTTTAAAAAAAGACTTTTTAAAAAATGGAAGGAAAGTCTAATTTTAGAAATACATCCACTGACTCCTATGCACAAATGTAGACTAATTATTCTGTTTTGAAATGGCTTTTAAAATAACTGTATTTTATAATAGAGCAAGTCACAGGTCAGGTTCAAATATGTATATGTTCCAATGTGATCCCTTATTTTTTCCATGATTTTTTTTATACTCGGCATGTGGTCTGACCATGTATATATCAGAATTTCTCTGTTGATTGTTACTATTATCAAATTTATTTGTCACCCACCTTGCAGCTTGAAGTGACTGTGAGTGGCCTATTAAAGCATTTGAGGAACAAACAAACAAACAAAAAAAACCACACAAATTCCTAGCCAAGATAAATTCAAGATCCAACACCTGATATGACACAACACACAAATATGACAGCAACTCAGTTCTTGGACTCTCATTTGCCAAAGTGAACTTGTGTTCACTTGTGAAGCACAAAATGAGGCAAAAGATCACCAATCCTAGTCAATTTACTTTTTGCCTACGATCTGCTCCCAGAGTTGTCCATCACTATTCAACAAGGATTACACACCATCCTATGCACCTTCCTCTACAACAAATATCCAAATGTTTTATTTTATCAGGTTTAGATCCTGATGAGATGACTCCTTTGTCAGATGGATCTTGCTTTCCTGTTTGCTGGATAATTTGGAATAGTTATTTTCCTAAACTGTCCCCCACATATAGTGCAAACACCAAAAAGATATGTTTTTAGAAGCGACCCCACAGATTTCTGCAGCCAATTGTCTTGGAGTGAGTCTGTTTGTGCTGACAGTAGAATAAAGGAGATGAAATGGTGTAACAAGGGTAACACTGATCATTATCAGACACAAGCTTTCCGCAACATTTTTCCCTGCTTTCATTTCCTGGCACAATACTTGATACTTGTGTTTGAATTGTATTTGAACAGGAAAAATGCTAATGCCAACTAGAAGAAAGAAGACAATTTTAGAACTGCATTCACAAATGAATTTATTTTTATTTATTTCTTTATATCCCACTTTTATTATTCTTATAAATAAGTCACGGCAGCAAACACACACAATACTCCTTCCTCCTCCTATTTTCCCTATAACAACAACTGTATGTGGTTGATTGGGGTGTAAGAGAGTGACTGGGTCAAACTCATCCAATCAGCTTTCATACCTAAGACAGGACTAGAACTCAGTCTCTTGACTTCTAGCCTGATATCTTAACCACTAGAAATTCAAATGTAATCTGGTGATACATTCTAATAAAATATTTATAAATATATTTCATATTTCTAATAAAATATATAAGAAACTTGTAGATCTGTTGCCTATATGAAAAATGATCAGTGTAACACCATCCCTTAAAAAAAGATGTCCAGGAACAATTCAGAAAATTATAAATTGCAAATGGTAGTTTTCTTGCAATCTGGTAAAACATAACATAAAGGGTTAACTAGACACTTCGTCATAAGGTGGGCAGTCAGGTAGAAGCTGGAAGAACTGAGTGAGGTACCAAAAGAAAAGAGTTGTGTGACAGTTGTACAAAGTAAACTATGGAAAAGGAAAAAGCTATATTGTATAACTGTATATTTTAAAAAGAAAGTAAAGAAAGAAAAGAAACTTGTGACAATTATTCTCTAATTAAGCACTAATTAAGCCCTTGATGGATCTTGAACAACATATATTACCATGCTATATCTAGTATCTATCTATAGCATCTATGCCATGCATAGTAACATACCTGGCTTGTTAAATTAAATTTTGTTTGTTCATATCTTCAATGAGTTCTTTGAATGCATTTATATAATGCATAATCCAAAAAGGATGACCTAAAAGCACATTGCTATAACATAGTTGTTCGGGTTGTGAATAGAAATGAGTTTTCAAAGTATATTTATTTATTCCCAACATAATTATAGAGAAATTTTGTCATTGACAAAATAAATTAGATTTCCCCTCAGTGTTTCTTTTGTTATTTAGTAAACAATATTATTAAAGATAAAATCATCAAACATAGAGAAGGACAAATCTTGGTGAATAAGACTTATAATTATCATACAAAAGAAAATTATTAATTTGCTGTTCCATTTCTGGTGACTCTAAGCAAATGGAGAACTTTCTGGAGCAGATTTGGAAAAGGATCTATAATAGAAAATAGGAAAATCTGTAGTGTGAGTAATATGTGTTTCATATTACAAGATTCCACCTAAGGACACATGCTCTTTTTTTACATATGATAACTAAAAGCCATTCTCTGCACAAAGATGCCTCAGAATTATTTTAAGAGTTTGGGTTTCTTGTCCTGCTATTTTTATGATAGATCAATCTTGCTACTATTAATAGATTTAGAAATTTATCTTAAGAGCAATGTACTCATAACTGTGAATGGTATTTCTGTGTCAAAATAAAATATCAACTTCCTAGACAAGAACTAATACATGATTTAAATTCATGGACTTCTTGTAAAACAATGTATAAAACATTGTGAATTGGTTTATAATTTGAATAGGCAAGTAATTATATATAAATAAGAATCAGTTATGTTACAACCATATTAAAAGGTCATAACAAATGGACTACAATGAACAGCAAGTGCCTAGAGCTTTTCTGATAAATTTAATGTTTGTTCAGGATATAAATGATATTAATATTATAATCTGACTATGCTTAAAATTATGTATTAATGAAATTAATACATGTTAGTCAAACTTTTAAAAGTCCATTGAAATAAAGTATACTGAAATTAACAATAAATTCCAATCAATTAGACTACAGAAGTATGGAGACAAAACATTATTTTCAATTATGAAAACAATTAGGATTAACACTAAAGTTCTGAAAAATATTTTGAATTTGAAATACTTCAAGTTTGAAACAGATTATTCCAACGTATTGATGTGCAATTTTTGCACACATATGCACGCACACACATATACGCACGCACACACACACACACACACACACACACACACATGAATATATGAAAGAGAAACAGACAGACATGACAGAAAGAGGGAGGGAGGGAGGGAAAGAGAAATGGGCAGAGTCTATTTCCACCTTGTAGGACCTATCCCAAAGTAAGCAAAACTTCTTCTTTTAAAGAAACCTTTAAAACTGAAGTTCTACCCTACATAAGGATAGAGTATTTATGAGCATTCAGATATTATCATTCCCATTCCCATTCCCATTCATTGTGAGACCAGAATTCTACAGTACTTCAGCAATATTTTTAGAAGTATCTGTCGCACCATAGCTTTCTTATTTCTGATTGCATGTATGCAAAGCTGGAAATAAAATTTTACAGACACAGTTTTGTCCTATGCCTAGTTTAGCCTTCCTCAATTTTGCAGATCCTGGACATCTCTCTCCATCTCCCTCTCCCATTAGGCCATCACTGGCAAACGTTTCACCAACATCCATTACAAAATCATTTAATCATTACAATGTAGATACAGCGCCAAATACATTTAATTATATGTAATTTTAATCAATTAATTAAGTATACAATGACTTATAAAGTAGGATTTGACTATTTTTAATATCTGAATTAGATCTTATATTGTTAATTCCTCAGCATTGTTGCAGTCATCCTTTATTCAATAGAGACCAAACTGTGAAATGTCAGGTATCATGCTTCCATTATGATTTTAAATGCAAGTCTTGCATATTTGCCAGAAATAGTTTCATGTTTTTAAAAATATAATCAACATAGTTATAAGGAAACTTGTAGTCTCTAAGATTTATTTGACAAGAGGCCTGAGGGCATGCTTTTTACTCCCACACTTTACCTCATTGCAACATAATTATTTTTTCTGCTAGGCTCAGTTCACAACTCAATGAAGGATTAAAAATGATATAAATATTTTACATTGCATTTCTGTATCAGTTATTGGCTGTCCTCCCTCCAGAACTGTATGATCACAAATACTTTGTAGATCTCAGATGAGAGGAAACTAACTACAATTTAAATAATCACAGAGATACTGTTCAAAACAATATTTATAGAAAGAATAAAGTATAGTATATTTAATAAATCGGACTTCAGTATTTGTTGCTTTAGGAACTGGTACTTCTTCATAAATTGTACTAATTTAGAAATCAAATTTGATCCCCTTTCCTCAAAAAAATCAATTTCTTTCCCTTACTCAGCAGAGAAGGAAGGAGGAACAGTTATTTTTTTAAAAAACAACTCTTTCTCTTTCAAACACGGGGTGGGGGGAAGCGAAGTGGGCCTCGTTCTCTATTTTTCTATTTTTCATTATTTGCAACATTTTTCTACAAGACCAAACCAAACACATTCTGCATTATATTTTCCATAATTGAATTTTTTGTATTACTAAGTTATATATGTTCCGACACAGAGACACTTTATTACTAGGAATGCTCCCTCTTAAGGTGAGGGATATTTACTTTTAAATGTCTATTGTTTGTGCTTCTATTTCTATGTATATATATAAAGTATAATATATTGCCAAGGAGATTTAAAACTAGCATAGCAGAGCCTCAATAGGGTGGATGATAGAATACCAGAGCATCAATAGACAGAGAGTGATGGAAGATGCACTTCAACAATCCTTGCTGTGATATCCTCTCAGCTTATTAGGAGCAATAGATAAAACTGCAGAGATAGCTTTCTTCAGCTCCTTTCCTTTACCTCTTTGACCATATTTAGCATATCTCTAAATACAGTACATATCTCTTATTTGTAATCAATTCCAGTTCTTGTCCACTGTCTTCTTGCCCCAGTTTCTTTTTATCTTCTGCAATGGAGTAGATAATTATGTCAAACTTCATGTAATTTAGCAGACTACTTGGCCTCTCATTTATTTACTTAGAATACAGTCAGGTCATCTAAGATAAGCATCTGCCTTCAGAAACACTACCTTTTTTAAAAAAAGAGAGAGATAAATATCAGTTTCCAAAAAATGTAATGGAATGTGAGAAACACCTTGGAAAGAAAAGTCACAACTAGAGCAATATTATACAACAGATATCCTAATCTCCTCCCTCTTTTAATATGTAAATTTTAATCTGTTTTTAAATTATTGGGGTGTTTTAATCTGTCTGGGCCAAAATGATTTAATTTGATTTTATCTGGTTTTAAATTTTGGGTATTTATGTATTTTATTGCTTGGCTGTTCACCGCCCTGATTCCTTCGGGAGTAGGGCGGTATACAAATCAAATAAACTAAACTAACTAACTAACTAACCCACAAAAAGAATGGGATGCCAGAAGCATCTCAGAAGGAATCCTCCCTAATTCTCTGGAAAGTAAAAGTAAAATAGGGAAGACCTACTTTCAGACGTGCAAGATTCAGTTACTATGATATTAAAATAAAAGTACTATTAGCATTCAAAGTTTTGGTTTCTTGTCTGGACTATTTTGATGGGTGATATTACCTTATAGATGTTTAGGTTGTTTTTACTTTTGTTATGTTGTCGGCAGGTTTTTATGTAGTGCCCAGCTATACAGAGTCATGATGTTGAGATATTGGCCATATAAATAATTTAAATAAATTAATAAAGACATTTGGACTTCTTCTAACATAATGAGAATCCAAGTGCAAAAGGCACTGTCAAAGGATAGCTATATGAACTTGTCTGAATAACATGCAAAGCGATAATACAATTTGTTTGCTTCTGCTTCAATTTCCAGCTGAAGTCAGCTACCGTGTTTTACAATTCATTGTTAATGGCTAGAGTGTTCTGTGAACTAAGCCAATTGAGACACATTCAATAAACTGACCAAGCAACCCCAGGCTTAAAAAATGTGTGAATGCAAAAATAGAAATGAATTTATGGTTTCCAGATATTGCTTTCTAAAGCACATTGTGATTAAGAATAAAATAGTAGAACCATTTCCTGTTATTACTTGGCTTTTTATGTTATTCACTTTATTTCGATCTGCTTATTTAATTGTTCAATCTCATGTCAATTAAATAATACCACAGAGGTATACAAATATGCAACCCATATTTGTATGCAACCCATTTGTACCTTATTAAACTTGTTTCATTGCTTTGTGGCATTCAGAACAAAGTGATCCTGTGATTAAAGATATATTAATCAATCTGTCTAATAAAGTGATTATTGAAATTAAAATATTAAATTTATCAGTGAAACAAATAATAGTGTAAGTTTATTATATTTAATGTACAATTTTTTCTACCTCTATTTAGTCACTCAATTTCTATAGCTGGCCAAGTTAGCCAAATGACTGTTAGCATTCAACCCTGAAAAACAATTACATAATAGTACAAAGTCAGCATCAATAGTTTAATTATAGGTGATGAATTTATTGAAAATATCAGAAGAAAAATATGAAAAGTTCTAATATGATTACTTTAGAATTAGCATTATTGTTTTAAAGAAAAGAAATTATATTATGTTGCTATGTTACATTATGTTACATTATGTTACATAACGTTACAGTATCCCTAGATTAGAGAAAAGAAGGACTAGGAGTGACATGAGAGCAGTATTCCGGTATTTGAGAGGCTGCGACAAAACAGAGAGGAACTTATTTTCCAAAGCACCAGAAAGCAAGACAAGAAACAATGGATGAAAACCAATCAAGGAAAGAAGTAACCTGCAATTAAGGAGAAACAGTGAGGACAATTAACCAGTGAAAGAACTTGCCTTCAGAAGTTGTAGGTGGAGATTTTTTAAGAAAAGCTGGACAACTACCTATCTGAAATTGTGTAGAGTCTCCTGCTTGAGCAGGGGTTGGACTAGAAGACCTCCAAGGTGCCTTCCAACTCTATTCTGACTGATGGAAATATGCACAAACAGCACATTGCTTTATAAGAGTTCATAAGTCCATAATTGATATTCTTAGATCACATCTTTCTGCTAAGGAAATCATATGTTCTACAAGGTTCTACAGATTGCACGTGCTATTACATTGCAATTGACTGCAACTTTTTAAAGCAGATAAGTAAGCTGTTCTAAGCAAGGAAGCTAGGTTTAAAGCAGCTAAGTAACCGAACATATACTTTTTGAATGCCATTTTTCACCTGCAATATCTGATTTATATGTCAAAGAAAATGAAAAACATGTTAAGTGTTAAGTTTCTGATGGCATTATGATATAAGCTGGCTGAAAACTGCAAGGACCTTGACACATGACACAAGATATTGAGTAATTAAACAGATTGTCAAAGTGAAGCAATTTCAACGACAAAAAAAATAAATGAATATATGTAATGATAGTTAAGATTAGAAAACACTGCTACTCTTGTATTTAGATCTTTCTTTCTTTTCAAAATATTTAAGAGATATCATGAATACTACTTTCAGAATTAATGTTGAACACATTACACAGATAATATAAAAACACAGTCAGTGAATTGAGATATCATGCTGAGCCATGGTAAAAAAGTTAATTACACAACACACTAGCTGTATTCACACCATTGACTAAACTCAATCATTTTACTATTAATTATCTATATTATTTATTAATGATGTTTATTATTGTGTTATGACAAAAATAATAAATAATATATCCAGAGTGGGATGGAGCCCATCAAATGGCTTATTTGACTACATGTTGTCACTGGAAGTGGGGGGGGGGGGGTATTGGTTTTTTTTTTTTTTTTTTTAATTCTATACTGTGTTTTTATTGTTTGTAAGCTGCCTACAGTCTCTATGAGCAAGCAGGTAGCTATATACATTTTCTAAATAAATAAAAAATTAGAATCTTGGACTTTAAAAGAGCTAATTTCAATAAATTTAGAGAGAGCTTGGGAAGGATTCCATGGATGAGAATTCATGAGAAAACAACTCAAGAAGCTTGGGAAATTTTGAAAAGTGAAATTTTAAAAACCCAGTCTAGCACAATACCAATGAAGAATAAAAATAATAGCTCTCAAAAGAAACCAGCATGGCTGCATAAAGAACTTTCTGACAAATTGAAAGACAAAAAGGACAAGTATAAAAAGTGGAAAGAGGGGCAAATAACTAAGGCAGAATATCGGCAAATAGCCGAAGCCTGCAAAGATGAAGTGATGAAAGCTAAGGCGACAAAAGTAAAAAATAACAAAAAAAAAAAAACTTATTTTCTTGTTAAAAACAAGAAAAAAGTCAAGGAAACAATTGGTCCATTGCTGGGAGAGAGTGACAAGAAGGTGACAAGCAACAGGGAGAAAGCAGAACTACTTAATTCATTTTTTGCATCTGTCTTTACACAAAGAGAAAAAAACAGTCCTATCAAAAACAGCATCACAAAAAACAGATTAGGAACACAAGTTAAAACAAGGAAGAAAATGGTAAGTGAACACCTGTCTACCCTAGATGAGTTCAAATCACCAGTACCAGACAGATTATACCCCAAGATTCTGAAGGAACTGGCAGACGAGATCTCAGAACCACTGAACTATATCTTTCAAAAATCCTGGAGCACCGGGGAACTGCCAGAGAACTGGAAAAGAGCTGATGTAGTTCCTACCTTCAAAAAAGGAAGAAAAAAAAATGATCCAGGAAACTACAGACCTATCAGCCTGACCTCAATACCAGGGAAGATTCTGGAAAAGATAATCAAGCAACGAATCAGCGAACCTAGAAGCAAACAAAGTAATAACCAAAAGCCAACATGGGTTTGTCAAAAACAGATCATGCCAGACTAATCTTATTGCATTCTTTGACAAAGTGACAAAAGCTCTGTTTTAGGCCCAGTACTTTTCAACATCTTATTAATGACTTTGATGGGGGGATAGATGGGAAAGTCATCAAATTTGCAGATGACACCAAACTGGCAGCAATAGCCAACACTCCAGAAGATAGGCTCAAGGTTCAGAAGGATCTTGACAGACTTGGACATTCTCTCCCACTTGTTTGTGGCAACCCCTGACATATTGGAACACTGTTATCATGTCTCCCTAAGACCTTCTTTTCATTAAACTAGACATACCCAGTTCCTGCAACCATTCTTCATATGTTTTAGCCTTCAGTCCCCTAATCATCTTTGTTGCTCTTCTCTGCATTCTTTCCAGAGTCTCAACATCTTTTTTACATCATGGCAACCAAAACTGAATGTAGTATTCCAAATGTGGCCTTACCAAGGCATTATAAAGTGGTATTAACACTTTAATTGATTCTATCCCTCTGTTTATGCAGGCTAGAACTGTGTTGGCTTTTTTGGCAGCTGCTGCACACTGCTGGCTCATTTAAATGGTTATCCACTAGGACTTCAAGATCCTTCTCACAGTTACTACTATTTGGCTGCTTCAAAGGCATCTAAGATGATCTCATACTTCATGGAATACATGGTAGAATTAAAATCTATAAAATATCTCTATCAAAAGCTCAAAAATATTTTTTAAGTGGATGTTTATTACATATTTTAAATATGGACTAAAGAACCAGAATTTCTGCTAATGCCCAGAAATAAAATTCATGTCTTTAAAAATGTTTGAATGGTATCAAAAGATCTGACATTAAAATTGATTCATTAAAAAAAAATCTCTATTCAATGAACCTGCCACCCTTAGAGAATAGATTTCTGATTTTCTATATTGTAGATGTAAAAAAAAATTAGGATTCACTGATCTATATGATATGGTAACATTTGATATCCTTCGGAGAGAGTATATATATGAAGATTCATGGAAAAATGTTTAAAAGTTAGAGGTGTTAACATCACGGTAAATTATAAATCAAAACTTTGGAATTTGCCTGTTTACCAGGAATTATCATTGGGTCAAATATATTGGGACATATGATATGATATTATTATATTATATTATAATATTTGTCAGAAAAGTGTTATCTCTCTGTTTTGGAAATGATAATATTTTTGATTATTCAAAGGATGCAGCAACATGCTATTATGGCATAGATTAGGCAACATTTTATAATAATAATTTGTATTGATTAGTGCATTTATTAGTAAACTATATACTATAAAGTATGCATTTATATTTCATATAAAGTAGTATTATTCTCTATTTTCTCTTTTTAATTTTAATAATTTGTATTTTTAATTTGTGCTTGTCTCTTTTTTACTTCTTATCTTGTTTTTCTTTAAGTTGAAAGATTGTTTTAATAATGTATGTTAAACTTTTTTTTTTAGTCTATGAAAAAGTCTTGGAGACTTTTTTAGTCTTGGAGACAGAGTGAGCACCTTTATTAATAAATATTTTTGGGACAAAACAGTTTTTATATAATAGAGGAATGACCTGAAATCATCCAGCACAAATCCTATCTTTTGTAACAGAATAAACATTCTATGCAAATCATGTCTCATACAGTATAGTTAGGTAAAGGTAAAGGTTCCTCTCGCACATATGTGCTAGTCGTTCCCGACTCTAGGGGGTGGTGCTCATGTCCATTTCAAAGCCAAAAAGCCAGCGATGTCCGATGACATCTCTGTGGTCATGTGGCCAGGAAGACTAAACGTCAAAGGCGTGTGGAAGGCTATTACCTTCCCACCAAAGGTGGTCCCTATTTTCCTACTTGCAGTTTTTATGTGCTTTCGAACTGATAGGTTGGCAGAAGCTGGGACAAGTAATGGGAGGTCACCCCATTATGTGGCACTAGGGATTCGAACCACTGAACTACTGAGTCTCCGGAGAAGGGCGGCATATAAATCAAAATTAAAAAAAAAAAAAACTACTGACCTTTTGATCGACAAGCTCAGCATTTTAGCCACTGAGCCACCACATCCCCGCAGTATAATTAAGGAATAGCAAATGAAACTATTAAAAACAAATCACTTTTCAAAATCACTGTCAACATTAATACATTATTTCAATAATGCTCAGGAATCCTCTATGACATGTTTGGTTTAGTTCAATATATAGTAGTAATAAACTTTCATTTAACAACATTATACACAATAACTTTTATAATCATTGTTCTGTGATGCAAATAAAATTACTCTTATCTCAAACTTTTACAGCAGTGAATATATATTGGTCCAAGCTTCAACTGAAATGTAGGTTGCTGGATTATTTCTGTTTCAATAAAGAACAGTTGTAAGTACAGCCATATTAATTGATACCTCTGAAACAACAACAAAGAATTTGCAGGATTAATAGTTTTGATCAAAGAGCTTTATAAGAACTTCAGCTACAATTTGCAAATGTGTCAATAAATGCAAATTAAAGGATGAGTTATTCTCTTTAATTTTCACTGTGTGGCAGTCTTTTTATAGCAGACCTGTAGTTAAATTGAAACAAGTAGGTCCTTATGCTAACAAAATGCTCAAAAATGCTTTGGCCACCTAATGAGAAGGAAGGACTCACTGGAGAAGAATGTATTGCTGAGAAAGACTGAGGGCAAAAGAAGAAGGGGACGACAGAGAATGAGGTGGCTGGATAAAGTCACTGAAGCAGTAGGCGTGAGCTTAAATGGACTCCAAAGGATGGTAGAGGACAGGAAGGCCTGGAGGAACGTTGTCCATGGGATCACAATGGGTTGGACACGACTTCGCAACTAACAACAACAACAACATACCTAACAGGAAAAAATGGCTTTTTTAAAAAAATATTAAAGTTGTATCATTTGACAAAAACATTAGTCCAACATTACTAAGAATAAGAAATTTTGGAATAGGAAATATTTTTAAATAAGATCAACTTTTAGGTTCATATTTCATGAAGGAAAAATTCAATAGCTTATTCTTTAATTTCCACATATATTCTTTATTATTGCATGTGCTTGCAGCTGATTACTTTCCAAATGTCCACTTGTTATCAGTATATAAACAGTGTGGGGGGGGGAAGAGAAAGAGAGAGAGAGGGAAGGATTACTTTTTCTTTGGTCCAGAATGGCTGTCCAGAATAAAACAATGTGAACATTGTTTTATTCATATCCAGGCTAGATAGCAACATAGAATTTGTACATTTATGATCTGAAATTATATCAACTTCATAGTTTATTTAATTTGCAGCGCTGTGCAAAGCATTTAAAAAATCAGTTAGCTTAAAGAAAGCATGGAAGTGTTAAAGCAGAAAAGTCATGATAGGCTTGCATAACTGTTTCAAAGCTGTACCCGTTGTCTGCAGGTGAATACACATGAACAAATGTGAACATGAACCATGTTCATGAATACATGTGGCCAAACAACACTTCTGTTGTTGCATGTTTAATAAAATTGAAAGAGCCTTCTCATGTTTCAATTGTATGCCAAATTAAGTTAAAATATGTCACTTTAATCCTACAAATAGGAGTAGGAATATGAACTATTCTAGAAGGTTTAGCATTTGTAACTCCCTGAATAGTAGCTCTTCATGTGTTCTTCTTTGCTACATGATTTTTTAAAAGTTTTAATTATCAATTCCTATTAAAACTAACATATGGTTAGTTTCACCTGCTTGTATTCACTTCCTGCTTCATACATTTGAGGCAGACCCAACTTGTGGTAGAAGAATTCATAGCTGACAATTCAGGAAAGCAAAAAGAAAGTGAAGTGGTTCGGGAATAACGAGAGGTACAAGCAAGCAAGTGACAACAGCTCTTTAATATACAGTGAGACTTCAGCCAAAACTCAGGGGCTGCAGTCCTCCTTATATACAATCCAGGAGGGACTGTCAGCCAATCAGAAACGTATGCAGGTTTGAATCTCCCGCTTAAAAGTATCAATACATAACACCCCTCCCTTCCCAGAAGGCACTAATACTCAAAAATTAACATATGTACAGACAAAATCTCGCAGGTGCTTAGGACGAGTTCTCGCCCTAGTTGACCTGCGCAGTTCAGAGTCTGGTGGGGCGTCGAGCTGGTCGGAAGGACTCTTTGTCTCTCCCGGCTCCGCCAATGGAACCTCCTGGATTTTGTCCGGGGCGTGGTTATCCCCGGCTGGGAGTGGCGACTCGCTGGGGCGGCGCTGGAACCAGGGCTTGTCAGCTAAGTATTCTCGCGACCCCGGGCTTGAGTTAGCTGTTTTGGAGAAGTGGTCAGAGTTAGGCTCGGAGATGTCTAAGTTAATATTCGCTTCGCCTACCACCCTTTTCCTAAGTTGGTCTATGTGGCGCTTCCAGAGTCTATCTACCCCAACGTCCACCATGTACGATTTTGGGCCTGTTATTCCCACTATGGTTCCTGCAACCCATAGAGGACCGCTGGCATAATTGCGCGCGAACACCGGGGACCCGACCTGAAACTGCCTTAGACCACAGGTCTCTCCCTTAAAGTTTTCGTGCGAGTAGTTAGGGTGAAGCCTGTCTAACACGCACCGAAGCTTCCTCCCCATGAGGAGCTCTGCTGGGCTTCTCCCTGTTGCTGTGCATGGTGATGCATGCTGAACCGCTAGGAATTGATCTATCCTGGCCTGCCAGTCCCCATTGTCTAATCTGGACAGTGCTTCCTTAGCTGTCCTGACAAAACGTTCAGCCAATCCGTTGGAAGCCGGGTGAAATGGAGCTGATAGGGCATGGCGGATTCCCAGGCCGGCCAAGTAACTTTCAAAAAGGGTTGCTGTAAATTGAGGCCCGTTGTCCGATACCAAGGTATCCGGCAGGCCGTGGGTAGCAAACAACTTCCTTAGGACCTTGATAACGGCTTGGGCCGTTGTAGATGGCATTAATATAATTTCTAGCCATTTTGAGTAGGCATCTACAACTATTAAAAACGTTTGGCCATGGAACGGGCCGGCAAAATCAATGTGGATCCTCCCCCATGGGCCTTTTGGTTTCTCCCACTCTCGGATGGGCACTACTGGGGGATCGGGGCGAGACTCCTGGCAGGGTCTGCACTTCCCCACCCACTCGGAAATGACCTGGTCCATGTTGGGCCACCAGACGTAGCTGCGGGCTAAACACTTCATCCTAACGATGCCCGGGTGCCCTTCGTGCAGTAACTCCAAAACCCTATCCCGTAGTTTCGTTGGAATTACCACTCTGTCACCCCACAGTAAGCACCCCCCTTGCATAAACAGTTCATTTCGTTTGTTGGCAAACCCTTGGTACTCCTCCCCGACCACCTTGTCCGGCCACCCTTTTAAAACCCAACCCATAACAGTCCGGATAACTGGGTCTCTATTTGATGCTTTCGCCACCTCACCGGAGGAGATGGGGCCCAAAGTTAACGTGTCCAACAAAAGGACGGAGGCTTCCGGCGTTGGGTTGTCCAGCAGGTCGGGAAGGGGGCAACGGCTAAGGGCATCCGCATGACCCAGGGTCCGCCCAGGTCGATGGACGAGCTGGTACGAGTAGGCCGACAAAAAAATCGCCCATCTAGTCAAATGGGGGGAGAGGGCAGCGGGGGTTGGCCTGTCGCCTGCTAGCAGTCCTAGCAACGGTCTATGGTCAGTCACAAGTTCGAATTTTCAGCCATAGAGGTATTCGTGGAACTTCTTAACCCCCGCAATTGCAGCCAGAGCCTCTCTGTCCAATTGGCTATAGTTTCGTTCTGTGCTGGACAGAGTTCGGGAATAGAAAGCAATGGGCGCCTCTAGGCCGTTCGGCAGTCTATGGCCTAGGACAGCACCAACTCCTACGGGGGAGGCGTCACAGACTAAGACGAGCGGCAGCTCTGCATTGTATTGTATCAGGAAGCTGTCCTCGGATAGGAGTCTTTTCACTGCCTCAAAAGCGGCTGCTTGCGGTTTCCCCCAGACCCATGGTACGTTCTTTCCCAAAAGCTTGTGAAGGGGATCTGCAACCGTGGCTTTATCTTTTAGGAACATGGAGTAAAAATTGAGCAGTCCAAGGAAGGCTTGGAGCTCTGCTTTGGATTTGGGGGCTGGTGCGCTCTTAATAGCTCTCACCTTGCTCTCGGTAGGGTGGATGCCTGTGCCGTCCACCCTGTACCCCAAGAATTCCACAGAGGGAACAGCTATCCTACACTTGTTCCTTTTGAGTCTTAGTCCCGCTTCTCTGAACCTAGACAGGACATTCCGTACCCTGTCTCCCAGCTGGTTTTCGTCCTGAGCGCTGACTAAGACGTCATCGAAATAGGGCACCACTCCCGGGAGTCCTTGCAATAGGCGCTCCATGGTGCTTTGAAATAAGCCGGGTGCGACGCTCACCCCAAACTGGAGCCTGGTGCATTTAAATGCACCCCTATGAGTTACGATCGTTTGTGCCTCTGCCGTGGCGTCGTCGACTGGTAACTGTTGGTAGGCTTGGGCCAGGTCTAATTTGGCAAAAAATTTTCCGGGCCCCAGGGAGTGTAGTAGATGGTGCACGATCGGCACCGGATAGGCGCTCGGCTGCAAAGCCTTGTTGATCGTGCACTTGTAGTCGGCGCAAATTCTTATTGAGCCGTCGGATTTAACTGGGGTCACTATGGGGGTCTCCCACTTAGCATGGTCAACGGGAACCAACACCCCTTGCTTAATCAGCTTGTCTAGTTCCGCATCGATCTTCGGTTTCAATGCTAACGGTACTCGTCTGGCCTTCAGTCTTACTTGGGCTACGTTGGGGTCTAAGTTTAGTGAGATAGGGGTCCCCACATACTTGCCCAACGTGTCCCTGAAGACGTCTTGGAACTCGGACAGGAGGCTGTCTTTCAGGGTTGATCTGGACATCAGGTGGACGCCGGTGAAGCCCATGCCAAGGGCTCGGAACCACCCCATGCCCAGGAGGCTAGGAAGCTGCTTCGTGACGATGGTCAGCGGCAGGTCTCTTTCGTAGTCTCCGTAGGTGACCCGGAACGTGCCCATGCCTTCGAGGGGGACTCGGTTCCCCTGGTAGTCTAGGATGCGTAGTCTCTGTTTGGAGAGTTGATCCTTCCGGAACGACGGCAGGAGGGTCTTTAGGGTCGTCCACGACATTATGGAGAGAGCTGATCCGGTGTCGATCTCCATTGAGCACGGCTTTCCGTTGATCTCGACCACCGTGCTGACCTTGTCTTCGATTGCCGTGCTGGCTTGGTCGATGTGTATGCTGCGGCCATCTCGCGGTTCAAATTCGCGCCGTTTTTTCGCGCCGCCTTCTCTCGTTGGCTGCTTCTGGCGCGCTGATTCCGGTTGGCTGCGGCGCTCACGTGGTTTGTGTCTTCTGGGCAGAATGGCTCTGCAGACTCGCGCCAAGTGCCCTTTCTTCTCGCAGCGCCTGCAAATAGCCTCTCTGTATTTACAGGACAGTCTATCATGGTGCCCGCCACAGCTGGGACAGCTTCGCCGGGGGCTGCCAGTGTCTTTTCTCTGGTGCTCCGTTCGGAAGACGTCCTCATCCGACTCGGACTCCGAGCTGGATCCGGCGTCTTCTCTGTGCACCGGGGCAGACTTGGGGCTGTCTTTGCTGGTCAGCGGACGCTGCAGCGTTTCAGCGGCCTTTGTGGAGGCTTCGTGAGCCCTGGCCTCGTCTAGGGCTCCGGCAAGCGTCAAATCAGGCTTGGCGAGCAGACGCCGTTGCAGCCTAATGTCCCGAACACCACAGATCAGTTGCTCAAGCAACGCATCGTCCAAATCTCTGTAGTCGCAATGGGTTGCGGCTTTTCTCAGGCTGGCCATGTACGCGCTGACCGGCTCTCCCTCTCGTTGAATGCGCTGCCTCAGTTGGTATCGCTGCATGAACTTGGAGGGGACGGGAGCATAGTGAGCCCGGAGAGTTGCCATCAGGGTGTCCCAGGAGACTGTTTGAACCAGCGTTGGCTCACACAGTGACTCGGCCATCTCGAACACGTCCGGTCCGCAGTGGCTTAGGAATAGGGCTCTCTTTCGATTAGCCGAGAGGCCCTGCATGTCGCTGGCTTCTAGCGAGCATTCAAACCTCGTTAGGTACGAGACCCATTTTTCGCGGGTCGGATTGAAAGGCTTGGGCGGAACGTAGGCAGACATGTTGGTATGCCTCCTGTGGCTCGCCTCGTCGCCTAGCTGAAGCTCGTGGTCTCACTGGTTGGCTTCTTGTAGCCTCTATCCCACCTTCGTCGCCAATGAAGTGGTTCGGGAATAACGAGAGGTACAAGCAAGCAAGTGACAACAGCTCTTTAATATACAGTGAGACTTCAGCCAAAACTCAGGGGCTGCAGTCCTCCTTATATACAATCCAGGAGGGACTGTCAGCCAATCAGAAACGTATGCAGGTTTGAATCTCCCGCTTAAAAGTATCAATACATAACAGAAAGAGACCTCATTTATAACAGAGAGAGAGAGAGAGAGATGTTTCAAGTCAACTATTTTGAAATTATATTCCTATGCAGCCCTGCTGAAATAGTTTCATATAATTAATTCTAGTCATATAAGAAAAACTGAAGCAGAGTTTGAAGATGTGTCCATTAGACAGTGAACCGGTAAGTGAAAATGCCCTTGAGTTGAGCACAACTGCTGGTGATTACATGAAATGCCCATATAGTTTTCTTGGCAGCAATACCAATGTGGTTTTCCACTGCTTTCTTCTAGGGTATTTTTCAACTTGCCAGTCTAGCCTCTAGTGCTGTGATTTCTACATACACTTCTTTATGCTGACCTTGGAGAAGAAATAATTGTGAAGCATCATCACTGAATTTATACTGTCAGCTATGTAGGATCCCTCTGTGTCCCTTACACTTCACCATGCATCACTGAACTGTAACAAACTCTGACAGGCATACTATGCATCTCCAAATAGTGAAGCACTCTTGTTATGACAGTTGGAATGGAAATATTGGACACAACCACAATTCTCGAATTTATTCAGAGATAATATTCCTGAAGGATGTTGATGAAAAAAAAGAGAGAGAAAATGATACATATCTAATGCAACCAGTTAAATGCTAAATTCTTCATAATGTAATGTTAAAAGAAATGTCATATATAATTGGTATCATTTGAAATTTAGTCAGTTCGTCTGCTGGTTCTACAAGTACGCTGTCATAAAAACCTGTCTGGGTGAATTTTAAATACCTGACTTGTTCAGTAATTTTCTTCTTTTCAAAGAGAATTTATGAGAGAGGTCATTTGCTATATAGTGGTAATCATATTTGCATGTGAGGGCTGAAACTTGGAACATCACAACAACACAATTTATGAGACACTTTTTAATAAATTAGATTCTTCCACTGAATGTCTATAAAAGTCATGTTATTTTAGAACACTTTAAAATTATACTTTATAGTGGTACAAATTAAAAGAATTAATGAACTCAAGCATTATAGAATATAGGTATATTTTCAAAGATATATTTAGTTAAATTCCTGTCTCAAATTTCAAGGTTGGACAACTATGCAATTTAAGCCAGACAGCAATGCCTATTTACCTACTTAATTCTAATACATTTGTGTGTGTTGGGGAAGAAAGTCCCTCAATACACTTTTTTTCCCATTTAACTGGTACAGAATCCATTTGCAAATATTACAGCAGGCTTATACCAGGCTTTTCACAAGAACTCAATCTAAAGTAATATTGGGATAGCCAGAACTAAAAGGATATTACAAATGACAAAAGTTGAAAAGAAAAAAGACTTTAATAAATACATTTTCTAAATTCAGTTGATGAAAATAAAGAAAAATACACTGAACAAACTTACGTTACATAGCAGCCTGCAATTTTCTGAAATGATTTCATCTCTATTCAGAGTATTAATGAACATTAAAACATATTTTTATATTAAAGAGCTTATACAATGGTAATTTGTGTACCCTAAAGCATCTTCTTCACTTGACAAGGTAAACCTAGGTAAAAAGGGGATAGGGTATTATTTTTTTGTTACTGTTTTTTCTATTGGGTTTTTATCTTTGTAAGCCACCCGGAGTCATTGACAGTGAATTGGGCAGCCATATAAATTTTCTTAAATAGATAAATTCCATCCAATCCAGCATACATGGTTTATTTATTCCATGGTCCAGCTTTACATCATGATGACCTCAACCAACCTGATAACCTTAAAGAACATCTTCAATTTCATAAGGTTCTCGGGCACTTTCAATATGGAGGAAATGTGTTCTCTGTGGTCTGCAATTTACTGGTGGATGGTGATATGGTGGCAGGCTTTTTATGCAACAGAATCTTGTTTTGAAAAACTTTCCACACTACAATAGGAATACCAGTTAAAGGCACATTTTCAAAATTCTACATTTTTATATTTGCTTCAGCCATTATTCTCCCCAGGTTTGCTTATTTTAATTAACTATTTCTGTATCCTGAGTGCATTAGTGTTTCATAGTGTAATATATTGCATTATAACTTCAGTGTGTCTGCATATTGCAAATGTACTTTCTAGTTAATAAGGGGCAACAAGATGATGGTTTGCAGAATAGCCTCTAGATTAGAGTTCCTAGTTTGTATGTGAGCATGTCTAGGGTTAAATCAGTTTTTATTGCAGTAGTGGCAAACTGGCCTAAAAGTAGCAGAACCAGCACTATTGTCTTTACTGTTGGCAGGAAATGCTGCATGTGACATGAGATCAATGAAAGCTGATAACCTAGTTTATTCCTTGTCTACCTTAATAAAAAGCATTTTATGAATAAATGAAATCCATAGGAAAAAGTGATTCTATAAGCATCATGAATGTATCACAAGATGATACATTCACCATTGAAAGTCATTCAATATTTCAATGGCTATTTGGAGGATGACTGAGAAGGGAAATTGTTTGGTAAGCATCTGTAAGGTCTTTTCCAAAAAGATGTTAGACAATTCAATTCTCTTTATTACAGCCAGTAACAAAAATTGCATACAATTTTATAGACCTATTAGAATAAAATGAACTAAATAACCAATAAAGTAACAAGATAGTAAAAGAAATTTAGAAAAGACAACATTAATTGACTAAGTTACTAGAACAATTGGATAAGTTATAGTGATATTTCTAAAATACAGAGATGCCCAGACACTTCAGTTCTAATTTAATATATTGATATTATAAAGTACTAAAAAGGTAGCTCTAGGTAGAGTAAATGACCATAGATTTAATTACTATCACATTGCTTAACATAAAATGGTGATGTTACAGTTCTACCCTGCAATGTCCTTAAGATAATAAACAGCTGGAGGTACACTATCTCTTGGCAGACAGCAATGGTTATTAAACAGAATTTATCTACTTGAGGTTATTCATTAGTTATCTTCTAAAAAGAGAAGTGTAAGACCAGCATCAATGTCGCTTCTGTGCCTGGAAAATAGAACAAGAGTGCCAACTGGAATAAAAGGGTTAGTCAATTTATGTGTTATTGAATATATCTGTGCACATGGCAAAGGAATTAATGTAAATGTAAAAACATGATTGATCAGAATATTTATAATAAAAGACTTAAAAAAACAATGAAAATAAAAGGTTGGTGAAACATACTTTTTGGGGGGTAGCCCTGGAAAAACAAGAAAAGGAAAGAACTTAAAGAAACAGAGTGAAAGCAAAACAAACAGATATTTCCACTGAATGGGGAATAGATGTAAAGAAAGAGGAAATGGAAGCTACATGGAATAACATAAAAAGAATTACAAAGTGCCACAAGTATAGTTCCTTAACTAACAAAATATGTTATGCTTATAAAAAATGTACTTAATATAATAATGATAGCTGTAATTTTAAAGGACACTTGGTGGAATAATGAAGTGAAAGAGGATATGAATGGAAAGAAATTTATATAAGAGAAAGATTATTGCAAAAAATAAATATAAGAGAAAGATGGTTTAGAAAATGTGCATAAAAAGTCAAATATAACTTATAAATTTGTGTTTCTTCTCTGTAAAATCAGAGTTCAGTGAACTGTACAATCTTTCTCGTATTGCTTCTCTTGTTCTAGGACACCCTGATCCAGTCAGACTTCAGGTTCTGCACCAGGCAAGAGTCAGGAAAGGAGGGGAAGGGTGGCTATTGACATCCAGGATTTGCTTACTGCAGGATTTTGCTGATATCAGGCGGGTGCTTCACCTCAATATTACTAATTAATAAAATAAAATTCACTAATCTAGAATTCAATAGCTTTTATTATATTGTAATGTATAATTGATTGAAAAACAATAGCTTGTACCTATAAAATTATCATTATTGTGTGTAGGACATCATTATCAGTATAGAAATTTTATTATGATTTCTACTGAGCATTCATTTTCTATATTTGGTATTTCAAAGGAATTCAATAGCTATTGGTTTCTTTAAAAAGAAATGAACTTTCTTATCCATACTCATTATGTCAACAAAATTGGCTATAACTAAATTGTTTTATTAATGTTCAATAGCAATGAATCGCTGAACTATAAATATCATTTTTCCTACATTTTAACAATCTTCTGGAAAGTTTCCATTCAACACAAGAAATCTTGTGATTTATTTTTCAGAATATACAGACATAAACACACATTTTTCTTTTACAGAACTGCAAATTTGGAAATATTATCAGTAGATTGATATTCTACACATCAAATAGTAGAAATATTTTCAAAGTCTCAAGACTAAAGGCAAGATAAGTCACTTTATTTCTTTTAAATAAGGCTAACTATCCACAGCTTGTGAATAAAATACACACACAAAAAGCACATAATAGCGCATAACCTCACACACATACTGCAGTCCTAAGCAATCAGTCATGAGCCATTACAAATAAAATTCCTTTCAAGTGTCAGGAACCAAAGTCTAAATGTTTCAATCTGATAAACCCTAGTATCATAAAACAATTAAACTAAAATTATCCTTCTGGTGACTTCATCCATGCAGTTTTCTAAAATGTTACATAAATGATTTTCTACGTATCTTTTTATGGGATGCTTTAACTTCTAACTTTACCCAAGAGGCCTATACTTTTAAGATGCTCCTTCATGCTAAGATTTAAATTGTTTAGCTTCTAAGACTAAGACCAGTAAATGCTAGCTTCTGCAATCAATCAAGATCAACTAAGTTCTGACACTTTGCCTTAGTTTTTAATATGATTATCCAAACTTTCTGGTACATTCATTACAATTTCATTAGTTAAGAAGGAACTGCAACCTTAAATACATGCATAATTCAGAATTAGTCCTAGAAAAATATATAACTGAAATAGAGTTGTCTTGAAATAGTGTGTTATATGGGAAAATATGCTACCGGTATGTTGGCAGATACAGATTAGAAAACTTAATTGACAAGCCTTTGCAAAATGCTATAGAGTGCATAACTATATATAATGCAGCAGATGAAAGCTATTCTCCTTCAATTATTTCTCCTAAATCCTTTAGGAATTTTATGAGAACTGGGAGTGAATACTACTGCCTTCCCTTTTTTTTCTACAGCAAATCATAACCTTCTAAATATTATTTGATTGATACTTCTTTATACTGTCTATTGAGATTCTTGGTCATCCAGGTCATAGTTGTTGCTTTTTCAAGATGCAACTGGACTTTCTTGTTTTTCTTTGAAGACATTTCACTTCTCATCCAAGAAGCTTCTTCAGCTCAAACTGGGTGATGGGGAATGGAAGGATTTATATTCCTTGCAGATAGCTGATCATTTGCATTCTTTTAGAACAGAGGTGTCAAACTCAAGGCCCAGGGGGTGGATCTGGCCCACGGGGTGCTTAGATCTGGTCCAAGGGGATGCCCTGGAAACAGCGAAGGACCAGCCTGCAGTGCCAATGAAAACGGAGTTTGGGGATGGCTATGTGCAGTCCTTTTGAGTGCCATTTTCGCTGGCAGAGCGTTGCAGATGGCCATGGCAGCCAAAATGGAGCTCGGGAGCCCGTTTTTACTAGCAGAGCATTCGGGTCGTCACAAGCGCCCTGACACAGGTGACATCAAGCTGGCCATGCCCACCCTAACCAGGCCCCCCAAAGTCTACCCCAATCTTGATGCAGTTTCCAATGAAATCGAGTTTGCTACCCCTGTTTTAGAGAGTTGTTGAGGCCACTTGGAAGTTTATCTGTGTCTCTAGGGTCACCTGAGAAGTGCAAATGGGTGTGGGGCCTTCTTGGAACTGTGGAAAGGACTGTGTTGTACACTGGAGATAGATGATGCCGTATCCTTCCTCCTTTGTTGAGAGAGGGCTGTTAAAAAAAAGCAAATGACCATCTGTCTGCAAGGAATATAAATTCTTCCATTCCCCATCATCCAGTCAGAGCTGAAGAAGCTTCTTGGATGAGAAGCAAAATGTCTTCAAAGATAAATCCTTCCATTCCCCACCATCCAGTCAGAGCTGAAGAAGCTTCTTGGATGAGAAACAAAATGTCTTCAAAAAAAAACAAACTGCCTCTTGAAAAACCACTTTTGGAATTTCGTTATATTGTATTTTTTGCTATTTAATTATTTAAATGTAATAATTCTAAACAGTATGCAGACCCTCATAGCATAGAACAAAAAAGAATGATACGTGCAATATAGCAATCAATACTAAAGAAATAAACAGAAAAAATAAATAATAAATCCAACAATAGAAACATTTTAAATCAGGATTATTCAACCTTGGCAACTTTAAGAACTGTGGACTTCAACTCCCAGAATTCCCAAACCAGCATTCCTTGCTTTAAATCATCCCTTTCTCATTATCAGACAACCATATACCAGTCTCCTGCCTTCTTTATCCTCAAGTGTTTTTTTACATGTTCAATATGTTTTCAGGGAAGGGATAGAACTCACCTCAAGGGTAATCTGTTTCAGAGGACTAGGCTACAGAAAAAACGTCTATGACTTCTTTCCCTCCTTACTTCACAATGAATAGGAGCTGTTAGCATGCATCATCTGAACACATGAGTTGCATGGGCACATTAGAGATAACTAAACATCATGGGACTCTTAGATAAGATAAGATAAGATAAGATAAGATAAGATAAGATAAGATAAGATAAGATAAGAGAAGAGAATTTTTTATTGGCCAAGTGTGATTGGACACACAAGGAATTTGTCTTAGTGCATATGCTCTCAGTGTACATAAAAAAAAGATACGTTCATCAAGAATCACTTAATGATAGTCATAGGGTACAATAAGCAATCAGGAAACAATATCAATATAAATCGTAAGAATACAAGCAACAAAGTTACAGGCATACAGTCATAAGCGGAAGGAGATGTGTGGTGGGAATGATGAGAAGGTTAATAGTAGTGCAGATTTAGTAAATAGTTTGACAATGTTGAGGAAATTATTTGTTTAGCAGAGTGATGGCGTTCTGGGAAAAAAGATCTATAACAATGCTGCTAAATTTCAAGCTTGCAATGGTTATCCCAGATATTCTTGACATTTTAATTATTGCTGTCACACTAGCATACAAAAAACAATCTTTCTGCACTTGATTTATGTGACTATACTTGAAATTTACATCTGACCATCACCTAGCAAATGCACACTCATGAAGCCGAGATTTTTGCATATTATTTGGAATATTGTAACTTAGTGTGGTATAGTAGTTATAACAGTCTTCTGCAACACAATGACTTCCAGATGCAGTTGGCACTGCACCTTTTAGAATTACCAGCCAGCACAGAAGTTCCAGAACATTTGGATATTTGTTTCCAATCTCTTTCCAATACATCTGCCAATGTATTGCTCCTTGTAATCTATTTTACATAACATTTTTAGGATAAAATAATGAGAGACATTATACTATTCTGAACTCAGAGAAAGGGTAAGATAAAATAAAGAATTAAGTTAGCCCATAGACTCTTGGGAAAAGAGAACTCTAGCAGTGATTAAGGCAAATTAAACATACGTGTGATTTAAATCCTTAGGGTTTCCAAATGTCTGCTGCCTGGGAACAAGGAAAGCTAATCAATACAATATCCAAATGGTTTCATTTTTTTCCTTTACACTCTAAATCTTTGCCCCAAATAATGCTTTTTCAGTTTGTTGATGAAATGCTAGAGTGCATTACAACTGGTTGCCGTGCCTCAGACATTTAAATACTGCTACAATAAGGCAGGCACTTTGCATTTACAACATAAATAGAAGACAAGAACGTTTTAAAAATAGTGCTTTAAACTCTGCTGTCAGACATGTGATAATTTATGAATATCCTGAGCTTTACTACTTCCTCCTGAACTCCTTTGTAATTTTCTAGTGATTTGTAATGTGATACTACTGAGACTGAAAAGTCCTCAGGCTAAATATCATGCTGCAGAAAAAAAAACCCTTGGTATTTTTGACACTACAAAAGCAGCAGACATTTTTTGTGAAATCCTTCTACTGCCCCATGTTATGTGAAGTTCACAGAAAACATGTGCACATGAAGGATTTCCATGACATTAAATTCTCAACAAAGAGAAAGGAACATAATCAGGTAATGTCCCTTAGTTGTTCTGTTGGCTAGACTCAGCAACCCGATTTCTCTTTAGATCCCTAGAGCTTTCCATCTGACAGCCATGAGGGACAACAATGAAAAACAAAGAAATAACAGAATGTGCCACTGCGGATAGTGTCAACCAGATACTTGACTATGAAGCATATTTACAGTTTTAAGTTCTGCATTTCGTTTTTGTTGCACAGTTCAGTTCTCTCTGCCTCTCCTTAAACTTTTTTGTTCCCAGTTCTAAACAAATCATTAACATTAGATATTTTCAAATCATGCATTTTCTGCATGACATGATTGATCCATAATCCCCAGTTCTTTCTTTCAGTAACAAGGATTAAATACATATATTATAAAAACAATATAAGAGTATGGAGAGCCAGTATGGTGTGGTGGTGAGGATGTTCTATTAAGAGTGTAGAGGACCAGTTCCAAGGGCACTTTTAGGCATGGAAACTTACTGCGTGACTTTGGACCAGTTACCTTCTCTCATCCCAGCCTTTCTCACATTGGATTGTGATTGTGGGGAAATTGCTGGAAGTACAACTATGTACACTAACTTGAACTCCAGAAGACAGGAAATTCATGTAACAAAAATATACTATGTGTTACATAATACTACAGAAAGATATAAATATTTAATACTTATGTAAAAAGATGAAAGCAACCCTCACTCTATACTAGCATTGATGATTTTACCTATCATAATTTTGAGTTATGAAATGTCTGCAAGAATAACCAAACTCAGAGACCCTCGAGGACTCGTCATTTCAACCTTCGGCTACAAATATGTTCCTCTATCAGTATCAAAAATATCTCTTGTACTACCTATATATTGTTCTAAACTAAAAACTAGGCTTTTGTGTACCTGGTGCATGGTTGTCAGACCTAGATTTTTAAATTTAGGCTTAGATTTTTCAATCTGGGTTTCTAGGAGTTTTTTTTTTATTTTAAAAATTAATGAATTCTAAGTTTCTCTATACATTATATTACATTGTAAGTAATACAAAGGTAAAAATTGTTTGCAATTGATTTATTGTGGTTATCTGGTTTTTATGTAGAATCTGGGTTTATTTGAGCATCAGGCCTTAGTAGGAAACCCCACTGGTATCTCTTATGATAAAAATAGTGTATAATTTAAAACTTTTTTATTGGGGGATGTTAACTTTTTTGTGGGTTTATATGAATGCAAAAATTTGATTTCTTTACAAAACCTTATTGGCAGTCCTGCCTTGGTACTAACCTATTGCGTGTAGTGAGGATCAGAACAATTCCACATAGCTTTTAATTCATTTAAATGGCATCCATGTCCCAATTCTATATGCTCTGTAAGAAAATAAGTCCCATCTGTATGTCTGAAAGATCTTCCGTATATCCAAAAGTTATATATTTATATGTTCTGAAGGAACAGAGTGACATTTTTAATAAAATGCCCGATGACAAGAAATAAGTGATATGTAAGAATTACTGCATGATCCATTTGCCACGATTACAGAATATAATAGTCAGCAAATCCACCATCTTTATTCCTTTCTTCTACCATACTGTTTTCCTTTCTCAGTGAGCAATTGAGAGGCATTATGGCTGATTTCATAACTGAATAAAACACAATCGTATTCCACTGCTGAATGAATCCACAGGTTAATTATACTTATTAGTTGTAATTTAGCCAACCTGTAAGCTTTGCTGTTTCCAGCTATAAAAAAGAAATGCCTATATAGTACATATTCAATTAGTGGCATCAAGAAGGGATTTAATCTTTACAAAATTATATATATCAAATATTTATTAACTAACGAAGAAAGTTCTACCTCTATTGGTTCATGTTTTGGTATTTGCAATTAACCAAAGTATCCAGTAATTAATTCTGATCAATTTCTGTACCTCAGTAAAGTTTTTTCCCCAAGAGTAAAAGAGGACAGAGGAAATTTTATTATCCCTCTGAAATAATCCAGTCATTTCCTGAATTCATTATCAATGGAGCAGCTTTCATGTGAATTTCCATCTTTGAATTCCTATTTAATAAAGACCTCCTTGTTGAAAAATGAATGGCTCTTTGTCTTGATTCTTACATTATATTGGTTAGTGTATAGCATACCCAGTAGTAGCCTAATAGGAACATTATATAAAATATGTCATAAAAATGGCTAAATTTGAAAATACTCTTTCTGAAATAAGATACCATGTTGCTATATCACTTTAGTAACAACTGAAAAATAACACAAAATACACAAAGGTTGCACCCAGATCTTCGTTATATACAAATTTGTCATAAGTCACAATGACCCACACTATTATGAACTCACATGAAGCTGTCGTGCTTGGAAGAGAATGATAAATCAAGGGTGACAGTCAAAGTCATTTAGTTCATGCAGCCAGATTCTCTTAAATCCCAAACTTGTTTATAGAGATTTCAGTCCAGAATTTCTGACATAATCTCAATGGAAACAATCCAATATCAGAATTAAAAATAAATAAATTGCACATAAAACATTTCAAGAAAATGTTCTGTGGGAATAATGATCTACTTAAGAATTTGTATTGCTTCCAAATTGCAATGCATTGTGACCAAGACTAATATGTGCCAGTGGATTGCAACTGATGTTTCTCTTAGACCATGTTGGATTAGACACAAAAGGCAATCAAATCCATATCCAAATCCAACAGGGAACTGAATAATACAAGTTGAAAAAAATATATAATGAAGCTAAAAAGAGAACATACTGCAACTATAAGAGAGAAATGGATACCACAATAACTCCAAAACGACTCCAATGTTATAAGCTTGTTCAATAGAAAGAACAAAAGTGTAATTCACAGGCCTGAATAAGTCAGCTAATTTTGTAAGGTTATGTGTTTATGTAAAATTAGTCTCTCCATCTCTGTCACAAAGCAGCACTTAGACCCTTTAATTTTTTATTGCCTATGGCAGTAAGTGATTATAATCATTTAAAAATCAGTCTCTTTACCATTTAGACTGGTTTTTGAAGCACTTCCACAGCCAATACCTCTCCAATTTAACAATGGTGAATATGAAACTCTTTTCATTTGACTTGAAATATGCAAATGAAATGCACTTTCATTTGCATATTTCATATTCTGAAACAGATTTCAAGGCTAAAACTTCCTGATTCATCTCAATACAACCAATATATCAATTCTAATTCCCTCTCACTTTTATCTGCAATAGATATATACTGACAATGCTTTGTCACAAATGGAAGCATAGTCATTCAGTCAATAACCACATTTCCTTGACTCCCCTTATTTAGTTTTTCAGCCCTGCCTCACACTGGGCATCAAAGAAACTGTTAGATGAGGCTTTTCTGTGATACATATTAAATAAAATAAACAAAAACACAGCATATCAAAAGAACTTAAAATATCAATCGCTTATTTTTTTTTAACTGTTCCAGCTCAGCTGTTGTGCTTTCATAAGTGCTTTGGCATAAGAGATTTCAAGACAGGAAACATTGAAAAGAAAAAGCCAGTAAGCAAAAATAGCCTAAACATACAAAAAAGCTTAAAATAGCTACTGAAAAGCATAAATGTATTAAATAGGTCACATTGCAGCCACTATTCAAAAGTATAAAATAAACAGTGCAACCATAAAGATTTAAAATATCTCTGAATGTGAACATTAAGTTTAGATTGCTATTAAGCAGCTTTGGACTTAGTCACCACTATATATTCCTTTTTATCTATTTACCCATTAGATAAAATAGCTGCAGCGAATCCACAATGGACTTAAATATTTTCAAGGTTAAAAAAGTACAGTGGAATATATAAACAATTATTTACAAAAATAAAGAGGGGTGGGAAAATCATCAATGTACTGTAGTTCAGAAGCTTCTCTAGATGGTGTAAGGAGTTCTCTTAAGGATAATTTACCATCTTGCATTGTAATCATTTTCTCCCTTTGCAGATTCTGGGTACCATATTTTCTTTGCTTTTTTGGACATGAATGTCCAAAAACATAATGATAAGAGAGGTTGGAACCTAGAAGGCCTGACAATCCTGCCAATCTTCACTAGGGAAGCACAGAATTTGGGAACAGAAAGTTGGGAATGAAAGGGAAAGATGCTTCAGAATGCATGCTGTACTATACATCCAAGAAGCTGCATATTTTCCTGGGTCATTATGGTCATCGCTGTAAGAGTCGGTTTTCACATAGTCAATGATTTTCACACAGTCAGAAATTTTTACAGAGCTTTGATTCTGTGCTTTTTATAACCATATTTATTATTTTGACCACTCCCAACAGGAGGACATTCCTGCACATGAATATTTGTCAAGAGATTTTGAGTTGATAGTTAAATTTTTCAAATTACATTTGAGAATGAAGTGCAGAGGAAATAAGGGCTGGAGATTCCAGTTCCACAAAAATTGACAGATGTGTTGTCAAGAAGGTATAGAGGATAAACATGAGAAAACAGCAAGATAATCTTCAAAGTGTCTAAACAAAGATTTTATGTCATCCAGTTTCTTTTAGATATATGGGTTCTTCTTCAAACTGTTCACTAAACTTATAACTAAGTGATCCATTATTTTTCTCTCTCAGTTTAAGAAGTGTCCATGAATTGCACTATAAATCTGAAAGTAGTCATTTTATATAAGGGTTCATTAAAAGAGAAATACACAATCTTTATGTTGAACACATAAGAAGTCAGTTCATGAACTCTCATCATATATTTTATAGCTTTAAAGAAACTTGGAAACTCAGGCAAATGTGAAATTTATTTAGAAATGAATGTAAACATGCTGATAAATAAATCTATATTCAGATGTCATTTTGTTCAAATAAAACAACAACTATTTTATATAAGAAACTCTCAGACAAGAACCTTCGTTAAGATATAAGAGTTTCATACCATATAAACAAACCTATGACGTGTATATTCTAAACAATTTAAAGGGTTAAATACAATTGTTTTTCAGAAGCTTGTTTTCAACAACAAAAGTTGTAAAATTACTTTTAATTAGTTTGCAATTATTAATTGATTGGTGCTTATTTTAGAAATGCAAAAAAAAAAAAGAAACATGTATGCAATATATAATTTCTTATACTAATATATATATACATAAGTATAAGAAATTATGTGTGTCTGTGTGTGTGAGTTAGTGTGTGTGGGGGTGGGGGTGTATACAGTGCAGTGCTAAAATATATACCAGTCCAAAATATTCCATTATACACAAAATAACCCTGTCATTTGGGAAGACAACCAACCTTAAAAGACATACTAGCTAGTGGTTTTTTTGTGGGTACAACAAGCTCTTAATATCAAGATAATATATGGTAATGTCCCATAGACTCCTTCATCCACCATATAATTTTTCATGTGTCTATTGAAAACTATAATAGCAACATGAAATGTTCAATCAGTCAGGTGAATGGGAGAAAGTAAAATATATTTGACTACATGAAATATCATGAATATTATGTATAATATAATGTTATATAGTTTGTAAAACACTCAGAGTCAGCTATGTTTGGAATAGTATGTCAACTTAATAAATGTTAAAATAATAAAATGTTTAGGAAAGTGGGGAGATGATTATCTACTGAAATCTATTTTCCTGCTTTAATGTATGATGAACTGTGAAAATTGAACTTATCCCAAATCAGATGTTCAAAGGACCAACAGAAAAAATGTTAAAATGCAATTCCAAAGAATATATTAAAAGACACACTGTGTGTAAAACTGACAACTGTTCCACTTAGAACAGTGTAAGTCAAGAAACCACACAACTTAATTAAACAACCTATTTGGAAAATTTCATAACCTATTTCTATGCTTCATAATTATACTACAATAGAATTAGACATTTTTATTCAAGTTTTCTTTTTCTGCCCATTTGATCTTTTTGACAATGAATTTTGTATCTCCTTATATGTTTAAAATAATGTCCTTGATAATTCTGGGCAACTGCAAAATTTAGAAGATTGAGCATGGTATTTCTGCTTTTGCATATGTTTTACCAGCATTTTAAAATGGAAGACATGGAAGACATAACTGATAATTTTTATGACAAACAGACTTCAAGGAAAAATGCAAATTCTAAGGAGGAAAATGATATGGTTATGCTTTACATAAATTATCACATATCTCAATCAATAGATGAATAGTTTTGCATTATTACCATGCATATATTTTGATCTTCTATTGAGAGTTTTATAATTTGGCAAGCAAAACTAAACTTACTGCTAAAAGGATTCAATGGATAGTCACTGTGCCTCCCTGACTAATAACCATCCCTTGAAGTACACAACAAACAAAACAAATTCTCTTTTTATGGTAGCATTAATTAAAACACTGAAATAGGAAATCAAAATGAATCTGGGGTGAACTTTATGAGAGCTTATGCAAAACCCTGAAGGCTTTCTTCCTTCCAAAATAATCATGGGAACAATGTTGCCACTGGCATGAAGTGAAGGAAGAGTTTAATATCAGCAAGTTGTTTTCACTGCCAGCTCATTCAAAATCACTTAAAATCTGGCTCTGGCAATATTGCTATTGGGGGGTAGGGGAGGAGAGATTTAGTAGATAGCAGTTATTTTAACTGTAAATAGTTGTTTCATGAAGAAGTTATCCATTTCCCTTTTATTCTTATAAAAACTGAACAATAGTGCCTTAATTCAGGTAAACAAAGTTGAAAAGAAACTGCAAGTTATCTAGAGAAAGGAAAGTTCCGTTGAATAATGGAATAAGCATGTATATTAAGTCTGAAAAAGAACAACATCCCAGATAATAATCACCATTTAAGCCAGACAGATGGCCAGGTGGCAATAAAATGCTTTTTTAACTTTTTACTAAGGGCATAAAATGGATTTTCTCTAATTTTATTCTCATCAAAAATAAAAGGAGGGCAAAAGGAATAAAGCACGCCCTTACAACTTTTCATCAAACACAGGTCATGTACTGTATAAGATTGTTCCTCAAGCACATATTTTTCAATAATTAAAAAAAGCTATGCAGGGTGGTACGAGAATATTTTTGTATATATCTGCTTGAAATTCACATTAATCCATTATATTTGTTTTCCTTGTTTTACACATATATTACAGAATGTGTCTTATATTTCTCTATTGCTTTGCCATTAGGTCACTATTGGCTAGTAGCATGCTTTTTAAATTAAAAACATTAATAAAAGCATAGCTGCAATGATTGTACAATTAATGCTGTCTAAACAACAATACCAAGATCTGGGATTATACTTTTATGTTTTTCCACCTTTATTATAAAGCTCTAACTAAATCTAAAATTATTTCAGAGAAAGTTCAAATATGTAGACAAATTGCAATGTTTCATGTCATCTAAGCTTTAGATGGCATCTTTTAACCATTAAGCTAGAAGCTAGCAGAATAGATCAGTCTGAGGAATAGGAAGAGGTTGTTCAAGAATCACTGTTTTGAAGAACAGTTTTGGTTGAAATATGATTGCTTTGGAGGAGAAGGTGCAAGAAGCAAGAATCTATGGTGGAATCTCCAGTTAAAATGGTAGGAAGAGTGAAATAGACTGGTGAATTTGGGAGGTTTTGCAGCAAAGGAAGTGATGGAGGCCACACCCACCCAGATCCTGCCCCCAGGAATTCCTGAGGCCATTTCCAAGAGAATGGAGTCAGTCAAGACAAGATTCTTGTAAAGAGACATGCAACAAAAAAGAAGCAATTCTATTTATCTCACAGTGATCTCGAGATAGGGGATATAGTCACCGAGCCCTTGTCATGGTCTGATCACTCTCTCCTTCGTCTCGACCTTCGAACCGCTACACCCCGCCGCAGGGAGGCGGAGCCGGTAAGATGGTTCCGCCCCAGGCGCCTGATGGAACCTGATAGGTTCCAGATGGAGCTTGGGCCATTCCCTGAGGCTCTTTCTTATTTCTTTCTGTTCATATAATTGTATAATTTTGTTCCTTATTTAAATTAAAATTGTAAGATAAATAGTGCTTCTTCTGGGAGGGGTATTGATATTAAAACAACTTAGGGAATGTAGGAAGATAAAATCAGAAATTATTCATAATTAATTACCAGTCTATACCAACAAGTTTCAAAAAAGTATTAGAAGCAATTTCCTAAATAGAAATTGCCTGGATATAATATTCGAGAAGAATCCTCTAATATGTAAACATACTGTTAAATAATATAGCAGTATATTAAACGCATCAGTGCTTTACTTCTATTTCACCTTTAATTAAGCCTCTTCAAAGAAAAGCATCCTAAAATATGTTAGAATAAGAAGTCAATATTTCTTTATCTAATAGGACTTTTAAATGTCCTGAAATCTTGATCTAGAAGAAAGTATTTTATATGAATGTTCAGGTCAACAGTCTGAAAAATTCTTCAGTAGAATATTAAGTTCCAATCCTTTAGATACAAGTATCACTTCATAATTGTACTTTAAGTACTGACACATACGCAAAAAAAAAAAGAAAAAGAAAAGCAAAAAAATGCAAGGATTGCATTTTTCTTGATCAATATTATTATTTTGCTCAATAGATTCATGGAATGCCATATTCTAAAAAATAGCTTTTTCTGAACAGCATGGAGATTAAACAAAGGAAAAAGTATTATTGTGGTTCTGACTGGAAAAGTATCAATTATGTAACTAAAGTTGTCATTATCTTTTTATAATAAATCTTAGTTAACTATTTTCAAAACTCATATTTTTATGAGTCTCATATTTTTTTCCCAGCATGTTATTTGAGAAGAAAATTTCAGTTGGGTTCTGGCAACTAAGCTGTGGTTTTATGGTTATTATTATCTATTATTGTTATAAAATAAGAAAATTATATATATTCCTGACAATATGCAAAATCAAAGATTTTTTAAAAAACGTATTTACTGCTTTCTTTCACAGAAGAATTTTGAATCAACATTCTTAAGAAATAAATAGAAAGCGCTATATTTTTTAAATTTGTCAACTAGATATATCAGTAGATTTGTAAGTTGTATGAAGAACACCAATTACCATTAGTCTCACATAGTTACAGTCATATTATCTTTCCAGAAACATACGTTAAATATGCAGGTCACAGACTCCATATAACAATACACTGCTGCCAGCTACGATTACGGCTACATGCATTTATAGATGCTATTTTCTGGTTATCGTAATACCAGCCATTCAAAATCAAAGGCACCTTCAGTTGATCTTTAACAAAACCCCATCTTAGAAAAATAACTCTAATTGCAGGAGAGGAGCATATTAAATATGTTCAGCAATGTAGTCGAAATAATAAAACAGAAAGCTGTCCAATAATATCAAAGGAAAAAACAACTATCAGCAACCATCATCTAAAAACTCTCAATTTCTCATTTTTTAATTTTCTCTAAAAAGTCAGATATTAAATGTCCACTAAAAAAACTTTATTGCATCCAGTTGCACATGGAAAGGGATATAAAGGTATAGTATCCATCTATGTTAATTGGTTTGGCTGCTAGCTTTAACTCAGCACTCAGTCAACATGCCTTAAATGGTGCATGACCACATGGTTTGCCCACTTTTGAAATTTAAAAAAAAATCATCCTCTTCTATGCTTGCCAACATACTACTCCATCAAGTAGCAAACTAGTTTTATCAAATGGATGATGTCTAATTAATCAAGGTTCTAAAAATGCAAGCAGACTGTAAAGGGATTTTTTTTTTAATTTCCTTGAAAACATAAAATGGCAATCAGGAAATAAAATGTAACAGTGATGTTCATTGGAGTATAATACTTGTTCAATTTTCAGTACCAAACAGTGAAACATCTCAAATAATAATTAAAATTGCAATACTGTATCTTAAAATCAGTATCAATTATTTTGCAACAAATATCTATAAAGTCATAGCATTAATGTAAAATAGAAGGTGCCAATATTTATTTGGAAAATAAATTAATACATACAACAAAGTTTGACCCTAAGAAATTACTTTATCCTTTCTTTCCCATCTAGCCTTTTTTGTTTAATGTTTAATGTTGTCACTGATATTGTGCTATAATTCTTTACTGAAATGAACGATTTCTGCAATAAATTATTTTTTAAAATGTGTATATGATTTAAAATTATGATATGTAAATTTATTAATAATAGTGAGTAGATCTTAGTGTTTGTACTGTTGAGGAACAAAACTCTACTATTCACAATTTACAGTAATTAAAAATGATCTATTATTTCCTGTATATAAGTATGGTTGATATATCAAAACTCAAGCAGAAAGCAAAAAAGCAACCAAAAAGACCCTACCTCAACTTTTTACTTTTGCAATCTATCAATTTTATCATTATGAAAAATGTGAATCTTGTGTCTCTGCAATATTGAATGAATGAGAAGTGAACATCAACATTTTATTACATAACAACACATACAATTTTCTATTTTCTATTTTCTGACCTGAGCAAACACTAGGTTTCTGGATATCTGCCGGCTTATTGCATGCAATAAAGGGCATGCAATAAAATGAAGAGTTTGGATCTGAAAATTCCCTGAATCAGGCTCAGAGGGATTTTTTTTTTTATGAAGCAATTAGACTATCTGCTGTAGAACTTGTCTTTAAACTAAAATGAATCATTTATTAACCTGTTTCCTATTATATAACACATTTCTGATATATATATGTCTAGGCAGCCCAGCTATATTATTCTTGCTTTTAACAGTATGGATCTCCACATGTACATGAAGCATATTTTTACATGTTAGACTTAATATGCCTGCTGGATTTGACCTGAATGTTTTCAATAAGGGACATTGTTTTTCAAATGGATAGAGTATATCCATCAATTAATATTCTGCACCCATTTTTGCCCCACTTTTTCTCATTTAATAATGTCTTAATTTATTTTATTATAAATTAGTACAAGTATGTCTTGATGTTTTTATACTGTACTGGTGTAGAACTGATGAAGGACTAAACAGAGTCCATGGATTATTATTTTCTCCACAACTATTGCTTAGCCTTTTACATACAATAAATAGCAATGTTAAATTACTCTTTTTATCTAATATAGCTGTACACTATTTAGGATTAATTAAAATTTCAATTGAGTTTATTATCATATCAGAACTATATAATTTTAAGCAAAACAATAAAGTCAGATTAATTGATTTTAGGGATTTTATGTGTAACTTTTAACTCGGAGTTTTTGTTTTATTTTTCTGTTTTATTGTTGTGAGCCGCCCTGAGTCGTCTCGGAGAAAGGGCGGCATATAAGTCTAAATGAATAAATAAATAAAAATTATTTTTATTTGAAAGATTTGTATGGCCAGCCATGTTAAAACTCTGGGAGGCTCAGAAGTTCCTTGGTAGTACAAGTGGTAGTATTAAACTGAATAGCCAGTTATTTTTGAGTCCTTTTCCAAAGGAAGTCCCATTAAATAGAAATGTTTATGTGTTCTTGCTAGATATACCGACAGATAGTAAACACATATAGCAACCAAAGTTACATCTTGAAGTTGGTGTATTGCCAAAGATCACACAAGAGTAGGAGTTTCGTAACTCGGGTGTACGTAATCTGTCCAAAAGTTGAGATGAAGGTTGTCCATAAAGTTATAATTGGTTTGCTTTAAGGTTAACATATGAGTACCAGGTATCATAAGAAAACCATATTGTCTTATCCAGATCTTCCACTTGAATCTTTGAGAAGACTGAATCCCTGAATTAGTAAGCTTTTAAAACATCACGTTTTCTAGTGTAATATTTGTTCAAAGTTTATTAAGCAGTGCTAGATCTTGATTGTACATCAATATATCATTTGTGAATCAATTTTCTTGAGTTTAAATATTTTCTTCGAGAGTCCAAAATACTATTAATTTCTCTCTATTAAGAATATTATAAATAGACCTAATTAAAGTAATTAAGATAATGGATAAATTACATTATCACTATTATCCTTCTACACTAATTACACATTACTGGAAAAATTACAAAAAGGGTATAGAATATATTAATTTAAAGACATGTCTCTTCAAAGGTATAAAAATAGATAAATCATAAAGTAAAACATTTTTGTAGTCTCTTATAATTAATTATTAGCACAATTTTATTCTGATTATATGTAACTGATGCTAAAGGCTGTTAAAAGTATCTACCAACACTTAAAGTGTTTTCCTACTGCACTCTGTTGAAGAAATAAATCAGGGGTGAAATCTAGCAGGTGCTGACAGGTTCTGGAGAACCGGTAGCGGAAATTTTGAGTCATTCAGAGAACCAGCAAATGCCACCTCTGGCTAGTCCCAGAGTGGGGTGGGAATGGAGATTTTACAATATCCTTCCCCCAGGAGTGAGGAAGGAATGGAGATTTTGCAGTATCCTTGTCCTGCCATACCCACCAAGCCATGTCCACCAAGCTACACCATGCCCACCAAGCCATTCCCACAGAACCGGTAGTAAAAAAATTTGGATTTCACCACTGAAATAAATATATTGTATCTTCTTGACATGAGTCTATTACCCATCTCCACAAAACGTACAACCTATTCCTTGTGAGAACTGACATTCTTTTCTTAGCCTACCTTCTTTCTAAAAGTTCTCAAAAAAAGAAATACAGGTAGTCCTCAATTTGCAATGGGTTGACCTCAATCCAAATTTCCGAACATCATGCCCCGTTCATGGTCACATAACCAAACTTTGAGTGCCCAGCAACATGGTGGCACTGTGACCATTTTCAGCATCCCACATTAATAATTCACATTGTATAGCAGTTTTGATGGCAAAATCATCCCCACAGCAAACTACTGGTTCATTTTATGACCACCATAGTCACTACAAACAAGTCATAAACAAATCATAAACTGACCTGTTTTATAACCATCAGGACATACAACTGTAATGGAGAGGTTCTATTATGGCCATATGTTGATGACTACCCGTAGCTCTCTATGTAGAAAAAAAAGTTGTGTATTTAGGAATTAACTTCACAATGAAAAATTAGAATCGTAAAGATCTAGAATGGAAAAACTGACATAATGAAGAATGTCAGATAAATAAAAATTTAGAAAAATTAAAAATGTGATTATTATTATAAAAAGGTATGTATATAACTTGAATATCAGAATAAGCCAGCTGTGTGATGGGATGAGCTCCCATCATTTGTTCCAGCTCCTGCCCACCTATCAGTTTGAATGCAGGCAATCTGAAGAAGATAAATAGGTACCACTTTGATAGGCACATTAACGGAGACATGGAAGGAGGTCCAACCGGACATCCCCTGGATACAGTGATGTCACCGGCTAGTCCATTGAAACTGTGTTATATGATTACCTTTATCGTGGTTTATCCCACCTTGGTGGGTGTTGGAAGGAATTATATACTTCCTGCATGATTTTGAATCTGATGGAGTATCTAAAGTGCATCATGATTTAATAATCTGTATCAAATTTTCTATTTTCATGAAATGTTGGTAAGGGCAGGGATAAATTCAAAGGAGACAGAGTTGAGTTCATTGAATCCAGTTTCATTCTACTATATGAAAAGAGAATACAGTATATACAAAAATCTACAGATACACAAAAGCTTAAATCTTAAACCAGGGGTGGGTTCTACTTACCTTTACTACTGGTTTGCAATGGGCCTGCGCATGCATAGAAGCTTCCTGATGATGTCGGGGTCGGTGGGCGGAGCTACTGAGTTTACTACCGGTTCTATAGAACTGGTCTGAACCGGGGACAACCCACCACTATCTTAAACTGTTATTTTAACAAGGGAAATTCATAATCCACCACCATATATTTAATATAGTAATAAATTATACATTTGAAATAAATAGACATTCAAATACATTTGAAAGTAAAAAATAAGTGGTTCTATATCCTTAAAGTGTATACATTTTAAAAAAAAAAGCATTTCAAATTAGCAGATATTTATCATCTTGAGAAATAGCCAGTTAGGCACAAATTAAAAGGAACAATTCAAATATAGAAATGATATTTTTAAAGTGTGTAGCATATACCAAACTAACTACATTTCCATATGCAAAGAAAATGTGATGTTCTGGCATTTTTAAAAAATCATCCACAGAAAAGAAATTTCACAAGCATGATAGGCAGATTGCATGTTTAGAATTCTCTCTGAGTAAAGGAGAAAAAAAAGTGAAAATAATATTCATACCTCTCTCCGTCGAGAAGCCCAACAGGTTTGCTTGATTTTCCAGACCACAGCAGCCACCAGTAGCAGTGACAAGAAACAACTGCAATTGTAAAATATAAAAAAATGTCATCAACAAAAAACCAAATAGAATTTGCCTCAAGTAGCACACATATCTACAGCCCTCAGAATATAGGTTCACAATTTCCTGCTTCAATGTCAGGAGGTGGGAGAAAAACACATTTTTAATGCTTTGCACAAAGCCATCAGTAGCTGCCTGAGACTTAAGCATATAATGCTACTGATTTATTATCCATATTTTGATTTTTGGGTTATTCCCTATTTTTAAACGTATGCTCATTTAGATGAAACACTGAGAACAAATCTGTATTACATCAGCCCAATTCTAACACAAGTGTGGCTAGTAAATTTAGGATTCCAACTAATACCTGTTAATTAGCTAAGGGATACTGTTATTTAATATTGTTTTAATTAACTATATACCATATTAGCAATGTTAAAAAGTAGAGGGAATTGAATGAAAAAAATCAATAATCTCTAACTCATACTTTCACTATCATCCACACTCAAGGGGATAACTATCAAACTCTTTCTCTTTATATTGTCAGTTCTCTGAGTAATGCAGCCAGGAGCAAATTTTCTAACTATTGCATTCCTTAAGGATTTTAATTTAAACTTAATTAAATTGTATTATTTAGGGCAGATTTTCAAGTTTATGATATCAAGATGTTGAGAATGGTGAGCCCTATTAGATAGGTTAGTGTTATGGTGCTGCAACTTTAAAAACCCATATTCCTGGAATAGCCATAATCAGGGGTGGGTTCTAAAATTTTTTACTACTGGTTCTGTGGGCGTGGCTTGGTGGGGGAGGTAATGTGACTGGGTGGGGTGGCCAACTTTTTTTTTTACTTTTAAAAGCATTTTTAAAAGGTTGCAGAAAAAAATGCTTTTAAAAACCTCTGACAATCCCAGCTGAGCCACGTGATCATCAGAGGCTTTTTTTTTTACTTGTAAAAGCATTTTTTTGGCTGAAGAGGTTGTAGAAAAAATGCTTTTAAAAGTAAAAAAAAAAACCACTGATGAGGTGGGCGAGGTAAGTGAGCAGCGACCGGGCAGGGGACCGGTTCGGGGGCATGGCCAGCCAATGTTATTACCGGTTCTCCGAAATACTACAAATTTTTACTGCAGGTTCTTGCGAAATAGTGCAAAAGGACAAAGAGGCTTTACATAGGATCATGGAACCATTGCACTCTTTTCCATTCAGATACATTGGCTTTAAACTGGTAAGACTGCTTATCCACTACTAACTGCATTCTGGCACCTGTGTACCAGGTATCATGTGGTTTAGTAACCCATACTTTGTGAATTACTATCTCTTCATTTAGTAAGCATTAAACATATTTACCTTTTGGTAATAAGCATATTATGAATTTGTTCTTTTTAATATCTTTAACAGGGATGCAAATGTGTAGCTCAAAAGTCACATAACATTTAATTATACAATAAATTTGGAGAGATGGGAAACAATGTGGCAAGTAAATTCAAAACTAACATTATCCATGGCATACAAGGAAAATCAGCTGAAGATGTTTTATAGATGGCATCTTCCACCGACAAGACTTGCAAAGATGTTCCCAAATAATACCTCAATGTGTTGGAAGTGTAAGAAAACTCATGAAACATATTACCATCTATGGTGGATGTGCCTGGCGCAAAAAATTTTTGGCCAAATATAAAGAAATGGCTAGAAAAAATAATATACCAACCAATTGAAAGAAGGCTGGAAACATTCTTATTAGGAATATTCACAAGAACAGACACCAAAGAAATAAAATATCTGATTCTACACATTATAACAGCCGCACGAATAACATATGCACAAAATTGAAAACAGGAAAAGACATCAACAGATGAAGAAGTGATAGAAAAAGTTTTAGAATGTGGCAAGATGGACAAATTAACAAAAGAAATTAAAGAAAAAGAAGAGACAGATTATTACATAATTTGGAACAAATGGCATGAATGGCTTGAGACTGGAAATAAAGAACAATAAATACAGGGGAGAATCTAAAATGTAAAATATGTATACAACAAATATATAGAAATGTATAAAATTAAGGCTATTAGTGTTAGAAAATACAATGTAACCAAAGAAAAAGGGATAATGAAGAAAATTAAACACTAAGAAACACTGGTTAAAGAGAGGATATATTTATATGTTGTATGTTATGCAATTGTCATATTGTGTTATAATAAAATAATATTTTAAAAAAGTCACATAACATTTTTCATGATCTTTTTTCATGACCTTTTTGAGAAATCCATTGCATCCTTTAAAAATCCATTCTATTATTTAAAATGCCATTACACCCAAAGGGCTTTTAGACTTATCATTTTTAGACTACAGCTTTCAATGTAGTCTCAATATAATTTTCAATAGCTTTCAATGACCCTTTTTTAAATAAATATAAAACAGTTTGACTTTCTGACCAGGTATGATGCTGCAACTTCAAATTTGTTTTTCATATTCCTGATATGCAACAATTTATAAAGTTAAATGATCATAAGCAATGCCAGTGGGAATATTAGTATCATGATTATGATGAAGAGTTTGATGTATTGTGGTAAATGAAGAATAAGAAAATGTATATGTGGAATACAAGCCAGATCACGTACTTTAATGAAGTAATATTTTATTTGCAAGCTATATATCTGAAGATGTTTATAGTCTAACTTCCATTGAAGTAAGTGATGAAATACCAATTGATTAAAGAGACGGAGTACATAGTGTGTTTCTCAGCATGAGAAATATCCAGAATAGGATATTTATGCTTCAATGTACAAAACAACAACAAACCATCTGGCTATCCTAATTATAAACATATTAACTTTTTTAAAACAATTTTCATTTCCATATAAAATGGGACAATGCTCAAATACAGGCCTCTTTTCTTTTTCTGTCCTCCCCCCGCCCCCAATATATATTCAAAGCATTCCCTAGTGTATTGCATGGCAGCAAATTTTGTTCAGCTATGCTAATAGAGACAACCAAGATATATGGTAGAACCCCTTCTATTATTACTATGTTGGCAGATAACTGAGGTTGAAGATTATTGCTCAAGGTTATAATGAATTATATTTTCTATAAATTACTTGCCCATTGTAACTGAATTAATGTAGCTATTTTAAATATTACTTTATACTAGTAGACAGCTTGAATGTAAAACATATCTCTGGATCTTCTCCAGGCTTTAAAGGCTTGGCACAGTTGCTTCAAGGCTCCTATCTTCTACCTATGCAGTTCCAGCAGGATAGCATAAAAATATATTCATAGAAACAAAAAGTTTTCATAGTTTTGCTTGTATATTCCAAGTCACAGGAATGTATTTCAGGAATACATTATTATGAATTTGTAAAGATCAGATGAGACAAAATACTAAACAAAATCCAAATGTCTTTGTAAGGAGTTATATCTTTTATTTATAAATGGTTAATTCTAGAGAAAAATTAATATTAATTTTGTAACAATATGTAAGGTAGACTTCCACCTATGCTCCCATTACTGTTTGTCTTTATCTCTATATAGATTTTGTTGTACCCACCAGGCTAGAAATACTAGTAACAGATTTTCAATCAAACTGAGTGTCATACACATCAGTAATGTCCATTGGAATTGTCAAGTGCAAGAAATCAGGATTCCAGGCAGTTCAAATGAATATACAATGGAGCAAAAAAGTATTTAGTCAGCCACCAATTGTGCAAGTTCTCCCACTTAAAAAGATGAGAGAGGCCTGTAATTGACATCATAGGTAGATCTCAACTATGAGAGACGAAAAGAGAAAACAAATCCAGACAATCACATTGTCTGATTTGGAAAGCATTTATTTGCAAATTATGGTGGAAAATAAGTATTTGGTCAATATCAAAAGTTCATCTCAATACTTTGTTATATATCCTTTGTTGGCAATGACAGAGGTCAAACGTTTTCTGTAAGTCTTCACAAGGTTGGCACACACTGTTGCTGGTATGTTGGCCCATTCCTCCATGCAGATCTCCTCTAGAGCAGTGATGTTTTGGGGCTGTTGCCAGGCAACACGGACTTTCAACTCCCTCCAAAGGTTTTCTATGGGGTTAAGATCTGGAGACTGGCTAGGCCACTCCAGGACCTTGAAATGCTTCTTACGAAGCCACTTCTTCATTGCCCGGGCAGTGTGTTTAGGATAATTGTCATGTTGAAAGACCCAGCCATGTTTCATCTTCAATGCCCTTGCTGATGGAAGGAGGTTTGCACTCAAAATCTCACGATACATGGCCCCATTCATTCTTTCCTGTACATGGATCAGTCGTCCTGGTCGTCCTGCAGAGAAACAGCCCCAAAGCATGATGTTGCCACCCCCATGCTTCACAGTAGGTATGGTATTCCATACCAGCATTCTCTCTTCTCCAAACACAACGAGTTGTGTTTCTACCAAACAGTTCTACTTTGGTTTCATCTGACCATATGACATTCTCCCAATCCTCTTCTGGATCATCCAAATGCTCTCTAGCAAACTTCAGACGGGCCCGGACATGTACTGGCTTAAGCAGGGGGACACGTCTGGCACTGCAGGATCTATGTTCCTGGCGGCGTAGTGTGTTACTGATGGTAGCCTTTGTTATGTTGGTCCCAGCTCTCTGCAGGTCATTCACTAGGTCCCCCCGTGTGGTTCTGGAATTTTTGCTCACTGTTCTTGTGATCATTCTGACCCCACGGGGTGAGATCTTGCGTGGAGCCCCAGATCGAGGGAGATTATCAGTGGTCTTGTATGTCTTCTGTTTTCTAATTATTGCTCCCACAGTTGATTTCTTCACACCAAGCTGCTTGACTATTGCAGATTCAACCTTCCCAGGCTGGTGCAGGTCTACAATTTTGTTTCTGGTGTCCTTCGACAGCTCTTTGGTCTTCATCATAGTGGAGTTTGGAGTGTGATTGTTTGAGGTTGTGGACAGTTGTCTTTTATACTGATAACAAGTTCAAACAGGTGCCATTAATACAGGTAATGAGTGGAGGACAGAAGAGTCTCTTAAAGAAGTTGTTACAGGTCTGTGAGAGCCATAAATCTTGCTTGTTTGTAGGTGACCAAATACTTATTTTCCACCATAATTTGCAAATAAATTCTTTCCAAATCAGACAATGTGATTGTCCGGATTTTCTCATTTTGTCTCTCATAGTTGAGGTCTACCTATGATGTCAATTACAGGTGTCTCTCATCTTTTTAAGCGGGAGAACTTGCACAATTGGTGACTGACTAAATACTTTTTTGCCCCACTGTAGGTTTATTATATGCTAATGCTCTCTACAAGAATCTGAACTGCTAACAGTCAAAGGAAATTAGTGGTAGATAAAACTGTATTCAAAGTGAATTGGAACGGACTCAAGATTGATGATGCATTTGACCCCTCCCTCAGGCTCAGCCTAGTAATCTCCTACATTTAGTTCTCTTAATGTTTATGTTTGGTCTTCAAAAGAAATTATGTAATAGTGAATGCAAATATAAGTTTTGATTACAATTGACATCAATCTGATTAAAATACATGCAATGTCTTTGTAAACAATTTTGTGTAGTAATAAATGGATTCATTTGACAGTAGTATCTAACAAATGTAATACATAAATAGAATACTTAGAAGATAAAGAACACTATATAAATAATTATATATTGTATGCTGGTTCATCCTTGCTATAAAGACCAGCCAAATTTTAAACTTTACATTTGCAAAGACATGCTAAGTGACTTGAAATGATGTTTGGTTGATTTTATTCATTTTATGCTTTTATTATCTATAACTGAATCACAATTAGTAATAAATTGCATTATGTCATGGTTCATATATAAAATACTCAAAAGCAAATTCCCAAGCATCAAATATCTATTGCTGGCAGAGAAAATATGCTGTTACCATGATAGCAAAGAAATTAATTTATGATTAATTTTTAAGGACCTATTTCTGATTAGCATAGAGCTGTTGCTAACTAAAAGCAGCTGGAAAATACCTCCCTTTTCTATTTAACACAAAAAAAATATATTATACCTACACTGCAAATATCCAGATGACCACTATGTGTCAACACAAAAAGTAAAGAAAACTTTAACTCTATGCTGCACATATAATTGTCTGTATTTTCCCAGCCAAGATATGATAGACCTAGGTAGTACTCATTTTAGAGCACAAAAATGATGTTCAAATCATAAGTAGTATGCCCCTATTTTGTTTTTAAAAGTATGAAACCACTTGAAATCTGGAAAATGTGGTACTTCTCAAATAGCTTCTTGTGTGCTGCGTGACTATTGAATATCTTTGGATTGCTTAAAATTGCTTAAAGTGTCACTTTAAATTGATATTTCTCTTTGATATTTGCAAGATTGCTATTCAAAGTATCATTTTGAAAACATGCACAAATGACTGTTAGAAATGTTTGTACCTCATGAATATTTGATTAAAAATAATAAAATGCTTGTACAGTTTTTTTTAAAAAAACATCAGACAGAGAGAAAATAACTTCATAAACAGAACTGGCCACTTTACACTTACAATCATCAGTTGCCATGAAGTTTGAAAACTACAGTGAAATGCTCATCTCACACATCAAATATGGGACTAATTTTAAACTTGCTGATTTGGCTCAACATAGTTTCTCCCTACTGATAAAATATTGACATAGAACCATTTTTAATTTTTAACAGCTTTAGAAATAACATTTGTTGCATACTAATCAGCATTCATTCATTATTTAAGCGCTTGATTTCCAAGGATGGGCTTTTTTATATTATATTGCCATTTTCCAAACAAATGAATCATATTAATATGTTATCTACAGTATAGTTAAACTCCCCCCAACACTCTTCTAAATGACAGTTTCTGCTGCAATTAATTTTAAGAGTACCAGATCTGAACTACAAAATTTGCACAACTGCTAAATTAATGAAAAGAGAAGTACCTTCAGTTCAATGATTGTCCAAATTTTTGTACCCAGATATTGTAGTTCTAGACAATTTCTCAGGTTTAGACTGAATGTTGACTGACACAATAAACATGAACATTCCTAGCATATCTCTGACACAGGATATGCCTAATTTCATATTGGATACAATATGAAAAGATTGTGATCTGGCTGATAAGTCATATAACAACAAAATTAATTCTATTTTTAAATTTTCTTTATTTTTTCATTCTTTTCTTTGTGGTGTGGGTTACTTATTAGGATGATGTAGTCAGATGAATTCCAGAATACTCATGGAGTTTCTCATTAGAGATATATATATTGATTTATTTATTGCTGGATCTAGGATTGGATTTAGTTGGAAATCCATACAAGCAGGCAAACCTGCAAAACCTGCCTTCTCAGCATGATTATTGCAGAATCTACTGTAATTTCCTAAAGAGAAAAAAAACTCTAGTTGCATATGGAGAAGAGGTTTGCTATTTTAAGACTTCCCTTAGTACATGCTGCATCTAAAAATAAGGAAGGGAGTGTTACAAAATTAAGCCCTGGAAGAACTCTACAACTTCTTCATGTTTGTTCCCAAAAATTTTATCTGTTAACCCAATAGAACAGGGGTATCAAACTCACGTCATCATGGCGGTGTCACGTGATGTATCGGGACTAAACTAGGCATGGGCACGGCCAGCACGTGACGCATCAGGCCAGGAGTTTGACAGCCCTGCAATAGAAGCTTGCTTTCTATTTTCTATCAACTAGCCCATTCAATCTAGTAAATCAGTATATAATGATTGCTTCTATTCATTCTTCTAATATGAAATGTCAAAATGTTTATCTAACACTAAGCTGCTGCCTGGCAAAACCCACTCACCCCACTCTGAACTGTTTGCTACCCTCTCACAGATCTCCTTAGAAAGTGACTGTGACTGTGGAATACAGTAGAACCTCTGGTCACGAAGGCTTCTGACTATGACCAAATTGGGTTCCGACCAAAAATTTTTTTTTCACGGCCGATTTCCCCTTCTGCACTGGTGTTCTTTTTGTTTTTGTTTTTGTAAGCACCAAATTTCCAAAATTAGGTTCAGGTCATGACCAAATCAGTTTGCGACCAAAGTTATGGAACAAATTATGGTCATGACCAGAAGTTCTACTGTATGTCAGCAATCTCATTCTGGAACTGCATCTACATTTTCAGAGCTAGAGTAGTCCATTTGCTATTTGTACTTTCCCATATTATACATCCAGAAAACTTCACTTATGCCATTTTTACAGCATTTTAACTCCTATGAAAACTATTCCATTTAGATATGAACATTTTAGTGGTTGTGCCTAAACTTAACTGAGGGAAAAGCTAAATATTTATGGACTGAGATATTTCTGTATTACATAGTTTAAACACTTTGTGCAGCCTTTGAACATGAAGAACTTGTTTTTTTCCCAGAGAAAACAACCAACTTAACTTGTAATATATTAGGTTTAAACTTAGTGAATTTTCCTACTAGCAATTACGCTAAAATAAAAAGGCACTGAGATACTGTGGGATTATGAATAAGGAACATCCAGTTACTCTCCTTCCTTTTTACTCTTGCTTTTAGTACCCTTTCTTTTATTAATGTTTATTTTACTAAGGTTAGTCAAGGACTTTAAAATGGCACTGCTTCAGTGCCCTCCATTTCAAATTCTATTCTTAAACTGCATTGCATACCATGTTGTCTGAAGCCAGTAGCTCCTAATCATTCTTCACCCTGTTGTTGTCAGTACTTTATCACCCTTGCTCTACCTGACAACAAAGGCTACTGCACAGCTGAGAATTTTCAGGCCCATGAAAATTGCCCACTGTGCATGATTAATTGGTAGCTCTGTACTTTAAGAAGCCATATAGCCATGGCTAACCCAATGTCTCCCCTTTTTGCAACTCCCTTGTTACTTTCACATATTAGATATAAAAGTTAACTGTATCTGTAAAACAAAACAAGGTTTTTAATGTTTAATTCAAATATGCAGATCCCATTTTATATTCCAACCCTGACATTAACTTCTTGTGCAAAATTCATAATGAATGTGAGTGTATATTTATATTTAAAATCAAGTAATTACTAGTGTCAACATCATTTTTACTTGGATACACATTCAGCGAATATAATGAAGTACTGCACCTTGTGGAAAGTGAATAATCAAACATGTTATTTTCCTTATCAATAATTACTGCATGTTTATGGACCAATTTGGAAATAATAAACGAAATCCCGTGGAACGCTTTTTCAGCTTCGTTTAAAAGTCTAAGAAACGGGCATTGTAAAGCTTGATATCACTTGCAATTGAACACTTACAGCTTCAAACTTATATTATTCAACAGTGTATAGAATAGAAATAAACTAATCTGTCAATTCATTTTTCTATTTCTATTCAGGCATTGTTATTTTTATTTATTTAGAAAATTTATATAGCTGTCTACTCATTCACAGCAACTTTATTCTATTCTATATTGAATCTATTTCAATTTTTAAGAAAATTATCATATTTGTCTAATATATGCATTTTTATATACATAGTTTGATATCTTACTATATCTTTTAGGGCTACAAACTGCAAAAAAAAAATTTAGGTATGCATAAAATTGCAAATGCATAGGGTTGCCAGGTGTCCACTATTTGAGCGGACAGTCCACTTTTTTCACATTATATTCACTATTTTTTTTTTCAAAAAATAGTGGACATTTTTTTTATTCAAAAGCTTTATGATGAAATGGTACGTAATCTAAAGCTGTTCAGTCTAAGAGAATAAGGATAGGAGAATCGCATTTTTTCTTTTTTTTTTCATAAGTTAGAATGAGACAAAGTTCAAATGCTCATTGCAATAATCACATTTTACACAACAGAACCAAAAAATGCATTAAAGCAGTTATCTTTTGATATTGAAAATGTAGTGCTGAAGGTTTTTGCCGAATTTTCGAATTCTGCGAAGAAACGAGAAGAGTTGAAATCATTTTTTGAGTTTTGCAAGTCAGAATTCCATGAAGTTTTGCGCCATGTTCCAACACGTTGGTTAAGTTGGTTTAAAGCGGCCAAAAGACTTCTTTTAAACTGCATACCTCTAAAATCATATTTTATTTCTCTTGGATCTGATGAGTGCCATAAGGTTATCTGGAACCTTATTTTGGATGAGGAAAAAGAACTCGCAAAGGACGATGAACCAACAATTTCAGAATTGTATTTATATTTCACGCGCTTCATGTCAATAATGCAAGACACCCTACTGAAGCTGGAAAGCAAGAAAATTCTTGCATGTGATCTTCACATTATCATGTGTAAGCTGCATGATTCTTTGCAAAAAAAATACGATGAGCAGTTTTTTGGAATGAAAGTTTTATTTGCCTTACGTAAAAAACATTTGCCTGAGAATGCCGTGCAAAAGAACGTGTATCAAAGAGCCATTGCGTATGTAGAAAAGTGGTATAATTTCACCGATTCAGTATATGAGATGCTAAGTTGTTTCAATCTAGTTGATCGCAATAATCCTCCAACTTTAGAAGAAATGACGAACATCTGGTTATTATCACCATGGCGAGAAGAACTTCCACCCAACACTCTCTTCGATGAAATTTCTGCCTTAGAAGAAGTTTATGTTCATCTGCAGGGCGATTCATCCCTTGATAAGTGGACATACTTTTTCAAGAAAGAGCCAGCTCTGAGTTTACTGAAACTGTTCCAGTATTGTGCATCAATTCCAGTATCAAATGCAAATGTTGAACGAATTTTCAGTATCATGGAAAATTTGTGGACTGACGAACGTAACCGACTGCTTGCATCAGTTCAAATTGAACTTTGTATATTTTTTAATATTTCTCAATGTTGTACTGAAATTAAAGAATTATTCCTTAAACACAAAGAATTGATCAAAGCTGCACAGTCAAATAAAAAATACACATGACAGCAAAGTAAAATGTAATTTAATATTTTACATATTATTATATTTGATGTTTTGAATTTTAAGTAAAGTTTTGAAGTGATTATTTTAATACGTGTTAAAATATTTGTAAGAAAATATATAATTTAATTGTAATTTTTTTTATTTTTTTTACTACTTAAACACACACACCCCCCCCCCCCCCCGCCGCTTGTCTGCTATTTTTTGGAAGCAGACCTGGCAACCCTACAAATGCAACACTGTATTTCACTAATCAGTTGGGAAGCATATATTACATAAACTTCTATTAAAAAACCTACGGAATGCTAGAAAGTTCAATGATACAATATTCAAGATTATATAATTCAAGAAATAAAAAAAAATCTATTGGATATCTAGTCAAAAAATATGTGAGTTAAATAAAATTATAAAACTTACAAAATTATAGCTGTTATTCTTCATTTTATTATACTCATTAGATATATTACATTAATATGGTACATTTTTATTTTTCAATTTTTGGAAAACAATTGGAAAATCATATATCAATCAAGACATTTATGTTTATTTTTATATTTCTACATCATTATTCAAGTTTTGTTGTCCCTTATCCTATTTTGATCAATGAAAATCTAAATTAGATTTAATGTTTCTATATTAGGGTGAATAATACTTCTTAAATGTTAGAGTTAATTAGCACTTGCAGTTACATTTTATATTCACTGTATATGAAATAACAAATTGTGACCAATTAAAGTTTTATTCTGTTTCTTCCCCCCAACATCTTAGCAGAAGGTCACTATGCTACCACACCAGATCTCACTTAAGAGGGTTGTTTTGGGGTGTTGAGGTGTTACTCATTTTTGCTTTTATTTTTTATTACTGACATTGTTCTGTTTTAAACTAGAATTGTAACCAAAATAAACATGATATATTCTAAAGAAAATTGTTATTACGCAATGATTAGAAATATTTAAATGCTGATACGTAGTTTTAATACTCAGATGAAATTCTCAAGTAATATAATTCATATTCATTACAAACTCAGGAACAGAATTTTCATTAAAGACATATATCTATCGTTTATTTCTATGAATAGCACCATTAACTTTTATCACCTGGAATTCTATTTTATATTAAGATTGCTTTAATATAATATGAAAGTGTGTTTGCAGTTGACAAGAACAATCAACCACTATTCAAATATAGAACTTATTCCAACTATAAGAAACTTTATATAGGAAATAGAATTCTTTAATGTAGGCATCAATAATCTCCTATTGAAAATCAACTTGCCTCTCCTGATATTATTCAGAAAGTCATTTAAAACTGAATTCTTGTGCAGGACTTTCCAAAATTGAAATGAATTCATGTGTGTCAATTTTTTTAAAATAATAATAGTACTAATCAGGTAGGGATATTTTTCAATTAATTTATTTTATTAAGAGTATTACTCTCACTAATTTATGAGCTAGCTATCTATCTATCATCTATCTATCTATCCATAGTTAGAAAGGCTTTCACCATATTTTATTCATTGCTGATTGAAACTGGTGACATATGAATGAACTATGTAAATTTGGTAATTACCCGAGGTACCTGGTGGACCATCTGCAGCCAGAGACAGATCCCCATCGCCCGGTGCACTCTCACAGGGAGGGCCTCCTTGGGGTCCCATAGACCAGACAGTGCCAGCTGGCAACTCCCAGGGAGCAGGCCTTCTCTGTGGGTGGCCCTACTCTGTGGAATCAGCTCCCCCTGGAGCTCCGGATGGACTCTGACCTTCGCTCTTTCCGCCGTAACCTCAAAACATGGCTATTTGGCCTGGCCGGATTGGACTGAAGGGGTTTTTAAGGGGATTGTATTGGTTTTTATATTTGAATACTGAATTTTATGTGTTTTTATCGTTGTGAGCTGCCCTGAGTCCTTTGGGAGAGAGGGCGGCATACAAGTTTAATAAAATAAATAAATAAATAATAAATAAACTTGAAGATTCTTTTTTGACTTACAAAGTCACTTTGACTTTGAATCAGTCACTTTGAATCATTTTGACTCATTTGAATTTTTTTCAAATCACCAATTCTTTCTATTATCATACTAAAAATAGTATTCCTATTCTTCTTCCCAAAATGTTCAGGGCAGCAGATGATGTTACCAATGCTCTAAAAGAAGAAGGAAATGCAATAACACACACAAAATACTTACATTGGTGCAGAGCAGTAGAGCCTAATATAGATTACTCCAGTTGGTCAAGGAGCTCCAGCCTTAATTTAATCCAACTGCCAGGGCATAAAACTATAATTATAACACCATCTTGTCATCTTCTTCTTTTTTCTCTACTGTTCCTAGCATTACTGACTTCTCAATGGAGGGAGGTGAAAAAGTAAAGGAGTCCCTGTGGATTTCTAAGGTCATGTGGTCAGCATGCCTATGTGCCCAGGCACATGGAACACTGTTACCTTTTCACCAAAGTGGTATATATTTATCTATTCGCATTTGCATGATTTCGAACTGCTAGGTAGCTGAGGCAAAGACAAGAGTATGGCGCTCAGATCTTGAACCTAGGCTGCCTGCTTTCCAGCCGACTAGCCCAGCATCTTAACTGCTGACACATTGTGCTGCTTCTCAACAGAAGTAGATCCTTCCATGAAGTGTCCAAAGTACCTTGTTTCCCCTAAAATAAGACATCCCCTGATAATAAGCCCAATCGGGCTTTTGAGCGCATACGCTAAAATAAGCCCCCCGAAGATAAGCCGTCCCTGAAAATATTTAAACGCATGCATAGCCGGTCCCCCCCATTTCCTCTGGTTAGGGTTAGAGAGACAGAGCTGGAAATCAGGTAAGACAGCAAGATGAGCCCCGTCTTGCTCCACGCACCCCAAAATAATAACACATCCCCAAAAATAAGGCCAAGCACTTATTTCAGGGTTCAAAAAAATATAAGACAGGGTCTTATTTTGGGGGAAACACAGTATGATAATTTGAACTTGGGTCATTTGTATTTTAGATGGGTGTTCTGGATTAATTTGTTTATGATACAGTTTTTTGTTTTCTTGGTTTTCCATGGTGTTCTCAGGAGTATTTTTCCAAGACTAGGTCATAAGTGCCAATATTCTTTTTATCTTACTTCTATAAATTTCCAACTTTTGCTACCATAGCTAACACAGAGAAAAGTGCTTCCTGCCTAATTTTGATTTCTGTAAGAATAGACCTGGGAGGCACCTGAATATATTTTTTTTCCAAAGCCTTCATTTCTACTCCAGAAATACTAACATATTTCTTGACTTCTTTCTTATTTCTTTATTAATAGTTAATCCTAAAAAATAGATATTATTCACTATTTCATTGTCATTGTAACTTCATTGTAATTACCTTTCATTAATAGAGATTCCAAATCATTTTTTTCTTTCAGCTACAGAGTAATGTCATCAACACAATAGAATAGAATAGAGGGTTTTGTTTTTTTTTTTATTGGCCAAATGTGATTAGACACACAGGGAATTTGTCTTGGTGTATATGCTCTCAGTATACATAAAGGAAAAGATACAGTGTTTTTATTTTAAGCCTCGAGTTTTAATAGTTCAACAGAGCAGGCCTCTGTTATAGCGAAGTATTCAGCCTTATTATATGGCGAACACTGGCTGAATACATTTTAAGTATCATCATCTCTGACTGAAACTATTAGGGTATCCAAAACACTAGAATAATTAGAGGTTGTGATAATAATTAGAGTTGTCTTATTGGTAAGATGGGCAGCATATTTTTTTATTTTTTTTAATTTTTTTATTTCAGAATTTGTATACCGTCCTACTCCCGAAGGACTCAGGGCAGTGAACAGCCAAATAAAATACATATAATACAAATGTTAAAAATCATTAAAATACAATTAAATAATTGGCCCAGAAAACAAAATTTAAAACACCCCAAATTCATAAGACAAATTTAAAATTGAAGAATTTTTAAATTTTAAAAAAGTTTAAAAGAGAGGTTAGGCCAGGCCGGCCTGCTGGAAAAGAAATGTTTTGATGGCACAGCAAAAAGCGTGCAGGTCCGGGATCCTCCGTATCTCCGGGAGGAGCTCGTTCCAGATGGCGGGTGCCCCCACAGAGAAGGCTCTCCCCCTATTTATTATATAAATAAATAATAAATGAATGAATAAAAATAAATAGTTTCACAGTATGGGATTTGGGAGGGGGAAGGGATTGTCTTGGGAAGGAAGGGAGGGAGGGAAGGAGGGAGCTTTATAATGAACACTGATATTTGAAACTGCAAATCCCTCATTTCTTAGTCAGCTAAAAAGTAAAAAACTAATTAAGAGCCACTCTATCAGTTCTTGGTTTCAGATGTTTGACATCTTGATCCTTGGTATTATTGTGTATCTCTTCCAAGGATAGTTCTATAGATCTTGTCCTAGATCTTGTCTTCCCACTCTTCTACATGCCTTAAAGGTGAATACAAAATGGACAATATTCTGAAAAATTATATGTGGTTTAAATACATTGTATATTGATGTTTAATCCTAAATCAGATTCCCTCCTAATTACAAATAGTAAAGTATTTGGCAAATCTCATTGTATATAATGTAATAAAGTATGTTTAATTGTATAATCATTCTGATATCATCTATTTCTTTTTAAAAGAAAAAGCTTTATGCTTATAATATTTTTTTAAAAAAAGGAACACAATCTAGACTAAATAAAACATCTGATCTGTTAAGTAAGATTCTGTTAGATGTTTTTGTTTCATTTAAAATTATGCATCTATTCAGAAGGAAACATAATACTAACCTTCATGACTGAAAAATTATATTTCATATAGTAAGGGAAATTTGCTTAGCAATGTAACATGTGAATGGATGCACGAGTGTCATTTCATTATATGTAAATATTTCAGAATAAGAATTGCAAACTTTCTCATGGTACATTTTGCATCTCCCAGTACATAATGCAAAACAAGAATATAATAAATGATGTTTATGTATTTATTTTGACTAATTATTCCAGAATTTTCTTTTTTTATATATTACTAATGTAAAATGACTGAAAAAGAAGTAAGCCCATATTAGGAACTGAGGCATGATGAACACTAGAAGGAACTAAGGCATCTGGCAGAAAGGAGTCAAACTGGCTAAGCCAGCCATAACTTTTACTTGTCTTAAATATACTGTACTTTGAAAATGGACAGAAATATCAATAACTAATATTACAGAATGATAGGGGTTTCAAGATTATGAAAAACAATTAAAGATGCATCTCTTACCTGACACTATAGTATTTGAAGGCATGGAAGACAACAAAATTGAGATTATCAAAAGACAAAAGACAAATCGAGAAAAGGATCTGGACTTGAACAGCTGTTACAAGAAATTCTGGATGATGCCTCTTTATGGGATTGGCAAAGTAGGCTGGTGAAAGCTTTAAAGGCAAGTTTTAATGGAAAAAGACTGATGAAAGATTAAATCTGTGATGTCACTGGAATGAATTAAAGGTCAAGATTGTGAAAAGCAAAAAGAAGGAATATAAAGTTGGACAATTTGATCAGAGATAACTATTTGTTTGATACTTCTAGTGGACTTTTTTGCTGAACCAGAATGGAAAAGATGATGATTTATGTATTTTGCTTAGATAAAAGTTAGGCTATGGAAAGAAGTTTTTTTTTAAAAAAATTGTAATTGTAAAAAAGGGTAAAAGGTTACTATTTATGCTCAGCATAGTGACAGTTAATTTATGCTCAGCATAGTGACGGTTGGAAGCCACTTCTTTATTATTGACTTTTTTCCCCTGTGTCTTCTGAACTTCAGGTTTACTTTTTTGTTCTTTAATGTTGCTTAATTTTTACTATGTTTAGAAAGGGAACTCTAGCATGCTACCTTGTTAAAATGGATGGCTGGAAGAGTAACTGTAGACAGATGATGTCATGTAGGAAATATACCTGAAGCCTAGTCATACCATGGCATTCTTAACCAATCATACCTTCCAGATTCAAGGGTAATCTCTCTAATGTATTTTAATAGTTAAACCAGCTGGGTCTCAATCATAAGTGACTACAAGAACAGCTCTCAATTCAGGGATAAATGTAACTGGCATATATGCTAGAATAATGCCAAGCCCTTCCTGGCCAATATTTCTCAAGCAGGAGTTGAGCATTCATGACGATTCCCAAACTGCTCACCACTCTCACCAAATTCTGGATATGAGAGTGCCATCTGTTCCAGAAGCAGAGTATCTCTCCATTCATGGATGTGAGGGTCCCAAATACCCAGCACTTATCCATTTATATATCCATTCAAATATCTACTTAACTACGATTGAGTCAGTCTGTTCTTACTCATCTATGCCCCTATAACCTACTAAGATGGAGTAGAATATTCCTTCTTATACCAGCTGGGTTTGTGCCAAGGTGGAACTAGAACTCAAGAGTTTCCTGATTTTTAGCCTGATACCTTAACTAACATACCAAAGTAGCTTTCTTTAGTGTAATTTTTTTTTAGATTTTCAGAACTTCTTAATAACTGATATTTTTAAAATGTGCAAGGAAAAGCAACTTTGAATTATGAATCCTACATTGCTACTATGCATTAATATAGTTATCCAATATGTAGAACAATTATAAGCAGTGGTGGGCTTCAAATAATTTAACAACTGGTTGTCTGCCCTAATGACCGGCTGGGTGGCATGACCAGGGGGCATGACAACACTCAACCTCCTGCAACACTCTGCCAGTCAAAACGGGGCACGGAGATTAATTACAAAATGTGGGCTTTGCTTTGTGACATTCAGATCCAGTGAGCAAGGGGTGTGAACTGCAGAGAAAACACACTTTTGTCTGGTTATAAAGAAATATCCCCAAAGTCAGATGTATGCTAAATGTAGTCTGCATTTTAGCTGCCCACCTCCCCAGCAAACAGCAAGTTTTGAAGCTCCAGGTAAAGAGGATTCATTTTAGGATGAGTAACTACAGTTTGCATGTTGGAGGTTCCTTAAAGGAATGCTGCAAAACTGTATTTTAAATAACATTTGAGGGAGGGCTGCAGAATAGCCCTTCTCTGCCTGAGGCTGTAGAGACCCAGCACCAAGCAAACACTTTTTGTAAAGCAACTGATCAACACTGACAAGGTATATAAAAATAAGAGCAAACTCCACTCCCTTCTAGTACTGATGAAGTTACCTAGTTTGGTAATGAAACATCTGGAAGAAAACCATTAAGCTCAGAGAGCACCAAGGAACCCACAATTCAACCCTGAGCTACAAATATTCTTTTCTATCGATATACACTCTTTAGTTAGATGGACTCAGAGCCTATATTATATGAGATGGCTCCCAATTAATTTCATTCTAAGTTTTGATATGATTTCTGTAAATATATAGCTGAGTAATGATCCTTCATACATCAAAAAAATACAAATCTAAGGGATAAACAAATAAAAAACAGATTTGAAAAAGAAAAGGCTCAGGAAAGAAAAAGAGTAAAAGTGTAAGAAAGAAAGAGAAAAAGAAGGAAAACTGAAAAAGAATGACTTCCAACTTTCTTTGGTACAGATATAAATAAAAATATAAATCAAACTCTTAGCCTAAGATTAACATTTGCCTACATTATTTCCATAATCCCTTATTTAATCATCAAAGCCCAGATCAACTTTTAATTTCAGTTTCTGACAAAAAATCCAGTAATGGTTTTTATCGCTTTAATCACTATTTGTTAACTAAACCACAACTGATTTATTTAATTGCACCAAACTCTAAATAAAATATAAATGGAAAATCCTAAACTCTAGTGTAGACCCATGCTTCTCAACTTTGGCAACTTTAAAATGTATGGGCTTCAATTCCTAGAATTCCCCAGGCAGCACAAAGTTCGCCCATCTTAAACTTGCCAAGACTGAAAAAAGATGATCTACCGATAGAGATTTTTCCATTCCTCTTTTACTGGTTCCCACTTACTTATGAGCAATCATAATGCAAAATTTCCATTTCAAACTTACCCCATAGTAGTGATCATGCAAAAATCCCAACTATTTTCCTGCACCACCCTGGAAGCCAAAATGGGGCATGGGGGGGGGAGTGTGATGCCCTCCCGTGCCCTGTTTTGGGCCTGAAAGGCCTCCTGTACCAACCTGGAAGCCCTGGAAGGGGCAGGGTGGGGCCAGCTATAGGTGGGATTAGCTGGTTCTCCAAACTGGTAAAAAAATTAACAACCGGTTTGCTTGAATCGGTGCAAACCGGCTGCAGCTCACCTCTAATTATAAGTGATCTAATAGTGCATAAATACAGTTATAAAAATAAATGGATTTTAAAAAACCTGGAAGATACCAGGGAGTGAGTTAGCACTTCTCTGAGGATGTATACTGTACATACTGTATATAACAATATCATTATTCCCAATATCCACAGTCAAGGATGTGTATATTTGATTATGATGATGAAATCAAATCTGCCCAAATCAAACCATTACAATCTCATTATTGAAAGTTATGGACTTAATCTACCATGCTGGTCCAGTGTGGGTTGGTAAGTGGATATATTTATAAGCCATCTTGTCCCTTACAGGGACAGATAGTTCTCAGATAGATCGAGTAAGAGTTAGAATTGGAGAGATATTAATGTAAATTTCCATGTTCATTGTACCATTGAATAAACTAGAGCAGGGGTATCAAACTGGCGGTGGGATTTGGATGCATCACATGCAGGCCACGCCTACCCCAGTTCCACAAAGGGAAAAAAGTCACAAAACGTCAGGTGACGGCAACTTGATGCGAAAAGTTTGACACTCTTAAACTAGGGGAAAGGAAGAAGGTTGAGCTCCTAGCATTTTCTTTATATGTACACACTCAAGGAACACAAACATAAAAACAAAGCTAAAAATATTTAAAATGTTTAATGAAAATATAAAATAAAATTTAAAACAAATTGTAGTTTCCTGCAGCATTATCCAAATTCCACTAGTAAAATAGACTTCTATTTTGATATGTATCTTTGGCATTCTTAATTAATTCTACCTAATCCCTGAATGAAATGACAGGAGTAAACTGCAGAGACAAAGGCTGTATATCACTCAGACCTATCATGAACATAAATGGAAGAACCTGAGAAAACATCAGATAATATAATGAAAGAAACTGAAGATAAGAAAGATAACTTTTCTGACATGGTTCTGCAATATATGCCACTAAGCAGCAGACAAGTAATAAACTTGTGAATTTAATACTATCTGCTTTAAAAAAAAAAAAGACAAGAAAGTCCCCTAGTTAACATAGAACCAAGATGTTATTTAACATGCTATTGGAACTATCCAGTTTTAAGTCAAGTTCATATTTCAAACCATCAGCAATATTAACAAAGAAGGTTGAACATCCAACTTTAATATTGCAATTGATTTACTGGAATTTTTCAGAATAAAAGCAAAAATAACACCGAGTGTATATTTATCCCTAAAACAATAAAGGACATTAAAAGATTCATAGAACTGCTGTGGATAGCACAATATTCTGTTTCCCAGTCTTCAATGCAATTTTTCATTCTCAAGCTTCACCCTGATTAATGTTGTGCTAGAACCAATTTTAACAATGGTTTCACTACAATAATACATTCTTTGCTATCTTCTTATAAAATTATGGCCTGGCTGACCATGCACACTATACCATAATATGATTAATCTGCTATATGGAAACAGACCTTGTAGTTTGTTAACAAGTTAATGTATTGAACAGTTGTGATTTATTTATCAAACACAATTGAACCAAGGTACTATGTTGAATGAATCTAGTCTACAAATTGAGCCACAGGGTATCTTCGCTAAACTCTGTTGAGTGGAAAGAGGCTCTTATGCTGCAAATATTATAAACTGCAGACCCCAAAATCCTCCAGAAATAAAAGCCTACTGAAGAAATAAATAAAAGCTGGAAAAAAATTAGAAGAATACCATGCAATACAACCTTAACCTTAAGTATTGGAAGAAAATATTCTGTATGCAAATATTACTGTTTGTCAGGTAAATAGCTAATATGAAATATTAACTATAATTTTGCATAAGTGCTTACAATAATATATGTATATTACATACTGTAGAATAATTATAAAAAGTACTTACTGTGATTGTGATAGCATATTTCTATGCTATCACAAAGTATTTCAGCATTAAAAAGAACAACCAGGGGATACAATATCAAAAGACTAGACATGATGTGATTTAGCAGATTATATTATAAATGATTAAAAATAGAAACACTACCTGAAGAAAGTAACAAAAAATTGCACCAGATCCATGATGGTGTTGTGCTGTGAAAATGCAATCTGAAGAGACAGAGAAAGAAATGTGAAATAATGTTAAGACCAATTCTACTAAGAATGTTGTAAATATAAATACTCTGTGTAACATATAAATGATACAAATTCTCTTATAAAATCAAACTATTGTCCTTAGTATTCATTAGCTTGCAACATATATAGTATATAACAACATTTTTATTTAGATACCCAACCTATTCATCTGCCTTGTACAAAGTCTGAAACCCTAGACTAACAGGTGGATACATTTGGAAATATGAAGATAGTAATGATTTCTGAACACAGGGCATCAAATTCCTGAAGTATCAGAAGAGATGGCATATTGTTTAATGATGTTTACTTCTCCCAAAAAGGAAACTGTGATACCATTTTTCTAGTTTGTCTCCCAAAAGATATGTCCAACAGTATTTCATGAATCTCACCATGTGAAAGGTAGCAGATATGGAATTAATCACACCTCTTTAATACAAGTAGATGAGCTCAGTATTTTCATAATAAGAGAACAAAGAACTTTCTGGTTGATCAAGTAAAACTGATAAAAACAGAAGACAATGTAGGTAGCGCAAGGTTGAATTGAGTCTTTGATGCTGTATCGGCTTGTTTTCTTCTTGGTAGTGCATTGACTAGGGTTTTGTTTTTGGCTTGATTGGCTGTCTGGTGTTAATCCCTGCTTATCTGGAGGTTGGCTATTGGAAAGAATGTATTCTCGTCTTTTTATGTCCTTCTCAGCTTTTTATTGTCTGTTTTGAATAGTGTGAAAATGTCTTTTATCTCTGTGTCTATTGATGCTGATTGATAAATGGATATACTATAGTGGTAAGGAAATACATTAAGCAGAAGAATAGCAATAACAACATTCTGAAACATCTTTTCATGCCATCTAACTAAACGGAGGCTTGGATCGTCACTAAATCATAGAATAATTAACTCCACCTTTAGTATTATCTATTTCAAAACATATTTAGAATTTTTATTATTGTTGTTTATCAGCATATGCTGCACCTAAGGTCAACCTTGTTTAGGGTTTTAGAGTACATATGCAGAATTTTCAGTAATTATACTTCCAAATGCTTTGCCTATAAGTATTTTATAAATCGCTTAGGGAAGCATATTTTCCCTTAAATCTGATGGCCTCTTTGGATTTAACAAAAGCTAAGCTCTTGTTATTGAACATTACAGCCATGTGTCATAAATACTCACATTGCTTTTTTTCTTGCTATGTCAACACATTTTCTTGCCTGCCCACATATTATTCAGAAATTAATACAATTTTAAGATGTTGTGTGTGAAATGCTATGCATTCCAGTATATACTTTATTATGATAGTTATTTTTTATTCCTATTAGTGGTTTTACTGAAACAGACAATAAATGTATTTCTGTAATTTTAATTTATATGATGAATAGTATATGATGCTAGAAGCTATAAACAATATAATCTTCAACTCTCACGAATAAATTGGCAATAATTTATTTTACATGCAACCTTGAAGTCTACATAAGCACTTTCAGAACTACTATATGGATGGCAACGAACTTGAAATATAAGTCAAAGTAGATAAATAAGAAATAAGAAACAAATAAAGGCTAATTAAATACCTAGTTTAATTGCAGCATATGCTGAAAATAAATATATTCTAATAGCATTATTTCTTTTTCAAAGCTGTACACTTCTCTTCAAACAGTGATTGTAGGAGGAAAGTTATGTAGTTCTATGGTGGCAAAAAATCAGAAGACTGATAATGGCTTTGACATCAGTCATCACAAATAACAACATAGAAAGATATGATAGATCAACTTCTGCAATGGGCAATCAGTCACCAATGGAAAGTTCATAAGCACTTTCCTAATCTAAATTACTACTTCCTAATGTAAATTACTACTCATTACTTAAGGCACCATACAATTGTTGACAAGTAGCCATATGTTTTATCTCCATAAACTAATTATTTATTAATACTGATCATGTTGGTATTTATCAGTACTTTCTTCAGTAGCAAATTCATGGCTTTGTTATGCAAAATTGATCCTTTATTTGACCACTTGGGTTCTTTCCTCCATACTATTCTTATATTTCATTATATAATCTTACGTATATTTATTATTATTTATATTTTTCACAACCATGAGATACTTAACAATGTAATCAAGAAAAGAGTGTCAAGTTCCACCACAAAAAGAAAAAGTAACCTTTGGTATTAAAGGGGGGAAATCCTTTATCTAAGACTTTGACAATTTTTTGCCACCCTACATGTACTATTTTGGACTACATGAACTTCTGATATAGCATTTAGGATAACTACTAACTTTCTCAAAGCACTAATTTTCTTATATAAAATGAAAAAGAAAATATAAGCAATTTCCAGCTGATTCTTGTTATAGTGATACTATAACAAGTTCTTTGTTGTCCTACCAATTACAAAGATTTGCTTTTTTTTTTTTAAACAAAATAGTTAATCAGCAGCAAAATGTTACCACGTTTGGGTAATGAAATGTCTGCAAGAAAACAAGGAAGCTAACAGAGCACCAAGAACCCCTCAAAATAGTTGGTGACTATGCATTAATATTGTACATGTATTGTTTGTATCATATATACTTTTGTGCATTGAAGAGATGCACAGACTCTAAATGTAGTGTACTTCCCAGCTTCCTTCAACATTTATTGCATTGGGTGGAGTGGTGGGGAAGCATAGTTTGGCATCTGCAAAATACTGTTTCTATCCTGGATTTCTACTCCAATAAAGGGCATTGAAAGAATATCTGAATGACAGGGAAGAAGATGCACTGAAGCTACTATAACATGAAGGCTTATTGAGTACTGGAAAGATTAAACTGGTCAAACTGCTCTACAAGAAACGGCAAATGAAGAATGAGGGTACATATGCTGAAAAAGGAGTGAGGAAGATGAAAAACTCCACAAACATGGCAACAATATAACAGATGTAATATAGTTTTTGTTCCATAAAAATAATATGAATGTGTCTGTAAAGAGTCTAAGAACAGATCTTGAATTAAGGAAAATTTTAATATGGAGAGATAACTGCTGTTCAATCATGTCCAATTCTCAGAAACTTGGATTAACCTCTAAAGTTTTCTTGCCAAGATTTCCAAATTGGTTTGCCATTGCCTCCTTCCTAGGGCTGTGAGATGATGACTAGTTCAAAGTCACCAGCTGGCTTTGTACCTAATGCAGAACTAGAACTCATGGTCTCCATTTTCCAGGCTTTTGCCTTAAGTACTATTGGCATGTATGTATGTATGTACATGCACCCACACATATGTAATATATGTGGTAAAAGATTATAAAAATATTAAAATACAATGTAACAAGCCCAAAAAATAATAAAAAGAAATAACAAAATATTTTAAAGGCAAGTGGAGTTGGCAACATCGTAAAGCATAATAAAGAACAAAAGCAACACTACCAATTGGCTGGATTTACAAATTTAACAATCTTAATTATAGTTTCATCGCTATGGTGATGGTATCTTACAACTTGATCACTTGATTAAGATTATTCTAACAGGCTCAATGAGATACCTCTGAAAAGGCTCAGGAATTGCATAGCTACAGAATATGAACCTCAGCAATATAGAATTTTACGCCAAGTGTTACAATCACTGAACTGTCATGCTTCATTCAAAGTACAAGTTTTTAAATACTTTTCAAGACCTAAGTAATGCCCACTTAGGAACATTCTTGTCAAAACTGAATCTGGAGTTCACATTAGAGGTACTGCAGGCTCCAACCCTTATTGCATTTTGCAACACATTTTGCAATGCTGTAAAACAAATGACTTTGACCTGAAGGGATTATAGTTGGCATTATAGATCAGTTATGATCTCAGTTTGGTTTCTGTATGTTTATTTTTATACTTTTTTAATGTTTGTTTTGTTTTGTGCTGTCCTGACTCCCAGAGATCTTTAAAACCAATAGACTTAAATATTTTGCAAATATTGGAAGATAAACAGATATCATTAACAGGCCCAGTGACAACTAGCTTACTTAAGATATATTTCTTGACCTTGACCACTTCTATTTATAAATATAAAATATATGTTGCCTGAAACTATATAAATGATTATCTAATATTAATGTGTAACCATTGGCACAGGTAATATAATGATTTTAAAGAAATATAATAAAAATAAATGGACCTTATTGGCTAGATAATGAATCATAATGTTAAATAGTGCAAAGAATAAAGAGATTTATTCCAAAATTCAATAATTTGTGTAAAAACGTATTATTGGAGAAACTATACTCTAGGGGGGAAAAGATGGAAAATTATTTGTTTATTTACTTATTTATTTCAGTTCATATGCCACATTAATTTGGAGACTAAGAAATACAACAAGCCAAAAGTAGCCTTAAAGGGATTAGAAATAATACAAACAACTATAGCATCCAACTTGATGTGTCTATATATTGGAGTTCTCAGATTTTTCCATCCCACAGGATCTCCTGAAGACCCTGATAATGTAATACAAGGAACACATATTTTTCAGCATCTGTGCCTGTGAGACAGCCAAGTCCTTCTCTTCCAGGAACGCCCCCATGGAAAGTGATCTGAAATACTGCATATGAAAGGACAAAAGGAACACCACTAGGCTGCGTAGAACAGCCAAGCAGCAGGAAAATTTTGTTTGAGAAATACAAGAAAACCAAAATCATCAGACACCTCATTTTAGTGATATGCCAACTCTCAAACATTCTTTTTTTCATTCGCAAATAAATGTAATAAATGTAAATGGTGGTTTTATTTTTTTTTTGGTATATGCCTACTTCAAATTTATTTATTTATTTATTTATTATTGAATTTCTATACCGCCCTTCTCCCTGAGGACTCAGGGCGGTGTACAGCCAGAATTAAAAAACATGCAGGACAAATATTAAAAAACAATTAAAAGATATATAAATTTGGCCCAATTAAAACTCACTACCAATTAAAACATTTAAAACATTTAAAAATATTTAAAAATTTCTTCTTAAGCCAGCCCGGCTTGCTTCAAAAAATGGGTTTTAAGAGCACGACGGAAGGCACTGAGGTCTTGGATTCTCCTTATCTCTGGGGGGAGCTGATTCTAGAGGGTAGGTGCCCCCACAGAGAAGGCCCTCCCCCTGGGGGTCACCAGCCTACACTGTTTGGCTGATGGCACCCCGAGGAGGCCCTCTCTGTGGGAGCGCACGGGTCGATGGGAGGTCGTCGGTAGCAGCAGGCGGTCTCGAAGATAGCTAGGCCCTATGCCATGGAACGCTTTGAAGGTGATAACCAGCACCTTGAAGCGCACCCGGAAGACCACCAGGAGCCAGTGCAGCTCACGCAGGAGCGGTGTTACATGGGAGCGCCATGCTGCTCCCGTCACTACCCGCACTTCTGCATTCTGGACCAGCTGGAGCCTCCAGGTGCTCCTCAAGGGGAGCCCCATGTAGAGAATGTTGCAGTAGTCAAGGCGAGAGGTGACGAGGGCATGAGTGACTGTGCACAGGGAATCCCGATCAAGAAAGGGCCGCAACTGGTGAATCAGGCGAACCTGACAAAAGGTCCCCCTGGTTACAGCCGTCAGATCTTCTTCCAAAGACAGCTGCATATCCAGGAGGACTCCCAGATTGCGAGCCCTCTCTGTGGGAGCCAACGACTCACCCCCAATAGTCAGTGATGGAGTCAACTGACTATATTGGGATGCCGGGAGCCACAGCCACTCAGTATTGGAAGGGTTGAGCTTGAGCCTGTTCCTCCCCATCCAGATCCGCACAGCCTCCAGGCACTGGGACATAACTTCAAGGGCATCTTTGGAGTGGCCTGGGATGGAGATGTACAGCTGGTGTCATCAGCGTACTGGTGGTATCTTACCCCAAAGCCACGGATGATCTCACCCAGCGGCTTCACATAAATGTTGAACAGAAGGGGCGAGAGAACTGATCCCTGCGGCACTCCACAAATGAGAGGCCTCGAGGTCGACCTCTGCCCCCCTGCCAACCCAAACTGTGACCAGTCAGAGAGAAAGAAGGAGAACCACCGTAACACAGTGCCTCCCACCCCCAACTCTTCCAGCGGGTGCAGCATGATACCATGGTCGATGGTATCAAAAGCCGCTGAGAGGTCTAACAGGACCAGAACAGAGGAGCAACCCCTATCCCGAGCCCTCCAGAGATCATCAACCAACGCGACCAATGCCGTTTCCATGCTGTGCCCAGACCTGAAACCCGACTGGAACGGATCTAGATAAGATGTTTCCTCCAGGCATTGCGGAAACTGTCACGCGACCACACTCTCAACAACCTTCGCCATAAAGCGAAGGTTGGAGACAGGACGATAGTTGGCCAATATTGCCGGATCCAGGGACGGCTTCTTGAGGAGAGGCCTCACCACCGCCTCTTTCAAGGCGGTGGGGAAGTAACCCTCACTCAACGAAGCGTTGATAACACCCTGGAGCCAGCCTCGTGTAACCTCCTGGGAATCCAGTACCAACCAGGAGGGACACAGGTCCAGTAAACATGTGGCCGCACTAAGTCTCCCCAAAATCCTGTCCACATCATCAGGAGTCTCAGCATCAAACTCCTCCCAGATAACATTCTCAAGACTATTCCTCGTCACCCTGCCCTGATCTACCCAGTCAGAGTCCAAATCCCCGGATCTGAGCGATTTTGTCATACAGGTATTGTCCGAAATCCTCCGTCCTGCCTTCCAAGGGATCGTCCTGCACTCCTGGATGGAGCAGGGAGTGGGTTACTCTGAAAAGGGCGGCCGGACAATTCCCTGATGACGCAATAGAGGGGGAAAAGTAATTAAACTTTACCGTCTTTATCGCCACTAGGTAGGCCTTAATATGCGACCTTACCCGTGTTCGATCAGATTCAGCGACACTGGCCCTCTAACCGCTCTCCAGGCGTCTTTTCCGGCGCTTCATTTCCCTCAGCTCCTCAGTGAACCAAGGAGCTGCATGGGATCGGCACCGGGTCAGAGGCCGCAAAGGCACGACTCGGTCCAAGGCCCCACCAGCCGCCCAGTCCCAGGCGGCTACCAACTCCTCGGCCAAGTCATGTGATAGAACCTCAGGAAATGGCCCAAGCTCCATCTGGAACCTCTCAGGATCCATCAGGCGCCTGGGGCAGATCCATCTAATTGGATGTAAATGTAAAAATAAATAAATACCAAGGCTAGATACTTCAGTTTGACATTAATTTTTGTCTTCAGATATTCCAATTACCAGATTTAGTATTCATTAAGTCTTTGGCAGTAGTTCCTGATTTAAAATTAAAAAATTAAAATTTTACAACTTTAAAAATGCTGATTAACTGCCGCTTTTGTACTCACCGAATGGATGTTCTGTGGGATTTCTTTAAAAAAAAAAAGAAATAAAGTAGACCTGTTTACTGCATGTTTGTATATGGGGTGGATCTGTTTGTCTGTCAGTGTGAAAGAAGGGGGCGAAGGAGCGGGGACGGGGGAGGAAAAGATGGCTAGATTAAAAAAAGCCACCAATTCTACCCTTGTCTGGAAATATAATTTATTATGTTTTTACTAAAGTTTCAGGTCAGGTAATCACTGTTAATAAAAATAAGTCTTGTGTTGTATCAGCTCCACTTGGGAGATATGTTTCTCTAGTTCACATAAATGATATAAAATAGGGAACATTCACACTTTCACTCAGACGATAGTTTGCATGCAAACTGCATAAAGTGTTCTAATGCAAAATCAGTTCATCTCTCAATTATTTTTTCCCAGTTTGCAAGATCAGGCAAGTGGAAGCTATAACTGAAAGTAGCTAAAGATAGGTCTGGAATGTAGTCTAAAGGTCTTTTTATGTTAGCTTTAACCTTTTTTATGTAAAAGAATCAAAACAATTCAACTGAACACTGGAAGTAGCAGTATGTGGGGTAAGGGGGGTGTTATGGTAGATTGAATGTCACAGTTCAAGCCGGTTGCCTCCTCCATTCCTAATCAAGGAAACTACTGACTAAAATTTATATCTGTACTTCTAGCAGGAAGAAGAAGAAGATCCTGTAAGATATTAAAATCCATATATATATATATATATATATATAATCAAATTCTGACATCAAACATTTCTCAATCTCAAAGTAGCACACAACAGAATGACAATGCCTTTTGATTTGAAATGAAAATCAGAAAGGAAGCTGGCCAGTATATATATATTTTTAAACTTTATAAATCTTAGTGCACATTGATGATACCAGTTTTAATCAGGGTCTAATGACACCAAATCAGGATGTACCATAAATAAGAGAATTATAGAGAAGTATATCATATTCTCCTTGAAGACTTCTTAGAACACTAAATTGTATTTCTCATCATATTAAAGGTCCTAATTGCATTCAGAGCAAGGTATTGTTTCTTGTCCTTTCTAACATCTCTAGAAATTCTTTGAATTGGCTATTGTCTGTCCACCTGCATTCTTTAGCATACCTAAAGTTGGTGCCATGCTGGGTTCAGATTTAGAATCAAAGGAGAAGACTAATGACCAACAGCCGGCTCCAGAGCCAGCCTCAGTAGTAGCAATAGATGAGCCTTCAGCTCCAGTATCTCCAGATGGACTGCTGTCCAAATAAGCAGAGGTGGTGAAGTAGACCAGTACCCAGTAGACACATCTGTTGTGTTATCATCCCAATGCAAGAACTCAGTGGGTTGCAAAGAGAGTAGAGCAAAGGCATTCTATGAGACTGCTCAAGCAGGAGTTTTGACTTGCTAAATGAGCTATACCAGAGCTGCGTATATTAAAATGGAGCAGTAAGCACAAGTTTACTGTGCTTTATTGATTAGCCTATAGGCCATATAAAAGCACAAAGTTCTATCACCAATAAAATCCTATACAACCATTTTAAAATAAGAGTAGGTTAAAATACAATAGTTATAGGATAAGATACAATATAGTTTAATGCATATAAAATAGAATAAAATGACATGAAATTATATTTCGGTATCACCCTTACAATCTACCCCAATCAGGCCCACATATGCAGATGTCAACCGAACCATTTTGTTTAAGTACTGTGTTGTGTTAAATGTTATTTTCAGGTTCTGGCTGCACATAAAGTAAGTTGTTTTGATATGGGGATCCCAATGGGTCATTCGTTTGGTATCTAGACCAAGGTACCTGTCTCTCACCACCTTACACAATCAACAATCATATAGGATGTGAGTCAGGTCTTCTATCTCTGCCGCTCCGCAAATGTAGAGATGCTCATTGTAGGATAGCAAAAATAATGAAACATCTCTTTGTCTATTTCTTTTCTGTTCCATTTGCCTGGGACAGAACAGTTGGGATCGTCTTCTGAGTTTGGAACAGATTCCTGTCTTTTCTTTTCAATTGGGTTTTAGGCTGGGATTTAGTATTAAAACAGCCTTGGCTGCATTTGTTGATGACCTGTGGTATAGCTGTAATGGCAGTGGTGCCCATCCTTGTGCTCTTTGATCCCTTAATAGCTTTCCATACTATCCACCGCTATAACCTTCTGAGCCAGCTCCATCTATTTTGACAATGTGTAGAACATTAGACATTGCTGAAAGTATTCAAAATAGATTTATTTTATTATCGTTCACTTTTATCTTTTATTGTTGGTATAGCTAGGCAAACAGTTATATCTATGCTATTGGCAGGAATAATTTGAATATTCCCGAATACAGAAATCATTAGATAAAAGAGTACAACATTGTCAAATTAAGTATTTCTCTCTTCAATCTGTTTGTAAGTGGAATAAAGGAACAACATTACCTAGCTTAATAGGTTTCTGTAGGAGATATAAAAAATAATTAAAGTGATTTCTCCCTATGTGTGGTAGCAACAAACCATTCTGATATTTTACACAAACATTCATATTTTTTTTAATTGTGGACTACCTCCGATTTTCATTCAAATATTGTGAAGGAACTTAAAAGTTAAATTGTTAATTTTATTGGATGCCACCATGTTTTCCATATGGAGAATTACTTTGGATCCATTGGCTATATGCATGCTTGATTCTATTATCCAAAACTGAAGTTTTGTTTTTATTTTATAGCATTCATTAAACATTTCAAAATGCTACAGGAAGCATTTGATGACAAGATTGCCTTTGGGGAAGATCTCAATGTCTATCACTGTAATGTATAATTTTATATTTTTTTACTCAAATTTTTTAGATTATTTCTATCAAAAGCAAACATTTTTCCTTAGGGAACAATTTTTTATTTGTTTTTGTTATTACTCTTACTGTTTGGCTAAATGTTTTGCTTTGGGGCAGCAAGGCATTTGTTTATGATGCATTTGTTACATTTTACAAGTAATTATATGTTTTTGAAAAGATGGGTGAAAGAGCTATGAATTTTAATAGAGCATGGAACCTTTTTTGTATTTTTTTCAAAAAATGTGTCAGTGCTTCAGTATACATTCAACATACATCAATGAATAGAAGAAATGATAACAAATGTGGTTTCTTCTAATTAATTCATAGCTCAACAACAATTATTTCTTGTCTGTGTTAAGAAAGCAAAGAATTTAGAAATGGGTGCCTACTTCATTGTAGGTAAGCACAATTTACAAAAGTAAACATAAACCAATATTATATCAAATATAAGAAGTTTTTTTAAACAATGAAAGAAAATATTTTTTACTAAAACTATTTGGACATTAAGCATTTGAGGTAGTTTTAGTTGTAATATATATATACCATTTAATATTATTGTAATTTTTGTAACAATAATTAACTTGGCCTTCCATTTTGCCTTATATTTTTATTTTATTAAAAAGAATTCCATTAAGTTTGTCAGACTAATACTGCTTTGGGTTCTTGAAGCCTTTTAAAAAGAAACAGAAAAAATTAACTTAATTAGCTGCAATAGTAGTAAAGCAATTACTATATGTAAAAGTTAAAGGTTCCCCTCGCACATATGTGCTAGTTGTTCCCGACTCTAGTGGGCGGTGCTCATCTCCATTTCAAAGCCAAAGAGCCAGCGCTGTCCAAAGAGGTCTCCATGGTCATGTGGCCGGCCTGACTAAACGCCAAAGGCGCACAGAATGCTGTTACCTTCCCACCCTATTGTCCCTATTTTTCTACTTGCATTTTTACGTGCTTTAGAACTGTTAGGTTGGCAGAACAAGTAATGGGAGCACCCCGTTACGTGGCACTAGGGATTCAAACTGCTGAACTGCCGACCTTTCAATCGACAAGCTAAGCTTCTTAGCCACTGAGCCACCACGTGCCCTTACTATATGTAGTAGCAGCAAAAAAACAACAACCTGAAAGTATTCCTGATAGCTATACATTCAAATTATATATAATTTTAAAAACTGAATATATTTCAGATAGTGTGCAATAAATTATGAATGTCACTGAAGTTTACAACAATACTGCACAACCTGATGATAGCATTTATAAAATATCATCATTGTATACTTTCTTAGTCCAATGGCAAACAGTAATATACAGATTATGTTTCATTTGAATTGCCTGCCTTTCCTGCCACATATTTCAACAAGCATGATTTTGATATTTTTGAATGTCTTTATGATTCCATATTTAAATTATTGGGATCCGTATTACTATCTATAGTTGTAATAAATGTCAATTTGTGTATCCTATATAAAGCAGCAAAAAGGCAACAAGAAATATTTGGTTATTTAGATATACTATATATGGCACCCATCACACTATAATGACTGTACAACATTATAGTACTACCACAAATAGAAATGCCATAGAACTAAGAAAATTAGAAAACAGCACACATATAAAACCTAACATGACTGCTTGGGTACAAACAGACCTAACAAAGTAAAAAATGCCTCACAGGTACCATCTAACAATCCCCATGCCTTAATTTTTGTTGTCAGTTATTCAAGAAAACAAACATTTCAGTTGGTATCATGATAATAAAAATATGCTGGTTTTCCTACTAAAAGGTGACCGTTCACATGAATCAAAGTATTCCTTGATGCAAGGCATTCTGAATTTTACAAGTTGCATGATCAATTTAACCAGACTCTCGCTCCTGATATCTAAAGTTGACTGAAACATATCTGAATAGCAAGACATTCTGATAACTTACCACTAGATAATGGTGGCATAATATAGCATCTTTAGTTTGAGTGAGTGTGTTCATAGATCTAAAGGGTGAGGTGAGGAAAATGTCTACCATTCATTAAACTTCTGCTATGTACAACAGTCATCTCACAATCATTAGATCAAACTGGCTCTATTAAGAGACAGCCACTGATTGTCTGGTCATCTTGCAATACACTAAACATGGGTCTACCATTAAAAGTCACCCAGAAACTTCAACTGGTCCATAATGCAGCAGCATAAGCAATGACCATGCTTTAGTACCGTGATGACGAACCTATGGCACGTGTACCAGAGGTGACACGCAGCGCCTTCTCTGATGGCACACGAGCCATCACTCCAGTTCAGCTCCATTGCGCATACGGGTACACTCTGCCGCATGTGCCTTCCTCCGGCCAGCTGGTTTTTGGGTCTCTGCCATGCATGGCAGGGTATGGGGTGTGTGGGACTTAATGTGCGCATGCACAGGGGGACACATGCAGGGGGCTGTATACGCATGCACACAGTGCATGTGCTGTGGGTGCGCACATTGCATTTTGGGGGGTTGGGCACTCGGTCTGGAAAAGGTTAGCCATCATTGCCTTAGTATTACATTTTTGCTTCACAAGCTTCAGTAGGTGCCAGTTTACTTCCAGATGTAATTCAAGATAGTAGTTCTTAGTTATAAAACCCTAAAAGGCATAGGCCCTGTTATTTGAGCGATTGCTTGTCTCCTATAGCATCTCTCCAGCCAATTCAACCTGCAGGATTGGTAGGTTCTGGGTTCCCTTGATTAAAAATGTCATCTACTGGGAGCCTGGACGCGAACCTTCTCTGCAATGTCATACGCCCCCAGAATTCCTCCAAGACCTAAATGGCGGCCACTCTGCTGTTGTTTAAAAGACCCATGAAGATCTGGCCTTATCCAGACTTTCAATGAGGAAAAGAAAGAGACCTCTTGCTTCATCACGCCTGCCATCTTTGATCTTTTATTGATTTTACTATAATTTTATTTGTTATGAGCAACCCAGAGTCATTGACAGTTTGGCAACATGAGTTCAAACATTAAAAAAATAAGTCTCTTAAAAATATCAAATAATAATAATAATGATAAATTTAATATTTTAAGGGGCTTTTTAATGTTTTTATTTCTGTCTAACTTGATATCCTAAAGTACAATATTATTTTCCTTCCTTCTAGTTGAACTAAATGCTGTCAAAACTTAACTGCTTATTTTCTATTACAAAAGGAAACATGCTTAAAAAATTCATATTTTACTTTAAACACCTAAAGGACTGTGCAACATTTAGAAAAGCTTGCTACAATAAAATGTATATTCAAATCCCTTCCCAAGAAATCAGATAATATAAAGCTTGCATTTTCTAAATTCACTCTGCTGAATAAAAAGAAAACAATTTAATAATACAAGGAACACTTAAGAATAAATACAAAGGTCATACTTTTCTGTTTCAAAGAACAACTTTTTGAGTGAAGGAAAAAAAATCCCACATTCATTTGCTCTTAAGCAGTCTTAAATCTAAAAAAGGGAAAAAATAGTTCTTCTTAACCAAAGTATATTAACAGGATTTTGTGTAAGAAACAGATTTTGTGTAAGAAAGGCTGAGAAACAGCCTTGCCCCTTCTCTGCTGTAGAAAGTAGCATTTGTCGATTTATAGAAGAAAAACTAATTATGATAATATACTGTAGCTATATTAATAACTAAAAATATAAATTTACATTATTTATAAAATTGTTCTGGATCAACTCTTGGTAGATATTCCAAGTACAAGTACTTAGCCCAACATTATTTAGCTTTTCTACACAGATATGCTTTTAACTGTTGCCAACTGCTTTTAACCGTTGTCAAATTTAAAATAACAATTCAAGAGAATAGTTCAAACAAATTCTTCCTCCTGGACTTTAAAAAGTGGCTGGTTAAAGTTTAAAAGAAATTTGAGACATGGAATAATGATCTTTGAATGGATTAAATAGCAAGATAATTTTATATAAAGGGAAGGAACATAAAGTTGGCTAATTTGATCAGGTTTAAAATGGGAGTTCTATTTTGGCTTGCTGACATCTGGACAGGAAAAGGCATTATATACTTGATAAGTTATTAAAATTGGCTTTCCTGAAATGAAATGTGCAATTGTACATGTATAACTGTGCCATACTTTTTCTTTTTATTCTACCTTGAACCCTAGGATGACATGGTCACTTCCTCCCAAAATTCTCATTGTTTTTAACTTGTCAACCAGTTCTCTATTGAGTAGGACCAGATGCAGTAAAACCATTCTGTTACTCTTCCTTAACTTTCTTTAAAAAATGAAACACTCCACAAAAATTTGCAGTCGTAGATAAATTGGTTTTTTCCCCCCAATAGATTCTTAGTTAGATGGAGACATATTACTATGTCTCTCTCTCCTAACAGGTTTGGTACTATATAACATTCTTACAATAAATCATTGTTATTTTGTGTTCTATCTATTCTTACCTAAATATTACCTTGCTTGACAATCTTACCTTGTCAACAAGACACTTTTGCACAATTTTCTCAATCTCAATACACTTACTGTATGCATTCCTTCATATATAATACTAGTCTTCTTTTCACCACCACCCCTGCATCTGACTAATTCTTTCAAATAAAGTATACCTTTCAATTTGTTGTATTCTACTTATTAGTTTTATCACACCAGATCCCATCTAATAGCTACTAAATCATATTCACCTAAGACTTCCAGTTAAATGCCTATACACTAGATATGTAATACAATTGTATAATACCATCGGAAATCAGGTCACATCAGAATAGTATGTAACAAACTGAAGCAAAGTTGTATGAAAGTCATTTAGAGACCTAATGAAATTAGCATTAGTAAAGCAATGCTCACATATTTTTTTTATACTGCACTAGTTTTTAATTGCTTGATTTCTTTCCTTGTCTTGTAATCAATGTTAAATAGAAAAGTTAATACATTTTTCAAAAAAAGTCTATTAGCATTTAATTTATCTCACTACTTTTCCATTTAAAGCAAATTGTATGAATTTTTAAAGGACTTAATAAGGTTAAAACATCAAAAAGTTTTGCAAAAGGTTAACATGTTCAAAAACATTATCTTAAAAAATTACCTTAGCAGTTCACAGACAGTTATTCTTTTCAAACAGATCAAGACTTTCTATATGTACTATAGTAGTATGTACTATGTATAACCAAGCAAGGATATGTTGGTTTACATGGGTAATAGGAACAATTATATTGCAGCCTTATTAATTGCCTTATATATCTCATTAATTTTAATTTAATTTCAATAAAAAAATTCTGAATTTAGATGCATATTTTATCATCTTTATGTAGCTATTTCTAATGTGAACTTTTTAAATCTATAAAGTTGCTATTAGTAAATAGTGCTAATATGCTGAAAAATAAACTTTTTAAAAAGAAATGTTTAATTTTTGAATTCTCCTTTGATTTATATAATAACACACCAAACTAACAAAAAACTGCAATTATCACATTCATCTTTCAGCATTATATAAACCATGTACAGGTAGTCCTTGCATAACAACCCCAATTGAGACCAACAAATTCATCACTAAGCGAAGTGGTCAGTAACCCAAACTGTGCATTCCACCTGCAAAGCAGAGAGACCAGATGGTCTCATTACAATCAGATCAATATTAAGAATTGAATTAAGAACTAGCAAATAAGAGTACCACTTCCTTTTTACTGTTGCAAGTTATCCTGGCATATTAAAACCAACTAGCCTTGTTTAAGGGTCTATCACCTCAATCTCTAATTAATTTGCAGTTGCTACTAGTTCTTAAAGAACAGCAAGATTATATTAGCAGGCATATTTATTTTTATTGCAGCGTTTTTGTAATGCTCCATAAATGCTTACCATTTATACTATTAAACCAATTATGTGTTTATTGAATTGTGTGTTTTCTTCATTTGGATATGCTAATTCCTGTAACAATTTTTTTTAAAAAAAGTTGATAATGCTTGTTAGTTTTTTTCTTAATACAATGTGGAATACCGACCCGAAAACTGCAGTTGTTTTTCTCATAACATAACATATTGTTTTACTGTACAAACATAAATTCTTATTTTTTATTTCTAAACTTTATGCTACTTCTCAGCTTGTAAACAGGTTTACCATTATTTCTTTTCTTATTTAATCTATAATTTTTTTACCTCTGTGTCTATGTTCCTCTCTGTGTGTTTTGTAGAACTATATTTTCCTAGCTTAACTATTTCATAGCTGTTTTAATATTTCTTCCCCACAACCAAAGTCTTTAGTTCTTGTAGTTATTTTTAGTCCTTCTCCATGTGAGAACATGTTTCCACATGCATGCCTTTATGAAGCAAATTCTCCAATGAAAGAGAGGGTGGAATTGTTTTAAATCTCTTCTCAGGCAGCACCAAAACTCTGTATCCCAAGAGAGAAAAATGCCTACTTACTCTAGGAAATGAGTTCACCCTTCCACATTACTATAATATAGAACAGGAGTGTCAAACTCATGTCGTCACATTGTCATCATGTGACGTATCACAACTTTTTTCCCCTTTGCTAAACCAGGGATGAGCATGGCCAGTGTGTGACACATCTGGCCATGGGCCACAAGTTTGTCACTCCTGATATAGAACATAGATTATAATGGAAAAGAAACTTCTGTCAACCTATATAACTTTAAAATATGAATAGTAATTATTTTATTTACTTTTTGATGTAATCACCATTTGCTACATACGTCTATCAACCATGGAGCAGTTTCTTAGAGCCTTAAAAGAACTCCACAATTAATCTCTGTGACTACATCTTGATATTCTTTTCATCTAAATCAAACAGATACCCAGAAAAGTATTGCTTCAATTTTTTTGGGGGGGAGGGGGAATAGAAATTGCACGATGCCAAGTTTGGACTATATAGCAAATGGGATAAGATGATGAGTTCCAACTTCAGAAATACTACTTGGGTGGCTCATGAGTTTAATTCTTAGTCATGAAGGCATGAATTCTGCAAAAAAACCATTTGCTCCCAAAACCTATTTACAGTTCTATCCTATAAAGTTAACTCAAAGTATGTCATATAAAGCTTAGTGGAACTTACTTCAAGCAAAGTATATATAAACACTTCAGTAAAATCAATGTGAACAACAGAGAAAAATGTGGATATGAACAGTGTAATTAATAAGCAAGTATAATATGAATATATGAATATATTAAACAGTTTACTTGCAACAAAATTTTAAAGTTCATTATTTTGAGAATACAAGTTTTTTGTGGGTTGGTGTGTCTGTGGGTGTGTGGGTGTGTCTGCGTGTGGGTGATATCTGATACACATAGAATTCTTATTGGTGCTAAGTTAATAGCCATAACCCTAAAAAAATTTGGGAAACAAGACATCTACCTCCTTTCTGGAAAAAAAATGGTAGCCAACAATAGCAGGATTATTACTGCCAGGTGGCAGCTAAAAGAGATATATAAGAAAGCATTAAAAGGCATTGTTATATTGAGCCTGATAAGGTTCACAAATGTCTTATTTCTCTCCCATTACAATGCCACCCACTTTTGCCACCTATGCACAGAGCCTAGAGGCAAGAAGAATTATCAGGTCAACACTCCTATTTAGATGTGATTAGAATTGCTGGCACAAAGCAGAATGTTATTATTTCTGTAATACGAAATAAGCAGTAATGATGTAATGCATTAAAAAGCCTAATATAAAATCCTAAATTCTTAATTGTGAAAACACATCTTTGCCATGGGTTTAGGATTAATCGCTAATAAAAGAAATAGTATAACACAGAAATATTTAAAGTTAAAAATAGTTAAAACTGGTACTGATGATAGACAAGTAAAAACAGAAACAGCATTTAAAATGGACTGTTACAAAGACTTAACCCAAAATAGAATCTATTATACTTTTATCTATTATACTTTACATCAAGTAAAAAGATTCAGGAGTGCAGTTGAATTATCTACTAAAGCACATATGAAAAGCAGCATAAAACGAACAGATCAGATTAGCTATGTTGATGTAAACAACTAAGTATGTTTCTAATGGAGAACTAGTTCTAGTTCTAGTCCTGTTTTAGGTATAAAGCCAGCTGGGTGACCATGGGCGGGTCACTTTCTCTCAGCCCTAGGAACCTGGTAAACCACTTCCAAAAACCCTTGATAAGAAAACTGCAGGAACTAGTACAGTAGTCACCAGGAATAACTGAAAGAGACACAAGAAATTTCTTGTTGTTATAAAACAATAAGTTTCTAATAAACTCATATGGACCATCACAAAAAGTTAAAGAAAGAATGAAAATGCATCTTGTTCTTCATATTACAGAAAAATAACCGCAGACACAGCAGATATCTCCTTCAAACCTTCAGGATACCTCTTCAACTTATAATAGAAGCAAATTGATTGCTTTGCAAGCAGTACTACTTCAATTGATTTTTTTGTTCCTTCCCACTAGCTCACTGGAAAAGCCAAACACAATTCTAAAGACGCATTTTCAAAACAAGCGTAAGAATTTCTTTAAGCGAACGCCTACGAATATAAATGAACTTTTATTAGGTTACAAAAATCAGTGTAATCATTTTACAAAAAGTGCTTAATCAGCTTAGGGAAGTTATTACAGGCACAGTGTGCCTTAAGTAGTATTTTTGCCTCTTTCCCAATAGATATACTAAAAATGAGAGCTGAGGGAAAATTCTATTTCCATTGGACAAAAAATTAACTACTTCTACACTCCTTAAAATATGACTCGTTAATGTCAAGAAAAAAATCAAGCGCTGTTCATAACTATTTTCAGTCTAATACTATAGCAAGTTTTCAATAATAGGGCTGTATTTTCAATAAGCTGAAAAATGAATAGTTTTATAAAATTATCCTTAAGGATAATTATCCTTAAGAATCATTATCAGGAAAAGTAGAATTAAGATATAATTTCTAGCATGTTTGTATTATAATGTATTACCCTGGATTTTATATTTCATAAATGTGCGTAATTTTACTATGGGAATCGTCCAATAGCATCCTAAGATTTTTAACAATGCTGTATCTTTATCATTTTTTTTTTTTTTTGCCAAAGTTCAGGATAATTTTAGAGGTTTATATTGTATTAGGACAGATGTATCCTTAACAGGTAATTTTTCTGAATTAAAATCAGGAAAGTTAAAAAAAAAAATCAAAAGGTCCACGATGTTCCTACTGCATACTAACATCTGATGACTCCACTATATTAAACATACCAACCAACCAACCAACCAGAAAACAAAATTTGCAAATTCAACTGCCAACATTTGTTAAGTGCCATTATCTAGTTCAAGAGCCTTGGTAGTACAGGGGTTTAAGGCACCCTGTTATTAAGCTGGTTATTAAGACCAGCTGCCTGCAATTACTGCAGGGTTCGAATCTCGCCAAGGCTCAAGGTTGACTCAGCCTTCCATCCTTTCTAAGGTAGGTGAAATGAGGACCCAGTTGTGGGGGCAATAAGCTGACTTTGTATAAATATACAAAAGGATGAAGGCTATTGCTGAGCACATTGTAAGCCGCCCTGAGTCTTCGGAGAAGGGCGGCATATAAATCAAATTAAAATATATATATATATATATTATTTAAAGATGGAGATGCAAAGGCAGACTATGTAGCAATAGCATTAACCCTTAGATTTATATACCACCTATAGTGCTTTACAGCACTCTGGGTGGTTTACAACGTCAGCATATTGCCCCCAACAATTTGGGTCCTCATTTTACTCACCTCGGAAGGATGGAAGACTGAATCAATCTTGAGCCTGCCAGAATCAAACTTGGCAAACAAGCCATTGGCAGAGTAAGCCTACAATACTGCACTCTAACCTCTGCACTACCAGGCCTCCTTGTGAGTTTCCATTATAAATCTTACTATAAAATATGATATAGTAATTAATATATTTTAGGATGTGGCTAACAAACCTTGTAGGAAGCAAAAATATATCTTTTTCAGTTAGCTGAAGCTTGAGATGAGAATATATTATACTATAGATTATGTGATGTTTCCTACTTGCTTGTAGATAAATTAGTACCCGTGTTACCCGGGTACTAATTAGTACCTGGGGATGTCTTATTTTGGGGGAAACAGGGTAATTCCAACTTTACATTTCAATAATTTGAAATATATTCTACTATAATACATTTAGAATTGTATTGAATTTAATTTTACATGTTTGGTTCACTTAAAATTTTCCTTACTTTAGTGGTATGTTCAGTTCTGAAGTAATAGCTAAAATAATCATTATGTTGACTCAATGCAAAAGTTTTGTGTAGCTCCTGTGAGACATATTATTCGCAGATGGTATTTATGCAATTCTAAACTAAATAAATATTACTTTTAAAAAAATGACAGAAATCTCATGATATTGCCAAATGTCATGAGATTTCATTGTTTCTTTCTTGCCTGAAAACTCACTTCAATGATTTTGATCAAGAATGTTGATCAGCAATCTGATGACTTTTCAACTGTTTTTAAAAACTAAATTTAATCTTAATTCTCCGCTGTGGCTGCATATATGCACGTACATAGGAACTTCACTTCAATATTCTAGCAAAGTGGCTGCACATGTAATTGTGGAAGCTTTGCAAATAAACAAGTTGCTTGAACAGTTTTGAAGGAAATGTTTTGTACACACTTCTATATATTGTAACACATTCAATCAAAAGCTTTGCAAAGCATAACATAAACAAAGATGAAGTCTCATTCATTCAAAACATAAGATTGAATTATCAGATAATTCTATTGAATAGAATTATACCTACCTATTGGCACTGTATATTCCTAAAGAAAACTATGAATTCCCTAGTTAAATTTATCAGGATATATAAGCTAGTAGCACTTATCAGCTTGAGATCTTCACTTCTTTACACTCATTATCTTTTGTCTTTATCTTTTTATGTTTTATTGATTTTATTGTAATTTCTGTGTTTGATTGTTGTGAGCAGCTCAGAGTCATTGAGAGTCAGGCAGCATAAAAGTTTAATACATTATGCTTGGTTGCATGCCAGATGTTTAGACTGGATTTTGCATTTTCATCCACCCATCAAGCTTCCCAAGAACCTGGCATAGGCAGATGTTATTGTTTGATGGTTTTAAATGTATTGTTGTACTCCATTTGTTTTGGGATTGTATCCAAGATGTCTATAAATATTGGTATTATCTTTGATTCTTTTGACAGACCTTCTATTTATACATGCAAGTCTTTATATTTTGACTTTTTCCAGTTCTTTCCTTTCAGTTCTGATGTCTCCAGATAGTGGCACATCACTATCCAGATCTTTCTCTATTTGTGACCCCACCAGTTCTTACTTGCAGGCAAATGGATCTATTTCAGATATTCCATTGCAAATTCTTGGGACTTTGTCATACTATTATTTGTATTATTCTGTGTGATCTTCTTAAAGCAGCTACCTGGGTTCTATAACTATTTCTTCAGTTTCTTTGCAGGGACAGCATTTGCTGTCTTCTCAATTCTGCCTTTGTACGAATTTGTTTTTAAGGGTGTTATTAAGTATTATTATTATTTAAATGCTAAGATTATTCTGTTGACCATCTATGATGTAGTGTAAATTGCAAAGAGTATAAGAGAGCTTTTCTATTAGAAATGTTATAAAGATTCTCAGACTGATTAACATATGTTGCTGTTTCTTATACTTTTTCAATGACATTATTTTGCCATCTTGATTCAAGAATCAATATTGTTCCACAAACGGAAGTAGAAAAGCCAAATACTTATGAATCAGCTAGGAACAAGAATATGCTTTGGGAGATGGCAGAGGGCTGCTTATTTCTTAAAGAAATTGTCAGGAACATTCTGAAATTCTGCTTTTTATCCACTCTACTCTAAAATCTTTGTCCAGAAAATTACAGAACCCTCCAAAATTATGTGAAAAAGAAAGAGATAAAGAAAATTGCTGCCTATTCTTTCATCATTTGGTTTCATCAACCAAATTTTGGTTACCAGTATGAAATTAAGATTTCTAACTGCACGATTCTAGATGAAATTAGAGCGATGAAAGCCATTTATTCCAAATTTATTTCTTGGGCTGTGTTTAAGTAAAGATTTTTTTTTTCACAGCAAATATGTGTATATAATAATGAAGTCTATTACTATGGCTGTTAAAATAGTTCTCAGTCAAATACCTCACATATTTAAGCTATTTACAAAAATTTCAAAAAGATGAATGTAAAAATGGACATATTGAAAAGTTTGTCTATTAAATGGCATATTAGAGAAATATTTATTTAAAACAAAGCAATACTTTTAAAACTGGAAGGTAAATGTAATTGTACATTTGTACAGAATGAACAGTTGGATATATATGACAAATAAATAAATAAATAAACATTGATCCATACATCCATATATGAAATCCATTGTAATTTTTTTTTTCTGAAATAATTGAAATTATATAGAGACTAGGACAGAGGAGACTGAGGTTCAAATTTATTCTAAATCAAAGAAGTTCAAGGGTGACTTTAAGCCTTTCACTCATCCTTCACAGAAATAATCTCAAAAGTTGTTGGATTGAAGACAAATGGATGGCACACTGCTGTCCTGTAAAAAAGGTAGGATACAGATCTAATACCCTGTTTTCCCCAAAATAAGACATCTCCTGATAATAAGCCCAATCGGGCTTTTGAGCACATGGCAATAAGGCCAAGTGTTTATTTCAGGGTTCAAAAAAATTTAAGACAGGGTCTTATTTTTGGGAAAACACGGTATTTAAAAAAACCTGAAATATTTAGATACTTTTCAGACATGCCTTTAAGTAGCACAGTATAAACTAGGGCTTTTTGTGACAGATCAAGCAATTAACATATGCTTATCAAATTCTGCATTTTTTTTCCTATATAATCAAATCACAGTGTTATCACATAGCTAATTGGTTGTGGTTCTCAAAAGTATGCCTAGCCTGTAGATTTGCATCTTCACCAAACAATAAAGCTAGACCTTTATTTTATATCTGTAGATGGTAGAGTTTCAGAAAAGCTGGGAATGCCTTTTTAAAAAGGGTAGTAATACACACATAATAAGAGGAATATGTTGAATAATTCACAATCCAAGATATCATTCCATATTCTGTATTCAGATCTGCATATCTTGTGGCTTGGAAAAAGCGCTATTACTTGTTTATACTAACCTGTATTTTGATTGGCCATGAAAAGTTGCTGACATATACATAGAAAGTGATATTTGGGTTGCTTCTGAAATTGAATTTTTCACAGGAAAAACTGTCCCTATATTCCTTGATATTAGTCTTCGAAACTACAGGAATCTCTTCTCCAGATATTGTTCCAGCTATTAAAAAATATACAAAGTCAATAAAAGATCATTTTAAATTGTTAAATTACATAGTCCAAAAAGATGCATATTATATATGTGTGTAAGAAAGATATAAAAAAGTATAATTTGACTGACATTAAATATGTTAATGGAGCATAATATAGAAATGTAGCTAAATTATAAAACCAAACAATTACACACACAAAAAAAAAATATGTCAGTATGTGAATGTATACACATATCCTATTACAAGTTTGTTTCAACCATACATAATGGAATTGTATTTATAGCAACTTTGTTTCATTTAACTTCATGGTTAATACAGTTTCCAGAAGTAATTTATATATAGTAATTTATACTAAAATTGCAAAGTTATTCAAGTATAGAATTGTCTTGATTATGAAATATTGCTGTAGTTTTTCAACTGTTGCTAACAAAGATAGTATCAACCCAGATAAACTTATTTCATTTATAAGAAATGAGATTATTCAGCTATGCTATTTAATCTGTATATTGCTGAACTAGTAAAATCAGACAACAATTAATGTATGTATGTATGTATGTATGTATGTATGTGTGTGTGTGTATGTATGTATGTATGTATGTAGAACTCAGGAAAGGCAATGTAGGGGATTGAGTAGAAATGTATTTAGTAGAAGGAAAATGTTTAGTAGAAGGGCTTATCCATCCTTTGCTGTCAGCCAGACATGAGATTGGGAAACATCCAATATTTATCAAGTTCCTAGTTTCATATTAAATGCAATTAGGTATAACAATCTAAAAAGGGTCTTTCTTTCTTTAAAATTTGAGAGATGAGAGTAGCATATGCTTTTTTTGATATTAATATTTGCAAAACAAACACTATATTGTTTTATATTTATGCCTACATTCTAAATATTTAAATTACAGGCATAACCCGGTTCTTTAGAAATCATAATTTGGTGCCAGTACTATGCAGAAATGAAATTTTTGTATTGATTTTTATTGTAAAAAAAGCATTATGTGGAAAAGATATCCTTTGGTAAATTTATTGAAGAATAGTGTCTTTGCCCTTTTTGAAACATTGATATCAGGTTTGATTTTACTGGCTTGTGCTAAAATTGATAGGTATTATGAATATCTTGTAATCCCAACACAGATATTTTTCGACATAATAGAGGTATATTTAACTTCAATTCAACACATGGAATTGATGGAATATCAGCCATCAATTACAGCATGATTGTAATGATATTTAACCATTTCACTGTCTTAAATGTTCCCACGAGGTCCAGCATTTAAAAGGTTGACACCTGATCTATAAATCAGATAGACGTGGAATTTACTCTGGGAAGATTGGCACTATGTAATATGTGTAGTCATGATTCCTTTCCAAATATAGTGTTCTTCCTCAAATATATTTACAAATATTGAAAAATACATGCAAATATATAATTGCAAAACCTCCAGTTTTACTCTGCATAATTCATTAAAATTCAATCAACGATGGTCTCCTTGAATATATTTTCCGAATGTCAACAGAACGAATGCAAGGAAACTTTCTAAACAAAGCTTTTTATTAAAAACCAATGAAAAATTAATGAAAAAAACTGGATCCAAAAGTTTGAATGTGGGGAAAGGAACAGATGATAAGCATATTCTTTTATGAGAACGCACAGAAGAATTTTCTTGTTTGATATCAATGTTAAGGTTAATAATTAAATTCCAAGCTTCAACACTGAAACAAAGAAATTAAAAACTCTGTCTCTGCTGTAGTCAAGGAAGTAATTTATCTTAATTAAAATCACTCTATTCATAATTCTGCCACTATAAAATTTTAAAGAGCATACAAGGTTTTGTTACTCAAGTAATTTTAATTGAATAAGAAAGTTAACATGTTAATGAATCTTAATTTAATTTGCAAATTATCTGTTTTAAGTAATGTCATTAATAATGTCATAATGAGAATGGGAAAAGAATGTATTTTATTAACATTTACTAATAAGAAACAAAAAGCTATCATGTAAATATAGTGAGCACATTACTAAGTAAGATAATATTAAAAAGGAAAACTCCTAATAATGTCTTTCTTACCTGTAGAGCCAATAGACCATGTGATATTCAGGTTAAAGTTATTTGATGCATTAATTGATATGTCCAAATTTTTGTTTGACTAAAAATTTAAAAACAAAACATAAAAATTACATTAGAAACAGCTTAACCTTTGTTCATAGATAGTCAAACATAATATTAACCCTAAACACTATGGACTTGATTCAGGAAAAAAAGTTCATCCATACAAAGCAACCTTCCCATTCCTACAGCTATCAACAGAAAATATCTCTACAGGTAAAGAGAACTATTATACAGAGCTGCTAGTAGAGAACCAAAATTTTCCAAAATCCAAAACCGTAGTTTAAAAAAAGGGAGAAAAAAAATTAAATTCAGAGAAAATTGGATTAAATGTTTTTTATCATTTTTATCATCTTTTAGCATTATGCAGTCATTTTATTATTTTTGTAAGATGCACTATATGGCAATTTGATTAAAATATGCTTTATGTATACCTTTGAAGAAGTATAGCTTATGGTTTGAATTTTTTAGAAGTGTTTAATACTGCATCTCCAAATCCTTAAGATTCAAGAAATGATGTCCAATAATTACAACAGATGTTAATTTTTGCTTCCTCAACAGGAAGTAGTATTAAAGTATTATATAAATAGACAACAGTTAAAGACTGAAAATATAAACACTGTACAAGGGGATGAAAACAATATTATTTTGGATCGGTAAAAAAATTATTTTAGCAAAAGAAAGGAAAATAGTCTCAGAATACCCATTGTGCCATAATGAAACACCATCTAATCATTTTCAAATATTGTAATTGACTATCAGCAGTTAGTTTTTTTGATTATTTTATCCTTTAAAAACTTACCTAGAAATTTATTTATATGATTATTGTTGTTAATTTTTGAGTTCTGGAGACTTCCTTGACTAGTACCTGCTATTTTCTTGGCAAGGTTTTTTTGGAAATGGTTTGCCATTGCCTGCTTTCTAGGGCTGAGAGGCCCAGTGTTACCTGGTTGGCTTTGTGCCCAAGGCACGATTAGAACTCACAAGTCCCTACTTTCTAGTCTAAAGCCTTACCTCCTACATAAAACTGGCTCTTAATGGTTTTATATTGGTTTATATTGTTTTAATTTTTTAACTTGCATTGATTTGCTGTTTTTATGGTGCTGTCCAGAGCATATTTGATTAAAGGGAAAAAGTGGTAATTGCTAATGTATAGAAATCAAAACCCTGGCCAACATGACACTAACTCCAGCAAAATAAATGCAACAGTTAATTCTCTCACTTGTATAGGACCCGATTAGGTTCAGTAGGTTTGGCAAGATCTGGCCTCTGACACAGGGAAATAATGGGATACTACAATACTAAAACTCTTATTCCTAGCACTGATAATGTCTTATTTTGTAAAGTAAATGAGTTTAATTACAAAAATAATAGAGTAGAATACTTCTTCATCCTACAAAAGTATAAGAAATAAAGACTCAGCCACCAATATGAAGCCTACGAAAGATTTTTTAAAATCTAAAATTTAACAATATTACAGATATATGTGGAGTTCTTTTTTCATATCTACATCATTTATCCTTATATGTTTATATGACTGCTTCCAGAGCAGGATTATTGTACTTCACAGAAGCAGCTTGATTATTTAATCCTAACTATATGCTCAATAGACCAAGTTAGTGACACTGAATAATGAAGAAATGGAATGAAGGATAACAAGCTAGTTTACTATGTGAGAATTGTAAGAACAAGAGTACTACAGAAGAACTGCCATTTTTTGTCAGCTTCAGTATTCAAGTTTGCAAAGCTAACAGTTACATCACCAGTTCCTGGTTGTCTTAAAATTATCTATCACAGTTCTATTTGGCTCCATTCTGTTTTTCAAAGAGATTTGTTTAGAAAAAGAAATACATATAAAACAAACTGTAATAGAAAATTATAACACAGGTTCTCATTTATATCAACTTACCTGTTCAGGATTTGCAATGAAGTTTATGGCAGTGTGATGACGATCATCTTCTTGTAACAGACTGAAGGTAAACTGGTAGTCAATCAGTAAACTATCTGTGAACAAAATATTAAAATGAACAGATGGGATCATATTGAATTCAGAAGTTTCAGATTCATGAAAACTTCAATATAGTTTAGAATGTTTACATTACAGCTAGGGAAATAGTAAGCTTCATCTATAAATCTTCTCATTCTTTAGTGCATTTCTGCTTTCCTGTGCTTAACCCACAAAAAATCAATAAAAATAACACACAATGTTAAAATGCAATGTATACATGATTTATTTATATTTCATATTTTTGAACCACCCATCTCGCTCAACTAATATGTTGACTGTCACATGTTTTCATTACTTTATAATCTGTCAATAATTTTAGTTAGGCATTTCAAATATTAAATCTAATAAATGGTAGAGGACAAGAATGATTTCATTTCCACTCTATAGCCTTCCATTCTATGGAAAGTTTATCCAATTACAATGAAACTTCTGAGGCCCTATAGGGGATCCTTGTTGACCCAGTTTGTTTGATACTAGTTTTCAATCGTCAAAATGTATTGAATATATATATATATATATATATATATATATATATATATATATATATATATATATATATATACTGTTTGTATATGTATATATATTCAATATGTATATAGTGTTTTCTTCCCTGCACCTGACTTTTCTCTAGTGATTAATTCTTATAACACATTCGGGGTATTCAAAATAGGACCATCAGCACAAAATTTTTACAATGAAAAGCCATTTAAATATTTATGGTACTAGGTTTAGCAGTAAGCAATATTAGAAAAGGAAAGGGTAATTGAGAGTAATTTTGGTCCCTTAAAGAATATATACTATACTTGGTGGGGCATGATAATGTAATTCAAGCATTTGATATAAGACATTTCTAGGTGATAAGACTGACTTATTTATTTATTTATTTATTTATTTATTTATTAATTATCAGATTTATATACTGCCCTTCTCCTGAAGGACTCAGGGCAGTGCACAGCCAAAGTAAAAACATAAATACAAACATTAAAATACAGTTAAAAAGATATATATGCATTTGGCCCCATAGTTAAAAAACAATAACAAACCTATTAAAAACATTTAAAAATGTGTTAAACCATAGATGCTCACTTGTGTTCCAAATCACTTTCCCCCCTATATTGTTGTAGTATTTGTTCTTACTATACTATGCTCTTTTCAATTTTTGGGTCTGGTGATGGCAATAATTCTTAACAATTGTTTGGGCTTTCAGCTATATATCCATCCTTACTATTATTTTTTTCTGTTTCTGAAAAATACTGTAGGATCATTTATAATCATTTCAAGACGTTACCAATATAGTCTATTCACCAATATAGGGAAGTACTTGCAAGAAAGAAAATATTCATTTACATGGAAATATATTATCTAAATTGGCTACTATTAGAAGTAGTCCTCACTTAGCAATAATTGGAACAACCAACTTTCACTAAGCACTACAGTCACTAAGGAAACGATTTAACTTCTGTGTCCTCATTAACTCTTCTTGTCACAAGATGATTGGAAAGTACCAAATAGTGATCACATGACTTCAGGGCACTGCAATAGTCACAGATATGAGCAAACTGGCAATCATGAAAGTCCAGGATGCTGCAATGGTTATAAACATAAAGATTGATCACAACTGTTTTTTCTACACTACTGTAACTTCCAATGCCCACTAAGTGAGTACTACCTGTATACTATAGCTGGTCAGAAAAAGGATAGGGAAGTATTCTCTTATGTAGAAAACAGGAACATTTGAAGTAAAGCATGGATACAGATTCACACTTAATTTTAGCATCAATATATAATGCAAAATCATTTAATTGGCAAAATAACATAGTGCAGTGTAGCAGTTCAGTTTCGGAGCATATTGACAAAAAACATAGTAGCCATACTTTATATTTTTAAACCTAATATAATTAAAATAATAGCAGTAGAGTCTTCCATTAATGCACAATGTCTACGTGCTACTTCTTTGCTGCATATTTTTTAGTAATATCCTACCATTGTCAGTTCCTGGGATAACTTTTATTTCATATACAATATACAAATTTATATACAATAAATATTTATTTACAAGATTTCTTTTTTTTTTTTTGCCTAAATGTACAGCCTATCAGATTTTAATATAAGACAATTTTACATACCAATCAGCTTTCACTTTTGTAATATAAGCTAGGCAAGCATAACTGACATGTGGTCAAATTTAAGCTATTTGTTCAAAGAGTTAAAAATAATCTTCCTAACACTATCTGCAAGATATTTATTTCAGACTATTAAATATTGAAGCTAAATAAAATTACACATAGTTTTATAAAATAAATTGAAGATAATAATACAGATCTCTATACATGTGTGGCATAATAATAAATTATATGTAAACATATAATTAACAAGCTTCAGTCCTGGATGAAATTAGAAAAAAATTTACAAGATTTGTAAATCTTGGTGGCGCAGCAGACTAAAATGCTGTTAAGTAGCACCAGCTGCCTGCAATTACTGCAAGTTCAAATCTCACCAGGCTCAAGGTTGACTCAGCCTTCCATCCTTTTGAGGTAGGTAAAATGAGGACCCGGATTGTGGGAGCAATAAGCTGACTTTGTATAAAATAGAACACCGGTTGGGGGGGCCGAAAGCCCTACTAAGCAGGTATATACAAAAGTATGAAGGCTATTGCCTAATGCATTGTAAGCTGCTCTGAGTCTCCGGAGAAGGGCGGCATATAATTTTTTTTTTTAATTTGATTTATATGCCGCCCTTCTCCGAAGATTCAGGGCAGCTTACAATGTGTTAAGCAATAGCCTTCATACTTTTGTATATTTATACAAAGTCAGCTTATTGCCCCCACAAACTGGGTCCTCATTTCACCTACCTTAGAAAAGATGGAAGGCTGAGTCAACCTTGAGCCTTGGAGAGATTCGAACCAGCAAAAATTGCAGGCAGCTGTGTTAATAATTGAATAAATAAATAAATAAATAAATAAATAAATAAATAAATAAATAAATAATATATATATATATGAACGAGTTGTCTTTAATCAAAGTCGGTCAACTGTACACCATTTAGGTGGTGGCGTAGTGGTTGAATGCAGTAATGTAGGTTAATTCAGCTCATTGCCAGGAGTTCGATCCTCATTCGTTCAAGGTTGATTCAGCCTTCCATCCTTCCAAGGTTGGTAAAATGAGGACCAGATTGCTGTACTCTGTAAACTATTTAAAGAGTGCTGTAGAGTCAAAATGCTATTGCTATATACTGGTACTACATTATGTTATTTGGAAACAATTTCTCAATGTAAATTCACCTTTATATGAATGATTTCTGGATTTTAAATTTGACATTTACAACTAGAAAGATTTTTCAAGATCAGATCAGCATTACCATTATCAGTAGGGAATTTCTTTCTTTGCACATCAAATTTTATGAGAGTAAGATAATAAGAATAACAATGGCTGTTTTCTGCAGTGATACATATACAACAGTTATGCAGCAAGGATGGCACCTGCCTTATTTATTACTTCAATGATTGAATCAGATAAAATTAAGATGGTCACATCCCCAAGATATCCACTAGTATCAAAGTAAACAGATCTCTTGCTCTCCTATAGGGTTTAGAAAGATAATGAGTTGTATAGTTCAATACAGAACAGAATGGGCTGATACTTGAATAAATACAAAATCCAAAGTCACAGTGTTTGCCAAAAATGCCAAAAGATGGAATGTAGGTGAAAACCCAACAGAACAGGTGTATATTTGGTAGTGGTTTTTTTAGCACAAGGGAATCTAGAAGGCTTATTGTTCACATTTTCAGCATCATAGAATTTTAATCAGAAATCATTTAAATCATTTGGTAAGAACTAAATAATGTTATTTAAACCAAGTGAGATGGGGCATATATTTTGGGAGTCATATAATGCAAGGGCTGTTTCTGTTCTTTGGATTAGGCTTGAAACAATTTTTCTAAAAAATTCAAAACATTTACCAACTAAGTCATACTGAGCTGTAAAAGGCCTTGCTTATTTCTAATATTCTTCTTTTGTTCCTAAACACCTGAGGCAAATCCGGATGTCAAAATTTCTGTCTCCTTTGGGTTCTGGAGAAGTCAAAACTGAGGACATTTTCATGAAAGAATACGTTTTAAAGAAATCACGAAGGAATTGTGATTTCTGAAAATTCAGGATGCTGAAAATGAACCATAAAACAAATGTGGTAGCCTAAGCTACAGCTATAGCTACATTTCTGACTAGCTATGGACAGCCTATACAATTGGTAATCTTTAAAATATGTTATTTTAATATCCATCATCCTTAAATGGTATGGAAAGCTGGAACACAACACTGCATTGTTTGAGACAGAAATATATATCCAGATTGTTCCTAAATTTAATTTATTTACTTTCCAATAGTCTGAGAATATTTTTGAGTAAAATTATACAAACATGTACTGTCCTTCTAATATTTTTGACCCTATAACTTTATTAAGGTATTTAATTCATAAAGTATTTAGTTATAATCTACATACTAATCTACAAGATAAATTTTGGTGAATTTATGCATTCCGAAATTTAATTGTTCTACTTGACAATTTTATAAATATTTAAGATAATCATTTTCAGTAGCACATAAAACTTTATTACTTTTAATGCATAAAGTAATCCATTTGGATAATTTTATAATATAGTCAAAGTTCTTTATATTAATTTATAAAAATGTTCAGCATGATAACTATCCCTATATGTTTTTTCCTTTGCACCTTGATTAAACAAATACATTACTTCACACTTGAAACTACATATTACAGTTTGCAGTCTTTAAAAATTATAGAACAAGACCAGTCTCATGCTCTTTTGTTTATATAAAAAATATTATTATCTATTATGGGTATCAAAGAATTCAATAATTTCTGCTTTTAAATATTGCACACATAATGTAGTCATTTTAGGACATTAGATAGAAAAACCTATTAAAATAAAGATGTAACTATATAATTTCAATATCTTTGCTGAGTTTTTAAAGGAGCAATTCCTTTTCTGATCAGTACATAAGATTCTGTGGAAGGTTAATGGGAGTTTTGTGACTGTATACTGTAGGGAATAAACACATTGTTCTAGTCAAAATACTTACAATTATATATGCCTTAACACTTAGCTGCTAAAATGCTTTGCTGTAGCCTCTTAATGCTCAGAAACAAATGGAAAGCAAATCTAACCCTCTAGAGCAGCCACATTATTACTTTATGACTATTCCAACTTTGGACAGTTTTCAAAAATAAAATCTTTCAAAAATTAAAAAAAAATTGTATGATACACAGCTTGTGTAGGCAAATCCAATTAACTAGACTTGCATAGTGCTATCTGGTTGCTGGTATTTATTAGTAATATTTGTAAGTTACTTAACGTATTGTTTAAAATCCCTTATTTATTATACAAATAATGAAGACTGGGTTTTGCAATGAAGTTAATACTCTATCAAAGGCTATTCCAACTGTCTAGTTGCATGCAATTGTGTCCTTCAACCAGTGAAATTTACGTAAGTGGTGAATAAAATAACATCTCCTCCACTGTAAATCCCATGCACATCCCAAATGTCCAGAGGCCCTAAATTCCTCTAAGGAAGATCCAAGGGGCATGTGTGGGATTGCAGGGAAAATGAGAAAGGAGAAACTATTATAGAATGAGTGAAAATACACTGAGATAATTTTCAATTTAGTGCCACAGCTGCAGTGTAAAACTTGCTGTTCAAACACATAAAGAATGATTAAAATGTTCCCATGTTATATGAAAAATTTAAAGGTCTTTAAAAATAATTTTAAAATTGCAAAAGAAAATAGAAAAGATTTCACTGAAGATCTAAGAAGGTAGCAAAGCTCAATCCCTAATAACTGTAAAGCCATGATGGTGAGTCTATGGCACGCATGCCAGACGTGGCACACAGAGCCCTCTCTGTGGGCATGTGCGCAGTCACTCCAGCCCAGCTCCAATCGCATTTCTCCATCGTGTTTCACTCAATCAATTCCAACTTCTCGCAAAAAAGATCTCGTGAAGCTGGAATTGATTGAGTGAACTTTTTCACTCGTGTGCTTCACAGTGGGGGAGATGGGTCCCTTCCTTCTGAAGTCCATTACAATGCGGAGCCACAATGCAACTCTGAGTCAGCTCGGGAAAAAAAGCAGTTGCTTTTTCTGCAGAGCAGCCTGTGTTGGGATGTCCCGCCTCCCCACCAACCACCTGAGCATGGGCACGCTGCTCCTGGTTCATCGGCCTTCAGACGTCATTTCCACCACCCTGCACCACTTCAGGGGTTCCTTCCCTCCCCAGGGAAGGCAGAGAGAGGCGGGGGAATGAAAGAGAGAGAGTGAGACAGACAGACAGACGGACGGATGGGACAGAGAGACAGATAAAGAAAGGGAGGGAAAGAGAGACAGAGAAAAACAGAGAGGCAGAGAGAGAGGGAGAGCGACAGAAAGATAGAGAAAGAGAAAGAGAGAGGGAGGGAAGGAAAGAGAGAGGAAAAAAGGGGGAAGGAAAGAGAGAGGGAGGAAAAGAGAAAGACAGAGAGAGAGAGAAAGAGGGAAGGAAAGAGAGGGAGAGAAGGAAAGAGAGAAAAAGAGTGGGGAAAGAGAGAGGGGAGGGAAAGAGAAATGATATTACAAAAGTTTTTCTTTTTTATTGTTGCTAAACGTAATATTTCAAAAGCAGAAAAAAATGAAAGGGCATAAAAGTGCATTTATCACATTTTTCTTAGAACAATTAGCTGAACTCTGAGTTGTTTATCATTATTTTAGGTAGTAAAACCTCATTATTCAGGTTAAATAGCCATGTTGGTACTTTGCGATAAATAAGTGGGTTTTGGGTTGCAGTTTGAGCATTTGGTCTCTAAAAGGTTCACCATCACTGGTCTAAAGGATCAAAAGGAATATTGTAAAGGGATGAAATCACATAACAGGTTTACACAGTGTTTGCTCATTGTTCAATAAGATCTATTCTTTGCATAAAGCAACCTAGAGTGAACAAACAAGCATTAAGTGAGACAAAATAACACACACAAATCGTGCAGTACTAATTATGGCTAATACTAATTAAGATATTTACAATCTTGCAGTAATTTCTCACTCGCAGAGTAACCACAATATTTATGTGTGTTCTTTGAAGCACCTTTTTTTATCAAGTTTTGAGTTTGGATTTTTTTTACTTAAAGCTATATTTATTGTTATTGCCCAAATCTAAGTCAAACAAAATTACTTTTTCAGAGAATTATTCTTCCAGCAATTTACCTTCCCAAAAAAATAAATTGTTTTCAGTTACAAGGCTCACTCTCATAGAATGTTCTATTATTACAGAATCCATGCAATTATTAGTTCTGGTATTTAGTTTTCAATTCAGTATTTTTCAAAAAAAAAAAATCATTATATAATTTTCAAGGTAATTTTTTTCATTTTCATTGTTTTCATTTCACAACTGTTTTATCGCAGGTATAAGATAAAATAAGTCTTATATTAGTATAACATCAAGGATACTCAAGGGAAATAACTGTGGGAGTCATAATTCAAATATGTGGATTGTTCCCAGTTGCTTCCATTGATTAAGGATTAATTTACTAAACGTGTAGCCATTAACTGTTACAGCAATTAACTTTAAAAAATAAAATTAGAAGACAATATAGACAATATAGAATATAATTCAACTCTGGCCCTGCATCTGATACCATTTCAGATAATTTAAAAAATCTTTTCTGCAAACAGACCTACACTACATGATGCATTTTCATTAAAATAAAAATATTTTTTTCCTTTCTCTAAATTGAAATGAAAGACTGGCTCCTTTTCAATATATTTTTCTGGAAAGAGTGAGTATTAAACTTCAGTGTTATTAGATTATTTTTTTAAAAAAATACAATTTAAATTGTATTATCTTAAATTTAAAGATAGTTAATATTTTATTATCAGAATCCAAAACAATATGTTCAGTATAATAGTCCTCCCAAGTAACTACAATCCAAATAACTAGGTGTGGGGGGAGCTGTAATTTTTATTTGTAGAAACCCTTATAAAAGCTCTTTAATGTAATTTGACTCCAAACAGGACCCTTTTCAGAATATTATTCCTAAAATGGGTTATGCTTGAAGGTGCAGATATTTGCTGCATACATTCAAAATATAGTGATAATTAAAGGAAGTGGGGAAAAAAATCTGGATTAAAAGTCTAATTTAGATTTGCAGCATGTGAGAAATCAGAATTTAAAAAAAGAAATAATGACTAGGATAAATTCATTTTCAAATGAGGTAAGATAGCAAATGGATTTTGCTAAGTCAGCTTCCTCCCAGATATTCGTCAAGTAACAGGACATATAGAGATATCCTTTACATCTTTGTTTCTATAATTCCTATTTTATGGTGTATTTTTCTCTTGGAATATACAAATACCGTATTTTGACACTTATCCTGAAAGAAACGGTAGCTTTGCGACTGCCTCATTCTTTTGCATAATGGTCCCTGCCACTACTATTACCCTCCAGCTTTTTTCCCATTAAAGAGAATGCTGTGGAACATCTATCATAAGAAAGGGAAGTACCTGTATATTATACCTGTTTTCTGAAAACTTAGAAGACCAAATACAAAAGAAATCTAAAAACATCCACACATGATTAAGGTTTAAAATCCATGAAAAGGTTTTTAAAACTGGAAAATGCTGTACCTTTTCAGTACTACAATACTGTAGTAGTACTGTAGTATGTGCCATTAGAGTTATTTCACAATCCTAGGTTTTGCATTTGCAAACAGAATGCATTTTCTAATAACATTAAACCATATTTTATTAGTAAACCATCTGCTGAAAACTATTGTTTCTTATACAGTATATATAAGAGTCTAATCTGGGAAGCAATTTGTTCCATTAACTATCCTTAGATATTAGGATAAGTTTTTTTTTCTATACAGCTTTTATTCTTAAATTACCAAACATTGAGAGTACAATGACAGTTTGTGGTGATCATTACTACTACATTTAACAGTAATAAAAATAGCCTCAATCTGCAAAGTCAATTAGTGTCAAACATAATTGCTGGAACTCATTACTCTAAGTCAAGCATGACAGCTTTACAATTATAGGAGGTACTTAGTTTAAACAAATGAAATCCCAGAAGAAAACTTGCAATGAAAAGGCAGTAGCAGATAATCAGATTGCTAGGCCATGTCTCTCAGTTCACCTGGACTGTATGTATTGCTTGTCTTGCATTAAGAACCTACTGTTGTTTTAGTTCTTGAACTGAAATTCCAATGTCATTTATTAAAACTGATTTCTTCTAATATATTCTAGTGTTGCTTCCTTTATATTTTAAAACAATGTTCATAAGACATTGAGTTTTAAGTACTGAAGTATTGTAAGGCTGCCATCTAGTGCCCAAGGACCCTTTTTTTTTTAGTAATTTCAAATTTTAATTTATACAAAATATATTATATTATTGTGACACTGCTTATGTGCAAATTCACATTTGAAAGGAGCAGAATAAAGTTGCAGTATTCAATTACAAGCCTATTGTATAACATGCTTGTCATGGAATGTTTAATGTAATACTAACTGTTCAAAATAGGTACAGAAAAATATGTTTTGTTAGTCAATGGCAACAACACCAGTAACAATAAAAATAGAATTAAAAAATACATTAGTTGCAACAAAGAAAAATAACACAAAAGTTATGTAAACATTTGAGTTCTGCACAATTCTTGAGTGTACTAGAACAAAAAGAAGGCAGGTAATAGAAAAGCTCAAACTTTAGATCAGGTGTTTTTAGTTTAAGTGATTTACTTAAAAGTCTGTCTTAAAACATGAATACATTACTCAGTAGTAAGTGTTAGCAAATTATGTGACGCACTCAGAGACAAAGAATAATAGCTGACCACTTGTCATCCTACCCCTACCTGGAGTTCTGAAAATGTAAAGGACACTCACTAGTTTCAAATTTATCTTCTGCCTTGAGCAAAACATACAAATCTTTGGTCTAGCAGCGAACAGAAATAAAGAAATATAGCATCATGGTTTTTTTGCTGATACAAGGACTCATTCTTCTTTACTTCTGTGTTCTGCTAAATCAGCATAAATGGTGGAGAATGAAAAGCATCTATAAACTTCTAATTCAATATCTTTTTATATAAATTTGTTCCACACAAATACAAAATATCAACAGTACAGTGATTCACTTTTAGAACAAGCTTATTTTATATTCAAATACAATTTATGGACTATTGTCACCAAGATTATATGTGAATGGTTCAAAACTGAAAAGATAGAGCATCTAAGTCTCTTCTTATAGTATTTGCGCTATTAATTTTCAGACTTTTACCTACTTGCATATGGATTATTAATGCTATCAATGAGTAATAATCAAAGAATAGATTCAGAAGAAAGAAAAATCATAAGCCATGGTGTCTGGCTGCAACCTGAAGTACGGATTTGTTATTATTGCAGGACATAGATACCAGAGTCTACTGAAATGAAACTGTGCACCCCAAAATCTCAATTAAATCCTAGGCCAAACTCTTTCTGCTATCATTACTTTGATATACAAACATTCCCTCCCCATCAAGTGATAATCTCATCAAAGCTGAGCCATTACCCAAACTTTTGGGACAGCAATGGGAAAGAGAGCATAGTAACTCAGCTTTTCCAAGGCTAACAACCAGGGCAGAAAGAGACACCCATGAATGGTATGTGTAAAATGCTTATAAAGTGCATAGTATATATAAAGTGTGAGTCAGATTGCACTTTTCATTAGGAATAGTTTTAAAAATTAAAATTGGCAATAGCTTATCAAGAATTGCTTAAACCAACATCTGGGCATTCAAGGAAATAGTGAAATATATAAATTTGAAGAAAATTATAACAGACGTTGCTCGAAAATCACCAGACATTCTATTTGATAGTATGCATCCAAGTTACAGACAAAATGTTTAACCTGTATTTTTTATAGAAGCTATGATCACCTTAACCTCTTTTGTAAACAAATCAAAAAGGATTTTGTTTTGATCACTGACTATACATGAACTGTAATACACACACCTCAACACACATAGGCATTCAACAAATTAATAATAATAAATCAAGGGAACAAATTTCAAACATTGTTATTAATAATCCTATGACCAACACCTCTGACTGTGATGCTCAAGAGAAATTTGTAATCAATTATACATTCTAATATAATTTTATTAAAATTATTATCAATAAAATCTTTTAGTTGAAGTGTAGTTTGTTAAAACAATAAAGGTGGCATCAAATACAACCAACTGGCCTTCATTGCTTCAAAAATACCTGTTTCTGTAATTAATATCCAAAAGCATAGACTCTAAAACCACATGTATTTCGGCTGCTAATAAATGAAAAGCTATTCCATAAATTTGGATGCTTCCTTTACCATCTAGAATTCATCAACATCCATCATATAAAACAAATAGGAGAAAATGCACTGGGATAAAATATTGCATCTGCAGCTTGTGTGTCCTCACAAAATTATTTTTGTCCATTCTGTATACATGAACAGGTGCCAAATAACTTTATGACTCACTAAATTTATGTTGACTTAAAACAAAATGGATTTAACATACAAACATTACAAAATCATCCTGTAGGCATAAAACTCAAAGGATGCTGAACCAAAATTTTATAGAATTTAGTCTTTTCAGCAGTCTTTTACTAGGCTTACTTTCCTCTTTTTCCAGAGAACTGCTTAATAAACTGAATGTGAAATATACTTTATTTCCATTACTTTATCCAAAACAATGCTGTAACAATTATAGTGAAAATATGCTAAATAATTTGAATTGCATGATTAGTTTTGAATTTTATTTTTAAGACACCTACTCTAGCCCTCTGTGATAGAACTGATAATCAGTTGTTTCACTTAATTTATTTCATTAAATTTCAAAGAAAATTTAATTTCCAGTTTACAATTTTCAAGCTATTGATTAAGAATAAACTAATTTCATTGTACCTAATGCCACATTAGATTTTAGCAGCAAAGCTAGAATACAGTCAATATACATGTTCTGCATTTTATAGCCACCTGGCTCACTGATAGTGCTCCTACTGTGGGTGAAATCAATTTTTTTCTAAATGTGACCTACTCACAAGTTTATTGAAAACCTCCAACAGACAAAATTCAGAGTTTAAAAACCACCAACGTAGATTTTCAGAAACATGTAATAATATTGAAGTAACAATCCATTTACACTATTTATGAAAATTAAATTATATTTCAATTAATTATCTAAATTGAAGACTACTTTGAATTTTATTTAAGAATTATTATCTATACAAAATACATGCTTTATTTGTACTGATTTTGTTTTCTTTTAGAAAAATTAAACAGTGCTAAATATGACAGATGAGAAAAATCCATTCAGGATTTTGCAGTTTCAATTTCCAGATTTATAAACCAAATCCAGATTTGTTAAATTATCAGTATTTATCAAATTCATTCATTCATTTCCCCATCCAAAATACTTTGGTTCTATAAAATCACTTATTAAAGCACTTAAGACAAAAATACAATAAATGTATTCCAAAATATTTCTGTTTCAGCCAAAATCAATGGATTCTGTTCTTCCATTCCCACCTATGTTTCGCAAAATAAAAAACAATTCTATGTGTTTGCTTTCTTGATGTTTTAGATGTTCAGACATATGGGAAATCATGAAACAATTTTCCATCTCATATAATAGCATGATTTAAATGGCTGAAATGTTGTACTTCCATACATCTTGAAATGGTGATATGGATTTCAATATGAAGCAATTATCAACAGTTTAAGAGTTTTTTGGATTTCCAAGTGCCTAAATGGCACTTTGAAAATTATTAAATGTGTTAAATCTTTATTAAAAATATAAAAGTTGATCAATTGTCTAAACGTATTTTCATAAGTTACAATTGCTTACAATTTTTGTAACATTATAAAATTCAAAGTTGAATGACCTTTTGTAAAAATAAGTTTTGAATCTCCAAGTAGTCAGAATAGAAGAAACAGATGGAGAGGATAACAAAATTCCAACAGCCTCTGCTACATATCCAAGAGCCTATCATAAAGTTATAATTGCTTTATACGATTATAAATTTCTGTTGTCAGACTCAATACTACTGGCAAGGCTGGATCTCTGGCATAACATATTCTGATAGCTTTTTCAGAGAACATGAATAGTTGAATGCATACAGAAGCAAGCCATGTATAAATGAAGAGAAACTGTTCAATGAAAAACACAATTTGCTTTTATGAAAATGTATGTAGGACTGTAATTTTAAAAGTTTCAATAAAGCTCTTCATCTAATAAATCTAGATACGTACATTTGATGTTATATAAGTAGCAACCTTCATATAAAAAATAAAGGCAGTATCTACTTTTACTTCATGTAAATATATTCATTAGTACCAGAAAATGCATTCTCTTTTAATAGATGACAGTATGCATCTGTCACTATTTCTCTTTCTTCCTAGCCTTTTCTCCGAGTTCAGGGACCACTTTTTAAAAAATAAAAAATAAACTGAGTATTTATCCATTGGTTGCAATAGGAATTGACCAACCAGCTTGTTGCTTGAGCCTGACATTGTGGGAGTGAGAGACAGAGTGATTGACCAAAGTCACCCAACTGGCTTTCATGCCTAAGGTGGGAATAGAACTCACACTTTCCTGTTTTCTAGCCTAGTACTCAAGTTGTCTCTGACTCTGTCTCTCTCTGTCCCTGTCTCTTTCTGTTTTACTATTATATTGGATAAAACCATTTCATTCACAATATAAATGAGAAAATGAAATCGGGAAAATATGGGGCGGAAAGGTAAGTTTAAGTACCACTAACAAAAATTATTGAAATATCAAATATGGTGCATAGATTGAGAGTAATCCTCACATGTTCATCAACTGGGCACTGACTGTATATAATACACTAATGTGGTAAATCCATAACAAATGAAATATACATTATTGCACTAGTTGTCAACCTACGTACCCATGTCTACCCATACCATGTAGGTAGTATGTCTACCTACATACCCATCTACCCATACCATGTAGGTAGTATGTCTACCTACGTACCCATCTATGAGCCTATATAAAATCCTTTCTTTACAAAACTTATTCTTAATGATCAGCTATCTTACAAAACGCAACATTAAACTGCTGCATCAAAACAAAACAAAAACATTGCCTGGTATCCTCTTTTTACTATAGCCAAAAATATTTTGGAGAATCCATAAAGTGAAATGAAGTAACAAATTCAACATACTTGCTCTATGAATTAGTTCTGGGATTTTTAATTATTGTTATATATTTTAAATTGGATTGCAACAAATTCTAGTGTCACATCAGACAGACTAATCTCCACATCACAATTTTATAAAATGTAGCATTTTATAGCAATATTTATCTTTAAAAGTTCTTTCATTTGTTTTTTTATAAACTACAAAACTCAAAATATGGTAAGCTGTCTTTGTTGCTGCAACAACTAGATAATTTGTGCTGCTTTCCATGGGTCTCTCCCTTACTTTAATTTTTAACATGAGAAATCCTATATCTATCTAATGAAGCATCAACACAGAATGCAAATGAATTTGAATAAAAAATATTCATAGTGTAGATTTACAATTGATGTAAGTAGTACAAGATGATATAAATCTAAGCCCACAAATTTCTAAATTACTGATAGAAGACAAATAGCTTCAGCTATTTAAAAGTGAAAGGTACCTAGGTATGGTACAATTTTTTTTCATAGAAGATTTATGAAGCAGGACTATTAGGGAATTACAATAAGATTTTTCTTTAAGTTGTTCAGGGTTCATAAGTGTCACATCTTATTCACCGTTTACATTTGACTGTATTTATTTTTCCGAGCTCAAAAAAGTGTTGATAAGTGTTGTACAGATACATTCGGTTGGTACCACTAAATCTCACAAACATTCTTGAAACAGTCTATACATGTATTGTTATAAATTTATTATCAGATTTATTTAATCCCAAATACTATAAATTCATTACATGTTCTTTTTTTTTATTTTTTGACTCTTGTATTGAATCTTGAATGTAATTAAAATGATTGGCATATTGTAATTATCTATAATTACATTTTAAAGCACAGCAACCATTCTTTCAATATCCAGAAGCAAGTTACCATCCTCCTAGTAGAAAGTATAGTGATTTATGTTTCAAATCAATGATACATTTTTGCATATTAAATTTTAATAATTTATCTTGAAATAAATAATAACGATAAGTATTTTGTTTTTCCCATGCAAATATCTCCTTGCCAAGGAGTTCAGCAAACCTTGTGATAATGTCAAGGTTACTATTTAAAATCTATCCTATATCCAGGGACAGTGTGTTATTGTTGCTAAGACATCAGGATAAAAACGTGAAGACCATGAGTTTCAGGCCTGCCTTAGGGACAGTTCGGTGTTTCTTTTAGCCCTAGGAGGGAGGCAATGGCAAACTAGTTCTGAAAAACTTTGTGGAAAAAACTGTAAGAACTTCTCTGGGCATGATTGAATAGAAGAAAGAAAGAAAAAGTATCTGCCATAAATTTACCACTGATCAATAGTTTCTAATCAATAGTTTATTTGATAATTAATAGCAGCTAATAATAACCTATCAATACTGGTCTAAAATAAATTTTAGTGTGTATATTATTTGAAAGGAAGATCAGAGGAAAATGAAATATACAAATACTTACAGTAACATGTTCCCCTGAGTGGATTACCAAGATATCTATTTTCAGAGTCACAACTGCCAGGAAAAAAGACAAAACAAAGACTAAACATCTGATCATTAAAAACAATACAGCATATTGAATATTTTAAATATAACATTCATACAGCCAATGAAACAAGAAGAAACATAACTCAAACTATCTTTTTTTTTTCTCAGCATATCCAATAATGTATTTCTATGCCTTTATACCAATGAATTTAAGTTAGAATATGTAATTCCCTCATCAACCCATTTTAATCCTACAATAATCCTCAGCATGTATAAAGGATATGGAATACAATAGCCTTTTGTTGACATGTTTGGGTAAGTTATACTTGCTTGATATTAGTTTCCATTTGGTTTGTAGTTTATGCTTAGCAAGCTGGAAAAAGCTAATGGAACTACATGGAACAAATGTGTTAATCGCTACTGTCTGTGTTTCTCTATCATTGATTATGTTGCATTTTTGTTAATTAAATTAATTATGTTTATTAAAGACAATAGAATGTATTCAGATCTAATTAGGCATAAGACAAACATAGGGAAGAGTTACCTGCAGCCGGAATAATGCTAATCAAATCAAATTAAACTCTGAAAGGTCACTTTTCATGTCTAACTTTGGGATAGATAATCTGCCATCATTGGTCTTATTTTAAACTTTCTGCAAGAAATCGACTTAATTTATAAGAGAATGGGGCAAGTTAACTGTCTCATTACCATTATGTAATCATTTACAAACATATGGCAGATAGACAGACAGACAGATAGATGATAGATAGATAGATAGATAGATAGATAGATAGATAGATAGATAGATAGATAGATAATGTCACAGAAGTGAGTACACCCCCTCACATTTTGTAAATATTTATGTATATCTTTTCATGTGACAACACTGAAGAAATGACACTTGGCTACAATGTAAAGTAGTGAATATACAGCTTGTAAAACAGTGTAAATGTGTTGTTCCCTCAAAATAACGCAACATATAGCCATTAATGTCTAAACTGCTGGCAACAAAAGTAAGTACACCCCTAAGTGATAAAATGTCCAAATGGGGCCCAAGTAGTCTAGTGTCATGTGACGCATTAGTGTTACAAGGTCTCAGGTGTGAAGGGGTAGCAGGTGTGTTAAATTTGGTGTTATCGCTCTCACTCTCTCATACTGGTCACTGGAAGTTCAACATGGCACCTCATGGCAAGAACTCTCTGAAGATCTGAAAAAATGAATTGTTGTTCTACATAAAGATGGCCTAAGAAGATTGCCAAGACTCTGAAACTGAGATGCAGCACGGTGGCCAAGACCATACAGTGGTTTAACAGGACAGGTTCCACTCAGAACAGGCCTCGCCATGGTCGACGAAAGAAGTTGAGTGCCCATGCTCAGCGTCATATCCAGAGGTTGGCTTTGGGAAATTGACGTGTGAGTGCTGCCAGCATTGCTGCAGAAATTGAAGGGGTGGGGGTGGGGTCAGTCTGTGAGTGCTCATACGCTGCACGCTGCATCAAATTAGTCTGTAGGGCTGTTGTCCTAGAAGGAAGATGATGCACAAGAAAACCCGCAAACGGTTTGCTGCAGACAAGCAGACTTATGATATGGATTCCTGGAATCATGTCCTGTGGTCTGATGAAACCAAGATAAACTTATTTGGTTCAGATGGTGTCAAGATTGTGTGGCAGCAACCAGGTGAGGAGTACAAAGACAAGCGTGTCTTGCCTACAGTCAACCATGGTAGTGGGAATGTCATGGTCTGGGACTGCATGAGTGCTGCTGCACTGGGGAGCTACAGTGAATGCCAACATGTACTGTGACATACTGAAGCAGAGCTAGATCCCCTCCTTCGGAGACTGGGCTGCAGGGCAGTATTCCAACATGATAATGATCCAAACACACCTCAAAAACGACCACTGCCTTGCTAAAGAAGCTGAGAGTAAAGGTGTTGGCCTGGCAAAGCAAGCAGACCTAAACCCTATTGAGAATCTGTGGTGCATCCTAAAATGGAAAGTGGAGGTGTGCAAGGTCTCTAACATCCACCAGCTCTGTGACATCGTCATGGAGGAGTGGAAGAGGACTCCAGTGGCAACCTGTGAAGCTCTGGTGAACTCTATGCCCAAGAGGGTTAAGGCAGTGCTGTAAAAAAATGGTGGCCACACATAATATTGACACTTTGGGCCCCATTTGGACATTATCAGCTAGGGGTGCCAGCAGTTTAGACATTAATGGCTGTGTTGCATTATTTTATACATACATACATACATACATACATACATACATACATACATACATAATTCTAAAATGATGGCACCCTTGCACATAATAATTTTAAGATATTTAACACAGTCTGTTTAGTAAAGGTTTTTTTTCCTTCTTTATTTCAAATAACTTCTTTGTATACCTTGAAGGACAACATGATGACTACTCCTAATGGTTTGGCAGAACAGAATATATCAATAGGCCTATACTGGACAAGAAACGTGAAAACTATTTTTATTGCTTTCCTCAGTAACACCTTCATTTAAATTTAAATGTACTATAATGGTATGTGAGAATGACTTTGGGATATTGGGTACACAGGCATCACCAAAGTAATGATCAGATAAAAGCCAGCTTAGCCTGCAGCAGAAATGTGACTGCGGCAACAAGCTCAGAAGAGATCCTCCCTAGTTTCTTGGGCTATAAAGGGGCAGAATGTTGTAGTAACATTCTGCTAATGTAATATTACAATACAGTACAACAACCTCATCTTTTCCACCTGGTCTACTTATAAGACTGAAATCAATCTTGCAAGTCTGAAAGTTCCCGTCTTCTTTACAGCCCAAGAAATTAACCTCTTTTAGTCATCACTTTCTTACTCATTTCAATATACAAGGGAGCTGAACCGCTCTTAATATTTTCTCATTGTTTTCCAACTTGTTTGTGACTAGTACAAGAGAATAAATTAAATGTTCAAATATATGCTTATTTTATTTCAGAAAGCATTAGTGCCCTGGCATGACACCAAAAGTACATTTCTGAGAAAAAAATGCAAGAACATTTTTAAAATGTTAACTATAAAATCTATAATATGTTCCAATAAGATTCAATCTATCACATTCATCCAGCTATTTATAGTTATTTTCAAACTGTTCTCTATTGACCTCTTTGAAGGTCAAATACATGCTGCTGTTCAACATTTGTCAATGTTCCATGTCTACAAATAGGTCACCATACTCATTTTCTACACATTTGTCCTCTTCCTTTTTTTGAGTAACCGAAATACCTATACTTACTGACATTAGGAGACTTAATTTCAATAGAATATTTGTTTTTTAAATGTATAACATATTAAAATATATTTGAGTAACATATGGGTAAATTCTAATTCATCCAAATTAGAAATGAACTTTATGTATATTTACATTAGAGCAAATTTTTTATTATCAAAATGGTTTAGGACATGGTTTGAATTAAAAACAAAATCTAGGACCATTCTCTAGAGGGCAAATCTAGAGAATGTTTCTTGTTTCTGTCTGGAGAAACCAGCCAATAATTGCAAATTCTAGTAAGTTATCAAAATATTAACATGCTGATATGTTGATCCGTATTCATAATTTTCAAACAAAAATCACCCTTGTTTATTAATGCTATGATACAGGCAAATGATCTAATATTGTTAATAAATCTATAAACAAAATAAAAAAATCGTATGAAACAGAAGAAAGGAATGGACAATCAGAAGAAAGGACAACTTTATCACAGCTCATGAGCAAAAGTAGCAAATGCCTACCATTACACAACTGAAGGTACCCTCAAAATATTAGTGATTCTTGAGAGACAATCCTAAAATAGGTGGAACTTAGGAAGCAATCTTTGCATGTGGCCTTTCTCTAGTCTTTCCTGGCCCTATAGAGTTGGCAGCTAATATTCATTACTTCTTACAGGAACAGATACTATCATTTTTTTAAGGAAAATAAGATGGCATATTCAAAACATGATTGAAGTGCAATTTGTTCTGATTCATTGCCTTGGAAAACAAAATAGCTGGGTAGAAGGAAATCCAGCAAAATTCAATATGTTGGCTGTCACAATTAAAATAATTATTTCTTGCATGTGTCTCCTGCTAGTCAGTCTTAAAACAGATTCTGTTTGATTTCATCATAACATCCTTCTACTAGAATATTATGCATTCTTACTCATGGTTGTGATAAATTAGGCTAGTTTGAAATATTCTGTGTTTTATCTGTTTGTTACTTGGCAATACATTTTTTGGCATAACAGTTTTTAAATATATTTTGAATAATGGATTTATTTTGGCTTACTATTGAGGGTTGTATTCAGAAATCTCTTCTGTAAGTGGAAAGCAAACTGGGCCTTTTTCCAGGTTTCCATAAGAAAGAGTAGTATTTTGGTTTGCACAGGATATTGCATAAGGATTTATACAATTTCTCCAGATGATATGCATTATTTTCACAAAATCATATATATATACATACATACATACATACATACATACATATATACATACATATATATATATATATGATATATATATATGTAGGTCTTTGGTTATTCGGGTTTTCTCCCGCGTAAAATTGGAGGTTTCTTGGCAACGTTTCGACAAAGTCTCATTCATCATCTTCAGGCTGGTGTTCTCGGCTTCGTGCTTCTAGGAACAATGTGTGTGATCGCAGCTGTTTCTTCCTTTTAACTGCCAGTGGGGGTGTGAACTGATTGGGTGGAAGTGTGTTCTGATTGGTTGGGGGTTTGGCTATGCTCTGATTGGATGGGGGGTTGGCTGTGCTCTGATTGGATGGGTTATGTTCTGTTTAGGTGGGGGCTTGGTTGTGCTCGGGTCAGTCTGAGTAGCAGGGGGATTTGAGCTGGTGAGCTGTGTTGCTGTTGTTTGGCTTCGCGTTCGTGGCCGTGCTATCTCTTCATGGTGGGTGTCAGTCTGCTTCATGTATGGATTGGAGAGGTTTAAGGTGGCTAATGATGCAGCTGTGGTCTGGCTTCTGGTCCGGGGTCGTGCCTCATTATCAGTGTGGGTTCGAGTCTGCTTTCTGCGTGGATGTGTGGTGGCTACATCCTGTGTGGCTCTCATGAGTGTGGGTCTGGTGTCATTCTTTGTGTTAGGGACTCGTTTGTCAATAAGGGCGGGTTTCCAAATGGCTAGTAGGCGGGAGGTATCATCTCATTTATTCATGCTGTGTGGACGTTTTTCTATCTCAATGGCTTCTCTGATTATTCTGTTGTTAAAGTGTTCAGTTTTGGCGATAGTTCTGGTCTTTTTAAAGTCAATATCATGTCCTGTGGCTTTGAGATGTTGGACCAGGGAAGAAGTTGGTTCCTCTTTTCTGACTGAGTTCTTGTGTTCTTCAATGCGTGCACTTATTCTTCTGTTGGTTTGTCCGATGTATGTGGTGGAGCAGGCGGTGCATGGGATTTCATATACTCCTTGATTTTCTAACTCAATTTTGTCTTTGGGGTTTCTTAGGATGGTGGATATTTTTCGGTTTGTGCAGAATGCTATCTTGATGTTGTGTTTATGGAAGATCTTGCTGATTCTGTCTGTGGTGCCTTTTATGTATGGGAGGAGGGCTTTGCAGTTTTCTTGTTCACTGTCTTGGATTTTAGTGGGGGTTTCTTTTTGGATTAGGTTGGTAATCTTATTTCTTTGGAATCCACTGGATGTTAGTACGTTAGTGAGGGTGTGTAGTTCGGTTTTTAGGTGTTGTTCGTCAGCTAAGCGTTTTGTTCTGGAGATGAGGGTCTTGGCTACAGAGTTGATCTGTGCTGGGTGGTGGTGTGAGAGTGCATGCAGATAGCGGTTTGTGTGTGTTTTCTTCTGGTAGATGGTGTGTCCTAGGGAGCCATTGGATTTTTTGTAGACTAAGACATCCAGGAAGGGAAGTTGGTTGTTCGCTTCTGTTTCCATAGTAAACTGTATTTTGGGGTGTAGGCTGTTGAGGTGTGTGAGGAAGTTGTCCAGTTTTTTTTCCCATGTGGCCAGATTATGAAGGTGTTGTCTACGTATCTGAGCCAGAGTTTGGGTTTGTGATCAGATTTTTCTAGAGCTTGGGTTTCAAAGTGTTCCATGTAGAGGCTAGCAATGACAGATGAGAGGGGTGATCCCATCGGTGCTCCTTCTATTTGTTTGTATTTTTGTCCGTTATAGATGAAGTATGTGTTGGATAGGCAGTGGTTGGTCAGATTCGTCGACCAACTTCGTCGAAACGTTGCCAAGAAACCTCCAATTTTACGCGGGAGAAAACCCGAATAACCAAAGACCTACATACAAACACCCGCGAAAACCTCAGAATATATATATATATATATATATATATATATATATATATATATATATATATATATATATGTATTTTTATGTATGAGTAACACAACATAATATTGTGAAAAAATATACCCATGTTGTAGAACATGCAACATGCAATAGTCTATTCTTTCTAAGTTCCATGTTCCACAACACTAATAAAATAGCTCAACAAATGATGCAGAATTGAGAAACAAATAACTTGCTTTTATTGTTTAACTTCAAAGTGCCAAATGAAATTAGGATTTTTATGTATTGAATAAAATAACAAACTTATGTGTTTAGTAAAACTTGAACTCAGATATTTACTATTTGTAAACATCTTACCAAATAATATTAAAGATAACAGGAATGCTTGGCTTTCTGATTATTGGTTTTTTTTTTCAAAGTTACAACTCAGCTCAATTTTCAGAGATTATCTGAATTTTTTTGTTTGAATTTTTTATTTGGCTCCTAGTAGCTTTCATCTGTTATTAGCTCTGGTATTCTTTAGATCATATTACAATTATTTATACTAGTGTCTTACTGAAGGATATGTTGCATATTTTTGAGATACTTTTCAACTTGACACTTGTAAATCACTGCAATTTCAACCCTCTTTGTTTTATGCTACACTCCTGGAAGGTGTATCTTGAATTTGGTGGGTAGTAATTTCTGACACAGATTAATGTGTCAGGCTTTTTCCATTCATTACATTAACATTTTTGAAATAAAAGAAACATTTAAAACTAAAACAAACATTTAAAACTAAAACAAATAGAATCAATATCACAAATTTTGGGACCCCAAACTAAGTGATATGCATGGACTGAATTTGATCCATTAAAAAGGAATAAGAAACAAAGGAACACTTTCCTTCCATCCTAAACCTCATGTATCTGCCAAAGGATAATTCTCCATGGAGTGGTTATTCTGGACTATCCTTTTCTATAGGATAAACCTTGGTGACTGAGAAATATGCTACAGGCTGAGTGTGTTAGGCAATTTTCTCTTATCCCTATTCCTTTTAGGAAATATATCCATCAGGTTTGATTTCTGCTCCATTGTATCCAAGGTCTTTTTAATAACAGTTTTCCATCGCTTAAGCAATGATCTTTCAAATAATTTCCTACTTAGCAGTTCTAACTAATGGTCTAGTTCACATTGTAATATATATGTAACATATATTACATTAATATTAATATATTGCATAATTTATATTGTAAATTAGTAAAAGTTCAACTGTTAAAATGTTGGCCATTTTAAATATCAGATGAAAGTGCCATACTGAATTATATATCTGTTGAAGTTATGTAAATATAATAGTAATTAAGAAAACAATACTCGATACTGCTGATTTAAAACATGAAATTTTAGCAACATTTCCTATTTTTTTTTATGCTTGTATCATCCTTGAATTAAAAATGTAAAATCTAAACATATAAATATACAAATTTGTATTTTAAAAAATAAAATATTATTTTATCATAATTGTTCATCTTAAATACAACAACATAGTAGGTTGTTTTTAGAAAAAAGAACATCGGTCTGAACTGAAAATCCAATCAAAAACCAACTAGCTTTTCTTCCAATAAAAAAAAAGGACAGGAGTATATACTAACTACAAAATAATTAGTACTTTTCTTCCACTGGTAACAAAATAAGACGTGAAAAGAAACTAAAAAAAGTTTTCTCTTTTTCAGGGATATGTTTCTGAAGCCCTGTTCAGATCAAGACTATAGACTCTAATTCAAAACTCAAGTAAGATCTTCACCTGATTTTTCTGGATTATCTAGCGGGACAGAAACCCTGCAAATATATCTAACAAATAATTTCTATCCATTTAGCCAAGGCTATCAGCTAGTTTAGATGATTAAATAAAAGCCACTTCATGTAAACTGCATATACAGTAGTCCTTTGACTATAGTTTTATTTCTGAGTATTTAAAAGTAGTTTGTTAACAAAAACCTGATGATGATGATGATGATGATGATATACTTTGAATTATTTCTAAATTTGCTTTTAAAAAGATTTTATGGTTAGTTTATGCATTCTTATAAATGGTGATAAGAAGGAGGTATAAATGATAATGCCAAAGACTCAGCAAATGAGGTTTTCCTTGTCATGGTCCTGTGGTATATTATGGATGCAAATCAACCAGAACTCTCATACTGATTCAACTGAGATGTTATGGCCAAGTCAACTTTAGAAAACCAAAAATATGTTGTAGTCTTTAATACTGTACAGTCCTCATGAATGCCATTTTATCAATGACAAATAAACCAAGTGTAATATGAAGAATCAGAAAGTGAAAAAAAAGCTTATTCATAGTGGGACGTCTATGATTCAGTTATGACTGGTGAATTGTCCCAGTGTCTGCTAAATCATTTTTCTTTCTCCTTTCTCCTTCAATGTATGGTGAATAACTCTATTTAAATTTCTCAAATGAAGACATTAAAGAATAACAAGATCAGATGACATTTACAGATACAACTTTAATTCAAGAAATTGGTTTGAAAACCAGTGTCATGATCAGTCTTGAACCATAATATTATATGTTAAATTGACATTTTGACAATTATTTTTACTTTTCTCTTTACTGCAAGAAACTCATAAAACCTTATACTGTCAAAATAACATCAATAATGTAGCTTCCTTCTTTGAATCTTACAAATGATATGTTATTCTTGCTCTCATTCCAAACTTGGGTTACCAAAATAATTCTCCATGAAAGTAACTTCTTTCATTTAACAGTAATTCATTTTACATTGCATTTTATATTGCATTTTTTACAGCTCTGCAGTTTCTCTCCCAATGTTCACAGATATATAAAATGGTCAATTTGAAGAATTCTAATGAAATGTAACAATAGAAAAGCTATTGCATCCGTGAAGAGGAATTTTTCTGTTGAATTATATGTACAAAAATCATCCTGAAAATTACGTTTGGACCGTACCAAAAAAAAAGTTGTACCCTAATACCACTACACAACAATTTCCATTAGTGAGAAGAGGTTGCCGTTTTAAAAAAATGTCTTATACCTTGAAAAAAAATAAGTAATGGAATAAAAAAAATAATAAAACTAATACCTATCGGTAAGCTTTGCCAAAAAAATAAATAAATAGAGAAAGCATTTTATCATTAATAGCAAGTTTTTGGGCTCAAACATCAAATTAGTATTTGCACATAGTGGAACAACATGAACACAAATTGGCTTGAAAAAGATCTGTGAAGGATGCCATGGTAAACAGTTTGATTTGCCAACAGTTCAATGTGCCCATATAGCTATAGTTGCAGTCAAGATCAATTCAGGGAAGATTTTACTTCTTTAAATAAAGTTTAAACTTTTAAGCCTGCCACATTAATGGACTACTAAAGATCAATTTGGACAAACAAACAATTTTCCTTCTTTCTTTGAGAATATTATGTAACTATACGAGAAGCTATTTTTCCCCACATTGGAAACAATTTCTTCATGTTTAAAATTTAATATAACTGGTTTCAGTTATACAGTAAATTAGCATACAAATGGGTTTCTTTCTCACCTTTTTCCTCACTACTCCCAAAAGGGGAAAAATGCATATCAGAAGTTGGATAGCAGGAGGAAGTTTGGCTGAAAAAGATGCAGGTAATTATAATCTCGGAACAAAAACTTCCAATTACCTTCCACGTTCTCCCAAAAGAGAGGAATATGAAACGTGAAAGCCTCACCATTTGATCTCCTGATGATAGCAACAGTTTACTGTGATGTCTGAAGCAGTTTAACAGCAGTACAAGGAATTTTGACATTAAGAATATGAAAATGTAATGCCAAAGTAAGAATAACAGAACTTTAAATTGAAATGTGCCAAACAACTGAAAGCCAAACATGTACAAATTTCAGATTTGTTAATGTAATTATACTGGAGAGAGAGGTGGAAAATTGACTTATGTCACTGAATAGGCAAAGAGAAAAGGCAGAACATAAGATGCAGTTTTAGAGTATCAAACACAAAGGCAACTCTAATTACAAACTTTAGAAGGACAATTGACAAAAATACATTGCCACCACTGGTAAAACACAAAAAAATAAACACCACAAATAGGAAATAAGTCTGTTACTAAAAATAAACTTTTAGAAACTTAATTAGGATACAGAAATTGGAAGTATAATTGGAATTATACTTCAAACAATTCTATTAGCTTTAAAATTAGGGGAAAAGGTAACTTTAAATTATTTTTACTTATACAAACACAAAGGACTTGGAAAAATATAGTTTTCTCACTATAAAAAGTAATGTCTTGCAAGCTGTGAGCAAATTATTTTTCACTCCTTACTATGTTATTACCCTATTCTGCATCATTGGTATCCTAAAACAATGGCTCTATTCAGCTACTTGTTATTGAAAGGCAGTCTCTAGCAGCAAATTTGCTGAATTTTTGCTTACTTTTTGTAATATTCTTTTATTTACCTAACTGAAGTAAACAATCTTCTTAGTTGCACAAAAGTTGCATCCTTCCAGACATACTTTCTCTGTTACAGTTTTATCTGACACCATAAGAACAGACCATATTAGAGGAACAAAAAGGTGTCGAAGAAACAGTAAATCCAAATGGTCAGGTCCTCATTTAAGTAACCTCCAAATAGAAATTCACGTTATTCTATAAGTGTATTAACAATGAATTTAAGTGGTTCATTTCATAAGCCTGAAAATATACAGTAGTACTGACCTAAATAGATCTGCAAAGCTATAAGAATTTTATAGAGATATTAAATAACATGATGTCTAGAAAACCAGTCCCAACATGGCATTTTATTTCTCCTACTTTTTGTACTTAAAACATAGAACTAAAAGAATCTATGTTTATATCCAAGGACTGTAAGAACAAGGACATTCACAATGTTTGAAATTAGACTGAGGGTCAAATTAGATCAAGGATTACATATAAATGTAGAAAACAAATTGTCCACCTGTTTAAATTGAGTGTTGTTTTTAGAAAGGCAGGATATAGAACAGTGCAATGATACTCAGCTTCTATATAAAATTGTAACTATGATATATTCTTTAATTTAAATCATGGGTTTTAGATAGGCCATATACAATGGGAAATAAACCTTAAAGCCAAAGATATAATAGTCATCTGAGACTTCTTGAAACAAAAACTTAGAACATTGCTGTCTCAATGAAGATAAACATTAGGACATCTAAAGGAGTCAATACATTTCACCAAGAAAGTGGTATCAATGAAGGATGCGAACTACAAATGTAAGGAAGAACTAAGACAAAGGCATCTATAAGGATTCAACTCAGAAATATTGCATAAAATCAGAAAAAAACAAAAGGGGAAGTGAGCAAAAATTAACAAGAGAGAGAAATCCAATCAAGTGGGGTTACTTCAAATACGTCAAAAGCAAGACAATTTTTTCTATTTTTTTAAATTTAATTTATATGCCGCCTTTCTCTTACAATGCGTTAAGCAATAGCCGTCATACTTTTGTATATTTATACAATTTCAGCTTATTGCCCCCACAAACTGGGTCCTCATTTAACCTACCTCAGAAAGGATGGAAGGCTGAGTCAACCTTGAGCCTGCTAAGATTCGAACCTGCAGTAATTGCAGGCAGCTGTGTTAATAACAGGGTGCTTTAGACCACTGTACTACCAAGGCCATCAAGTCCTACAACCTTAATGAAATATATCCTAGAATTTTGAAGGAAGCAGCCAAAGAGCTGTTGGGCTTATTATCTTAGGAAAGTTCTGGAAAACCAAGATGGTCCAAGAGAGTAGAAGAGAGTAAAGAGTGGACAAAAGTCTCCCTCTTCAAGAAAGAAAAGAAAATTAGTAATTATGGAGCCTAGTAATACCTGGGAAGGTGTCAAAGCAGATAAGAAAGCAGAATATTTGTAAGATTGCTAAGAATTAGTATGGCTTTATAAAAACTGTGTGAGCCAATTCTAGAAATGCTTGCGCCCTGCAAATTTTCTGTGTTCATGGATACTATATAGATATGTGTAGAGTTTATCTCACTCTTGAATGCTTTTAAAAATGCTTTATTTTTATATTAGGGCTCAGCATCTAGTCAATTTTATTAATTATACTTACAGCTGCTAAAAATTTATGTGTTAAACATTATGTGACATAGCAACATAAACATAGTGGAAATATTTTACACAATATTATCCAATAAAGGCATGCAGTTCAAATTAGAGCAGGCATACTCAATCTATGACATTACAAACTTTACTGATAATCAGCTGAGTCCCACAATCACCCTATCCCTGCTAAAGTTAATTTTGATGCACTAAAATAACAAATAAAGTTATTTGCAATATCAGACAACATTGTCTTTAGCCAACACTAATCCATTCAGTAGCCAAATATTATATTACAGCCATGTTCACAGAACATCAGAAAGAAACAGAAGTCATCAATGTGAGACGAAAATATCTCCCAAATTCTAGTGCCATATGCATCTCAGCATGCACATGAATTTTTTTTTGACAAGGTCCAGATGTTATGGTTATCAACCACAACATTACAATAGGATATATGGGGCTCTACATGGGGCTCCCCTTGAAGAGCATCCAGAGGCTCCAGAATGCAGCAACGCGGGTAGTGATGGGAGCAACATGGCGCTCCCATGTAACACTGCTCCTGCGCGAGCTGCACTGGCTCCTGGTGGTCTTCCAGGTGCGCTTCAAGGTGTTGGTTATCACTTTTAAAGCGCTCCAAGGCATAGGGCCTAGCTATCTGCGAGACTGCCTGCTGCTACCGACGACCTCCCATCGATCCGTGCGCTCCCACAGAGAGGGCCTCCTCAGGATGCCATCAGCCAAACCATGTAGGCTGGTGGCCCCCAGGGGGAAGGCCTTCTCTGTGGGGGTTCCACCCTCTGGAATCAGTTGCCCCCGGAGATAAGGAGAATCCATGACCTCAATGCCTTCCGTCGTTCCCTGAAAACCCATCTTTTCCAGCAAGCCGGGTTGGCTTAAGAAGAAATTTTTAAATTCTTTTAATTAATCTGTGATTTTTTTAACTTTTGGGCCAAAATTTATATATATTTTTAAATGTTTTAATATTTGTATTCTATGTTTTTTATCTTGGCTGTACACCGCCCTGAGTCCTCAGGGAGAAGGGCGGTATATAAATTGGAAATTAATTAAATTAAATTAAATTAAATTAAATTAAATTAAATTAAATTAAATATATATATATCTGTGCCTTCCATTATATATTTTTTCAGTATGATTGCCCACATTGACCTCTCTTTGTTTCCTGTAGCATTAAGTTACATTACTCACATTTCATCCCAGTAGTACAATTGATCTACTTTCAGTCAGTCAGTCAGTCAGTCAGTCAGTCAGTCAGTCATATCCTTCATTTTTTTAAATAAATAACTCAAGACAGTGAACGCACCCAGCACTCCTTCCTTCTCCTATTTTCCCCACAGCAACAATGGATTGGGTTGGGCTGAGAGTGTGACTGATCCACAGTCACACAGTCAGCTTACATGCCTTAAGGCAGAACTAGAATTCACAAATTCCTGGTTTCTAGCCTGGTGCCTTAACCACAAGATCAAATTGGCTAAAATGTTATTAGAAGAGCAATATGAGCATACTCAATAATTTGCTATTATGTACTTTTCAGGCAGAATCTTTATTTTTATAAGATCTACAATTATTACATAATATACTATAATTAATTATTTTATAGAACTGAATTTGTACTTTTGATCATCCATCCTTAATAAATGATCCTGATTAAGCATTTTTATTTTTATTTCACTTTACAGTGGTAATTACTGATGTGATTTTTGAGAAATAAATTTCTGGAATTAACAACCTTTTTTTGTTGATATGATATGAAGAACATATTAAGAAGGTTAAGTTATAAACATATGGAAAAAGCAGAATATAAGAGCAATTAATACAAATGAACAGGCATTGTTAACAAAATAAAAACCCCAGAATATACAAAGAAACTTAAAGAAAGCTTTGTCGGCTGCTAATTTCTTCAGTGCCATTTATTTGAGATTTTTCTTTTTACGTTTGATGATTGCTAGGGCAACGGGTGTTAATGATAGCTCACAACAAGATGGAAATGTAACATGAAAAGCTACTTTCTGTTTTCAAAAATAAACACTGTCACTAAATTTTTTCTTCTTTATTCACATTTCACTCTGCTCGCCTAAAAGATGGGAAAAATGGAAATGAATATAGCAGTAGGTGGTGCATATTACATCCATTAGAAGCCATAAGAAGAAAAAAGCAATCTTTGCTACACTAGGAGCTTGCTAATAATACATACTATCCCCAATACCAATTCAACTAAGTATTTTTCTCTTGCTTCATGAAAGCAAGTTTATTTTCTTTCCTGTTCTAAACATGCATGATGTAGTTTGGAACGATCTATCAAAACCATTAAGAGGAACTTTCCTATCTTCAACCTGTGTGTCTCCATACTTGCATATCCAATTAATAAAGAAGCTGTTTCCATAAATAAAACAGGGCAGTTTCTTTTCTTATCTAGCTACAGCATACATCACTTTTCAATTTTTAGAAAACAATAAAGTCATTATTTTAGTTCTGGATTAATTTTAATGTAAAACATTTTTATACCAGTTTTCAAAATCTTTGTCCTCTGACACATTTAGAGCACTTTTACCTTGTCCAGAAACATCAGTGTTATCAAGATTGTATATAGTAATGGTTGTATAAGACAAATTTGGAGAAAACACTGAAGTCTGATGAGGGAGAAATCTATTTTCATAGTGTTTAGTGGAACTCAAAATTTGATGGAATTCAAATATATCAAAATCTATGTATTGTTTTTCCATAACTTACATTATCTCATTGCAAATATCAATGTGGTTTTTATAAGCATTTTCTTAAGAATAATCACAGGGAAAACTGAGAGTATATTAATTCCTAGATTTGGTTTTGCTTTCCATATCACCATGAACAATGACTTTATTCAAACTTTATATTCATAACCTTCTATTTCCAACTTCTTGGGAGATAAATTGCTTTGGATTAGAATAAATTTATGTTTTTAAACTTATATTTTTTATGTGTTCTATACAATGATTAGATGTGAAATACCAGAATAATTATAATGATAATAAAGTTTTAAATCCAACTCATAGTTCACTGAATATATTATCACATGAAACGTAATAGATTAAAATTAGGATGACAGGACAGATTAAAGAACAAACTATTTCCCACCCCTTTCGTGTTTTCTATTTCTATTTAAATTAAGCTAATATTTCAGACTTGTTTTTACTGGGAGCCAAACAAAAATGATGACATGTAATTAATTAAACACAGGAGCAATACAACTGATGAAAATTTTTGAGCAGGTTTTATTACCATCCATCAAATCTTATTGATCCATATCATTAAATGAATTTTCAAGTTAAAGATCTAGTAAAAGCATTGGTATTTTCTTCCTCCTGACCAAGCCAAAGCTATGTTTGAATTGTTTTGGTAGTAAGAAAAACAATTTCATACAGAAAAAGTACATTGCTTATATTTTCTGTTTTTAATGGTTTTCAAAATGTTCCCTATCAAAGCTAATGGAAGCATAATTATTTCTTTTATTTTTATTTAATGTTTGCAAACCGACAACAAGAAAGGCTTCTTCATTCCTCAAAGCAGTACACCAAGCATTTTTAAAAGTATCCTGAGGCCACCTTTTGTACATCAGAGATGAGTAAGAATTATAAAATTACTTTTACCACATTGTATACATGAGTCAGAAATATCTTTTTTTCTTACTTTTATTACTAATATTTCTGATTTCATGCAATAGAGAAAAAATTATCAAAAAAGCTTTTCTGACATAAGGAATAATGATTCATCTAAGCTTGTATGCATTTCTTGCTTCAACTGACGATCATCTCAAATTACATATCATACATAGAAATCAGCGGAGGAGAATATTTGTAGCTCAGGTTTGAAATGAGGTATGCTTGTTTTCTTGTAGATGTTTCATTACCCAAACTAGGTAACATCATCAGCACTGATGATGTTACCGACTTTGGGTACTGAAATGTCTGTAAGAAAACAACCATACTCAGAGAGCACCAAGAACCCCAAAGATAGAAATCTCACATCACTAGATGCTAACTTAAACAGAATACATCATGATAGAGAATATTAATATATTTAGCTGAGAATAATGAGAAGAGCATAATTTCTTAGTGATTCATGCTCAATTGATCAAGTTCTAGATCCGACATTTCCAGAGAGAAACAAACAAGAATGTATAAACCTCAAGAATATCTCACATAAATTAGTTCATATACTCTACGGATCACTTAAGAGATGGAAAATTTGTCTGGGGACCCATAGAATGATCACACTTCAACATTAAATCATTTGACACGTTGCTAGAATAGCTATTTAAGCATTCAATGCAATAAATAATTTCCAGGTGTTTTATTACAACATATTTTGTTTTACTATTTCATTAAATATTAAATATTTTATTTATTAAATATATTAAAATATTTTGTTTTAAAAGCATATGTATTTTTCTGTTGCAACAAGCAGGATTACTTGTATATGTGCAGTGATCAGAAGGTATTATATATTTATTTAGGGAAAAAAGTAAGAATATTGCAATTGTAAAATATTAAGGTCTTTTTAATAGTTACGGAGGTAATATCTTCTATGGCCTTTTCTTCTGCCATTCCCTTTTCTATAGCTGCGTCAGATGCTATTATTTAAGTACCAATTATGATTACTTGAACTGCTATTTGTTTTCTATTCCATTCTGTGCAACAGTATCTCAGATTCCGAGCTTAATTACTACTTAGCAAGGGAAGGTTCTCAGATTGACTGTTCTAAGTTTCAATCTAAAATGCTATATCGGCTCTCTTTTCGTTCTAATGTCAGTTTCACTTTTGGACATTATTCAAATACACAGGAATAAGAGTAAAAGACAGGAATAAGAATAAGACAGGAAAAATAACAGTAAAAGAAATGCCAATTATAAATACAATTTAAGAACTGAGTCATATTGCTAGAATTCTTCTAATTTCTAAAATTGGCATTTAGAAACTTGAAGAAATCACATAACTAGATTCTGAATGCCAATTCATTGCTTATTTCTTTTAATCCTTTTATTATAATCTCCTTATTTGTGACTTCTGGCTATTTACTGGCTTCTCTGTATGTTACCTACTGCAGGTAAAAACTGTTGCAGTTGATCATTTTCAGAAAAGACAGATTAGATAAAGTACGGTAATTTGGTTACTAAGCAACTGATTGTTCAATATTGAAAATTCCCTATCCACCTGATAATTTACTTGATAAATTACCAAGTTATAGATATATGACAGTCCCATGGCTTCTCATTTAAAGGGTCTTATATTTAACTTCACCATTAATAAAAATTAAAGATTTGGGAATTTTTAAAGAAAAGAAACAAAGGTTAATTTCAGAATAATCTGATTCACAATAAAAGAAATTGGTTGCTTAAAGAAGGGAGAGATGCAGAATCAAGCATAATTATAACTAAGAAAGTTCAGTTCAACTCATATTACATATGGATTTAGCTACCTATCTGCTAGGAAATGAACATCATGGATGACACTGAATTATTGCTAACTATTCATTCTTCTATCATGTCCTCTCAGATCATTTTTAAATTAGTAAATAAAGGCAATGGAACAAGGTGAATTAATCTAAATATGAAGTATTTGAAGTACATTAAGACACTTTTACTGTCCAAATGAGTATAATTAATTAACTGTGCATCATTTTGAAAGATAAAATGTTTACCTAAATTTACAAGAATCTGGGTCTCTAAAAGATAATTATGCATGGGCAATTAATTCCCCTTGGTGTAGAATCAATGTAATACATGCATTCAATGCTGATGCCAGTGTATTCCTGTTTTTAAAATAAAATGGCACTAATTAAAGCAGAAGCATAAGAATATCTCATTTTATAAATTAATTCTAAAGTGATACTGAAAAAGAATTTCCAGAATGTTAGAAATGGGTAACTTATGCCTCCATACCTACAAAGCCAGCATCAAATTCATATCACTGGTACTAGCCCCATTTTTAAATTAATAAATGGTCAGCAGAAATTTTATGTTATCAACGAACATAAACTCTTGAGAATTACCCAGATAGTTTGTCATATTAACACTATATTAATATAACAGTTTCATCGTAACGGCATTTATCTAAATGTTATTAAATAATCAACTTAAGCTTTTCTGATATAGATATATTGGTACATGTCAAAAACCTCAAGCAATTATTGTGGCTATCATGCCAAATGCAATGTTACTGTGATCCAGTGAAACTATTTGAAACTATCTGTAATCCAACCAAATCATGTTTACCAGTCAATGATAAATAATCATAAAATATTAAATATGTTTCTTATGATATTAGGATGGCATCAGTTCCATACAATGTGTTTTCATTTACATTATACACCTCAGGAAATGTTCAAAAAGAGTTAAACTTAAGCATAGAGATTAAGCTTTATTATGCTATAACTACAGGTTTGCTTCATTATTTTTCTGTTTTGTTCACATGGACTTCTTTACATAAAACCTGCCTTAAGCCTGAGAACTACAGGTTTCTATTCCATCAACTTCATTTGTATCACACTTAGCCTTCTTCCAAAGCACCATTAAAATGCTGTACTATAACCACAAAGAAGGCTGTACTTCCAAGGCCTTTCAGGCTGAGGCAAACAGAAATTAAGGGGATCACAGAAATATTGACCTACACATTGGCATTTGACCATTTTTGATTCCTTACAAATAAAAACTGGCAACAGAATTGATCCAGACTTTAATAAGTTCTGGCATTATGTATTATTGCATGTCAGAAAGAAACCAGACATTTATATTATGTATTTTGAACCATAATTTTGAAAATATAATAGTTGAATGTATCGAACTTTTTCTAGATACTTAAGATACATAATTCTTGAAGCTGAACTTTAATATATGCAACATCCTTTTACATCACAACAACAAAATAGGTTTTATATAAAGGAAAGCTATAGAGGAGCTCATTTAGCAGTGAAAATTTATCACCTGACAAATAGTGACTAAATTAAATTCAATGTACAAGCTATTCATAAACATTAGATTTAAATTAAGATTTTATCATTTATACTTACAGTTGACACTGGTCTCCTTTGATTCCTTTGGTTGTGCAGAAGCATTTCCCTGTTTGCATGTGACAAATATTTGCATGACCACTGCATGTGCAAGCTATAAAATCAGAAAGGATTTAACAATTATATTACAATTTTTAATACAATACTTTGTATATCAAGACCTATATCCAAAAATGTATATTTTTGACTGTGCAGCATTACATGATTGTGATTTGTGACCTTCCCTGTTGGCTCCCCACAAGCAATATCAATGGAGAAGCTGGAAGGAAACTGAAAGTCACATTCACATGACATCCTCGCTTAAAGACCCATATGGTCTTTGTTTAACAACAGAAACTGGTACACTGTCACAGACATCATACATTACAGCTGTAGTGCTTACTGATGGAAATTCCAGTCCAATTCTCATCATTATATGAGGATATTTGTTGTCCTCTTCGTGATGGAATAACAAAAACCTTTGTATAATGACAGTAACTGGGCTAGAATTTCCATCATCAAGCATTGCAGCTGTAATGTATGATGTCATGTGACAGCAACATTTAGGGATAGCGCCTCCAGCAGGTACTGGGTGCTGTCATTAAGCGAGGACATCATAATTTAAATGCCACCTTACAATTTTTAGCATAAGTTATTTTCCTTCCATTCCAATCTTTATATCTCTGATGTCCTTTGATAGAAATAAAATAACCTTTTTCCTGAACAGATTTGAAACCGGCAAATGTCAACTAACAATATCCTGATCATTTGCTACTTCATCACTAAGTACACCCAAGAGCACTGCCCACAGCAGTAATGTCGCATAGCAACTTCAAGCCACTTCTAAATCCACTAATCCCAATTCTTCATGCATCTACATCTTAAAACTGACAATATTATTTATCTTTATCAATGTATTTAAAGGAAATGTTCAACAGGAATAAATTATAAGTATTCAAGGATGCGCTCCCTTTTCTCTAAAGTAACACTAGCTGCAGCTACCCACCCAAAACTCTGAAGTATTTTCTGTAAAATGTACTTGAATTTTCATCCAACTTTGATAATAAGATATACGGTAAAAAAGTTGTAATTTAAACTTAAAGCTTAATATTTGCCATTTGTTAACTACAATTAATATATACTAAATGAATTAAGTGACGTAGACATTAATTAATTATGCCCTTTTTAACACAAGAAGATAGGATGGGAAAGGATATAAATCACTGCAATAACTGTGAAAGAGGCAAAGCATCAAGGATTTAACTGAGAATTTGACTTCTTTTAGCTGAAAAAACTTGTTGCTTATGCTAGAATTAATGTTCTGCTGTCATTTGGGAGCAGGAAAGTCATGCCTCTTTAGCACAAATAATTCACTTTTCAACTCTTCTCTCTACTGACTGCCTGTTGTACCATAACCTCTTATTATTCTCAAGGCTGATGGGATATGCTGAGAGAGAATACAAAAAAAAATAATGGAAAAAACATTATGTGAAAAAAGTAGTCAGTAGACTTGGGCAGATGTATAATAAATGTAATAACCAACACTATCATCTTATTCAAATACAGTAGTAGATGTACTTTAAAGAAAACCCTATGACATAGAAATTTAACAGTAATGCTAGGATTTTTTTCTTAAAATTCTGAGTTGTATCATAATGAACATCATTTAATCAGAGCAAGATAATTGAAAAAAAGAATACATATGATGTCATATTTTATTTGTAGTCTTACAGTTGGGATTCCTGTTATTTTATTGTCTATCTAATAAAGAGAAGATTGCCAGCAATTCACTGAGAAGTAATAAAATGCTGAAATACAATTGATAAATAAACAATACAAAATGCCAAGCAAGGATTATATAATTAAATATATATTTCCTCTTTGATGATATTAGTCTGAAATATACTGTTCTGAATAACTAGGAAGCAAACAGAACTCAAAATCAAAAATAATTTACTATTTATTTTCTCAAAGATGATAAAGTGTTTTAAATATCAACAAATAATAATTATAAACAGTAGCTATTACAGCAAACTATATTATTAGTTTGGAGATCAGCAATCAAAACTGTTATATGCTACAAAAGTACATAAACATAAATAAAACATAACCTAATTATGTTTATAGACAAGTCAATACCTATGAATTACAATGAATTCAACAACAGTTCTAAAATTGTTCTCCTTACCAAAATTGCCACTGAGCAAAAAATAAGCAATTTTTATTCTGTAAGTTGCCTTGAGTCACCATGGACAAATAGGCGGCAATAAATAATTAAATAAATAAATAAATTTCTTAGATCTTTCATCGCAGCAGTCTACTATCAGTAGTTATCTCTTTTTTTCATCTGGCTGGTCCAATTAGCCTGCTGCCAGATGAGTGTTAATGTTGAATGCTAAGAGAGGTATAATATATGGAGTAATGCAACAAAATATAGAGAACTGGTTTTCTTGAATCTTCTCAAGAACTTGCAGAGAGATGTTCCTCCAAATCTATAGATGGCATTGTACCGAAGGCAGCATGCAAGAAACTATTCTGTAGGGCACACCAAATATTAGTATAGGAATTAAACTGGCATAAAAGCAAAGGCCTATGCATAGACTGTCTGTAGCAGGGGTCTCCAACTTTAAGCCTGGCAGACTTTAAGCTGGTTGGGGAATTCTGAGAGTTGAAGTCCGCCAGGCTTAAAGTTGCCAAGGTTGGAGAGCCCTGGTCTAATAGAACTGTAGGAGATGCTATTTAATCCCTCCATAGACCTCATATAATTTTTATCTCTAGAGATATAACCTTGTTGAAACAGAGGTGAGATGAAAATTTAAATCTGTACTTATGCTTAGGTTTTCTGAGGAAAAAATGAACTTGTCCTTGAGAATTAACATTTGTGAGAGTCTTTCATACAGTTTACTTTTAATCAATATTTTAGCTGGCAAGTTCTCACACATATCTCTAAGGAACTGAGAGATGTAAATGTAAAAGTGCCTTTGGACTACACCAAGTCAATGCAAAGCATTACATTGATCAATTTATTTTAGACCACTTTTAATACTCTCAGGTTCTTCTACCCACAAAATTATGCACGCAAAGCATTTTCCTTAATACCTTAAAGACTTTTACTGCTTTTACTGCTGCTGGCAAAACTATCACTGAGAAATAGAGCTATAGGTTTCTGTATCTGTGCAATCTGATTTAAATTTTCCAAGTTAAGATTAGCTGAAGAGTAAATACCCTAAGAATTTTAAAACCTCTGCTTTTTTGGTTATATTATTTATCTTCCAATTATGCAATTTCCTTTTGCTAATTTTAAATTTATCAGCTTGCTAATATAATCAAGCAAACATATAAAGTGTACTCAAAAATAACTCCATTTATTTGAATGGAGTTTATTCTCAGATGTAAAAACAGAATTGAAAATATACAAAATCTTACAGGGTAAATATATCTCTATTTTTTCTAAATATTTCACCATCAACAATTATTCATTCAGAAAATTAATTCAAAATAAATTAGAAATAAAACAGCAACTATGTGATTCGTTGATTGCATCTATTCATCATAAATGCTTATTCTTTATATTTTAAAACAAGTTATACTTGATGTTTTTATTATTACATAGTAAACTGTCATGAGGCAGTTTGGATTTGGTAGACAAATCTAATAACATATAAAGAAATAAGTCTAGGAATGACATCACTATGCTCTTGACTGTTAAATTAATAATGTACAAAATCTTCCTGTTTTCATGCATATTTTTGCATGAATTTGTAATCTACATTATTAGAATTCCCTCCAAAGTAGAAGTTACCGGTAAGTCAGTTCAAAAAACCACTTTTCTACACCAAATAGGATCATGATAGTCTTTGATTTTCATTTAAATCCAAATTGCCTTCTAATTTTCTAGCCCCCTGGTTCAATATGCTTTATTTCCCTTTCTGGCAGTTTAACTACATAGACATTTCAATAACGTCCTCTACAATATTCATTAAAGATATTAAATATATTTTATTTTATTTTTAGTTAATTTAATAAAAATAGTTGAATAAAAGGACACCTTGAATAATTTAATCAGCTATATTATCTATATCTATTCTATTCCTGCTCAACCAACAAAGGACCTTATTGGGGATAGATTTTCCTTCTCAATTTTTTCCAAAAGTAATTGCATTATGGCTACCTTTGTCATTTTCATTCTTTTTTTTAAGTGTAACTATAGCCCTGGTCTTTGTTATACTTTAAGCAAAAAAAAAAAAAGAAGAACCTATATTTTTTACCAAGGTTAGTTATCAATAATTTATATTCTAATAAAATGATATGAAAATAAACTGTCATACTTACTAGTGAATCTGTTTCTATAGACAATTCACAGACAGTTTTTATAGATTACACTAAACACAATTGAAACCATTGAGTTTTCAATGACATAATCACATTCTTTAGGATATCCTCAGGATTGATAATGTATCTTCTTTCTATTTGAGGGATAAATACTTGTCTATCAGCCAGTTTAATAAAGCATAAGGTTCTGTATATGACTCAAAATAAAAATATCATATTATCGGAAAATATTTCTGTCAATGTTTGTCTTCAAGTTAGTATGAAAATGACAGAATGTGACACGATTCAAAACATGTACGAAAATGAGAGAAATGTTAAAATAGGTAGTTACATAAATGATGTAGTACCATCCAACAGAACTTTCCTTATTTTCTATAGTCTTCATCAGAACATTGAAGCATCATTCAATTTTCAAAAATTTATTTATTTAATCCAACTGTGCCCATTTAAATATTGGGTACATCCATTACACTAGAATTTTGTGAACTTGAAAAAGTTTTCAACATTACCTGTACACTGTCCTCCATTTGTTGGATCTCCATAATAACCGGGCATGCATGTTTCACACTGTTTTCCTGTAGTTAGATTTTTGCATTGGTCACATACATTGCCATTAATGCAGGTGCTATGTCCATTACATTGGCAAGCTGCAATTAAAACAAAATAATTATGTATATATGTATGTATATCATTCTTAAAAAGTACAGAACATTGTGATTAGCATCAACAAATGAGTTTAGTAAACTGAATAGATATAAGTAGTTGATGAAAAAGAATATAAGAATATAAAGAATATACCTTGCATATATTACTTCCCTATGTGCAATCTAATTTCTTTTATTAGGAATTTTGGATTCTGTTCCTTTGCTGCACAAATGGCAATGCAGAGAAAACTACATATTGTAATCCAGTTACAGAGAGAAGATATAATGAGACAGCAATGCTATAAAAGAGCATAGCTCTTGGCCATGTAACACCTTCAGATCAAGGGCTGGCCTTTGTACTCCAAATATCCGCAGGAACTAGCAGGATATATTAAGGAAGAGAGTGAAGGAGGCCAATAGAAAGAGCCAATTGCCAAACAAACCATGGAAAATCAGTCCATTTCTTTCTACAGTAGCAGCAGTGTCCAATAAGGCAGATTCCTTTTTGAGAATAGTAAGAAAACTAATATAATTAGTCATTCACAGAAACAACTAAAATCCACCAGTCTAACTCTTTTCCTATGGTGGTACATTGCCTGATGACATCTGTAGTAGATTAAACATGCAAATCTCATTGACAAGTACTTATTAACCAGCTGCCTGGTCCTACTATACTTGTTCAAAAACAAACAACATCAATAGGAAAAACCATTATATCCCTAACCCTAACCCTTAGCCTCTCTGGCCTGATCATTCTTGAGTACCCTTATTACTAATTATCCTGTTGCTGTCTTACATGGATCATTATTCCTTGCTATCCATAATGCCCTAAACTAATGTAGCACTTCTGCTTTGTGCATGCTTCTCTTTTGACAGTTATGAACATGTTTCTGTCTCTTTTTCACACTGTGGCCAGAATAAAGCAAAGTGTTATAATACCAAGGTTGTGCTGATGAAAAAAACCTAAAGAATGCTTGCACTTGTGAGTCATGGCAGTTCCTTCAAACAAATTCAATTCTCAGTCACTGTCTTTTCATCTCAAGAGCTTCGTGGGTACCTGGATGAAGATGTCTATCTGGATCCGCTCCAGTCCGGCTTCAGGCCTGGGCACAGTATGGAAACGGCATTGGTCGCATTGGTGGATGATCTCTGGAGGGCTCAGGATAGGGTTGTTCCTCTATCCTGGTCCTGTTAGATCTCTCAGCGGCTTTTGATACCATCGACCATGGTATCATGCTGCGCCGGTTGGAGGGGTTGGGAGGGAGGGGCAACGTTCTGCGGTGGTTCTCCTCCTATCTCTGAATGCAGTCGGCATTGGCAGGGGGGCAGAGGTCGACCCTGAGCCACCTTGTTTGTGGGGTGCCGCAGGGGTCAGTCCTCTTGCCCCTTCTGTTCAACATTTATGTGAAACCGCTGGGTGATATCATCCATGGCTTTGGGGTGGAGTTCCATCAGTACGCTGACGATACTCAGCTGTACATCTCCACCCCAGGCCATCCCAACGATGCCCTTGAAGTAATGTCCCAGGAGGCCATGCGGATCTGGAGGGGGAGTAACAGGCTTCGACTCAATCCTTCCAAGACCGAGTGGCTGTGGCTTCCTGCATCCTGATATAGCCAGCTGGTGAATCGCTGGCTATTGGTAGCGAGTTATTGGCCCCCACGGAGAGGGCTCACAACTTGGGCGTCCTTCTGGATGCACAGCTGTCTTTAGAAGAGCATGTGACGGCTGTGGCCAGGGACGCTTTTCATTAGGTTCGCCTGATTCGCCAGTTGCATCCCTTTCTGGATCGGGACTCCTTACACACAGTCACTCAGGCACTCGTCACTTCCCACCTGGACTACTGCAATGCTCACTACATGAGGTTCCCCTTGAGGAGCACCCGGAGGCTCCAACTGGTGCAGAATGTGGCCGCACAGGGGATTATGGGAGCGAGGGGGCGCTCCCATGTGACACCTCTCCTGCGTGAGCTGCATTGGCTTCCGGTGGTCTTCCGGGTGCGCTTCAAGGTGTTGGTTACCACCTTTAAAGCGCTCCATGGTATAGGGCCTGGGTATTTGCGGGACCGCCTTCTGCCACCGATAACCTCCCACCGGCCAGTACGTTCCCACAGAGAGGGATTCCTCAGGGTGCCGTCAGCCAGGCAGTGTCGGCTGGCGACCCCTATGGGGAGGGCCTTCTCTGTGGCAGCACCTGCCCTCTGGAACGACTTGCCCCCGGAGATACACATGATACCAGATCTCCGGGCTTTTTGCCGTGCCCTAAAAACTTTCCTTTTCCACCAAGCAGGGCTGGCGTAACCGCCCCCCCCCTTTTTGAGATGTTAGATTTTAATTGTCTATGGGTTTTAGTTGGGATGTTTTAAATTTTGGGCCAAAGTGTGTAATTCTTTTAACAAATTTTAAATTTTGTATTGGGATGTTTTTTATTTTGGCTGTGCACCACCCTGAGTCCAGTAGGAGAAGGGCGGCATACAAATTTAATAAAATTAATAAAATAAATCTCTCTTTCATTTTAAGAGATCATTTTTAATTCCTCATATTGTGAGAGAAACTAGAGAGAAGAGTTTCTATTAAGGCTCAAAAATCAATCAATCAATACATATATACACACATACATATAGCAACAGCACAAGACATATATAGTGCTTCACAGTGTTTTACAGCCCTCTTTAAGCAGTTTACAGTATTGCCCCCAACAATCTGGGTTCTCATTTTATCGATCTTGGAAGTCTCGAAGGCTGAGTCAACTTATGCTTTGCTTTTGATATCAAGTTAGCAATTTTCTAAGTTTCTGATTATGGCTATATTGCTGATAGCTATATATTTTTGGGGATGGGTTATTAGGCAACACTACATACGAAGACTGTGCAAATCAACAGTAATATGTAGACAGAACCAGTTTTTAAATTATTAATGCAGCAACACATGACCTATTATATAAATGCCAATTATGCTGATAGAAGAAAACATTATTTATAATGTCATCATTAGTAAAATACTTTGAGTCTTCATACAAAATTGAGTTCCCAAGTATATTTTGACATTTAGACACTAGGTAAAAAAGATGCACTGATGAGTTTTAGTAAGTACTGCAATTTTGTATATTGCTTATATATCCAATGATTTATCTTAGAGATAAGTCTCAGGTGGACTGTGCAAGACGCAATCAAAACACAACAGCACCCCTTTCAGCTCTTTTTGGCACGCTGGTTTATTCGCATCCATGGACAGCTACACACTGTGACTCGTAAAGACGAATGAAATCGGCGCTACAGTGTACTAGAAACGGGCGTTTATATAGCCCTCCCTTCTCATTAACCCTTTTAAACTGCGCCCCCATTTATCACCACACCCTTGTTAGCGCGGAAGCGTCCCAGCTGGTTCTCGAAGGTGCTGGTTGCATCGTCATTTGGAGATGTCCTAAGCCTGTCGCACCCGATACCACCTCCCCTCGCCCCGCAGACGGCCGCCTGCATCCAGTGCCGCCACCACCACCAAGTATGTATATGTCCCTTGATGCTTTCAACATGCGTTAGCGGTGTCGAGCAGGTTGCTAGGCTCAACAGGCAGCTCCCCTTTCACCAAGTGTCCTTCTGTAAGAGACAAATTACACATATTATTAGATAGTTGTGGTTTGTGAGGATACAGTTTATGGAATCCTCGAATTATATGACTCGCGTTCATATTGCTCTGCGGTATCCAGGAAGCTTCCTCTATTGGATAGCCCTTCCATTTAACCAGGTAATGGAGGAACCCCCCGTTTCTATCTAGAGTCTAGGATGTCATCGACCTCGTAATGACCCTCTGTAATCGGACCAGGACGTTCAAATGTTTGGGTGTGGGTGGCGGGTTTGAGAAGACTACTATGAAATACAGGGTGAATCTTCCCCAGTAACGGAGGTAACTTTAAAACCACAGTCACAGGATTTATTGTCCTCACCACTGGGAATGGGCCTAAATATTTTGGTCCCAGTTTCCTACTAGGAAGTCGTAGTTTGATGTACTTGGTGAAGAGATATACCATGTCCCCCACCTTAAAGGGTTGGAATGGTGCACGTTTTTTATCCGCCTGGGTTTTGTATGCGATAACAGATTTATCCAAAGCCTCCCTGACCTGGGGCCATACTGTCCTTATTCTGTCGGACCACTCTTGGGGCACTGTGGTAGCTGTTGATGAATGACTCAATTCTGCTATCGCTACGAAGTCCCGTCCCATCTCTACCCGGAAAGGGGTAAGACCCGTACTGCTATGAACAGTGTTGTTATAGGCGACCTCTGCAAAGGGCAAGAGTGACGACCACTCGGTCTGTTGATATGAAACATAGCAACGGAGGTATCACTCTATCATTGCGTTTGCTCTTTCTACAGCCCTGTTGGTACTGGGGTGGAACGCCGAACTAAGTCCTTGTGTTGACCCGATAGCTGAGAGGAAGTTTCTCCAAAAGCGAGCAGTAAACTGCACCCCTCTATCAGATATAATACGGTGGGGCACCCCATGTAGCCAGTATATGTGCTGTACAAACAATTTAGATAACCTACAAGCTGACGGCAACCCCCGGCAAGGAATGAAGTGAGCTTGTTTAGAGAACAAATCAATAACAGTCCAGATAACCGTGTTCCCATTGCTGTCTGGTAGGTCAACTATAAAATCCATCCCTATTTCCTCCCACGGTTGGGTAGGGGTGGCTACAGTCTGTAACAACCCTAATGGTTTTCTAGGGTGGGACTTGGCTTTGGCGCAGACAGAACAGTTCCATGTATATGTTTCTATATCTTTCCTCATATGAGGCCACCAAAATTGCCGCCTTGTTAGGTGTAGTGTTTTGAGGAAACATAATGGCCAGCCATTTTATTGTCATGCCATCGGTGTAACACTAAGCCCCAAACCCCTTCAGGCACATATATCTTGTCCGCTTTCCATGAGACCCCATCTCTGTGCGTGAGCAGATGTTTGTTTTCTCCAAACCACTTATCAGTATTTAACTCTCTTTGCATCAACTCTTTCCACTTCGTCGAAGACTCCGTTGTTACGGCTGCTACAGTTCCCCTATCCTTGCCTGATATCATAGCTTGCACTACCTCGTCCCTTTTGCTTTGGAACTGGGGCATCCGAGACAGAGCATCGGCCAAGAAATTCTTGCCTCCGGGCACATGTTTTAATGTGAACCGAAAGTGCTGGAAGTGATGAGCCCAACGGACTTGTTTGGGGACAGCCTTCTGGGTGTTTGTAATAAGGTTGCGGTGATCTGTCCACACCTCAAACGGCACCTGCGCTCCCTCCAATAGATGTCTGCAGGTGAGGAGAACCCAAGGACAGCAAACGCCTCCTTTTCCAAGATAGCCCAGCCCCTCTCCGTGGAACTGAACTTTTTGGAGGTGTATGCACAAGGGTGTAACTGACCTTGGACATCAGTCTGCAATAACACGGCACCTACCACCACGTCGCTGGCGTCTACTTGTACTATGAACTGTTTCGCCTGGTCAGGATGCTGCAAAATGGGTGCCTCTGCGAACTGGTGCTTCAGGGTTTTGAACGCCATTTGGCACTCCAGTGTCCAAGCCAAATGACGGCCCGGTCGTGAGGCCCCTCCCCCTTTGTCCGTGGTAAGTTTGTTAAGGGCAAAGCGATTTGCGCGAATGTTGGGATGAACTGACGATAAAAGTTGGCGAAGCCAAGGAAGCTTTGTAATTGCTTTCTAGTCGTCGGGGCCACCCAGTCTAATACTGTTTTTACTTTTGCAGGATCCATAGCTATGCCATCCTTAGATATTCTATATCCCAAATAGTCTAGTTCTGTGCAATGGAATTCGCACTTGGATACCTTAAGATACAGTTGAGCTTACAATAACCGTTCCAACACCTGGCGGACCAACACGATATGTTCCTCCATAGACTTGGTGTATATCAAAATATCGTCTAAATACACCAATGCCCCTTGGTATAAATAATCGTGTAACACATCATTGATTAGTTGCATAAAAACTGCGGAAGTGCCTTGTAACCCAAAAGGCATAACACAAAACTTATAACTGCCAACGGGCAGTTAAACGTGGTCTTCCACTCATCGCCTTGTTTCACTCGTACCCTATAGTAGGCCTCCCGCAAGTCCAATTTCGTAAAATATCTGCCGGTCGCCAAAGCAGCGAGTAGATCTTTCATTAACGGCAACGGATTCACCGGTTCCACACTCACTGCGTTTAAACCCCGGTAGTCTACACATAAACAAAGGCCCCCCATCCTTCTTCTCCCTGAACAGAACCGGAGCAGCCATATGTGACCGACTGGGTTGTATGAATCCCCGAGCTAGGTTTTGATCGATGTATTTCCGTAACTCTTCCACCTCCCGTGGAGTCATGGCGTACATGCATGGCTTTGGGAGCTTCACCCCAGGTATTAGCTCAATAGCACAATCAGTGGGTCAGTGTGGGGGTAGCAAGTCACACTCTTTCTCGTCAAACACTGATGCTAAGTCCCCATAAACGGCAGATACACCAACGGGACATGTATTGCTATCTATCTCCAAAGCCACCCCTTGCTCTTTTGGGATCCTCTGGATATCTGGGTCCGGACCTAGTGGCAAACTGAGTTTCCTGAATTCCCCCTCCCATCAGATCGTGGGTTTTTCCATTTGTCTAGCCAGGCCAGACCCAGGATCACAGGCTCGATCATCGTGTCCACCACCACAAATCGTATATACTCCCAATGGGTCCCTATTTCCATCTTTACAACTCCATGACCTGTGTTAGTGCCCCCCCCTAACATGGACCCATCCATTTGTTCGAACGTTATCGGGGTTTTAGTGATCGTAACCGGATACCCAAACGGGTGGCTACAGCATGTCTCATCAAGCATCGTGTACATCCAGAATCGATAAGGGCCTCGTGTTCTACCCGTCCCGCCCCCTTTAATGGGATTAGTGTGATGGGTATGAGGAAGGGACGAATGGGCTCACTTACCATCAGGTCGCTGGTATCTTCGTCCTCATCGCTATCAGTCACTACCACAGGGATTACACCAGGGAGTATAGCAGGACCCGGTCCCCCTGTGTTGGTTCCAGTTGGACTCTGTCCTTGCTGCGACAGGGCTCTAGTTTTCTCCGGATTTGGTCGCCCATGAGGCTTAACCACTGGTTGTCAGAACGTTTGGCCCAGGTGGTTGAACCGGTGGCAACGGGCACTCCAGAGCCCTATGGCCGGGCTGGTTGCATCAGAAACAGCGTAATGGTCGGCGTGTGGAGTCAGCCACATGGGGATCGAGCTTCCCTCTCCCTACTGCTCTCATGGGACCCGGTCGGTCTGGCTGGCATCAGATGGGGATCGCGCTCACAGCACCCTTCACCCGAAACTCTCTCAATCCCACGTCTAGGTCGATGGCCACTTTACACCACTCAGACAGGTGGGGTGGCATGTCCCTATACGCAGGCTTGTCTTAGTTCACGATCCAAGCCAAGATGGAATTGATGAACAAGCATGCATTTGGGCCAACCCCTCAACCTCCCTGCGAGCCGACGGAACTCCTTTACGTATTCCTTTGCTGGAAGTCCCCGTTGTTTCAGGGCTACGAGCTCCCCCTCGGCCACCCATCATCCTCAAACCGCACCCTGAGTCCTTCCAGGAACAGACCAACATCAGTGAACTCTCGAGCATGATCGTTGTGAAGGTCCGCTACCCAGTCAGCAGCTTCCCATTAAGGTTGTTGTTATGACGACTACCATGGACCACTGGGTTGGATACAGACGCCCATATAGATCGAGATAGCTAAGTACCTGGCTCAGGAAAAGGGCCACATGGTTTGGGTTGCCATCGAACGTGGTCTGCAAGGGGGGCAGTCCCCAGACCAGTTGGGGCCCCCACACCCCAGCCTGCCCAACCGGCACAGCTGGATAAGCCACCGGTCTAGTGGGCGGAGCCGTACCCGGGCCTGAAGGGCCCTGCACTGAGCCAGACGCTGTCCCCGTAGCCATGCCTCCCAATGGCCCAAATGGCTGAGTTGTAGCAGAATGGGTAGCCGGGGGTCAGATATCGCTTTGGGAGGGACCCAACCGCAGCTTGAGGCTAGCCAATCGAAACTTAGTCTCTGTCCCTGCGGAAGACGCTGGCCAGCCTGGGCTGGGCTCCACCCCCACCATCCATGGTTGCCAGGACTGCGCATCCCGGAAGCTAGCTTCTCCAAAATTCTCTTGAAGGACTTCTATAGTTGAGTGGCCCAAACCTGTTGAATAACTCCACTCCCCGTCGTCATCATCCACCCGCCGCTCTCTCCAGCAGTGGAAACGTTCGCTGTAAGGGAGAGATGCTTGGCCCTTCGGGGCTCCTATCGGGGTTGCCAAGGCATGACTCTGCTACCACTCCCCCAACTCTGTCGGGGAGGGGGAGCCTTCTCTTTGCCATAACAGCATTCTTCCCCTCCTCTCCCTGGCTGCGACTTCGGCAGCGCTCTTTCAGACGAACCGCAGGTGGATCCTCAGCTGGGCTTTCTCCCGATGCCGGCGAGTCCTCCTCCTCTGAGGGCGGTGTTGCAGTGGCGGTCAGGTCCACCCCTCCGCCATCCCGCTGAAGCAAGTATTAAGAGCAGCGCCGATTTCCTCTCAGGTGGACCGTGCGAGACGCAATCAAAACACAGCAGCACCCCTTTTCAGCTCTTTTTGGCACACTGGTTTATTCGTGTCCGTGGACGGCTACACGCTGTGACTCGTAAAGACGAATGAAATCGGCGCTACAGTGTACTAGAAACTGGCATTTATATAGCCCTCCCTTCTCATTAACCTTTTTAAACCGTGCCCCGTTTATCACCACACCCTTGTTAGCGCGGAAGCATCCCAGCTGGTTCTCAAAGGTGCTGGTTGCAGTGTCATTTGGAGACGTCTTAAGCCCGTCGCACCCGATACCACCTCCCCTCGCTCTGCAGACGGCCGCCTGCACCCAGTGCCACCACCACCAAGTATGTATATGTCCCTCGATGCTTTCAACACGCGTTAGCTATGTCGAGCAGGTTGCTAGGCTCAACAGGAAGTATATAATATATGAACCACAAAATCCTTTTTACAGAAACATGACAAGAAATAAAACCTAAGGCATGATACTAAGGAATTAATAAATTAGCTTTAATCCAGTTGAATGATTCATATTAATTAAGAAAACCAAATAAATGTTTTCTAAACACACGTGTGCAGAACTGTTCTAAATCACTGAATTGAAGAGGAAGCATTTGATTTGATGACAAGATTTGGCTTTCTGTTTTAAGTTGAAAATGTAACTATTGATTTCAAATGCTTCTCAATTCATTGAAAATTTGCATCTATGCATCTAGATCTATGTAAATAAGGGTATGATCAATTCCTAGTGGTGTCCACTAATTTTTCAACTCAATGAACTAAGTGAATTTAATTTAGACTGAAACGTTCAAGTACTAGATACTCTAATAATCAAACTATGAGATGTATGCTTTGATAGTTATTACATGATGTTTTTATATGTTTGACTTTATGGCATTAATTATGTTAATAAAGCACAATCAGCAACACCTACACAGCATATTTAAATATTCTTTTCTTTCCAGTCAAATATTTGGAGAATTTAAAATAATAATTCCATTGAACATATAATTGTGCTAACATTATCTCTCTCTTGCTTTTGTCACATAGATGTTCTAGTTTCAATTAGAAAGAACTTCTACCTAATATTTATCAGTATTTCTTTAAATACTGATTGTTTGCTTTTCAGTGATTATATTTTACTACATTCCTATTATGTACAATTGAAATAGATAAACTCAGTAAGTAACTTTCAATGATAGTATAATAAAAAGAGGTTTAAAAGAGGTGATTAGTCTCATTGGTTTTATATGAGCAGATGTTACATTCTTTTCTTCAACACGGAGGACAGCTAAATTGCTTTGCTTCTATATTTATTTGTTTTTATTGAATTTACTGAATTTACTTTCTATAATTCTGATTAACTAAAGATTGCTGTGTAATTTAATTAATGGTCATAATTTGAGAGCAGCTAACTATGGAGTTATTAGTCTTTCTGTTTATTTAGTATCAAGTTCAGTATCAATTGAACAAAGTTAAACTAATTAATCAACAACATATAATTTTAAATAGCATTGCTAGTAACCATTCATATAAACCTACCAATATGGATGAAGACAAAGATCTTACAATAAGGACTGAAAGTTCTTGAAACGTTTACTTTTTTCCTTCTGATTGTCAATCCTTTTGACACTAATCCTTTTGTGGGAATGGGGGGTGTTTAAAAAATGTTGTTAGGTAATTAAGAATCATACACTATTACAATCATAAAAGCAGCCAAATTTGAATAGGTATTTAACAGCAAGAAGTATTCTGCTGCTGTCATCCTAAGAGACTAGGATGGGACTATTTTAATATGGGCAAGAACGTCTGCCTATTTTTTTGTTAACTGTCAATACTTAATATTATTGTTTAATAAGACACAGTAAATAATAGATGATGAAGGATGTTCTACATAATTTTGTCTAGCTCTATAAGGCTGTAACAGTTATTACTGGACCACATTTGTTTCTGTCAGCCCTTGGAAACATTAGGGATATGTATTTTAATTGGTGTAATTAAAGCATAGATAATTATCATTATTATTATTATTTTTGTTAAGGACCACAATCATGTTTGGAACCAAAGAAACAGTTAAGCAGAGCCAAATGGAAAGGTTGACAAGGCCACTACTTCATTCTCTTTCTGAAATCTCTCCTCCTTGCTCTTTCTGACACATTCTTTCCACTACCTGCTCCATGGAACGTATTAGGTGAGGCTGGTCTTATTTGAAGTCTGAACTACCATATTTTCCGGCGTATAAGACGACTGGGCGTATAAGACGACCCCCAACTTTTCCTGTTAAAATATAGGGCTTGGGCTATACTCGCCATATAAGACTACCCCTCTTCCAATGCACACCAAATAAAAATTAAAAAACATCAACTGGCTCACCTACAATGTAAAAGCAGCTGTGCTAGTCCCAAAATGGCCCCTGTGACAAGCAGGAACCTCACACAGCCACAAAAAGTCCAAAAAACCAACTTTCACACTTTACACACACAAAATTCCACATACAGCTTTGTGAGATTTTGTGTGTTTGTGTAGTTAGAGTGAAACACTACAGAAACACACTAAATCTCAGAAAGCTGCACAAATATTATTTTATTTTATTTTATTTTTATTTTTATATGAAAGCTAAATTTAAAACTTCCTAAACTTTAAATGGCTAGGTCTAAAAAAGAACAACTAAAAAAACCCCAATTGACTATTTTTTTTAAAGCTCCCAAAGGGGAAAAAGCCTACCCAATAGAACAGGGGTCTCCAACCTTGGCAACTTTAAGACTTGTAGACTTCAACTCCCAGAATTCCTCAGCCAGCTTTGCTTTGCTGGCTGAGGAATTCTGGGAGTTGAAGTCCACAACTCCCTGCTTGCTTGATTGCAGGCAGGGAGTTGCTTGCTGATGGAATAGATTCAGGCAAGCAAAGCAAGGCAAGCGTTGCGACTAGCAGCTGAGGTAAGCAAGCTGGAGGGGGAAAACTTTTTTCCTTTTACATGGTTTCTGGCCATCCCAGCTGAGTTGCAGGGAACTCAGCTGGGATCCTCAGAGCTGGGATCGTCAGAGTAAAAGGGAAAAAACTTTTTTCCTTTTACATGGCTTCTGGCGATCCCAGCTGAGTTGCAGGGAACTCAGATGGGATTGTCAGAGCTGGGATCGTCAGAGCTGGGATCGCCAGAGCCATTTAAGGCTCGTCAGAGCCTTTCGGGCTGGTCTGCCTTGTTACAGGAGAACGACACCCGGTGTATAAGACGACCCCCGACTTTTGAGAAGATTTTCATGTGTTAAAAAGTCATCTTATACGCCGGAAAATACAGTATTTTCTTATAGAGACCCACATATGATCCTAAGTCTGTAGTATATCTACCTATTTTAAAGGGCAATTTCATTCACTTTTTAAAAAAAGTATTGTGGTCTTAATTGATTTATATTATATGTGGTTGCACTGATAGCAAACAAAATGTTTTTTTAAAGAATACAGGTTACCTTAAAAGTAAATAAATAACTGAATTAAATGTTCACTGTACATACTGTCCTAGATGCTACAGTGAAATTGAATTGGAACCAAATGCTTACTCTCTTAAGAGCTCAGCTAAATGTGGTATTTGTTACATATCAGAACACTAAAAATCTATTCCTCTTCATTTTGGAAAACTGCCAGATGATCTCTAGAATGACTAGACTAGGATGGTAGGAGATTTTGAAGTTCCCCAGAATGTTTAGCCTCCAAAAATGGTCTGATTTATCTAATCTTTGCTCCTACTATAAATTTGTCTATAAAGCTCTAAAATCTCTATGCATATGTATTACTAGCCTAGTATTCAAAGAAAACTCCAAACAGAATATTTATGTCCTAGCTTTAGTCATTTAAAAAATCTTCAGGTTTTTAAAACATTTTTACACTATTTCTGTCAAATCAAAACAACACTTGAAGAGAAGTATCCAAAAAGATAACTTTTGACTCATTTTTCATAACATTATTTGAAATTTGACATAGTTTTTAAAAGTAGATAACAAGAATAACTGAGGAACGTTTTATGGATTAAGATCTATATTTGAACTTGAAAAACTATATTTGAAAAACTTTTAAAATATACTAATAAACTAGCCAACAATATATTTATGTTTCCCATACCCCAATCCAAAATTTATCCCATTTTTGGAAGCAAACAATTAACCTGCCATAATTTCATTGATAAAAGCACTAACAATAATAACAAATTCATCATACCTGGGCATTGGATAAAAGACCATTCATAATTTTTTTCTTTAGCACAAAGATTGTTGTCAATAACTATTTCAGTAGAATGTGTCCCACTGAACTTCACTGGCCCCCTTGCTGAGCCTTCTACACAATGGCCTTTGCCTGTATTACTGGGATCATTGCACCATCCACATCCTGGATGTTCCAGACACTGACTGCAAGTCCTCAATCCTGAACAGTTTTGAGCTGTAAATACATAGGATAAAGAAAAATCAGTAAAAGTTGACTCTGCATAAGAGGATTTATAACTTTTAAGTCTAACTTTTAAGTTTGAGAAACTAGATTGATATAATTAACTTTATTATCACTATCATATCTAGCTATTGTATATGTCTATGGCTATAGAAGTGTAGGATATAACAACAAACAAAACAAACGACAAACTCAATAAACTGATATATTTCAACAAATATACATATATTTGCTGCCTTCAAATCTGTATCAACTCCTGGCCTAATAAGTCCCTGAAATTTTCTTTTTCCTAAGATTTTTTAAAGATGGTTTGCCACAGCTTTTTTCCTAGGGTTCAGAGAAAAAGTATGATTAAGACAAGGTCATTCAACTGACCTAAGGCAGGACTAAAATTCAGATTCCTGGGTTCTGGTGTGATGCCTTAACCCATGAATTCCCAAACTCTTTAGTTTATCAACCCCTTCAATGAGTTTCAGATGGTTGATTGACACCCCCTCCAAAAACATTTTTTTATATAAAGCAGCAAATAGCAGCTCTAGCCAAGACCATCAGATTAAAAGCTAAAATTGCCCCCTATAGGCAGAATCTCCAATTTCAGTTGAATCAGAAATACTTTTATCAATCCATCAATAGAAAGACTGTAACGAGTCTTAGTCAATTTCTGACAAAGAAGAAACAGTGGAGCTCTGGAACAACCCAAAGAAATACATTAAGAATGCATCTTAGATAAAGGAGACAGATAAAAATAAAAAAGAAGCTGAAATTAAAGAACTTATAATAGTGCAGAAATGGTGGAGAAAAGCACAAAGAACTGGTCAGTACTAAATAAAAATAAACTTCATGTTTTGGTTGAAACCAAATTGGTCTACAGTCACTCATTGTGAATTAGTTTAACAACATACCACAAGGAGGTGAAATTGCCTGATTGGTGAATATCTGGCAAAACCTAGCTGTTAATGAAATATACAGCAAAAGAATAAAAAAAACCCAGCATCAATCAACTGCAGGCCAATCAGAATGCAATATATGCCAGTGCCAACTGTGATTTCTAAATGAGAACTCCCTGTACTGTGTCACAATACACAGTGTGCTCATATCTCCAAAACATGGAAAACTATTGATAATATGTATATAATTTCCATTTTGACTATAACAAGCAGGGTATATAAGTTCATTGAGTTTTTAAAGCTTATGCTATAAAATAATTTTATAGATATAGAGTTCAGTTATAGAGAATTGAAACTTATTGTCATGCCTAGTATGGTCTGATAAGATTTCACTTTAAATGTCCCATCAAACTCCACCCTATTGTTAGCATGCATTCAAACCAATTTTCAGATGAAAATCAAAGCACACTTAAAGTTTCAAAATATCTGTGTTGATAATATTGGTTCATTGTTATACAACATCAGTTCTGAGAAGAAGAGTTTTTGAGTTAATTCACTGGTGATCATATGAATTTTGTTGCTGGACTTATGAATTAAACATCTTGCTTTGATTTTTAGTACTTCAGAGTTTTTTTTGCCCATCAGATAAATGCATCTGATACTTACAATATAAGGACACAAAGTCAAATAAAAGCCTAATATTTTGATCCTCATAGAGGATCAGATAATCAATACAAAACTACTGGAACCTGATACAATTATATCCTTAAAAGAAAACTGTTCACACTCCAAAACATTACTACAGAAAATTATACCATAAAATTTGCCTGTAAAGTTACATGTAGAATGAATTTACTACTTATTCCACATGAATGTAAAAAGCAATGTAGTTCTTGATTGAATTCAACTTTGATTTGAATTGAAATGGAATGCATAAACTAGATATTAAATAATAGTTTATAAATGTCATTATGTTAAACAAAAGGTAACTTGAAAATACTTGCAAAACAAATTTACACAACCCAGTTTAGCACTAATTCATTTAATTATTTAAAAAGGACATAGGTAGCACCGACAGCAAGCTTTAATGTTAAAATGTCACCTATATTATGATGTCATCAGGTAATGACATATCTAATAAAAATGATATCAGTTGTCATTTACTTCCCCTCTCTCCCTTGAAAGACAGTATACAAATGGAAGCCTAATTATACTGCAGTCCTATTTATGTACAATAGAAAATAGGAAATAAATTATTGTCATGATACATATTGCTTTCAATTTATATTGTTTTTATTTATTTCCTAGTATGATTTGATAGCTTATTAGTAACCTTGACTATCACTAAGTGTTGTATCTTTTATTCTCCTTATGTACACTGACAGCATATACACCAAAGACAAATTTCTTGTGTGTCCAATCACACTTGACCAATAAAGAATTCTATTCTATTCTATCAACAACTCCATTGCGAAGTATACAGTCATAATGTGAAATATGTGACCAAGCCTAACTTAAAATGCCAATTATGGGTGCAGTTGTTATGCAAATCACCCAGTCATTAAGCATGACATCATATGTCTTACGACTTCCTGCCAAATTCCCCACTGAATTTGCTTAAATTTTTTGCATAAAAAAAAAAATCAAGATGCTGCAACCACCATAAACAACAGTTGCAAAAGTATTTAAATTGCAATCTTCAGCTGGGTTCAACAGACAAATGCATAAACGTTTTGCTATCAGATTCTTCAAATTGAATGGAAGCGGACTCTAGCTCAGAAGCTGCAATTCAGTCTCCAATAAATACTAGGCCATCAATTGCTTCCCACAGTTAAGTCTTAATTAAAATGGTAAAAGAGATTGAAGAAATTGTTAAAATCTCATCAAATTATGTGGGCATGAAACAAAACTCTGCAAGATCTCATGAAAAATTGATCAACTTTTTGCATAATAGCTGCCAAACTCATGTGCAGTGCTCAAGGTGAGATCATAAAAATTTCAAAGATTTACAGCAATGTCTAATGTCTGCTGCTCTCTGTTCTAGAACATTATCTTCATTAAGTGGGCAAGGCTGGAATGTGGAAATTTATTTTTTTATTGGCTAGACAGAAATACAATTTAAAATATAATTCTTTCTGTATGTTATTGAATTGATAAGCCCTATTAGGTTTATTTAATGTATATCTTTATAGCTCTGTCTGATATGACAACTAAATTAAACAGAGTTCTTCAACTGTCTTTTCTTTAAACACACTCACACACACACAAAAAGGGTAGCCTAGATAGGTAGCTATACAGAAACAATTATTAAATGCTGAAATTTGCAAAAACTGAATTCAAAATTGTTTTCTACTGGGGAAATAGAGTAGACCCAAAGCATCCAAGTTTAATTCATTAAATCAAAGAGGAAAGAAGTATTTTTCAAAACATGCAGAAACAATATTTTCATGCCACTATTCACACTTAGTGGCATCAGCTGCTCAGGACTGATTAGATCATAGCAAATATACAAGCTAGTTAGCAATTCCAGAAGCTTCACATCATTTGCCAATTTCCATTATCAGTTTCATTTTTTTCTACAATTGAAATGGCTAATAGCAAAAAAAAAAAAAAAAGCTTTAAAAAACCCTTTCCATATAAATTTGGCAGAACGGGATGGGAGCAAATTTGTTTAATGATTTTCTGGACTTCTGCCAATTTGTCCAAATCCTACTAGGAATATTTGACTACAGCATCTGAGGCATTTTGGAAGAAAACAAGAAGCTAATAATGTCTAGGTTATGTTCAGCATATACAGTAAAGGTTAACAACACTGGCTTCTCCAGGACAGAGCTGAATGCTGCCTAGCAACCAAAATGGAAATAGACACATTTCAAAAAGTTATCTGTTGAAGAATTTTTATCATTTTTGTACCCTAAATTAAACTAAAATCATTAAGGGTTAATTCTAATCCTTTGCTGTTGTTTTTTCCTAATCAATATTGAATAAAGATTCAAAATTTATGGATTATGTCAGGTTTCTTTAGAAGGATAAGGCTGCTAATAGGTCAAAAAAATGATGTATACTGATGATATAAAATTCTACCTGGCTTTGCTTGAAAATAAAATAAAGGACAATATTAGAGAAAAAAATGGATGAGAGAAGCTAATGAATAGTGAACCAAATTAGGATATTGTTGCATTGAATCATACTTTTGAGGTTAACAAAACAAATGTGAAACATGATTGCGCCTCATGTATTATTTGAAATCAGAAAAGGAATAGGAATTTTCTTAATCAAAGTATAAGTTTCTGAGGGCAGAATAATATAACATTTTTAACAATTTTGGTATTTTTATAACATTATTGAGGGTAAATTGAGTGACCATATAAATAAATAAACAAACAAATATTTGCCAGTCAGCAAGTAAGCTGTCAAGTACAGGTAGTCCTTGATTTACAACAGTTCATTTAGTAACCATTCAAAGTTGCACTGAAAAAAGTGACTTGACCATTTTTCAGCCTCTCTATGATCACATGATCAAAATTCAGACACTTGACAACTGACTCATGTTTATGACAACTGCAGTGTCCCAGGTCATGCAATTACCTTTTGCAACTTTCTGACAAGCAAAATCAATAGGGAAGCCAGATTCATTTTACAACTATGTTACTAACTTAACAGCTGCAGTGATTCAGCTGACAAATGGGAAGAAAGGGCAGAATTCACTTAGCAACAGAAATTTTGAGCTCAGTTATGTTTGTAAGTTGAAGACTATCTGCATGCATCTTTCAAAAAATTAAATAAATAAATTACTTAAGTAAAAACCAAATTGCTATAGAATGCAAGTTTCCATTTCAGTTCTATATTCAGAGGCTTGTCTAGGAGTTTTATACTGTGTATATAACATTACTCTATTACTTCTAACAGCTCTAATAGCTTTCAAGAAGAGAACTAAAATCCTATTGATTTTTAGACACAGAAACAAATTATTGAGCTGTGCATGATTATCTAAACATATACAGGAAAAAGAATAACTGGTTTAATTTTAGTCAGAAATTAAACATTTGCTTTAGTTTCTTGTTTTTAACATCTGGTTGCTAGCTGGCAGAAACCTTAACAAAAACTCTCTATACTGCATTTTTATTTCCATTAAGTATCATAACTATTTTCATTCATATCACCATAAATACTTACGAGAACAAGTGGTCGTTTGCCACTCTAAACACTGGCCATATGGAAAGGAAATGATGTAAGCATTTGAATCAACACATCGTTTTGTGCTGCTACACCACATGCATTCCATGCCACTGCTGGTACAGTTGGAACATGTCGTCCTTAAAGAGCATGGTTTTTTGCAGGGCCGAGCATTTTGATTTGGACTAACTGAAGGAAAAAGAAAATAATTAAAAAATGAAATTTCAGTATTTTTACTGAATTATCATATTTGGATATGTATATGTATATCTTGTCCATTCATCTTATTGGTGATTGCACTTTGTCAAGCTTTTTTCCCTCTAGTACATTATGCAATCACTTCACAAATGTAAACTATGTGTGGTTCTGCCATTGATCAATTCAAATTATTGTGTCTCTTCATACAACCAGGACCAACTGGTTAGAATTTCTTACAAAATACATTACTATAAACTTCTAAGACACCTATTATCCATTTCTCACTTTGTCTTAGCGTCCAGCTTTCACAGTCATCTATCATCACTGGGAAGGTCTTTTTTTTTTTACCTTTCTTGTCTTGGTGCTTCTTATCCTTCATAATCTTATAGGAGTTTGTCAAATGCAATTGCAATGAGATTATATTATAATTATATTTATTAAATCAATTTTCCTGGGATTTCTTTGCTCTTCTTAAAAATGTCTTCCATTTTCTTTTACCCGTGTTTCTCTGTCTCATGACATTCTTAACTTATATAACTGTCCTTGTCCTTCTTGATGAATGTTTCGAGTTTGCATTCATTTTTTATGCATCCTTCTTTTTGCCCAAGGCTTTCATCGTCCATCTTTCTCTGGCTATCTTAATTTTTTTTCTCTATAGGCCACTTTTCTAAAAGGAAAATATTTTTTCCTCTTTCTATTTTTCTTTGTTTGTTTTTGCTTCAGTTTCTGTCACAAATGCACCTCATTTGTGTCATACATTCATTTTACATTTGTGATTCTATGATTCTCTAGTTTTCTAAGACTAAGCTATACAGTGCACAACATTTATTTATACTCACACTTTGCACCTGGAAACATTCCATCTGACTGGATTGCACTCTATAGCTTTTGTTTCATAAAAATCTACATCTATACTACATTTAATATATTTATATAAGGCATTTAATTCAAATGTCTGCCAAAGTCTTTGTGTAGAATCTACAATTATTTTGCTTGTAGCAAAATAACAGTGGGCAATAGGGAATAATTTTCACGAAATTCTATTACTCTGTTGTACAAGGTGCATGATCTGTGAATTTAGTCTAAGATTCCAGTTAAAACCTACAATGCAATAAGATATATTTTAAAGAAACATTTCTGGTATGCTTTGTAATTTAAACAAATGAAATTCAGCAGCTGTCTTCTAGAAATTAATCAATACTCATTCTATTCATAATGCAATACTAAGACATGTAAAGTATTCCACAAGTATATATATCATATAGTAAGCTTTCTTACCAACAGGTTTCTCACAAACAAGGCCATCTGCTTTAGCTGTACAAGGATTTGCTTTTAAACCTGCCACTTCAGCCCTTTCAAGATAGGCACAGAATCCAGAATCATTTGGTTCTCCAGGAAGCCACTGCAATGTTGTATTAGTAAAGGGAGACATATCATCCCATCCCCAGTAGGAGATGTTAATCTTGCGTAGACCCACCCAAGGAGATATTTTCTGTGAAGGAGAATGCAAAAAGTCCATATGAATAATCAAAGATTGATACTTTGCCCAACCATCTGAAATTATGTGAAATATGTTATAATATCATATTATTAAAATATATTATAACCACAGAAAAGCATAATCATATAAAATACATTAACTATAATTATTTAGTGTTGGGTTTTAAGATTAATTCTGGACTATTTTTTTCTAATTTCAAACTAAGTACACAAGGACTATTTTCCACTTGACAGTTTGTGCTACTGACTAGTATAAAACACTTAAATGAATAAATAAAAAACAAAATAGCCACATATCCTGACAAACACAGGTAAATTTTACAGATAGGTAAAATTCATGTATTTGGGAAGAATTTTTTCTACATAGACTTTAAAGCAGGTGTAGAGACTTAATTTTCCCAAGGGGCCATATGAGAAACCGTGACTGTTGTGGAGGACCATTGTGTTGCCCACTGATACCACCCACCTCAATGTTGATGACGCCCTGCCCCCGACACTGCACCAATGCTTTGCCCACTCTTGCCACAACAATATCTTGTCTTTATCCCTAATGCTCTCCCCGTTGTTGATGCCATTGATACTGCAGGCTGGACTGGGATTACCCATAGACTGGATATGGCCTGTGGACTGTAAAATTCCCAGGACTGCTTTAAACCATGAGTGCAAAATTCGGTTACATGATAGACATCTTCTTTGTTCTGATCAATTTCTCACTTGTTTATTAAATTTATAAGTCATTCAACACAACAAAACAAACATACTTATATCTGAGAGTCAGTTAAATGTAGTAGTTAAAATAGTGGCTTAGATATTGGAAGAATGGGAGTTCTAGTCATCTGTTAGGCATGTAAGCCATCTTATAACTCTGGACCATGACTCCACTCAGTTTTACAAGGGTTAAGTCTTAATCTATAGCCATTAAATTTTACAAAGGTTAAGTCTGAGCCAGTACTTTCTCAAACATACTCTAAAAGCAAGCAGAATCTCAGAAGCATCACTTGGTTGGCCAAGAGTTAAGGAGTTAAGGAATGTAAATAATATCTACATATTGATTAAATCTGATCACATGCCATTATATGCCTTCTCACCAAATATAAATGTTAGGTCAATCCACCCAGTAATAAATACACTTAGAAGTATATTGCTAGAAAAATTATAACAGTAAAGTAATAAGTGAGAAAATGTTATGGGGATTTGAAAGGATAGCTGGGAGGCTTTACTATACTGTATAAATAAGGCAACCGCCAGATGTGTGATCCTCAACACCCAGAATTCCCACACAACATAGTGATTGCTAAATTATGGGAATAGAAACTTATATAACTAAAAGTTGCTATGGTTGGGAAACATATTAAATTATGTCTGAAACAAGAAGGTAATCTAAAATGAACTGAAATGCTCTAAATCATGACTGTAGTCTGAAGGTTCCAGCTGGCATATGAAAGAAATTCAAGGAAATCTCAACAAGTATCTCTGGCAGCTTATAACACATTCAAAATGACATACAGAATAAACAGAATGGGAGCTACAGATAGGAATGAAAAAGAAATTACTTTTGGATGGAGAGAAAATCAGAAGTGAGATATTTTACTCAATAATATTTCATTAAAATTTTTGATAAGTAAATGATTAGTACAACTGTATGCATTTGTCTCTATGGATTGAATAGCACATGTGGATTCTTCAGAAGACCTTGGTAGTTCAAGATGTAGTTTATTTGAATAAGGCCATGTTTAATATTATATTTCCTTTCAGAAATTTAAAAAACAGCAACAAATAGAATAGCCCTTTCACCAATCAATAGCTTATTATAATGACAAGACACGAGAAACTGGATTCTTTGATTTTGAGTGGTTCTATATCATTAAAAAAGGAAATTACAATCACACACATGATTTGAGACAAAACTCTTCCTAAATTTATTATTGCATTTTATGTAGTGAATCTGGAGTAATTTATTATTTGAGAAGAAATAACAAAGTTCCAAACCGATTTATTAATCTTCTGATTAAAATCTTATTTTTTAATAATCTTCTGATTAAAATCTTATTTTTTAAGAAGATTCTGATTAAAATCTTATTTTTTAATAGCGGGTATTGAATATCATGTAATTTGTGAGTTAGGCAGGCCCAAATGTTAATATGTGCCCATTATCCATGTCTTTGATAATGCATTATTAAATGCAATACAATTTCCTTATTATAGCAATGCAAGATTTCTTTTTTCTATCTAATAAATCTATACTCTGCATCATAGCAAAATCATAACTCCTAATTTTGGCATGTAAATATGCTGTTTATGAATCAAGGCTAATATGAATGTTTTAAAAGGGAAAGAACTTATTCATGTAAAATCAGACTATAAATAGTTATTTTGATCCGTTGATTGTGATAGGAATTAACCGATCAGTTTGTTGCCTAAGCCTGACATCAGGGGCTGAAAGAAAGTAACTGGCTCAAAGTCCTCATTTGCCTTTTGTGGCCATGGCTGGACTAGAACTTCCAGCATCCTATTTTTCTAGCCTAGTGCCTTAACCGCTGCACCAACCTGGCTCTCCTTAGTTTATTTATTTATTGCTTATTTGTTCATTATTATTATATTTATATCTTGTTTTTCTGCTTGTATAAAAAGTCACTTGTATAAGTACTACTACATGTGAGAGTATTCTATGCTGCACTAGAAAAATTAATAACTCTACTTAGCATAAAGAAAATGGTATCTACTGGCTATAAGACAGCATCTACGAATAACATTTATGTTTTATGAAATCATTTCTCTAATAATAAAGAAGAAAAGTAAATCAGTAGCTACTGTATTAATTTAAAGGAAGAACCAGATGCATATTGTTAGGCTCATATCCCTATCCAATTGTAAGGAATAGTTCTCTTAAATATAAATGCACAGTTCACCACATTATTTAAAGGATGCATATATGTATCCTGCATTTCTTGTCTCTTTTCCCTATACAATTGTTACTGAAAGAAAGGAATTGCAAATTGTCATCCATCTACTATACTGAACAGTGGTGGGTTGCTCCCAGTTCACACCGGTTCACAAGAACCGGTAGTAAAAAATTTTAGTAGTTCGGAAAACCGGTAATAAGATTGGCTGGCCACGCCCCCGAATCGGTTCCCGGCTCGGTCGCTTACCCTGCCCACCGTCATTGCCCATATGCAGCCCCAGGAGGGCTAGGAGCGCTGCCACCAGTTGCTCCCGTGCACCCGGCTGCCTGCCTGCCTCGTCACCGCCACCATGAAGAAAGGCCCCGAAGTTGTGCTGCCTGAGATCCACGTGGGCTGCCGCAGGGAGAAGCCAGGTATGGCTGGGGGGACGCTGCCCAGAGCTGAGCTCAAGGCTGGAAGGAGTTGTCTCTTAGCCAACTCAAACTGTCTGCTGCTGCAGCCTGCCACCATCCCATCTCCCCTGCCAGCGCTCCTATGCGAGAACCGCTACCGCCAAGGGCGAGGGGGAGGTGGTGGCAAGGATGGCCACCACCAGGATGGGGCTTCCTTGTCTCCCCGCCTGAACAGACTTCTGGCATAGTCCCAGGCGTCTGGAGGGAGGGAGGGAGGGAAGCCCTGGCCTGCTGCTCCTGCCGCCGCCACCCCCTTGCCCCCAGAAATGCGCGAGCCAGGAAGCGGTTATGCTTCCTGGCCAGAGAGGGTTGCCCTTTCACTCCAGCAAAGATTTGTGCAACCCTGTCTGGCCAGGGAGCATAACCGCTTCCTGGCTCATGCATTTCTTACCGCGCCCACTTTCCCACCAGTAGATCTCCATGAGTGAGAAGCTGTGCTCTCCTCCGGTCCTCCTGGGGCGGCTCACCTCCCCGCTGGCAGCTTCTCCTTCTCCTGGCTGCTCCAGGAGCAGCCTGTCTGTTGCCCAGTGAGAACAGCCTGCCACCACAGCGTGCCCCGCCTTCTCTGCCCCAGCAGTTGCTCCTGGTGCTGCCGGAGAAGCGGCAGCATGAGAACCGCTCTTGCTGGGGGCAAGCGGGTGGCAGCGGCAGGAGCAGAAGGCCAGGGCTTCCCTCCCTCCCTCCAGAGGCCTGGGGCTATCTTTAGCTTCACTCAGCCGGAATGGGAGGCACGGGGCCCAGCGGATTCCCGGGTGAGTTATGGAGGGAAGGAGGCCTGATTGGCTGACAAACGTGTCCACGGAGGAGCGGAGGATGCACCTATCCCTGAGCCTGCTTAGCACCTTTCTTCTTCCTAAAACCAGGAACCGCTCCCCTCTCACAAGGCGCAGGGACTTCCCATCCCGTTCCCTCCGTCAGGACTAAGGAAGACACACCGAGCTTCTCTTCAAGGGGTTGTTAAGGGGGGAGAGAAGGGCAGCTGACAGAAAGAGCACCTTGGGGGGAGGATGTGGGGGTTCGCCTCAGCGCCTCGACATCCCTCGGCTTCCGTGGGCACCGCTGCTGGCCTCAGACAAGCGCCTCCACCTTTGCGGCTGTGGAGCTTGGGAGGGGAGGCCAACACTCAGGGCGCCAGATAAAAGCTGGGCTGGCGGCTCCGGTGCTGCTTTGATGGAGCTGGGTAAACTGAGGGGAGAAAGGAGAAAGGCAGGCTAGAGTAGCTCGCTTTCCCCTCAGCGGGGCTTCCCCATCGGAGCAGCAGCAGGAGGAGGAGGAAACAGCGGGAGAGGCTTTGCTGGCTGCCCAGCTGGGACCCAGAGGCGGTGGTTGTAATAGGATGCTGGGTACGCAGAGGGGAATGATAGAAGGGCGGGTGATTAAATGTCTTGTGAGTGTATCTATGGATGTTTTTTGCATTTTTTTCTGCAACTTCTTAAGGTTGTAGAAAAAAAATGCTTTTAAAAGTAAAAAAAAAAGAAGTTGGCCACACCCACCCAGTTACATTACCCCCACAAGCCACACCCACAAATAAGCCATGCCCACAGAACCGGTAGTAAAAAAATTTAGAACCCACCCCTGATACTGAGTCATTCACAGGATTTATGTTTTCCTTTTTTCCCACTTCAATTAATATCAAATTCATTTGTAATTTACCCAATAGTGGAAGAACTAAAAACAAAAATTATAAAGATCCATGTTAGTTATAATTTTTGTTCTTTCCATAAATAAACTTGGGCAATCCAACCTAACTGAAGGAAATACAACCAAAATGTTTTCAGAAATGATAAAACAAATGACAAACATTGAAGTGATATTAAATTTATTTTTTTAAAAAAAATACTTCTCCAGATTTGGAATCAATTATATAAATAATATTGTTACTAATTTTTAAAAACTGGAAATAAGATTTATATTGCAGAACATAAGAGTTCACTTTAATATTGAATAATAAAAATAAGAAATCCTTAAGCATCAACTTCAACTACATAATACATCAGCAGAGCCTATGTACATCATATAATTGGTATCTGGTTGAGTAAAATGTATACTTGTTTCTATGATTTGTCACCACCATTTCTTAAAAATAAACCCAAACTCTACTTTATATACACTTATGAATCATTCAAGTTACCTGGACAGTGTACTTCTGTATTTCATCCAAAACAAACTCTACCTCTTTGGAAGTTGTTAGTGAAGCAAGAATCCCATTTAAGCCATAACAATAAAGTCTGGCATTGTCATAGTTTTCACGACTAGAGTTTATACGAAGGCATGCATCTCCAACATGATTCCATCCTTCTCCACATAAGTGAGCTAGTAAAAAATTACACAAGATTAAAAGTAATTGTAATTTTTTTAAAAAAAATCATTTTGAACAGCAAAATAAATCACCTTTCAAAATACTTACTAAACATTTATTAAACAAAGAAAGTGATCCAAAATTACTATGAAAAATTACATGATCAAAAGACTGTTTCAGAAGATAAAATAAAACAATACTTAGAAAAAGCGGAATTACCTAAAATACCTGAAACAGTGAAAGCTATGTTAGGTGAACATATAACAATGATAAAATTAACAGAAGCAATTAAAAGACAAAAGAATGGTAAAACAGCGGGTCCAGATAGTCTACCAGCAGAACTCTATAACGACCTACAAAATATTCTAAGTATACCAATGCTGGAAGTGTTCAATGAAGTATTGCTAGAAGTAAAAGTACCAAATTCATGAATGGAAGCATATATCACTCTCATACTGAAAGAAGATTCAGATTTACAACAGATAAAAAAATTACAGACCGATATCCTTATTGAATGCGGACTATAAAATACATGCCTCAATAATAGCAGAAAGACTAAAAAGCTTCTTAAATCAATTTATACATTCAAATAAAAATGGATTTTTACCTAAGAGACAAATTAATGACAATATGAGAATAATTTTAAATACACTAGAGTACTACAAAGCACATCCAGGGAAGCAAATGGCATTGATTTTTCTAGATGCACAGAAAGCATTTGATAATGTGAAGTGGCAATTTATGATAGCATAATTAAAAGGTATGGATTTTAGGAAGAGATTTACTAACATGAGTAAGGTGATATATTATAAGCAAACAGCAAAGGTGATGGTAAATGGAGATATGACAGAAAAGGTTAACATTAAAAAAGGTACAAGACAAGGATGCCCCTTGCTCCACTATTATTCATATTGACACTGGAAGTATTAAATAGAAATATTAGACAAGACATAGAGATAAAAGGTATGGAAATAAAAAAGGAAAAATATAAACTACAGGCATTTGCAGATGATTTAAGTCTTCATTCTGGAAGATCCACAAGAATCAGGGCCTAAATTAATAAAAAAAATAGAGGAATATGGCGAAGTAGCAGGATTAAAAATAAATAAAGAGAAAACTAAGATATTAGTTAAAAATCTTACAGACATGCAGAAAAAAGAATTAACGAAGAGAATAGATATACTGATTACTAAGAAAGTAAAATACTTAGGGATTCACCTGACAGCAACATGTATAACTATTAAGGAAGATAATTATTATGAACTGATGCAATAAATTAAAGCAGATTTGGAGAAAAATCTACAATTATCATTGATAGGAAGAATAGCTACAATAAAAATGAATATATTACCGAGACTACTATACCTATTTCAAACAATTATTATAAAATTAGAAAAAAATACTTTGAGGAACTCAATAAAGTAATATTAAGATATATCTGGCAAGGGAAAAAGACAAGAATGAGCTTAAAAACGCTGCAGGGTTCGAGAAATAGAAGAGGCTTTGGTCTACCAAATTGGGAATTGTATTATCAGGCTGCGGTACTCACATGGGTGAAAGAATGGATTGTATTGGGGAATATAAAACTATTTACTTTGGAGGGGCATGATTTGCAATTCGGCTGGCAGGCCTTCTTGTGATATGGGAAAAATAAAATACATGGGTTACTTTCAAAGACATTATATTAAGAATGCATTATTGTTAGTGTGGGAGAAGATAGAGAACATTACTTGAAGATATCAGTTTGACTTTCAACAATGGAAGCACTGATTCACTCAAATGTTATTAATATGGAAAATATTGTTAGGTACAAAGATATTTTGAATGAAAAGGGAGAACTCAAAACTGAACAAGAATTGAGCGATCAAGGGATTGATATGGCATGGTATTCACAAGTGCAGATACATTCTAGATATGAGAAAGATGTTAAACTATATGGTTTTTATAATAAACTAACAGAATTAGACAAGTTATTAACAGGAACAGCAGAAAAATTGATAAAGAAAACATACAGCTACTTATTAGGCATGAAATTAGAAGAACAAGTAAAGGAGACAATGATAGCATAGATAAAAAACTTTGGTTGTACAACAGAGTTAGATAAATGGCAGAAACAGTGGGATAGGAACTATAAATTAACAATGTCAACTGCATACAAAGAAAATTTATATAAGATGTTTTATAGATGGCATTTTGTGCCAGCGAGGATGGCAAAAATGTTTAAAGATAAGCCGGCTAAATGCTGGAATCGCCAACAGATATCTGGGTCATATTATCATATGTGGTGGACATGCTCAAAAGCAAAAAAATATTGGACAAAATTATATGCGGGGCTGGAAAAAATGATAAAGCACCATATTGATTTAAAACCAGAAATTCTTGTTGAGGATTTTACCCAAAAAATATAGTAAATATAATTAAATGCATATTTAATTATTCATATATTAACTGCAGCTAGAATTGTATTTGCACAAAATTGGAAAAGTGAAGACATCCCCACAGATGAGAATGTGATCAGGAAAATATTAGAATGTGCAGAAATGAATAGACTAACTCTAGCAATTAAGGAGAAAGAACAAACTGAATATTACATGACATGGGACTTATTTTATCAATGGTTAGATAACAAAAAGGGAAGTTATAAACAGGAAAACAAAAGAAAAAGATTAGTGAAATAAAGAAGATATGTTAAGAGAAAGAAGCAAATATTATGATTATTATGTTTAATATTATCATTTTAATATTATAGAATTAATGTTAATGTAATGAATATTGTTGTAAATCTTGATTATTTGTACTCGGATGACACACTGTTTAATTGAAAATGGAATTATTATATTAAAAAATAAAAAAAATATTTAAAAAACTTACTAAACATATCATGTCCATTATATATATAATAAGCTTTATATATGCTTTTAAGGAGAAAAAGTATATACCCAATGCAACAGATCGAACTCTAAATAAATTAGTGCAATTATATAAGAGTACACACTGACACTTGCTAATTACTGAAATATGTTCAATGTGCTCAGAGATCAAGCTCTTTACAATCTGGTCTACTATATTCTTAAATATCAGAATATCAGTAGCTCTTCATTGGTTTTCTCTTTGAAAATAAAAACACCTGCTCGCCTCCAATAAAGTTATACTATATCATTTTTATCATTTCTCAAAGAATTCAGCTTCTTCTTTCAATAGCCTAGGATAAAGTTCTTATGGCCTACAAATTTAAATTCAAATCATAATAACGTTACATCCCTTAACCATTTTTCTATCAGTTTCAACCTTCTGTCCTACTCTTTTATCCTACCTTTCAGTTACCTTGGAAAACACAAAACTGAATAAATTCATTTTTGTGCATATCCTTTTGTATTATATTTTACAGACTATTACATTTTTCTCACTTTTATTTTGAACAAAAATAAAGTCCTTTTTGAGGTTATTAGTAAGTGTACTAATATAGTGACTAGAATAAAACTATAATAACACATAAAATGGACTCAGGTTGCCAGAAAGTAAGGTGTTTAATAAGGGGATTTTCAGTCAAAAAAGCTACCTGTGTTTCATACATGCATAATCTTTAGAAAACATAGTTAATAGGTGTTTTGGAACTTATAACTTGAAGTGTTATCCAGAAAGATGTAGTTATGTTTGAATCAAATATAATGAAACTGATTTAATGGAATCCCATTTATTTGACTTGGATGCAAGAGACAAAACATTTGTCTAGACATGCAAAAAGCAGGAGCTATGTTCATTGCATTCAAAGCAGTACATAAAGAAGTAAGCACACAAAAAAGTTATGATGACCTTACTTAGAGAAATTTACATCATTTACATTGATAAACAAATGGCATAATTTATGCCATGACTAAATCACACAAAACACACACACACACACACACACACACACACACACACACAGGGTCCACTGTTGTTATTATTGTACTGATTACACTGAATATTTAATATCAGAGTTGTCTTTGTCAAATTGGAAATAATCTGAATTCCTGATCTGACTGGCCCATTCTTTCTTTAATAGCAGGATTATGTGTCATTAAATATTACAGTATTAAAATATTATATTGAAATAGTTTTTTTTCTTTTTACCTGGTAAAGCTTGACATTCTTGCTGTCGCTGATCCCACTGGCAATTGAGGTTTAGTGAACAGCTTTTGCAACTAGTCAACTTATTACATATCTGTTCGTTTCTTACATGACATTTGGTGTAGTTCTTCACTGACTAAAATATAAGCACATGTACAAATTTTGTTAATTTTCAGAATGAAGGAAAAATAACAAAAAGTCACAAGGAAACTTAGTGGTTGACTTCAGGCTGTTCACTCTCCCTCAGCCCTAGAAAGCAGGCAATGGTAAACCACTTTTGAAAAAGTTGCCAAGAAAACTGCAGAGACTTGTTCAAACAGTTACCAGATGTCAAAAACTGACCTAAGGCATATGAATGCGTGTCTGTGCACACGCATGCAGATATACACACACTGAGCAAAAAATTAACAATAACAATCAATAACAACAATAATAAGCAGCTGCTGCCAAGAAAAGCAGGAGTTATCATTTAGGTTCTGATCTTTATCTGTACACTTCTCCATATGTGTCTCCATCCAAATTTCAACAGAATATCTAAAACACCTACATAGCCATAATTCACTAGAAGAACAGGTTCAACACATTCTCGTAAAATAGCCAGGAAGTTGGTGATAGGAAGCTTTTCTTCTTGTAATCAAAGAGACCTATTGCAGCTATTTTGAGGGAATGAATATAAATAAAAAGGAAATTTTATTTATTTATTCATCAAATTTTAAAATAACTACAGATAGTCTGAACATGGTTAAAAATTGTGCATTTATTTACTTTCCCATATATGCTGGACAATGTGGAGAGTAACAGCAAACTCAGACCAACTTCAGCACAGCCCTTTCTGTCACATACATAAAATTCAAATTGCGGTTCTCTATGAAAAAGGCATTTGTGTACCTAATGATATAATTCATTTTAGTCCTTTCAATAAGCGTTAAACTTCAGTTCATAGAAGTTAATAATAGTGAAGGTTGTGAGATTGTATGCAAAACTCCCTTTTAGGTTTTAGAAGCAACTCAGAAAACTCACTTTCCCAGGATTGGCCCAGTCTTGGCTTCTGCTAGCCAAATGGTGTCACAAGACTTCCCTTTGGGCTACTGACAGTTCTGGGTAATGAAATGAACTTTTCCCAACATTGTCAGAAGGAGAAGAACGATAAAGGTTTTAACTCCAAATTTGGAAGAATAAAAACCTTCATAAAGAGCAACTAGATCAAAAGATTGTCTGCTGACAGACATTTTGGACTCAGTAAATTAAAAACTTCTAGATAAGAGAAGAAGATATGTCAAGGCAGAAGAAATATATATTAGTTTCAGATCAATTATGGAAGGCATAAAAATTATATATGCCTTGATACAAAAGAGAGAGACATGCTAGGGGTGGGAAGATAGAAAAAGTGGAATTTAACCTTTTAAATTAGATTTAAGGAAAGAAGGAAATAAAACATAATGGTTTAAAGTAAGAGATTAAAAATATTCCTGAGAAATCTGGGTAAAAAAGGATAAAGTGAAAGGCTTTTATTCCTAGGAGAAGTGAATTGGATGAGAAGTGAAAGGTCCAAACAAAAACAAGAAGTCCAGTTGCCTTTTGATACACACATACAGCAAATATGCTAATTGGAATTGGTGATTAAGGCAGTTGTAATCTCCAATTTTAGCTAGTATACTGGAACATGCATCTTCCTTTATAAATTAATGAAAGGTAAATGTGTTTCATGTTAAAGCCTCTATATTAGAAGAGAAACAAGTGAGAATTGCAACAACAGAAAAATTAAGATGCACAGGATCTGAGAAAGAGTTAAAGGGAAATCAGTAAGCTCAGGACAAAAAAAATGATTATAGACACAGAAAAGAAACAAGATAGCAACATTTAAAAAATTCACTGGCTATAACATCTATACAAAAAGGAGTGGGATGTGAAGTACCTGTGAAGAAAAAAATGTCATTGTTGCAGTCTTGATAAGAGTAGACTAACCATTTCTCTTTCCCTTCTAATTGAAAATATAATTTTCAAATATAAGAAATAGAACTTATGCTATTCTAAGCAATTACTAAACCAAGTAGCATGTTGCTGTAGATTATAAAAAGAAAGTCTTTGTTATTAAGATCAATCTAGAAATAGCCTTCAAAGTTGGCCATCAAGGTAATTACAAACATGAAAAGACAACAGCACATAAGTATATATAAACAAATTATCTGGAACGAAAAGTTGCAAAGCAACACAAAATTTATCTGCAAAATATGCACAGATAAATTCTAGGAACCTTTTTTATACTTTTTGCATTTAAGTTGGGTCAGTCATTATACATTATTGACAATCCTTCCTGATATGTACATTATAATGAATTTTAAATTGCAAGTAAGCACCATCTGCTCATTTAATAACAGTTCTACCTAATATTCCTTGTTAACACATAATTATCACAATGTCAAATTTCTGAACAGTTTTTAGCTGTTCCTGAGAATGAATCCATATGGTAGCAAACAGTGTTCGGTAAAAGTAATAGGAGGAGAGAGCCCACAATTTTTCTATTTTTTGGAGATACAATTTTCTGATTGTAGAAAATCCAAAGCTTTTTAAAAAAAAACAGTTAAAAGATATTTTTTAAAAAACGGAAAAGCCTTGTTCCTAATTTGTATATAAAAGTATTGCTTTTATATTCATGGTATGAATTACTTTTTGGATATGTCTTGGTAGTCTAGTATAAATGCAAATCCAATAAGTAAGATTGCAGTAGAAATAAAATAATAAATTCAAAATTGATATAACATATCAGATTGACAGGTTTAGGATGCATATATTAATTCATGCAAAGGAAGATATAATAGTGAGGATGAATTGTATTTTCTTCTGAGACAGGCTTTATTTTATATTTGTATCTAACTGCTAATCACCTTAATCTATATTGAACATAAAATAGCTGTCTAGGACTATCAAGGAAATAGACACCAGCATCTGTGTTTCATTCCCAACAGTATTGTTCATTTCTGGAATGGTACTGAAGACAAAGTGAGCCATAACTGAAGCCACTTTGTGACTCTAGAATTACTTTACTGAAGTTCGTATTATGTGGAAGTAATTGATAAAGTTTGAAACAATATTTGTTTTTCCATTCCTTCATAATCTCTATTGCCTTCCTGTTTTCTATGAGTTATCAAAAGTAATTGTTGGTGGTTTATTGCATTCATTAGTTAATTCCCTTAAGCTCTAGATGTATATACAATGGCTCAACTTGATTATAGTACTTTGTGGTTTCTCTTGTTCGTTCCAGTTTTCTAGATATTTTAAGCATTCCCCTGCTTATTAATCCTACAAATGACATTTCTTCCTTCCTGGATTTCAATGAATGCCTGGATACTTATTAACAGATTGTAACAATTCTAAGATACTTACATAACCATTCTAACAAAAGGAGCAGTACTTTTTTCTCACATTTCCCCTTCCATCAAGCAATGATTTCCTGAATCTTGGGCAAGGTTTCTATTTAGAAAGGCCATGGGTCTTCTTCAGTTATCATGAAAGACTCTTGTGCATTATTTGTTTCTTTATCAGATCTTTTTTCTTTTCTTTTACTACCGTAATCTCTTTTATCGAGGTGGAAGCGAGATAACTGAATGGAGCTGAGTGTTTACTGGCTGGATGCCCTTCCTGATGCCTACATGGAGTTTGCAGAAGATATTTTCTTTTTGCACTCTGACAGAGAAACATCTGTCGCTGCCTAAGATTGAACACCATCATAATCTATTCTAATTCTAAGTGTTCACTAATTTTAAATTGGTTTAGTTAATCAGGGTTTAAAAAAAGATATATTGTTATTACTGACAGTCCTTAATAGACTTTTGCTGAAACTGTACTGAAATGACATTATTGGTTGTAAAGTGAAAAGAGGTGAAAAGTTACTAAATTTGTATATACTTGTGATAAGGGTTGAAACATCTTTATTTTCATTCCTTTTTCTTTACTAAATTATTTTTTTCTTTCTATTGTTTTTTTTTTTTGCTTTGCCCTTTCCTTTTTCTACTCTTTTAGTTTGTATTAATTTTTACTATGAGATTATAATCTTTAATAGATTTATTTTTAAAAAAAATTGTAGATGTTTCTCTTTTTTTCTCTCAGGCTCCATAGACCTGCAGGTCTAGTTTTAGTATTTTATCCAAATTTGAAACTATATTTATCAAGCTTAAAACAAAACTGGAGCTTAAATCATTTTGAAACTTGCCTTTTTCATATCAGATAAAATGGCAGAACTTTCAGAAAACTATGGTGGCATCATCAAAGATATGCCCTTATATACTTAATCCCAACACTCATACGAATATATGTTGTGATATTTATATGATAATGTAGTCACATAGTTTCATCTTTGCCTTTCCATTCTGTCTGTGGACAGCTGATAAGGCAGTGCTGACAAGGCTTCAATATTTAAATGTAGCATCCTAAAAGAAAAAGAGGCATATGGGTTAATCTGAAACAGTGAACACCTTCAAATATTCTTCTCTTCTCAGTTCTGGGTTACTAAAACGAGTAGATTGCCATCCCAACTTCATTTTTTGCATTAGCAAAATACGATGCTGTTGAATCGCTTCACACAGTGCTCCTGGCTACTAGCTTTCTGCTTTCTACAGTTCTGCCTTCTACAAAAGCAAAATGGAAATTGCAACTTCACTGAAAATTATCTGCAGAAGAAATTCATTACTATATATTTCTTATAAGGGAATTAGTAATTTCACTTATTACATGTGTTATAAATAAGTGATGAAGGAAGGATCTCATTATTATACCACAGTTTTCAAGTTGCACTACAACAGATAAAGAGGGGCTTACAGATCTCATGCATGATTAGACCAGTGAAAATCTTCCTCTACGTATAGTTGAAAAGTATCTCATGTAAACTGCAGATGTTTTGCTACATATTTGGAGTTGTAAAATGGCTTCCAGATAAGGCCTTTAATTGGTGAGGTTATTTTCATCAACATTTAGTCACAGCTGTTCTCAGAAGTTTAATGAAGCTAACTTCAAAGCTTCATGGGGTAAGATTAAGAATTAGATAATAATTTATGCTCCAATGGAAACAATAAAAGAGTAACTTTGCTAAGATTGTATTTACATATTTGATCATTATAGCCAGAGATAATTCAATACTGCAGAGGAATCCTGCAGTCCCTTAACAAGATATATTGTCCCTTGAAGTTACCAAATATGATCCTGTAGAATTACTCAGGGAAAAGAAATAGTTCTATTGAAAAATGGCAAAGTACACACAATAAGTTTTTCTAAGCTGAAATGACATGTGTTACCTTGTAATGCAGTGTGTATCAGGAATCCATACATTTATTTTAGCATACACTGTAAATCAGGCCATCACAACTATAATTTATTTCAACATTACATTACACATTATGTGAGTGAGAAACTGACTTTTTAAAATGTGTGCAGTATTCAGATCTCAACCAGGCAAAGGTACTTCAGATGACATGGGCACCTTCTGTCATCTGCTCCTTAAAGAAGCTGTGCCTTTTCCTGTGTCCACATGGTACCTGTATGGATTCAGGAAAATATGTGTTTGAGTTAAGGAGATAGCAACATATATTTAAGTAGTAACCAATAGCAGAGAAGATGCCCATGCAGGATCCAAAGGACCTTTACTTTTTCAAATTCAAACACTGTATATCTTTAGTAATGGTTTCTCACCTTACAACTAAGATATGAGCCTAGATAATTGGTAACAGACTTTTGTTAAAAAGCACCAATTTCATCTAGTTTCATAATGTAAATAATTTTATTATTACTGATAACTCTGAATTATGACAGCGCTTATGAAGAACAAAGTACCTGTGTTACCTATTTTCCACTTAAATTTCAAGGATATTTTCTTCGGCAAATCATTAATATGTCCTGACATATAAACTTCAGTTTTATCTTCTTAGCAAAGGGAAGGAAAGGAAGGGGAGGGGAGGGGAGGGGAAGGGAGGGGAGGGAGGGAGGGAGGGAGGGAGGAAGGAAGGAAGGAAGGAAGGAAGGAAGGAAGGAAGGAAGGAAGGAAGGAAAGGAAGGAAGGAAGGAAGGAAGGAAGGAAGGAAGGAAGGAAGGAAGGAAGGATATATGTATAGTTTCTACTAATTAGCAGTAACTATAACTCCTCTGAAAACCTTCTTTAACCTGTAGATCAGGGGTGAAATCCAGCAGGTTCTCACAGGTTCTGGAGAACCGGTAGCGGAAATTTTGAGCAGTTCAGAGAACCGGTAGCGGAAATTTTGAGTAGTCTGGAGAACTGGCAATGCCACCTCTGGCTGGGCCCAGAGTGAGGTGGGAATGGAGATTTTGCAATATCCTTCCCCCAGGAGTGGGGAGGAATGGAGATTTTTCAGCATCCTTCCCCTGGAGTGGGGTGGGAATGGACATTTTGCAGTATCCTTGCCCTGCCATGTCCCCAAAGTCACGCCCACCAAGTCCACCAAGCCACGCCCACAGAACCGGTAGTAAAAAAAAATTGGATTTCACCACTGCTGTAGATCTAGAGAAATACTTGTCCAGGAAGAATCAATCAATGTCAGTAAAAGCATAGAAGATGTCCACATAACTGGTTGGAATTTCTATGTTTAGAATTATAAGAGTAGGAATCAAAGAAAATATGAAATATTTAGTTTGCAGAGGCAAACTAAATTTGCAAGAAATCTGGTTGTACCATATTCTGTGTTAATGTGATAGATGGTAAGCTCTAGCACATTTACATTTCAACTATGTTTTCTGCATTTTAGCATTCATGAGCAGTTTGAAATTTCAGCTTCATTGCTTTCTCAATAAAGATAATAGATGATATGGGAAAATTCTAAACTATAATTTCTGTTTGTTATCCAGCTGTCCTTGCCTAGCAGGCCTTAAATGATATATAATATTCTTTCTCTTTCTTCATTTCTTATCTAGATTGTTTACCTTCTCTATTCTAAACATCATATATGAAAAATCATATAACCTGCTATTTGGAAGTTGTTTTTTTTTTAAGTATTTGTGTAAATGCAGTTTTTCCAATATTTGTGTGTTTTTAAAGATAAATAGTTATCATACTCATAAATGGTTTCATCGACTCAGAGAAATATCCACAGTATTCTTATATATTTCTGAGACGTTGCCTTATCACAAGTAATTTTATTTTTCTGTCAAAAGCACTACTGTATGCCACCGATAACACATAAGTAAAGTCCATCACTGTTGATAAGAATTTTCATGTTTTTCCCCCCCAAGGGAACATATATCAAGGTGGTAAGAAGTGTCTAAGGAAGGAAGGTTTAAGTATACTCTCTTATTAAATTCAGGAAACTAAACAGCATGAAAATCTTCTTAAAAACAATGTTATATGCCTCTAATGTCATATCAAAACAAAAGACAATAGTATTAATAAGAGCAAGCACTGCTTTGAGAATATACACTATTATTGTAAAGTCAGTTCTGACTACTGTATTTAATAATCAAGCTATTAACCTGAACAAAATATGCATCTCCAAAATGTATTAATTAAGATACTATTGTTGATATTCAAAATTAAATATACAGACTCTTTAAACTCTAGAGTTATATTAAATTATGCTACTTTGGCCTTAAATTCAATACCTAATATAATTCAGACATTCAATTTAAAAAATCATCAAAGATGGATGTCTCTGCTTGAACATTCTCCTCAAGGGAGAAGTCACTATCTCTTAAACAAGATAGTTAGTTCCATTAGCAAACTGCACAAATGCTCCAAATTGTTCCTGATCTAACTTTGCAATTTATCCTCATGAATCTTTCTATTTATTAACGTATTCATTTATACTAACAGTAGGACAGTTGAAGGCCCATCAGATAATGCTGAACCAATTTGTAATAACCTACGTCCGCATGGAGAACAGTGAGAAAACTTAGGAGATACAGACCAGCCACATCAAGAAGAACGTCCAATTAATATCATAACTACTTCTACATTCCACATTGCAGGCAAAAAACTATTTCTTTGCAGTTCTATACATTTCTTCAGAATAAGACCAACTGTATTCTGTAGGGACAAATGAAAAAGTAGGATAGAAATCCTGAAATGAAAAAACAATTCAGGAGCAAATTCGGGGTGGGGGAAGAGATATGATTATGGCCCAAACACTAAACCCCAAAAAAGGAAAATATCAGGAAACAGCTGATGAGACCGGGTTAATTATATAAAGCATTCTCTATGTTGAAATACAAAAAGGATTAGTTTAAAAAATGGAAAGAGCATCATATAGTACAAACAGAACATCAAGAAATTATCTGAATCTGTAAAGATGGGAAGGCTAAGACTCTGAATGAGCTGAGGCATGCAAGAATGCTAAAAACAACTCTAAATTTTTCTTGAGGTTTCAGAGCACAGGAAATTCAGGAAATGAAAGATCTTCTGTTTAGAAAACATGCTAAGATGGGTACGCAACAAGCTGCTAAACTGCTTAATTTATACTTTGTTTTTATCTGTTTGCAAAAGAAAATTATAAGCTGTCCCATACGGCATAGAAAAAAAAGTCAGGTCAAAATAGATAAGGAAATGTTGAGACAATGGCTAGCTGCTTTGAATGAATTGAATGAACGAATCCAGTCTCTGGATGAAATACATTTGAGGGTAGGAACTGCAAAATGTGATATCAAAATCACTGACTTTAATCTTTGAAAACTGCTGAAGTATAAGGGAAGTACCAGAAAATTGCAAAATAGTTCCAACCTTTATTTTTTTTAAAGGAAAATGTTGATCCAGGAATCTACATATCAATTAGTTTTTCATCAAAACCTGGGGAAATCCTGGAAAAGATAACAATCAATGGATTTGCAAGTCCTCAAAAAAAAAGAAAGATGATTACTATCAGCTAGCATGGACTGCACCAGAAAAATTTTACTTTATGTGTATGACAAAGTAATTAGATTAGTAGACCAAGGGAATGTTTTGGTTGTAATGTACCTAGACCTTGACCACAGTGTGCTTCTGAATAAAGTGAAACAATGTAAAATGGATGGAGTATCGGATGGATTTGCAGTTGGTTGAACAACTACATCCAATACATGGTTCTTAATGGATCTAAATCTAAAAGCAGAGAGTTGTCAGCATTGTACCTCAGGGTTCTATTCTAAGCTCAACAACATTTTTATGACATTTTTATGACATTTTTAATGACAAATAAGGAAATTTAAAAAATGTTTATCAAAATTTGAAATATATTTGCATATATATTAGAGAGATGATGATACAACTTGGAGATAATGCAGTTCAGTGGTGAGGAATTTAGGATTCTACACTAAAGTATGACATATCAGATGTTCGGCTACAAGATGGAAGCTACTTGGCTCAGCAATAGTACTTTTGTGAAAAATATCAGTGTCTTGATAGGCCATATATTAAGTGCCAACTAGCATTGTATACAAGTTGGCCAAAAGAGCCAATGAAATCTTGGATTGCATCAGCAGAGATAGCATGTCAAAAATAGAAGAATCAATTGTTTCATTCTATGCAGTACTTGTCAGACTGTGTTTGCAATATTGTATCTCTTTTTGGTTTCCACAATACAAAATGGGTATTATGATTAGAAGACTTGCAAGGACCCTTTCAGTCCGACGATTCTATTATTTCTATGGTACTCTTTACCAGTAAATATGCATTAATTTGAGAAACATTTTGAATATTAACTATGAACAATTTTTCCTGATAAACTGAAGTGGTTATGAACTTCTATTTTATTCTGATAAATATATTTTGATTATTTGACATGCATAGTTTTTTTACCTGCACTAATCTTGCAAATTTGAGCATAGTTTATGAAGAAGGGGAAAACAGCCAAAAGGCCTCTACATGATTATGATTCATACTTCCCAAATGGTTAGATATGAAGAATGCTTCAGAGTATATTAAATTATTAAATTAGTTATTTCAAGTTTAAGTGCTTTGTTTTATTGGCAAGGAAAATGGGGAAATAACTGCTGTACAAGTTTCATTATTTCTCTTTTCAATTATATTAAATACATTTGCAATTAATGTATGATGTTAATTCAGCATTATTATCAAACTCTGATTTTAATATGACATTTACATTTGATGGCACCAAAGAGCAAGCTAATGATTACAAAGCAGAACCATTAACAAAACCACAATGTATTAATCAACACTCACCATGCTGCAGTTACTGTTTGCAGAAATGCATTTCTTATCATCACACCACTGACAGCCATTTGTATTAGCAGTACAACTGGCACAGTCTGCATATTTGTAACATCTGTCATCTGCTGCGGCTATCAGACAAATGGAAAGTGTCACAAAACATCAACATGAGAGACTGAAAATGTCATGCTTTTTAATTTGCACATCTTTAACTGTTACTATAAACAATATTTATTGTACTATTAATTGTAAGTGCAACTTTTAGTCTAAGATTAACATTCTTTAATAAAAAGCAAGCAATGTAAGTTATATTTCATTTAAACTCAGTCATGCATATATTCTATTGGAAACTTTTCTAGTTTTAGGCTTACCAAACAATCATTCCCAGAACAACTTTTTTAAAAAAATTAATTTCTATACAATTTATCAGTTTTCCTTGCTTTACTCATGTGAAGTTTTCATTCTTTACTCATTAATTTATCAAAGTATCACAGAAAAGTTTAGCTACTGTACACAAAATACATTTTTAAATCTGAAAAATTAAGATCTTTTCTGTTTCATTTTATTTTATATTGGACTATCTGTATGTTCTTACATGCAGAACATACAAAGTAAACAAGAAGCCTATCATCATCTTTTTGGGCCTTTTTATCTCATCCTATTTTTGCAACAAATGCATTAGTGCATTAAACTTATACTACCAAATGCCAATTTAACAGTCAATGAAGTTCCTAGTTGGATGGAAATTTGACTGTAGAGGTCTAAAGCATCTTATCAGTTTATTTATTTATTTGCCATAGGGCTTACTTACTATATTAAGCCTTAATGTAACATATGGATGGATTTATTCAACATTGTTCAGATGGGTTTCATTATAATAGATGGCTTCATAAACATGATGTAGAAATACTTCAAAAAGTGATAAAAGAGTAACTAAAAATCATAGTTAGAAATCATGATTGAAGTTTTGCAACATGACATTGAGATAAGAGAACATGACATTGAGGTGATAAAAAATTTATGAACGTTTAGAATGATCTATAATCTTACAGTATTGTGATTTATAAGAAAGCTAGTATTATGTAACAGTTAAGGCATCAAGCTAGAAACTGAAGACCCATAAGTTCTAATTGTATGTTAATACAAAACCACCTAGTGCTTCTACGGAGAAGGCTCTTCCTGTGGGTCCTGTTAAATGTACCACCTCAGGGGGACAGACCCACAATATTCCTTGCCTCCCCATTCTAGTGGGTCAGGTGATGTGACTGGCAAGAGACAGTACCTCAGATAACCTGAACTTGCGGTCTATACCATACCAACATTTTTCCATAAGCAGCCATCTTTCACTTTACATTAGTTATCCGGGCTCCCCATTTCTTTACATAGCACAGTAAATATCCAGAGGATGAATTCAAGATTGAACTCAACAGTTAAAACTGAATTTTGTAAATTTTGCTTTTACAAAATTCAGTTTTAACTGTTGAGTACAACATTGAATTCTTATGGCATATGTTTATCTGCAAGTACATAACAATAAAGACAATGAATGACAATATGTGGAGCTATTCTTCTATGCAGGCCACAGCATTTGACATTATTACAATCAAGTACATCTGTTACTCCATCATTGTATATATACTGCTACATAAATTCCAAGGAATGTTATGCTCCTTCATAATAGAAGTAAATGTTTTTGATCCCATGGTTCTGATAGGCAGAGACTTGCAAATAAGCATCTCTTCCTCAACAAATGACTCTACATAAGCAAATATACAAGTTTGATCACTAAATTTGAAACATCAGTGGACTCATCTGCTTGAAAGGGAAACACTGTTGTGTTCTGTTTTACTTGTTTTATTAGTTCCTTGTCACAAAAAAATTGACATAACCTTTACACATCATTATCAAACATGTTGGTACATATTCATTGTTTTTAAAAATGACCAATCATGAAGTCTACTTCATCTTTTCTGCATGGTTTAGCCAAGTTTTCTGCAAGAGTATAAGCTTCACCTGCTTTTGCTATATGATAAATCACTAGATAACAAGTTTTAAAGACACTTTTGTTGTTGCACAAATTCTTTTATGGAATTCAGCACATTTTCTTTTGAAACACTTGGGGCTTTCGTCTTTCAGATTGGAATGTTTGTTTCCAAATGTCCGTGTAATTTTTCTGGATTCATATTATTGCTATTATTGTTATTATTGCTCATGTTCAACATATCCATTTGATTTATTTCCTTGACAGTCCACATAAAATGAAAGTTGATAAAACTGTCATATTATTTACATTTCTTATTTTAGCTTGAACTTAATTTCTAAGGACTTGTACAATTAAAACAACAGCAACAGTACTGGAATGTTCAATTTTTCTGTTTTCATCTTTTTCTGTACTGCCTGCAACTATACCAGTTTGTAGCCAATGAACTGGAAAAATATTCATAGTATATAAATATTTATTAACTCTAATCAAAAAAATAAAAATATTTCTATACTGATGGATATATATCTAAGATACATACAGAAGTTGAATATTATTAAGCTGAAAAACTGTGCAGGAAATTCACCATTTGTGAAGCCACTTAGAATGAATCCATTACAAGATGACTCGCTCGTACATAAACATGGCATGCAGCATAAAATGTACACGATTTACATAAATATAATGAAATTAAGTGGATTTCTCCCATTATGAATTATTGGCTGAAGCCTTTTAAGCATCATCTTCCATTTTCCTTCCTTTGCAAACCTGTTCTCTCACATATTTACCCTAGAAGAAAAAGAGGCATAGTAACTCAATGACTTAACATGCTGGAGATGGTCTTTGTTCCAGCAGTTCAAGTCCTAACACTGTGTGTTGGGTTGAGTTCCTATCACTTGCCTCAGCTTCTGCCATCTAGCAGTTCAAAAGCATGTTATTTGCAAGTAAATAGGTACCACTTCAGCGGGAATCAAGTTGGTGCTTCATGCGGACAATTAAGAATCTTGCTTGTGCTGCACCTTCCCAACTACGATACCCATTGGCAAGGTGGCTTCAGTATAGGAAGAGGGCCCCAGATGAAGCTGCAGAAAGGCCAGTAGTCTAGGCTAATTTCTGGAGCGGAATTAGCTCACCCCCTGTGGCACATCTTGGAAAGCACATGAGCATGAACCAAACAGGGCTGGCAACCTTAGGCAGCCAAACTGCTACTCTGTATTAGCAATATAATCTCCTGGCTAATGTAATATTACCATGTGCTAAATAAATAAATAAACCCCAGAAGACACACATATGCACCACAACTGAGTAACACAATTTTATGTTTCTTTATTAATTTGCACCAAGCAGACACATAAATTCACACAATTATGTTCTGCAACATAGGAAAAAAGACACTTTTAAATAATATTTTTATTGGTACATGATCAGACCACATACCTCTATTACAAAGTGATAACAAGATCAAAATTGGAGAAAGCATTTAGACAGTGAAGATAGTATGAGACTTATAACAATCATTGCTGAACTGCTTAGCAAGTTATAAACTCCAAATGGATTTTATTCTCTTTGCTCACAAAGTTTATTAATGGTACCAACCCCAAAATACCAATCCATTTTAATTTCCCTGGATATTCTTTAGAGAATATATACTATTTAATGCCTAAGGAAATTCTATTTTTCAGAATTTAGGGGCAACTGGAATGTTCAGGGATTTGTCTGGGGGGTGGGATCCTGTGCCTGTAGAAAACTCAGAACACAGTAGAAAACCAGTAGCCAGGAGACTGTTCAGTTATACATAATGAGTATATGTACTCACGAAGCACATCAACCATCCTAAATAGTGGATTGGCCTTAATCCAGTTGAAATGTTGTGGCATGTATTGAAGTAAGCAGTTGATGCAAAACAGCCCCAAAACAATATCATAGGTCACTGTATTCCAGGATTATGAATAACTTTAAAAGATCTTTCTTTCACCAATGTATACTTAAACAAAACTGACTACATAAAGACTTTGCATCTGATATGAATTTAGGCAATATTTGGAACATAAAATGGTATTAATTATTTCAAAATGTAGACTACTAGCATTTCATTTCACTAGATATATATTTATGGGTAAAAACTTAAAAAATCTGTAATTAAGGCATTCAATTTTAGAAGACCATCGTCTCAAGAATTCTAATTACACTATAGTATCCAATATGAAATTTTAATATACATATTAAAGAATTGCAATATAAATTTCAACTATGCCTAAAGATAAGGACATTTATTCCTTTTTCATAAACTTAACTTTGAAGTTTCTGAATTGTACATTCTGAATTGTGATATAAAATGCTATTCAGAAATATTACCAGAATGTTGAACTTCACCAAATCAAATTGTTAAGATAATTGTTAAATAATACAGTTCTAAACTTTCCTCAACTCAGCATAAGTTAAATTCTTATGAGGCAGTAAATGAAGAAGTATGTGCTAAAGAAATACATATATTTGAAAATGGTTACTATTCAAGATGAGATATAAATTAGGGATAAAGTTAAACTAATTTCATATTATTTAAAGACAGTCTTCATTATTACCGAACATAACATCCAGATTCATTGCTATATTGTAATGCTGTATATATAATTAATATTAATTTCATCAATATCTTTCAACTTCTTAAAAATATAAAATTAACCCAATTCCTCAAACCATTGTAGAAATTCATAAATATCAATAAAATCTAGGCCAAATAAATGGCTAAGACTTGTTGAATAAACTTCAAAAAAGTGCTCTAAGGTAAATAAAAGAAGAAAATAGAAAAGGATAGAAGAAGGGAGGGAAGGGAAAGAGAGGAGAAGGAGAAGAAGGACTGTTTTAAAATAAAGGAGATGGAATGGTAGAAGGGCAACCCTGAGTATACTTAAACTTACTAGGATGAAAAATGAACTAATATGAAAGTTAAAAGAGAATATGTATGATTAACAATGGATAAGATAATTAATTGAAGTAATGTTAAGAAATTAGGATTTGAAGGGCGGATGGTGATACTGTTTATATAATAAGTATAGGAAATACTAAGGCAAGATAAAAAATGTAGGGAAAAAGAATATCTTGGCAGAAATTGAAATATGTAAATTGTATTTGGATGTGACAAGTTATATAAGATATGATTCGGTCAATACTCTGTTCATAAAATACATATGTGAAAGAAAAAAATCAATAAAACTTGTTTTTTTAAAAAGTGCTCTGAGTTAAATAAAACTGAAATTTTAATTCTGCAAAAAATGGTAAATGGCTTCTATAGAATAATGCTGATCCAAAGTAATATTTTAAGGGATCCAATTTATATACCAATACAGACGTTAAATGCTATTTTAAGAATGATTTTATAATGTGAGCTTTACATGAAGTAAATGGATATTTGCCTTATACTAATCAGTGCAAATTCTAAAAAGTATTTTTTGTATCCTGTTTATTATTTTTATAAATTATTTTACAAATAATTCAAGTCAGCGAACGTACAGTATCTAACACACCTTCATCCTCTTATTTTCTTCATAAAACAACCCTGTGAGGTGAATTCAGTTCTCTTTACATTCCAGCATTTCTATGATATCAGTTAATAATTCTTCAATTAGCCCAAAGAGAAGCCACATTCTGAGGTTTCTTCTTGCAATAATTTACCAAAACCACCAATTGGAAATCCAAGTACAGCTGTGGATCATTTACAGACCAACCATCTTCCTTTGAAAGAAGGGAAAACCAACAGACTGTTTCTCAATCACACACTCCTATTCCTATTTAAAAATAAAAGTTTATATTGAGATATTCAGTTTCTTTATTATTATCTAGCCCAGTATCAGTACAACAGCACAGGTTATTTAGAATTGATGGTAACAAAGGAAACCTATGCATGACTTTTCCCAAATACTTTATGCAGAGAAGATAGAATCCTATGGACAGTCACATAAAACCGTGACCTATATGTTGAACATCACTCTTTCACTACTGTCTTTTGAATGTGTCTTAGTAAGACTTATCATTAAAAAAGAGCACATCCAAAGCACAATATCACCAGAACAAGAAGAGCAACAGTAATAATTTTTTATAATTAATTTTATGATAAAGAAATCTGCCAAGAAGTCCTAAAGAATTAGCAGGACCATAGTCCTGACATCCATTTGTAAATCATCTACCAAAGCTATCAGAGTGTTTCAGTTAATATCCTGACCAAATACTTCTGGAAAAATGCCCAGATAATTAATATCATTTGCACAAGATCCACCTTTTCCCAATCTCCTTTCTCAGAAACGAAGAATTTTACACTGCTCCGTAACTGCGAAATATCCATGTCAAGTGCAGGTTTCTTTAGATGAAATGGAATGTTGTCCCCATTTAGCAAGGAAAAACAAATATATATCACAAGAAAACACCTATTAACTCTTTTAACTTTGCAGCCTGTTCTAGTAATTTAATCTGTCACAGCAACAAGCAATGTAGGCCTTGAAAGTCTTCACATATCCTAACCACATCCTCAAGATTCAATCATAATAGTACAACTAGTTTCAGGGGCTACAAATATTTAAAAACATATCTCTTTTACTTATCAAAAGAATCTTCAATATAAAATAAATGTTAAAATGAGTCCTAAAGCATTCATCAAAACATGACAATTTATCTCTAGCACTGTTCAAGCTGAAATGGAAGCAATCATTTCAATTGTTTACCAAAGAAAATGATATGGCAAGTCATGAAATAAGAAAAAGTTGCTGCATCTTTATTAATCTAAATATATGTTAAAATCAACTGCTTTTACCTCCTGTATTAGTCATGTATCTTATTTACTCCTAACTGCTATTACCTGATTCTTAACTACTGCTGATGATTTCCATACTGTTGATTGCAAATGATGTTGTTGTTTGCCTATTATATGTGGGCTGAAGCATTACTTAGTTGAGACAGCTTCAGGGAATATATAATAGCAATAGCACTTAGGTTTACATAGAGGACCATAGTGCTTTACATACTCTCTGAGAGGTATACAGGGTCAGCATATTGCCCACAATAATCTGGGTCCTCATTTTATCAATCTCGGAAGGTGGAATCTGAGTCAACATTGAACTGTTCAGGATTGAACTCCTGGCTGTGGGCAGAGTTAGCCTGCAATACTGCATCCTAGACACTGTGCAACCACAAAATAAGGAAGACACAACTGAAGAAGCAACAGAGGGAACTAACAGAAATTCTGGAAAAAAGAGAGACAGTTGTTATTCATCAGAGAAGATAGAAACAGAGGAAGTTGTTCTTGTTTTTGTTTCCTGAGCATAATAAGAATGCTGCATATTGTACAAATATAGTGGCAATGCTATCTACTCCGCAGTTATAGGGAAGATGGGAAATGCTTGTGGAGAAATTTTACTACCAAGACGTATCTTAGAAAATGGAAGAAAGTGAAATAGAGGAGATGGAAAGATAGAAGAAGTTACATATCTAAGCTCATCAAGATGATGTTTTACTATCTGGACCGTCACAATAGATTCCAGGGATTCATTGTGGGTAAAGTTTTTGGACCCTTGGATGAAAAAGAGCTTTCACAAGCCTGATTAATGATATACTGTAGGGATGTCTACTGGGATCTGCAAAGGGATGGATTCTATTCTGAAGGGAAAGAAATGACAGGTCATAGTAACACGAGGCTTCCTACTGAGAGGACCAAAGTAGTAAACTGTTATCCAGGCTTGATAGTTTGCTGCCTTCCTGTGGCAAAAATCCAGGATGTGATGGAAAAAAAAGATTTTTTAAGTCCATTAATAAATATCCTTTCTACTGAGAAAGGATGGGGTACAAAGGACCCAGCCAAATAGAACTTTGAAAATGGTAAAACGTATTATGAAGAAAAGTTATCTTAATCTGAACTTTCTTTATTGTATTTGATAAAAGGAAGCCTGGAAATAGTTCTCTGTGCCACAGTTCCACAACTGATAATTCATTCACTGAGCACCTCTTTGAATATTTTTCACTCTGCAAGCCTTGGTCAGGAAGGCCAACTCATTACATCTTGAAATCAGAAATGAATTGTATTCAAAGCACTGAAAGAGCTTTTGAGAATTATGACTTTCCCCAGAAGCAGAGGAAATCTTTACCTTTGATCTGAGAGCACTCAAGAACATGCTATAAGCAGAGCTGGGATCATGAAATTTTTGCTCCTTATCAAGGTTAACAATATATAGACTAGTAATATCCTTATCTTTTAGAAAAGTTTTCATTTATTTCCTTAATTAGAAGCTACCTGTTTCAGAAGTGTTTCTACTGTGCATGTTTTTTATCGTGTTGATAATCTGTTGTACTGGAATATGAAAACAGCTTTGATGAAGGCATGGAGAAGCCATTAAGGAGGGGAAACGACAATTTATGAAAGGTGAAAGAAATCCAAAATAACTCTGCATTTATTCTATTCAAAATGGATATAAGCAAAAGAGTTGACATAAAGAAGGTGAGAAATTTAGACTTCACAGAGATACAAAAATAGTGCACTGCTTAGATGCTAGTAACAACATTCAGAAGAACAATAACAAGCTAGTATAAACTGGTAAAATGAATTTCAACATTTGGGTAGGAAAAATAATCTAAGATGGGTACAGAATAAAAGGACAATGCTTTGGGCAGGGCACAGAAAAGGGATTTGGGTGTCTTGGTGGATTTCTTGTTAAAGATAAGGCATGAAATTGCAAAAAAAAGAGTGTTGCATCAACAGAATTATAGCGTCAAGACTAAAAGAAGTCACACTTCTTAATTCTGTGTTCGTCAGATCATGTACCTCTAATATTATATTCTGTTAATGTCCCTGAATTAGTCTATTCAGTAAGACACTGAACAGAAGGCAATCAAGATGGTACGTAGTCCTGAATTTTAAAAAATGGTTGAAGGCATTGGGTTTAGCTTGAAAAAAAACGGGATAGATGTCTTCCAAAATCTGAAGGGCTGTTTTGTAGAAAACAGGGCAGAACTGTTCACAGATTCTAGAACCAGGACAAGAAACTATTATTTTCAGTTAAAAAAAAAATTAACAGATGCAGTTTGTTTCATGAAACATTTCCTAAAAGTGTTAGCTATTCACCAATGGAATAGGCCACAGGAGTTGGTGGACTTGGTGAAGCAAAGACTGGGTAGTAGGACATGGTAGTAGTACTAATCCTACTGCTATTTGTTCTAGTCCTGCACCAGGCATGAGATTGTAGTAGTTCATTTGTAAGTTCCGTTCAATTCCTTACATTCTAAGATTACTGTATTTAAAATTCATTTAATACATCTTGATTTATTTCCACATTCTTATCACAAAAGCTATATTGGCCTTTTAAAGTGGTTTTTACATTCCTTCTGTGCTTGTCTACTTTTCAAAGATTATTCACATCATTTCCCCTTTTAGTCTAGCATTCAATTCAACTCAGTACTTTTTTCTTTGATTTGTAAATCTTCTAAAACTAAAGAGACTTTTTCTCAACAGTCTATATTTCCTACCCTGATAAAACATTGGCAATATATCATCTCAATATCTTACAGTTTTTCTTATCTTTTCATCTCTTTACTATTTTCATCTCTTTATTTTCAGAAAACCATTTAATAATGGGCATGTTTTAATAATTTAAAGTTGCACCATTGAATAGCTTTTGAAATAAAAGCAAGAGCAATGTAAATTACCATATGTATATGTATCAATTGTCAAAAGAGATGAACTACTTACATTCTTTATACTTAGATTCTGCAATCAATTCTAAATAATGGTTACTTTTTCTTTTAAGGTTTCCAAAACCTATAAAGTCATACAGTAACAAATTCTCTATTTCTCTTTTCTATTGGACTTAGAATAGAAGGGCTACAATAGAGGGTGGGGTAAAGAGGAGATCTAGTTTGGAGCTTCTCCATGGAAAGAAGCAGCAGAAGTCATAATCTTGAAGCCTTTATCTGCCAGTTCCCAAGCGAATGCAATTAGACTGGAAAGATTCTTGTAAATATGTGATCAACAATAAAGACACCACATTGGCCTACTAATGAAATTGCTCTGGTGTCTTATGTATATAACACTTGCTCAGATTGTCATCTTGGTTTAGGTAGCTTATATTTGTACAGACATTTTTTTAATACAAATGCATTCTCATGGCAGAATTGGCCAAGCAATGCACTCATTGCATTCAGTTTAATGTGTATTCTCAATATTACAGGAAATTTACTTACCTATTTTTCTGGGACATTCTGGGCTAAGGGTGTTAGTATCATGTCCAAGTTCCCATGACACACAGTGATTTTTGTTCCATAAGCATCTTAATCCTGGCCCAGCAGTTTTACAAAGATCTTCATTTCTGAATGCTTCACAATTGGGAGGTTTGTATACAAGGATGTCATTCAACAAAATGCTTGAAAAGCCTCCAAATATATACATGGACCTATCAAATAAAATAAAATATTGTTTTTCTATAAGAATCAATATCAAAGCCATGAATATGCCTTGTTTACATTCACATTTAAAAGTGTATTTGGATAGATCTGTATATTTTTACAATTACTATAGCTAATAAGTTAATTTTTGTAGCCCCTTGAACACATTAAGATCATTTTATGAAACTGAGCAGCTAGTTGTCAAAAAAAATTCTTCTATTTTTCAGAGGAAAACTAAGTAAATCAAAGGAAAAGACTACAATCAACTTTACACATCCTTAAAATTTAAACCTGTCAGTTAAAAATGGAAGAAATGTTTCTCCAATAATAGTCTTACATTATGGAGAACACGAACAGGTAGGGGGAAAAAATTCCAAATAATGATGCTCCCAAACAAGTTCATTCTTGACTAAATTCAAAAAGTAGAAAGTATAATGTAACTAAATATTTGAGAGACAGATTCTAATAGAATTAAGAAAGACATCATTTAGATACTTTTTGTAGTTTCTAATAAAATAAATTCATTCAGGTCTATAAAACTCTTTTTTCCCTTAAGGCAACATGGTATTTAGCATGTCAATTTAAAATCGTTTTAATTTAAAACTTCACAAGATAGCTATTTAAATATAAGAACATAGATAGAAAATTCAGGTAATTATTTTCACGGTACTCACAATTTTTACGTATTACAACATATATGATGCACAATTGAACAATATTACAACTAAGTGCTGATCATTTATATAGCACTTAAAATTTAAGTCAAAACAGTGGTTCAAACCAACTTCTTCATCAATATAAAATCAATTCAATATGATATACAGAATAGAGTAATTCCAATAATAAAATGATCAGAGAAAAATTATAGGTGGAGATAAGAAAGGGAACAAGCTATGATTAACACCCCTTCTCATTTGTCTTCAGATCAGCCAACAGAAAATGAATCAATCAAAGTCACACAGGGGACTCATGCCTTTATCAATGCTCACCTGGAACACTGCAATAAACTCTACCTGGACATGCCTTTTAAGATTCCATTCAGAAACTGCAATTGTTTCAGAATTTGGCACCTTTACAGGTTTCAGAGTCCAATTCAAAGCATTGCTGTTAATCATAGCTTGGCATTTCAGTACCAACTTATCCAAGAGTTCACCTGTCTGAAATGCTTACTCATAAGTAAAGTAGTTTGTTGTGACCCATTTTCAAAAATTGAATGGGTCTGAGGTCCAGAAATGTGATTTATTTTTTTTTAGTTAATGATCTTGGTCCAAAACAGAAGTGTTCTTGGGATAGGATAAATGTGATTTTGCCTACAATTTATGCAGGACAAGTAATCCTCAACTTACGATCAGTCATATAAAGACCATTCAAAGTTAAGATGGCTCAGAAAGGATGATTTTATGATCTGTAAAGAAGTTCTGGACATCATAAATGTCATATACTCTCCCCCGTGGTCATGTGATAGTGATCTGGATTCTTGACAACCTGTTCACACTCATAATTGGCCAAAAGTCCCACGATCATGTGATCATCCTTTGCAATTTTCCTGCCAGCTTCCCCAGATAGAAAATGGAGAAGCTGGCAAGCTGCTGCCACTTGCCGAAGGACTCTCTTTCCCTTCTATGCATGGGGGGGGGTAGAGAATCCTTTATTGGGCTGCAAAAATAAAGCTCCAATTTTCGCTTCTCCAGCCCAATGCAGAGGTTCCCTTCTGTGCATGGACGGGAACTATCTACCCTCCTTTGGCATGCAGTTCTTTTGTTCTGTCTGCTAAATGACTGCAATTGGAAGAATAGGTTTAAAATAATTTAGCAAAGTAATCATGTGGGCATCTCACTTAATAACTGCTTCACTCAATGACTTATGAGAACTGTTTCAGTTATCATAAGTCGAGAACTACCTGTACTAGGATTTTAATCTTCAAGTTTAATTTCAGTCTTATTTATACATTTCTTTTTACAGGGCTTTTCAATCATTATACTTCATTTGTAACAAACACTTGGTCAAATGAAGTAATATTTAAATTTAAATAAATTAATTACTAATACTGAAAGTATTCATATTTTACAAGTTTTGATTTAAATGGAAACTCAGTATTGGCTTACATGGTAACCAGACAATAATTCATATTATTCAGGAATTCTGCATCTTTAAACAATTGATAAGTGTGTTTTCTTTTAGCCAATGTTGAGAAATACATTACCCATTGCTGACAATTGCAGAATGACCAAATCTGTTCACATCCCTATGAAGACTTGGTTTTTGAAGAATTTTCCATTCATCACAAGCTAATAAGAGAAGAGAATGTAATTTGCTGTTACTAGACTTCAGTATTAGCAGAAAGTGTGATAATTACAAACCAATCCAAATCTGTCACATCACAATGAAATTAAGTTCAAAGAATTTTCTAATTATTAGAAATAATGTAAAAATATAGTTATAATTTCCTGTTCATAAGCTTTAAGAAAATATATCTCAATATTTAACAATTGAATATATTTCTATATAACCTTTAATTATTTTAAATATTACATATTAATCTGACTGTATTAAACACTGTAGTCTATCCTCTAAGGTAGATCAATATTATCATCTTACAGCAGACATACAATCTGCCATAAAATGTATGAATGAAGTCCTTGTGAACTCTCTGAGCTTGGTTGTTTGCAAACATTTCATTACCCAACTAGGTAACATCATAAGTGCTAGGATGGGGTTTGCGCCATGTTTATATACAGTAACTTATCCTGTCAATATTGCCAACGTATTGATTAGGATATTGTTTTTTTTACTTGTTTGTCTGGTATTAATTCCTGCATATCTGGGTTTAGGAGTGGGGATATGGGGTTTTTATTGGTTGGTTGCTTTCTTCTTTAGTTTTATTAAGTCTTTTGAATGGTCTGTAAATGTGGTTTATCTCCATGTGTCTATTGATGGCTGATTTGTCTGAATTCCAAGCCTCCAGGAATATGCTAATATTTTTGGATTAGCTTGGCCTAGGATGCTCATAGGTTTCCAGTTGAAATTATGATTGAGTCTGAACATTTGTTGTGAGATTAAGGAATTTTCATGGTGTCTTCCGACTACTAGGTGGCGTTCATGGATCTTCTCTGTCAAATCTTCTGTCTATCTGTACTATAAAGCAGCTGTTACAAACCTTACACTGTATGTTGTACATAACTTTTGGTTTTTGTTCTAGGGATACTGGATGTTCCAGTTTATTTAGAATGTTTTTCTTGGGATTCTATTATCATAGTGATAGTAATATTATGCAGTAGTATCACTGACAATTGTAATTTGCCTGCAATCATGTTGTATTTAATATTTTCTACAGTTTATGCAATTATACTGCTATAATTTTCTAAGCATATTTTTCTTGAATCAATATTAATGTATAAATATATATTTCTAGAAAGTATTACCTGATGTTCATGTTTAAATTGCCATTCATAAAAAATGTTCCATATTCTACTGAACTCTATAAAACTGTATAGTAATCTGATCTCATTATGTCATACTAGTATGGACTGCATTGTTTATCACAACATTTGTTTTACTGCCACTCCTTCCAGACCACATTAATAATGTAGCATCTCCTTTGGATGTAACACAAATTTTATATATATCCCACTCCTGTACAGACATATGAAAAGCATTGCACTGTTATTTGTCTAAGTATTCCTATTCAGTTTTAAGCTGTTTACTTTTTTCATTTGAGAAATGTGAAAATAAAACTGTTTTCTTCTGGAATTTTTTCTATATACAATTTTATGCACGCTGACACTGTACTAATACTCTAGTTGGTTGCTGAAAACATGCTGTTTGCAAGCTGCAATTCATTTCTCCTTTGCCCTATAGGAATTGCATTAGAGATTTTGCCATTGCACAAGCAATTATAAACTTTACAATACCCAAAGTCAAATTGTCTTTTTGCAATTGTTTTATCACTATACTTTTAGAATTCCATTCTTCATCATATCATCTACACTACAGAATAAAAAACCTTGCTTCCTAAGATAGCAGCTTATTTATGGATTTAACTTGTCATTCCTTGCTTTCACGTTGAAATGCAATGGGCTTCAAACTTTGCAAATAATGTTTCATTTGTCTATAATATGTCATGGACCAGAATATCACTGTGACCAGTTTTCAGTCATATTTCCAGTATCAAATACCAGTAGCTGTATCTTTGTGGTATTATTGGTGTTTGGAATCCTTTTGACACCATCCAGCTTAAACTTTCCCAGAACCCTAATATATATCAAACATCTTCTAATGATTCTATTAGCAGTAATTGGAATTGCACTTTCATATCTTCCATCATCCTAAGTAAATGAGAAATTCCAAATAAAGCTGTGAAAATCACTTGAATGAATGATTTGTTCTAAGGATTTCCATGAATGAAATATCAGTCCTTATAGCACAGCACCCAAAGGATTTAGCATTTCTTTGAGATTATTTGCATATTTGGTCAGGTTACTTTACATTTTACTGAAATATTCATATTTTCACTTGTAAAGGAACGCAAAACAGAAATTTGGAAAAGAAGGGGAAGAAACAAAAACTGAGTCCTGAGAAACCTGATTTGATTTTGACTGGTACAAAATGAGATAGAGAGAAATTCCGACAGGTTTTCAAGATTCCGTCACTGTAGCCTACACATAAAGTAATACAGGTAGACCTTGATTTACGATAAGTGAATCCAAAATTTCCAATGCTAAGCACAACAGTTAAATAATTTTTGCTCCACTTTACAATCTTTCTTGCCACAGCTATTAAGTGAATCACTGCAATTGTTAAGTTACTAATATGGTTAGTTAATGAATCTGGCATTGACTTTGCTTGTTAGTGGGTTGCAAAAGTTAATCGCATGACTCTGGGACACTGCAATTGTCATAAATACATGCCAGCTCCCAACCATCTGAATTTGCTCATGCAACCATGGGGATACTGCAACAGTCGTAAGTGTAAAAAAACAATGATAAGTCACTTGTTTCAGTGTCACTGTAACTTGGAACAGTCATTAAACAAATGATTATAAGTCAAGGACTACCTGTATAACTGGAATCTCTGGAGTGTCAGTTTTTTGGTCTAATTCTTTAAAGCAGAGAAGTGTTAGTACTTCAAGAGTTGTTTCATTCTTCCCTTTTGCATATTAGACAAAGTCAAGAATGTGTTGATCAACATTTTCCATTTCTCAGAACCAAGTTGCTGTTTCTTCTCTCTTAACAGTTCATTCATTACTTCACCAATTTAATCTCTACATACCTTTATATCAGGGGTCCCCAATCCCCGATCCACAGCCTGTTGAGAACTGGGCTGTGCAAGCAGCAGGCAAGCGTGCGAGCTTGTAAAGCTGCATTTGCGCAAGCAGTGCGTGCAAAATCATTCCATCTCCCCCTGCTGCTGTCAGTCCACAAGCCCGAAAGGTTGGGGACCACTGCTTTACATCATTAGAGCTGCATCAATAGGATGGTGGTTTCCAATGTCCCGATATAGTCAGTTGACGCCATCGCTGACTATTGGGGGCGAATCGCTGGCCCCCACAGAGAGGGCTCGCAACTTGGGTGTCCTCCTGGATTCACGGCTGTCTTTAGAAGAGCACTTGACGGCCGTGACCGGGAGGATTTTTCATCAGGTTCGCCTGATTCACCAGTTGCATCCCTTTCTGGATCGGGACTCTTTACACACAGTCACTCATGCCTCGTCACTTCCCGTCTGGACTACTGCAACGCTCTCTACATGGGGCTCCCCTTGAGGAGCACCCGGAGGATCCAATTGGCGCAGAGTGCAGCCGCGTGGGTGGTTATGGGAGCAACATGGTGCTCCTGTGACACCTCTCCTGCGCGAGCTGCACTCTAGCTCCCGGTGGTCTTCCGGGTGTGCTTCAAGGTTTTGGTCACCACCTTTAGAGTGCTCCATGCCTTAGGACCTGGTTATTTATGGGACCGCCTATTACCACAAGCAGCCTCCCACTGGCCGGTACGCTCTCACAGAGAGGGGCTCCTCCGGGTGCCGTCAGCCAAACAATATCGACTGGCGGTCCCCAGGGGGAGAGCCTTCTCTGTGGGGGCACTCACTATCTGGAACGAGCTCCCCCCAGAGATACAGAGGATCCTGGATCTGCGCACTTTCCTCCGTGCTCTTAAGACCCTCCTATTCCAGCAAGCCGGCCTGGCCTAATTTTCTCCCCTGTTTTAAAATTCTTTTAAATCAAAATTTTAATTTGTTTTAAATTATTGGGATTTTTTTATTGTCTTGGGCTAAATTATTTAATCTGGTTTTAATTATGTTTCTAACTTTTGTATCTAATTATTTTATTTTGTGCCTGTTCACCGCCCTGAGTCCTTCAGGAGTAGGGTGGTATATAAATTTAATAAAAAGAAAAAAGAAAAAGAAAGGACATGACCGCCTTGACATTTCAAAAATAATACTTCATCCACAGCATTGTTGAAAATGTAGTTTTGCCCTAATGGTTTTCATAGTTCTAATTTTCAGCATGCATAGAAATATATTTATTTTACATTCTTATCTTAATGTTTTCATTCTTACTAATTACTTTATCAAAAGAAATAGCTTGAAAATAGAAGCTGCATTATTAACAGCTCTCCTAAAAATATTAGCTGATTACATATAGAAAGTAAACTTCATCAGAATCATGTATAAATCTTTCAGGTTGAAAAATATACCATACAATTTTCATATGTGCCAAAAACCAGCCACGGCTACTATGTTACTTGATAATGCACTATAGCTTAAGCATCAATGAGAAATATCAAAAATGTTTCGCAGAAAGGTAGTTGAAGCAAAAGTCTTTAAAAAATCACAAAAGAGGAGTATTACAATAATAAAATAGTGAAAGATGCCAATCAAAGTGGAACAAGGGAAGAATGACACTAACAACAAATGTGTATTTCTCATATTTGGTTTACAAGAGTCTTGATAAAATGATATTATAGACTGGAAAATAAAGAAGACTGAATAATTATGGAGTGATTATATTTCAGATATATGTTTCTCATGGGAATAATATAGGAAATAAATATCTCAGCAGCTTCTCAATTATTTGATAAATTCAGTTCAATTTCTTACAATTCGCTTGTCTCAGACTGCTTACTATAAGCATTTGAACATCTAAATGTACAAGAAGAGAAGCCTGCAGCTAAAAGACATGTATGCCATTTATTGTAATTTGGTCAAGGGTAGAGCAAATCAGGGTCTTTGTTCTTTTCCCCCTGGGAAAGTGGGCTTTAGTTCTGAACAAAAATCATTATTAAAAGCTAAGTTTAAGATAAGGAATCCTTGCAGCCTGTAGATATAACTCCTTTTTTGCCCGTGTTATTTGTCAAACTGGCAGGTCTTTTCAATACACTATAGAAAGAAAAAGAATCATGTTACAAATAGGCTTTCTTATCTTCTTTAGTCTTCTCAGTAATGGCTAAACATTGAACAAACTTCTAGGCTAAAAAGTCATTTTGCTTAGTTTTTCAAAACTCCTAAAAATAGATTTTTTAAATGAAATATATATTCTTTCATTATCAAGTGTAACTATTTCAAAGGAGAATGTATACCTTACTTAACAGTTTTAATTTGTCCTTGCTTGAAGTAAACAGTGGAAGCACATAAATTATATCTAAAGACAGACATTTATAATTAAATATATCATTTAATGATATTTATCAAAAGCATTTGAGATATAAAAGGGTTAGTATGTTTGGCTCTAGCCTCATTGATCAAAGTGACTTCAGAGATACACAACAAAAATTGCATTAGAATGAAATACCATGAACATACATTTAGATAGCTGAGTTTCACTGGAAATAACATATGTTTTGTTGCCAACCAGCCAATCTCATTCAGATTAGGGAAGCATTTAAGGTTTCAAATTGCATGATAAAAATACTAAATAAAATACTAAAATTTGAGATAATATATGAAATCTTTGCCTCTATTCAATAGTTGTGAGAGGGATTTTGGAGTCCTACTGGACAACCATTTAGATAAGAGCCAGCAGTGTGCAGCAGCCGCCAAAAAAGCCAACACAGTTCTGGGCCGCATAAAAAGAGGAATAGAATCAAGATCACATGAAGTGTTAATACCACTTTATAATGCCTTGGTAAGGCCACACTTGGAATATTGCATTCAGTTTTGGTCACCACGATGTAAAAAAGATGTTGAGACTCTAGAAAGAGTGCAGAGAAGAGCAACAAAGATGATTAGGGGACTGGAGGCTAAAACATATGAAGAACAGTTGCAGGAACTGGGTATGTCTAGTTTGATGAAGAGAAGGACTAGGGGAGACATGATAGCAGTGATCCAATATCTCAGGGGTTGCCACAAAGAAGAGGGAGTCAAACTATTCTTCAAAGCACCTGAGGGTAGAACAACAAACAATGGGTGGAAACTAATCAAGGAGAGAAGCAACTTAGAACTAAGTAGAAATTTTCTGACAGTTAGAACAATTAATCAGTGGAACAACTTGTCTGCAGAAGGTGTGAATGCCCCAACACTGGGAATTTTTAAGAAGATGTTGGATAACCATTTGTCTGAAGTGGTGGAGGGTTTCCTGCCTGGGCAGGGGGTTGGACTAGAAAATCTCCAAGGTCCCTTCCAACTCTGTTATTCTATTCTATTCAAATAAATCTGAGAAGAATTTTTTTTTCTTTTAATTGCCTTTCTCAGTAAAAATTTAGGTCTCTTTGAAATAACAAGCAACATATTTTAATTGCAGGCATAACATTTATATTTAAGATTAGTGAGTTAAGCACTCTTGAAAGAAATGTTTAGTTTTGCTAACTGAATGAAAGAATTTTTTTGCTATTGGATCTGCTTTGCTAATGATAAAAATTAGCAATTAATGGCCTTTGCAACTGCTACATTACATCTTGAAAAGCATGTCAATACTTTGCTCAAGTGACTTTATTTAATTAATACTCACACATGTACATAAAAATGTGTATATATAGTCACTGTGAATATGAAATGTGTGTGTGTGTGTATACACACACATACATACATACACACATAAAAATGTGTATATATAGTCACTAAGTCAATATGAAAGAGTGAAAAATAGCTACAAAAGTCAATTGGGTGACTTTGGGCCTGTCACTCTCATCCCAAACCACGTCATTGGGTTGCTATTATGGAGAAAATAAGAGAGGAGGTGGTACAGTATATGAAATATGTTCTCATCTTGAGTTACTTGTAAAATAATAAAGGCAGGGTGCAAATAAATAAATAAAAATGCTGCATGATTAATTAAAAAAAGCTACCTAACATTTCTTTCTTTTTTCGTTTTGCTTTCAATTTTAATTATTATTGAGAATAAAGTGCTATAATATCTCAATTTGTTTTAATTTGATAAATGTGGCATGATATTAATAAAATGAATTCTACTTACAAGTGAAAATGACACTACTTACAAAATAGCACTTTTCCCAGAAAGAAGAAATCATTCTACTTTCATTTCATTCGGTTTAATATAGTTAACTGCATTATATTCTACAGTATTCTAATTATTGTTAAGACTTATATATACCAGACATACTGTTGAAATGAATACAGTATATAACTAGTTTAGATACTACTTATGGAGGCTTAGCACTCCATTTTGAATTTGAAAATAGCCTCTTAAAAAATCATTCAGGCCATTCCAGATATTAACGTTTCTCCTTTTGATTTCATTTTAAAAGCTCTAAGCTTAAGTCACAGAAAGCCAAGCATCCTGAAGGAAGGGTCATCGCCACAAGTGGTCTTCATTAGGACCAGTAACTGGATCTTTAAATGAAGCCATCACCAAGGAAAATTGTCACTGTGCTTATTATCTTACTTCAGTTTTCTTTGCTGTATAGGCCTGTGAAAGTCGTAAATGCAAGGATTGATCACCAAGTTACTTTTTCATCAACATTGTAACAGCAGCAGTCACTGCAGAAGACCATCACTAAATGTGAACTACCTGTAGTGTCGAAGAAAGAGTTTTACATTCAAAACCTTCTGGGTTCGTTCTACATTTATAAATGTAGAACAAAAACAAGATGTGATTACATATAAAGAGCTTCTCAATGTGGAAAGAGGTATATTACAGTTAAAGTCTTTGAATGTACTAAAAGAAGAAAGGATAATTCAAACTTGGTTTCAGTACGGACAGTTACAAGCTAGATGGAAAGAGGATCAGAAAATTGGTATCATGCAAATGGATGAAAACTTGATAAAACAAATCAGAGACCAGAGTCAAATGCATATAAAAAGGTTGTATACATTGATAGAAATAGATTCAGAAATGGAGTTAGTTAAAGATTGTATGATAAATGGGCACAAAATATTGAGGAACTAATAATGATGGAAACGTGGGAAAAAATATGGGTTAGAAATGTAAAATTTACGCAAGCTCAAATATGAGAGAACATTTTTATAAAATGTTTTATAGATGGCACTTAGATCCTAAAAAGTTAGCTTGTATGTATCCAAGTTTACAATCTAAGTGTTGGAGATGTGAGTGTGATGAAGCCACGTATTATCATATATGGTGGACATGTAAAAAAATCAAAGCATTCTGGATAAAAATATGGTGGATTATGCAAAACACCCTTAAAAGAAAGATAAAGTTTACTCCACAGCTCTTTTTGCTGGGTATAATTACAGATTGTATGGTTATAGAGACTAATTTGATTTTAAATTTAATAACCGCAACAAGACTTTTGGTGGCGCAGTATTGGAAGAAGGAAGATTCGCCTACTATTGAAGAATGGACACTAAAAGTAATGAACTTAGCAGAGATGACCAAAATTTCAGCGTATTTGAAGGAACATTCAAATGAAAGATATATTTTGGAATGGAGAAGATGGATTGACTATATTCAAAACAAATATGGGATTAAAAAGTTTCAAATATTTTATGAATGAATAAAGAGTCTTTAGAAAGTATTTAAATTTAGTCATGTAAAAGGGGAGTAAAAAGTACAAGAGGGAGATAGGAGTCTATAGATAGTTAGCATAAGTTAATATATGATTGTTAAATCTATACCCTGTATTTTGCTCTGGGAAGTCGGGGGGGAAAGGGAGGGGGGAGGTGGGATGGGAAAACATTTGTAAAAAAATTTAAAACTTTTTAATAAAAAAAAAAACCTTCTGGGTTCAAATCCCTGCATTTCTCGTTTTCTGGGGAAATATTAGATGTGTTATCTCGGTGAGCAATTTTTCCCACAGTAAAGCCAGTGATTAAAAACCTCTATTGGTCATAAAGAATATAAAGTATTAACAAAATATGTATACATCTAATGTTCTCTTAATTATTTTAGCTTTTTAATTAAGTAGATATTATAGATTCTGCTTTCTTTTGATATATGCTCATATAGAAACTGAAATTTTCCTTTTCTATTATGCTTAGGTTCAAGACATATTCTAAGGAAGTGTTTTTAATTTAGGCTTCAGGAATAGCACAGAAGATTAAACTCACATGTAATTAATCTTCATACAAATATTAAAATTAGACAGAAATTATATCTGTTTCATTTATATCATATCGGATTAATAATGCATGGGAAATGAGACTGCTAAAATTATAGATAATATGTTAAGTGTTTTAATTATTTAGGAAAAGAAATGATGTAGCATTACAATTTAAAACCAAAGCAGACTATAATTTTGATGTTTAAAAATAACAATCAGTTTCTGCAGTCCTATCTTACGTTCATGATGTTCTCAGTGCATACACAAAGTTGATTACAATTTCTACATTATATGACAAGAAAATAAACCATTTAAAAATATCTACTGAAGGAATTCACAGGCTCTACACATTTTAATTTAATGCTACAAATAAAAATTACTGCCTTTAAGCTATTGATATATCTGACTGTATTAAATTATTACAGAACTCTGTAATAAAATTGTAGTAATTTATATAATTACTAATATAATTTACACTATTAAAAGAAGAAATAAATGTATTAGTTAAATATTGCACATTTTGGGGTGTTATGATTTCTGGGGCATGTTATGTATAGGGTGAGAAACATTTATATTTAAATTTCTATACCGCCCTTCTCCCGAAGGACTCAGGGCGATGTACAGCCAAGATAAAACTCACAAATATAAAAGTTAAAAGCAAATTAAAACTATTAAATAATTTGGCCGAAACTAAAATAACATAAAACAACCCATTAAAATTACATTTAGGCCAGTCTTGCCTGCTGAAACAAAAGTGTTTTGAGGGCGCGGCGGAAGGTGCGAAGGTCGAGAATCCTACGAATCTCTGGGGGCAGCTCATTCCATAGGGCAGGTGCCCCCACAGAGAAGGCTCTCCCCCTGGGGGTCGCCAGTCAACACTGTTTGACCAACGGCACCCCGGACAGAGGAGTGTACTGGTCGATGGGAGGCTATCGGTGGCAGAAGGCGATCTCGTAAATATTTATGAAATGAAGAACTTTTATAGAGCAGGTTATTGTATACGTTTTTTGTTACATAAGTTATATATTATATTCTATATAGTATATATTAAATTTAGAGTTCCAACCTTTCAAACATTTACTCTTATACCTACCAATGTCATAGGCCAGGAAATCAGCAGAAAAACACTTCGCACCATTACTTAATGAAGTATCATTATGAGTGTTTCCCCCAAAAATTAACATTGCTCCATTCATCAAAACAGCCGAGTGGAGATATCTTGCAAAACCACTCTCTTTTAAAATTGTCCTGTTGAAAAAAAGGAGTATATAAGACATCAAGAGGAGTCAAGGTGATCTGTGTGGAATAACTATAAATTAAATAATATTTGTTTAGCCACAGTGCTAGCAATCACATCTGTTGAATTGCACAGAAAAACAAATTTCAAGAATTATATTATGAATAGTCTTGAAACAAACTAGGAAAAAACAAGCTGTAACTATTCATCCTTTTAAAAATTCTTATTATCCTGTGGACTTTTGGAGTTAAAATACAAAATATAATAAATTTATATTAAAATATGAAATATAATTTATATGACTTTTTTGCAAATCCAATATTTTCTCTATAATTTTAAGGACTTTTTCACAGCAACATTTACACATCTGAATTCATATACATCAATTTGGATGGTGATATTTGATAATTTTTCTGATACCAGCCCTGAGCGAACATATAGATGACCTTAAGGCCTGAAAACCACATGCAGTAGCAGTGGATCTTCTTTGCCTATGCTATTGTCAAATAATGCCTATTCTAAAATCTCTTAATGAATATTGTTACTAATCTTCTGTCATCCAGTTACAACAGTGCAAATGAGTCTTTTATAGCTTACTTTCTGATGGTGGTATCATGCAAATCCAGAATTACCACTTTAAAATTATAGTAAATCACAAAGAATCCATGTTTTATTTTAATTTGATTTATACATTATACATGAAGATTTTAGTAAACACTTCTTGATCAAATTGATCAAAGATAATTCTCTTTTCAGTATTTTCTACACTCTTCTGTATATCTACCCCATGTAAACTGATATTTCTCACAGTTCTGTCCAAGAAATCGGGGAATTAAGTTCCATACTGTAGAATGATTTTGTTTCTATTAATACATATATATGAAATCTCTGATCCTCCGAACAGCATGATAACATTTAAGATATTAGAGTTGATGTTTAACAATATTCAAAATACTTAGCAATATCAACTATTATCTCAGAAAAGAAAATAAGTTGAATCTTATTGCTAGAATGCTATTGTTTTTTTTCCTGAATAAAGACAAAGCAAAAATTTTGCATTTCAGTATCAAACTTAAGTATTCATATAACCTGAATATTCAATCAGCTAACAAAATGTATGAGAATATATGTACACATACTATAAATATATATAGACGCACATATACATACATATATTAAAAAGATTTACCATGTTCTAGTATTAACTTCATATTTGTAAAGATCATCAACCAATCCATATTTATTACTGGGCAATGCTTTGTAGCCTCCATGAACATATACAGATTTTGTTGTATCATCATAGACACTGGTATGGCCATATCCACCTTGAACTATTGCTCCTTTTGTTTCTGGTACAAGCCAAGAATTCGTTCCTAAGATATAACAGAATTATTAATGGAAATATAATATAAATTTATTCTTAATTTACTAATTTCTATATTATAATCAACATTCTTAGAAAGCAAGAAATCCATTTTATATATAATTGTTTATATTTCATTTCCAAAGTTAAGTCAAATCTGTTGAATGTTGATATACAAAAGTGTATCCAATATCAAAATTATCAACAGAATATGAACATTATCTTAAACAAATATCCTTAATATGATCCCCTAATAATTCAATCAATTCAAAATGCATACCCATATTAAAATTATATCTAATAATTAATGATATGATTAATGATATATCACTGATATCTAGTATCAAATTAATATCAATACATGTTTTACTGTTGGAATGTTTCAATAAATCTCATGGAGAAAACCTAATATAATCCTGACAAAATGTTTACGCACTTTGCTACACTTGCACATAATTTGAGGATGAGCCAGTGGACAAAATCCAAACCAAGTATTACAATGTAAGGCATCCAGGATGGAATGGGATAAGATGGAGATGGAGATAACTGTCATTTTCTACTGTGAGCATATTGGCACACATTAAAAATGAAATTCTGTTGCCTGCTCTCAAAATAAAGTATATATCTACCCATACACAAACACAACATATACACATGCTACATGTGTGAAGCATGTAGCACACACACACATATATATACACATGCATACTTGTGTGTTTGTGTGCATTTTGAATACACAGTAGAAAGAAAAAACTTGAGAGTTCACATGGTTGATACTATATGGAACAAAACTGCGACTGAATCTAGACAGATAAGGTGTCATTACCAAGAAATGCATGTCATGATATGTATGCATAAGCCACATTGTGATTTCTTTGTTTATGGCCTAATTCATTGTCCAAATCAGCCATGGTAGTTTTTGAAACAAGAAAAATCAGAAATTTTATCATGTCTTAATATGTTCATTTACTAAGTCTATGTGCTCCTTATAATTAGAAAAAGAAATTAATATTAAAGCTTTTCCAGCTTCAATTCTATGTAAACAAGTCTAGGAATCTGTGTTAAGAAATATCAAACATACAATCCATCTTTATTATCACTGTTGTCCTCTCTTTTTCTTTTTTGCAATAAACAATGATCATTGACATTTTGTGTCTTATGACAAATTAATCAGCTAATTTATTTTTCAGTCAGACTAAAAAATCAAAGCACTGCTAACTTTTTCAGCTAAATTAAATATACACTTCAAAAATGTGTTTACTGTTCTTCAAGTGTCAAGCACCTTTCGGTATCATGCTAAAGCAAATGAGCTTTCTTTCACCTTCTCTGACTATTGTTAAAATAATGGCATTCATGGGCCATCTAAGAATCTCAGAAGTTCTCAGTAGGAAAATTATATGGGTGTTTTTATTAACTTGCACCATAACTGGACAAATCCACAAGGAAGTTTATTTTCCTTTGGTTTAGTAAAACTACATACATTTTGCAAGAGTCTCGGTGTGAGTCTGGGAAAAATACAGAGAATATTATTACTTTTCTTTAGCAAAAAAACATAGTGTTTTTAGAAATTTTTGAAAAACAATTTCTACTCACAGACTTGTTTCAATTAGTAACCATATGATGTCAGCTCTCAATGTCAAGAGCTTCTTTAGATTAAAAAGAAAATAAGAGCTCTATTGGCTTTAAACAAACACTGTTCCCGCCATTCCCCTTATGAAAGTAATATGGTTCCCTCTGCACTCCCATGGAAACTTTGCCAAAATGTCTCAAAGAAAAAATAAATTAGAGAAATGTAAAGATGCTTAAGTTTAATTTATTATTTTTGCAAGATATTCCACAACTCTTCTTCAGTTTCATACTTGTAGTGCATATAAATCAAAGTGGTAATTGTATTATTGTGTATATTGTTTTGCCCTGTTGAATTAAATCTGTTTAAAGTACATGGATCTTGCATTTCCTGAATAATTGGTGTTTGGAAATCAGGGTAATAATGCCACTATTGAAACCAAGGGCTTTTACAAAACCAGAGGGCTGGAAGAGATCTGGAGGTTTACTATCCAAGTCATTGCCCATTGTAGAAATCCAAAGACAATCTAGACAAATGACTGTCTAACTTTACTTGATGTTCCAATGAAGAAGAACCCATGACTTTAAGAGGCAGATTGTTTCACTGTTTAATAGCTCTTGTGGCCAGGAAATTACTCTTTATTTCCAATTTAAATGTCTCTCTGCAAAGCTTCCATTCATCATTTTTTATCTAACTAACTTTCAGTGAGTGCCTTCAAGTATTGGGGACTGCTAACTCACTCCTGACTTCTTTAAGCTAAACAACCCCAGTTCCTTTAATCATTATTCATAGAACTTTGCCTCCAAGTCTCTCACTATCTCTGTAGTCTTGTTTCTGATCTTTCCAGAACACTATTTTTAAAATAGTAACAAAAACTGGAAGAGCAGTCTGACTGGTATAGCATAGCACAACTATCACCCTCCATGATCTCCAAAATATATCTCTATCAATACAGCCAAAGATATCATTGGTGTTTTCAGAATACGTAGCACACTGTTGGCTAATCTTCAAACTCTGTTATTTGTCTACCAGGAAATCTAAGATTCTTTCTGCCTTTCTAGGACTTTCCCAGAAAATTATGCCAATCTGGTTGATCTGCAGTTGACCGAGTCCACTTTTCTCCCATTTTTTTAAAGACCCCAAAATATTAGCTTTTCTTCAATTTTACAGCACTTCCTGTACTCTAGGATTTCCCAAAGATTATGATATGACATCTGCCAGCTCCTTAACACCATGGATATAATAAACTACAGTTGGTACAAATATGGTTATTTGTGTATCCATGTATCATACCTGTGTCATGTCATGTCATATTATTTCTACAGGAGCTGCATTGTTTACCATTTTACTCAATTACAACTGCAATTCAGACTGCTTAAGCATAGTTTAGGATCTATGTAACAAAAACAAAAGTCTAATAAGAATCTCTACTCATTGGTACATCTGGCAGGAAGGAATATCTAAATATATATACTCTTTGGGGGTTTCTACTTATGGAATATCTAATCCCTGGAGGCAAGAATGGTCCCACCACTCATGATTTTTTAAAAAGAAAATCTGGCTATTCAGGAAAATCTGTGTAGGACTAATCTATCAAGAGATATACAGTGCCATGAATGAATGTTGTATGAAGATACTTTTTTAAAAAATTCGTACAACAATGTATTCTTTACTGAATTATTGATTTTAACTCTTTATTCTATTTGACTTGGGAAATATTCAACTATTAAGTGAAATTAACACAGTATAAAACTCAAATAATTTTATGAAAGAAAACATACAAAGATATACTATTAAGATAAGTGGTAGAACTTCCAGTTCAAAACCATAACATAATAATAGTGGGTTTTAAAATGTTTAAAAAGATTTTCGTTTTCTTAACAGGATCAAACTGTCATACAAAAACAATATCTATTACTATTCAGAGTTTTCCAATCTGCTTTCTATGTTGCTTTGTTCCAAAACTCAGTTTGTACTTTGAGTCACCATCTGGAATTTTAAAGTTTAAAATCATCCAACTGCTGTAGGTCTAGAGATAAATTCTATACAGGAATTCAGGAGAACATAGTACAAAATGCATTAACCCTTAATGGAATAAAATTACAGAAATAAAATGAAACATAAAAATGATCAACCTCAAAAAATAAACTAAAAAGTAGGGACAAGATTCTGCAAACTAAACCTTTGTAAAACAAATGAATGTTTACAAAATGACACTGGTCATAAAAGAACTCCACAATTCTCATAATGTCAAACTCTACTTTCCTGTATTAGTGTGATTAATATTTGATGCTGACAACCTATTATCATTTTAAAGAAATATACACAGTTGACATTAATCCTGAATAATAATAACTGCTAACTATGCAATTTTTTTTCCACTACTAGTAATTTAAAGCCATGAACTAAAATTTATTAAAATGTGCTTTGGAGTAGAATCTATTTTACAAATTATTTACTAATACATTTATTCTATAATATTTTAAAGGAAGTTACAAAGTAGAATCAAGTCCTAGATTTCAACTTTAGCCCCAGTAATAAACTATTCAGTAGACAATGACATTTTCATTTCTGTTGTTAAATGAAGTAGAAGCTAATTTAGCCAACCATGTATCTTCCATATAATGCTGCTTGGAATTCCTCCAAGGACATTATACTTAGCAATATAATTTTAACAATGTTAACTATTAATGAACACTATAGTACTACAGTAACAAGTTACTTGTGGCATGAGTCACATGATGTTCTTATTTTTTCAGTATTTAACAATGCAAATGAGAGCTATGCATGGTCTGAAAGTGATTCAGAAGAAGCATTTCGCGTGGTATGTGAATGAAGATTTCTCTACTATTCATTAAAGCAGTCCAACTTTTTTCAGGTTTCTGTATGAGCTTGAGAAAATCCTATTGTTTTAAAAACTATATTATCTTTAACTAGTAGTTTTGTTAAATAGTTTTTCCAAGATCACCCTGAAGCCTGAAAAAAAGCCAGATTGCCATAATGAACAACAGAGAGGTAATAAAATTGAGTACTAGCACATTAAAAACTGTACATCTTCAGCCTTTGAGTTCAACACTCTCTGGCATGGAAGAATTAATTGGTCCAATATTTGTTCTTGACTTTTTCAAGTACAGAATTCCAGTGGGAATGTTAGACTTGTACTCACAAAAAATGTATCTAATATTAACATTATTGGAAATTATACATCTCACTAGTATTAACAGTAGATTTTGTGCATAATATTTTTATCTTAATAATACAATTCATCATTTAATATAAACAGAGCAAAATTTATCTCAAAAATATTACTAAGGGCTTATACTACACTGAAAATCCCTGCAAACAATGCTATCAGTTTTTAGTATTCATAGTTTGATGGGCTATAAGACCTATAAAAAGAAAATAAAAAGGAGCTATGTGTTGCCCATCTGTATATTACATTAAAATTGCAGCAAGGCAGGGTTTTTTTTCTTTCTTTCTTTTAACAACTAAGAAATCTGTTGTTATTTCCACAATGTTAAGGCTTCCTTTCCCAGCCATAGTGTAATCAATCATTTTCCCAATTTACCATTGTGACCATGACTAGAGACTTTTTTTTTTCAATTCCATAAATTGGAGATAGGGGAATTATCTTAAAACCATAGCTGAGGAGGCATAATCTCTTTGCACTGAGATAAGCATCTCAGTGCAAATATCACATTTTTACTTATTTTCTCTCATTCACAAACCAGAAAAAGATGGATAGATTCATAGCTGCAATCTATGTCTTTAACCTAATATGCAGCTTGTCTCTTAAAAGCATGATAAATACATATTGCAGGTGTTGTTCTTGATGGACAAAGTGAATCTTCATATTCAGAGATAATACCGTGAATAACAGATGCTAGAAGAACAACACTAGAAGAAAGTTGTCATGGTATGTTTATGGGCACTCCAAAGGCATCTAATTTATCCACTGGGGAAAGCAAGATATTCAATTACATGAAACTCTGGTCTGTTTTATCTGGAATTTTCTGATGTTGCTTTTTTCCAATAACTTACCTTGTTAGATCTTTTTTTTTTTTTTGTCTCAGCTTAACTACAAACTGCATAATGCATTTATTGCTGTTCATTGTTCTTATTTCTAAAATTAGGACACTACAGCATTCAGGCAATGACTGGGAATAGAAAAGAAAATCCAGCTAATGAATAGGCAATTACTAGTATTTAGCCCATTTCATTGTTATAAAAAGATAATAACTGGAATTTAAATTATACTTACTGATACTGGCTACTGTCTTAATCCTGTTTACTTAAAAATGAATCACATATGACTCATTGGAATAAATACTGCAGCTATCAATTAGACTTGAAAGTGTCCTATGCACAACTTTAAAAAATGATAAATACCACAGAACTTTATAAAGAATACAGTTCTTTATATCTGCATTATATAATACAGAAGAATGCACTTCAGTATTGTTACAGCAACAACAACAAAAAATGCTGTCTAGAAAAAAGAACAGTAAATTACTGGATTGTTTTTTTAGCTCAGAAATGAGCAAAATTGGAACAGTAGTGCATCCTGCTGGATAGTAGTGAAACTGCAGAGTTCAAAATTGTACAGTATTATTAATTATTCATAAAAGCACAGTTTATATCTTCAAAAATGACTTTAAATTATATTAAAATCAAGGGTAGTCAAAACTGAATTATTTTTTTGAAAGTTAAAGAGGTGGAATCAAGTATGCTAATATCAGTAATATTAAGCATATCTTTCCAAAAATAGATTGAATGCAGAATTTTCCATGTATTGCCTAGTACTTACTTTTAAGGCAGCTATTCTGAGAGGGTTTTTTCACAATTGTCATTTTGAAAGTGCCCGCTTGTACTGTACATTACTGACAGAGGTTAATTCTAAGCTACTTTGTGAAAAGCTACTTCATTTTACATCAAAGATACCTTTTCATATAACTTCTAAATTAACATCTACATCTGTATCACAATTAGTTATGTGTAATTGTTTAAAAATGTATAAAATATGCAACTTTGTCCTATGATCCAGAAGCAAACTCATCCATACATCAAAATTTATTTATTAAACTTATATGCTGCAATCAAGCAACTTTGATCTATTATTTTCTACTAGTACTTCCCCCACTGATACTTGCAGGAAAGTTGGTCAGAAAAGGAAATTGATATTAGACTATAACAGTGTTTAAATTACTGATTTTTTTTTCCCTCCGTCTAAATACAAAATTACATAAACCAGCATAGAAACCCAGATCCAGACTGTAATTGGTTTAACTAATACTCAAATTGAAACTAAGGGATTCCGTGGTAGCAACTTCCTTAGAAAATTGTAATTGGTACTATTTAATATAAAAATATTTAACAATTTTTTTTATTTACAATATTGCAATTGGTTTTTTTCAAAGTTGTCTTAAAAGAGGTGTTTCCTATGTGATAGTTTATCCTTTTTTTCCTTTTTTTTTCAAGTTAGTATAGCTGCTACCATGTATTTAATACCGTTAAAATTAAACTGAAATTTTTGGTTAATACATATTTTTAAAAAAGAAGAACTACAGTCCATATTAACAGAAGAGGAGGATTTAAAACTCTCATTACTGTATTTCCCATATTAGAATTCCTATCCAAACTGAATGATACCCATCTGTGATAGGTTAAAAAAATATAAAGTGGTAGGTATAAGTACAGTTTATCCCTTATTCTCCCTTGTCTCAGAGGTTCACATCCTGAAGTTTTAAAAAAGCAATTCAAAAAACAAAAAGGCAACTTACTGATATAATACTCTTGAACGCTGCTTGTATAGCCATATATTACAGAGTACCCAAAAATCACAAGCATGATAACATCCCTGCTGTCAAGCTCCACTATGTGTGCTGAGTGACCCTCAACTGCATATTGCTGCCCATGGACAAGCACTGCTGGAATTCGGAGGCTCCAGGTCTGACTTGGTATATTGAAAATCCATAATTCATCAGTGACGTTACCAGTATTTGTTTCAATTTTGCCTCCATACATGTAAATGTCGTCCTGTTTTAAAGAAGGGAAAATGATCATTAATTAAACTTCAGATAAAAATACAAAACACACGAATATAAATGTTGAGCTGTGGTATCATTCGTTCCACATTAGAAATAACATGGACTTATAATATAAGTTTATACTACATTCTTATACTACAGGATGTTATTTCTGTGAATTTTTTCAGGGGAAAAAACCCTCCTTTTTTCACCAAGAATTTACTATACCAAAGACAAGGTATATTGACCAATGAGCAGTGATAAATTTAACTGCTTTTTTAAAACTCAGCAAATAACCATAAATTACAAAGGAATCTTGGTGCAGTTTCCATTGTAAATATTTTTTTAACAATTCGTATATATGAATTTCAGAGTAGATTATTGGTTCTGAAAATATTGTAATATTACTGCAGCTGCATAATACATCTCAATATTCTACTTTTTTCTAGCCTTTTTTTCCCTAACTTTGCCTCACTGAGTTTCAACTACTGCTCAGTTCCTACCCAGAATTGGGTGGGGAATACTGGGCCTTTTTTTACTTGAATACTTTCAGACAATACTAGATTGTTGACCTGTATTCCAATTATAAAAAGCAGCCTTACATGATCAGATGCCTCAAATGAACTTTTTAAGTCAAATCGTTCCAGCTTCCGTATGTCCTAGGATTCTTATTCTATGACATTTCCAATTTTCAGTTCAATCTACTGCCATTTGAACTGGCAAGAACTCCCCTCTCCCCAGAGCTAGAGTAATCCTTGTTTTCTTCACATTACATGATTGCCATTAGTATTTTGATATTATTGTCTTCCCTCAATGTATATTACAATCATTGGAAAACCTTTTAGTAAATTAATAATAAGTTTTGTACCCCATAAATGGGTGTTCTTTATAAGTCAGTCTAAAATGTTCACATTACTCCTTTAAAGGTATGTTCTGACTGACATCTACTTCTGTTCAATCTCTACAATGCCAAACAGTAGTAAGATGTAAAGGCAAGAGGTAGCCGTTGCTTACCAACTACTCCTTCAGTTGAATTACAAAATTACAACAGTGCTGAAAAATAATTTTAGGCTAAAATAACTTTAGGTAGGACCATTTACTACTTTTGCAGCATCCCTTAACCTGAGGAGAAAGATGAGAGAGGAAGGGATTAGAGGCTGGGCTGGACTGGGGTAGGGTAGGGTGGGGTAGGGTAGGATAGGGGGATAGGATAGGATAGGATAGGATAGGATAGGATAGGATAGGATAGGATAGGATAGGATAGGATAGGATAGGATAGGATTCTTTATTGGCGAAGTGTGATTGGACACAGAAGGAATTTGTCTTTAGTGCATATGCTCTCAGTGTACATAAAGAAAAATAAAATACATTCATCAAGAATCATAAGATACAACACTTAGTGATAGTCATAGGTTACTAATAAGCAATCAAATCATATTAGGAAACAAATAAAACAATATAAATTATAAAGATACAAGCAACATAGTTATAGTCATAAGTGGGAAGAGCATAAGTAGCATGCTGTTCTAGACTTTGAAAACAATGCAGTTGTGCAGCAGCCCAGGGCAGTAAACAGATAGAGGTAGCACTCAACGTACGATCACAATTGAGGCCAACATTTATGTTGCTAAGTGAAACATTTTTAAGTGAATTTTGCTCCATTTTACAATCTTTCTTGCCACAATTCTTAAGTGAATCTTTGCAGTTGTTAAGTCAGTAGCATGTTAAATAAATCTGGTTTCCCCATGGATTTTGCTTGTCAGAAGGTCGCAAAAGGGATCACATGACCATAGGACACTGCAACCATCATTAATGAGTCAGCTGCCAAGCATCTGAATTTTGATGACATGACTATGGGGATGCTGCAACAGTCATAAGTGTTAAAAACAGTCATAAATCACCTTTTTCAGTGGCGTTGTAACTCTAAATGGTCACTAAATGAACTGATGTAAATCGAGGTCTACCTTACTCAAAGATGCATAAAGGGAGAGGAGTGATTAGGGAGAAAAACAAAAGCCAAGGTATGAAACTTATCCTTTTCCAGTTGGAAATCATACCATGTTTCTCCAAAAAGAAGGCTGGGTCTTAAAAACGGCTAGGCCTTCTTTTTCAAGTGTTCTAATTATTGACTCACCTCGTGGCAGTGGCAGTGGCACTGACAGCCCCACCCACGCAGGAGCCTGCGACTGGCCAGAAGGCATCTGTAGCTGATAACAGAGCGCCGGATCAATCCGGAGCTCTGAAATTGGCTACAGATGCCTTCCAGAAAGCCCTCTGCAGCCGATAATAGAAATAATAGAAGGCTGCAGATGCCTTCCTGCAGGCATCTGAAGGTGAAATGGAGGCTAGGGCAATGCGTGCGAGTGGCGGCAAGCGGAAGATGGTGAGGCAGGTGTCAGGGTGTGTGGGGCCTGGTAAATAGGGAAGCTTCACCACCCCCATCCCCACCCTAGCTTATTTTTTACCTTTGTGCCTCATCCCACCCTCTGCAGCCCGGCATGGGTGGATTCTTAATTAGTGGACTCTCTAATTTTTTGGGTAGGACTTAATTTGATCGCATACGCTCAAAAACGTGAGAGGGCTTCTGATCAAGGTGGGACATCTTTTTGGAGAAACACAGTAGTTGCAATCATAGGAATTCCCACTCAGCAACCACTTCACTTAGGGCCAGAATTCTTGTTCCAATTTGGTTTGTTAAATGAGGACTACCTGTTGTTTCATTTCGGTATCAACATATTACAATTTGAATATCTTCTGTAGATTACAATTGAATACATTCAGATTTACTTTACTTTTTAAATATTGGTGGGTAAATCAAAAACCTGTAAAAATTATGATAAGAGTATCTTGACAAATAACACTTCCTTTCTATACCATCCTTTTCTTTACACATCTGAAAATGCTTAGGACTAACAATCTTATTGCAGAGTTTTTCCAGAAGTCATTGCTTCTTAAAATCATGTTCAGAGCCAAAAGAGTAATATAAGCAGACAAAATTATTGATTAGATAATTTTCTCTTCCTTCTAACCATGCTAACTGTGCATCATTAGACTTTATGTTGATGAGTAGCAGATAACTGAAAATCATACTATCAGTCTCCAACTACCAAAGAAATTCTAATTTAAAGAAACACTATGTTCGCTGTAACAATTATTTTAAATCCATATTAAATGTTTTTAAACAATTTAAACCAACTATTCTTGCACAATGTTATAATTTAAATCTAAATTTCAATTTACCAGATTAGAAAAACATTTAAAAGATTTTATTTTAAAAAAATCAGCTTTTGGTTTGAGTCTAGATTATTTTGTAGTGTTTTCCATCCTGACAATGCTAATAGAGTGTTTATATTTTCTTTCAGGATTTTAACACAGAACTGTGATGAAAAGAATCCAAACAATGGAAAAACTGCATTTAATACCTAATAGCACGTGAAGAACCATACTAGGCTGCCATATGGACAATAAACAGATGGTGCTATCTGTTCTGACAGGACTAATTCTACTTCCTGAAAATAATGACAATTTGATATGCGTACTTATTTGTATCCACCATCCTCTCTTCCAGCAGGAGATCAACACTGTCAACAGTACCAGAATTTTTTTTAAAGAACTTCAGATCATTCAGCAATATATACAATGACAGCTATATAAATCAAGATTATATTTTTACTGTTAACAACTAAATAGAGTCATATCATTTTTATATATAATTATCTTCAGCCTTTCATGGTACATTGATTGGCATTAATGATGCACAGAAACCTAATCTTCATTAAAGGTCAATAAGTGTTCTGGAGACAGATGGATCTTTCAGAAAGGTGTTAATCTTAACTAGTTTACCATCCATATATGGAGAAATTTTGTTAAAAGGAGGTATAATTCTACAATGATTAAGATGGGAAACACATGGGTTATTTTTTGATAGAATATAATATAGTTTGCAGAAAAACTGGACAGTGGGATCAAAGCATTTCATTTACACTGAATGAGGTACTGATCAGGGGTGAAATATAAATTCTTTTGCTTCTGTGGGCGTAGCTTGGTGGGCGTGGCTTGGTGGTCATGTGACTGGGTGAGCAGGGCCAGTTTGACGTCACTCACTGTTAGAGTCAAGAGCTCCACATTCTGACACAGAAGCACATTCTGTCTTTCACAGAATGTCACAGAAGCCAGGAGCTGCACAAAAGCACATTCTTCCTTTCTGAAGCCCCCAACACTTTGAGTTTCCCTCTGGCTTGACTGCCCAGGCGAACCTCAGAGCCTTCTCTTGCCCTGCTCTTCATCCCGGAGGGTCGCGCATCCCCTCCCCGCCAATCCTCCATACAAACTGCCAATCCTGTTCCTGCAAAAGCAGAGTTTCCCCCTTGCAGGGCGATCAAAAGAGGGGAGGAGATGCTGCTGAAAAAGCCACCTTCCACTGGGCCTCCTCCTGCAGCCAAACATGCCCAGCCGTCTGTGCCCTTTCCTCAAACACATGGGGCGCTTGGAGAGAGAATGAGCAAGACAGCTCTCCATCCTCTGTTTTTTTTGTGGGTGGGTGGGTGGGTGGGTCTGTGTGGGTGTGTGACGGAAAGACGGAGGGAGGGAGCGATCTGAAGCCAAGGCTCTCTTGCTTGCTCTCTCTCCAAGCGCCCCATGCACAGCCCATTTGAGGAAAGGGCATGGACGACTGGGCACGTTTGGCTGCAGGAGAAGGCATGGCGCAATGGGTTGTTTTGTTCGCCATGATGGTGCTTTGGGAGGGCAGGCAGATGTCTGCAGCTGACAACTATAATGAATATGTCCACCTGCCGTCCCGAAGCATCACCGCAGCAAACAAAACCACCCCATTGCTATGGATGCATAACTTGTTGGGGCTGACCAGGGAAGCTGCTGCTTGAGTGGGGGGGAGGCGAGTAAGCTGCTAGCCTGCCTTCCACGTGGGCTTCTGCTTGCCTGCCTTCGCAAGCTGGCCACCAGGATGCCAGGAAGGCAGCATGGAAGGCAGGGAAGCATGGCAGGACTGCGGGTAGTGGACTGGTTCAGGACTGCCAGCCAGCCATTGCTCCCAGTTCGGCGTACTAGTCTCAATCTCCGCTACCTATTCACCCAAGCCGGTCCGAACTGGGAGCATTTCACCCCTTGTACCGATGTTTGGAAAAATGTCATATTCAGAATGAATATAACAGTATGTGGGAATCACTCTAGAGACAGGGAGAAGAAAAGGAAATTTAGCCTGTAGCATGAATGTGATCAGGTCAGAAGGGATCATTTTTGGGACTTTAAAGGGAATGGGAATAAAATGTCCTTTTAGATTTGCAAGACTTAACAATGTAACCTCACAATAAAGTAGAATTAGGGTGAAGGTTCGTTCTCTGAGCTTGTAGGTTGGTTTCCAAACATTTTTAATCAGGCTAGGTAACATCTTCAGCAGAGTTTAAGGGATCTCCTAAATTCTGCTGAAGAAGTTACCTAACCTAGTAACAAAACATTCAGAAACCAACCCACAAGTTTGGAGAACAAACTTTCACCCTCATCCTACACACGAGCTACAGATATTCACCACTATTGCAAAGTAGAATTAGCTCACTGACCATGCTTCCTGTCTGATCTACCTCACAAGGCTGAGAATGAATGCAATCAAGAGGAAAATATTTATCACTGAGAATGGCAGAAAAAAAGCTTATATTTCATTAATTTAGAAAATGCAAATGCAAAAAGAAACAGACTTTTGAGAAAATTCTGACTTTTGAGTGAATTCTGAATTAAATGTTGGTGCTAAATGCACCAAGAGTAGTACACAATTGAAGTAAAGCATGTGGCAAATAAACAGAATGCTTAAACTTCATACTAAGGGACCTACCCATCTAGGAAATTTACCAGTTCCAAAATACAGCTGCTCAAGCAATGACATGCATGCCAAGTTCTCCAAAATAAAACTTCTACTAGAACTGCACTGATTGTTGGCTGACTTCCAGGTGTAATACAAGGAGCTGGATATCGCAGAGCTCAGAGTTTGTCTATGGGACTGCCTACTCCCAATGCCTATCTGCTATCCAATAAGATCAAGAAGGATAGGCTTACTTTGTATTCTATATCTTAGAAACTAAAATCTGCATTCTTATTTTGCATTTTTATCAGCATTGGAATGAAAGAGAGAAGAAAGAGAAGTTATTCTGTGTCCAATGAGGCTTATTCCTTAGTAATCAAATATAGGATTGCCCACTTAAGCCAAAAAATGTGTCATAACTGCACAGTTATTTCATGGAATGGTGATTTATTCTAAAATTAAATGAGAAAAAAAAGTATCCTTGATTCAGAATTCTAAAATACAGTGTTACTATGTCATATGGAAAGAGAACATTATAAAAATAAGTGGAGCTGAATGAGTTAGAATGAAAGGAGAAGGAGGGGGGAGGAGGACCATTCAAATATAATTTGGATATACAAACAAACCTGATATAAAGCAATAGTATGTCCATATCTCTGAAGGGGTCCTTTCAATATAGGCACCACATTCCAAATGCTGCTTTCCAAATTATAGCTAAAAAGTGAACAAATCGTTTATTACCTAAAAGCAAAATTATAGATTTATACATGTTTACAAATTAAAATATCATTTTCTGTTTCTTCCTGATATGCCATATAACATCTAATAAATATAATAAATTAGAATTTAATTTTTGCAACTTTTCCTTATCCCATCAATATTTTTAACCAATAAAACACTTTTAAAAAATGAATAAATTTTAAAACAAGATTTTCAGTTGATTATTGAGCAGAGATGTCAAACTGACAGCCCGTGGGCCAGATGCATCACATGCAAGCCACACCCACTCCAGCTCCGCAAAGGGGAAAAACGTTGTGAAACATCACATGGCAGCAACATGACACTGTGAGTTTGACACCTGTGTTATTGAGTGTTTTTCTCAATAACAAAATACTCAGAAGTGAGCATTTTCTGAAAGATTCAGAAATTTATTTTGTGGGGAAGTTCAGTTTCATGAAACCTGTGTCAAAAAATATCATCAATTGTATGAAAGCCTTGGCAGTGCCAGAAACCCAAGTTGGTTTTCACTAAAATTAAAGTTACCGGTATTTAGTATCGCTCCCAAAACAACCAAGACTTTAAGCACAGCACATTTATGATATGTTAATCAAGTATACAAAGTTTAAAAAATGAAATCTAAAATATGAAGACATGAATTAAAATGAATGAAATTTATAATTAAAATCCAGGTGGAAGAAATTCCACTTTATAGATAATCTGAAAAATAAGAAAATGGAGCTAAAATGCAGCTCACAAAGAAGTTAATTTCTTGGTCTGGGAACAATGGAGAATAGAATTTTCTTTCTCGGGCCTGATTCAGTGAAATTCTAAGATTTGGAGTAAAATGGACATTTATCTATGAAAATACTTTTGCACATGAACAGAAGTTTCTTCCAGATATTAGTAGTAGGGCTGAATCGGAAAATCTTGCAAATGAGGCAAACTTCAAAATGGAATAATTCAGTCTTGCTATATTTGGACATTTATATAATTATTTTGTGAATGAATGAATTTCTGCCATTTTTATTTCCTTAAGGAGAGACAAGACCAACGGTAATACTGCAGAATTTTGCATCAGTTAAGTAAGCTCTGAAGTGTTCATTTTTAATTCATGTGTGTAAACCAAATTTAAATAAAAGCAGACAGTCCTGCCATTGCAAAGGAACACCTCATTTCCCACTCCCGCCCTCCCAATTTAGTCCATTAATCCACACCATTTTATTTTCAATCCTCTCTCTTTCTGCAAAGTCTGAACTGAACCATGATGCAGCCAAGAAAACAAGGCAGGTGTAGGAGAGAGTTCATTAAAATTCAACATATTTACACAAAATTCAAACAGAATTAAGAAAAGAAATAACTTACTTTAATACCATCTGGAAGGTACTGTAATTAAATGCATATCCACCAATTACCCACATAAACTTTCCATGAAGAATTGCCTTATGGGAAGCCCTGCTCACAGATGGACTGAATGGCTTAACATTAGGCAGAATCCAATATGATTCCATTGAGGGGACGTTCAAAGAACAATCAGGTCCTGTTTAAAATACAGAGAGAGAGAAAATCATACCCGGGATGTACTCTTATTAATCAAACACAACAATTTTTCATAGTAATTATATCTGAGATAATGTATTTTAAGTGGCATTTTAGTTTAGTTTCTAAGATGACAAATTTTATTTTTACTGTAAATATTTTCATATATTTAAAAGAAAATTTTAAAGGTATACAGAAGATATACTTTTGTATTACTTTTAACTTATGAAGGAAGATTGTGAAGAACAGTGACACCAAGTGGTAAAATATACACACAATTATGTACAAGAAAAATATATTCACCTTTAGAATATTTTTCTTTTCTTATAATTCATCAGGTTCATTGTAATCTGATACAGCACAGTAATTATGAAAGACAATACATTGCACAGAAAATTACTGTACTCTATGATTTGATCAACAAAAAAATCCCAATTATATATAAAGTTAATATGTAGGATAAAATACAAGATAGGCAACCACAGCCATCAGCTGGGACTGAAAGCACCTTGGTATGAAATCATTTTGTTTATGAAGATGCAGCAAGTAGGAACTACATGTATTTCTGGGTACATGTATTGTATACTGTGGGATCTTTTACAGAAAAGGGCTGTGTCTCCATTAACCTCAAATCAAGCAGAACTTTCAACAAGCCAACACTTTGAAGTGGGTCTAGATGCCTTTTGACAAGCAATTTCTTTTATTATTTTATTTTTATAATAAAAGAATGTTTGTTTATTTTCAGTAGGCTTTATTAAGATTCTGGCATTACCAGACTATTTACAACTTTATGCATTCATAGTCATTATCAACACCTAATCCCTTTTGTCTCCAAATTCCTCAATATAAGATATTCCCCACATATTAGGTACAATTACTGCAGTAATTTACTGACTTTTACCTAAATAAGCATGCCATTCATTAAAATAAAGCGAGTTTTAAAGATTAAAACCTCTCATAAATTTATATGAAATTTTGCAGGACTGAATATAAAGATCTATCTATATAAAGATCTTATCTCCACATTCTTCCAGAAAAAAAAAGATGTTTGAAAATGTGTTTTTTTCATAGTATTTCTTGTTACTTTGTTAAATTTTACAAATTATCTTGTTAATCAACAGGAAAAATTTTCAAAATATTTATTTATAGAAATACCAAGGCAAATATACACAATAAGAATATTTATTAATATGCTTAGTTTAAAAAATTATACCTGCTTAAAACTTATACATTACTTATTCATTTCTAAAATTTATTTCATGCAATATTAAATCTTAGAAGAAAACTTTATAGAGTCAATTGACCATATTAAATATATAAAATACAAAAATGAAAATAGAAACAAAGAAAACAAAACATCATAAATCATCATTCCTACAGCTAACCCTAATCTGATCTAGGTATTCTGTCCTCTTTGAGATGGCCTTTGAATGAAGAGTGTGGTAATACTGGTGATATGCAGGTTCATTCCCAGCAATAAATAAGACTGCAAATTGTCGCAATATTAATTAATTAATGACAATGAATTATCAGAATGTAAAAGTCGACATCTACATTGAGCATTTATGTGCTCTTTACACTTACAGGAAATATAAATGCTAGTTTTCGTGCTCCAATACAGCTCCTTATTTCAACAGGTGCGCGCGCATGCATACACACACACATACATATATACATACATACATGCATACATACATACATACATAGGGTTCTTATACCATGACATACAGTATGTCAGGGTTCCAAGTAATACCCCAACAAAAAAAGACACTGATGCTTGAAGTTCCTCAAAGTTCCATTTTATTAGATATGTCATATTGGCACATCCGGGAAAACCCGAACCTGAAAGTTTCCAGGTTTTCCTCACCCAAAGGAAAGTCTAAGTTCCTGCTCAGCACACCCACAAGTTCATTACATGGTCTAATAAAAGCACCATCCCAACTGGAAATGCCTCCCAGACACACCCCTCCAGGTGCAGGGCAAGATGTCTCTGGCTCTCTGAGAAAAGAATGTTATTATGACTATATTTCACCCTTGCTTCATACAATCCTCCCTCCCAATTTCCCACAGCAGTAAATGTGCCTGAAGATCCAATGCAAAAGATGGCTTCCAGGCCTGACAGAGTAGCAACTGCTTTTACTGCTGATAATGTGTCATCACACTTTTATAAACAATTATAATCTTATTAAATTTGTATCCCTGAACCAGGACTTTAAGGTATAAGGGGATTATTCATCTGTACACATATCATGAACTCCTAGCCAAAAGAAGAGAATTAGGAAAAGCACATATCACAGCTTGTAAAACTGAAGATATCTGAGTTATTTTACAAATTACAATTTTAACATGCCATACTACTTTGATAAGTCTGTTAGGCAAACATATGAGGGAATATGCAATATTTGACACCTGAGTCCTATTATAGAATGTTGATATGAAATAGGAAAAGCATCACAAAGCACCAACTTTCCAGGTTTTCCTATAAATTCCAGATTGTGAAAGATGACTACAAGCACCATAATTCCAGTACCAGCAATAATGACATACCAGGGATAACAGACATTTGGCCTGATCAAATCTATTATAAAAAGAAACATGTTGCTTGAACCCCGATTCATAGTGATGGATACAGATAGAGATCCATATTCAAATAGCAAATCTGATATGGAGCCCAGATAGAGACACGTTACCCAGATTGGGAATGCCTTTAAAGCCATATTGGTCAGAATCATACCTTAGGCATGGAGGACAAGAGATCAGAAAAGAGCTTTAAATGCCCCTGACAACTGCCACACTATTCAAACATATTTCAAATTATATACTGCTCAAAAAAAATAAAGGGAACACAAGCAGAAGACATCCGAGATCTGAATGAATGAAATAGCCTTATTAAATACTTTGTTCTTTAATTACAGTAGTTTATACACTGCTCAAACAACTAAAGGGAACACAAAACTACTGTATGTAACAAACAAAGTATTTAATAAGGCTATTTCATTGATTCAGATCTCGGATGTCTTCAGCTTGTGTTCCCTTTATTTTTTTGAGCAGTGTATTTTAGTTCTCAAACCTGAGTTTCTGCAACCTCATACTAAATAGTGGCATAATTCTAGCGCAATTAATACAGGACAATATAGATTTAATTACCTTATTTAAATAGTGTCATATACAAATCTACAAAATAGATCTCCAAGCAATTTTCCAAGCAAGACAGTGGAGCAAAAGAAAAATTGGTATAATTAAACAATGACAGACTGAATGTATTATTAGTTGTCTGAAAAACATTTCTACTTAATGGCTACCTCTTATAAACTAACGTGGAACTAATTTGGTGTAAATTTAGACAGGACTAATTTTTAAAGGCTCTAGGCATTTTATATCATTATATTATACTTTGATAGACCACAATTCTAAGACTGAAAATGCAATATTTCTGCTAATCTGGATTAGAGATATGGTTTATCATGTATTTTTAAACACTTCGCTTTGATATATTTGAATTGATGGAATATTTGAATATTGAATATTTTGAATATTGATGGAACTAAGTTTCTTAATAATAATAAAAATGTCTAATGTCTTTCCACTGCTAAAAGAGTTAAGTTTGTGCCTAAATGATACTGTATATCAGGGGTGAAATGCTCCTGGTTTGGACTGGATCGCCTGATCTGGTAGCGATGGCAGTGGGTGGTTTGGAGAACTGGTAGCAAAAATCCCTGCACCCACCCCCCACCATGCCCAGCTGAGCCGCACGATCAGAGGCTTTTTTTTTTTTTTACTTTTAAAAGCATTTTTTCTACAACCTCTTCTGCCGAAAAAATGCTTTTAAAAGTTAAAAAAAAAGCCTCTGATGAGCGCACAGCTCAGCTGGGATCGTCAAGAGGCTTTTTAAAGCATTTTTTCTGCAACCTCTTCGGCCGAAGAGGTGGTTTAAAAAATGCTTTGAAAAGCCTCTGACAATCCCAGCTGTGTTGCCTGATCGGCAGAGAGGCTTTTCAAAGCATTTTTTTTCTGCAACCTCTTCAGCCAAACAGGTGGTAAAAAAGAAATGCTTTGAAAAGCCCTCTGACGATCCCAGCTGAGTTGCCTGATCGTCAGACAGGCTTTTCAAAGCTTTTTTTTTACCACTTCTTCGTCCGAAGAAGTTGCAGAAAAAAATGCTTTGAAAAGTTAAAAAAAAAAAAGTTTGCCACGCTCACCCAGTCACATTACTTCCCCACCAAGCCACGCCCACAGAACTGGTAGTAACAAATTTTACATTTCACCCCTGGTGTATATCATTATGACTAATATACAACAGGCTACATTTCCAATTCTTCCTTATATCAGTGTATGTGAGAAGTAATGCTAGAATGTCCAGATTGAAAATTCCTGAAATTTGTACAAGTCTGTAATTGAAAAATTAATAATTCAGTAATTACAGTTGTATTAGAATTTATTTTAAAATGACATTTTAGAAATAGATTGAACAATAATACTTTTTCACACTTAACTTTGATTATCATTGCAGATGTTCATTTCAGTATATCCACCAGAGGTCACAATTGTTTAGAAAGATATATTAGAAAACTAAATAAATTCTTTATAATCTGAATCAAAGGAATTGGTGTAACCATGAACAGCTTATGTTAACATTGAATGGATTGGAAGCCTGCATAACTTTGTATCAATATTTCATTTTTTAAAAAAAGCAGGTATTAATAACTAAAATATTTTAATGATAAAATTTTCTATCTTTATAGATGATATTTTAAAGAAGTATCTGAAACGCAATTAAGCATTAAAATTTAACTTCTTGCACTGAGAGTGCATTGTTTTAACTATCTATTGCAACAATCACAGTGCATGCACTTGTACAGACAGCTCCAATTTATTCCCTCCATTTCTCCTGATCTCTCTTCACACTATATTTAATTCACACTATATTTAAAATCCCTTTCTATTCTGATTAAATCTACTAACACTAAGTTTCACTTAATTCTTATCCTTATTGGGTTTTTTTACATTTTTTCCTCATGCCCCTATAGTTCATCCAAATCTCAATCTTCTTCTCTTGCCCTTTTTTAATGGATACTGGGTTGGTTAGAAAACCTTATGCACTGCAATATCTAAATTTTGGAATACTTTGCCATAGATTGTCAGGCCCCTTTCACTGCTAGCTTTTAAGATATTTATGACTTAATTTTATTTTGTGCCTTTGAGCCAGTGATAACTCCTGGCAACAACTTAGACAATTCCCTGTAGTTTTTTTGGCAAGATTTTAGAAATGGCTTGTAATTCCATCTTGAGTTGAGAGAAAGTGACTGGCCCAAGGACATTCAGCTGGCTTTGTGCCTTTGCTGCTTTGTTATTAAGCAGGACTAGCACTCAGTCTCTTACTTCTAGCCTGATAGCTTAACCACTACATCAAACTGACTTTGTATAAGATAAATAGAATATATTAAATATACTTAAGATTAAATCTGACTGAAACTTTTGAAAAAAAAATCATTCCAAATGAAGTTTTGGTTTTATTCCTTCTATGAAAACCAACTTCCAAAGTGTTTGGAGATTAAGATACCAGGCCAGAAACCAGGATCTTGTGCTAGTCAGTGCTGCCTTGAAGGCACTCCCCATCTTGGTTTTTTGTCCTTATTGTACATATACCTTCAATAATCATATATTTGATGGAAGGAATACTATGTCAGCAAGAGACACATTTTCCAAACACGCTTGACTAGGTGGCCTTAGCAATTTCATAATGGAAAGCTATTTTGTTTCATTCACAGCAGGGTGGATTTGATTTAAATAGAGTCGATTTAAATCATGATTTAAATCATGATTTAAATCACTAGTAAAAAGACTTGATTTAAATCAACTCGATTTAAATCATAATTTTTAAAGAGCAACTGTCATCTCTGCTACTCCTTTGACCCGCTTTTGACTCACCGATAGTCCCAGTGTTGCAGAATATACAGCCTTGTGCTACATAACTAAGCTCCATTTCATGCTGAATAAACTAAATTATTTATGTATCTTAAATAGAAAACTATCTTACGATAGATTTTTACCCCAAAAGTTTTTTATTAAAATAAATTCAATAAAAATCAAAAAAATCAGATTTAAATTAAAAAAATCCGATTTTTTTGATTTTTAAAAAAAATCATTGATTTTTATCCACCCTGATTCACAGTATGGCATCAGAATGGCCAAAACTTAAAAAAAATATCCATTATAAAATAGTGTCTCAGAGCATGCAAGAATCTTTTTGTAGGAACAAAATTATTTATTCATAAATTTAGCAATGGAAGAAGCTCTGGTGTGTGTGTGTGTGTGTGTGTGTGTGTGTGTTTTCGTAGATTTTCATGCATACAGGTATGCAAGTCTTGGTGTATTTGGGTCTTCTCCCATGTAAGATTGAGAGCACTTTGGCAACATTTCGACAGAATCTCATCTGCCATCATCAGGCTTATGCAAGGGATCTTCTGCAGCAACTGCCATCCCAGCAAAGCAGATTACCAGCATCAGATTTGAAATAGTAACGGCAGTTGCTACAGAAGACCCCTTGCATAAGCCTGATGATGGCAGATGAGATTCTGTCGAAACGTTGCCGCTTTTAACACAAAAAAAACCTCTGGTAATGATAAAGATCAGTTACTTCCAGATTAGACATTCCAGGGATACAAACTAGAAATCTAGGAACCTAGCCATATTTATATACTTCAAGCTTAAATCCTACAGCTTCAGACCTTTTGCTAGTGTTTGTATCCCTAGAGCCTTGGTGGCGCAGCAGACTAAAGTGCTGTTAAGTAGCACCAGCTGCCTGCAATTACTGCAATTTCAAATCTCACCAGGCTCAAGGTTGACTCAGCCTTCTATCCTTTCAAGGTAAGTAAAATGAGGACCCGGATTGTGGGGGCAATAAGCTGACTTTGTATAAAAAAGAACACCGCTTGGGGGGGGGGCAAAAGCCCTACTAAGTAGGTATATACAAAAGTGTGAAGGCTATTGCTTAACGCATTGTAAGCCGCCCTGAATCTCCGGAGAAGGGCAGTATATAAATCGAACCAATAAATGAATGAATGAATGAATGAATGAATGAATGAATGAATGAATGAATGTCTGGCCTCAGACTAGCTTGCCAACTCCAGACTACACATCATCTTCCTCCTGGTGTTTCCTTTTCCTTCTTCCATGCGTCTGGAGATACCACAAGCATCCCTCCCCTTTCTCCTTAGTTGTAAGAAACTAAAGGATTTGTATTACTCTCTCTACTTCCACCCATTTTTCAAATGGAGCTGACAGAAACAATACACACTAGGATGAGTCTTCCTCTCCTTTCTTTCAGGATCTTAGGAATTGGATTTCCCTTTCTTTTTCAGTGGAAGTTGCAATTATCTTTGCATGCTACAAAGGAGGGTTTTTTTTTAAAGAACAGACATTTTTATTGTCACAATCTGCAAGTACAAAAAAAAATACAAAATACCTGAAAAATTGTCAGAGAGAGATAATAAGAGTGGAATAATTGTTTTACAAATGTCTGTAAAATGAAATAAATAGCAATTCATGAATAATTGTTGTGATACTGCCAACTCCACAGAGGTATAAATAATTTTACAATAAGATTCCACCGATACTGTTTTTGATTAATATTGAAGTTAGCCGCTTCAATCATAATACAGCGAACTCTCTTTCAAATAATCCAAATATATTTGGATTATTAATTATATGAAGGTTGAATAAAAAGTAATGACTCCAATGTTGAAAGTCTAAAGCAGAAGGCAGTAATGATGTACTGGAAGCTCTGATATGTTCTTCCACATTAGTTCTTTCCTTCAGCTAGCAGGAATTTGCTGTGAGCAAAGGTTCTGAAGTCATTTTTCATGATATGCTCATTGCTGCAGTTTAAGTAATAGACTGTGATTGAAATTTTTGACTGCCAAGGAAATCTTTCTGATTGAAACTCACCACTGAATGCAGGTCATTTATGATAACTGTTTTGATATTAATACTGTGCATCACTGGGCCAAACAATTGAACTAGGAAGAGTGACTTTATGATCTTTATCACAAATGATAAAGATCAAAGTGGACAACCTGAAACAGCACAAATTTCATATCAAAAAGGTTGATGAACTGTTTATGGACAATTAATGGACACTGAGAAACTACCATCAAACTTGGCATTTCACACGAACCCATAGGTCACATAACTGATGTTCCTAAATACTGGAAAGTTTATCTGGACTCCGACTGGGTAGTCTCAGGGGGAGGGACGGGGGCAGGTCTTGAGAATGTTATCTGGGATGAGTTTGATCCTGTGACCCCTGAGGACGTGGACAGGATTCTGGGTAGACTGAATGCGACCACTTGTTTATTGGACCCGTGTCCCTCCTGGTTAGTGCTGGCTTCTCGGGAGGTGACACGAGGCTGGTTCCAGGGGATTATAAATGCTTCGTTGGGTGAGGGTGTCTTTCCTGCCACCTTGAAAGAGGCGGTAGTGAGGCTTCTCCTCAAGAAGCCTTCCCTGGACCCGGCAATGTTGGTAAATTATCGTCCGGTCTCCAACCTTTGTTTTGTGGTGAAGGTTGTTGAGAGTGTGGTTGCGCAACAGCTCCCCCAGCACCTGGATGAAACGACATATCTGGATCCGTTCCAGTCGGGCTTCAGGCCCGGGTACAGCATGGAAACGGCATTGGTCGTGTTGGTTGATGATCTCTGGAGGGCTCGGGACAGGGGGTGCTCCTCTGTCCTGGTCCTGTTAGATCTCTCAGCAGCTTTTGATACCATCGACCATGGTATCATGCTGCACCGGTTGGAAGAGTTAGGGGTGGGAGGCACTGTGTTGCGGTGGTTCTCCTCCTTTCTCTCTGACCGGTCGCAGTCTGTGTTGACAGGGGGACAGAGGTCGACCCCGAGGCCCCTCATATGTGGGGTGCCGCAAGGGTCGGTCCTCTCGCCTCTCCTGTTCAACATTTATGTGAAGCCGCTGGGTGAGATCATCCGTGGTTTCGGGGTGGAGTACCATCAGTACGCTGACGACACCCAGCTGTACATCTCCACCCCGGATCACCCCAACGATGCCCTTGAAGTGATGTCCCGGTGCTTGGAGGCCGTACGGATCTGGATGGGGAGGAACAGGCTCAGCCTCAACCCATCCAAGACCGAGTGGCTGTGGTTTCCGATGTCCTGATATAGTCAGTTGACGCCATCACTGACTATTGGGGGCGAATCATTGGCCCCCACGGAGAGGGCTCGCAACTTGGGCATCCTCCTGGATTCATGGCTGTCTTTAGAAGAGCACTTGACAGCCATGACCGGGAGGATTTTTCATCAGGTTCGCCTGATTCGCCAGTTGCGTCCCTTTCTGGATCGGAACTCGTTACGCACGGTCACTCATGCCCTCGTCACCTCCCGCCTGGACTATTGTAATGCTCTCTACATGGGGCTCCCCTTGAAGAGCACCCGGAGGCTCCAACTGGCGCAGAGTGCGGCTGCGCAGGTGGTAATGGGAGCGACATGGCGCTCCCATGTAACACCTCTCCTGCGCGAGCTGCACTGGCTCCCAGTGGTCTTCCTGGTGCGCTTTAAGGTTTTGGTTACCACCTTTAAAGCACTCCATGGCTTAGGACCTGGTTATCTACGGGACCGCCTACTACCACCAATAGCTTCCCACCGGCCAGTACGCTCTCATAGAGAGGGACTCCTCCGGGTGCCGTCAGCCAAACAGTGTCGACTGGTGGCCCCTAGGGGGAGAGCCTTCTCTGTGGGGGCACCTACCATCTGGAATGAGCTCCCCCCGGAGATACAGAGGATCCCGGATCTGCGCTCCTTCCGCCGTGCTGTGAAGACCTTTTTATTCCATCAGGCGGGCTTGGCCTAATCTCTCCCTTTTTAAATATGTAAATTTTAATCTGTTTTTAAATTATTGGGATGTTTTAATCTGTCTGGGCCAAAATGATTTAATTTGATTTTATTCTGGTTTTAAATTTTTTGTATCTATGTATTTTATTGTTGGCTGTTCACCGCCCTGAGTCCTTCGAGAGTAGGGCGGTATACAAATCAAATAAACTAACTAACTAACTTTATTCAAGATGGGTTCCTCATATACTGATGGCAAAAAGAAAAATGTCAAGGGTTGACATTTGCAGCATTTGTCATTGTACAAGAATGAAGGTAAGAAATTTTTTTCACAGCTTCACATGAAGAAATGACAGCTGATGAAACATGGCTTCATCAGTGTCTTAGAAACAAAGTATGAGTCTATGAAATATTATCACAAAGTTTCACCTGCACAATAAAATTCAAAACCTAGTCTTCAGCAGGAAGACTTGGGCTTACATTCTTTGGGGTCATAAATGACATTATTCACACAGATTTCTTTGAACCTGCCGAGTGCTACACTGTAACACCAAAGATTTTAAATAATTATTAACTAGAGTTTGAAATAACAGAAAGGAAATTTTGCTGCAACAAGACAACTCTAGGCCTCATACCTCATGAGGCACCCAAGAGGCTATTGTGAAGTTGGAACTCATTGTCTTACCCCATCCATCATATAGTTCACACTTGGCATCATATGACTTCCACCTTCTCCCAACATTGAGGGAATATCTTCATGGGCATTTGTTTCATCCAAATGAGGAGGTGGAAAAAACTGTCAGGATCTGGTTGAAGAGACAAAGTGTGGAGTTCTTTTGTGACAGCTTTAAGAAGCTGTCCAAACGTTGGAAGCATGTAGCAAATGGTGGTGATTATGTGGAGAATTAAATGCAGTAACAAAAGAGCTTATTTCAAGGATTATTTTCCTGTTTCATTTATTAAAATATACCTATTTAAACTAACATTATGGAGATGGAAGCATTACTTCTCGTTCAACCCTCACAGCAATGGAATAACAATAAATGTCACATAGTAGTGTGAAAACAGTTATCTATCTAAAAGACAAAAGGGAATGAATCTATACTTCCAGATAACTTGCTATGTTTCTGTTAACTTTCTATAAACCACAGTTCAAATTGTGATCAAGGCAATCTTCTAAACTAATTTATGAATTATACCAGTAAAACCATACCTCAGGTAACAATTACAATGCCATTGATGCTTTTTTTTTTGTTTAAGACATAGCCATAGCAGGGTGAAGGAGAAAAATGAGCTGGGAAAGAAAGCATTAAACCTTCTCCTCCCAAATAAAAGAAGATAAAAATTCCTAGGTGTGTGTAAAGAAGAAGGAAAAGAAGTAGCTGATGACTACCGGTATATCTTTAACATCTTGTGGTGTTCTTATGAACATGGTACCTATTCATGATATTGGGGGTGTTTTGGTTCCAATACTTCTTTTGGTTGACTGGAGCAAATCTCTTTGGTCTATTATTTCACTATTTTTCTGAAATAGTTTTGTGTTCATATCAGTTTGCAGGACTGAGAGTTGAAATGCATTTATCTTCAGGATGTCAAATTTCCATCAGCTCAAATGAGGTTCATTTAAAATACAGTGTAACACTTAAATATAAAATAAATCAGTTTGTCAGTTACAAGCATCCAAGATCTACAGTATCAATCTAATGAATAAGCATTACTCAGATAGTGTGCATGAAGGACTCTAGAAAATGTTTTGCCACACATACACACACATAAAAAAAGTCTTTACCCAAAAACCCCTGCTCAAAAACAAAAAAATAGTATTTCAAACAGCCCAATCTCATAAAAAGGAAATAAACCCTTGACAGTAATTCTGAAACATGTTTATCAATTCCTTCCAATTCCCTTTCAAACTGTAAAGAATTCCCTTCAAATAGCAAGGTATATGAAAGCATTTCTCAGGTACCAATGTGGGAAAGAAAGAATGTGATGACTTTATAATGGCATTGACCATAGTTTACAAATCACAAAAGCTTAGTTCAGTTTAGATCATGGTCAGACAAAACCCAAACTCCACTGTGTGAATCTATCCATACCATAGGGTATATTTTCCCTCATTATGCCTTCTTTCCAATAGTAATTTCCTTATGAATGCTATCAGTGCTGGATTAATACAAACATAAATCAAAATCAGCCATTTTAAACAATGTCTATTGGCTGATTTGTTTAAAAAAAACCAAATAAAATTGTATTAGTGCTTTGTGAGCTGATGAACTCAGCTATTACCTAGTTTCGAGAGCCATATGAGCATCAGAGGAATACTTCATTTTGATGGGATATATTTGTGAATAACTCATTAAAAGAAAGCTGTAAATTGTTTCCCCTTTTTAAGCAGCCAATAGTATGACAGGAGCAGATTTGTCTTCCTCATTGCTTCATATGACATACCACATATTTTTCCCAACTTGTAAATCTCAAAAGAGAACATGCTACCTCTCACACAAGAAATAAAGTGCTACAATAAAAATGTGTTTTCATCATATGTCCCTATTATATATAGAGAAATAAGCTTTCATAAACATTTTCAAATATAATTAGCTATTTACCCATTTTTCTGCTGACATAAGATTGCTAACTAGGTTGCAGTCCCTGTTGATCTCTAAAACTGTTAAAGAATACCATTTTCCTATGCTATATCTGGAATCTATATTCAGCTGTTCACAATTAGGAATGGTTGAAAGTTTATGGTTTTGTTATTAAGTATTTTTATATACTCAATTTCTTTTTATTCTTTCCAATCCAAGAGAATATTGATATAAATTATGTAAAGCAGGAGTTCTTAACCTGGGTCCATGGATTGATTTCATAGGGGCTAGAAACCTGAACAGCAATAAAAATACAAATTTATTTTCACTCTTCTTTAATTGAAATAGATGAATGTTGGCAAGAAAGTATTTTATGGTCTCCAGACTTCAAAAATGTTTAACTTCAATAAATGTCACTGCAGCATCTAAAATTATTACATCCTTAAAAAGCAAAACCAGATACACTTGGTTATATAAAGTACAATTTCCTTCCAAAGCATGAAACTGATTATCATTAACACAATTTACATTTCCAAGGCTCTTTTCTACCATTATCCACACAAGCCATTAATCCTATAATTCTAGAAATCTTGAATCCATTATGTTTGCTCCTCTTTATAACTTCTCTTTGCTGAGTTCAGAGATCATGATCAGTCAAAATCCAAAGTCCATTATGTGTGAACCTGTCCATAGTTCATAACAGAGTATATGAAGCCTGTTTCATGCTTTCCACTGCATGCATATACACAAAAATATACATACACAACATAACGGAACAGTAAAAGCCATATAGAGGCAATGCATATGCAACTACTTGAAGTAGTAAAGAAAGTCTCTACTACTTCATTACACTAAAGAAAATACATATATTTTCTTTGCCACCCTTGGTAAAAGGCTTGGAAAGAATTCAACAGCCTTACTCTCCATTGTTTTTCTACTTTGTTTTTAGTATGTCCTTTCTCTCAGCAAGGTATTTTTATTTGTTACACTGGGGGGAAAAAAGCATGAACTGACAGGATTGAAACCTGACAAAAACAAGATTTAGATCTCAAGAATTGTATGAATTGCATCTCTATGGTATTGATGGAATTGTTAAAATTTTATGTACTTTATCAGGTGTTGTTTGAGGACTGTTTTAAATAGCATTATTTGAATAGTATTATTTGAAAACTTATATTTCAGAAAACTGGAGAAATGCCAGAAGACTGGAGGAAAGGAAATATTGTTCCTAAGATCAAAAAGGATGATTATGGAAGAAATAAATCAATTAATATTCCAGAACAAATCATAAAAACATAATCATTTTTTAAAGATTAGTGATAACCCAGCGTGACCACCCAGCGTGGTCAAGAGCAAGCCCTACTAAACTAATTTTATTTTTAACAGAGTAACTGTTAAAAATAAAATGGAATTCGGAAGCATGATTTCAGTAAAATTTCTGACAAAGCACCCAATAAATTCTGATTAATAGGCTAGCTAAGGTTGGCTGGATGTTATTACAATTAAAATGGCAATATTTAAATGGCATCCAGACAGGACAGGACAGATTTCAACGGATAGTTAGAACTGCAGAAAAAACAATTGCAACCAGCTTGCCTTCCACTGAGGACCTGTACACTGCATGAACCAGAAAAATGGCTGAGAAAATATCTACAGATCCCTCACATCCTGGACATAAGCTATTTCAGCCTCCCCTCTGGATGCTACTATAGGGCATAAAACAATTAGTCACACAGATTTTTCCCTCTGTGCCATCATTCTGCTGAATACCTAATTCCCACAGCACTGTCTTAGGCCTAAGAGAGTTATCTATGTAGTAGGCTGTATTGCTATTACCCTTCTCAGCTCCTCATCTTTCTTATCTTCTCATCTTTCCTACTATCTTTTCCTATTGGTATCTATGATTATCATTTCTGGTATCTTATGATTAATGATTTCAACTATGATTTATGATATATCTCCTATCACTTTGTTATTTGTATGTACCCTGTTTCCCCAAAAATAAGACATCCCCTGATAATAAACCCAATCAGAATACCTGTATAATCCTCAACAACTAAGTACATCAGTCTTTGAAGCCAGAACTTGTAATGTTCTGAGATAATGATCAATAGATGAAGTGGGGACCATCAATTAAGAGAAGGTAAATTAGACAACCAGCTGTAGTATATTCATTGCTATTTTAGTATCCTAACTAAAGGATATAGTCCTAACTTGGACAGACGGACAGACAGACAGACAGACAGACCAGACATGTTTCACATATCACGAAATACATGCCGTAGCTTTTAGAAAAATGTTAACTTACCTTGCCAACTATCATTGCAGACACAGAGTTTTTCTCCTGTTAAATCACAGTAGCCATGATCAGGACTTCCACAGTTAGCTTTACAATAAGGGATATCACAGGCTTCTCCTTTCCAATACTTGTCACAATCACAATATACTTGGCTTGGTATCGAGCCACTAGTTGTGCATTTCCCATGCCCTGAGCAGTTATTCGGACATGAATTAATTCTATAATGAACAATATCAGATGAAATGAGTTGATACACCACCAAAGAGAAATAGCCATTATGTATACATTCAAGTTATTTTTTTTATTTTATATAAGTAATTTTTAATTACAAATATCAACCTCCAGATTACTATTTAAAATTAACAAAACCAGAAATGAGGACCCAGATTGTGGGGCAATAAGCTGACTTTGTATAAATATACAAAAGTATGAAGGCTATTGCTTAACGCATTGTCTCCGGAGAAGGGCGGCATATAAATTAAAGCAAAAAAAAAAAAAAAAATCGGTGACAAGATGTTCATGCACTGTATTTTTATTCTTCCATAATAATTTATTAGCCTACGACATACTAAAACACATCTATGCAGTAGAAATAAGTCAAGAACAACAACAGGTTGAAAATACAATCTTCTGTATCATTCTAATTTTGTAAAATTTTGGCATTTCTATTCCACTGTAGCAAAAGAAACACAAGTAGGATCACATAGAGATTTGATTTCCCAATGTATTATTTTTAGTACTAGGTTTCTAAAATAAAATATTCATAAAATGGATATGGGGGGGATCAAACAGAAAAGCTAACTATTTTGGCCTTTGGGAGCATTCTGTTTATCAGTCGCAGACACAACTATGAAAGTAATTACATTTTGTATGCTAAAAGCCAAATATATGTAATTTCTAAGAAAGATGGGCTGTTAATGAATATGAAATATTAATAAATGAAATCTAACTTTCAGTTTCGTAAAAAAAGCAAAATATTCCAAGAGAAGTGAATATGTAAGAAAAAATATCAGAAATCAGAAAGTTTTCACATGAAGTTTGCTTTTACAACTTTTGAAGTCTGGGGGTCAATGGCACAATGTTCAGCTCTCTATGGATCAATGCTGTAATGCTTTACTTCTATAAAAACCTAGCCTCTAAGTCCAAGAAATTTGTTTCTAGTTGTCCCATTTAGAAAGGCCAATCCAGCCAAATGAGTAAATGATTATGTATATATGTGTCTGTTTTTGTAAACATGAACAGTAAAATAGAAGGGACGTTGGTCTTACCGTGATACGTTCCTTCTCGTAGTGTAAAATGGGAGGTGCCAGTCTGGGGTATTCCTTGCTCTAGCTCTATGTCCTGAGCTGAAAAATTCTGAAGATCCGCCTCCCTGGTGACGTCTCTCCAGTTTTTGCCAGCGAAGCCAAAGCGAATGTCACGCAGTCCATGCAAAAGGTACGCAGTCTGAAAGATAGAAACAACATGCTCCACCAGGGAAGCCGGTCCAGGCAGCCACAGACAGGGTGGGGCTGGCACCTCCCATTTTACACTACGAGAAGGAACGTATCACGGTAAGACCAACGTCCCTTCTCCATAGTGTAGAAATGGGAGGTGCCAGTCTGGGATATACCAAAGACCGGCCAGCCCTAAGGGTGGGAGCTGTCCTGGGCCGACGACCCCGGATCTTCAAGAACCCGCTGCAGAACTCTTCTCCCAAAGGCTGCCTCTGCCGAAGCGAAGGAGTCAAGTCTATAGTGACGGATGAAAGGAGTGGGAGAAGTCCACGTGGCCGCCCTACAAATGTCTTCCACTGACGCCTGCGTAGACCAAGCCGCCGTCGTGGCAGCGCTGCGGGTAGAGTGGGCAGTAATCCCCTGAGGTACAGGGAGAGCCTGGAGCTCGTAAGCCGATGAAATGCATGTCCTAAGCCAGCGTCCCACCGTGGAAGAGGTCACCCTGTGGCCAAGAGTCGACGGCTGAAACGAGACAAAGAGTGCCTCCGTCTTCCGGAAAGAAGAGGTTCTAAAAATGTAAATGCGGAGGGCCCTCCTCACATCCAGTGTGTGCCAGGCCTGCTCCAAGGCATGCCTAGGCCGAGGGCAGAAGTCGGGCAGGACCAACTCCTGTGCTCGGTGGAACAAGGAGTTGACCTTAGGAAGAAAGGCAGGGTCCAACCGCAGAACCACCCTGTTGTGGTGAAAAATGCACAGGTCTTTCCGCACCGATAAAGCCGCCAACTCTGAGATCCGTCGGGCCGACGTGACGGCCACAAGGAAGGCTACCTTACATGATAGGAGACGGAGACTAGTCTCCTTTAAAGGTTCGAAAGGTGTCTTTGTCAAGGCCTGGAGAACCTTAGCGAGGTCCCAAGTGGGGTAACGGTGAAGAGGAGGTGGTTTTAAATTAGCCGCCCCCCGCAGAAAAATCTTCACCCTCGGATGGTTAGTGAGGGAGCCCCACTTCCTAAAAGTCAAGACAGTGCCTAGCGCAGCCACCTGTCGTCGAAGAGTGTTAGTGGAAAGTCCCATGTCTAACCCGTCCTGTAGGAACTCCAGCACCTCCACCACCGATGCCGAAGTCGGGCTCAACTGCCTGGAGGCACACCACCCAGCAAACCTGTTCCACGTTGCCTCATAAATTCTCGTGGTGGAAGGCCGCCTGGCCGCCTGCATAGTCCTGATGACCCTAGTCGGAAATTTCTCCCGTCTTAAGAGGCCCCGCTCAACCTCCAAACGGCTAGCTGCAGTCTCTGTGGGTCCGGATGCAGAACTGGGCCCTGGCTGAGCGTGACTCTGTCCGGGGGAATCCGCCAGGGATGGGCGACCGACAGGTCGATCAGGTCGGCGAACCAAGGACGTCTGGGCCAATGAGGGGCCACTAACACCAGTTCCGCCCCCTCCAGCAGCAACTTCCGAATGACGGCTGGGATAAGGGGTAGGGGAGGGAAAGCATAAAGGAGGCCCTTGGGCCACGGGGTCCGCAGGGCGTCCACCCCTGCCGCTCCCGGGGCAGGAAATCGGGAGAAGAAAAGGGGAAGTTGAGTGTTCGCTGGGGAGGCGAAGAGGTCCACTACCGGGCGACTGAACCGGTCGACTACCTCCGCAAACAAGTTGGGATGGAGTCTCCACTCCGAGGGGTCCACCATGGCTCGGCTCAGCCAGTCGGCTTCTATGTTGTCCGTCCCTGCGATGTAGTCCGCTGTCAGGGATAAAAGGTGAGTCTCTGCCCAAAGGCAAAGGTTCTCCGCTTCTCGCATCAGAGGCCCGGAACGAGTCCCCCCTTGCCTGTTGATATGGGCTTTCGTCGTCGTATTGTCTGTGAGAAGGAGCACATGTTGCCCCCTCACCTGCGGAAGAAAGGTCTGAAGAGACAGACGGGCCGCCCGGAGCTCCAACCAATTGATCTGATGGGATAGTTCTTGGTGGGACCAGCGGCCCTGGGCCACCTGAGACCCGCAATGCCCCCCCCAGCCCATCAGGCTGGCATCCGACGTTACCACCACCCTGTGGGGTTCCCTGAAGAAGCATCCCTTCTGGATGGCCCCTGACGTCCACCAGGTTAGGGACTGTAGGACCTGTGGGGGGACCTGAACTCTGACCCTGGACGAGCTCGTTCCTGCCCTCTGAAAGGGGAGCAAGAACCACTGTAGTGGTCTCGCATGGAACCTGGCCCAGGGAACTATGTTCATACAGGATATCATTTTTCCCAACAATTGGGATAGTAGGGCTACCTGAACTGTCCTGGTCCCCCGAAGAGACTGAATTAGCGCCCTGATACTGTCCTGTCTGTCCGGGGACAAGAAGACCTGCCCCGTTAGCGTGTCTATCAGGGCCCCTAGGTGAACTAACCTTGTAGAAGGCGTGAGATGACACTTCGCCAGATTCACCGAAAAACCGTGTTCCCTCAATACCTGAATTGTCGTGGTCAGGTCCTGTTCTACTCGCCGCTGGGAGGACCCTTGAATGAGCAGATCGTCGAGGTAACATTGAATTCTGATAGGAAGAGACCTGAGATATGCCGCCAAAACAGAGAGAATCTTGGTAAACGTCCGGGGGGCGGAAGCCAGCCCGAACGGCAGGGCAAGATATTGGTAGTGACGGCCTGAATAGCAAAACCTCAGGTATTGACGATGCTCCGGCCGAATTGGTATGTGGAGGTAGGCTTCGGTCAAATCTATGGAGGCTAGGAAGTCTCCCTCCCTGATCCCGGCTAAAATGGAATGCAGGGAGTGCATTTTGAACCTCTTGTAGACGAGGAACTTGTTGAGGCCTTTCAAATTTAGAATTGCCCTCCACCCTCCCGAGGCCTTTGGGATGACAAAGAGGATGGAGTAGAACCCGCGCCCCCACTGTCCCAGTGGAACCGGCTGAATGGCCCTGATATCCAGCAAATGCTGGATAGCCGACTCCATGAGTTCCCGCCTGAATGGGTCTCCAGAAACGGGGCAGTGGAGGAAACGCCTCGGAGGGGGTGAAAGGAATTCGAGGGAGAGCCCTGCTCTTACTGTCTCCCTCACCCAATTGTCTGTAGTTAGGTCGTCCCAGCGGTCCGCAAACAGACCGAGCCTGCCCCCAAGAGGGTCCAGCGATGGATAGTCACTTGGATCTCCTGGCCCCTCTACCGCTGGAGCCCCTGAAGGGCTTGTTGGATGACTGTTGTCGACCCCGGGAAAAGGCTGGCCTATCTGCCTGATAACTAGATCTGGAGAAGTGAAATGGCCTTTGCTGACGGGGAAAGCCTGGCCCGGCTCCCCCCTGGCGGAAGGAGGGCCGCCTATAGTAAGGGGATGAACGGAAGTCCGTTCGCCTACTCTGGGACGGGAGGACCTTCCTCTTATCCCTGGTCTCGATAAGTAGGGGATCTAAGGCTTGCCCAAAAAGAAACCCCCCCCCAAAGGGGGCGGAAGCCAACTTCCACTTGTTCTTCCCGTCCATTCGCCAATGACGCAGCCAGAGCATACGTCTAGCAGTGACTGACGAAGCCATGGCCCTGGCCGAGAACCTGGCAGCTGCCAAGGTAGCGTCCGCCGTGTATTCAGCTGCAGCCAAAATCTTAGAAAGGTCTTGGTGGGCCCGAACATCATCTGGTGCCAGATGGTCTTGAAGCTGGCGGAGCCATCTGACCGACGCTCTGGTGAGAAAGGATGCTGCCGAAGAAGCTCTTACAGCCCAGGCGTCCGCCTGGTGCGCACGACGAAGTGCCGTCTCCTCTCGCCTATCCTCAGCCTTTAGAGCGTCCTCTGCATCAGGTGGTAAAACAGAAGAAGATGTGAGAGCCGCCACCGGAGCGTCCACCTTTGGAACCTCCAACAACGCAAGCATGTCTGCATCCACCGTAAACAACTGATTGTCCAGCCCTGACGCCCTGGAGGGGAGAGCTGGAGCCGCCCACTGTCTACGGATCATGTCCAGAAACATTCCCGGAATAGGAATAGTATCTGCCTCCACTGCCTGCTCTGTAAAAAGATAATCATCTTGTTCTCCAGTACCCGAGGTACCAGAGAGGGCTGGGTCAGGGCCCAATCGAGCAGTGGCCCTGGCCTTTGTCAGAAGTGGTTTCAAAAGAGCGGGGTTAAATAAGCCCTTGAAGGTGGGTCTAGGCGGCTGCACCTGATCCCCATCCGAAATCTCTCCTTCCTCCAGACAGTCTTCTGCATAGTCAACTAGTTCAGAAGGAGAAGGGGAAACCTGCCCATGATAATCCTCAGAAGGGGCAATAAAGCCCTGGGGCTCCACCTCAGGTCTAAGGGCATACATTTGGGCAAACATCTGTGACTGAAGTTGCATCCCCTCTGCAATTCCCTGCCTAATTGCCTGCTCCACCCAGGACTTCATGGAATTCTGCACATCCAGCTCCCCCCCTTCATCCTGACGAAGGCCAGCCGCAGTGGGGGTATAGGTGGCCTCAGGACGTCTGTTGGCCCCAGAAGGCCCTGGGCGCTGATGGGGCTCGACCTGCAACTCTGGAGACCATGCCCTGGATGGCCCAGCCAAGGTGGGGGAATGGGCAGTCTGAGGGGCAGAACATTCCACAGTCTGCACTGATGTCTGAGGTACAGGCACAGAGGCTTGAGAGGAGCCAGCAGCCGTATTAATGGCAGCAGCCTTTGCAAATTCTCTATCCAAGGCACGTTGTCTAACTTGAGCTGTCTTTTCCTCAGCCTTGGAACGCCCGGGCCGAGCTCTAGCCTTGGCCTTAATTTTATTAGCTGCAGCAATGCTGGCAGTTCGAGGCCGAGAAGCTCTGCCCTTGTCAGGTGGAGGAGACCAGGAGCCCTCAGCAGAGAAGGATGATTGCCTGTCAGCATCCTCCATGATATTAAGTCAGTTGGCAATACAGAGAAAATTAGATTCCAAAGACTCTGCAAATAGATAACAAAAGAGATAAAAATAAATAAAACAGGCCTTGAATTGAAAAGCAAAATGGCTCCCGGGTCTCAAAATGGCCGCTCATCAACTGACGCAGTTTAAATAAAGGCCCTTCTGAATATCAGGAGCAGTATTAGGTCAGGCCGGCCAGCAAACCCGCAGATAGAAATTACACTGGTCAAAAAAAAATCCGCTCTCACTCTCCTCTGCTTCACCAATAACAAAACAGCAGACATGGTGCCCAAAGGCTGCCAGGGGAGCAAAGCCGCCTGAGCCAATTCGCGCCCAAATTGCGCAGGGACGAAGGCCGCCGCGACTTACAGGCCGCCATCACAATCAAGGGTGTAGCATGGCCCTGCTCCAGGCCAACACCCCTCCGCCATGCCTTTATTGAGCCCACCAGCCAATTCTGAGCTGGTGGGGCTGCAGCTCGTCTCCAACCAACGAAAAGGGCAAAAAAACGCCGCTCCGCTGCACAGCTGACGAGCGGTGATCAAAAGGGACGCCGCGGCATGGAAAATGGCGCACGCGGCTCCAGCGGCCTTTTTGGAAGCCCTAGAGGCTTCAGAAGTCGATTTGAAGGGACCGGGGCGAAAGCCAGCCGGCTAGCCCTCCACCGCCGCCCAGCGGAAGGGGAAGATGGGGGGGGGAAACAGCAGCCGCCCTCCCCACTTCATCCAGGCACCGGAGAACTCCCCTTAACCAGTACCTGAAATTCCAGCCACAGCTGAGCAGAAAACAGCAGCAGCTTTCCAAGACAAGCAAAGGAAAATAAAGAAATAAAGAAAATAAAGTAGATCCAGGGAAAATCAAACAATTTTTACTCTGGCTCAAAGCTCAGGAGCTAAAACCTGCAACCATGAGCTGTGCTGAGCTGAAAAAAACTGGAGAGACGTCACCAGGGAGGCGGATCTTCAGAATTTTTCAGCTCAGGACATAGAGCTAGAGCAAGGAATACCCCAGACTGGCACCTCCCATTTCTACACTATGGAGAAAGACAGAGAGCAATACACACACACACAAAAAAAAAATCTATACTTTTCCTTAAACAGGTTATGCTGAGATTATTGTCTCATAAAACATTTTTCCAATCTATCTTTTTTGAAATAAAACTTCACACACTAACAAACACAGGTAGTCCTCATTCAGCAATCACTCATTCAGTGGCCATTCCTAGATATGACAATGCTGAACAAGGAAACTTATGAACAGTCCTTGTAGCTGCAACCATTACAGCATCTCCACAGTCATTTCTTCACAATTTGGGTGGTTTGCAATTACAACATCACAGGAGAACAGAGTCAAATGATCACCACTTGTGACTTCATTGCCAACTTTTAACAAGGTCCATGACAGGCAGGAGATTGTAAATGGCACTGTGATGTCATGCTAGTGACCATGGTAATATTTGTTTAAATGCAGCAACCAAAACTGCCACAATTGCTGTTGTAAATTAGTGCAGTCACAAAGTATCATGCTTTACAGTTGGGTCACTTAGCAAATGCATTTCCAATCCCAACTACCATCATTAAGCAAGGACTACCTGCAATAACAAATGCATTAAACACAGTAATTATTAAGTATCCTTTAAAGTAGGTGCCCCTAACCTCCAGACTGTGGCCCACTACCGGGCTGTGGCTATTCAGAAATGGGCCGAATAAAGCAGTGGTGTCCAACATTTGTGGCTCATGCAGTCCAGTTGTCTTCTCCTCTCCCCAGCTGGTCTGCCAAGCTGCAAAGTCTGGGGACCGCTGCTTTAAAGAACTATTGACTATTGATGGAATTCCTCTTCATTAACATTTTTCAACCTGAATGTGTGTTACATACAGTCTTCTCAAAATCAAGTTTTCATAAGCTTACTTCAAATGTTTTAAGCTCCAGGTCTTCCTTACTAAAAGAAATACATTGCCAATTAATTAACAGAAACATAATTAATAAGAAATACTTACGAGTAAAAAATATTAAATCCTGTTAGATTATAAGCAGCATCACTAAAAAAGTGTAGCAGTGCATAGCCAGATGTAGTTACTACTTCAGGTACAGTTTCATTTCTATGCACCTCTGGAACTATAAGACCACTGCAGAATTTTAAACGTAAGACATGTGTATTATTAATAAACAATGAAAAGGTGGGGATTTGAACAAATCACATGAGTTCTTAGCATAATTTGGAAGCGTTGTAAAATTGCAATTTCATTGTAATGTGTAAAACAAGACACAGTGAGATATATAAATATTTGCATACTGAATAGTCAGCATTTCTAAATGATTTTGATTATTTTTTTAAAAAAAGTCTGATTTTTATACAATACTGTTTAAAATAAGAGAACTCTGGAAATCATTTCTAGAAATGATTGCCATAAAAATAATGCAGTCAAAATGTATAAAGGCAATATTTCAGTTTTTAAAAAATTAAAAATTCAAATCAGTGCACAGAAGCAACTTTTAAACATATGTATTATTTTAACAATTCAGGTTTACAATGTAAACATAATTCTTGCACAGGTTGTCTTAAGTGTGGTCTAAATACCCAAGCTACTACTATGTCTTTTCAATAGGGATATCCCATATTCTTTTCCACCTTTATCTGGTCCATGAAAAAAACAACAACCACATTCTTTTCTTGCTACAAATCCAGAAGGATATTTTCTAATTTTTATGCAATAGCAGCACTAGCAGTACTGTCTGGTTCACCTGCTATACTATTCTAGCTACATTTTTGTTCTTTGTAGCAATTTTTCTCTGATCTACTATCTCATTCTGAAAAGTCTTTAACCAGTAAACCTGTTCCTCTACCCTTTTTTAATAAGTTAACAAGTAAATGAGTAAAACCTTATTGGTTTCATTTTTTTACGAGGTGAAACAGGAATTTGTCTTCCATCCCAGACAGGAAAAAAAAGTCTTTCTTTTTTCTTCCTTCCTTCCCTCCTTCCTTCCTTCCTTTCTGAATATTCAAGAAAATCAGGGTAAAATTTAAAAATTATGGGTTTACTAAACATGGTTCAAAGTATAGCATGCTGAAATGGTTAAAAGAAGGATCTTTAAAAAGGCAACAGAGAGGGAACTACATACTGAAATTCAGTCTAAAACTTATATTTAATGCACATTTTATAACACTGTAATAAAAGCTAGTAAGCTGAAATACTCACCTAAATACAGCTATTAAAGGTGCATATATTGAATCTCCATCATAAACATACATATGATCCCAACTACATTCTGTTGCAAAATGATTAAATCGTAATCTTAAAACTGAATTAGGGCTAGAAGAGAAAAGCAAGAAACAGCACTTAAAAATGGAACATTTTATAATGAAATGTACATATAAGCATGTCAGTACAGTATTAAAGGCAAGACTTGTTGATTTTATGATTACACATTTGTAAAAGTTGTAATATGTGTGTATATATATATGTGGATGCAACTATTACATAAATTTTAGACATGTATTTCACTGCAAATGAGAAACTCCAATCTGAACCTGTGGAACCAAAACTATTTTCTGGTTCAGACATAGGAATATCTGTCTGCAAACAGGCTCTTTACCTATATGGTCTTTCCTTACTCTTACACTCTTTCTTTACCATGTACAGCAAACTATACTTTATTATGACACATTTGCTTAAACTTAATTTAGCTTAAATTTAGAAAATGAACTGAGGATGAGATTAGGCTATTATATAAAACAATTTACCGTATTTTTTGCTCCATAAGACTCACTTTTTTTCTCCCAAAAGTGGGTGGAAATGTCTGTGTGTCTTATGGAGTGAATATGGGCGACAGGCAGCAGCGGCAAATGGCGGCAACAATCCCCGCCGTCTGGAACAACTGATCGGTAGTAATCCACGGATCAGCTACTTGGAGGCAAAAGCTCCAGCGTTCCCCGGCAGAGGCAGCAGACACGGAAGAGACAGGCTGTTTGCTGTTTGCTCCAAAGACACTAGCCAGATGAACACCAGATGGATGCTGGGAGGCAGAGGCAGATCTTTTTTTCTTGTTTTCCTCCTCTCAAACTAAGTGCGTCTTATGGTCCGGAGTGTCTTACAGACCGAAAACTACGGTAGCTCAATTCATTGGATATTCAAATGTGGCCTGAAACTTATCAAAAAGGAATAATCCACTTTTTAAAACTAGTATTATTTTGTTTGTAAGATGCCAATTTCAAAATCTTTATCTGATCAGCAATAAAATCAATATCTGTTATTTAGAACTGCTATATTGATTACTATGACAACATCAGGGGTGAAATTCAGCTGATTCTATCTGGCTTGGGTGAACCGATAGCGGCGGCTGCAGGAGGCTCCGCCCACCAGCATGGACATCATGACATCGCTTTTTTGTGACATTTTAAGCCTCTGCGCATGTGCAGATGACGGCACGCGCAAGTGAAGCGAGCATGCACATGGCACACACACATTTGTGAACCTGTAGAGAAGGTAAGTGAATTTCATCTATGAACAGCAGCTAGGATAAACTAATAATTCACAGTATCAGGAATTGCTTGACATTTTTCATGGCAGGTAACTTTGTATATCCATTTGCGTAGCCAGTTAAGCTCACAAGGGCAGATATGACCATGAAAAGCTGCAATGCCATACTGAAATTCTACTGTGAAAGTAGAATTAGTCATATATTCCTTATCTGTATTTCGTATTTAATTCTCAACACTAAATTTCTCTCTCTCTTTTTCCTGAAATATAATTAGTGCATTAAGAGTTCTTTAGAAAATCATCAAAAGTTCTTTAGAAAATCATCATCATAAAATCTTTGCAACTAAGTTATAAAAAACTCAACCATTTTTTTTACTTAACATTTTGTCAGATATCTCTTAAGAGCTATAATGTAGAATTAACATTAATTAAAAATATACTTACTATCCTTCAATTAACCATGTACATTTAGTTTTGTACTTATAATTTATTGGCCCATCCGTTAAATATCCAGAAGATTCGGTTAACCTACAAAAAAAAGTTAGTTTTTAAAGCTATTTTTCCTTGCAAACTACATACAAAAATATTACAATTTAAATGCAGATTAAAAGAAGAATTTTATATAAAATTGTGTTTGAACTGAACTAATATTTCTTATCTTTTCTCACTCATTAATATTTGCATACAAGTGTGCTAAATTGCAGCATTATAATAAGGTACCCACCCAGTTTAAAGAGGGAACTTACAATCAAGTTTATTTTATACCAAAAAGTCTTTCTAGCCTTCAAAGCAGGATACTGCAACTGAGGAAAAAGTTCTACCGGAAGAACTTACTTTTCATCAATAAGCAGTGTATATAATTCAAATAAAAATGTCCAGAGACAAAATAAAAATGCAAAATAACTCAAATGACTTTGCAAAAATATTTATTATATAATACCCTTGAAAATTAAAAAAAATAGAATGAACTTCTTTTCAAAATCTTCAGAGCTTGAAAACCATTAGGGACCTTTTTCTATCAATCCAATTTACAGGAAAGAGACAGAGATAGAAATAAACAAAAGATATTGTCTTCTGTAGACTTCATCAGTTGCAGACCTCTGAACCATAAGGACTATGCAGTTGTAACTAATAACTAACACTTTTATCACTATTAATTAGGACTACTGTGCTATACAAAGGGATAGCTTAGAAAAAACCACATGGAAACTGCAAGTGCTACAAAATGCAATGGCCCTCTTATTTTAAGAGTCTTACCTCCAGAAACACATTATTCTTGTGCTGCAGGTCCTACATTGATTGCTAATAGGTTTCTGGAACATAGATGTGATATAAGCTAAGATGTTAAACTAGTGTCTCCTCAGCCATGGAAACTGACAGAGTGATTTTGGGCTAAACGTTCTCTCTGACCATCCTACTTCAAAATACCAGCAGAACTGCCTTCTACAACTAGAATAACTCATCCAGTACAATTATCTCAGGTGCACTTTGTTGGTTAGTTATCTATTTTAAAAAATAGAGTAGGAGGGGACTAAGAGCAGTAGGTTTTTAAAAACTAGACTTATGGACCAGCTTTTTCTTAGAAGTGAATCTTGTCCCATCTTCAACAACATTCCAATATTTGGTTAAGGTGGAACAGGTTCACAGAACACGTAGTAGTTAATATATTGATACCGTTGGTTTTTATATTATTAATCAATTATTGTTCTGTTATGTTAATTATGACAATTATTTAATTGCCCATTTGTTGGTTCATTTTACGACCGGTGTCTTAATTGTACAACTGATAATGTAACACATCAGGAGTCCATTTCATATTTTGTAGTACTATTTACGAAAGGTATGAATAAATTCTTGACCATAAATTCTTGTGAAAACTTCAGGTCTGTGACTATTTGAATCACTATATCTTGATTTCATCTGCATAGATATTTTTATTTTCTATCAGAGTTACTGAAAAAAATTCTGCCAATAAATTGTTAAAATCGCTTCTTCCTTTTTGAAAGTAATCTATTCTTCTAGTTAACTATTAATTGATATTATTTAACATCTCCACTTTAATTACCTTGTGTGCTGTATCTATGTGTGTTTCTGTCTGTCTGTCTGTGTCTGTCTTTCTTCATTCATTTATTATAATACAGTTTATGATTATTGAAGTTTATCATTGATATTTCATTAGATATTTCATTGATATTTCATTAGAGAAACAATACAGATATTAAATAAGTATCTATAAAACACATATTATGATTTATGAGTTTAATATGAGCTATGAATGTACAGGTTATGTTGCAAACATACTTCGAATGAGCAATCTTTTAGCTCTGGGTAACTTTGGACCAGTCATTCACTCTCAGCACTAGGAAGCAAAACAAATCCAAAAGGCCTCCAGGCACTTACTTAGGCAGTTGCCAGGAATCAAAACCTTATTCAAAAGCATAGAAAACAAGGCACTTCTTATACACCTGATGCAGGCTATTTAATGTAGCCAGGATTATTCTATAAACCCAATGTTATGTTTTCTCACAACACATTGAACCAAAAATTAACATACATAGACATCATAGCAAAAATTAACATTCATAGACATTATTAACATACATAGACAATATAACTTTAATGTAATTTGCTAGCTTGTCATTTAATTGTGAAGCAGAAGTACATCATGTGAGAAGCAGAAATGCCTTGAATATTCACAAAAGCAACAAGCAAAAGTGCCCAATTAGGCTATTAATCCTATCAAGGTCTGTAAAAATAACTATTAATGTTTACTTTAAATTTCTTATTTTTATAATCAATTGGAAAATAAAATGCCCAAATTTTTTTTCCCCTTCCATTCTGTATGCTCAGAGATCTTCAGCAATAGTTTTTTGATTTTTCTTTTCCAGAAGGCCCAAAGTATATTCCATAAACATTCAAATTATTTGAACCCAAGGTATTGGCACAGCTTCTTCATGGGGCACAGCTAAACCCTGGCATCAACTTTGCTAATTGAAAAGTATTATAATCCAGTATTATAATTTTCTTAAAGAAATTATTTGTGGGTCAAACATAGCATTTGAAAAAAAAGGCAAGACTGATCAGGGAGAATGTGTCAAATCAATTGATGCAAGACAGTAGTATTTCATCAACTACAGGCAAAGACGTTAAGGAACAGATAGAGGTCCTGTCAGAAGTGCTAATTTCTGCCTTTTAAATAGATCACATCTGATTAAAATAATGCAAAAAATATAGGCAGTGCTAATTTGGATGCTTGCAGAGTCAGTCATTAGCAGAGAACAGAATTCCAATTTTTGCTTTTTATTTTTTAAAAAAAAATATTAAAATTTTGTAAAATAGGAGTTATAGATGTAATGTTCGAGATATTGGCTGTGATTTAAAATCTTCAGGTATTATGAATCTAGGGAATAATAATTTCAAAGAAGCATCAAAATCAGTTATTTCTTCATAGCTATGCTCTGATTGACCTTGATTGACATAATCCCCAGAAAGTTCTGATGACTGACTCTGAAGAATAGACTGGGATCACTCTCAAACAACAGGTAAACAGTGTGAAAAATATGTGGCCTTCTGCCTTATTTAAAGGGGAAAAAGCACTGGCCTTTAATCACTAGCTTTAGAAGCTAAAGGATGGGATTTTTAGCTATGCTATCTTGCTATACCTATAAAAACTTGGCTGTCTTTCTAAAATTGCAAACTTGCGTGCATCTTTAAGACAATTGTCACTCCTGGAATTGCTGGACAAGTCCCTGCAAATTTCAGAAGTGGTTTGCCATTGTCTGATTCTTTCAAAGGCTCCGAAAGTGGGAATGGCCCAAGGTCACTCAGCTTGTTTTCTGCCTAAGGCAAGGCTAAAACACAAAGGCTGGATAACCATCCCTATTGAGACACTAGATTCCTGCCCAAGGCAAGAGATTGGACTAGATCAGCGGTTCTCAACCTGGGGGTTGTGACTCCTTTGGGGTTTGAACGGTCATTTCACAGGGGTCGCCAAAGACCTCTCTCTGCCCCCCCATGCCTTCACTCACCCTCACCCTCTGCCGGATCGCCATTCGCTGTTCGCTTACCCCGCCCACTCCCAATCTATTGCTGCCTCCTGAGTCCCAGCTGATGGCTAGAGGGAAAAAAACTGTTTAAATTCTTGCCGTGGGGCTTCAAAGGGCCGCCCTATAGCTGATCAGTGTTAAAAGAAAACAAATGAGTAGACCAGTGCCTGCAAAAATAGAAAAAACAGCCCCTTTCAGCTTCAGCATAGGTTAATTACCCCAAGTTGATTAGATCGGCCTCCCGACTCTCAGCTGATTTGCTCTCAGCTGCTTTGTGCAGGGGTCTGTTCTCTGTTACTAGCTGCAAAGAGAGCTGGAGCATATTTTTTTTCCCCTAGCTATACTGAAAAAGCGAAACTGAAAATAAAGCAGGGTCTTTGCTGCAATGTGACAAAATGAAGCAGAAAGAGATTTCTTTTTCTTTTTCCTTACCAAAAAAGATAAGTGCAGAACTGCAAACAATGGGAAATTTAGGGCAAAAGAGGAGGTTCAAGATTTTAAAACACAAAAGAAAAAAGCTCTATTTAACTAGAAAATTGTAATAATTGAAATACTATTAATTGTATATAGTATTGAAAGCAGAAATGGTTAAGTTGTGGTTTGGAGGAATATATGGGGGAATTTTTTTGGTTTATTATTGGTAAATATAATTGATTTGTAAGAAATTGGATTGCATGGAAATAATTGGAATATTCATGTTCATATTGATTAATATACAAAAAGGATAGTTATATAACTAATCAATTTATATTAAAATGTTGAATTTGTATTAAACAACTGTATTACATAATTACATAATTAACACAATGTGAGGATGGATATAAAAATAGATGACAATGTGAAGGGGTATAATATAGAATAGAAGGGAAAAACTGAATTTGATTAAGATAAGAGATGAGAATGAAGGGTAATATTGGTTTTTTTAAAAAATAGATGTATAAATATGGCAAAAAGGAAATATAGAAATTGTAAATTTAATTGAAATGGCTAAACACTGTTTAAATTTGTGAACCGGCCAAATACTCTGTTCAAAGAAAATACATTGTATGTTTGTATGTGTGTTTCTAATTATTGCTATTTATTCATATTTGTTCTCTTTTATTCTTTAAAATTTAACAATTCATTCTTTATCTTAATATCTTTGTATTTGTTTGGGGTTGGTTTTCTTCCCTTTCATCTTTTTTATTGTACAGCAATCTTTGTCCTCAAACCTACCACCTCTCTCTTTTCTTTCCTTCTTACTTTCTCTTCCCCCTCTTCTTCTCCTCCCTACTGCCTCTTCCTTTCTCCTTCTCCTCCTCTCTTCCTCCCTCTCTTACCCTCACTGCTACTCTAATTTCCCTTCCCTTCCTTCATCCCTTTCTATTGCTGTATCCTTTTATGCATATGGACTACTCAGAGGGCTGAAAAAGTTATTTTTGATTGGTCCTCGCACTTTTGACCAGTCCTCGAATTTACAGCTGTCCTCACATTTTACATTTTTTGCCCTATCTTATCACTATGGTGAAGAGAAGCAGTTGTGAAATGAGTGACATGGCTGTTAAGAATGCTGAGGATGGTTATAAGTGTGAGGACCAGTCAAAAGTGCGAGGACCTGTCAGAAATGACTTTTTTCAGCCCTCTGAGTAGTCCCTATACACATAGCCATGGCCACCCGGTCACATGACCAGCTAGCCACGCCCACCCAGTCATATGACCTCCAAGCCACGCCCACAATATAAGCCATGCCCACAGAACCGGTAGTAAAAAAATTTAGAACCCACCCCTGGTTGGAGGTCACCACAACATGAGGAACTGTATTAAAGGGTCGCGGCATTAGAAAGGTTGAGAACCACTGGACTAGATGATCTCCAACATTTCTTCCTACTTTACATTCTATGTAAAGAGGAATATAAGAAAGGAAATTGCATCAGATAAATCTATTCCTCATAGCTCCACGTTGTGAAAGATAAGTCTGACAAAATCAATTTAAAAATGTAATAGTTATGGAAATGAAAAGCACATGAATATGGGCAAGCCAACAGAAGAGGCCATTATATAGTGTGAGAAGGAAAATGAAAAGAGGGTTTAAACTATTTCTTCTCAGAGCAGTGAATTTACAGCATTTTTTCTATTATCTTCAATAAATATTACTTACCTGTGGTTCCTAAATTTCTTATGAGCGTGTTTATTTCTTCTGTATTTCTTCACCACTTCCATGTAGTGAACTCGGTTACGCTTAACATTTTAGTTGTTAATAGGTTCTAAAAATCTTTGCAGTTTCCATGCAATCAAAATTGATGTTCTGCAGAAAGCACTAACTATACACAGTAACCTAAGGGGAATGGCTGTTTACAGCTTCTACAAAAACCCAGTTTCTTGGTCAGTGTCTGCTTAGAACAAACTGATTGTATTCTTCTGTAAACAATTCGAGAAACAATCTCTTACACCAAAGTAGCAGTGATTTATCTAGTATTCCTACTCCTTAAGCAAATAGAAATAGGTGGCAAATAAAAATAAACCACAATGTATAAATCTATTTTTTGCATGCAACTTTCCACACCAAGGAATGAAAAATAAGTGTGTAGATTATGATGTGTATAAAAGATTTAATTTGGCTAAATTATGGAATTTAGGATTATGGAAGGTGTTCAGATGAAATAGCCATAAACAACATGCAGAGAAGTTTCTTTGTTTGCATGGCATGATATAGCTTTAAGTTATCCACTTGCCAGTGGATTTACAATTACTATATTATCTGAACATGTTACATTTGTTCTTTCAACCAAATAGAGAAAGCTGAAACAACCTTAGACAAGATAGCTTGTCTCTCCTAATGGAAAAAGCCATTTTGCTTTCTTTGGATGCCATAGCAACAACATTATCTTAATGCTTCTAACTCTAACTTTGGGAATTAAGCACTAAATTCCCAGAATTTAATACATTTTAAATGTATTAAAATGTGTTAAATGCATTTAAATTAAGACGCAAAGGGTTTTCTGGCATGCTAAAGATGGGCACATTTATAAAATAGTTCCCTATTCATTCAATATGTCACAATAATTCTGCTGCAAAGATAATAGCAGGGAGTGCAGAAAAAAAGATGGAAACAGAAAACAAATGGCAATGGCAGAAGAAAAAAAGAACTTTTTCAAAAGCGAAATGAAATGTAGAGAGAAAGAGGCAATGAAGTTTTTCACAATAGCCAGGTTCACATTCAAAACAATAAAACAGAAATTCCAATGTGAACAAGTAACAAAAATATGCATGAATCTTCTCTTTAACAAATAAACAATACTATTTCTTGATTTATGACCACAACTGAAAAATTCATTTTTAAGCATTGTAGGTCATTAAATGAGGCATCACATGATCATAACTTGTGACTTTCCTTGCCAGCTTTCCAACTGACTTTGCTTGTCAGGAAGCCAGCTGGGAAGGTCACAAGTGGTGGTCATGTAACCACAGAGATGCTGCAATGGCTGTATATGAGCTGTGGTGGCACAGTGGTTAGAGTGCAGTACTTCAGGCTACTTCTGCTGACTGCTGGCTGCCTGCAATTTGGTAGTTCGAATCTCACCAGGCTCAAGACTGACTCAGCCTTCCATCCTTCCAAGGTCAGTAAATTGAGGACCAAGATTGTTGGGGGCAATATGCTGACACTGTAAACTGCTTATAGAAGGCAGTAAAGCACTGTGAAGCAGTATAAAAGTCTAAGTGCTATTGCTATTATAAGGCTGATTGCTATACTAAGTTCCTAGACTTCAAAATTATTGCTAGTCCCTTGTTTTGTTTAGCCAAAAGTGACAAATCTGTAATGTTTGCATTATCTCAGGGGTGTCGAACTGGAAGCCCATGGGCTGGATCCGTCACGTGCAGGCCAAACCCACCCCAGCTCCGCGAAGGATAAAAATGTCACAAAACATCACAATGGCAATGTGACACAGCAAGTTTGACACCAGTGCATTATCTCAATAACAGCCAGTATCAGGAGAGGTGCAATAAGAATTACAATACAATTTTTGTGCTACTACATATTGTATTTTTTTATTTTTCCCATACCCTTTGAAATAGTGTGTATATGTGTATTGAGAAGCAGTCAGGTTAATCTCTCCTATGTGATACTGAGAGGGCTTTGTAATTATTGTATCACATATATGAAGGTGGGAAGATGGAGGAGGTTTCAAAGCTGAAAGCCGAAAACAACATTTTGCCATATGTTGCCAAAGCAACCCTTGCTAAAAAAAAAATTAAAAAAAAAAATCATCTGAAGAATCATGATTGTACATGAGTCTTCTGAATTTACAGGTTATAGCAATAAATAATCAGAATCACTACTATATTAGAGTTTCTTGAATTATTTGCTTGTTAAAACTGATGGAACATATTAGTAATCAGCATTCTCACAAAATGGCTTGTGTAAGTAGCATATGTGATTCTTACTCCAAATAAGCTATAAAATTGTGGTCAATGTTATCCAGGACAAAGTTTTTGATGCAAACATATAAAGACCAAGATATCTGCTTTATTTGAATATATTAAATCTCAAAATTAGAGTACATTATAATATACAGTGGATAAGTTTATTTTAAGAAGTTATATTTTGAAATTTGATAATATCTGCTAAACAACATTTATAAAGTTCACTCGTATTGAGAAATAGTATATCTTGTTAATGGTGGAGTTTTATTTTAAATCAGAGAAAACTGACACAGGACTTTTCATTTTATGATGTCAAAATTAAACTTTGAAATATCTCTGCAGCGCTCTATAAACAAAAAGTGTCAGCAAAGTGATGTTTTTATCAGTGTAAACTGACCACAAACAACAGTCAATTATAGATTAATGCAGCATAATAATTAATGCAGAAAAATGCTGGAGGCTGATTCACACATATAAATAATGTTGTATATATAATAGTGTGGTAAACTCCTCATATTGGTGCTTTGTGGTTTTAAATAAATTAATAAGTAGTTGTAATCTAAGTAAGTAGTAACAATCTCAGTAGCCTTTCTGAACTGAAAAAAGTTAAGAAGGTTGTTTATACTTGGATAAGAGGCTACCAGAAAATTCCGATAAACTTTAGGAAATTTGTAAAACATTTCATAAGAAAACTATGGCAAATTCCTTCTCTGCTGTTTCTAAGAAAATTACAAGGGAGTTCAGAAAGAGTTAACTTTAATTCCATGGATGCTTTATATTTTATAATTATGAATCATCCTCAAAACTCAGAAGATGGTATTATGAATTCCTTCATATTGTATGATACTCGTCAGTGCAATTTTCAGACATGGTTATAAATCATTGAGAGATCTATTAATCATAAATTTATAAAAGCTGCTTAAGGTAGCAGCCAATGAGCTTAAGACAATAGTTTTAAACCCATTACATGCTATGCAAGCAATACTTCAAGCAATCTATTGCAAATCAAATTTATTAGAGTAACATAAATCCTAATGTCCTGAATTAAAGGATTATCAGTAATTTTTCAAATGAAGAAACAACTGAACTGAAATAGATTTTTCCAAAGATTCTTCAGAGCAGCACATTTTTTTCACACTTCCAGACTGTATGCAAACTGAATTTTATAAGCTGTCAAAAAGAAAATAGCACTGCTACTGCAGCTGGATCCAAGCTGCATGTGGAGAAGCAGTTCACTTTTGTGGAGTGTATGTGCAGTATGTGTGATAAGCAACTGCATCATTGGGATACTGCTTTGCCTGCAATATTGCACATATGGCTGTGGTGTAGACAAGCACTTCACAAACAGCAGCGTCGTTCCACGTAGTTTGTAGATTAAAAACCCAATCGCCTCTCCCCCTCTTGGCTGTTACCTATGAATGGCAGGAAAAACATGGAAGATTACAGAAATCATACAGCTGTCAACAGAAAATCTCACCCTTCTGTGAATTGGGTCTTTTATGTGATAGGAGAACTGGTGTCCCAAAGATATACATTTCCTCCTCTTCTAGCCTGCCATTCATACATTAGCAAGAGAAATGGACAGAACAGCTTCTTGTCAGTCAGGACTTTTCTGCTCAAAGGCAAATGAATTGCTTCAAGTGGCCTGTAGAAGCAGGCAATCCTCACCTGAGACTATTCTGCAGATGATATTAAAAGATGACTTTGTTGGCAGAAGTGAAAAAAATATTGCTTATTCAGCAAGAAGCTTCAGGTAGACCCTGCCTTCTAGGCAGCTGGAGACGAATTGAGGATGTTCATGTCCACAACATGAAGTTAATGGATGATATAAGAATTATCTACTCATTTGAAGTTCTTGGAGGAATAGGAGAGTCTCTTTTTTCTTTTTCTCATTCTTCTTGGTAGAGCCAAGCATGCAGTCTGCTCTACTTCTTACTGTGCTTTGACTGTTACTCATGGTGAAAGGCAGGACCACCACTCTTCTTCTCCCATCTCACTTCTCTAGCCATGGATGGCAAAAAAAAATTGGAGGAGAAAAATGAGGAGAATGGTTCCTTTGGAACTGAATCACTAAAAGTAGGTGGGGCTTGATAAAATGAGAAGGTTTTTTAAAAAAATGAAAACATGCTTGATTTGTCATTGACCAAGCACAGACAGCTTCATTGAATGATGGTGTTTTCAGAATAGATGTCCATAGGTCACTGCCTGTCTTTCACTATCCAACTGCAGAGAACAACAACTTTACATACTTTGCTCTGGAAGTGGCATTTTTACAGTTAACCCACTTCCAGAAACTGCATCTTGACAATTTAGGGTATGTTGATGCACATAGCAGATTGACTAGTTGTGCCATCAACTTTTAGCAATCACATAGATAGGATTTTGTCATGACAATCTGCCCCTAACTTGGTCTTTCAGGTTTTCCAACTCATTGCCACTGTAACGGAGGCCATCTTGTTGCTAGTTGACCTCTTTCTTACTATTCTTCCAGGGTTTTGTAGATATTGTGTCTTCTAATCAATGGCTAGAACTGTGAAAACTGAGCATACCAAATAATGTGTGCATTTTAGCCACTGAAGCATACTCCACTAATCAATGTTCAGGATCTAAATAATGAATAAAGAATTTTACTTTTAAGTGGTCCTGGAACATGACTAAAGATGTCTTGTATCTCTAAAATTAAAAAAATATTAAATCTCATCTTTTACTTTGATCTCACCTGAAGTCAGTAAACGTACTTCACAGATCTTAAAAATTTCCAACATTCATCCTCATAATTGAAAAATTGCAAACAACTGGTCAACCATATAATGATAGCTGTTCATGCTCTTATGATTACAGAGATAGTTGTTGCAGTTCTCCTTTAGGCAAGATTACCTTTTCAAAGCAGCAAAAACAATAGCTAAAATAAAATGTATAAAACTTAAACCAATATATTATTTATTGCTTTACTCTGTCATCAACAGTATCAGTTACATATTCTGAATAAATAACTAGCTAGCTATAAAAAGCAAAATATAAACAATCCTTGCTTTCATTTTTCTTTTCATTTTTGATATTAACTAATTAAAGTTAATAACTATGAAGTTAATACGTTCATTAAATATTCAGGCAAAAAAAAGCTCTATTGTTAAAAAGGGGGGAAATAATGTAGCAGAGGAAGTTTCTAACAAGATCAATACTGCAGCAATATCTTCAGGTCTCAATGGTAGGAATGGAGAGCCACATTAAAATCACACTATTAAGACTGAGCTTAGCTATTAGCAGGATTGTCACAAGCAATACTTTTAAATCTGTGTACCATTCAGAAACAAGATTGAGATGGATATTAAGAATTCATTTATGCACATTGACTTTCCCATTTATAGTATTTAATTCTTAAAGCATTTTTTATGTCTAGCAGAATTTTACACTTTATCAAACGTGTGGCTTAATGAACATTTTGAACTGAGGACAAGGCAAATTAGTGCCATCTATTTTCATCTGTAGCAAGTTAGAACTACTGAAAAATTATTCCAAAACACATTGCAATTTACTGTCCTTTTCCATATGTGATATTAAAAGGATACCCAAATGTTACTTTTAAGAAAGAAGCTGAGGATGGCTTTCCACATGATTGCTTAAACTATCAAATCATTAAGATACTAGCCTTTTAAGTTTTATTTTATTTATTTTATTTTATTTTATTAGATTTCTATACCGCCCTTCTCCCGAAGGACTCAGGGAGGTGAACAGCCAAAAGATAAAACACGGAAATACAAAATTTAAAATAGATTAAAACAGATTAAACAATTTGGCTCAATTTTAAAAATATCCCATAATTAAACAAATTAAAATTAGTGATTAAAATTTAAATCTAAAAATTTTAAAAGAGAAAGGTTTCACCCACATTCTTCATAGCAGGCAGAAAATCCTGGAATAGGGACAATAAAACTGTTGTGTTTTTTTAAAAATAGCTGTTAATAGTATGTCTGAACTAGTTGTGCATTCTCTCTTAGTACTAACTTATTAAAATAGACTCGTAACAGCATATTAACATTCTCATCTGTATGAACAGTGCACGAACATGGGAAATCACAAGGAATTCTATTCTATTCTATTCTATTCTATTCTATTCTATTCTATTCTATTCTATTCTATTCTATTCTATTCTATTCTATGATGAGCATTTTTAACAAGTGTACCAGGCAAAGTAGTTGTATAACTATAATATGTGTTAAGTATTTTTAACATTTAAAACTCAACTTTTGTAGCAAAACAGAACACATATATTGAATGCTGAATACAGACCCCAGGAATGGGCAGTAGCTGAACAATTCTGTATTGATTTGAACAACTCCACTATAAGAGTTTCAGAATAAATTGATAACTAAACTCTGCTTGTTATTTTCCCCAGAAAAAGTCAGAAGCCCCCAAAACTGAGAACTTAAGATCAAGAGAACAAGAGAAAATTTAATTCTGACAAAAAAGATGAATTAAACAACTTAAGACAGAATTTAAAACTGAATTATGTACAAATGAACATGCTATTGCAAAAATGTGTAAACTTTTGTTGAAATTCTAAATCGAAGAGAAACAAATTAAGGATTACATGAAAAAATGAGCCATTTTGTTATGTTATACAGATGGATAAATGGAAGACAATGGGGTTAAATGGGGTTAAATGGAATGAAATTCATGTTAAATTTAAGTGACATTTTTTATAAAATGACATTCCATTGGCATATGACTCAAGTGTAATTATCAAAGAAGCATAAAGGTACTTAAATGCTGAAAATGTGAAAAGCAGGAAGAGACATTTTTACCATGCATAGTAATAGACTTGTGAAAAAGATTAATATTGAGATAAAAATTCATTCAAGGATACAAAAATTTTAAAGATTAACATTGAAGGAAAAAAACTACATTTTTTTAAATTGGGACATATGGATTAGAAAAGTCTCATGGAAGAAATTTTATATATGGTGACTGCGGGAATATTACATGCACAGCAATGGAAGAATGCTAAAATTCCCACAACCACAATAGAAGAATGAACTGTGAAAATGGCAGAAATGGCAGAAATGGCAAAACTGATCTTTGGTCAGAGATAAAACAAGTTGTTTTATGAAACACTTAAAACCTTTTATGGATTTTTTTTGCCAAATATGGGAAAAAGTGAAGTAATGATATATGGATTTGATGACTGAAAAAGGATTTAAAAAGGGATTGTAGGGATTTTTGTAGTATTAAAGAGGAGGAGGCATAATAAGTTTAATTATGACTATTGAAAAGAAGATTGGAAGTTGATTTTTCTTTTTATGATACTTTTTTCTTTGGTGTTCTTTTTTCTTTGCCTTGTTTTTATCCTATTTTTTTCTTTATCTTTTACAGTATTTATGTTCTTTCTTTATATTTAACTTTTATATATGTAAACACTTTCAGTAAAAATTGTATGTATATTCATTCTCTTGGTAACAAGTGATTCTTTAGTAGTTTGTTAAAAATGCTGCTAGACTATTATTCTATTCTTGTTATTCTTCCATAGCAAGTAACACAAATTAATCATTGAAGGCTATTAGCAAAATACGTGTCAGTGTTGTTAAAGCAGGCAAAGTTTTTAATGAAGAAGGTGCCTTTACTACAACTACATATGCTAAATTTCAGTTTGTATACTGGTCTAAATGCCTTTCTATTTTCCCTACTATGACTAGTTATTGCATTTCCTTTTTAGATAAACATTTCCATTTCCTGTCAACAGAAATTGTAGCTTGAGGCAGTAAAGAGTGGACCTCAGAACAACCATAAAGTCATATTATTTAATCTGTTCACATGTCAAAGGATTTTTTTCTTGCAGTTAGTGAACTATCACAGAATGCTATTCCTCAATGCAAGGGAAGGGAATTTGGTTTTATTTTTTACATGGGACACAATTAAACCAATGCTAACTAAAATGTACAGTCCTTTGTAGTTTCTAATCTTGTTGCATATACAGACATCAGGCATCTATTTCTAAATATGATGTAGGCATCAGTCCACTCCAACAAATATAAAGTCTTCTTTGTCTGAAACAGTGAAAAATCCTACCGATTTTTATAGAAAAAGACAAAAGCAGCACTACATGAGAAGAGATCAGCATGGGAGCCTTTCTTCTACAAAATCTATTTTCTTTCCAGTTCACTCTCTAACAATTTTTTTCTTCTAGCAAAGCAGAAAGTGCACCAGTTTCAATTTAAAGCAATACAGAACTGTGAATAAAGTCTGTGGGGAGAAGCTTTGATCAATCAATAAAATGTATTTTCCCAAAATAGTTCACCTTTTTTATAACTTGGCAATGTATCTTATCCAATGTATTCTTAATATTTAACCTTCTTAAAATGGAAATGGTCAAAGCAATCTGAAAGACACTGGTTTTATTCACATCATGTCTGTTTAATTATCATATGCTTATTGTATGAATATTTTCCTGTCATAAGCTTGGTGTTTAAAACTATGTTACCCAAGATAGAATAGGGTGCGTGGAAAAATGTGTTCCAAATTTATATATGACAAAACCACTCATAGCTTAGTAACTACAAATGTAATACCCTCAAATATTGTATCCAATGTACTAAGGCTTAAATACTTGTGTGTGTGTGTGTATATATATATATCAGCAGCCTAACAACTGATGACTAACAAGACTTTATTTTGCCTTCTGTAACTACTTCCAGTTCATTCAAAGTTAAACTGACTGGGCAGATCCAATGAGGAGTCTGGGACAGGTTTTGTGAGGTTATCTAAACTGATTCTGTGACTCCTAAGGACATTGACAGGATTCTCCAATCTCTTTTTTATTGTCTCCTGATCTTTGGTTGTTAAGACAGCCACGAGGTGATCCAGAGATAGGTCCAAGGAACAATGTCATCCTTTTTGAGGGATGGGATGATACTGTTGGTCTTGAAGGAGGCAGTGAAGGAAGCTGCAGCTGGTAGAAAATGCAGTGTCTAGAGCAGCAATAGGTCCATGTGTCATCACTGTTACATAAGCTGCACTTGTTGCCAATTGGCCTTTAGGTAAACTCAAGGTACTTGTCATCACCTTTAAATAGAACATATCTCCAATGGTCTCTCTCTACCTAACATTTTTTCACAGAATGGGTGCATTATAGTATCTCTCTGTTAAACATGTTGTGCGACCAAAGGAAGTTATCCATCCTAGAGTATCCCTAGAGATACAAGGGACAGTGAAGTTACTGAGATTTCTTAAAAACGTGCTTTGTTTTACGGCATGGAGCATATTTGTTTATTGTTGTGTTTGTGGAACCCTGTTGTATTTGTACATTTTATTTTAGTTATTTTAATCTGGGTTGCTTGTTTATGTGTGCTTATGTTCATTTAATTATTTTTATTGTTTCTGAATTTTGTTAACTAGCTAAAGCCTAATAAAGTGGGTGACTATTACAAATTCAATAAATTAAATTAAAAATTAAAGGATAAATTATACATAATTAGAATGTAATTTTTAAAGAACTGACTACAATTTGCCACATCTTAGCCTCAGAAACAGTACAGATCTTATGTTTTGTAGGAGTTTGGCCAACTGGCAATGTTTTAATATTTACATATATTATTGCCATTATTTGCACCATGCAGTTTCTGAAAGAAAATGTTTTGAGTTATAAATGTTCTGTTTAGCTATTTTAAGAAATATTTAAAGATTTAAAACAGATAAATTTACATAATGATGGGATATTGTGTCAACTACAGTTACCTAACAAGCCAAATTTTAAAACTTTTAACCTGTGTTTGGTCCATATCATGCAACAGGCCAAGCAAATCATGTTATGGTTCTCAATTCTGAAACCTTCATACGTGTTTTATATCGTCTGTATGGTAGACATTTAAAAAGACATACAAAAAGAAAGGATGCGTGTCTGTTCCAAATGCTGAAATGAGATAGACTGCAAAACACATTAAATTGCGCATTTCTATTCATATAAGTTAAGCTCACTTGTCTATCTCTTTTCTAGACATTCTCTATGAAAAATACATTCATAAAACTCTCAGAGTCATAAACGCCATACAATTAATATAGGTGCTCCACTTTAACTTAAAGTATATAATTAGTGAAAGAGCATCTTTGTTCTTCTGATTTAACAAAAGTACAGAACTTCAAAGATTACAGGTGACATGGAATTTGAATCGTTTTTATGATTAGAATTATATTTATCATAGAGGTAATATGGACATTTCACAGTTCTTGAAGACTAAAGAAACTAAAAGAAATGGACAGAAATTATATGAAAATCATAATATAATTTTCCTGTAATATTTAAACTACTTCAATTTACAAATATGGATTCTAAACCATCACAGACATAATATTAAACATGTGAATAAAATTAAACAGAATTTATTAAACTGGTGGTTTGAACTGGTCATGCAGTAACACCCTAACATTTTATATTAACCTAAGTTATATGGATATATTCTATAGATAATTCATTTCAGAACATTTAAATTGCTGCTGTTTGTTTCCTATATCACAAAAAATCACAATTCAAGCTAAGCATACCAGACACATATAGTAACTGAGGCTTAAAGTGAGAAAAAAAAATTAGGTCACACTATGCTTCCTCAAAATTAGGTCAAAATTTTAACAAGTCATTCACAAGAGATTTTAATGTTTTTGTGGACTTTATCATTTTCTCTCTTTTTATTGTAGAACAAAACCATAAGATTGAATAAATCTGATAGGCTATTTTTAATTTTAAATGGCAGTTAAATGAATATTGTATTTAAAGATAAAAATTACTGGACAATTTAACAAATATTATTTGCATAAGGATAGTCTTAACCATTTATCAATCTTATTAAGCTCTTTTAATACTATTGTTATTTTGGCTGCCATTCCTAGATTTTGAGAAGGATGTGGCAATGTAAAATTATCTATTTTCCATATTTTCCTCTGAAGAGAAATGACCAATCAGGCAAATATACTGTAGCCCAATAATTCTGCCTGCACAACATACATTTTTCATCTCACATCCATGCAGTTATTGTTCATTTATGTACTTTTTAATGGCTGCTGCCATCCGAATCGAAGAACTGCCTCTGACGAGGAACTTGCCTATTCCTCTTGGTCGTCCGAGGCACCTTTCTTCACTGTCCCTACAAGACAGTTCCGGTCCGATGACCCCCGACAGCAGTTTGTCTGGCTGGATTTTTGCCAGGCTCATCGGAGGCCGCTAATTTCCAGCCAGTCTCGCCATGACGCTTCCGGTTTCTCCTACAGCTATTATTTTAAGGGTTGTCCAAAGTGATTAGTATTGATCCCAAGGATTATCCAAAAGGTCATTGTGATTATTATTATTCACAGTATTAAAGTAGAATTTATTAAATTATTTTCATATAATAAATATTTGGGGTTTAATGAACAATCTGAAACTTCATAAAGGGGTCAATGAGCTGAAGAGTGAGAACTTTGCTTTAAGAAGGTAAAGGATTTTTTACAAGGCAAATTGTGGCCAAAGAAGCCCAACTTTCAAAGCCTTGCATGTAAGATTACTGCATCATGCAGTAATATACAAATGTAGTATCTCTATCTTGATGCAAACTGTCACGCATAATTACATGTGACTAGAAATGAACCATTGATTAAATAATTAATTTTAAGCTCACTTAAGCATTGTATTAGTTATAACAACGTGACCAGAAACTTCATACAGTAAATATGACCAATAATCAGCTCTCTGTTGTGTAGCTTCAGAGGATTGTTATATATAAACTAAATTAAAAGTACTCTAATATCTGAAATGTTTGTAGCCGCTTTAAAATATAAATTAAGTTGAATGCATTTTTCATAATTTCATTTTATAAAACGTAAAACACAGGGTAGTTAAACTTGTGTATAAAAGTTTTCTCCAAATGGTTCTTTCATCTGTAATTTCTATCCTTTTTTTTTTTTTTTTTTTTGGTGAGAGAATCCAGATGACACTTATATCATTAAACTCCAGTGTTTTTTATTCTGTTCAGGTGCTGTGATGATGTTATTTTTGTTCCTGTTTTTTTTTCCTTTCGATAATTTGCAACAAGGATAAATTACTCAAAATTACAGCAATATTAATTACAATTTGCACTAGCAAAGAGTACAGCATAGATAAAAAGCAATGTAAAGGAAGTGGGAAATGTAATGGAAAGAAAAAGCTCTCTGGAACAAGCTTTAACATTTGGAAAGGTGAAAGGAAAAAGAAAAGGAGGAAGATTAGCAGCAAAGTGGGTGGACTCAATTACAGTGATAAGAGTGCACTGTTGAAATTTTTTTTAAAAAGTTAGGGCTAAATCATCATGAAGATCGATCTATATGGTTATTAGAAGTAAAAAATGATTTGATATACATAACCAAAAAACCAAAAAAGAACTTATTCAAGGTTTTCTGAGAAAAATGAAGTCTTAGCAAATAAGATAAGAGCACATATCTTGGACTAAATTTTATGACGTAAGTTTAAAAAAAATAATTCCGGGAGTAAGGCTTTGTAAATCTGATTTGATCAAATCTTTTTAACTGAATCAGAAAGTCAAAGCCAATTACTAAATCAGATGCACTTCTATTGATTATGTTTTGATTTAAAATATCAAAATGAATCACCTCAATTCATTTATTAACAGAGATCAAATGTACAGATCAAATTGGAGACAATCAGAGAATAAGAATAAACTTGAATTTTGGCAAAGAAGTTACAATATATAAAGAGTAAATTCCTGTATCATTTTTGGGTGTACTTCATTTTAATATGCTTAGTCTTAACCTAATTATAATTTTTATCTAATTATAGTTTTTATCCCAAAGCTATAATTGCACTCAACAATGAACTAAAGGGCCACCATCAGTGAGCTGTTGGATAGCATTACTTGGTCTGTTATGTGGATATTTGGATAGTTTAGGAGTGGGGAATTTGTGGTGGGTAAGAGTGTGTTTGGGTATTGTTATGTGTGTTGGACCTGGTCTTTCGGTGTTAAGTGAATTTCGTTGTATGGGTATACTGTATAATAACAATAAAGTTATTATTATTATAATAAATCATGAGTGGCTAAATTTTTGCCAGTAATTCGACATTGTTTTGCTAATTCAATATCCAATTTAAAGAAATTGGATATTAAAGATGTCTGAAAGAATCTCTCTGAGACAAGGACATTAAAATGGCAAATTCAGTTAGTTCCCGATGTAAAATGATGTGCATACTTGTAAAAAGTTCACATGAATAAGCCAACAAAACAGGATCTCTGGATGGGAATATATAGTTCAATGGAACATGGTCCCAGTATGACTGCTATGAAAAGAGAAACTCGATGAAAGAAAATTGACTCCATCAGCCACTGGGATACTCTCCAGGTTGAGCATGTATTCGCCGCTTGACAATGTAACCCACTGTGCAACGGCTATGAACAAAGTAAATCCCTTGCTAGGAATCATTAGGGAAGCAATAAAAAATAAAACTGCCAAAGGCACAGCACAACCTACAAACTGTGTCGTGCTTCTAGGAAAGGTGCTGAATAACATTAGGGCTGGACTTCTATAGAGAAATGTATGGGACTTTGCACCTTAACAAAAAAAAAGAATATGATATAAACACACATCACATGCAGACTGTGGATAAGGAAGTGATTTTTCAATTCCAATTTCCAATTTCAAAATATTTAAAGTTGGAGACATTTAATATGGACAGTTCAGAAAAAATAAAGAGTATTTTTTTGCCAATCTTGTTTTTTAAGTATTTACAAAATATAATTGTGCCCATCATTCCTATCTATTGCAGGTATTATTTTTATATCAAAGGCTTCTCAATACCATTTGGAGAGTTGCAATTGCAATTACATCTTGTGGATCTAATAGCAATAATAATATGGAGAATCATGAATATGCTGATGAACACAGGTTTACATCTCTATCTGAACCAAGTGATGCTCTGGCTACTCTTCTCAATGCCTGGAGGCTAGAAGGGGAACAACAGGCTTCAGCTGAACTCTGATAAGATGGAATGGTTGTGTGTGCAAGGAACCTCAGGAGCCAGTTGTTTAGCATCTTTAGTTCTGGATGGGTTGCAGTATCCCAGACAGACCTAGTGTGCAACTCTGGGGGTTCTCTTGGACTTGCAACTTCTACTCAAAGACCAGGTAGCAGACATGGCTAGGAAAGCCTTTGTACAACTTTGTGTTATGATTCACATATATGCCCTTACCTGAGTCGTAAGGCCTGCACATAGTCACTCTTGCCATAATCATCTTTCAGTTGGATATCTACAATACGCTGTACATGGGGCTGCCCTTGAAGAGTATTTGGAAACTGCTGAAGAATGCAGTTACTTGCAGTTCTGGGGGCCCTAGGGTGGCACAAATGTCTGTAAATTTATTAAAAAATACTGAAATATCAATTAGCATATGTATTTAGACCCTTTGCAACAGCACTTGAAATTTAGCTCTGGCGCCTCCCATTTTTCTTGATCGTTGTGACATGTTTCTACACCTTGACTGGAAATAACCTATGGTAAATTAAATTGATTGTATATGATTTGGAAACACACACACCTCTCTAACAATGCATATTGTACTAGAGCAAAAACTATGAAGTGAAAGGAACTGACTGCAGAGGTCAGAGACAGGATTACAATAAAGTTTCTGCTGCACTGAAGTTTCCTAAGAGCACAATGGTCTCCCTAATTCTCAAATGAAAGAAGTTTGGCACAACCAGGACTCCAACCTGGCCAAACTGAGCAATTGGGAGAGAAGGTCCTTAGTAAGAGAGGTGACCAAGAACCCGATTGTCACTCTGATTAAGCTCCAGAGATCCTGTGTGGAGATGTGACAGAGTTCTAGAACAACCATATTGCACCCCTCCATCGATCTGGGATTTAGCAAAATAGCTAGACAGAAGCCTCTTCTTAGTACAAAACACATGAAAGCCCGCTTGGAGTTTGCAAAAAAGCACCTAAAGGATTCTCAGACTGTGAGGAATAAGATTCTCTGGTCTGATGCCACCAATATTGAACTCTTTGGCCTCAATTCTAAATGTTATGTCTGGAAGAAACTGGACACCGCTCATCACCTGCCCAATGAAGCATGGTGGTGGTGGTGGCAGCATCATACTGTGGGGGTGTTTTTCAGCAGCAGGGATTGGGAGACTGGTCAGGGTTGAGGGAAAACTGAATGTAGCAAAGTACAGGGATATCCTCAATGAAAACCTGTTCCACAGCGCTAAGAACTTCAGACTGGGCTGAAGGTTCACTTTCCAACATGACAATGACCCTAAGCACACAGCCAAGACATATTAAGTGATTTTTCAAAAAAAAAATGCATCTTTACTAATACTTTGAATATTTTATCCTGGCAAAATAGTTGAGAGTGGCAAGCCACATGGATCCTTGAGCAGTTTAAGAAGCAAATTTGAAATAAGTAAACAGTTGATCAGTTGATACTCCCTTGGGTATCCTTGGTCCAGGATGGGAAACACAGCAATAGGGGAAGCAGGAACTGCCTAACAGGAGTCTGACTATTAGTGTTGTCCGATTCTGACTCTTGGTTACCAAAACTAGATGTAGTATTCCAGACCACACCTGGAATACCATATCCAGTTTTCCTCACCACATTACAAAAAATATGTTGAATCTTTGGAAAAAAAGCAAAGAATAGCAACTAAGATCATTAAAGGCCTGGAGACTAAAACATATGAAGAACTGTTGCAGGATTTGGATATAGCTAGTCTAGAGAAAAGAAGGACTAGGAAGGACATGATAACAGTATTCCAGTATTTGAGAGATTGCCACAAAGAAGATGGGGGTTGACTTATTTTCCAAAGCACCCAAAGGCCAGACAAGAAACAAGGGATGGAAACTAATCAAAAAGAGAAGCAACCTGGAATTAAGAAGAACAGTAAGAATAATTAAGCAGTCGAACAGTTTGCCTCCAGAAGTTGTGGATGCTCCATCACTGAAGGTTTTTAAAGGAGACTAGACAGCTACCTGTCTGAAATGGTATAGGGTCTCTTGTTTGAGCAGGGAGTTGGACCTTCCAGCTCTATTCTGATTGATTGATTGATTGATTGACTAGATTTCTATATCCCTTGGATATCGAAGAGTCACCTTACGGGGGAGATAAGTGACATAAAAGATTAATAAGATAAAATATAGTTAGCATTTTGAACTGATAGAAAAGAGTTGTGTTTTCTAAATCAAAATTGATTGGAAAGAGTCACAAACCTTTATCATATTTACCAGAAGATTTATATTTATTTTTAATATTAGTCTCATAAGTCTATTTCAAAATTTAGCTTTTCTCTTTTCCTCACTCCAAGCCAAAGTTTCATTAAGTTTTGTTATAGTTACATTTGATATTTCAAGGTAAAAGGGAATGGTTAAAAATGGTTACATTTATGGTTACATTACATTAATGGTAACCATTTGTAATGGTTACAAATGTAACCAAACAATGATATTTGTTCAAAAAAAAATCATGGAGGAAACTCTTAGTACTTCAAACCTGAACTGCTTCTTCTTTATCACTTAATGTTCATCCCTCCCAGAGCACTTTCCAAAGAATAATTTTATTTATTAACTAATTCCCTGTAGAGGAAATGACACATTTTCATGATATCAGTCAATTATCTTTGACACATGCTTATCAAGATTGATCAATCATTGCTGATAAGTCTGCTAAGCTATTCTTTTTCAACTAAAAAAAACCTGACATGAGCATTAACACACCCAATTGCCCAGATTGATTATCAATATTGAGTATCAATACTAGTAGTTTTTGCTAATGTCAATCACTCACTTCACAATGATCTAAGCTAATTACATACTTTATATCTGAGAATGGAAAATATGAGATTGTCATATTAAATCCATTGGTAAATCATAGAATAAATCCAAGGCTTAATTTAAGTGACTTGAAATTCTATTAAACTGTATGTACTGTCCCTCAAAACAAAAGGTTCACAATATTTATATTTTCAAAAATAAAAAATAAGACATTTTAAAATCCACTTTAAAATACCAATGTGTGGGTCTGACATTATGTTTAATGCATTTACAACAAAACATTTTCTTAATTAGATCATTTTTCATATTCTATATCTACAGCATAGTTTAAATTTTCTAAATCGCAGCATCCTGTATCCCATCTCCAAGAAGGCACTCTGAAGTCTGATAACCTTGTTAAATTGTACTAGCTATGAGATAGAGGTAATCTTTGTAACGGTAGCAGAAGTAATCTTCACAAGATTACAAGGTCTAGTCATAATACTAACTCATCAATTCCACAAAATCTGTCTGTGATTTCTATGCTTCCATACTACAGTTAAGCTAAGTTATTTATCATTCTTAGAGAAATTGTGCATTCAAGTTAAATCAACTGTTCAGCATGGAGTCATTTTAGTACAGTATATATTAACCTTGATATTCAGTCAAGTTCAAATACGTTATTCAGACTAAATTGATTTCAGACAGCAGCACACTAAGAAGCACCAGTAAGCTCTATAATAGCAAAGCTCTATAATAAATGTACATTAAAATTATGTTTTTATAAATAGAAACATTCATATAAAACTCCAAATGCCATGATATGGTAACACCTCCCTCCAAAAAAATTATCCTCAGAGAGTAACCTGCAACTTTTATCAAGGGTGTAATTAGACAGGAAAAAATGGGTTAAGTTTGACATCATGAGTCAGAGTGTTTAACTGAAATAAGGAAGTAGCTTAATTCAGAGTAGGCTTCTCAAGATGCTGCAATGATTTCAAGTTGCACTTGAAATTGTATTTATTTTAAATTGTATTATTGGTTGGAGAGGAGGAGGAATGCTGGGATAGGGATTATTAATGAGTTGAAAGTTTAGAAATCTTTAGGTTAGTTTTCTGCAATAGATAGGAATGAAATTGGTATTGATGTAACTTTCACAGACGAAAGAATTTAAGTGTTTGAATTGTGACAGATGGTATATACTTGTATAGCGAAAAAGAACTGTATTTGTTACAAGGTAAAATTTGACGGAAATGTCTGAACTGGAAAAGTCTTACCATATGCAATGTTTTTAATTGTATTATTAATAAAAAAACCTTTTTAAATAAAAAAAGAAATTGTATTTATTCTCAGATCAAAACTCATTTTTAAGTGGCAAATAAATATTATATATGGCAACTTAAATATTGACTAAATCATTTGTATCCATTTACAAATCAATATTTTGTTAAACATGAGTAACAGGTGACGTCAATATTATCACAGGAAGAAAAAAAATCAACCATACTTTATTAAGTCACTTCGAGGTGCTATGAAGTTAACTTAAGAAATTTAGGATTGATGAGAGAAGAACTATAACCATTTTGTTGAATAAACAATTCATCTCAATAAATTTTTTTCCTTTTGTTGTTGCAAAGTGTTTCCAAATGTATTCCAAGTGGTTCATAGGTGCAAGTGGTTCATATGCTCTCTTTTTAATACATACACAAGGATCATTTTTTTTTCTAATACTCTAAAATTTCTTATTTTGAAACATTTTTGCTATTTCACAAGTGGAGAATTAAATATTGAACATGGTCAGATTATCCTAATATTTTGATAGGAGGAAATCTTGATTGTTATCTACAAGTAAACTTGATTTAATATTCACACTGACACTTTCAATATTATATGTGGCAAATATAAGAAATAATCAAGAAAATACCATTAAAGAGCTTTAGATAACTGCATTTAATATGTTCAAGGATATTTTCATTATCTTTTAAGTTGTACACATATTATGGCAGGAAATTCTCTAAGTACCAGAAGTAGAAAATATAGATCTAACAATCATATAAGGTAATCTTTTTCAGGAATCACATTAGAATCAACAGTTGGATGTTCCAAGTGCTACTGAAGATTTTTCTTAAAAACATATGTTTGTTTTAATTATATATACATTAAAGCTGTCACCTAAAATTCTGGTTGTCCTCAGGTTTTCACTATTTGTTAGATGTGGCTTCTATTTATCAGATGGGTGTCACATTCTATTAAGTTTTAGGCCTCTGTTCAGTGTCCAATAATAAGTATACGTCCTTTTACAAATCACTAAACAAGAAAGCACGGAGCAACAAACCAACTTGCATAATGTTAAAACCCAGACAATAAGGACTGGAGACAATTTACATTCTCATGCTTTATTTGGTAACTTTATTCCTAGGCTAATCTTCAACTTGATGTCTCCAAATATTTTGGACTGGCTATCACTGCTCGCCAGTTTGTCAAGAAGAAATCATTTACTACAAATGCACAAGACAGTCATGAGATCTCAATATTTGATGTCAATCTTCCTTTGCTAAACCTTTGGATCACCCATTCGGTTTTAAGAAATAGATTTCTCAGATTGCTGATTACAACAGCCAATATTTAGTAAATCATTACATCATAAACAAAACCACTGTCTTTATGGGACATTTCTCACTTAATAGCACCTTTTTCGGAGAGTTATTTAATTTTTAAATATAACTTTTAAACATAATTTTATTGAAAGTTTTAAAACAAGGAAGGTTAATTAATCTTAATATTAATACAGAAATAGTGTAAAATAGAGTAAGAAGGAAAAAATAAAAATAAATAAAAGAGAAAGTTAAAGAGCAAAATGAAAAAAGTAGAAAAACAAAAAAGAAAGATAAGCGGCTTCCAATCTTTTCAGCAATTCAAAAACTGGAATACTAGATTTACTTCATGACTGTTTCTATAACCTACCCTATATACTTCCCTATTACTACCCTATATACTTCATCAAAACCAATATATTACAGGTTGATTTTTTTTCGGTTCTTTGCAAAAAGTCCATAACGGTTTTCCAGTCAGCAATAAACCTAAGTTGTCTAAAATGTTATTCAATATTTAAAAAGCACTATTCTAAACAAATACTCTCATTAACTTTCTTTGGTTAACTTAGAATAATAGATGACTTTATAAGATTACAGGAACAACCACCAAAATTCTATTATATTCTTAAAATCTGCAGTGTGATCTGGACAGTCCTGGCTGATATTTTCTGCTTTGTTATCAATTAGCTCTTAGAAAGGAAAGATAGCACAGAAATCACTTACTTGAACCTGCCTTGGCAATGCTGGCACTGATCCCCCACCCAGCCTTGATCACAGAGGCAGCTGGAATTGACACATCGACCAGAAAAGCACGAGGTTCTTTCACAAGTCTTAGAGTGGGAAACTTGGGCATACAGCACCAGGTAGAGGACCCCGTAAAAGAGCAGCCAGTTATTTATATCCATGAAGGTAGCAAAGCAGCAGGAGGAGGAAGAAAAAGGTTTCCAGGTTCCCAGGATTACAGGAGGGCCTTCTATTCTGCGCAGGACTTTCCCCAACAGATCCAGCATCTTTGCCCACAAAGCACATCCGCAACCGGCCTGCCTGACGAACCGCCACAGGGGAGCAAGGAAGAGGCTGAATTAATCCAGTTTCTCGGGCAGGTTTAAGCAGGAAGAAAGCCGCCCCACGCACATCACTCAAAAGAAGGCGCTTTTAAACAGGTTGAAGAAACGGGGCGCAGATAAGGAAGGGGTTGGCTGGGGACTCCCGAAGGTAGTTACAACAGGAAACCGAAAAGCTTCCTCTCCCCCAACGCTTCTCGCACAGCAACCTCCGCCGGGTTCTTCGGGTTCAACGCTAGCGAGCCGCTTCCCGCCTCCTCTTCCTCGTCGTCCTTGGGGCTCATTGCCCCCCACTTTCCATGAGCAGAGGCTTCTCTCCTGCCCTCGCCGCTTCTTCTCACCACATGGCCCCGCTTCCCGTGTCCGGCTCTCCCCGCGGCCGCAAAAATAATAATAATAATAAAACAGCCCCTCTCCTCCGCCTCCTGTAGTCCCGACTCTTGCAGCAGCAGCAACGGGAGAGCAGCGGAGGGCGGTCGGGGGGATGCTCTGGCTCCTTCAAGGCAGGGAGAGCGCCGTTCCTTAGCGTCCTCCCAGCATCCCAGAGCAGCGGGCCGGAGGCCGGGAGGGAAGCGGAGGCTCCGGTGTTTTTTGCTTTTTGTTTTAATCCCGCCTTGCAAGCGGGGGTGTGGGAAGGAAGGGCGAGAGTTAAAAGCCTCCGTCTGTCCCAGCTGACACTTTGAAAGCAGCCATTTTTAAAAGGCTAATTGTAAGCTGCTTTCGGAGGCTGGCTGGGGCCGAATCCCTCCTCTTCCTCCTCCTCCTTTCCACCCCCCCTCCTCCTCCTCCTCTCCCGCCCCGCCGGTCTGATTAGACCCGTCCCTTTCTTTTGGACTACCAGGCAGGCCCCGCCTCAGCAGGGGAGAAGACTGGAATAGACTCCCCTTCGGGAGCCCCGTTGTTGGAGCAACTGCACCGGAAAGGATGGAAAGCCACTAAGGGTCCCTTTCCATTTCTGAGGCCCAGCCGAAAGTGAAGGGAGGCGGGAGGGAAGCCTCCCGCCCCCAGGAAAGTTCGTGTCCCGGTTTCTGGCGGCCTCAAAATCGAAAGGAAAGTCTCTCTCTCTCTCTCTCTCTTCCGTCTTTGGAATTGCAACGCTCCAGCCTCTCCGCCGCCTTTGCAGGGAAGCTCTAGAAAGAAACTATTACACAAAGAAGAGCTGAGCATGTGCGGCAGCCGAGGAGCCCCCCGCCTCCTTTAAAGGCGCTGCGCCCGTCTCCGTTGCATCACTTGGAGTGTGACCCACCGGGAGGGAGAAGCGCGGGATCCACTGGGGGAAGGAGGCGAGTGAAGGAGCGCGCGCGCGCGCAGCGGGGCCGAGGTTTGTTCTCTTTTTCCGCAGGAGGCGATGCGAGTTCCTTGAACTTCATGTGCAAAACCAAACCAAACAAACAACCAAGCAAACAAAAGCCGAGAGTGGAAGCCATTTCCAGAGGTGCTTTGTTAAACGCCGTGGCTCATTGCGGCAAAATTTTCAGAGGAAGGGAACCGATCGACAATCAACCTTGTTCCGACGACTTGTGTTTGTTTTTCCTATAGCTACGATTTTTTTCCCCTCTAGTCACGCCTCTGTTGCACTTTATGCAGGTAGTCCTCGATCTAGTCCTCGATCTTACGACCACAACAGCCCAATATTTCTGTTGCCAAGGGAGGCGTTTGTTAAGGGAATGATGCCCCGTTTTACGACCTTTCTCGCATCAGTTGTTAAATGAATCACTGCAGTTCTTAAATTAGTTACCCAGTTGTTAAGTGAATCTTGCTTGCCCATTGACACTGCTTGTCGAAAGGTCACAGAAGGCTTAGTTTAGTTTACTTTATTGTTATTGCACCTCCTACAACAAAATGACATCTTCAGTGTACATCATAAGAAAACTGTAAAAAATAAAACAAAAACACACATCTTTCACATTCTGTACAATTGAATTGAAAATTGATACTGCATTAATTTATTTATTTATTGGTTCAATTTTATATGCTGCCCTTCTCCGGAGACTCGGGGCACTTTACAATGCATTAAGCAATAGCCTTCATACTTTTGTATATACCTGCTTAGTATATATCGGGCCCCCCTAAGCGGTGTTCTTTTTACAAAAAGGCAGCTTATTGCCCCACAATCCGGGTCCTCATTTTACCTACCTCAAAAGGATGGAAGGCTGAGTCAACCTTGAGCCTGGTGAGATTTGAACTTGCAGTAATTGCAGGCAGCTGGCTTTACTTTAACAGTACTTTAGCCACTGCGCCACCAAGGCTCCTAATGTAATTAATATTACACTATACAGTAGAATTCAATATAGTTAGTGCTCTGGGATAGAAGCTATTTTTCAGCCTATTTGTCCTTGTTTTTATTGTCCTGTACCATCTACCAGATGGTAATACCGTATTTCTCGTACTATAAGACATACTTTTTCTCTCCAAAAAAGTGGGTGGAAATGTCTGTGCATCTTATAGAGCGAATAGTGCGACGGAGGGAGGAGGGGAGTTGGTACAAATGTTGCTGCATGTCACCGGTGCCACCATTTGCTGTCGCCGGGGTACACTGGAATCTTCACTGCTAAGCAGCTGATTGGCAGTTGGATCAGCCTCCCGGAATACCACCGATCAGCTGTTCTTAGCGACGGGGATCGCCGTCGCCAATTGCAGATTGCCACTGCCGCCTAGAACAGCTGATTGGCGGTATTCTGGGAGGCCGATCCAACTGCCAATCAGCTGCTTGGCAGCGAAGGCTTCAGCGTTCTTCGGCAGCAGCTCAGCTCAGTTGACTGGTGGTGAGCGCAACGGAGCAGAGCCCTGACGAGCCACATGCTGGGGCTGCAATAACTTGCTGAAGCTGACCAGGCTGTTTGCTGTTTGCTGCAAGGATGCTAGTCAGATGAATACCGGATGGATGCTGGAAGCAGAGGCAGATTTTTTTTTCTTGTTTTTCTCCTCTAAAGCTAATGTGTGTCTTAGATCCGGTGCATATTATAGTGCGAAAAATATGGTAGTTCAAAAAAAGGGTGCCCAGAATGAGATGGATCTTTAAGAATGTTTTTAACTTTCTTAAGGCAGCAGGAGCTATAAAGCTCTTCCAAGGAGCGGAGAGGGCAACCAATGATCCTCTGGCCAATGATGTTAACACATGAACACATGACCATGGAATATTGCAATCATCCTATATATGAGGCCAATGATGTTAACACATGAACACATGACCATGGAATATTGCAATCATCCTATATATGAGTCAGTTGCCAAGCACCCAAATCTCGATCACATGACCATGGGCTGTTGCAATGGTTGTAAGTATGAAAAAGGTCATAAATCACTTTTTTCAGTACTATTGTAACTTTAAACGGTCAGTAAGTGCAGGTAGTCCTTGATTTACAACCACTCTTTTAGTGACTGTTCAAAGTTATGACTACACTTACTACTGTTGTAACATCCCTGTGGTCATGTGACCAAAATTCTGCTGTTGGGCAACCAGCCTGTATTTATGACGGTTCTGAGATCATGTGATCACCTTTTACAACCTTCTGACAAGGTCAATGGGAAAGCCAGATTGCTTTTGCAACCATGTTAACTAACTTAACTTCAGTGATTCAGTTCACTGGCATGAAAGGTTGTAAAATGGAGCAAAACTCAATAACTGTCTTAATTAGCAATGGAAATTTTGGACTCATTTCTGGTCATAGGCCAAGAGCTACCTGGGTAAGTATTTGCAACAAATGGAGTTTAGTGTTCGATTATATCACCTCCATTTCGGTGCTTTTCATGCTTCAGTAGGGTTCAGTTTTGTGCTATTTCTAATAATGCTGAACAAAAAAAATCATCCACCCTAAAATCATACATAAAGTTATACTAATTTTGCTTCTAATCTACTATACCAGAAGATGTGTTTTCTTCATATCTTTTTAGTTAAGAATTCTGTTGGTTAGTGCCAAATAATAATAGTAGATTGGGTTGTCAAACTGCTGGCACAAGGGCCAGATGCATCACGCATAGGCCATGCCTACTCTAGCTCCGTGAATGGGAAAAACATCACGTGACAGCAATGTGACATGGTGAGTTTGACACCCATGTAGTAGACAGTGTGTATAAAACTTTTGTGATTAAGTTAGAGAGATTTCAAACATATTAAGATTTGCTCCACATGCATAACTATATTCAGAAATTGCTTGTTAAAATCAGCTTTACATTTTTTTCTTTTCCTGCCTCTTACACTTAGTCAGACCATAAAATAAGATGCAAAAATTGCTGAATATTGGGAAAAAAGTTATGCTGAACCCCTAGTGGCAGCATTTCCTTTCTAATGAAACAACTGATGGCCTTCCATAGATTTTTTTTCTCCTGTTAATGTTATGCTGCAGTGCCCATCTCATATTGAGGTGGGTTTTTTTACAAGTATGGCCATATAATATAGAGATGAAATTTAAATGAACCTGCAAATGGAAAACTTCTGCTACTCTCTCTGAAAGCTAAAATAGAATATCAATTTGATAGAAAAGGTCCTAAAATTGAGATAAAAAGTGATGCTTATGATGTAGAATCTCTATCAGAATTATGCAGTTATCCTTTGTCATTTTATTAGGGAATAAACTTCACAGAATATACTGTACACTCCATTTCCCCAATATCAACTTAAAGTAAGTAAACCCTCATTATATCAGCATATAACAATGGTATAAAATTGGATATCCACATTACAGATTCCTTTCATGTTTCTGTTACAGCTATCTGCCAAATAGTTGTTCAGGTTTTCATGTCTCATAAGCATTCCAACTATATTTTCTTCTGGTGTTGATGCAATCCCCTTCAACACAACACAAAAAGCATTCTGCAACAAACCATCCAAAACTTGAGGCAGTAATGCATAAATGAAAGAGAATCTGACATTATTAAGCAATTCTGCAAGTTCCTCTTGGCTTGCCTGAACTGCTTTGCCTATCCTCTTGTCAGAATCCATCTGGAACATCTTGTAAGTTAAAAATAATGTTCAATGAAGAAATGCATTGGAAGATAGCTCCTAATCAAAACTACTTGTCTCCAAAAAAATCTTAAATTAGTGGCACCATACAGATTCCAATTTGATCACAGCAGAGGGGAAAAACACCTCAGAAGAGTAAAAGCAACCAATATTTTATTGAGCTAGTTAATTGTTTAAAATTGAAATTGAACTGCTGCTGAAATAGATACCTTTTTCCTTTTTGGCATATTAGAATGTAGTTTTGAACAAAGTTTTCCTTGTTTTAAATTTAAGTGTCTAATTGAAGCTTCAGTTTTTTCTCTTGATGGCGAATCTTCCAGTACAATGTACAAATTAATGGGAAATATTCCCAATTGCATATCAATTCCACATTGGTGAATTTATATTTCTTTGGTAAAGTGACCTTTCAATTCAACATAGGAAAGCCACAATCTGGAAGAATATCCCAAAAGATCTTGGAAATAAATAATGCCAGAGTAGTATTAATGGCTTTAACCCCACTATAAGCTTACAGATTTAGGCACCTGCCTAAACAAAATCCATATTCAATGATATATGTATTGTTCAGTTCTCAACAATTAGTAGAAATGTTAGGAAATTACATTTTTCTTTCAATAATAATAATAGCAGCCTTCTAGAGACATAAAAAATATATGCGAAATATAGATAATAAAGCATATTGACTAATATCATCATCATGCCCGTCCATCTGTATTTAGTCTACTCAGAATTCCTAGCTAGTGTAGACTCTGACCACCCTGGCTGGAAATATTAGAGGTGCGTGCCTACAACACTTCAGATTAAATATGTCTATTTTAAGAAAAGTTTGAATCTTCTGGTAGATTGGTTGTAGTTCAAAAGGGCATCTGGGATTAACTTTTTCTACATGATTCTACCAATTTATGATCAATTCTGCCAGTAAGTGTTTCCTTATATCATACTTAAGCATCACTTGCTTTTCTGTGAAATCAAAAAAAAAAACAAAAACATTGAATATAAACAAAGGTTTGTTTTATTTATTTTGCTGTGCAAAGTGGAATGCCATTGCCCATAAAGAAGCTTCTGTTATTTATTCATTCTGAATTACTGCTTGTACCAGGTTACACCCATACAATAAATGAACAGAGTTGTAGTTGTAATTAATCTTAAATAACAAGAGTATTTATATTTTCTTTTTATTATATGTACTTCCTTTCTCATTTTATTTTCCTTGGTATGCCTATATATGTATAATACACTGTGAGACTGAAATATATGCACATACAATTAGGCAAACAAAGAAGGATTATGTTTCTTTTACTGCTAAATGTCACATAGCATTATTTAGAGGTGTTAAAATTCTGGATTGTGTAGGATTTGTAAATGCCTTTGCTAGTTATGCTAATTAAATAATGAACTTCCTTAGAAATCTAAGGAAGAAATCTGAGTGAAAGCAACACAATATAATGTTATTATAATGTTTAATAAATATTCTTTACCTTAAATATGGTATTTTGTATTCTGAATATTTTTGTACCAATGTACAGTATTAAACATGAAAATTCTTGTGATTAACAGATTTCCTATAGAAGCCAAAATAGCTTTTCTTCAGAATAAAAGTTTAAAAAGTGAGAGATTTGTGTAAGATTTGAAAATGTGTTATTCGTACATAAGGAAAAAAATCAAACCTATAGAATGCTATGTTTACAGATCAGTTTTCAGAAGCATAAAAGAGTAAAATGTTATCTCAATAAAGATTTATTCATGCCTTATGCTAATAAGGCATGGCCAGGTTATCTTCGAGACCGCCCTTTGTTGCATAGCTCCCAGAGACCGGTAAGATTCCACAGAGTTGGTCTCCTCCGGGTCCTGTCAGCTAAACAATGCCAGCTGGCGGGCCCACGGGGGAGGGCCTTCTCTGTGGCTGCCCCAGCTCTCTGGAATCAGTTACTTCCTGAGGTCCGGACCATCCCCACCCTATTGGCCTTCCGAAAAGCGGTGAAGACCTGGCTTTTCCGGCAGGCCTGGGGCCATTGATCTCGCTCTTGTAATCTGGCGAGATCTAGCCATGAATGGCGTGAATGACCTTTTAATGTTTTTAATGTTTTTAATTTTTAAATGTTTTTTTATAATAATTTTTTTAAAATGTATTGTGAGCTGCCCTGAGTCTTCAGAGAGGGGCAGCATATAAATTGAATTAATTAAATTAAATTAAATTAAAGAAGGATGTAAAAATAATAAATCAAGACAGTGACTTGGATAATTTATAAAAGAGGCTTAGTAAAGTTTTGAAAAAAAAAATTGAGAAGGCACCCAAATCCCCTGAAGTTAATTATTTGAAGAGTTTAAAGATGAAGAGAGTTAGAAGTAAACCTTACAGGAATTCTGCTGACATCAGGATTAAAATTACAAGGTTTTATGGATTTGTTTACAGATAAGAGATACCATTTGATATGAGAAGATACCATTTGTTTTATTTTAAGAGAAGGTAATAAGTTATTAAAATTGTTTATGCTTGTGATTAAGAAAAAAATCACTTTATAAATTTCTTTTATTTTTCTTATTTTTTGTCTTCCATTTTTCTCTTTTCTGTATCTTCTATTTTTTCTTTTTATTATTTTATATGTTTTCTAATTTGTAATCATTTTTCATAGTTGCTTTAGAATCTCGACCAGGCATCATAATGTTACCACGATCCAGGTTTACAAGAAAGTAACATTTTTTAAAAGTGGCAAATGAATCTAAAATATTAGATAAGATAATGCTATTAAAATGGATGTGAATGAAGAAGATGGCTTAGCATCTCATAAATGATCACAGTGCAATTTCTAGTATCCTTGATATTCTGATTTGTGGAATAGAAAATAAGTGTTCTAAAATGAAGTTGAAGATAATGTGGATCAATGTGTTGTCAGGACTCACAAACATATACTCAAGTGTTTGTAATGGTTAACTCACAACTCATTCTACCAAGGCAACTTTATCATGAAGAACCTATTGCTTTTCAGAGCCGACCTAGATGAAATTTTCAGTCCATTCAAACACTTTTAATATATTTCTTTTAATTGTAATTACTAGCAAAAGTAGAATGATTAGTCTACCTCTATGAATAATTCTAAGTTTTCTAAAAAATTTTAAAAATACTTAAATGGTTTAAAAATAGTTACAATTAACTAATTTAAATTTAAAATGTTCTAATCTAGATTCCAGAACTACCAAGAATATAAGATAAAACTGATACCCAATTTGATTCATATCATAGATTAATTTTGTTGTCTGCAAGAAACAACTATTAATGAGTTTGAAGAAAAGTAGCATGGAATTCAATTCTAAATACTTGTCCTTCCGCTTGACAGAAAATGAATATATTTAAATGAATATGGAAACAAGAGAGACACTAAACAGATTAAATTCAGAAAATGCAATAATCCAAGCTAAGGAATGGCACTGAATTCATTAATTTGGTATCATATTAGCTCAAATTGCAATGTGTAATGGAAAATATGGATGACCTTGGGGAATGAGCGAAGTGATAGGAAACAATCAGACAAGAAAGGCAGTAAACCACAGAAGCTTTAAAGTCAGAGAAAGAAAATTAGGAAGGATCTGCCATAATGATAAAGCTGTAAAAAGTGGCACCAGGAAGTTTGTCCTTTCAGACTTGCCAGATTCTCTTAATGTATCATTGCAATAAAGTAGAATTGGTTCATCTAGCCATTTTTTCCAGTCTGGTTTACTTGGGAGGGTTGATTCGGTGTTGTTTTGGTCCCTATACTGTTACAGTAGAAAACTTCGCCCATAAACAAGCCAGACCTCTTGTCTTAATAACTAAATAAGACAAAGTTATACATAAATCTATGAGAAAATATTCTAAATAATATATTACTATTTTCATTGGTTTGTGACCCTTCTCATTCTTTTATGTAAATCAATCTAATTTTAAATCTAAGCAATATATACAGTAATAATTTTATAATAAACATAAATAATATAAATATAATTATTTATAAATAATAAATAAAGATATAAGCCAGGAGGCAGGCTTTCTCTGTTGTGGCACATACCCTCCAAAATGAGATGCCCTTCCAAAATCTGTGGGCTCCTATATGTCTGGCATTCCATAAATGGAATGGGTTAAAATGGATAGATTCCCTTTATCCCTTTATGTCTTTGTTTATAAAGACTTCCTTTATGTCTTTATTTATTTTTCTTTATGGTTGTATAGATCCATACAATCCAATTTGTTATGTTTTATAATGGGCTTTTTTTTTAATAGTATTATGTTGTGAATCCGATGGTTCAGGGGATTAAGCTGAAATAAATAAATAAATACTTATTCATTTGAATGACAGTATTATAATTTTAATTCATGATTTTGTGATATCTTAAATAGTCTCAATATAGGGATTTTCAACAAGTGTTTCATAAAACTTCTTTATTTATGTAAAACTTTCTACTTTGTTTTTCAACGATGAGATTCTAAGGTACCCTAAAACTTTTAAGAACTAAATGTATTTTTTTAGAAAAAAAAGTTAAAAATTAATTTATGAAACTGAAGAAATTGTACAGCAAACTAAGTTAAAAAGTTCTTTTTTTTCTTTCATATAGTTTAGATAATAGGTTTAAAGCATTGACAAAATCACTTTCTAACCACTGTAATGAAAATCTGAAAAATGCAAATATAAGTATGTGGCTAAAATGCAAGGTATATATAGGTATTCCTTGGATTATAATTACTCATTGAGCAACTGTTCAAAGTGAAGACCACACTGAACGAATGATATTTATAATCACTCTTCAAAGCTTTGGCCATCTCAACATCCCCACAGTCACATGTTTGCAATTCATGAGCTTGGCAACTAGTTAGCCCTTAATGATGGTTGCAGAGTCCTATGATCACGTCAATGGGAAAACTGGCAGGGAATGTTGCAAATCACTCCCATAAGTTGCTCTTCCGGCTTTTTCTCTCAAGGAACTTCAATACAGAGTACTAGGGATTACATTCTCCATAGTAATTTCCCACCCCTGCACATTCCATACCCTGCACCTACCCACAGCACCCCCTGCCCTCCAGTGACCCCTATCTACCTATCTGCATTCAGTAATGCCTTCCCATTGCCCCAGCAATACACTTCAGCCCCTGCTGACCCAATGTCCATGTTGTAGCACTTGCCACAGCATCTACCAGACTATCTACAGCTCCTGCCAGACCATCTGAGCCCCTCTCACCCCTCCCATCCCTGTAGTATCTGATCTATAGCACCCACATATACCCCATAGTCCTTGCCAGTAATTTCTGCCTCTTCCTGCTTAATAACCCAGATGATCTTGAATAACAGTGGTCCTTGGGATTGCCAGGATTACTATCACTGTGTGATGTGGCAACATATTGTGCTTTACCATTACATTGGTTAGCAATGGCAATCCCAGTCCCAAGTACATCATAACCCGAGGACATGCTGTATAGTATCCAATAGTATCTGCCTGGCTGATTCAGTTTGGCAGAATTGGAACACTTCGGGTTCCATCAATTAAACTATTGGGACCCCAGAAGCATGTCTTTTCTCCTTTGGAATTAAGTTGTCCTCAAGTTCTGAACATCTCCTATTCTGCTTGTAGTCTGAAAACACCTTTGCCAAGGATGACTGATACCTCATTTTTATCTAGGTTATTTTCTTTCGATCTAGGTTATTTCCCCTTTATTATCTTGCCATTTCTGCCTTTCTTTTTATTTCTTGTCATTTTTTTACATCTTGTTTTCAGCTAGCATATAAATGTTAATAATAATAAGAAGAAGAAGAACTGGTGGGACCATAAAATAGAGAAAATAATAGAAAAAGAAGAAGCTAAAGTGCTCTGAGCCTTTGGAATTCAAACAGAGGAGCATCTGCCATACAAACCCCAGACTTAACAATTGTCGATAAGAAAGACAAAAAAGTCTGGATAGTGGATGTGAGAGGACCTGGAGGCAACAGAATAGAAGAGAAAGAACTTGACAAAATCATAAAATGCAAAGACCTGCAAAGGGAAACAGAACAATTGTAGCAAAAGAAAGCAAAGATACAGTAGTAGCGAAGATATTACCAATAGTAATAGGCACCTTGTGTCCAATTCCAGAACATCTGGAAAACCATTTTAACATCATCAATATTGAAAAAATCACCATCGGTTGACTGCAAAAGGCAGCTTTACTTGAAACAGCTTGTCGTGCAATGATACTTTTAATACCATCAAACAGCAACATTTGCCTATGCCAGGTCCTTACGAAGGACTTGATTGATGAATAAAAATAAAAATAAAATAAAATAAAAATGAATAAAAATTCAGTCTAAACATCTGTCTGACTGTGAGACCAACCATAATTATAGTAATAGGACTATGTAGCATTTCAGACATAACTCAAAAAATATGTTTCAGAGCATGTGGAAATGTAAACCTAACACCTTTCTGCAATTCTTTATAGCAGCTTCATTTTTCCATTGGATTGCACAACTGCTTTTTGCATATATAAATACACATACTCTTACAGATGATACTATAATTATGAATTAAACATTACAATGCCTTTGAGATACAGGAACATTCATTTTCCATTCTTGGTTCTTTAGAGTAAAAATGTTCCATATCTTCAACTATATGCTGATAGTTTAGTGATTTATTTCTCATCTAATTTTGCTAGACTACCTACTAGAAGCTATCTTAATCAATTCCTAAAAGAGTTGTCTGTCAGTTTGCTTTCCAAGAAGCTGATACAGCATATCTTTCAGCAACAGGATTTGTTTGGCTCTCATCCAATGCTCAATCAAATGTTAATGTATTTTAAAATCCAATTCTCTACTAGTAAATAAAGAACACTGAAACTCATAAATATATGCAGGAAAACAGACAGTAGATGGTACAAACACATAGAAGATCTTCTGGGAGCCTGAAGAATGAAATCATAGCCTACTTTTAGGAAGAAATTGCAACTGCAATCAATATTTTAAAAAGTGAAAATGATAGCATAACATACATAAAGGTAATTCAAAGTGGAAATAAAATAAATAATTACATGTAAATTGACCATCTACTAAATATTTATGATTATCAGTACTGATTTGTCCCATCAGCCACAACAGTAAAAGAAGTGAAAAGATAACGTTTGCTTATTCTTCAATTTCCCTAATTTGGGTCTTACACATCCAGAGTTATAGCTATTATTAGGGAGATTCAGCAAAATCTGTCAGTCCTCTGCTGTGAGCTGCTGAAGTGAGCTGGAGTGCTCACTTCAGCAGCACCTCTGCTAAAATTGGAATGATACAGAGACAATTAGCAAAACGTTTCATAGAAAGAAAAGGAGCTTTGTTCTATAGAAGAAAGGGCCACAGACATACAAGAAGTCTGCTGAGCAATGAGGCTTTTTTGGTTCCGAATCAAGTGTCTTTCCACTGACCAAGATCTCAGGACCTACATCTTAGCTGGCAAATATTGTAATGTGCCTGTTCAAATCTGTATTTAAACCCTATTTAAGAAATGATTTATTATTCCCTTTCTAACATTAATCTTTGTAATGCACTGTATTACTTGTCTGTCTGTTTTTTGAAATATGACCTACATTGTCTTCTTTTCAGTTTGGTAAAAACTAACATGCTTAAATAAATGCTGATTTGAGCTGAGAGCCTAAAACTACACACTGCCCATCACTCACAACAAAACATAAAGGCTCTGGTGAATTAAGAGTTAGAGTGGCACCAAATTAATAATAAAAGGCAGAGATGAATGAATGTAATCTTTATTACTTTTCATACACTCATTTATACAAACAAAGTTACATATACTCACAGGCTTGATCGTCTATTGAATTTCTTCTCTTTCCCATAACTATTATTCAGCTTTCCCAGAAATCTTATTAACCAATGGAATATTTGTATTCTATTAACTGCCCCAACAGTAGAACAAGCAGGGAATAGAATACAGAGAATTATTTGTCAGAGAAGCTAAAACATAAACCTTCAGTATGTGATAAAAGGCCAGTTACCTCTCACTTTTTATACATTTCATAGTTGCAATCGACTTTATATTAAAGTAAAATCAACCTACAAATGTAGATATTTAAAATATATACCACTAAAAAGCCAGGAGCATGGATGAAATTATATAAATTCAGTAAATAATTGAATGAAAGCCTGAAAGGTCAATCTAAATAAGATTTTGTAATGTGTCCAGCAAGTAAAAAAATCTTCAAAGACTGAAGCCAAAGCTGAAAAACCTTCACTGACTGAATAATTCTAACATATATGCCAGAACATATATTTTCAAACAGCAAGATGGACAGCATATAAATTTAATAAATGAATAAAAATATACATATAGTTAAAACAAGTTAAAAATAGCAGCTCATATATTGGGAGAAGCGATCTACACACCAACATCAAAGAGAGCAGACAGAATAGAGTATGCAAACTATCATGCCTAATGCTTAGGAACATCTAACACAGATTAAAACCCTACATTGCCATATGCTGAAGCTGATTTTAGAGCAGATTGAGGAACACTAAATATTATTGCTGATGCTTGGTGGATAACTGAGAAAACCAACAAAGTCAGCATGTGTTCCATTGATTACGGAAAGGCATTCAATTGTGTCAACCATGCTCTATCATGCAACACCTACTGGATATAAGGATAGGAAACCACAGTCCAAATAGAACATGGTGTAGATAGACTGGCATTAAGTCAGCAATGGAATCAGACAAAGCTGTATACCGTCATTTATTTATTCTATGTGCTGAATATATATTGAGGAAGACTGGTTTGTAAAAGAATAAACATCATCCTAAAACTGAACAAATAAATATCAGTAACATGCCGCACTCATAATACTACTTTTGGATGCCTGACAAGTGACAGATATTTACAATGGTTTCAGTGTCCTGGGATCATGTGATCACCATTGGCAATCTTTTCAGAGGACTTCCTCCAAGTCAATGAGGGAAAGCCAGATTTATTAACAACCTCAAAATTTGATTAATGACTTCAACAAAAAAAAGGCATAAAATTGGGTGTATCTTACTTAACAACTGCATTACTTAGCGACAGAAGTTCTAATCCCAGTTGTGGTCATTAGTCGAGGAGTACCTGTAAAAAATTAAATTGCTACTTCACTGTTGGTTATTTTTCTGCTTCATGAGTAGACTTTTCATGGGCATGTTATAGTATACAGATTGTTTTATTCTGTGTCTCCCATTCATTGCATTCACTGGGGAATTATTTGGCACCCACAAATATCCATGAAATCTGTGTGATCAGACAGTTCACAGACATATTCATTGAATAATTCTAATTTAGCTAATTTCCTGGCTGCCAATATCCCCTAGTGTTTTATTCCTGGTCTTCCTTCTGAATAGAATCTCATCAGTGCCAAAAAGGAATGTGTGGAGTACTTTCTCTTTTTAACATATTCATTGTATTCTCAAAGAGGAACTAATTTGAACGTGAAAGAAAGGGAAAATGAAAGATAATATTTTAAAAACCTAGTAGAATAGCATAGACAGACTGCTTTAAAGAAAGAGGTTTCTAGCAGAAAAGAAAGGCTTTGTAGTAGCTTCTCTTTTTCTATTTAATAAAGCAAAATACATTCTTGCAGATTCATGTACTAATTACTGTATTTCATAGTTCTTAATCAGTAGGTATAAAATAATAGAAAAGTAGAGTAAACCATATGTCTCTTGTTCCGAAGAAATTTTCTGAAAGGTTTATTGTCTTATTACATTTTAAATGGCTGCTGACATTTGCGTATAAAGCATTTATTCTAAAACAAGAGAGTATTTTTTTCATTTGTTCTGATTTCCTACTGGGTAGTGGGAAAGTATTCATAGAAAAAAAAAGGACTATCTGGACATCTATTTTCAGTGCTTCAGCTGAACTATTCTGTTACTCATCTTTAGTAAAATCATATTGGAGGAAACAGCCTTTTACCTTAAATTCGAGATGCAAGTGTATGAATATTTTATTGGTTTTGTTACATTTATTATAGTTTGTGAGCCACCCAGTGTTATGTTGTGTAAGATTTAATTGAATAATTCAATTAAATGCATACTTCTTACAGTATGAAAAATAATTTGCTTCCCCATTCCTAATTCAATTTTGCACAAATCGGGATTGAGAAAAGGGTATATAACAACATGAGGAGTTATTGGTTCTTAATTGTGAAGAGTCATTGGTTTTTGATATGATTATTTTCTATTCATTGGGACAGGTATATAATCGAGAACTTTTATTGTATAAATTAGCCTTTTTGATATACAAGTGGTAACAATAAACAAGGAACTACATTGCAATACATTTTAAAACAGAGGTGTCCAATTTAATGAATGATGTCATGAATAAGAATATTTTCACTTCTACAGAAATGTACACAGATTTAACTTGTCATAAAGTAGTCATCTGCTACTTTAGAGATGTTGTGTTTTTAGGTTTTATAATTGGCTTTAGTTTCTATATTGGCTAATACAAAGACTATGCGTTGTGAGTAATCACTTGTTATCTGGCCTATGTCAGTCTTGGCTGGTGAAAGGTACCTGGGAATAACAGAATATTTTGCTGGCTAAGGGTAACAATGCATCAGGAAGGGCAGTAAAACAAATGGCTTTGTTTATACCTTCTGTAAATAAACAAATCTCTATATTCTTTCTACACCCAAGGGGACTTAGCTTTATCTTCAGTTAAGTTCTAAAGTTGACTAAATGAATCCTGTGCACTTAAAATGAAAGTACTACCAATCTTTCATTATTTTTGGTTCATAATTGTAAAGGAATTTAGAGCTGACATAGAGGAAAATATGAATTAGTCATATCTGGGCAAGATAGAGACAGAGATAAAAGGAAACATGAGAGGAAAAAATAACCCGACGTTGATTTTGTTTAATATAGTATTGTAATGATAAGTGGGAAAGATCTTGGAAGACAGGGCAAATAAATCCTACCCAGGGATGATCAGATAAGAGAAAGAATAGCCAATAGCTGGATAGAGAACAGAGCACAAAATTCGAGAGAAACTTTCTCTACTTTCTTAGGCTGTAGACAGGACAGCAGAAGACTGCATTTTAGGACTTGTAAGATTCTGTTAATGTATTCTTTGTTGGATTACCAGGAACCTTCAAATGGAAATGGATCTCCTGTACTTTGTATTTGTGCGTCTGGCCTCTTTTTTTCAAACTTACATAAATACTTTGTTATCAGAACTGCATGTATGTCATTGTAAAATAGCACAGAACATTATGAAATGTTCATTTTAAAAAATTAAACCTTTAAATTATGGAGAGGGGAAGGGGTTGAGCAGTAATTTGGGACATGACAATAAAAACTTCATTAACATCAAAGGAGGATTTTTTAATCATCACTTTCCCATCAAGTGTCTAAATCTAAAGTCTGTGTGTGGAAGAAGAACTTAAGTTTATCTTATCCAGAAGCAACAGCCTTGATACAACTTGGATTATCATCTGTTTATTACATAGAAAGGCATTTCCTGTATTGGATACTTTATCTCTGATAGCGTCAGGCAATTTTGATTGGAACAGCCCACATGTCTCTAAGTAAGTAAATAAAAAGTTAATCATTGTTCCCTGTTATCTTTTGTATACAGCTGAGGGTATTGATTTTGAAATAAAAAATCATAAGAACTTGTTTTCTTATTAACTATTTTGAGAGACATCTTTAAAAGAAATGGAGGCTATAAATCTGTAAACAGAAAATAAATAATGTTGGTGTCTACTTCCTTCAGATGCTGCTCCTAACCTATTTATAAGTAGGCATTTATCTTGCTGGAGTTATGTCTAACACTTAGGAAATATATAAGCTGATAATACAACCTTTAAAATAACTGCTAGGGAAAAAAATATAGATTGCTTTTCGGTATTACTTACCCTGTGGCTATCTAGCTTCCCAGTTCATTCTCAAGGATTATAGAAATACATGGTATAATTTCCTCACAGCATACTGGATTCTGACTAGGCAATCCCCAGAGTAAAATTCTCACTCAGCCATGAAGCTAACTGGGCGACCTTGAACTGATCATTATCTGTCTACCATTCAGAAGGTTCTTGTGAGGATCAGATGGCTGGTGGGGGGTTAATATGCTGCTGCTTGTAGATTATTAGAGGAAGGACAAACTAGGATGTATAACAAAGAAATAAAGGAAAAATAATTATAGCAGCACAGTAGTTTCATTTTTTAATTTTATTTTAGTGCCATGCATCTAAAGGAAGTAGACAGATTACTGCATTTGAAACATACAAAAAAGTTACTTGTAGGCAATATTTTGTTCCAGCAGTAGCTGCAGATGGTAAAATGACTTGAATAATAAAAAATGTTGTTTATCATGAAGTACAGTCTAAATAGCTGCCTCTTTCTCTCTAACTGAGTACAGATGCAGTATTAAGGATCTATGCTGTTACAAAACTGACCTTTGGTGAGATAATTTATTCATCTGGATCTCATCAGATATGTAGCCATGGAAATAGAACCTTTCAACACATCTTCAAGTTATGGCATATGATTTCATATACAAACTAAGGATATGGATTACAGTGGGCTTGTATTCTCTAGAATACTTTAAATACTTCAACATGCAGTCACAATGTGATTGTTTCTGCTTATCTTTTCTCAAAAACATAGAGGATAGTGATTTTTCTTCTAAAAACCTTGCAAAGTATGAAAAGCTTTTCTCAGCTTTAAACATCTGTCCATTTTGGTCTCTATCCAGTTCCCAATGTTTCTCCATCCTGCCTGGGGAATTCTGGGAGTTGACGCCCACATATCTTAAACTAACCAAGGTTGAGGAACACTGCAGTTTCTAACAATAATAACATGCCATTCTAAATCAGCTTTCTGAATGTTTCTTTGGTTTTGAATAACTCTTTGCTATGCATTTGCCATTTTCAAATTCTTCATTTAACTTTAATTCAACACAGTAGTAGTATAGCATAAACAAAACTAATCAGAAATGAAGTTATAATCAGGCTATCTGCCCAGGAATAACAATACATTCTAAGGATTATTTTCTTAAGGATAAAATTCAGAATATGACAGGATTCTCATTACCAAATTGCAGAATTTATCAATAATCAAGTAAGACAAGCTTTTTTCACAATTGACTTTCTTTTATCTTTGTATTGCAATTGCATATTTACAAAACATGTGCATCTGACTTCCTTTGGGAAAAAATGTTTTTGAAAGTTACCAGTCTGAATATGATATATTTTTTGTATCCAGATGAGTAAAATTTGGATGAGGAAAACCTAGGATATTGCATCCAGGTTTAATCACCACAATATAGAAAAGATGCTGAGACAATATAGAAAAGAATGCAGAGAAGAGCAACAAAGATGATCAGAGGGCTGGACAGTAAAACATAAAGAACGGTTGCAGGAATTAGGTCTATCTAGTCTAGTGAAGAAAAAGGAGTAGGGATAACATTATAGCATTGTTCAAATATTTGAGGGGCTGCCACAAAGAAGAGAAGGGCAGCCTATTTTTTAAACCACCAGAAGACGGGACAAGAAGCAATAGATTGAAACTAATAAAGGAAAGAAACATCCTAAGGAGGAATTTCCTGACAGTGAGAACAATTAACTAGTGATTGTTATGGACATTTTTAAGAAGAGATTGGGCAACCATTTGTCCAGAATGGTATGGCAGGCATCTCCTGCTTGTGCATGGGATTGGACTAGAAGACCTACAAGATTCCTTCCAACTCTGTTATTCTGTTAAAATATAGAAGACTTTTGGGAAGCTATGTCTGTTAATTTCATTTAATTGAACATTTTACAGTGTTTGGAATGGCACTGCTTTTATTAAAGAAAAAATCTATTGTATTGTCTTTGACATGGTGCTATCCTTTTTATTCTGGACTATCAAACTACATTTTTCCTTTCTTTGTTATTTTCACAATATTATATAACACTATGTTCTTACATACGGTAAATGCTTTTGAACATTTTTTACTGTGGTTCTTGTTGTGCCTTAAAGTATAAGTCTTCTTTATAGCTCTACTCCTCAATGCCATATTTAATTATAATTTCATTTCAGCCTTTCTGGCAGCTGATGTTCTGTTGAAAATCAGTGCTTAGAAAATAATAAAAAATAGAGAACAAGGAGAGATTTGAATAAAGCACTGAATATCACGTTATAAAGCACAGTGCTGCTGCTGATAAATCACTAAAGAGGGATTCATAGGTCTTTACTGACAAGCTGCTACATAAAAGTATGTTCAAGCAGCAAAGGTAAAGTCTCATGCTGAAAAGAAAGATGTGTCCTTAAAAAATATCTTTTAAAAGGATGACAAGACAATCTGAAGGAAACTATGTTGTGCATCCCAGGCAATGGAAGTGGCCAAAACTTTTGCACATGAAAATAAATGTTACAGAACAACCTGGCTTCATTTGTGAATCTTTATTCTTGACCAAAAAGAAAGATACCACAAACAGAGAACATAATAACCAATACATTCAAAATATAAAATGTGAATATTCTAGGTCCGGTAACTGACGGACTTGAAAATTTATATGAGTCAATGTTAAAAATAAATATTTTGCCACTTAATATCAAAAATTCACTATCTGAAAATCTGTCTTTAACACTCTCATATTCCAGAGAGTATAAAACATTATGAGGAAAGCCATATATGCCCAATTTCCTCTCTAAAAACATTTTGAGTATTGAGAGTTGGAAAGTTTGGAGAGTTGCAATCTGGTGGTCTTGAGTGAAATGGATGCCAGTTTCAGAGAAATCCTTATGAATAACACCATCTGCATTCTCAAAAACTAACCATGAATTTTTCTGCTGAAGCCTTCATTTGAATTCCAGCTTCCTTTTACACACACACACACACACACAGACACACACACACACACTTTGTGGTGATTTTTCATGGACTGATGTATAATGTCTGGGTCATGAAGATGATGCATTGACTGTTATGATACTATGAAGAAATTCCTCATTGTCATTCTTCATTCATACCAAATTTCCATTCTTTAAACTTTCATTTCTGCCATCAGCATGCAAAGAACCTGACTTGCACAAATCTTCCAATACTGAAGAACATGGATGAAACCCAAACATTCTTCTGAAATATCAGGTCCGGCAGCAATTCCTTTCAAGTGATCTGTTCATTGTTAATCTCTTTTTTTTTTATTGAAAAAGTTTTTCAAATACAAATTCCCCCCCCCTTTTCTTACCCCCTCCTCCCTTACCCCCCTCCCCCTCCCCCCTGTGGCTTCTCCAAAATAAAACCCAGATTAATAACAGATTATATAATACTTTACCATCCTTTTACTCCACCCCCCATATGCTGACCCTTTCTTTCTAACAATATTATTATATCCCCCCTATACTATACATTTCAGAGCAACATTCAGCTGTAAAATTATATAATAAATCCTAATTTAACATTTATTCAGTTCATAGTCTACGCATTTCCTTCACCCCCATCATTATATCTCTTAACTCAAATCTTTTACATATATTCATATCTAAACATAATATCCCTTTTCTTAAACTAAACAATCAATAAACTAACCTATCTCCACCCACTTTCCTACAGGACTACCATACTTAATAATTCTTAATATCTTTATTCTTCTGCCCACTCCACTAAAAATATTCCCTTATGTAAATAAAATCCTCTTAAAAAGACTTTAGGCTTGTAATCCATATAATATCTTCTGTAATTGTCTTTCAAATGGATTATTATGTCTTTCAACTCCATAACCCATATTAGGGTAACATCACATCCTAATTCCAACAGTATGTTCGGTATCTTCAATTACCATCTGCCCCCATCAATAACAAATATCTTCATAATAAAAACAACAACAACAACAACCACCCGAGTGACTTTGTATTTGTATTCCATATAGTGTCTGTAGAGGTGTCTTTTATCCAGATTATTAATTCCAACCACCATAATAGGGTAACAACCAGATCTTCTGCGTGCCCCAATCCCATAACTCTCTTGCCTTGTATAAACGTAATATATTCAAAGAATCCAAAAAAAGATAGTTCCAATCCATTCAGTTTAAGGCCCTTTTCACATCCCAAAAGTACAGCACTGCAGAAGTCTGTCAGTATCCTGTCTCCTCAGGATAATATAAACCAATACTTTGCCTCAGCTATCTTTTCATGTATTCAATCATCTCTTAAATAACTGGCATTACACTGTTGTTTAGTTTAAAAGTTTTTGTTTTTGTGAGACCTGCTTCTTCTTTTCTTAACTTTTTGTGGGTTGGATCTCCATCCTGAATTCCTTTCTGTAGATTGTATATCAACTATTTGGTTTTCAAGCTGATCTATAACTTGACCTTGTTGGTTTCGCTTTTGTGGCTTAAATCTCCATTCTGGTTCTATAAATTGTATATCAACTGATTGATTTCCATGCTGATTTGTGACTTGATAAGTCATTACATTAGAATCCAGAGCCGCCTCTCTTGTATTAAATGGTCCAGCTGAGACCTCTGAAAGAGAATCCAAAAGCGGCTCATCTGTAGAGACCTCTGTAACTTGTTGTTTCTTCATTACTTCCACCTCCTTCTGCTTTTCTTGAATTTCTATCTCTTGTTGATTTTGCTTTTTGAGGACCTTGTAGTAAAATTCTTCCGCTTTTTCAACAGTATTTAGCTGATATCTTTGTCCTTGATATCTCAATATTATACCAACTGGAACATCCCTCCTGAATGAAATATTTTGTTTTTTTAGCTCAGTCACCAAAAGTCCAAATTTCTTTCTTTCTTTTAACATCTTAGGCGGCAATTCTTTATATATCCAGATCTTTCTTCCATACAGTTGTGGAGTAGAATTAAAGGATTTTTGCACAATATCATTTCTTATTTCTTTATCTGTGAAGTAAATCACCACATCTCTAGGCAGTTGCCTTTGCTTTGCAATCCAAGAATTTACTCTATAGGCCTTGTCAATCTTACAAGATACCTCCTCAGGATGAACCTTTAAAATCCCAGCCAGAACTTGAGCAGATATTTTTCTTAGATTATCTCTATTATTTTCCTGTAATCCTCTCATTCTGACCGCAAATTCTGTGAGCCTGTACTGCATCATTACAATTTCTATTTCAATCCCTTGCTTTATATCTTCTGCATTGTAAGTCTCGTGACCAGCTTCCTTTTTAGATTTTACTTCTAAACTATTGTCTTGAATATTAATCAAATCATTTTCAATTCTTTGTATTTTATTGTCCAAATTATAAATCTTATCATCTTCCTCCATTTTAGACTCTAATAATTTGATATTTGTATCCATCCTTATAACAACTTCTGAAAAAGCATTAGTCACTGTTACAATCTTTCGTTGCAGATTATCATACTTTAGTTGAATCATTTCTTTAATTTCCTGCCTTAATTTCTCAAATTTCTGGTTCATAGTCTCATGATATTTTGCCATTTCCTCCTGAAGAAATTCTTTTAAATTAAAATCATTCTGCAGAGCCTGTAGGCTCAAAGCTTGTTCAGCTAATTGTGGATGGGGGAACACCCCCCCACACTGCTTGTTTTCAGCCATCCTGCCACACAAAAAAGCTCTTTTTTTTTAAAGAAAACTTTTCCCCAAACAAGATCAAATACAGATCTCCAAGAAAAAAGAAACTTAAAATGGATATTTTCCTTCTAGTCTAGCCAGCACTGTATATTTCGCTACTGTGTTGCTTATTATGGAAGGACTTTCACTTTCGGCTTTCTTCTCAAGCCTCAGCAGTCGCCATTTTAAACTTATTTTTTCCGTTCAGTTAGAAACACTTGTAAAATCATTAAAAATACTTGCGGTTTAGGGTCCCAGGTACAAATCTCGCTCTCTTTAACTGAACCATCTGTTATTTTATTAGATGGTTTGGTCCCGGTGCCTAGCTCTGCAAAAAGGCAGAGTCCTCCCGAAGCCCGGAGCAGTGGCAAACGAAAATAGGGAGCCCTACTCTGTTCATCCCCAAGAGTAAAAAAAACTCTGGGGACTTCGCAGAGGGCTCTACCTGCCCTCGCCTGCTCTGGCTCACATTTCCATCAGGAAATGGAGTTTTTCAAGCTGCCTTTCAGATGTAAAGGTGGCTCTTTACAGGCAACGGGGCTGGCGGTCATGGAGGACCGTCTGGTGGTGACAGAAACCAGACCGGAAGTCATTGTGGCTTCATTTTCAATCCTTTGTTTTATATTATCTGTATTGTAAGTCTTATAGTCAAGTCAGCTTCCTTTATTTTTTTAAACTCTGCTTCTGAGCTTTTTTCTTGAATCATTATTAAATCATTTTCAATTCTTTGTATTTTATTATCCAAATTATAAATCTTATAATCAACTTCCTTCATTTTAGACTCTATTTCTAAATTGATATCTTTATCCATCCTTATAAGTACATCTAAGAAACTTTTCAAATGTTGCTTCAGGATATCATACTTTTGTTGAACCAACTCTTTAATTTCCTATCTAAATTTTTCAAGGTTCTGGTTCACAATCTTATCATGTCTTGCCATCTCCTCCAGTACAAATTCCTTTAGGTCTGTAAAACCATTCTTCTGCATCTGCAAGCTCACAACTTGTTCACGTGGTTTGTAAATGGGGGAGCCCCCCCCCACAGCTTGGCTGTCTGGCTTTGTCAGTTTTAATGCCATCCTGCCCCACAAACAGATTTTTTTTTCCCCTTTATGGAGAAAGACTTCTCTCCAAACAATATCAATATCAAGTCTCTAAGAAGAAAGAAGCATGAAATAAAAAAATTTCTATTCATTTCTAGCCAGCATTATTGTTTCAGTTACTTTGTAACCTATTAAACTATTCAAACAGAAGGACTTTCACTTTCGACTTTCTTCTCAAGCCTCAGCCAGTCGCCATTTTAAACTTTCTTTTTTTCCCCTTTCACTCTTCTTTACTTTTAAAATCAGTCTTAGGGTTATTAGAAATACTTGCAATTTAAGATCCCAGATCCGTATTTCATCCTACTTATTCAGATGATCTGTTAGTTTCGTTAGTTGGTCTGGTCCCATCGCCTGGCTCTGCAAAGCGCAGAGTTCTCCCAAACCCCGGAGCAGCGGCGAGCGAAAATAGGGAGCCTCATCCTGCTTCCTCCCCAGGAGTAAAAAAGAACTCTGGGGACTTCGCAGAGGGCTCTACCTGCCCTCGCCGGCTCTGTCTCACATTTCCTTAAGGAAATGGAGTTTTTCGAGCCGCCTTTCAGCTGTAAAGGCGGCTCTTTACGGGCAACGGGGCTGGCGGTCTCAAAAGACCATTTGGTGGCGACGGAAGCCAAACCGGAAGCCCCATTGTTAATCTCTTCATCAAGCTTTCTCATGTAAAAGTTATTGGTTGCTATCATAAGCCAGCCCCTTCATTCTTGATCACAATGCTCAGTTTACCATGTATACATTTTTGGCTCAGTGATGTGCAGTGTTCACAACAAAATAGACATCGCCATAAATGTCCTGCATTTAGTAATGAATTCAACTGCCAACTCCTTTGGCAGTCAAAAATTTAGTCTTGGCAGATTGCTTAAAGCACACTGGTGAGTACTCAATACAGACTTCCATTTCATAAAGAATAGCAATACAACTTTTTCTCAAAGCAACTTCTTATAAATTGAAGTGGAAAAAGAAATGCTAATAACATGTCAGAATGCTTTGTATATCGGTCCATGTTGGTGAATTATAATAATGGACACATTATTTTCATTTTACCTTGATAGAAGATGATGAATCCATAAAATTATCATTTTATTGTTGCTCTGTTAAAGAATAAATATTCATTCCCAATGATATCCTGACAAAGAGCTGTGTTTTATTTCCTGTAATTTCCATCAACAGTCTCTTATCAATCACATTTTATTTCTAAAATCATTTTTATTTCATGATTTTATGAAGTTAAATGTTCCAATATATTTTTAAGATATGTAGACCAGGGTCATGATTTGGCATAAGCAACTGTCCAACATCTTAAACTGATGTATTTATTTGAGTTAAATTGCAAACCAGAGAGTGGCCTCCTTTTGTTATCATTGTCCCTGGCACTAGCATAGAAAGATTTGTATTTGAGGCAACATTACTTTCTGAATAAAATGATTTAGGAACAAAAAGATTGAGATGGGAAGCCCATCATCATTCAACAGAAGGAAGCAACACCTAAGTCTATAAATAGCACCTACTTGTATTGTTACCTGTTAGCAATGTCCTATAAATAGTTTCTAAGACTTCTCTAAATGCTGATAATTGTGAGCAAATAATGGTCACATACAATAAAGAATTAAAACTCACTCGGCATGAAAAAATGTTACTGAAAAAATAGCTCTATTGTCAAAACACTGTTCTTTTTGTTTAGTGTTTATTGATAATATTTTTAGTTTTCCTTAGTTAATATGCCAGAATGGATGTCAGTTCATTGAATGTGTAATAATGCTAAAAACTAGAAATGTTTTGTTAATGTCAGGGATAGTCTAGCTGTTTCCAGTGAATTATGACTGCTGCCGTGGTGCAGTGGTTAGAATACAGTAGTGCAGGTTACTGCTGACTGCAATTTGGCAATTCAAATCTCACCTGGCTCAATGTTGACTCAGCCTCCCAGGGGGTAAAATGAGGACCCAGATTTTTGGAGGGAATATGCTGACTCTGTAACCGTTTCGAGATGGCTGTAAAGTACTGTAAAGCAGTATATAAGTCTAAATGCTATTGCTATCATAACCAAAATATGACAGACACTATCTATATACAACTAACAATGCTTTCATTGTCTTTTTAAAAATAAATGTTTATAGCCTATTTATACCAAATCAAACATTGTGATATCTGATGAAAAGTCCAAGAACATGGAACAATTCAGCCAGTTCTTTATTTGCTTACAATAGCAGAAATAATCTTGCCAGACTAAACCCTCACCTACTCCCAGTCCATGGATACCCTGGAAGACTCTAGGAAGTAACTCTCCTTACTCTCTTCTTCTTCTATTTCCTATGCAGTTCCAGTTTTCTGTGCTGCTTTTTGTCTGGCCCTTTTTTCCGGAATGTGCTCCATCCTTCCTGGGAAACTGCCAGTTCACTGTAGTTCATCTTGTCAGCTCCATAGGCATTCTCTCTCACAGACGGAGGACTCTGTTGTTTTTTGCACACTCTTACAGCCATATTCTTTTGTGAGGCCAACAGAACTGCCTGTGGAAGTGAGTGCTTCATACCACAAATACAATATTTTGCAGCATAGACCAGAAAACAGAATCAAAAGATATTGCAAGCTGTCTACTGTATGTGTAGAGATAAGTAAAAGATTCTTTGTTATGAACACATGACAGAAAGATGACGTATCTTCATCATTCTCAGAATTAGTTCTAAATCTCTGGTTCATTACCTGACTGAAAGCTATCAAGAAGGTTGACTCAAAGAGCAATCAGCAAGTGCAAGTGACAATGCTGCTTTAACAAGAATTCAGGATAGAATTGATCATTTTATCATTAAAAGAGTTTGACAATTCTACTAGTTTCTGCTTGTTTAGAACTTTTTCCTCTGAATGTCATGTTTGACGGTATCTGATTCTCGCTCTCTTGACAATTTTTTCTCACCATAGACAGTATCTCCCTCTCCCTCTCATTTTTCTTTATAATAATACACAGAATTCTACAGAATATGCAGAGAAAGTAAGTCATTCTCTTATATCCAGTTTTGTTTATTCACAGCTCCTTTCACTTCACCCTTATGCTATGGATTCTTTTCATACTTATTAGCATAGTTCTACATATTCTTTTCAATTATTTCTAAGTAACTTTTTGGAACTTCTCTAATTACATCTCTTTTTCATTAAATTCTGTTAGTAGAATAATCTACTTTGGAAAATGTCTAATACAGAACTCCTGCAGTCATTGTATCCTATACTATCCTTTACTTTTCTGTTTCTTTTTTCCACAAGTTCTGCACTTGTCACTACCAATACAGATGCAACATTCACTGATTCTTTTAGTCCAAAAAGACCAGTCAGTTCTTTTTATTTGCATCTTTTTCTCTCACCTATTCATTCATCTACCTAACAGGTTAATTTTCTTTTTCCTATGGATGCATTTGTTCACAATATTGCACAGTTTTTCCCCAGACTCATATCTGATTCTCCCAATATCACATTTACTGGAATATAACTTACGGTATAATTATTACTCTCTTCAATATTCTACTATCACTAGCACTCACAATAATTTAAATAACACTGTTCTGTATATGTTAGCCTTTCCATTCATAATTACATTTACATTTACTCTCTGCATGCATTCATTAACACCACTCAAAATTATGGCATCTGTGTTTCAATTACTGCATTCGTTCCCTTTCTCTTAGTTTCCCAGAGACACAACATAGATTTTTTTCTTTTCATTTCATTTGCTAATGTCCACCCCTTCTCTTGCATTCTAAATTTATAAATCTTGCATGTATCACAGTTATCATCAGATGGATCCATAATTGTTGATCTCTATGCCCATTATGGAAGTTTTCACATAATAGTTTTTAGAGAAAGTTTAAACAAGGTTGTCAAACTTAACTGAATCTGTGCCATATGCATAATTATTGTAATGCTAAAGCAGTACTGTCAGAGGTGGGTTCTACTTACTTTTACTACCGGTTTGCAACGGGGCCGCTCGTGCTTGCTTCGCTCACGCACATATGCAGAAGCATTTTGATGACATCAGGGTCAGTGACGGAGCCTCCACTGGTTCTATAGAACCAGTGCGAACAGGGGGCAATCCACCACTGATTATTGTCTAATTTTGTTCCATTCTGACCTAAAGACAACAAATGCTACCAAATATGAGGATTATCTCATGGTTGCTTAGCTACTATATGAAAAATATAGTTTCTAATTTCTGCAAGAAATTATCTTCCAAGCCAATACATGTAGCTCAGACTCACCAACTTGGAGACTCATGTATTGTATTGGTATATATGCAGGATGCCTCTTACCTATTAAAATTGTTTGAGGCAACGATTCAATTTTTTCTATGTTATGGAACTGTGTTTTCTTGTAACCAGTTTATTAAATTCTTTTTTTCTAGTTCCAATGAAGCATTTGCTTGCCATATCCTCAGCTACATCTTAGATTATGAACTGCCATTCTTTTTCCGAGTTATGCTTTATTTTTGTTTTATTATCTATTTCTTGTTCTTTTGTTCTTATTCATTTTTTCTTATTTTAAAAATGGTTTGAGTTCCATGCTTTTCAAAAAGTTCACGTTCACAATCAAACATTCATTCCCATCTCACTTCTCTGCTTCACTTTATATAATTGTCACAATTAGTGTATTAATCTCTATAGAGAGTGTCATGATTGTATTGAACAGTAAACTACAGCCAGTTATGGAGTACATTTATTAGAAATAAATAATTATGTCTAATTTTATAACCTGTTTAATAGTTCTTTTTGCTTTTTTAATTTGCCTACTGTTTTCTTCTTTTGGCCTGGAAAAGGAATATTGCCACTAATTTATCCTTCAAATATTTTTATAACTCACCATCATTATGTGTGTGTTTGTTTATTTTATTGCTACCCTCTCTATTACAAGACTCACAGTGGTGAGCATATCTTTCCCTTTTCCTGTTTTTCTCCACAATGACAACATTGTAAGGTGGCCCAAAGTCCCCAAAGAATGCTCTGATGATGAAGTTGAATCTTGATAGTCTGATTCCTAGCATACATATCACTCAAGATGGCTTGACAACAATTAAAGCCTTGCAAATGCTGTTAAGCCGTGATATTTGTTTAAATCTAGACAAATTCGATGCTAGCAAATGTCGGATTGTGGCATTGTTAGAAATCCAGGACTTATTTTGTTAATTGCACAAAATTAAATGGCATGGATGACTAGTGCAGTGTTCAAAAGCAGAGTACCATTTCCAATTAAATGAACAAACAAGGATTTATGCAGAACAAGCAAGGAGTTTTACACAGTTGTAGAAAGAGGTGAATGAAATGATCAGGGTGCATTGCGGATAATATTGTCTAATCTAAACTATGCTGTTATTTTGAAAAGCCTGGCAAGGAAAATGCCTATGCTAGCAATTGGTCAAGCATCATGAAACCTGCAAGTGTATTAATTATTAACTTTCTCTCTCTCAATTCATTCATCTGATATTAATTCAATTCATAACCTGACCCACAGTAATTGTAATCAAAGCAGTCATTGATGCCAGGTTAAGCAAGCTACGCAAGAGCCGAGGTGGCACAGTTTGTTAGAGCACAGTACTGCAGGCTACTTCAGCTGATTGCTAGCTGCAGTTCAGCAGATCGAATCTCACTGGCTCAAGGTTGACTCAGCCTTCCATCCTTCCGAGGTGGGTAAAATGAGGACCCAGATTGTTGGGGGCAATATGCTAACTCTGTAAACCACTTAGAGAGGGCTCTGAAGCACTATGAAGCGGTATCAGTGGTCGGTTGCCCCCTGGTTCGCACTGGTTCTATAGAACTGGTAGTAAAACCGGTGGGAGGCTCCGCCCACTGACCCTGACGTCATCAGGATATTTATAACAATTGATTTCTTGCTATAGTATTTAATAAGCAGTATCTGCTTATTAAGTAATAATAATAAGCTTATTATTAAGCATAACTGCATTATGCATCAAGTTCCTAATTAAAAACATTTTTTACACATCCCTGTTTTTAAATAACATTTTAAAACAACTGGCATCATGTTAAAAACATCAACAATGAAACTAAAGCCTGAATTTTCTCCCTTTTCTTGCTAGATACCCCTAAAGAGTGAGTTCAAAGGAGACAACAGAGACTTACATGTAATTCCATTTTATCTCTTGCTGCCTTCTAATCTTCCTCCATTATTGATGGATTTTTGTCAGCAGCTTTTTTGAGATGGGAATTTCCTTTTTATTCACTTAAAGGAAATCAATACTGTTTTAAGAAACCCAGTGTTTAATTCTCTACCAGTGATGGGAAGGAAAAATTGCCTTTCATGCCAACACAGGTCACAATATCATTGCTTTAAAATGTATTTTACTGTAACAATGCTACTTCAGTTACATTTTGACAAATGTAATAGGAACTAGGCAATAATTCTAATAGGAAAAGATTTCTTAGTACTTTAGGAAAAATATATATTAAAACATATACAGTATATAAAATTCACTTTTGAAATATACTGTAAATGAGATGACCAACTTTAAATTACTGTTGCTTTTCCAGAAAGAGAGGGAAAAAAATCTCTTTCCCAACTGAAAACAATTAGATTTGATTAGTATTATGACCTTCAAATGTCATAGTCAAAGCACTACATGGTTTTAACTAAGTTTCTCTGCTCTCACAATTTTGCAAAATTAAAGTCCCACGCCAATAAACCTTATCACAAGTAATTCTGAAGAAAACTGCAATTGATGTGGAGCAGCTTCCTCCAGTCCTTCTGTCTAGATATGTTGACACTGAGGTTCCAAATATTTGGATATACCAATTTGGAGAAAGCTGATTTAGACATACCATTCTTTTCTTTTATAACAGATTTCTACTTTACTCTGAATCATCAGAATAATTAGTACATGAAGTATACCATGTGTAGAAAAGACTGGTGCATGGAATAAAAATCCAGGTCCAGGTTCTCTATTTACAGTTTAAAACCAATCCAAATAATCTAACTTTGGAGACTAGAAATCTAAATGTTTAGCTAAGAAATCAATCAACCAATGGAACATTTCTTCTCCCTAATGATAAAAGAGGTCTTACATTTGGAAGTCCCAGTAGAGTTGCCACTAATATAGGCTCCTGCAATTTTCTCAGTATTATCTCTCTGTATTTATAGTTTAGAATTTTCTGGTAAGAAGGACAAAATACATGATATATTACAACTTGTTTTTAATGATAGGGAAAGATACACACAACACTACTTTTTAAAAATTGATATTGACCAGTATTACTAATAAGAAAATAAACTGCTAGAGTGAATCCATTACCAAGAAATAACTGAAAAATCACATAAATGCCTATTTCCAATATAGCTAGAAACATTCTAGGAAAAGGAAGATTTAATGCTTTTTGTATGTTATGTCATTTTAAGAACTGGTCTTTAAATAGAAAAACATATTCATTTTAAAGCCACTAACATTTATGGTAGGAATTCTTTTCAGTAATTATAAAAGGAAAGTCACACAGGATTTCTGTAGTATAAATTAAAACATTGTAGGCTAGCTTCCTATACCTTCTTTGTGTAGATATGCCTTCACATTGTACATTTTGCTGTGTTGTTTAAAGAAGCTGTTTTTTCACATTCAGTTAAACAGAAGTGGGAGCCGGGCTGAAAAATGGATGAATTCCTCAGGTGAATTGGAGAATTTTCTTCTAGACTGGCTTTTCAATGCAATAAAGTTTCTGACTGAAATGACAGGGTTATGTGAAGGGAAGATGGAGGGGATAAAATACACGGATTCCAGGCCTAGTTTGTTCATACAAATGTCTGAAGTGTTCCTCCATTTAATAAATTTCCTATATAAGGAAAAGTTGGGATATATGAAATGGGACATCCCAAAAAGGGGCATGGATGACCCGAACTATAAACAAAGCAACTCCACCCTGGAATATTTTCTTTCACATTCCATTTTTAAGTAGCTACAAATAATTCTAGAATGTACCAATCTGGAAAAATCCATGCAACAAGAAGTTGCTCCATTTTTCATTGGAGCTATATTGTAAGGGATAAAACACATGTATCCAGTTAAGCATTATATCTATTTCCAACAGTAACTTATTTCATTCTTGTGTGTTTCCATAGCAAGTGGAAACAGCTTTTTCACATTTTAAAACATGGATAATAACAGAAATGGTTTCCTCTGTCTGTGCTACATGCATGTATGTGCTGGACTGGAGCAGGAAAACTAAATTATAGTCCTGCCTTAGGCATGAAGTTTGCTGGGTGTCTTCAGGTCAGTTACTCTCTCTCACAGCCTTAAGAAGCAGACAGTGGCAAATTACTGAAAATGCAGCCAAAAAACCTGCAGGGACTTGTCACTAGTGTCAACATTGATTCAAAATAAATAGAGGTGGAGATATATCATTGTTTATAGAAATGTACAGTAAAGAGGAGGTGGGAAGGAAGGAACAAGAAAGAAAATCCTAAAATTAGAAGAAAATAGCAGGGAAATACATTAAAACTTTGTCACATTTATTTGGAATCATGCTTCTCTCCTTTCTTGTGCAAGGTTTCATGATTATGACATGAATGTTAAATATTTCCTCCGAATACGTTTAGCAGAAACGCTGTTAAAACAATTTCTTCTTTCTGAAAAAAAAAGAAGCTATTGTTGTATCTATTTATTCAAGGCTTAGAAATCATGAATACATTCGCAGCAATCTGACCTTTCAAATTGCTGTACCAAGTTTCTTTAACAAAGGAATGGACTATGTTGCCAGCAGGCCTGTTAGCTTAGCTCTTTTATTTTCTTCAGTCTTCACTGCACAATTAAGTTACAAGAACAATTCTTAAAACTAAGAAGCAAATTTGTCTCAACCAGACTATTGTTAAGCCCTAGGTTGTTAGCATTAATTAGGGATTGATTTCTGTTTCCAAATATTTAGAAATAAGAAAACTAGGCTCTGAAGTTAGAACTGTATAGAGAGGCTGCCTTGAAGAAAAGACTAATAACTGAAAATGCTACCATACTCTCTTGTTATTTCAGGTGCTGTCCATGGCATTACTTTTAAACTTTAACTAGTTTAAACCATTCTTCAGTGGTGGGAAGAGTAAAATACATCAAGGACACAATTCTCAATGGGTATATATAATAATTTTATGGAGTTATGGCATACATATTTAATTGCACCTAAGGATATTTGTCAAATTTTCTGAAAGTAGGCATATGTTTTTCAGTGCTTTGAAAAAAACTGACAGCAAGATATACGACAATTATTAAATTCTGGTTTTCTTTTGTGCAATTTACTGCTTCTCTATAAGAAAACTAGATAGCTTTTCATCTAGACACTATTCTAAACTACTACTTAGTTTAGAAAACATGTAAGTCCCACTTTGTGTGGTGTCACTCAAATTTGTTTACATGAACTTTTTAAATATTAAGCTTGCTTTCCTCCTGCAGATTCTGATGAATATGTGAATGCTTCACAGAATGCAGTATTATCAGAATTTTCTAGCAACATCTACAGTATACAGGATTTTGATGGAGATGGCTGTAGCTCTATTGGTTGTGACAAAAAAATCCTTGGCTGATCAGCTTGTCACCTGGGCCTGATGTTGGTGGGATCTATGTTCAGTTCACCTGCATTTAATTGTGCAAGATGACGTTTGTTGGGCCAAAAAGCGGAAATAATGCTAGAAAGATAATGATAATGATCCATACAGGATTTTAGGATTTTTCAGGGGTGAAATGCTACCAGTTTGGACCGGTTTTCCCGAACCAGTAGTAAAAAATGCCACTGGTTTGGGCGAACCGGTATTTCCGACAATCAGTTGGACGACGATTGGCTGTGACGCATGATTTTTATTAGCTACAATTGTCTGATTTCCTGCTTTCTAGCTAATCTAAATCGTGTGCCACAGCGGATTTCTCCGCGCCCCCCTTGCTGTTTTATTTACCTTTGCAGATTCGGAAGGCTTCAAAATGTTCCTTTTTTAGCACTGCGCAGGTGCACCTCAGGCAAAGCAGCAGACTCACAGAACTGGTAGCAGACTTCAGAGGATTTCACCACTGGATCATTTGGATATGTATTTTAAAGTGAAAATTTAAGGTTGATCATTTAAAGCACTGTTTCTCAGCCTAGCCAGAAAGCTAGCAAAGGTGATTGTTCTGAAAGCTAGAAAGCAGTGGTGGGTTCCTCCTGAGCCGGTAGCAGTGACGTTATGATGTCACCGAACCGGTTCTGCCCCCCGCCGCCCCGTGCCCCCCTCACCCCCCACATTATTTATTTGGCCCCATCCCCAATGTATTGCTGCCTCCTGAGTCCCACCTAAGGGCTAGAGGGAAAAAAACTGTTTAAACTCTTGCCGCGGGGCTTCAAAGGGCCACCCTAAAGCTGATCAGTGTTAAAAGAAAACAAATGAGTAGACCAGTGCCTGCAAAAATACATGAGTAGATCGGTGCCTGCAAAAATAAATGGGTAGATCGGTACAACTCTGCAAGCAGTTAAAAGCCTGGTAGACCAGTACCTCTGCTAAATCCTAAATAATTGTCATATGACCATCAAGCCACGCCCACAAATAAGCCATGCCCACAGAACCGGTAGTAAAAAATTTTAGAACCAACCCCTGCTAGCAAGGCTCCTTTCTGGCCAACATGCTAGCGAAGGTAATTCTTTTGAAGGCTAGTAAAGATTTTTCAGCAACTGCAGCGGTGTGGTTGGGCATGCAGAGTGGCCGGGCCTCCTGGCCATGGTAGGCAGGGCCAGGGCCAGGATCTCCTAGCATGTAGCATGTTTTCAGTACTGGTGGGCCTCCCAGTGTCTTCCTCACCCCATGGAGCACCCCTATTGCTTAATGGTCATTAAGCAACCTGTGTGTTTGCTTAATGACCACAAGTGGGAGAGTTAGTTTGCAGTTGTTGAAATGATCACATGGGTATCTCATTTAACAACCACTTAAGTCAAGATTCAGATCCCAATTCTGGTAATAAATCAAGGGTTACCTGTAGAATTTTTTAAAATGAATAAAATAAAAGTGAGTGGATGGGATTTAACATGCCCATTTCATGTTCTTTCTGTAATAATACCTATTAAACCTCAGGTTACAATTGGAACTATTGAAAATGTTTCTTTTCTTGACTTGAATTAGTTGCTCATCTTTATTCTAAAGAGAACTAACAGCATATATATATATATATATATATATATATATATATATATATATATTGATTTTAAATAATAATAAAGCTAAAGCAAAATAAATTCAGAGAAAGAGAGGAAAGGAAAAGAGAAAAAAGTCCAAAAATTAGAAGACAAAGAAAAAAGGAAAGAATGAAAAAAAGAAAATAAATATGTAAAGAAGTTACAATCTTCATCACAAGTATAAACACATTTGCTAACGCTTAACCCTCCTTGAAGTTTACAAACATATATTTTGTTCCTTTAACCTATCCCTTATCTATAAGAAAATCCATATGACATTAATTTTTCAATCCTGTTTTCAGCAAAAAGTGCACAAATGGTTGCTAGAATTTCATAACTTCTTATATTAAACTTCATCAATTAAACCAACTTATATTCCTTTGTTTTATCTCTGAAACTCTTAACTTTTGTTCAATTAAATATTATCATGGAATCTCTCCCATTTTTTGATTGTCTTAGATTCTTCAAATTATTCGAGGCTTTAATTAGTCTCTTTTGTAAATCCAATAAAAAGATATCAGTATATCATTTGCATTTCTGCTTAATTTTTCAAATTTCAACTAGATTTTTTATAACCCATAAAAAATCCTAATGTCAGTCATTCTCTTACCTTGCCACTTTTATTTCAACTTTAAATACTTTCTATGTCTTCTAATCTACACTTTTTTAATCCAATATTTCCACTATTTTTTATCAAGCAAAATTTCTTTCATATCTGCCATTAACATTCTTTAAACATGGTCTATCCATAGAAGTAGAAAACATAACTGAAAATGTTGTTATTGTTGCTAGTAATTTCTTGCCCCATTCTTTGAAGATTTTCTATAATATTTTAAATGTTAAAGTGTTGTGTATCATTTTGTAAATCCAAATCAATACCTAAACCAGCTTTTGTTTTGTTTTATTTTGGCCTGGAATCTTTAGCCCCCTCTAGTATTATACAATTTCAATTGGAAGGTCTCTAATCTCTGTTATAGAAATTATTTTATAATATGCAAATTAATTCTGATTCCCATGGAAAGCTGTTTATTGTATAGAGAATGTTCCAGAATCTTATGGTAAAAGTTTCAATATTCCAAATTTGTCTGAAACGTTAATTCATTTATAACTTTCTTGAGTCAAAATCTCATTTAGTTTTTTGCCATTTATTTCAAAATTCTTTAATTTTTTAAACTTATATTTATTTTCTCTTTGTTCAGAAATGATAAAAGACTAATGGCTTTTGAAATTTGGCATTTGGAAGATTTTTAATAGCATTCAGATCAATCTTAAGGGATCAATTGTCAAGGCCACAATTGTGGAGGGGCCTTTAAAGGACACTAAATTGTTTAAACATGCTTCTAAAAACTTTTAGAAATTGTTTATTTAACTATTTTAAGGATTCACCAGTGTGATACAGATGATACTTTATATTCATTTATTCCTCTGAATGTGAAAAGTGTAACAAGAAGCCAAAAAATTCAGCATACTGCTCCAGCCCTCAAATTGGAGCCATATAATCAAAATGGAAAACATTCCCAAAGTTCTAATCCCACAGGAAGACATATTGCGTGTTAAATGGGCTAAAAGCAAACCTTTTTAAAAGACCCAGTGTATAAATGTTTAAAGGAACAATTAAAATATGTCAAATACAATCAGATGGATTTTGAAATGCACCATTAGTTCTGAAAGCATTGACAATGGCATTCCCTGGTCCAAATGCTGGTCCCAGTTGGAGAATTCTTAAGTATAAACAATAAACCCTTACAGCAAATGGAGCTGTTGTTTCATATTTTATTTGATTAGCCACAATTGCTCAATTTGATATGGGCAAGAAGTTTTGTTGGCTTTGTTCATCAAAGGGGATGGGAGGGGAGAGAGAGAGAAAAAGAGATAAATTAGCATAGAATAGTGTTCATTATCTTAATTTTTGTCTAAATTCTACTACACCTCATGTCCTTTTTTTCTTTTCCAGATTGAACAGCAGACAGTCAAGCAAAAGCTCTGAAGATTTTTTTTTTAACAGAAAATACATTAATGTATATTACCTGACCCAGGAGAACACTTAAGAATGGATGACTGAACAATCCTATCCACCACTCCTGGTTCTGCCAGACCATGGACTTACTTCTCTTCGCTTTTCCCTGACTTAAAGGAATGCTGAAGAAAAATGCTGCGTAGGAAACAACCTTACTCTATATTTCAAATCCAGTTTTGTTTTCTGATCATGAAAGACCATTCTTTCACAAACATCAGTGACCAGATGTACATGTTTATAGCTGAAAATGTGGAAGTGTGGAACTCTCCCAAAATTTATATAATCCCTTCAATAAAAAGAAAAACAAGTATCTCAACCATGGAGGAGGAGGAAGAGGAGGGAAAGGAAGAAAAGGGCAAAAACAGCATCTCTCATTTTTCAGTCTATCATCATCTAGTAAAGACTCCAGTATAAATAAATAGCCAGCTATCTTTAATGTATTTGATAGTGAACAACTTTCTAGGTGTAGCTGTTCTAAAATATTATTCATGAAACGATAAATATTATCTTTTATTTGTATTGGGTTGTATTTTTCCTGTTCCTTTGTTTAATTTATTTAAAAGTAATCCACAGTTCTATTAAAAAAGAAGTTTCTGTTAGCCAATATAGCTGAATGGACATAAAAGTGTTAAAGGTAGTAGAGAAACATTTTATAACATAAAAGTGTTAAAGGTAGTAGAGAAACAATCTTTTCATATTTGAAGATCCCAAAGATTCTTTAGTTCCTTACTTGATTCTTTAATTTATACTAATATTTTATAATGGCAATACTGTCTTAGAATTCATTTTCCCTTTGTATGATATTAGCCAGTGTACTTTAAAATAATTCAAGATATAGTTCATAGTCACATCAAGCACATTCAGACAAACAATGGCAGCTTATTCAAAATTTTTATTCCATGGCATTGTCATCCTTTCAGCCTGGATCTGGCAATATTTCCTGCTACTGAAATAATTTTTACTTAGGCTTAATGGTCTAATGGGGATGCTTCACTTTTTTCAAGTCTCATATAAAATGTCTAAATTTTCATCCTCATTTTAAAAAAAACCAGACTTATTTTTGGAAAGTTCAGCTTTGTATGTAAGACATAAAATTTGTTTCACATAGCCTAATCAGCTGTTTTATTTCTTAATGTCCTTTTATGAATCAGAGGGCAATTATAAATCCATTTCTTAGTAGACATAATTCTGTATTCTACTTGGGTTGCATGACTAAAGAGTTTGGGTAATAGTCCTTGCTTGTATGAAAGCTTTAGCTGTAAATCAATATGTTGCAGCTTATTTATTACTGCAATTACTAGACAGCGGGAGAAACATGATTAGAAGTGGGTTCTGGTAAAAGATTCAAACTGAGAAAAGAAACTTCTACTATGGTGGGACAAGCTTAAAAAGCTAGCTGTGACCTTCAAATCATTAAATGGTTTGTGCTTCTTACTACATTGTTAAAATAATATCCATAGCAGCACAGAATAAGAACTACATAAACTGAATATCAAACATACAAAATGCATAATATGCATTTTAATAACTATTCATTAATTCTATTTAATTTTAGAGACTTTAAAAATGATTGAGATTTCAGTTCAATTTTTTTCAAACCCTGAATTTCATTAAGTAATGTGAAGCTAATGATTTTTACCTGATATATTGGAGGCCGCAGTGGCTTACATGGTAATGAAGCTGGGCCCGCACATTGCTGAGGTTGAGTCTCAATTCCCGTGAGCAAATAAACCACTTAGGGATAAGAAAGGAGCCTTGCCTACTGGCATGCAGGCATCCCCTGGGTAAAGATAACACTGCCCAAAAAAATTACTTTCACAGAAGCAGCCCCCCCACCTCCATGATCCCTGGCTAAAACCAAACATACCTGATATATTAATTATTAATAGCCATGTTTTAATAGTAAATGTTTCTGGTATGCCTAAATTTACTGATAATGTGTGTAAGTAAATATAGTCATAAAGGGTCATAAAACATGCAAATGTAAGTAGATAAATAGGTACCACTTTGGTGGGAAGACAACAGCATTCTGTGTGCCTTGGCGCATAGTCCTGCTGGTCACATGAGCACAGAAATGTCTTCAGACAACTATGACTTCCTCAGCTAAGAAACAGAGATGACCCCTGCACCCTAGAGTTGGACATGATTCCACAGGGTAACCGTTTACCTTTACTTTTATGAACACAGCTGTGTTTTATTTAATAAATCAAGCATGGTATATGATGTTTAATCAGAATGTAAAAAGATAAAGTTGGCTTAGTTATTGCTAATCAAAGGAATATGGATCAAGGGCTATTAGATGGCAGTGCAACTGTCTGAAGACCATCTGTCTGTAGAGAGACAAGTGGACTTCCTTGTGCAACTGGTTGACCACTGCAAGAACAGCCTGCAATGAGAGAGATGCAACAATGGCAAGGGCTCCATTCCTTGTGGCAAGAGGCTTTCATTCCTTTCATTTATGCAGAGAGAAATGATCAACTCATAGACCTATCTGTTGAATAAAGAATATAGACTGTTTTATGGATACATAAAATGAAAGAGATGCAAAGATATCAAATGGCCTTTAACTGATCTAATACATCTTGATGAGACTGGAGACTGGAGACTGGAGACTTGATGAGATTCTTTTGCTCCAAAGAGATATATGAAGGATAATATCAGAAATATTAAATTACTATCAACAAGATAAAATAAAACCTAGGTTTTCTCATCTGGAGATAAAGCCAACATGCTAGTAAATTGATTTTTATCATAAAAATAGACCAAGGAAACAAGCCAAGGTTTCCTTCTTCTTCCCTTCTTTATTTTTATTGGCATTAAAACCATTGGCAAAGAAGGTATGAAAAGAAAGTAATTTTTCAGAAGTTACATTGGCAAAAATATGCTTATTTAATTATATAAAATAATGCATAATGCATACATTTGTGCCAACAATGCATACATATGTGCCAATAATGAAATATCTGCAAGAAAATAACCAATCTCAGAGAGCACCAAGGACCCTACAGTTCAACCCTGAGCTACAAATATTCTCTTTTGTTGGTATCTTGGAATCTGAAGGACAAAACCTCAAATGAAAGCTTCTGCTAAACATGCTATTTTGGTCAATAAAATTATAATATACACCAAAGCATTCAGCAAACATTAATGTCTACGTTACCTTGCACAATTTCTGATACACTGGTTCTGAATCAAATTCCATGGAGCATAAAGCCAATCAGGGCATATGCTGACAGTATAATGCAGCTATACTTTAAAAGCTAACCTTTCTTTTTCCTGAAGAAAAAAGTTCAAGATATATTAAGTTGTTAATATTCAGATAGTGTGCCATGGAGAATATTTCTTTAGAAAATACATACTTACTCTTTCACAGCAACGCTCATTTTTATTCCCAACTCCAATTAAAAGTAATTGCTTGAATAGAAAAGGTACTGCAGGTCATATCACATATAGCTGAAGCAGCTAAATGTAAAAGCCATCCACTTCTACTGCATCAAGCAAAGCAGAAAAGGCTGGATCTAGAAAAGCCATAAACCATGATTAATATACAACAATGGATGGCTTTGCCCAATATGAGCCAAAACTAAACAAATCCCTATTAATTTAGCTTGATTTGTGAGCTTCATTTCTGAGTCTAAGTGTTTGGTGATAATGAATGCCTAGCAAGATTTCCCCCATTTTTTTTCATTACATGTGTGCACAAGCTACATGTGTTAAGATTAACTAACACCTGGCTGTATTCTTCACTTGTAGAATTAATAAGTCAAACAATACTGGTGCAGTGTAGAATGATAAGAAGATAATAGCACATAAACACAATAGTAGCAGTTCAAAAGACCTGGAAGAATAAACTGCCTAGCAATATTATGTAATGTATTTTGGTTTATTTTTATTTTTATTTGGTCTCTGAGGTGGATTAAATCTGATGGTTATAATATGTCTTGACAGTAAAGCTGGTTTTGGAAAGAACTTTCTCTAGAATGTAGAACATCAATGGATCATTCTTCTTTATAATTGCCTACAGTGTGATCTCAAAAAAAGATGCAACTGGAAGAGGCATTCCCATCACAATTATTAGTTATAAGTGTGTTTTTTTTTTAATGAAAAACCATAACAGCTGAAAGAGGGTAGTAATATCTGGGTATAAAAGTAAAGTAACACAAACTAAGAGTCTACTTGCAAATAAGCAGAAAGTATTTAAAATTGCAGCTGTGCATTAAAGAATAATAATATCTGCATTTGGAACATACAGAGGATAGTTTACATAAATGCAAGATTCTCTGGGAACATTTATGATCTCTAAAACTTTCTATTGTAAGCAAATTTGAATAGGTGACTAACCACAATTATACAGCTTAATGTTGCACAACCTATTTGTTTGTTTACAATCCAAGACTAATGCAAAATTTAAAATAGAGACATGATTAATACATACATATGTGCCAATACATGTATAAATAAGAGGAAAAAACCCTATAAAATTAACAATTCACTGAAGGTGCCAGTTTCTATAAGCTAAAGCTATATATAAAAATTTTGCTATTGTCTTCAAAACATCTGGGTATTGATCATTTAATACTTCATTCTCCTTTGAAAAAGACAAAGAAAGGCATTGCTCTTACTGGATTGAAATCTGTCATCTTCTCTACATAAGATTGTGTGTGTGTGTGTGTGTGTGTGTGTGTGTGTAAAGATAAGACAGTCTCACAGCAATTTGAAATATTTTCAGGCTTGCCATGTTCTTCAGACAGCTCTATTTTTAGCCCTTCCTTCCTTCCTTTCTTTCTTTCTTTCTTTCTTTCTTTCTTTCTTTCTTTCTTTCTTTCTTCCTTCCTTCCTTCCTTCCTTCCTTCCTTCCTTTCTTTCTTTCTTTCGGCTCTGCCTGGATTCAACATTCTCAGATCAAGTCAATTTTATCAATTGTCCACTTGTCTTCATAAAACACATGCTCTTCTAGTGTAAACATCCCCTTGTTTTGCTGGCTCAGATTAGATTCTGTCTGGTGGAATGGGAGGGCAACTCTAGAGCAAAGGAAGAGAAAAACAAAAGAAAGGTGCATAGACATTTTACAGAATTTAAATCACCATCCTAGAGGAAAAATAAAAGCTAGTACAGGTTCTATGGAAGATCAACTGGCCAGTGTTTATGTAAAACAAGAAACACACAATTCTGCCATAGAAAAGCGATGTCTGGAAACCAAAGAGATTATTTCAGCTTCTTGGGGGACAATGTCATTGATATTAAATCATTATTGAACAAATAAATTGTAATGATTGTTCATTATATATCTGAGCTGAAATGAAGGAAATGTAACACTATACACCTTCATGTAGGCAAAACTACCCTAACTACCATGATGTATGCCAGTCAGACTTGGACTGTATACAGGAGGCAACTGAACCACTTTCACATGACCTGCCTCCGTAGAATTCTGAGGATCCGGTGGCAGGACAAGGTGCCAGACACAGAAGTCCTCTCCAGAGCAGACCTGCCATCAGTTCACATCCTGCGATGAAAGCCAGACACGCTGGGCAGGCCATGTTGCAAGGATGCCAGACCATTGCATCCCTAAACAGCTCCTCTATGGTGAGCTGTCTCAAGGAAAGCGATTGCACTGGGGACAAAGTAAGCGATAAAAAAAACACGTTGAAAGCCTCTTTCAAATCCCTGGATAGCGACACGACCACCTGGAAAACCCTGGCACAAGATTGATTGACATGGCGCCCGCTGATCCACCAAGGTTGCCAGACATTTGAGGACAGAAGAACAACCATAGCACAAGAGAAGCGAGCACTCTGCAAAGCCAGAGTTGCAAATGCTGCAACAATGGTGCCCACACATGTCTGCCTGACATGTGGCAGAACGTTTCATGCCTGTATAGCTCTTACCAGCCACCTGCGGACACATCGTGGACAGCTCACAATCTGTTAGATGTCAAAGTCCTCTTCAAACACGATGGACGAACATCATCATGTAGGCAGAATTCTGACTGAACTGAATGAATCCAGGAGCTTATCAGTGCAAGAATGCTTATGTTACATCATTAAGTATTTTCTGACTAGCCACTATCCATGGCTAATTTTATTCCCCTGTCCTATGTACTATTTTCTTCTTTAATAATTAATTCTCCCATCCCAACTGGCATCTTTGCAAATAGATTTATTTGTTTTTAATGCCATACTTAATGCTTTTTTTTGAAGGCACATATGTGCTATATACATGTACTATGTTAAAGACTATATGGAAGTCAAGCACCCAGACATCTGTGTATGGGAGATAATAATGCTGATCCATATTACAGCTTGTATATATATGGATTGTAAAGATAATACATATGAATCCCTCTGAACACAACAGATACACAAATAATCTTTGTTAAAAGTCCTTTTTTTTTACCAGATCACAAAAATTAACCAATTGTATGCACATTTCCCTTTTATTATCTAAAAATGAAAAACTGATGAAGCCTCTCATTTTTCAGAGCATTCAGTATCAGATACTATGTATAGAAAGAGCTCAGAGGGCAGATGAAGGTATCATGATTCATGACACAGAATGGTGACTTGCGTCAGAAACTGAGGTGCAAATAATAAGGATGGAGTATGTCTCCTGATATCCCTGTGCACATATCACCATTATGATCTAATTTTGGTTGATAAACAAACTAATGGGCAAGCATCCTTATATCCTTGCCTATTGTAGACTATGATTTAGGCAATATGCATAGAAAATTAGTAGAGATACCATGGTCTCACATTAAGAAGTCTTAGCATGCAGCTCTGAAGTTGGTAGACATCTGCTATTTTAGTGGGATCCTTTCATTTTTTTTTTTAATCCTTTAAGCTTTTAAAAATACATTTGCAGCAGTTTGGAGGGAATGGCTTGTTTTCTTATGTATTTGTTACATTTTTATTGTAAGTGCTTCAGGGTCAGTGTGCACCGTGCAGTCTGCAGCCATAAAATATTCAGTAAGTGTGTTCTTTAGGCACTAAAAGGTTGCCCATCCCAGTTGTATAGCTACCAGTATTTCTTTAGTTCTTGTTGGCCTGTAGCTGTATTTTCAAACATCATTCAAATAATGTTCATCAACTTTGGCAAATTTAAGATGGGAAGAGTCCATCCATCTTAATATCGCCAAAGTTAAGAAACTCTGAAGCACATATCTACGATTTACTCAGTGATTCTTAGGATTAAGTAGAATCACATTTAAATCCTACCAAAAAAAATATATCTTGTTTTAGGTCAGTATCTTCAGCTAGGGAGAGGAAAGCATGACATCTTAGTATTATTTCAAAGATTTTTTTCTTGCTTTGACTAGCTAATCTATTCATCTGGCAAGAGAAAAAAAGATGTTGTCTTTTTCTTATTAATTCCACTTTGTTTCCATCCTCAATAGACCACATTACAATCAGTTCATTCACGTGCACTTTTTGCTCTACATATAAAGCCTACGGAAAATAGCAAGCCCCGTCCCAGCACTCACAACTGGCAGTCAGAGATGCAAAAAGCAAAAAGAATCCCCTGTTCACTTGTGCGTGTACGGTTGCCTCTTCTTTCTTTGTGCTTACCTTTGCCAATGTCACCGACCAAGCTTTCTGCATAAAAGCAGCCACCACAAGTTAACAGCGACATGGTGAATTGCCAATGTAGGACAAAAATCTATTTTACATAGAAATGTAGAAATGCACTAGCAAACAAGAGAGCGATTGAAATATTTATGGCTTCTGATATAAATTATTCATCCTGTAACATATGGGTGGGTGAGATTGTGAAGTCAGCAAAGAGTGAACAGCAAACAAAAAGAAAATGTAGTGGCTCAACTATTGTTCACCACATAACCACTGAACTTAGGGTTTTTTATTACTACTTTAGATCAGTCCTTTGAGGAAGGAAAAATGAATCCTAAAAGTCCATAGTAATTGCCTAGCAGTAATTATAAAAGGTTATTTTAAAATGCTATCAAGCAGGCTTCAACTTTGCTTGCTGTGGCAAAAACTCTCCCTGGATTAGAATAAAGCCTCCTACCCCATTAGGGCTCCTGAAACCTGACAAAATTGCACAGCCAATTATCATATTTTGGGCACATAATGTGAATACCTAACTCTCTTAAGAAGTTTATATAATGCAGAGAGAAAGAGAGAGAGAGAGACAGAGAAACAGAGAGTGGGTGGGAGACCGAGACCACCGAGACAGAGACAGAGACAGAGATAGAAAGAGAAAAGAAAGAAGCCAGCAGTTAGGTGGATGGGGTCAACTAGGGTGCCCTATTTAAAAAAACTCATGAGCCAGGTTGAGGATAGACCAGCTTGGAAAAGATCTATCTATATACAGTAGTTACCAAGAATCACCATTGATTCGATGCAGACAATCAAGCAATCAATCATTTAATCCCACATTATCAAAAACATAATCCTGTTTATTTAATTCATTACTCCTAAAGTGTTCTTTCCAACCAAGTCAATTGTTTCTGATTGGTTAATAGTAAAAACAATCCCTAAGTAAAAACTCAACCTTCTTGAACCAACACAAAAAATAACTGGTTATCATCAATTTAATTGCCTGTTTAAAAGGAGAATCTTCAAAGTTTTCTGCAATGATGCATAAGGTAACAAAATTATTATGTTGATTTGCATGATTATCTCTGCATTCATACATGATCCATTCTTAATATGCCATTTGGGGATTAACAGTGGCCAAAAGCAAATGACCTTACAATCTTCAGCGTTTCAGAGAATGTGAAATTAAAGTGAACCAACTCAACCTGTCATTCAGGGAACATTTTCTATTTTTAATATAATCAGGCCAAATAATAGCAGCACTGCAACTCTTTGCTTTTTACTTATATAATCAAGGAAAGAGAAAAGTTTGCTTTGAGCAATGACCAAAAACTTGGAAGGTAATTTATTTAAAAAGCCAGCATCAAGGTCCATTTGCAAGTGCAGTTCAGATCAGTGTGACTCTTTTACTGTAATTCTGTCAAGTTAATTCATTCTTTTCAGGTTGACTTCTCTTGCCAGTTTTCCATTGCACAGACATCCTCCCGTAGGCAAAATGAGTTCTCTGCAGGATTTGCAATTTACCAAAGTAAATTTGCATGAACTTCCCTGTGAATTTTTTTTAGAATGTTCTGAAGATTTTCTTTGGTTCACCAATCTGCCAGATAGAGAAATCATCCCTACTTCCACTTCAACAATAGTTACTAATTTAGCAACTGATGAACTTGAGCCTCTTCAAATTTATATTAGAAAGCAACCAAGCCTTATTTACCCAGCAGCATGAATTTGAAGCAGAAGAATAAAAAGATCCATCAGGATCTATAACCTTTTCCACTTCCTGCAGGCAGTTACATATTAAATGCAACTGTCTGCAGGAGAAAAGCTTTTACTGGTCAGCCTGAGCACGCATTGACTTCCCTATGAGAGGATTCTGACAGTGCAGCAAATACAAAATGCAAATCAGACTGCACAGTTCTGGATGATAAACAACTATCTGTATCTGGAGACATTCTAGCACATTTTGCAGCTGCTGTAGGATATCCAGGAATACAGCTGGGTAGGCAAGGCCAAGCTGTATATAAGCATTTCTCAAACTTGGCAACTTTAAGATGTGTGGACTTCAGCTCCTAGAATTCCCCAGGATCTGCTGGATGGGTAATTGTGAGAATTGAAGTTTACACCATTAAAGTTCCAAGTTTGAAAAAGGCTAATATACTGTGGGAAGCCACCCCCTTCCTAGAAGAATGATATATTTTGAAGAATATTAAAAAAAAGGCAGAAGATTATATTTCCCTAAATGAGAAATGGAGAAACATGGTTTTTTTTTTAGAGGCAGGAAGTAGACTCAGCCTTTCTTAATAGCCCCCAGCAGATATTTTGTGCCCATTAAGAAAGATTGGGCCAGCCTATTCAGAAACCAGCCCCAGTCTCCTTGCCTCCAAGCAGAAACTGAGGAGGCCACCTTTTAGAAATGCAGATTTGGTAATTCATTCAAGACAGGATATTTTGAAACAAAGGCAGAATGGTAGGATTAGAAGCAGCCCAGATCAGTCCAAAGCAGTGGTGGGATTCAAATATTTTTACTACTGGTTCTGTGGGCATGGCTTGGTGGGCATGGCATGGCATGGCTTGGTGGGCGTGGCATGGCTTGGTGGGCGTGGTAGGGGAAGGATACTGTAAAATCTTCATTCCAACCCCACTCCAGTGGAAGGATACTGTAATATTTTCATTCCCTTCCCACTCCAGGGGAAAGTTATTGCAAAATCCTAATTTTATCTCGATCAACTGGGATTCGGGAGGCAGAGAATCGATGGGGTTGGGGCCAGTCAGAGGTGGTATATACCGGTTCTCCGGATTACTCAAAATTTCCCCTACCAGTTCTCCAGAACTGGTCAGAACCTGGTGAATACCACCTCTGGCCCAAAGCTCCTTTATTACACCATCCCCAGAGCAGCCCAAACATCAATCAAATTAGTTCAGACAAGCACCTAGGATTTGCATTTCCTCTTTTGCCTATAGAGCCAGCTATGACCCTACATAACCCCTATATGATTCCATAGGAATCTGACAACAGCCAAGAGAATATTAGAGGGCATGTTTGTGCACAGGAACAGGAAGCTCAAATACAAAGTCCAAAGAAGGTATAAAAAACCCCACTCTCAATTTCATTTTGTCAGCTGCACCAGAACCACAAACCCTGGTGGTTCTGTTAATCATAAACCATTTTCCAATCAGCATTCCATGTTTCCAATGTCTTTCTCCCTGCTTTGAACTGAACCAGATGAATATTTCTTCCAACAATACATTTTCAGATAGCATTAGAAACCTAACCCTATCTGTAATTCTCATAAACTTCCACACACACACCCTGCCCAAAAAAATATTATAGGTCTGATTGCAAAAGTTGTGTAAAAGAAAAATTCCCCAAATCTCTTTCCAAAATAAGGAAAATCCATACACATTTCATGTCCCACCCTTGTGACTCTTGGTCTTCTAAAGTAAGAATGTTAAGTGTGATCCTGGCCAACAACAGATTATATTCTATCAGCTGTATATGGGTTTCAAAAGTATTTGAAATTGTGCCATCAAGACAAATAAAACATTGCTTCCTAGTATGCCACAAAGAAAATTATAGTGGTATCTTGGTACTCATAATTAATGAGTACTAAAAACAATAAGTTCCAAACAATTTTTTCCATAAGGAATAATGTAGTGAGTCACAAGACAGCCGTCACCAATGCTTGTGCATTGAGTACCAAGCAAACAATGAATATTGGGACAAAATTTTCACATCAAAATGTATTGAGTACCAAATTTGATGAGTTTCAAAGCAGTTGACTACTAAGGTACCACTGTAACTTATTTAGATTTCTATGGCCACCTATATTACCAAAGTGATTCTGGACAATGAACAAGTTCAAAGATTTTTTAAAAACCCACTATAAATACATGCAGAAACAGACATTATATAATCCCATCCTCAAAATCAGAAACCATAGGCAGCTGAGAACAAAAAAAACAAAATAGTGTAAGTTCCACATTAAATGCATGGAGTTCTTTTTCATACTCCAACAGGTCAGCTAAGATGGGCATACTGCAAGTCCTATTGGCTAAGGACTGCTGGTTGGCCAGACCTTTGATATTGTGATACCCACGCTGTGGAACTTTCTTCTTCCCTGCTGGCTTTTCATAAGTCCTTAAAGACCTGGGACTATGTCTGGACCTGAAACCCCGAGTGTGCGCAGGGACCCATTTCTTGGCTATACTAACAATTATGGTGTATGTTTTATTCTTGGCTACTATGTGTTTTAATTTCTGCATTATTGTAATTGTTTTTATTTTATGTTTAATTTTGTTCACTCTCCCATGATACTTGTTGAATGACTGCACAAATTGAATAATTAAATAAATAATTCTATACTTCACACTTAATGAGAGTTGGCACATACAGCTAGGAAGAACATCTGGGGAGATACAGCATCAACTTTGGGTAAATTCTATCCTAATCCAGTTCTGCACCTTGGATTAAATTTAACTCTTTATTGTTTAAAAAGGACAGCTACATCAATTATGGTTTAAAATTGGTTGATCTGAATTTAGTCCTAATGGTAACTGTTGTTATTTGTCTAAAGGCATGAAGAATGTCCCAACACCTATGTCCCAAAGGTGTTTTTCCCAAAAGGCAACTGGACTTTGAAAATGTTTCACTTCTCATCCAAGAAGCTTCTTCAGTACTGAAAAAGCTCCTTCAATGAGAAGTGAAATGCTTTCAAAGAAAACTCCAAGAAAGTCCAGTTGCCTTTTGGAAAAAGAAATATCTTGGAAAACTATGACCTAGATCACTGGTGTCAAACTCGCTGCATCATGTTGCCATAACGTGACGTTTTGCACCTTTTTCCCCATTTGCGGATCTGGGTGAGCGTGGCCTGCGCGTGATGCATCCGGCCTGCAGGCCATCTGTTTGACATCCCTGACCTAGATGATTTAGAATTCTATAGACATGAAGAACTATGGTGATCAAAGTGGAAATGAAAACTGGGTATATGGAAGTAAATATGGAATCTTAAAAGCCTAAGCCTTTATATGATTTGTTCAAGTCACGTTAAATTAAGATTAGTAAAAAGTGCTAGTTGAGCACAGATTTACATGTGAAATTTAGAAACTTTGGTTTGCGGCATTTGAAAATGATCAAGATATTTTTATTGTTTGTTCCATCATTAATTTCATCCTTCTTTGGTTAAACAAACATCATGGGTTTTTGCAGAAGAAGCAAGTAAATATGAATAATGAATTCCCATTATTCTTTTATAGTAGCTCTCTATATCTATCTCAGCAGTTACAGTTCTCTATTTGAACAGATGGCTCTCATGATAGAGATAAGAAGGTTATTTCCTGAAAAGAAAACATTTCATCTCTTATGTTGTATCAGAAGGAAACAACTTTAATAACTCACTTTACAGAGTAAGAGAACATTTGGATTCTGGAACATTTGATGGCAGATGTTTCTACTGTGCCCAGCAGCAGTTTAAATGAGGTATCATTAATGGTAATGTTATGGCAGTTCATAAATCAGTCAAGAAGAAAACAAACTATACTGCAATGGAGAAACAGAAAAACAAGGACTCTCAAGAGATATTTATTCCCTGTTGGGTTTATAAGATTAGTGTCATATTTACTAAAACTTCTATTTACACCATTTATATTGACTGCCCAAACAAATACTTCTCACAAAAATATTGTTCAAACAAAAGAGAATGCTAAATGTTGCATTTCTGCCATCAAATGATATTGAGGTACCAGAGATTTTGTAAATATTAACATAGGGAAAGATTGGGCATCTCTTGTTACCTATCTATCTATCTATCTATCTATCTATCTATCTATCTATCTATCTATTGTTATTTTTATAAATAACTCAGGGTTGCAGGCATACTAATAACCCTTCCTCCTCCTATTTTCCCCAAAACAACAGATTTGTAAAGTAGCCTGGGCTGAGAGAGAGTGACTGGCCCAAAGTTACCCAGCTGGCTTTCATGCCTAAAGTGGGACTAGAACTCACTGTCTCCCAGTTTCTAGCCTGGTGCCTTAACCACTAAGACCAACTGCAGAAGAAGATTTAGGGTAAATCTCACTTGCTTAATATCAAGAATAGATTTTACTGGTTTATTCTGGTCTATAGATCCACTTGGAAACAATAGACCATTTCTTTATTCTTTTTCAGATAGACACCTCACCTAAAGCAGTAATTTGACTTAGGCAACAAGCTAAATCTTATGCAATTAATTTAATGCTTAAATTATCCAGTTTAAAAATTAATTTAATGCTTAAATTATCCAAGTTTAAATGCAACAGAATAAGCAGAAAAATGTGTATAAAATAGTCCAGAGGTCAGAATGCATCATCAAAATATAAGCAGCAAATCCAAAGGATTAGGCAACAAGGCAAGGTCTCAGGAAGGTCAAGTTTTAAAATGTAGGTTTATGCCTCAGACATTACAAGGCAAAGTTATTGCTGATTTTTCTCCACTACTAATTTGAACTTAATATAAATTTCTTAATTCTCACATAAGCCCAGCAAGTGCTAATTTTCTGACCAGGATGCAGAACTAATTAGGAGGAGTTCCTGAATTCAAAATACATTCCCATGATGCATTGCCTGGAAGTCTAACTATGGCCTGATTACTTCTTTATCAACATGAATTACAGATACCCTGGATCTATATAAAGTAGTGGATGTATTGCAAAGGTCCACCCAATTACCTCATAGATTCAGAGGGTTTTCACAGGAAACTTACTAATTGCTTTTCGAGCAATTAGATGGGCAGTTGCACTTCACATTTAATTGATATGTGCTAATTGGATCAACTGTGGTTGATCTAGACAACTAGAACACTGGTTGAGATTGCTTCAGCTTGTCTTCTGTGCATTCAACAACTCAACATCTTAAGATGCTTGAAGAAAATCAAGCAACTTAACAGACACAACAAAGATGAAAGAAGACCAGAAGTGGTTGTATCCAAGCAAAGATGAGAATATGTTTTTCTGCTTATGTATCTGCATATTCCTACCTACTTGTTTTGTTAAAGAAAAGTGGTTCAAAAAAACCCTTAGGGTATTTTTAGAGAAAGACAGGCAAGAGAAAGTCTGTGCAGTCACAGTAGAAGAATGAGTAGGTTTTCTTGGTGGATAAAAGTTGATGAGTAGTTCCACTTGGTGGTCATGGGGTTTTGCTTGAGGCTTAATGCTCTCACCAATGTTATTCTACTTCTACCTGAAATCACTTCTAGTAATCATCTGTTATTGTGGAACGAGGTGTAATTGGATGTAATTATATATTGCCACCATGGACCAAGCACAAAATAACATAGAAGAACTGAACTGATGCCCAGAAGCTATATGAATCTGGATGGACTGAAACATTCAGATTAAAGATGGAGTAAGAATACCTCAGTAAACAAATTGGCAATATCCTCAGCTTCAGTAATTACTCCAGAGGATTTGTTTACTGCTCCCAAGGAGATAATTCATGATAAATGTGTTCTTGCAGAATCTAGTGTCTTTGTGAAACAACAGATAGAACTAGTCACAGATCCTGTCATTTACTGTCCTACCTGGATCAAGATACTCTATTAACTATAATAGGTAGTCCTCCACTTATGACCACAATTGAGCCCAACATTTCTGGGCTCAATTATGACAGTTGTTAAGTGAATCACTGCAGTTGTCAAATTAGTAACATGGTTGTTAAGTGAATCTGGTTACACATTGACTTTTCTTGTCAGATGATCACAAAGGTGCTCACATGACATGAGGACACTGTAACTGTCATAAATATGACAAGCATCAAAAATTTGATCACATGACCAAGGGGATATTATGATGGTCACAAGTGTGAAAAACAGTAATAAGTCACTTTTTTCATTGCTGCTAAATCTCTGAATGTTCATTAAATGAATGAATGGTTATAAATCAAGGACTCCCTGCAACTACTTGATTTAATTATTGCAATATATTCTATGTGTTGCTGCTTTTGGAAATGACCCAAAATGTACCAGCTAGATTTTTAGGGCAAGGAGGGGTCCACTCCTCACTAGTAAAAAAATAACATCAATTTTAAAATTGCTGTGTAGGTTCCCAGTTCAAAGTCTTGTTCATCACTGTGAAAAATCGTTATGATACAGCGCCAGTTTATATCAAGGCCTCTTCAGAATTGAAATTGCTTATCTGATATAGCCATCTAATATGAGTCTGTTGAAAGTCCACTTAGGAACCCACATCTGAGAAATACATGGGTGCAGAAAAAAAGACAGTTCTTCTCAATAATAATTCCCATTCTTTAGCGGTGAAATGCACTTATCTTTTCTACTGGTTCGGGAGTATGAGCACATGCCCCTCTTCTGCGTATGCACAGAAGGTCAAAAATGGGACGTAATCATGTCCTGGCGGGTGGGCGGAGCTTCCCGCCACTGGTGCTACTGATTCGCACGAGCCAGATAGATCTGGCTGGATTTCACACTGCCATTCTTTAGATAATCTTGCTTGAGAAGTCCATCTGAGGCCAATTTGCATTTTAGTAGCTGCTAAAGTTGGTATTATTTCAGTATACCTTTATCCAAGTTGATTATGAATTATCACTGATGGAATTTTGAGTACTGTTGTTTGTATTATCCTTTAGTGTTTATTTAAAATACCATTATTAAGAAAATATAAACTTTAGCCCCAGAAAATAGGAAGACATGAGAAAGAAATTTTAAGTGCCCTATCTTGATATTCTTTGATATACAAAGGAGAAAAGGAGGAATATTGTTAAGCTTTCAAGATTGTTTTATCATAGCCAACACAGCTCTGGGCTGCATTAATAGAGGGATAGAATTAAGATCATGTGAAAATGTTAATACCACTTTATAATGCCTTGGTAAGGCCACACATGGAATATTGCATCCAGTTTTGGTCACCATGATGTAAAAAAAGATTTTGAGACTCTAGAAAGAGTGCAAAGAAGAGCAACGAAGATGATTAGGGGACTGATAAAACATTTGAAGAATGGTTGCTGGAATTGGGTATGTCTAGTTTAATGAAAAGGACTAGGAGTAACATGATAGCAGTGGTCCAATATTTCAGGGATTGCCCAAAGAAGAGGGAGTCAAACTATTCTCCGAAACACCTGAGGCCAGGACAAGAAGCCATGGATGGAAGCTAATCAAGGAGTGAAGCAACCTAGAACTAAGGAAACATTTCCTGACAGTTAGAATAATTAAGCAGTGGAACAACTTGCCTCCAGGAGTTGTGAATGCTCCAACACTGGAAGTGCCTGAGCAGGGGATTGGACTAGAAGACCTCCAAGGTCCCTTCCAACTCTGTCATTCTATTCTATTCTATTCTATTCTATTCTATTCTATTCTATTCTATTCTATTCTATTCTATTCTATTCTATTCTATTCTATTCTAGTTTCAGTATTTCTTGTGATGTCTCTTTCCTCATCTGGTCAATCTCAGTGGACCTTCATTCAGAGTCAAGCTGAACTGAAGACAGCTACAAAAATAGTTCATACATGTTTTAAATTGAGTTAAATCATTTCCAGAACAAAGGAAGTATCTTCCATGTAAAATATGTGTATAAACAGTGATGTAATCAATAGGGTCTATATTTTTCTTTCATGAGCAAAAACAGTGTCCCTCCAGTTAATTTGTGATCATCTAAACTAGTCCTACCCAACCCAACACCTTCTACATGTGTTGGGAATATAGCTCTTCAAATCTCAAAGCATCAGGCCAATATCCATATTAGCCAGAAATTCTCAGAGTTATAATCTCTCTCTCTCTCCCTCCCTTTCCCTCCCTCCCTCCCTCCCTCTCTCCCTCTCCCTCTCCCTCTCCCTCCTTCCCTCCCTCCCTCCCTCTCCCTTTCTCTCTCCCTCTCCATCTCCCTCTCCCTCCTTCCCTCCCTTCCTCCCTCTCTCTCTCCAAATAAGCAATGGAGTACCCCAGCCAGGATGTCCAATGTAGAAACTGTAGTTGCTTACATCTGGTTCAAATAATTAAACCAATGGCTGGCAATGGACAATAACTATGAAACAAAATATAGATTTGGGGAGTTCTGATGGCACTTAACCAGTGGTGGGTTGCCCCTGGTTTGCACTGGTTCTATAGAACCGGTAGTAAAACTGGTGGGAGCTCCGCCCACCAACCCCAACGTCTTCAAAATGCTTCTGCGCATGCGCAGAAGAGCGCATGTGCTCTCTTCGTTTGCGCGCGCGGCCCCATTCCGAACTGGTAGTAAAGGTAAGTAGAACCCACCACTGGGTGAGTTTTAACAACATTTCAACATAATCCCAGAATGGTACAGCAGATCTTATGCAAGAAAACAGAAGGGAAGAAAAATGTACCAAAGACCTCTTTTTCGCTACAGTGCAACTGCAGATAATTTACTGTTTATTTCTGCTATTGGTAATTATGAATACTGAGTCCTGCATAGCCGTTGCTAGGAGATTAGCTATCTATAGCTCCACCAACCCCCAAGGTCTTTTTTAACTTGTAAAAGAATTAATGGGAATAGTTGTAAGTTGCCATCCAATTAGTAGAATCTCATTCTTCAGAAGCCCGGAGGAGATTCACTGCTGCGTATGTCCACTCACAAACCTAGCAGCAAAGCAGGAGTCTAGCAACAATTTCAACTATTTGAACAGCGCTCATATTGTATGGATAAAATCCTTTTTGTTTAGCTGTCTCTCTGAAATGTAAAAGGATGTCAGCAGTGGTGGGATTCAAATAATTTAACAACCGATTCTCTGCCCTAATGATTTCTTCCAACAACCAGTTTTCCAAACTGCTCAGAAAGTTAACAACTGGTTCTCCCAAAGTGGTGCGAACTGGCTGAATCCCACCACTGGGTGTCAGAAAGATCCATAATAAACTATAGTTTATTGGATACCCAAAGGTGCTTTTTCTGGAGGCAACTGGACTTTCTTGTTTTTTCTTTGAAGACGTTTCACTTCTCATCTAAGAAGCTTCTTCAGTTCTGGCAGGAGAGTGGGGAATGGAAGAATTTATATTCCTTGCAGACTTTTTTTTTTTTTAATTTGATTTATATGCCGCCCTTCTCCGGAGACTCAGGGCGGCTTACAATGCGTTAAGCAATAGCCTTCATACTTTTTGTATATTTTATACAAAGTCAGCTTATTGCCCCCACAAACTGGGTCCTCATTTCACCTACCTTAGAAAGGATGGAACGCTGAGTCAACCTTGAGCTTTGGAGAGATTCGAACCAGCAGTAAATTGCAGGCAGCTGTATTAATAACAGGGTGCGTAGACCATTGTACTATCAAGGCTCCTTATATTCCTTGCATTCCTTCCTCAGCAAGAAATATACAGTACATCCTTCTGTTCCCAACTTTCCTGTCAGAGCTTAAGAAGTTTCTCGGATGAGAAGCGAAACGTCTTCAAAGAAAAAACAAGAAAGTCCAGTTGCCTCCTGAAAAAGCACCTTTTGGACAACCATGGCCTGGATGACTGAGAATCTCTACAGACTTTTATTGGGTACCTTTTCCCGGGCTTTCTTTACAATGTAATTCTAGTATATGCATAAGCAACATGAAAAATGGTTTTTCTTAAATTTACCAGAATTATTATTAAAATATTTTTTTCTAACTCTGGTAACTTGAAAGTGAAATATGTTATAGGTTTTTTCCTCTGGAAAGAAGTAATTTTAAGTAATTAATTATCTATTTATTCTATGCAGTCCAAGGCTAATTTCTGCCAGCTTGAACTTTCCCTGAATTTCCTGCATTCTCTCTCTCTCTCTCTCTCTCTCTCTCTCTCTCTCTCTCTCTCTCTCTCTCTCTCTCTCTCTCTCTCACACACACACACACACACACACACAATGAGCTCTCCCCCATACAATTATTTTGATAGTTCCTCTTTCTTTTATGTTGACAAAAACTCCAATCTCTGCATTCTTCTCTTTATATATTGACAATGAAAATATGTACTATGAAATAGATGTACTAGTTGCATGTTTCTCTTTTGTTTGATAGCCATAGGTATGAAAATTGTACAGGTAGTCCTCAACTTACAAAAGTTCATTTAGTGACCGTTCAAAGTTACAACAGCACTGAAGTATGTGAGTTTTTCACACGTACGACCATTCCAGCATACCCATGGTCATTTGATCGAAATTCAGATGCATGGCAAGTGGTTCACCAGAGTCATGTGGGGAATCCAGATTCACTTAACAACCATGTTACTAATTTAATAAATGCAATGATTCATTTAACAACTGTGGCAAAAAAGTCGTAAACTGGGGCAAACTCACTTAACACATGTTTCATTTAGCAACATAAATTTGAGTTCAATTGTGGTTGTAACTCAAGGATTACCTGTACTAAAAATATTTGAATGTAGGTCAGGGTGTCAAACTGGTGGCCTGCGGGCCAGATGCATTAAGCGCAGGCCACACCCACTCCAGATCTGTGAATGGGAAAAACGTCGCAAAATGTCACATGACAGCAATGTGACACGCAAGTTTGACACCCATGACCTAGGTGAATTGAATGATGATTCCCTGTTTCCAGCAGCTATTTTCTATTCTTATGAAATAGAATAGTGTGTAAGCCTATGTTTGGCCCCCAGAAAAGAAAATATTTTCCATGTCTATTTCAATAGAGGTTTGCTTGTATCTGGAAGAGAAAGGAAAGAGCAAGTAGCAATGAAATAACTGATAATGAAGAAATTAATCAACTGGTTCTAATAGCAAAAGCAACTTGGGCAATTTGTGCAACAGTAGAATGTTTAGAATGTAATTTCTGGGGAGATCATTAAATCATCTCAACTTTGCAAGGAATTTGAAAGGTGGTTGTCTAGCTTAAGTAATACAGTTGTTTGGAACAACAAACATCTTAGAGTTGCATTATTCCATGTATTATTTAGAGGATCTAGCTAGTTTTAAGATGCATTCATTCATGTTTTTTTCATTCCAATTGCAGATAGGTTTCAGGCTCAATTGAACTTTACCAAAATCTCCTTTATTTCATCCACCATATGCAAGCTGGATTTGAGACGATTTGAGGCCCTTCTAAAAGAAGCATGGAAAAACACCAGGAGTTGCAAAACAAATGAAAATGTAATAAAATCATTTTTCCCAGTGTATCATCCCATGTCTGTAATTCTACTCCTGAGATATTAGAATAGCAATCATAAAGTAAAATCTTGCACAGATGACATAACATCTAGATATTTTCCATCTATTCAGCAAAGCAAGTGGTTATGGATAAACCCCAAACAGATGATTTTAGCAGGACAACCTAGTAAAACAAATATAGATCACTGTAACAATCATTTGATGTTGCTTTGTGGCAGCACAACAAAAGCACCAATCTTTGAAACCTGGAAGGGACTGCATCTTTTATAAGAGCCTGTAAGTTAGAACACAGACTCCTAAGAGCCGAGGCGGCACAGTGGTTAGAGTTCAGTACTGCAGCTACTTCAGCTGACTGCTAGTTCAGCAGATCAGCAGATCAAATCTCACCGGCTCAAGGTTGACTCAGTCTTCCATCCTTCCAAGATGGGTAAAATGAGGACCCAGATTGTTGGGAGCAATATATTTAGTATACTGTCTTTGGTGTAAGCCGCCCAGAGTCCTCGGAGAGTGAACGGCATAGAAATATGATAGATAGATAGATAGATAGATAGATAGATAAGGCTGGAAGGCACCTCAGAGGTCTTCTAGTCCAACCCCCTCTCAAGGCAGAAAAACTTATATCATTCCGGTCAAACAATGTTTCTGTAGCTCAGCGATGTTTGTTCTGTAGTACAATGTTCAATGTAGTACAATGTTCTGTAATTCAACACTGTTTCTGTAGCTCCAAGGAATTCTTCTGATCACTGAAGGTCACGTCTAAAGATTGGCAGGGCAGACCTTTTCTGTCCTGAGAATTACAGCCTCCCCACCCCACTCCCTCCCACCTCCCTGAGGTACAAAACTCTCTACTGTTCAATAAAGGAGATCATTTGTAGCTCAGGTTTGAACTGTTATTTCCTGTTTTTTCAAGTTACCTCCCAGATCATCTGTACATGTTATGTATCTACCCCAAACCATTTTTACCAAAACTTGCAATGGAATGAAAGAAATTTGTGTTACTTACATTAACAACTGCAATGATTTACTTAACAACTGTGGCAAGAAAGGTCGTAAAATGAGGCAAAATTCACTTAACAAATGTTTCATTTATCAACATAAATGTTAGACTCAATTGTGGACATAGGTCAAGGACTACCTGCACCATAAATTGCAATGTTTTTGCTGCTTTTTGGCAAAAACTACCCTATTAGTAGAATAGATTCACACTTATGACTGCATGATTCATTTAATGACCACCATAAAACAGCCATAATATTGGATCCAATCATGACTTATGACCAATATGACTTACAACCAAAATTCTGATCCCAACAGCAGTTGTAAGTTAAGGATAAGATAAGAATCCTATGCACTATTGCCTTTCTTTTAAAAATGAATCTGTGTGGACCTGCAATAAAGCAAAATAATTGTTAAAAATGTATAAAGGTACTTCAGATGTATGCTGTAAATGTAAAGAAGGAACATTTTATCATCTGTGTGGACCTGCAATAAAGCAAAGAAATATTGGAGTAGGATTCATATGTTATCATTCTTAAAGTAGATATAAAGATAAAACCAGAGACTTGGCCTTATTTTTGGGGATGTCTAATTATTTTGGGATGCGTGGAGCAAGATAGGGCTCCTTTTGTTGTCTTACCTGATTTCCAGCTCTGTCTCCCTAATCCTAACCAGAGGAAATGGTGGGTACTGGCTGTGCATGCGTTTAAATATTTTCGGGGAGGGCTTATTATCGGGGGGGGGGTATTTTAGCGCATGCACTCAAAAGCCCAATTGGGCTTATTATCAGGGGATGTCTTATTTTAGGGAAAACGGTATATATTTCTATGTAAAAATAAAAAGTTGACGTATGTTATTACCTTATTCTACTGAACTAAAAACATCAGAAAGTCAATGCTTTTCTTTTTCTTTACTTTTTTGCACTATACTTCTTCCTCTTCCCTTTTTCCTCACCTACTTTTCCATAATTTTTTCTTTCTATTTTATATTTCGATAAAACTAATAAAATTAAAAAAGAAAGGCTGAAAATATGGACATTTAGGATTGCACTGTGACACATATTTTTCCTCTATCATGTTTCATGAACCTATAGTTTCAAAATTTCCTTGCAATTTACTCCAGGAAAATGTTGTTAGATGAGTGGCCAGGCTGACAACACAATCTACATTCTATAAAACAAGTAAGAGTATTTTCAAGTTCTTTATAAACAACCTTACACTTAATGACTTAAGGAGATGATGACTTGCACATGCAAATGAACTATTACAAATTTATTACATTGAAACAAATTTTAGATCAACTTTTTTGTCTGTTGAGCAAATGTATTAGGAGGAATAGATCTAAAGAGTTTGCTATTAATGGGTAAAAGTTAATAACTTTTATCAGATGAGTCGATCTTAGTAATGTAGAACTAATGGGCAAAATAACGAGTTCAGCATTACAAATAACAAAGCAGCAAGTCAGTCTGTGTAAAGTAAAGTATTTTTAAATCTTTATTTGTTCAGTCAAACGAATGCTTAGACTTAAATACATTCATGAAAACTGAGTGCCAATTTAAAATTGCTTATAATCTTTCATAGTAATTACTTGCATACTGCAGGTAGTTAATAGATTTTGAACAGGATAGCTTTGCCCTGTGACAAGCAAAATTGTCTCCTGGTAAAATTTACACCTTTGCTACTAATTAGCATTTCCATTAAAATGAACAGCTTCTCATAGAAAAGAAATTTAGCTAAAGTGTTGTTGAATATGACCATCACTAGGCTATGGAAAGCTAAGGATTAGCCAAAACAACAGTTTGTAAAAATCTGGCCCCAGAAGAGAAATCCATCTAGTTCTTATCAGTTAATCGCAATGCATTGTATAACAGATGGCTTTATTTAATGCATTTCTAGAATGACAACAGCTAATAGCTCTCTGGACAGTTCACAAACAGAAATTATAACACAACCAAATATAAAATCTGAATCTGAAACAATCAAAGAATATACAAATAAATAACAGAAGGACTACAAAAATCTAAAAAGCACTAAAAAGTATTCTGTTGTGAAATATCACACTTTAAATACATACTTCACTTTCCAAGATAATCCTTCCTTCAGGAATCTACATAGCAAAACAGCTTGTTAGGAGATCCAAGGATGTTTAGTATATATTGGGGCACCAAATTATTTTAGATACTCACAGTTTAATGATGTTAAAATTTAAGTGTATTGAGGCAAGAAACAAACAACCATAAAATAAAATTATGGTAGAAATTTTTTTAATAAGTTTTGATTACTTTCATATATTTGGATAGGGAGATTTTGAAGACATACAATAATATTTCAGTTCTGCAATTTACAAGAGGACCAGCTATAAGGAATATTACATGAGAAACTTGTTCACTTATTCAACTTGGATTCCATTTAGGGCTGCTTTTGTATCTATTATTAATAATGATCTCGATAAAATTACTTCTTAACATCGCATCTGATTCTATAAATTGAAAGTTGTTTGGTTCTTGAATGAAATTAACATGCAACTTATCAGATATGTCATGTTCGTGAACTAAAACTAAGATGCTGCATTAAAAACATGAAAGACATGAATAGGGAAAGATGCCATAAAAACATATAAACTGGCAAAAGTTTCATTCTAATCTTAATAACAATTAAGCTCCAAGAATTGCTTTAGCAACTGGTCTGTCACAAAATAGAAGTGTGCAGTTCCATTATATACAATTAAAATGGCTTCCATTGATTACAGAGAATTAAGTGGACTACAAAGTTCTTAGCATTTCAGGACCATAATAAATTATTACTCCAGTTTTCTTTAATTTTTGTTTCATTCCTAACCATACAGATCGTCTGGAACCTGGAAGTGTACTGAGATGGCATTTTAATAATACTCCTCACCTTCAAGATCAAATCAAAGTCACCTACTACTTAAATGAGAAATCACAATTAAGATAGGAAAGTCATTTCTAGTATTCTGTAAATTAGCTAACTCCTAGAACTTCAGGAGAAAAAGAAAGACTATAATTGTCCATTTTCCAAAAAGCAAATTTTCAACTACCTAAAGGATGAGTACTATAGTACAGATTTTCACAGAGTCTCTCATTCCCAGTAAAAAAGAAAAAAAGAAAAGAAACCACTCAGAGGTAAGAGAAAAGGCTGGGCATCATACTAGAGAATTTTGGCTTAACTGTGTTTTTTGCTGAAGGACCAATATTGATTGTGTTGCCTCAGTATGTACGTTGTGATTGGTTGAACAAAGTATCAGTAAGTACATAGTCTCTTAAAAATAAGGTATCTTCCTAGGCTGCGCATCCTACAGTCTAGGAAATGCAGAGACAGAACTGTAAATACTATAGTATCTGCTTGCTGAGTCCTTAGTGCAACCAGTATCCAGGTTTTCCAGCTAGTGTCTGCACTGTACTCATTTTTATATTCAGTATGCAACCTGCCCAAAATTTGGCATCATGACAAATTCAAGGTAACAGGTTCACATTTTCCTGTGTCCTTCTGAAGAATTCCCTGAAGTATGCTGTCATTTAGGAAAGATTTTAAAACATGGCTTTTTCAGCAAGGACTGAAATTTGCCACCCTACCATGATACTATTCCCTTGGTACTTCCTTCCTCAGTATGATTTTGTTACAGCCTGTTTTCTTTTCCTTTGCTTTAATATTTGAATGTATTGGGGGTTGCCTGGAGTTGTTTTAGTTATTGAGGAAGCTTATACAATTGGGGGGAGGGGGGGCAGGGGTCAGAGGGAGAGAAAGAGAGAGAGAGATTGGAGAATCCTTCTTGTTGAATAGATTTTAATGTTCTTGGTTAATTTGCTGTTTGACAGGCCTAGATAAGTAGTAATGGCCTATATTACTGGAGCTATGCTAAAAGGGGAAAACAAAGTGCTCCTCCAATAACTACATTTCAGACAATGGTCTGAAGTATCATATCCTAGTTGCAAACTATTATCATCCCTGCTTATAAGATGAGAAAGCTCAGCTTGCTTTAATAACCTAATAGCTTGATTTCAGCAAGTGATACATTATATATACCATTTATCTTAATGGAAAACTTAATTGTTAGATGTAATGAGGTTTGGTGCCGGGAACAGGCAGATTCTAGGAAAAGTGGCTCAATATTAGATCATTTTATTATTTTAAGATACAGAGCTGAAAAATACATGTCAGCATCTATACTGTATGTATCTATTGGTTACCAAATCCTTATCATGGATTTGAAAATTGTTTTTAATTTTGTTTTAATTTTAATTTTAATTTTGTTATCAGGAAAAGATACTGATCAGAAAAAACTGATAAAAATAAATCTGAAAATGAAACCAACTATATCTATTATTTGTAAAACATCTATTATGGTGGGCACTGCCCAAAAGCAAGCACCCAAAGCATTCTCTTTGAAAATGACAAACAAAATACAATAAAAGAAAACTGGAGAAAGAAAAAATAATATATTAGAAAGAAGTTTAAAGATACACCTAAATTTAAGGTTAATTTTATTAACCTTAAAACATAACTGAATGTATATCCGATGAATCAAGGCATTGACGGGAAATGGAACACCAACTGAACTTTATTTGTTTATTCAAAGAATTCCAAAGGCAAATAATAATAGGAAAAATATATATAAGAGCCTGAAACTTAACGAGTGATAAGCAACTAAGCAACTAAGAATCAGAAAAATTAAAGCTGAAAAGGAGAGTGTAAGGAAACCTTGGATTAAAATCACCTTGAAGCTAATCACTTATCTCCACCTAAATGGGAAGACCAAGCAGAAATATAGCACAAGGTAAAAGAACAATTCCTATAGTTTATTATTGTAATTGTAATTATATTGATAGGACTTAAATCAACATTGAAATCTGTGGAAAAAATGATTGCAATATTAAATCCCTAATCTTGAGAAAAAGAAAAAAAATACCAATAGGGTAGGAAAAATAAATATTATCCTTGATGTTCAAAGAATGATACTTGTCAGGCTTCACACTGGGTTCAATAATAAACCATTAGTCTTCTGGTACTTCATCCACTTGGCAGAAGAGACCCAACACAGCTCAGATAGATTATTTATGGCAGACAAAAACGAAGCAAATAAATAATAAATTGATTGTCCACTCCACTGAAAAGATGTTGGAGATTTTTATAGATTCCCAAAGGATTACAGTCAAGGGTTTTTGTTTTACCCATCCAGATTAATTGATGTTTGATGATGGGGTTAGTAGCCTTGAAATTGGGAAGTTATGGTACGCATATGTAATGCCACTGGATAACATTTAGTTCACTTCTTGGAACCTATACTATAGTTTTTCCATTTTTGTCCTTAAATCCTGGCATATCAGATGCTTTTTCTTCCTTCTGCTCATGGGCAGTTGCAGTGAGTTTTCCTGTTACATTCATCTCCATATCTCCTTTGTCAGAAGCACTTACTAGTCTTCCAGTTACAATAATTCACTCAATGACTATTCAAATTTGCAACAGCACTGAACAAGGGGAGCTTGTTGTCATTGCAGGATTCCTACAGTCACATGTTTGTGATTTGATGGTATTTACCAGCTTCCCACAAATAAAATTGAATAGAGAAGCTGGCAGGAAGTTGGAAGCCATGATCTTCACGTAATGACATGTGTGGTCCTTGCTTAACAACAGCAATCAGAATTTTTATCTCTAAGCGATGCAGTTATGTGATGTTGGGATTTTAGTGATGGACTTCCTGTTCCCAATTCCCATCGTAAACTGAGGATTACTTGTATTGACAGGCACTTGGGAAAGATTATGAAAGAGACAACTTGAACAAAGTTTTGCTTGAGCAAAATCTATTTTATAGACAACTATTTTCCTTAATATGACACTAGAGGGTAATATTCGCAAGAAAGGAAGGATTTTTAGAGATAATGCATCACTGTAAACAAAGAGATTCTGAACGATTTGTTCAGAAATCTGGCACTTGCCTGCTCTTCTTTACCTATCACTTGGATTGTTACAGCTTCATTACACATTTTAAAATTATTATATACACAGATCAGTTGCTCAGTCTATTAATCTCAACTGCTTATGCAAAGCCTTAAAAACAGTTCCAAGTGCAGGTTCTCTCACCTGGCTTGTAGCCATTTGTTTCCTTCAACTACTATGATAACACATCATAAACACATCACTCAAGGTCCTAGCATACCTGAACGATATGGATTCAATAAGATAGCAGTCATAAGGGAATAAATCAGATATATGGATAGCATATCATTTCAAAAGAAAATTATCATTATCTAAGACTTGAGCTCCTGCTTTATATTTATTGCAGGTCTTTAATACTGAGAATTGCTATATCTTGGTGTGTTTCATAATGAAAATGGCAAATCAACATTAATAAGTTTAATTATACACAGTCTAAAAATAGAAAGTCAGTGTAGTATAGTAGAAAGACCAGTTTTGCTTTTGATCTTAAAAGCTGGGGAAAAGGTCTTTCCCCAACTAGGTAAGGCCAGGTTATCTCTGTGTGTGGGGGAAAAAAAAAAAGCATTTCCATGTGAAAATGTGGATGCTGAGACAAAAACATGTTTATTCTCTGTGAAAGTTATAGGCACAACAAATGGTTAGCATTTCTAACTACAGAGATCCAGAAACCCCATTTGTTCAAGAAACGCTGAGACAATCAACCATCTCTCAGCATAGTTTATCTTATCATGTTTTATGTTAACTATAAACCAATTACTTCAGCTGAATTTGCCCAGAATACTTGGCTAAAAGAAGTAATTCAATATTTTCCATCAACATAGGCATATTTCTAATAAGATACTATCAGGTTCTTTTAAGTATAAGCATGACTAATATTTTAGTTCTTTGTTTACCTTGAATAGCAACACCTTCTGTTTGAAATCAGAGTTCTTGAATACATGCAACAATATTTTAGTATTTTAGATCCTGGGAAACATCTTGGAGAGGTGCCTGCAAAGTCAAATGATAAGTCCAAATCAGGGGTGAAATGCTACCAGTTTGGGCCTGAACTGGTAGTAAAAAAATGCTACTGGTTCACCGAACCGGTAGTAAAAAAATATTTTTAAAAAGTTCCGACGATCAGCTGAGCAACCCACGATCATCGGAACTACCGGTTCTCCAGAACTGATAGTTAAAAATACTTTAAAAAGTTTTTTAAAAAAGTTCCGATAATCGTGCGTCGCTCAGCTGATTGTCAGAACTTTTTTAAAACATTACTAAATTCTTTATTTACTTTTTTAAAGCATTTTTTTAACTACCTATTCGCCCAAACCAGTAGTAAAAAAATGCTTTGAAAAGGTTTTAAAAAGGTTCTCAAGATTGCACACCACAGTTGCTTCCCCCCTCACTGTTCTACTTACATTCCCAAGTCTCCTTTTGGTGTGTATTGCACATGCGCGCAGTGTGCATTTGGTGTGAACTGTGCATGTGCACATACAGCACATGCTTGGCGCATGGTGCACATGCACCGCCAGCGAACGTGAAGCAAACCAGTTCAGATTTCACCACTGGTCCAATACATTGTTTTCTACAGGATCCACAAAAACTTCACAGATGTTCTGAATTGAAGATTCTTACCTATATAACTGAATTAATTTTAATTATCAGCAGATCACTCTATGCATTTCCATATACCTAACTTTTCCTTCCCTTTTTATTCTCTCCCCCAAATAAATTCTTTTATATTCATGATTTCTGGCTTTAAAAAAAGGCAGTTCTTTAGAATTACACTCTGGAATCTTCACTATTTGTTGAGAGTACACCTTTATTCAACCTTCTATTTTATCCCTTACACTTATATGATATTTTGCAACATTTTGATGGGGTCCATGTTCTCTGGGTTTCAGGATAGTGGATATAAAGATTCTGAATGGTTTGATATTTCTAGCATGTGTTAGTGCTAGAATATAGCAACTGTAGTGCTAGGCTCATAAGAGCCAAATCAATATTGGCTGAGATTTTCAGCAAGGTGATGATTACAGCAAGAAATGGTCAGAAAAAGAATGGCTGATAAGTCTCTAGATTCAAGGGCAATCGATTGCTTAAGGACAAAGATTATAAAATGGTATGGGATCAAATCAAGACCTCACCAAAAGAGCAAATACTCTTCTAGTGCCTCATAATGTTTTACATGTTTCATTTATACAGGTATACACAAACAAAAAGCCATTTTGCCAACAACCCTCAGAGAAAAAACAAAGTTGACTGATCCAAAATTGGGAAAATGTATCATTTGCTAATAATGGTTCATGTATTGTTAGGTGAATACTGGGGCGAAAAAATCTCACAAGTTAAAAGGAGTAAATATATGGCAGTAGGATTTGAAAACTGTCCAAGTAGCAACAGCGCTTTTTCAATTATTTAGAGTAAGATCAACTTGTAGTATTAGATTGTTGGCATTTACTTGGGAAAACCAAAAAGGAAACTGTCAGCACCAGAACTCCACCCTTCACAAATCCATCTTGCACAATTACAAACTAGATGCAAAAGCAGTACTCCTATTTTGATATTATTCCCAATGGCTTTTCAGAGGCATAGTTTTTGCTTTTAGTTTACAGGTCTTAAATTGAATGCATTAAATACACAACTAGAATATTGAAGTTGTTATAGGGCAAGTATACATTAGGAATCATTATTTTCCATCAGCATTTGCAAGACTGTTTTATGGAATTGTGCCATTTCTATATAAATATTAATACTGGTCCATAAAGAATATTGCTACTGAAATATTAAAAGCATTATTCAGTATTTTAAGCTATCACAGACTTTTCTTCTATATTGAAGGAAACTTCCTTACAAAATATATAAACTCAGGATATTTAATCTCGTGCTATTGAAGATGCCTGCAATACTGAACAATGGATATTATGGTGTTTTTTTAAAAAAAAATGTTTGTATTCTATGATTTGGTCCTCTCTAAAATGTTGTTAATGGATCCCAACTGCAGAAATTATTCTGAATAGCAATTAATTTGGTAAAGACATGTTAATGGAAAACTAGGAGTATACAGTACTGTTAAGTGTCCACTTATGACTTCATCTTACTTGCCATTCCATTTGGAAGACATAACTGCAGAAAGAAAAGCTATTTCCCCCAAGGCAGCTTGGGTAATCTACAGTTAGATTCACAATCTAAGACTGGTGGATGCTTAATAATTTAAGTCCTAACTAAGGATTTAAGAATTATTAAGATAATGTCTAAGAATATTGTAGAGGCAGTTCCAAGTAGGGTGATAATTTTTTTGGGGTCAAATTAGGATATTCAGGTCTGATAATTTTAATATTTCCAGATATATGGTCCTTTAGGTCGTGGTGGGAGAACTGGTAGTGGCAGTGGCGGGAGGCTCCACCCACCGGCCCAGACGTCATCAAAAACTCTCTGTGCATGCACAGAAGCGCCACGCGCTTGCAAAGGGAGTATATGTGCCCATGCACTACTGCAGGCTTATTGGTCTAAAGATTCTAAAGACTTAAGAGTTAACAGAACTGATGAGAGATAAACTGGACTTTCTTAAGAAAGATAAGAGATTGGGGAATGGATTTATTATATTCATCTGGCTATATAAGGTTTTTGGTTTTTTTAAAATGCTGCGGAGCTATTTACAATGGAGACCTATGATTTGGGGGAATGAAATCCAATTCTTGGTAAAGATCTCAGTTAAAATCAAAATTTTAAGGAAAATCTTTATCATTAAGAATCAGTCATGGACATTTGATCTTGAATTGAATGGATCAGAGGTAACAACTCCGGTTGTTTATGGTAGATCAGAAGCCATTGTGGAGTTTCTAGGAGTGAAATACAATAATAGATTGTTAACAGAAGGCCTTGAACTCTGATGTTGGCTTTATTTGGTAACCATGTTTTTTATGTAATAGATGTATCTGGTCAAATTGGTTGGGTAAATAGAGTTGTAGAAGTTTATAAATTGTGTATGTGTTTCACAAGGTTGGAGAAATCTATTATTCTTGAAATATATTTATCAGCATCAACTGGGGGGACAATCTATGTATATATATATTCTTTTTCGCTTTGTTTGCACAAATATATATATTATATTAATTGTACTGTACTGTACTGTACTGTACTGTACTGTATTGTACTGTACTGTATTATAATGCCTTGTTTAGCTTTGTTCTGGTATTTTTTTGTAATCTGCTCATTTTCCCAAACCTTTTCAACTAGTTTTTACCACATTCAAATCTAAACCTCAGGCAGTTTCCAATGAAAAATTCTGACAATTTGGTCATTACGCTGCTTGTACAGGTAGTCCAGTGGTGGGCTCCTCCTGGTTTGGCCAAGCCGGTAGCGGTGACGATATAACATCACCGAACCGGTTCTCGTTTGTTTGGGAGCTGGGCCCTCCCGCCCCACCCCTGCATTATTCTTACCTTTTATTTGGTCCCGCCCCCAATCTATTCGCTGCTTCCTGAGTCCCAACTCATCGGCTAGAAGGAAAAAAACTTTTTAAACTCTTGCCGCGGGGCTTCAAAGGGCCGCCCTACAGCTGATCAGTGTTAAAAGGCAGTGTGGTGGTAGACCAGTGCGCTCAAAAAACAAATAGGTAGACCGGTGCCTCCAAAAACAAATGGGTAGACCGGTGCCTCCAAAAACAAATGGGTAGACTGGTACAGCTCTGCAAGCAGTAAAAGCCTGGTAGACGAGTACCTCTGCTAAATCCTAAAGAATTGTTACATGACCATCAAACCACACCCATAAAATAAGCCACACCCATAGAACCAGTAGTAAAAAAATGTAGAACCCACCCCTGGGGTAGTCCTCAACTTATGATAAAAGTTGAGCTCAGAATTTATGTTGCTAAGTGAGAAATTTGTTAAGTGAGTTTTGCCCATTTTACAACTTTTCTTACCACATTTAAGTGAATTACTGCAGTTGTTAAATTAGGAACATGGTTGTTAAGTGAATCTGGTTTTCCCATTGACTTTACTTGTCAAAAGGCCACAAAAGGTGAACGCGTGAACCATCATAAATATGAACCAGTTCTTATGCATCGGAATATAAATCACGTGACCATAGGGACGCTGAAATGGTCATGTGAAAAACGATCCTAGGTGACTTTTTTCAATGCCGTTATAACTTTGAACAGTCACTGAATGAACTGTTTTATGTCAAGGACTATCTGTAGTCAGTTTGTGAAATTTTGCTGCAGCCACTGATCAAGTGGTCAATTGTTTCATCCTTTTTACTATGAAGGGGACTGATCTGTCCCCGTCCACACACACACACAAACACAGCCAGCCGAGGGTTAAGAAAGTACTTGGCACGCACACAGGTCATTATCTCAAACTTGGCAGCAATATAATCACCGTCTGCCAAGAGCTTTTACTGCAACAGTTAACACAAAATTACATACACATTGCAAATAGTCCAGCAAACAATATTCCTTTCGGCAGCTTCAGACCTTGTTCAAGTGACTAGCCAAAGTTCGTTTTTGTTCGTCACGGGGTTTTACCAGCCACCACCCTCTCTTATATAGTGTCTGGGGTGTGGTCCAGTGATTCAGTTCTAATCCCTAGCACGCCTCCTTAACTGCTGCAACCGTTTATCACGCTTTCGTTGGCGTGCGTCCAGGAATGACGGCTCTCCTTCACTCTCATCCGAGACACCTGACTCCTGGCTAATCTCCTCTCCCTCGGCCGGCACCTGAGACAGTGCCAGAGGGGAGGGGCCTGGAGAGGGAGGCCTGGCTGACTCCTCTTCCTCATGTTCGGAGCTTTCTTCCTCCGATGAGATAGGCTCAGCGGGCGGGGCCACAACAGGGACACATGCTGTTGTTTGCTACATATTTTTGCCTTCATGCAATTAGTTGGCAAATTATTGTATAAATAATACAATATTTACAAAAATAAAGCCTTTAGTTCTTTTTGTGATATTACCTAGTAGTGAATATAAGAAGAAATGAAGAAATGGAAACCCTTATGGAAACTATCCAACTATGATGGATCTTTGTTAGAAAAATGAGGTTGCAGCAACAATACAGCAACAGAGAGGGATGAAGGGAGGAAAAGAGAGATGGAAGAGAGAAGGAAGGAGAGAGAAGGAAGAGAGGAAGGAAAGGAAATTAGAGTAGGAGTGCGGGTAAGATAGGGAGGAAGAGAGGAGAAGGAGAAAGAAAGGGAAGTAAGGAGCAGAAGAAGAGGAAAAGAGAAAGTAAAAAGGAAAGAAAAGAGAGACGTGGTAGGTTTGAGGAGAAAGATTACTGTACAATAAAAAAGATGAAATGGAAGAAAGGCAATCCCGAACAAATATAAAGATATTAAGATACAAGAATGAATTGTTTAAAGAATAAAAGAGAACATATATGAATAATTAGCAATAATTAGAATTTAAGGGCAAATGAAGATGTTGTTTGTGTAAGCAAGCATAGAAATATTGAGACATGATTAAAAAGGGAGGGGGAAGATTTTGGCAAAAACTGTAATTGAGTAAAATGTATTTGAATTTGATTAATTGTATAAGATAAGATATGGCCAATGCTCTATTCAAAAAAGATGTGGGTAAATGTGGTGGGTGGGTGGGGCCAATAAAACTTGTTTAAAAAAAAAGAAAAAAAGAAAAATGAGGTTGCAAAGAAAAAAACTGGTGTGTGCGTGTGTTCCTAAGGGATATATATAAGTCTTCAAGCTTCATAGATTGACCATAACTGGTTTTTCAGAATGGAACTTGCAGTGCCTATCTGACTTTTAGCTAGTATATTCTCAAAATTCTGTTCTGCCTCTAAGGAAAAGTATCCGAGTCTGGACTTCTAAACAAGTCTTTTATGTATGCCTCAAGTGGAAAACATTATGAAGTCATTATGAAGTATGTATTAGACATGATTTAATGGCAGCCAAATCCACATGCTTTTTGTACTGATCCATAATGGTTTAAATATCAATTGTTCCCAAACAATTGTTTGAGAAAGCAGCTTTTAATTAAGGGGTTTTATGCAACCATCCATAAAATGAAAGTTCTGTAGAACTGTATCATATGGAATCTCAGTAAAATATTTTGAAAAGGGAGAAATTGTGCTATATGAAGAAAAATTATATAAGAAAGTACCAAAGGTCAATTGTTGATTTGTTTTCCTGGAATATTCAATCTATGTATTTCTGAGAGTGTCAAAAATCTATACTTCATGGCTGCTTTATTCCCATAAAAGCTAAAAGGTAAATAACAAGATAAACCAACATTTTGGTCTTTTATACTTATTCAGAAAATCATAATGCTAACCAGGGCTGCCACCAATATCTGCAGAGTCACCATCTTTCTAGGCCCTGAAAGTTTCTGAAGTGAGAGGCTGGATAGACAAACCAAAGGTATGAAAAGAATATCTTTTTACTTCTGGCTGTCCCTTCTCCATGCAAAGGGGAAAACGTTCAGACTTCTTCAAAAATAAACAGCCACTTGTTTAAATTACTTTTTTAATTTTTATGAATATCCCTTTTGAATCCTTCATGCATATTTTCAACATAAAAATCTTTCAACTAAATCGTCTGACATAAGTTATAATTGTTCTAAAATGTGGTAATTCCAACAGCTCCTCAAGAATCTATTAAACTTTGGCAAACAGTATCATCAGACTAGGCAAAGTCTAGAAGGGCTTGATGAACATTTTACATTTGATGAATTCAACTCATGGCTGGATAAAGAGAAGTTTTCATAGCAGTAGGCAACATGGCATATAGTTTATTAATCATAGCTATGCTGTTAAATAATAGTAATCCAATATTTTATCGAACTGTGAGACAAATGAAAATATAGTGTTTGCATTGTTTGTGTCAAATAAGTTAAATGACTTTATGACTGAAAAGAGATTCAGCAACTCCTAGAAAACTGTCATTCATTTTAAAAGAAATACCATGATGATTGTACAATATTGGGATCTTTTTCTTGGTAATACTGTAAGCAAATACTAGGGTTTAGGGTCCATTAATATACAAATATACATATGTAAACAGGTAATGTACAACCAGCCTGAAATTGTATCTTGCATCACAACTCTGAAATTGCACCAATGAACATAGTATGAGATTGCTACAAAGAAAATATATTATTTACTACACCAATACACTTATAATAATAGTAGTTTAAAAAGAAAGAGCTATCCTACTCATTCTCTCATGTTATTACATATCCAACATCAGAAACTAAACTAACATAGATATAACAGAAAGATGAAAGTTTCCTTTATTTACATAACTGTGTATCTAGGATAAAAATTAAATTTCAAATCATACAATTCCAGCTTTCTTCATCCATTCACGTATATAAACAATGCTTTATCTGAAATGGCAATAAGTACCAAATAGATATCTCTAAATTCTTTAACCCTAGTGGTAAAACTGTAGAATGTATTGTATGTTTATCTGTGTGAATAATAAATAGACATATACAAGTGTATGAACACACACAACAAACACTCTCTCTTCAGGCTGAGGATTGTCATGATAAACGTAATTCAAACAAGTCAAGGAAGAAAATAACTAGCCTTTTAAAAAAAAGTGCATGGAAATAAAAACATTTAAAAGATTAAAAGAGCTCCATTTTGGAAGGAATTCAATCTGTTTTTATAAAAATAAAATGCTTCTTCTAAAATTTATGGATACATAAAAACAACTCAATAGATAGAGAATGCGAAAAGCTTTCTCTAGCTTTGAAATGCATATTGTGGCAAAGAAATCCTTAACAGTAAGAGAATATATGAAAATTTTGGTTCTTTAATGTTTCAGGAATTTCCTGGCAAAATTAACATATTTATACTTGGTGGATTTCCTTAATGTGTATGGCAACACAATTCAGGCATTAATTGTAATGCTTTAGAAGACATGAATTTTAATATTAGATATTTTATATAACCTTTCTAATAGGAAACAAGACATTCTTTCTTCTTATTCTGGGGCACTTTGATTTCTGTGTACTCCAGAATGATTTATCTGGACAACATGGACTATACTTTTCAGCTAAAAGTACAATGCCAACAATGCACAAAATGGCTAAAGCATTCAAATAGTAGTATGTTCCTAAGACAGAAGAACATTACCCAAAATTTAAAAGTGTGGCTAATTTGCATGCATTTATTCAAGTTCCACTATATTTAAAAGATTTATAATAACAATCTGACTAAATTACTTATACCTGTATAAGTTTTAAAATTATTTCCTGAGTCTATCTTTTTCTAGCCAAATTCAAAAGCCAAATTCACAAAGAAAAACATACCTCTCTGAATGTGAAGACGAAGCCCTATTAGACAACTTTTAATTATGACTTTTGATTTTAATTATCACAGTGTAAATGTCTATATTTAAGTTATTTAAGTATAAAGTTCCACTGTTCTCTAGCAATCAGTGTTTGTCCCTGGCAAATTTCTGCAACATTATACCCTGGCAGGTATTGGCTTTAGTGTTATTCTCTCCCCCACTATCCCAAATTTACATCAATCCAAACAATATCTGAAATAATTAGCAAACATGTAAGGAAATTATTATGAAAGAAAAACTTTAAAATTAAATACTGAAGACTTAAAAAAGAAAGAAAGAAATATTTTGGATTAAATTTGACTTTGGTATACTTATAGTGTAACAAATAAAGAAAAGTGATATAAAGGGATCATTTCCACCCATGTAGTAAGTCTATCAATCCCAACTCTTTTACATGGAGATCAAAACCAATAAAAATATTATAAAGGGTAGACAATCTACTTATTCTTATTTTTAAATCATGGAAGATCAGAAGAGATGAATAATAGGACCACTTGGGTTTCCCATCTACCCTGGATTATTTGGTGTGCCAAAATAAAGAGCTCTTTACTCTCTCTGACTTGTAATGGATTTCTGCAAACATTAACATCACACCTAGAAGTCAATTCATTTGTAACAGCCTGCAAGGATTCTGAGTAAAATAACTTATCAATTATCCCTTGTGGTAGATAAGCCTTTCAAATTAGCTGGATAGTAAAGTAATTTAACAGCACAAAACCTGTGAGGTTTCAACAATAAACAGGCACAAAATATGTCTCAGTGAAACAATCATATAAAAATTATATGTAGCATAACAAGAGATAATGAATAAGTATTCAAATAAAACCTGTACTAAACTTGGCATCAATAGGGAGAAAGTATTGAAAGAATGTGAAAGATAACGGGGGGAAAAATCTCAACTTTATAAAGTTTGAAACTTCTTGGGTTTTTTCCCCCAATTGCCTGAAATATTTTAAAACACTAATTACTTACTGATTTTTATATAAAGAGATAAAACACACAAAAACTAGCTATGACACAAAAACTATTATTTAAAGCCTATGAAGCCTATTATGTGTATATATTTATATATTTAAAAATTTCTACTTCCCAGAAAGTTATTAAAAGAAAATATTTTAGTTAAAGTCTCAATCTATATAACTTCTGAAGCTGAACTTTTTTAGCTAGAGTCCCTTAGGTTGAATTGATGATACGATGTCTGTTTTGCATTTCCAAGTTGCCATTGCCAATGAATGAAAGCACTTCTACAATTTGAATGTGTTCCATGTAAACTTTCCAAATGTATGCCAATGTTTTGCTTTTTTGCTTTCTTGCCTGGGAAAATTTATTAGCCATTTCTCACCGAAACACTACTTAATTGTGAAGTTTTTGATTGCTGATCATGGTGCTGATGAAGAGTGGTATTTCACAAACGCAATTGCAGCCAGTTCTTTACAAAATTCTTCTAATACTATCACACCTTCAAGTAATGTCATGTGGTCAACACTGTAAAGTGAAGACAAAGAATAGATTTTAAAAGCCGTACAACATCAGTAGGAAACAATCTGTATTTGACTGGTAGTTAATATACTTACATAGGCCCTTCAGGTTCTAACCCAAGAAGACGTTTCCTGACCAATAGAAGTTTAGGTGTGAAATCAGGTATGCGCTGAATCCGTACCATGAGATCCCCAACAACCTGTATATCATCCACAAAATATTGAACAAAATGAAGCAAAGAATCAGTGTAATTATATGGATCTGAATCTGGTGATAAGGTATCAAAATTCAACTTTCTAAACTACTGTACATATAGTCATATGTAGGCTTCATGCAATTCACATGGATCCCAGGAACCCTAACAAATTCCCACTCTGGTCCATCTGATGAAATTGCATTGACAAAATGATGAACATTAACAAGAATAACAGCTGCCTTCCATTTTCAATTGCTCAGCAGCAACACCATTCACATATACACAACTGTGACACTGATCAGACGGCATACTTACCCTAACAATTACTGAAAAAAGAGAACGGCAGCCATAAGCCAGATTTACATAGGGATCCAAAAGGTATTCATGAATATGTGGATGTGGAAACAAAGAAAGCTTGGACAATACAGATGTGACTTGTAGATTGACATCATATGGCTGTGGGGTAAAAAGAAAAGAAGACATTTCCCCAATATATACATTCATTGTCACAGATATCTGAATTTCAGCAAAAAAATTACTAGCTCTGCTTTTATCCCTATGCAAGATTTACAATTGAGTAATTTTTATCAACCATGCAAGCACATGGCTTTAATTGTTTTGACACACACACACAAAATACACAAAAGAGCCTTGATAGTACAGTGGTTTAGTGAACCCTGTCATTAACACAGCTGCCTGCAATTTCTGCTGGTTCGAATCTCTCCAAGGCTCAAGATTGACTCAGCCTTCCATCCTTTCTAAGGTAGGTGAAATGAGGACCCAGTTTGTTGGGGGCAATAAGCTGACTTTGTATAAAAAATATACAAAAGAATGAAGGCTATTGCTTAACGCATTGTAAGCCGCCCTGAGTCTCCGGAGAAGGGCGGCATATAAATCAAATTAAAAAAAAAAAGCCATTATATTACTCAAAGAAAGCCAATGGCTGAGATTTCAGTTTCTGAAATTTCTTTAGGACAATAATTGGTTTAAAGCTATCAAACTGTAAGCATAAAAGGGACTGAAGGTATACAATGGATGGATTATTACTGTTTAGACTATGCAGGACAGAAGGTTTCTACGTGTCCTATTTAATACACCAGTCAACTATCATCTACCCTGTTTCCCCGAAATTAAGACATCCTCTGATAATAAGCCCAACCGGGCTTTTGAGCGCATGTGCTGAAATAAGCCTCCCCCGAAAATAAGCCCTCCTCAAAAATATTTAAATGCAGAGCTGGAAATCAGGCAAGACGGCAAGAGGAGCCCCATCTTGCTCCACGCATTCCAAAATAATAAGACCACCCAGAAAATAAGGTCAAGAGCTCATTTCGGGGTTTAAAAAAATATAAGACAGGGTCTTATTTTTGGGAAAACACGGTATACTGAAGATCATATGTGGCGATTGAGAGAGTCTTATGGCTGCTCTTGTAATGCTACCAGCAGGCTGAGTGCAGCACAAAGAATCTGTATTTTCTTTCTGTCTCTACTTCTGAATACATTTTAGCAAAAGCAAGGAAAATTATCATTAGGTAAAGCTCTCAGAAATTGGGCTTATGGAAAAAAATAATTTTCCTAATGTACAACCATTCATTTGTTTGTTAGCATGCCATCTCCTGTCCATGGCTCAAGAGAACAGTCAGATTCCAATGTTATTATATTAGCAACCCTGTAAGAAAGATTGTGTTTAGAGATAGTAATTGATCACTGAAGTGGTGTAGGGTTTCCTACATACGCAGAGGGTTGGACTAGAAGACCTCCAAAATCCCTTCCAACTATTCTGCTCTGTTCTGTTCTATTCTATTTCTATGCTATGCTATCTATAGTTATTATAATGGATTTTATTTTGTAGCAGCAAAATGTCAACTTTACCCTTTGTTTCACAGTTGTTATAGAACAGTAAGAGAGATTCAATCCTGCAAATACTGAAAGCAAGACATTTTCAGACTATGTGGCTGCACACAGATTGCTTAGAACCTTCTGAGAAATTTCAGTTACATAAAAAAAACTGAAAACTTTGTGATTAGCAAAAAACTATTGATATCAACATATTGGGATAAGCCTCCAGAGGATGTTGGCTTTGGAACAAGAGAACACGCATGGAACACATGGCTTAAATCTGTAGTCAGGAACTATCTTGCACTTAAGAAATAAAGCACTTTTTGTAAATTTTAGATAGGCAAAATTGTGTAATTTGGAAGTTGTAGATATAGAATTTCAGTTTCTGTGTAAAAGAGAATCAGGAAAACCATCAGTTATTCAGTTCAAGAGGCCAATGCTAATGGATCATCAGCCATATACAATGTTGTGTCAGAACACTGAAATGGCATTTATGGATCCACAAAGCAGAATCTACATCTGCAGGAAACCACCATGGCATGCTTTATAACAGGAATCCCCAACCTTGTGGCCCACTAGTGGGCCGTGAGAGGTTTTCAGACATGCTGCAGAAATGGCCAGAGTGAATGCACATCTTTACTTGTGCAAACAGTGGGCAAGCGTGAATGCACTCGTTAAGTGACCAACAGGCGTGCTTCCTGGCCACTTGCATGGAATCAAAGCTTCCCTCCCTCCCCCCCCCCCGCCGTTCGTAAATCCGGAAACGTTGGGGAACTCTGCTTTATAACGTTAGTAAAGACTACAAATTGTTTTATGTCAATAGAATTGCATTCAATTGTAAATTGTTCACAGATATATTGTTAAAATAATTAAATCAAGTTTTTCATTTTAATCTCAAATGGGGATGTCAAAATATTTTGTTCTGATTTAGATTAGCATTTTAGGCTTAAAAGTGCAGCTAGCTTCCCTTATTTTAGTATAATCTAACATACTGACAATTTATACTGCCCTCTCCTTTTAATCTGTTCAGATTCCATGATTCTTAGCTCTTCTATTTGAGGGGAGGACCAACTCTCTAAATCTGAGTTTATGAACATTCAACAATTTTCAGGTATACAAAATCACTCTCTGCAACTGTACTAATTTCCCCACCAATAGGTATGTTGTGCCTAAAAAACAGCTATTTCACAAAAGGAAGCAGCACAAAATGCAAATCTACCTGATCCAGAATTTTGCCCATTCTATCAAAGAGAACTTTCAAGAAATGTCCTTCAAAGAATGCAGCTTCTAAATTGCACTTTTCCAGAGATTTAGGAGATCCTGGCCATTCCCATCGTAAGCATATGGAACAATAATCCCGAAACTGAAGAAGGAAACATGTGATTACTAATTAATAAATTAAAGAAAAAATAGTAACTTCAAGAAACTCTTATAATCAGCTACTTTTTAAAGCTCCCTTTAAAAAAATCCTAAAATAGCAATAAGCAAGTCTGTCTGTTTATCTGAATTACAGTATCCTTCGTCGAATATTGTAAAAATCACTGTGAACTTAATTGATAAACGCTTTTATTTTTTTGTCAGACTACAATTATATATTTAAAAAGTACACAACTAAAAATACTATACTGCAAGTATCATATATGAAGAAAAATTAAGGTACTACTTTGAGGCGATTTGAAAATTTCAAAACATATAACAGTAAATTTCATTCTTTATTTTATCTATCAAGCAGTATGAATTGAAGCAGTATTTGAATAGAAGTGTACGTTAAAATGCTATAAAATTTAATGTACACCATGTCCATTTACTACTCAAATACTGCTTCAATTCTTACTGCTTGATAAAATAAAGAATGAAATATACTATTATGTGGTTGCTGGTTTTAAAAAAAATAATAAAGTAAACTGTCACATAATTATGTAACCAGGTAAAGTTGGCTTTCGCCTCCCCCTTGTCTGAAACCATCACATTATATATAAAATAGCATTTTCTGTCTTTACTTACCTGTCGATGGGCATCTCTGAGGTAGGTATCATAACCTGTTCCTTCCACGTGGTAGGAAGATTTGGCTTCATCTGGTACAAGACAGAGAAAACTGCAAAGATATATAAAACAAAGATACATAAAACAAATTCTTTCTACGCCTTTACAACAATGAGCAACTCAAATACTATTTAACTTATGCTAGTTACATGAATTGCTGTGGAACAGAATACAAAGAAATCTGTTGAGGCCTTTCATTCAATCTGATTACAGAAATTTTGAACTTCTGGAAAACAATGTTTAACCCACTCCTTGTTATTTCAGTTGGCAAAATATTTATTTGTTTTCTGTCCATCAATTTATATGCCCTTTAGAAAGCAAAACCAAACATAAATTTTTAAAAAATAGAAAAAATTGGTATCATGCATGATCAAAAGAGCATTTCATACATTTCATTCACATATTCATACACGCTATTTTAGGTACCCATATGCACAAATGTTGAAGCCTATCCTTTTCCTTCGTTTTCTGTTAAAAGATAAATTTAATGTATTTTTGCATTTTTCCTTCATGTTTATTAAGTTTTCACTTGAAAATACCTGAAAATAATTATATAAATACAGCACTTACAAAACCTGCATTAATATCTTATTAAAGACTTCTTTCTAAAATTATGGATAATATCATTGTGTAATATTTATAAATGATAATGAAATCTATAGTTGAATAAATAATTACTTTAGGAAAATGGATGTTTGAGTTTAGTAGAAACAAAAATTGTCTCAACCACACATTCTCACTTTTTAGAATCAAGCCCAAGACTAGACAGTGAGATCCAATGAGGTACAATCCTTTATTTGCTTAGGCTAATAGAATCTTGCCAAATTAAAGTTGTAACTTTCTAAGGTATCAGATAAATCCTGATAGATTCTAGGGTTTGCTACGCTCAACCATCCTCCTGCCCTCCCCCAGCCAGAACTGGGCAGTCTCTTCCTCAGAAAGAGTTGGCAAAATCCTTCCCCTCTAATGCTGCTGCACGTGCACATCCCATCAAGGCTGAGATATTACTATCCATTGGAATTACAACAAATTATGCAAAAAGGAGCCTGGATAGCTCTGCAGACTAAAGCACTGTCATTAATACCAGCTGTCTGCAATTAAAGTAAGTTCAAATCTTGCCAGGCTCAAAGTTGACTCAGCCTTCCATCCTTTCTAAGGTAGGTAAATTGAGGACCCAGTTTGTGGGGGCAATAAGCTGACTTTGTATAAAATTAAAGTAAGTTCGAATCTTGCCAGGCTCAAAGTTGACTCAGCCTTCCATCCTTTCTAAGGTAGGTAAATTGAGGACCCAGTTTGTGGGGGCAATAAGCTGACTTTGTATAAAATTAAAGTAAGTTCAAATCTTGCCAGGCTCAAAGTTGACTCAGCCTTCCATCCTTTCTAAGGTAGGTAAATTGAGGACCCAGTTTGTGGGGGCAATAAGCTGACTTTGTATAAAATATACAAAAGTATGAAGGCTATTGCTTAACGCACTGTAAGCCGCCCTGAGTCTCCGGAGAAGGGCAGCATATAAATCAAATTTAAAAAAAGGGGAAAAAAAGGATATTTAGCTGATTTTTCTAATGAATTGAAGGAATAAGGATTACCATCTAATGGCGTATCTCTCAGAATTTCCTCATTAGATTTCTATTGTAATTCTGTACTCTAAGAAGCTATTTGCAATATTTTTGTTATTTTTCTAAATTCAGTGGTTGAAGAGTGAATATTGTAGCATAATCAAAGCCCATATATTATAACTAATTGTGTGATTTTGAATATATTAAAACAGGCTTTAAATATTAAATTGAAGATTTCAGGAATCCAGCTCAGGAATGAAGGTCAGTCAATCCTTTCTGATTGATTCATTATATTCATTATATTCAAAACTATCTACTTTGTACTTACCCTTCTCTACCTTGCAAACACTATCTTTTGATTTTCTCTCAGACTCAGTGAATACACACACACACACACACACACACACACACACACACACACGACTTCTAACTCTAACCCATACGTCACATGATGGCTTCAATGTTCATCAGAAAAAGTAATCAATTAATCTTCTCTCCTTTAAACCTTTAGCTCCGCCAAATAGTAAACTTTTGATTTAACAGAATAATGTGATATAGAAGTTAGTTCATTTGTAGGAATAGGAAGACTCAGATTCAAGTCCAGCCTAAGCTACGAAAAACAGGGGCATTCTTGTGAGAAAAAAATGGACAAGAAAGTACTGTGCACGTCACATTTACTCCTGTAAGGTCATTTATGGATATAACAAACAATTAATAAAATATATACTACACCAGTAGTATATATGTTTATTGCAAAAACCTAAAGTAAGTGTTGTGCACAACCTAAGCACAAATATTAAGAAGTTTAACACACCTATTTACAATTTTATGGACTTCAGTCTTCCCATCAGTTTTTGGATGATCAGGAGTTGTAGGTGGTGAAGCAGTAAGCCACTCTTGATTTGACAATATGGTATCAGGAGAAAGATCTGTAAACAAAGGATCTTCTTCCAGGTCTCTGTAACAAAACGAAGAAAGAATAAAAGTTAATGCCTTCTATTTGAAAGACAACTTTGTCTGCAACCTGAAAAAAAAATTACATCCATCCTGTACAATTTCTGCTTCCTTTCCCTTTCAGCTACAGCCTTCAACTCATGACCAGCTTTTTAAACATGTTCCAAAAATAACTTGAGTAGACATGAAAACATTCTGTCACAAAACAATCACAAAATAGGCCATTCCAACATCAGAATATTTGAAGGGTGAACCACTTCAGAATTAATTACCTAGAATGATGTTTCTGTTTCAAACAATATCTACTTTGACAACCAATGCACCATTGAAGCAATTGCAGGAAGATACTGTATATCTAGATATTTATACGGCAAGGGAAAAAGCAAGAGTTAAATGTAAAAATTTTCAACATGAAAAAGAATGAAGAAGATTGGGCTTTCTGATTTGAAATTGTACTTTATAGCCTGCTGTTTGGTTTGTATGAAAGAGTGGGTGTTGTGCAAAATAAAAGAACTTTAGAAACAGAAGAGCATGACCTGAGATTTGGGTGGTATGGTTTTTAATGGTACATCAAAGTTAAGGTTAATATAGACTTTAAAAAGGGGCGTGGTGGCTCAGTGGCTAAAACGCCGAGCTTGTCGATCGAAAGGTCAGCAGTTCAGCAGTTCGAATCTCTAGTGCCGCATAACAGGGTGAGCTCTCGTTACTTGTCCCAGCTTGTGCCAACCTAGCAGTTTGAAAGCACCTAAAAAATGCAAGTAGAAAAATAGGGACCACCTTTGGTGGGAAGGTAAAAGCGTTCCATGCGCCTTTGGCATTTAGTCATGCCGGCCATATAACCAAGGAGGTGTCTTCGGACAGCGCTGGCTCTTTGGCTTTGAAACAGAGATGAGCACTGACCCCTAGAGTCGGGAACGACTAGGGCATATGTGCAAGGGGAACCTTTACCTTTACCTTAGACTTTAAAAACCATTATATTATAAGTGCCATATTAAGAATATGGAATAGATACAAACCAAGGCTATGCTTGAAAATGCCTTTGTGAGTCTTAGTACAAGGATTTTATAGGAAAGAAAAAACAGTGAAAGAGAAATGATGAACATATCTAGAGTTGTCAGAACAAGAATATAAAGAATACAAGATGAAAAGAGATCCACTGACTGCAGAGGGATTTAATTTTCAATTATTTTTATATGTACTATAAAGAGAAAGTAGACAAGAGGACATTAGGAACTGAAAAACTTAAGATGAAATTTGAAACTAAATTATATCCATATGGTGAACATATAAAATGTGTAAGCTTTTACTGAAATTTGAAACTGAAAAGAAGTTAAAGGGAGTAGGATAAAATGGGTTACGAACTTTGCTTATAACATAGAGAGAGACCAATGGGGAAATATGTGGGCTGAAAGGACTGAAAATCACATTATATTACAATTTACAAGATAATTTTTATCAAATGATATACTGTTGGTACATGACACCAAAAAACTATCTTGAATATGTAAAGGTATTGTATTTTCCAGAGTATAAGATGCATTTCCCCCCCTAAAAATGGGTGAAAATGTCCATGCATCTTATAGAGCGAATGTTGCTGAAGCCCCACCCACCAGCCAGCCTCCACCCTTCAGCCTCTGCCTCCCAGCAATTTGCCTCCTTGCAGCAAATAGCAAACAGCCTGGTCAGCTTCAGCATAGCCTGATTTAGCACGAGTAGCTGACTGGTGGTTGGATCTGCCTCCCGAAATACCACCTATCAGCTGTTCCAGGTGCGGGAATTGCTCTCTATCACTGCCACTGCCTATCACCAGCTCCCCGCACCCCATTTTCGACCTCTGTGGGGTTGAAAATGGAGTACATGAGATCCCCATTGCTTGGAATGGGACAAAAACAGGACATGCGGATGTCAAAATGGGATGCGTGGCGGCGGCAATCCCCGCAGTCTGGAACAGCTGATAGGCAGACAAAGTAGAAAAAAATGAATTTGTGATTTATGGGTTTGATGTTTGGAAAAGGTAAAGAAAAGGGAACTTCTCTAACGAATCCTTAGAAAGGATAAAATATAAATGCATTTATAACTTATGTAAAAAAAAAAAAGATTAGAAACCACTCTTTTTTTTACTTTCTTTTTTATTTCTTTTCTGTCTCTGTTTTTTATTCCTTAATTAGTTATCACTTTTATTTATGTTTAATGTATTATTTTGTAACAAAATTATTCAATAAAAATAATTTTAAAAAATGAAATACACTGGCAGCCTGGGTAACTCCTGCAGCAATGGTGTATCATGGCAGTGCCAAGACTGATTAGTAAACATGCAGGCCACAGCATTCTAGACCAACTCTAGTTTTAAAATAGTCCTTAAAGGTAAATTACAGTAATCTAATCAGAGATGGCAAGAGTGTGAATGACAGTCTTTGGAATATCCTGCTGCAGCTAAGATTGCTGTTAAATGGGTAGATGTATATTCTTCATTCATACCTCTTGCATGAAAGCAGTCTTTTCATAATTTTACTTCTACTCTTTAACTACTTGTGACCTATTAAAATAACACATTCAAACATTAAATCTATATTCTCAAATATTTGCTTATTAAAATAAACCTACCTGAAAGTAAAATGATTTTAGTTTTTTTAAAAAACTAATGAAACATTATAGCTACTTCAGAGGAAATTCAGAACATAATAAAACATACACTGCTCCTGGTATCTGCCCATTTTCTACCACATCTTTATCTTCTTGGCAGGGTGGTTTATATTCTGTATAGTTCCTCTCTTCTAAATTTCTAAGAACCAGGTTATAAAGAATGTGTTCATCAGGCTTTTGCAAAAGATGTTCAAACATTCTGAGGGTCATTATGCTGATCTGTAGAAGTAAAGGAAAAAAGACATTAAAAGATACTGGAAAGGCTTAATTAATAAGCATAATAATATTGAGAACACATATGAAAAAGACAATTGTCTTTTTCATATGTGTTCTCAATATTATTATGCTTATCACTGATAGAACAGCTCTAGAGACTAACGTATATAGATACATACTTAATGCAATCAAAGTAAGTTTTGGTTAAAACAAACATAATCGTTACTATCTCCTAATTTGGTGGCTCGTTACAGGTGTAAATATAGGAAAAGCTGCTGTAAAATTATTTTGGAAATCCATCTGAATGAACTATTCTAGGTTAGGGATGGGAAATTGTCATCCCTTTCCAGTACTGAATTAGTATGGTTTGTATGACTATTACTGAAATTGCAGTTCAGCAACAACTGGAGGACCACAACTGTCTCATGAATATTCTATTCTATAGTATTCTGCTTAGAATTGGAAATAAGACATGCCACAAGTTCAAAGTAGCACTTAAGTGAATGTTACAGGCTTCCTTGCCTGAGGCAAATCTTGAGGTATTAGTCCTCTAATTGCTAGACCAGCAGAGCACTAGGTTATCTAGTGAGTTGCCCAGCCTTTGAAAGTGCTGACAGGCCTTTCTACTCATGATTTTCCACTTCCTTTTATCCATCTCTGCATCACATCCCAAAATGATAGCATCCTATATTTATCAGATAGGAAAGGGAGCACATATGCTAGGGATTTCATACAGACTTTTAAGTATTTGTTTTTCAGAACTTTATGGGTTACTCTGAATTATTTATCCTCAGAGTGGTCTGCCCACTTAGAAATGAGACTATTAGAAGGTGTAGTCATATAATCTTCAGTTGCATTCAATATTTTTAAATATATATGTACTTATGGTTATCTGGTATCTAAAGATGAACTATTTTGTAATGCTGTTCACCATTTAAAACTTAACTTATTAATACACATCTTGAACACCATTTGTTTCACAACAGCATTATGCACTTGCTATATTTGAACTTCTTACCTCATCTGAAATGTGATCACAGTGCTCAATTAAGCGATGTCGCAATGGATGCCTGTTGACATCCATTAGTTTTTCCGGCTCCCGCTGCTCTCCAAGGATGAAATAAACCATTTCGTGAACTAAGGCATCTGATGAAACTTGACGAACAATACGATGCAACAGGGCAGTTGAAGTAAGAATTCCAATCTCTGAACTGATCATAACAAGAATTTTTAAAAACAAATTGAATAACACGGGTTTCTTCGTTAAAAATAAAAAGGATGGGGGAAAGCCCACTTCATTTTTCAATGGATGATTACTCACGTTTGCATTAGCTGAGGTTCCATCACGCCAATGAAAAAACGCTCCCGCACTGAGATTGCCATGGCAACAGCAGTTGTCTAAAATATAGAGGGTATCAAGATGTCATCTTCATGATTTACAAACCATAGCTTTGTGAACTTGTTTTGGCAATTTCTGATACAAGTATCACAAACCTTGTGAGCTTCCTTAATGAGTTGATCGCAATAATCAAACCAGGATAGGAATGAAATCAGAGCTCTTTTGCCTGGGAAAGCAGATGCATCTTCTTTGTAGTTATAGGAGTCCAAACTAGAGTGCAGGAAATGAAGGCAAATGAAACATATTTGATATTTGCTACCATTATAGCATAATGATAAGCAAGAGTTCTAAACATTTTAGGTAATTTTCATTATTGTATTGATACTGATACTTTTTCCAACTGAGAGACATTTAAATTTTAACTGATCTCAAGTATAAGGTAGGTTATAAATATAAATCAATCTACAGCTTATGTTCAAAAAGTAACACAAGCATGCAAGGACAGAATACTTACCCCCAGTTAATACCTTCGACTGTTTCGATATCTAAAGGATCCATTGACTGAGGGAGGGCTTTATAAAGAGAGGCCAGCCTATCTGTCAGCAGTTCACATAAACATGTACTCTGTGTTAAACACTTGGCAGCTGCTGGTTCAGGCGAACTCACTAGAAGCATAAGGCCTTCACAAGCTTTCACTGCTATTCGGCCATCCTGTGAAGGAAGATCAACAGATTTTACTAAGTTGAAACACATCTAATTATATGGTTTCCATGACCTAATCTTAAAAAAAATGTGACAAGGCTAAAACACAATGTAGCGGTAGGTAAAATAGATTGAATTGATTACACAATATGGCATGAATGTATATGTAGGATTAATTTTGCTTATTTATTTACTATACATACAGACCATCACAATCAGGATTGACTCTTTATACAGAATAACTTAAAGGAAGTTTCCGTTCTCAAATGCAGCTTTACTAATCTTAAAAAAAGTGAATGGGTTTCACCACTTCTAGGATGGGAACGTCTATTATCTGCAGGCAACATGGCTAACAAAATGGGATAGTTTAAACAAGTTCTAAAAGTCCTTGTAAATCTAAAGCATTATTTAGCAGATTGGGTACTAATAGGACACCACTCAGAACAAGTCTTAAAGAACTTACAATAGTGATTCTCTAACTCTGTAGTATATGCTCCAGAAAATAGTGAATTAATGTACTGACTCTTTTGCAAAGAAAACTAACAATTTTGTTGGTGTTGATGTTAATGTTGTATAAGGAATAAACCACTTTTAATCATTATATTTCTTCCAAATAAAGGAATTCTCAGACTTAGTTGTAGAACAGCCCTTCTTCCCTCAAATAAGGTGCACAGGAGTAATGCCTAGACTTGTTTGCAGTTCGCCTGCCTAATGGGACATATCTGATGCCCCACCATCAATAGCTTACAATTTACTAGAAATCCTGATCCAGAGTTTGAAAACCACAAATTAGAGCAAATTTGTGAAGATTCCTATGAATTTTGGTTAAAGTGGATCTGTACCCACCATGATTACTCAGCAGCCAAACACCTACCATACAGAGAAATTATGTCTCTCTTTAATCCAAAATTAAATCTGCTATAATAAATAGACACTCACTGGGCTTTTGGTAAGGTTGAGCAGAGAATTCACCAAATTATAGTCCCCATGTGGACGAACAGCTAAAACCTCTGGTGATAAAGGGATATTTAATTCAATTTGATTTGCAGACAAATTATCTGCCTGCTGAAGATCTTTCTCTGTCTCTGCTTGCTTTGTCCTATTTGATGTTTCTTCAGATTGAATGGACTGTCCTGTATCTGTCACTCCAGAATCTTGCCCTTTTACGAGGTCTTCTGTGACTGAGTTTGCTACATCTTTTGAAGCCAATCCTTTCTGTTTGTTCTGAAAAAAAAAATTAAAATGGAAAATTACAAAGATAAAATCACTGTTTGGTTTGTAGCAGAAATACAGTACGAAGAAACCCAAAGGAAATGAAGAAACAGCAGAAGAAACCTAAAATGTTAAACTGATTCCCGAGGGTCTAAGTTTCTAAGTAACTAAAATGCATTTGAATTGAATAATGTAATGTAAGGAAGGTTTTCATTATGCCTTTCATATTTTAAGAACGTTTAATCACAGAATGTATTTTTGATTCTCAGATCTTAGAGCAGGAAAAAAACCCTGCCTAGTTTATTGCATTATATATTTTGTACAGACTGCTGAAATTTATAAACATCAAGCAATTTTCCATGAATTTTAGCTTGATTAATAAGCTACTATCTTGTGTTTATTTGTAACCTATATATTTACATACATACTTCAATTTTTTAAAAAAAAAATACCCACATGTTATCATTTGATTTAGTGGTTTACTTCTTCTGCTTCTTATCTAATTAAAACATACTTCTCATCAATCTGGTTAGTCAGAATTACCAAATAACACGTTAAAAATAGAAGAAACAGGACATCCTTCAACAATTTAAAATGTGCTGCAAAAATTTGCTAGAAATTGTACAATCAATGCTATACTCTACATATCCTTCCAAATGAAAGCAGATATTTATGATATGCAAGGAATCTTCTAATATTAATTCAAAAGAAATCCCAGAGAATTTAGTTTAAGACCTCAACTCACTTTATTATTCTGAGTTCTAAGAAGGGTTTTGGGTGCTTAACTAGTCATGCTTCTAATTGCACACATCTAAAAGAAAAAAATGTTATTGGAATTAGGAAATCTGTACTTACCACTATATAAAATTGTCAAAACCTTTCTAAAGGCTGCCCAATTTAAAGTGGAAACACTTTGAACACTTTACTTTTGCCTAAAGATCTGCTTCTGATTTGTGAATGATAAGACAGATTCAAAGTTCCAGTTTTTGCCAGTTTAAAAAAATCCTTAAGAACTATGGTAATGGATCTCAGTTTGCTTTCTGTATTTTTGGCAATATGGCACACTTATATTATAATAAGATTGCATAAACAATTGTGTAATTGTTATCCTTGAGTAATATGTTATTTTGGAAGCACACACAATATTCCGTGCATTATAGAAAATAAACATATAATTAAGACTAAAATGTAATTAGAACATAATTATGTTCTATTATGAACGTAAGGGATAAAAAAGAGTACTATTGCATAGTAGCCTACTATTTTCCAGAAAACGTTTTATTATAAAAAGGCATATATACACTTTCTAAAGAATACTGTAGATTTCTTTGTTTTTGAAAATGAAATTGACTCATGCATGGCATCATTTTAACATTCATGGATCCCACTATGCTAAAATGATATATGGAAAACTAAGACCAATTTTTAGTATTATATGTAAGTTCACCATACACCCTGTTTCCCCCAAAATAAGATATCCCCTGATAATAAGACCAATTCAGCTTTTGAATTGCATGGCAGGCAATTGAGTGCATGGCAATAAGGCCAAGCGCTTATTTCAGGGTTCAAAAAAATATAAGACAGGGTCTTATTTTCGGGGAAACACGCTAAGTATTCTTAGGTTTTCAATGCTTCTTTTAAATAGACCTCAGGCCTATAGTGAGGTTTCAGCACAGTTGTGATGTGAAATTGTTAATGTTAGTCTTCACCTAAAAAGAAATACTTGCAGAAAGAATCAGCCTGACAAATAGTGGCAAAGATTTGATGACTATGCCTAAATTAGAAATGGAGAACCTAGTATAGCCCACAATTTTGTATTATAATTTTAAAAAGCTCCTGCACCATGACACTGGTGTTTTATGGGTTTTGTTGGCAAAAAAAAAAAAAAAATACATGGGACCATGTTTCTTCTACCAAGAAACACACTGTTTTCTCTGGAAACAGTAAAAAAAAAAAGGTAAGGTAATGTGGTGTCTGTTCCTTTATTACTGTTAATGGGTTGCAGTAAGAGATGATTTATGAATCACACTATGCAAAACAATCAAAATTCACTGATTTGTTCATGCAGTTCTGAAGCCCACCTGCTCACCTGCCTCGAAGAAATGTGTAGGACAGGGACTGGAATCACCTATTAGGAAAGTTTAATGAAATAGGCTGTATGCTTTCTGATTCAAGAGCATCATCACCAAGGGACTTCACTACCAGACCACTGGGGATAGCAAGAGCAAGCAACAGTTTGCTGAACTTAACAAAAAGAAAAAAGCCAACTCAGTTCAGCAGCAAAAGGTGTGTAGAAAGCATCTTGTCAAACAAACAAACAAACGCCACATAAAAAGCCTAACCAGTTAATTGTGACAATGAAAACATCAAAAGAAATGTAATCATACACACTCTGTCAAGATACATATGCTGCTTCTTCATTCTTTTCACACTATTAATCACAAAATCATGGAACAAAGATAATCGAAAATACAACCACATAATTGTATAGGACAGGAGGCATTGTTCATCACAAAAAGTACTGTACTGAAAAATGCAGCACTGTTATCCATATTCCAATGGTCTAATATGGCCACATAAATCTACAAATAATGGCAATAATAATTACCAATTTTCTAAATGCAATTACAGTAGAAGATCTGTTTATTGAAAAAGTCGCAGCACTCTAATAAAATTCAGAAGGTTAACTGCTGACAACACCCTGCCACTCATTAAAAACCTTCATATCTTCAGTAGTATTAATTCTATACATGTCTACTCAGAAATATTGAATAAATTTAGTTGGAGATACTTCCAGGTATAAACATACAATTCCAAATTTGTAAGATTCTCTCAAGATTACCAGTCTTTGCTCCACAGCTCTGACTTTTCCACAGGCATTGGGTTGACGCACAATTTATGGAAATAGTGAACTACTATAGATAGACTCTAATCCATTTGGGCTGTTAAATTTTTAAACCAACTTCAGTTTATACATTAAATATGCAGAGCATGGTGAGATGCATTTCCTCAAGTATCAAACAATCAAGCTTTCTATCACCACGGATATCTTGAAATCACTGGATATATATTGGCAAGCCTGAGCAGTCTGGTTAAACTGTTTCATATGTTTGTTTGTTTTTGTTAAATTTATTTGCCACCTATCTCACCGTGGGGCTACTCTAGGCAGTTTGCAACATAAAAAGGATAAAATGAAAAGAATGTAAACAAAAGAGAATATCTAGATTACTGCAATGCACTGTATATGAATCTGTTCTTGAAGACCACCCAAAAGCTTCAAATGGTCCAGAATGCAGCAGCAAGCACAGTAGAGGGGCCCTAGGTTTGTCCATGTAAAACCTCTGTTGACTGAGCTTCACTGGCTTCCAGTTTCTTTCCTGGTGCAATTCAAAATGGATCACTTGCACACTCCACACCTTAGTAATGGAACTGAGCAAAATTCCCCAATTCTCAATATTGTGATTCCAACTATGACCCATAGAGCCAGTCCAACAATATATTACTGCACAATCAGTGGTATCTAATGTAATTGAGATATCCAGAAGTGGTTATACTTTCACATTTCTCTCTTTCAGCAGATCAGCTATAAGGATCATCATGATGCTGGTTCCAACCCCTTAATTTAAATGATGCTGGAATGGTTCTAGATCAGAGGTGGGCAACTACGGCCCTTTTATGGCTTGTGGACTTCAATTCCCAGAATTCCTGAGTTAACATGGCTGGCTCAGGAATTCTGGGAGTTGAAGTCCACAAATCATAAAAGGGCCATAGTTGCCCACCCCTGTTCTAGATAATCTGTTTTTTTCAAAAACAAAAGCTAACCAAGTACCTTTCTCAAAATATCTTAATGTTCATATATATCTGGAACTAGTTCAGAAGGAGCTATCCTTCTGTCTCCTTGCTCTCACCATTTTATTAGTAATTTTATGCATCTAATTAATATTTATTAGTCACAACTGAATCAGGCTATACGTTGTGAGGGATTTCAGTTCATGCTAACTGGAACTATTCCCAAAACACCGGAATTGGCAGAACTCTAAAACGTCTTCCATAAGTGTTATAGTTGCATGTCCAAGTCTATGCAGACATACTTTTCTCATAAGTGTTTAGCAAAATTATGATAGAAGAGATGAATCTCCATCACTAATTCTGCTTCATTAGAATAATTCTGTTCAGCAACCTATCAAGGATGAAATTGTCCTCTTTGGTTTAGGCCAGCCTTTCCAGATACAGTAGGCCAGGCTGGAAATATAATCAAATGAGCTAATTCTACCTTAGGCTACATTAACAGAATCTTGCCAGTTTTGTAATGAAAACCTCCTGCTGTCTCTTTTACAGTCTGAGAAGCTAGGCAGGTTCCCTTTTGGATCTTTCCCTCTGTGCATATTATGCAATTGAGAGTTATGTCATCTCTGATCATTCTGATCTGAATCTGATCATTCCCTAGGCAATACTTCTTCCCTGTATCCCAAGGTCATTCCCACCCATCTCTACAGTTTAAAACTCACACACAGTTGCTAGGCAAAAACAGCAATTTACTCAAGGCAGAATAGGTAACGGCAGTCAAAGAAAGGAATATAAATCAAAACAGTCTCTGGAAAAGAAACCTAGTCTGAGCAATTTTGCTTTTAACAGGAGCATGCAGAAGAGTAATCAAAATCCAATCCAAAGTTCACAGAGCCAAGTTAGGTTTGTCAGCCAGTCCAAGGTCAGAGTTTCATGATTCACAAGAATGATCCGCCAAAGGAGGAAATCAAACAGTTGTTTGTAATAAAGTAACACAGATACTTTTAAATTAGGTTGCAGACAGCTACCGTCTTTGGGTGCGTCTTATACACCGAATGTAGCTCTACCCACCCGCTGGCCCCCACCATTTGGCCTCTGCCTCCCAGCAATTTACCTCCTTGCAGCAAACAGCAAACAGACCGTTTCAGCTTCAGCACAGCCTGATTAGCACAAGCAGTTGACTGTCCTTGGATGGGCCTCCCGACCCACAGCTGTTTCAGGCTGCAGGGCTTGCTATTGCCTATTGCTGTGCGGGCCTCCGCTATTTGCTGCAAGGAGGCAAATTGTTGGAAGGCATTTTTCTGTGCTAATCAGGCTGACTGAAAATGAAACTAAAGCAGGCTGTTTGCTGTTTGCTGCAAGGAAGCAAATTGCTGGGAGGCAGAGGCAGATTTTTTTTTCTTGTTTTCCTCCCCAAAAAAGGTAAGTGCGTCTTATAGTCCGGAGCGTTTTATACTCCGAAAAATATGTATCTTTAATCAAGAGTATTACTCCCTTGCTTGACAAGAAGTTTCATTGAGTATCTTTGCTCTGTTCTCTGCTCTACTCTCTGAATCTGAGAGCTTGGAAGCTGAAGCCAACAGTTCCAACCATTCTCACGATGCCTCTGTTTGAACAGCCTTGGGTGATTCCTGACTTAAGAGTCTCTTGAGGCTGATATTCCACATGTTCGGTTAAAGCAGCTTCTTAAGAATCCGAGTCCTGGGTCATGGCACTATCTTCCTCCCCAGAACTCTGTCCAACCTCAGATGGAAGCTTATGCTTCTGGAAGTGTTGTTTATGGAAGTAACATTTCAGAGATGGAGCATGAACTTGGAATGCATCCTCACAACCATTACTCTGGGCCATTTCTCAAGTCCAGGGGTGTCAAACTCAAGGCCCATGGGCCAGATGCAGCCCACGGGGTGCTTAGCAGCTTGGCGGTGCCTCTGGCTGCTAAAACGGGCTGTGTGCAGCCTCCCTGAGCCTCATTTTCACCCCAAAAATGGGCCCCAAAACAGCCGGCAGAGTGCTGCAGGAGACCATGAAGGGTGAAAACGAGGTGCAGGAAGCCGCATGTGGACTCCCCGTACCCCATTTTGGCTGGAAGGGTGCTGCAGGAGGCATCTGTCTCGTCCCCACCCTCACCCCCCACGTCAGCCTGTGGAGGAGAACTACAATGCTGATTTGGCCCTCAAAGAAATCCAGTTTGACACCGCTGCTCTAGTCCATCAAGCAACGTAATCAGTGTCGATACCTATGGGAGTCCCAAATATGTGCCACCTCATATTTGGAGTCATCATTTATTCCGAGGCAGAGGATTTAAACAATGAGACATTGGCGCATCACGTGCCAACAATGATCTATGGAAGTTGGTATACTTTATTTGATGCAGGTAATTTAACATGATGGGTTAATGGGTTACTCATAGCTTTAATGAGGAAAAACTAGTTGGCCTAGTTTTTAGATAGGTGCTTGGTGGAAATCCAAACCAAGTCTGCAACTAATGAGATAGCTACAGGTTATTGATATTGATGATCAGCAAAGTGTCTATATGATTTTTTTGCTTTCCACACATGAAGAACTTGGTGGATTGTGTTCAGTTCCTGCAAGCATTGATTGTATATGTAATTGATTAGCTAGTGGAATCCAGAAGAAAAAAATCAAAGGTGGATACCATAATTAATAAGAATTGTGTTATTTGTGTAGAGATGTGTTGTGCACTGTTTTAGGAAGATTCCTCTGAAGCCAGAAATTTAGTCCAATTGTTTTTGGTGGTAATTTACATACAGCAGCATGAGAGAACTGGCTTTCCTGGAACAGTTTTTGACCAGCAGCAAACAGGGTACAAAACAACATATTGCTCTACTTCTCAACCTTGAGCTCAACCTTGAAAGTATAAGACATTTTGATCCAATATCATGGAAGAGGTTATTTTCCTTCCGATAGGCCTGGGGAATAGCAGGTAAGGCAAGACTGTTCTTGTAGTTCTTGAAGTATATAGTAGAACATTGGAAGCAGTAAATTTTTCTGGAGATATAGTACAGCAGCTGAGAGTCAATATCTGAGTGTTTGTATTATGGCTTCCTGGATTCCAGCTTGTTTTGGCTGATAGGAATATAAGTAATTTTAAAGTTAAAACAGGAGAACAGCAACCACTGGATTTGTCTTTGGTTCAGCTTCCTAGTTGTCTAAAGATGGTAATGGTCAATGTGCATGGCCTCTTCTAGCAGATATTACCAACTTCCGTATGTGGCTTCAGTTGCTAACAGTTCTTTATCCAAGAGGGTGTAAATTTTTTCAGCTGTGATAAGTTTGATAAGTAGCACTCACAGGAGAATAAGATGGAGTGTATCGGCCACAAGCAACAGCACTCCCAGGGCTACATCATAGGCATCAGTCCCTATGACAAAAGGACGTGTTGGATCTGGATGATAAAAGGTGGGCTGAGACACGAAAGCAATTTTTTCTTCTGAGGAATACACAACCATCAATAACCTGGACCAAGTGGATATGTGGTCCAAAAGTGATTGACAGGCTGTTACTTCTAGTTTGATGAAGAAATTCTCTATTTATAGCAATGGGATTGCTGATATAATTCCAGTCCCTAATGATGAAATTCAACAGCCTTAAGGTTCAATCTTATTTATTTATGTTTGTTTATTTAAAATATTTATATGGCAGCCCGTCTTAAACAACTCTGAGTGAATTACCAGCAAAACTTTGGAAATCAAGAGGAAATTATGAGTACAACTCAGTTTAAATTGCTTCAAGTTAATAAAAGTACTACAAATGCCTATAACAAGATTATATATATATGAATATATATGAATCTATTTGTAAAACTATAGAAATGTTTCTTATTTAACAAAGCTTATATAATTCATTAAATATTATATTTATAAAAGTATTGTGTCTGCTAGTGAAGCACAATTTTCTGTAAAATTGAAAAGACCCTTTTAAGAAGCAAATTTTTCAACACTTAAACAGACTTTTCAGTAAAAGCACAATCAGCAATGGATTAACTTACTTCAAGAAAGAAGTTAACCAGGTATGGATCTTGTTTCAACTTTGAACATACTGTGCAGAGAAACTGGATTTCTTCATTTTCTGTAGGTGTTGCAAGAACTTCACCACAGAGTCTTATTAATTTCTGTTGAAAAAAAAATTAAGGAAATAATATTTTAAAATCAGGCTTCCTTTTTATTAAAAATAACCATTTCTACTGATTCTTTTGTATAATCATACTGTAGATGTCCTTAAAATAGAAAAAAAACCAAATGTATTTAATTATCAAATGATGTATTTTCAAATGTGCCATTTTTGAAATTAATCCAATACCTGTACAGGTCTGTGTACATTTATGTGTGGAAGAAGAGGTTGCCGTATTCTTCCCAGAAGTTTAGTATAAAAAGATAAAACCTGCTGTTTCATGCCTGGAGGACACTAGGAAAAAATGAACAAAAATTAAAAATTACATGGAAGCTTATGAAAATAATTATTTTCAATATTTATTTGTATATGTATAACTTTAGTTGATAAGCTTCTTATATTACAGAGAGCTTTATTTTTTAACTTGTATTATTGAGCTTTTCTGAATCCTATGTTGATGAAAGGTGGTAACAAATACTTTACAGAATAAATACTGCACAGAATAAATACTAAATTAATTTTCTAACAAACAGAACAATGGATTTTATAATAAATATAACACAATTGCAGTATTTAAGAAAACTGAATACGCTGAAGGTTCGGAATGGAGCCTTTTTCGTGAAAGGCAGGAAAATGGGGAGGAGGATTTTCCTGCCTGTCATCCATTCCTCAAGCTCAGCATAGACTGAAGGAAGAATGGTAGGCAAGAAAATTCCCCTCCCCATTTTCCTGCCGTTCGCAAAAAAGGCTCCATTCCAAACCTTCAGCGTGTAATTCTAAGATATGCTGAAGGCTTGGAATGCCTCCGCTTCAGTGCAGAATGACTTTCATCCGTCTCTTTCTGGGCACGGCGCTTCTGCCGGTTGGGCCACTTCCCGAAGCTGGCAGCTCTGCAGCCAGCCACTTTGCTTTTTCTCTCTTTTTCCTCATGGGAGGCTTGTGTGGTGGCACCAGTAGAAGGTGGAGGTAGTGGCATGGGGGAGGCAAAGGCAATCCCAATGTACCAGCCTCTTTGTCCCACTGTCTCTTGGCTTGCCTGCAGCTGCACCGAACAAGCACCAGCAGAGGGCGTCTCGATTGCCTGCCTCCCCCATGCCGGTGCCACTGCGCGATCCTCCCACAATCTTCCCAAAAAGAGGGAAAAAGCAAAGCAGTTGGCCGTGGAGCTGCGGCTTCGGGGAAGTGGCCCAACAAGCAGAAGTGCTGCGCCCAGAAAGAGAAGGGCAAAAATGGTATTTGCGCTGCCCCAAGGGACCAGCAGCTGCAGAGGTGAAGGCTAACTCTGGGGTGACAGCAGCACTCCGAGAGAATGTCCCGGGGCTGCACGTGCGGTACCACTGCCCCTTTTGGCCCCAGCACAGTGGCTGCATCTCCCCCAAGGACCGCCTGCCCACCCACTGGCCGGTCCGGCCTGGAAGGAGCGCATCTCCCGTCAAGGGCTGGATGTGGGACCGGACCTCAGAAGGCAAGCAGGCATGGGGGATCATTGGGAAGGCTGCGTGGAAGGCAGGCAAGCATGGCAGGGTCGCAGGGAAGGGAGTAGGCCGCTAGCTCCCTTCCCTGCAGCCGGGCAGTCCGACATGCTTGTTTGCATGCCTTCCACGCGGTCTTCCTTTGGCAAGCTTGCGAAGGCAGGCAAGCGCCCGGGTGAGCAGGCGGGCGGGGCCAACCAGGAGTGGTTTTTACTGATTTGGCAAACCATTTAAAATTGCCGCTACCGGTACGTGCAATCCGGTCTGATCCAGTTGAATTCCACCCCAGAACAAATCAATTCAGAGTTCAATAGTTTTCAATCTGCCCAACTTGCGAGACTTTTACATATGTCATCATTTTCATGTGTTTATGCATGTTTCTAACTTTCAGTAGTAACATCTTCCTAAATTATAATTTCCAAGACATCACTTCTTGTTCAAGAACACTGGAAGAACATGAATATTTAACATGTGTTAAATAAATACAATTACATCCAATCATAAGAGCTGGCCTTTATTGATAAAATCTAATAAACTTACATCAGCCTTGCCCAAGGTGTATAAAGTTTCCAAAATTTTGTGATGTAGCAGATATTCCATACAAGGACCTGTTTCCCCAGATTCCCTTTCATTTTCTTCTTGAACCAAAATGTCCAACATCTGCTCCAGATGTGATGGAATATTGGTATCAGTCACAGGAGCTTTGTCATCTACAGAAAGCATTTAAATTAAGATCCAGTTTCATTAGCATGGCACAGTAACTTAGCCAATTTTAGCAAATATTGTTTTTATTTACTTTTAATTTTTCTAGAAAATTTACTTTTACTTTTTACTTTTAAATTATGCTAGAAGAAATAGACAAGGTAAATATATCTATTATTTTTACTAACCACTGAAATTGGTGCATATCTGTTCAATTAGCTTCCTATTAAAGTAAATGGTTGATGATATTTTGGTACAAAAAAGACAAGAAAATTCTTGCAAAAAGAACTTGGAAAAAAGTTAGTTATATATCCTCATCTTCTGATATTTTCTGATGTTAAGTTTCAATATAAAATATATTTAACATATGAATAAAAGCAAACAAAACATTTATACTACTAGTGTAAAAAAATTAACTGAAGCTAAGTGGTATTTATTTATCTCAGAATGCTTAAAGCAATAGAGATACAATTTCATCTAAGGAAACAGTTACATTATAAATAAACCAATGGACAGTTTGCTGTATTTCAAGGTAAAGAAAGTCAAAGTCACAGGAACAACTTGCAACAGCTGAACTTCTGGACTTCTAACATTACAAATGTGTGTTTAGAAGTGTTGCCAAGTACACCATCCAGAGGTCATCAACTAGATTCCTCTTTATTTTATTACTTCTTGGATCTGATTCTGTGTATGCCATATTGTGTGGAACTACAATTCCCATCCACTGAATTGAGGAAGGGCAATAAATTGAAGATTATTTTAGATCACTACTTTCTAAGTGACAACAAAGAATTTTATCTTACCTGATGTTTCTATGTAATAATGGGTAATTGCCTTCCAATGGTAAACAAAGTCCTCTTGCAATGGAAGGGAAGGTGCAAGCTGAAGAAATACAAACAAGTGGAAGACATTTTCTTCAAAATATGTATTTTGAATTTCTCCAATAATATTTGAAATTTACTCATGAAGTTGTCACAAAATATACTTGACAGTTCAACAGGACAATGATATAAAATACAGCTGTCATTAAATCAGGTTATATAATTCTGAAAAAATGATCCATAAACCTGTATATTATCTTTAACTTATTTACTTTTACTTATAAAATATATTCTGATTTTATTTAGGGAAAAGTCTAAGAAGAAAAATTATAACAGAACAAACTAAAAGCAATATGAGAAAGGCCCTAGCAAGACTTACAACTTCAGTGACCATTTGAAGGTACAACAGTGTTGAAAAAAATGGGCATGGCTGGTCCCAGGCTTATAAGCACTGAAGTACCCTTGTTGTAACATCATCAAAATTTGGGTCTGCCAGCACTTATTGCAGGGGTGCTTCAACTCCACATACCTGCCTATTTCCCTTCCACCATCTCTGCCCTTTTGATATCCTGCACTCCATCATATACTCTTTTGCCCCTATGTTCGCAGCTGCTCTTTGCTATCTTCTTCACCCTGCTAGTGGCCCAGGAATCAGGTGCTGGGTGAGAGTAAAACCTTGCTGTAAAGGTCAGCAGGACAATGGAACTCGTTTGTTGAAGTTAGAGCTAACTAGGCCTGGCTACGGAGAAGGCAGCAGGGCCTCTCCAATGCTGGCAAAGCAGGCGATCAGGCAGCAGTTCTCCGGGCGAAAATGGAGGCTGTTTGACAAGCGCGATTTGGAGTGGTTGCAATACTGGAAGAAGTGGAGAGATGAGGGCTTCTGGACTGTGCAATATACACTATGTAGTTTGTGCTGCAAAAGTATTCCTGGAAGTGGCCTGCCAGGATGCCCATTCACAAATATATACAGGCACTGCCATAAATACAATTGGCATGGGGATATTTAAGAGTGACATCCAGGGCCAGCAGTTCTTCAGGACCCTGGTGGCGGCAGATGGGTCCCTGAACAGGTCTGCCCCTGCCTCGATCAAAGCTTAAAAGCCTTAAAAACAGACTTTCCTCACCATGAGTGAGGACTGAATGATAGTGCTTCAGGTGGTCTCTTCTTCAGATTGAATGTGGTTGGTTGGTGATATACAGAAATGCCCATTTTCACCTTTGAATCACATTTGTTTTTCTGCTCTCTACTGTTCTTTTATGAACTAAGAGTAGGAGATTCTTGAACATAGCACTAGACATTACTTGCAATTTCAATAATTAAATTGCATGCAGTCTTTTGCAGCACTAGCATTTATTGGCACAACTGAGAATTCTGCCATGATAACACATTGTGAATGTTCATATGTAATGAAAAAAATCCATCTGTAATTCTTTGCTTTCCTAAAGTAACAAAGTACAAGGTCAAAACTAATGATACATTAAAAGCATTACATATTCTAAGGTTTGATCTCTGTCAATCGCAGATATGAGAAACCATGGATAACCTGCAATTACTCAGAGCACATAAATTGACTCAAATGAATTCTTAAATACGTATGGTATCCAAACAGAAAAATGGTCTGCAGCATTAAGTGTACTGAACAATGAGTCATGTTGTAACCTTAGAGTAAGAGGTAAATTTATAATTTATAATCAGAAGCTATTTCTTTTCATCTTTTTTTTCCCTTCCTTGTTTTAGTTTTCCCTTTGATTTCTTTCTTTCCTCCTCCATAGTTTTTATTAATTTGGATTTGTTTTTTTAAACTTTAAAAATCATAAACATAAAAATATTATATATACATACATACACATAAAGGAATTAGTGCTGCCTGAAACATAAACATCATGCTTCAGCATTAATCTAGATACTGCTAGTTCTTGTAGCAGAAATAATTCCTTGATCTATATAATCTACTCACAGAAAGCAATCTACTCATAGAAAGCATATTTATATTAATGTCGGGTATGTGTGTGCGTGTGTGCGTGCATATGTGCCTTTAGTTATCACAATCAAACAGTATTTAAGGAAGCATTTCCTTTGCATAGAAATAGATGATGGTATTTGTTCAGCATAGATTAATTGCAAGAATAACCTGTGTGGATCCTACTGATAAGTTTATTATGCATGTGGGTGTCACACAACTGTCCCTTATGTCAACTCATATTTCTTTAGAGCCCACTATACTTGAATCTATACTTTGTAAGATGATACTGGTTCATAGTCTGTTAGGAACCAGGCCCACAGCTGGAGGTGAGCGGCAGGTGAGCAAGCAGAACCGAAACCATCCTCCCCGGTTTGTGGAAAAACTGTCTTCCATGAAACCAGTTCCTGGTATCAAAAAGGTTGGGGACTGCTGTCCTAATATGCAGTATTAATCAAGAACTTGTTAGCAAAAAGTCCTACCAAGTTTAATACAAGTTTCTGGTTAAATGCATATAAAGATTACCGTTAATTTCCATTATCAATGTTTTCAATTTTCAAAGGACGCATTTCCACTTGTGCCAATCTCTTATATGAAAAATCTATGCTTATTCAGTAAAAACTGTTTTACTACTGTAGTAGTATGCTGCTTTCACTCTACCCTTTCCATTAGCTTAGTTGACTCCTATGATTAAATATGCCATAGACTAGCATCCAGTAGAGCAACTAATGAATGCCTTGGAAAAGATATTAAAATACTATTATGTGTCTATAGCTACAAAGATCAGAATCATGCAAGTTATGTTATTTATTCCCTGTGACACTCTGTGGAAGTTGCACTTTAAAGAAATAGGATCAGAAGAACGTTGATGCTTTTCAACTTTGATGTTGAAGAAGACTCTTAAGAATATTGTGGACAGCCAAGAAAACAAACTGATAGAAAGATAGAAAGAAACTAAAGAGCATGGTCAGAAGCAAAATGGATAGATTTACAGAGTTTCAGAGATGATGAGCACACCTTTGGGAGACATGAACAAACAGATTAGGGATAAATTGTCTTAGAGAAAATCTATGTGGTTACTAGAAGTCGAATGACTTGATGGCACATAATGGATATCAATGATATCAATGATTAAAGTATATGAAGAAGCCATGCTTTGTAATCATACAATACTCAAGCATGGCACAGTAGTGGTAGGGCCCTGAACTAATCTATGCTCATCATCTTTTTTATTTCTCTACTGAATGTGCACCAGGGGACTTTGTCTCCTCCATGTCCAGCACAGAACTTCAATGGATAATCTTATTCCTGCCAAAAACCTCCTAGGGTTTTATAAGCAGATGGTATAAGGGGCCAGATGTGAGTCATCAGACTCCCTCATCTCTACACTTTTGTTCCCTAGGGAAACATCTTTAAAATCAAGGATCAGGTGATCTGATAGCAGATCAGATCCCCTCTTCAAAGCACACCCTGCACTGGAGGAACAATGTCCTCTGAAAATGAAAATTGGAAGACTCACTCACATATAACACAAGCTGTATTTTGTGGTAAGATCTGTTCTCTATTGTCCCGAAGGCTTCTGATGATCCAAAAATAGCACTACACCCATTTTAATTGTCTTTTATTACAAAACAAGTACCTTTTTATTTACCAGAGCCTTCAGCTAGTTTTTATCTGGCTACACTTTTTGTTTTAGCATAAACATTTATCTACTGGTTTATCCCTCCTGTAGCCCAGGCCCAGAAGCATAATAAGTAAATAAATAAAGTAAATAAATAACATAAAAGGACACTGAGCTATATAGCTGAGTTCAACCAGAGACTAGAAGGAAAAAAGGAACCAAGAATTACATCGTCAAGTTCTTCTATTCTACTTTGCCGTCTGGATCTGGGTGCCCACCCCCACCCCCACCCCCACTTCTTCCCCAACCGGAAAAAATAAACACGTTAAATTTATTAGGTGATCTGAAGCAGAAAGACGAAGGCGGTTGGACAAGAGAGGGAAAGCGAGAGAGGGCCCTGGAAAACGAGTGTTCCCCAGCTTAGGCCCGAGGTAAGCCCCGGCCTTGCGTGGCGGGCGCTTCCGGTGGCCTTACCGCTTCCACGGCGTGCTGCAGGATGGAGGTGAACTTGGAGAACATCTTGTCCCTGGACTGGAGCAGCCGCTGCCGGGAGGATCTGGAGAGCTCTTCGATCCGCCGCCTCCGCTCCAGGGTGAGGGCTGCATGCGGCTGACCGGATAGCGGGGATCGGATCGGTTAGCGAAGCAAGACGGGCTGCTTCCAGCGCTGCCTGCCGCAAGGAGACACCGTGGCACTGACGGAGGCGGACACCCACCCGCGCCGGGCTTCGGCGACGGTGCCCGGAAGCCGAACGCTTTCGCCCGGCGTCGTTGCTTCTGCTCCCTCCCCTCTCAAGGGCCTTCTAAGAGCCGCTGCTGCAGCGCTTTTAAGCAGCAAGAGAGGAAAACTACCTGGACTCCGAAAAGGACAGAGCGCAGCTTCTTTCAGTTCTTGCCGGAGCCAGAAATCAGGAGGCGTCTAGTCTCATTTTCTCAGACTCGGTTTTGTCGAAGTTTTCGTCAGTTGCAGCTCACTCCCAACAACACCCGCTTTTTTCATTTATAACTATGACTATCATTAAGTGTTGTACCTTATGATTCTTGATGAAGTATCTTTTCTTTTATGTACACTGAGAACGTATGCACCAAGACAAATTTCTTGTGTGTCCAATCACACTTGGCCAATAAAAAAATCTATTCTATTCTATTCTATTCTATTCTATTCTATTCTATTCTATTCTATTCTATTCTATTCTATTCTATTTCGAAGGGTGGCATTTAGTATTTCCTTCCACAGGGTCTTTATGTTAGGCCTTAAAACTGTGGCTTGCTTTCATATTTCCCTTACTATTTTCCAAGAGAAGGTACTGTTACTGATGAAACAACTTTCTGTCCTTTTTTTTTTCTTTTGACTTCAATAGCTGTTGTATGTTTTACCTATGCATGAATTTTATCTGTGTATGACAAGGATCCTTAAACAGAATACAGGTAATCCTTGACATACAACCACAATTGAGCCCCATATTTTTGTTGCTAAGTTGTGAAGTGAATTTTGCTTAAGTTAGCAACACGCTTGTTAAGTGATTCTGGTTCTCCATTGACTTTGCTTGTCAGAAGGTCACAAAAGGTGATATGATCCTGGGACACTGCAACCATCAGACCTATGAGTCAGTTGCCAAGCATCTGAATTTTGATCACATGATCATAGGAATGCTGCAAAGGTCCTAAGTATGAAAAATGGTCATAAGTCACTTTTTTCTGTGCTGTTGTAACTTTGAACAGTCACTAAATGAACTGTTGTAAATCAAAGACTACCTGTATCATGATAGATGGTAGTACCTACATAATCTTGATGAAAAGCTAAGTAGGGTCTGAATCTTGTTAGCACATGGCGGAATTTTGTTAGCTAGACTGGGGAATAAATTATACACACACACACACACTCAAAAGCAAACTACTTCCATGTTTTACAGAAAACCGTATGGATGTATCTAACAGACATCAGAGAATTAAACTCAATTTGAGGGAGTGCTTAAGGGAATGTGTGATGCCTAGATTGATTAAAATAGAATAGATTTTTAGAAAAAACAAAACAGGAAACAGGGATTAGGACAATTTGAAATGCTTCAGAGTGAGGGCCTCCAGCTTTGTTCAATGTTTGTTCTGTGTCTGTATATTTCTGCACCAGATCTTTTTGGGTAATGCTATCCCATTCAGAACTAAAGATGGACAATCTCCAGATGTAGGTGAGTCCTAAAACCCACAGCAATTCTGTCACACTAAGGTTGAACCCGTTGCTCCCCATTCCAATCCCCATAGCTTTCAGAAGCAAAAAAAGAACCTTGAGAGTATCACTTGTCATAGGCAGGAATTACAATGTATAACTGAATATCATCAGGCATATCCAAGGTTGGGTATTCCAACCAATCATTTTTGAAGAAGTTCAGTAAAGTCATAGTTTCTACCAGGACAAATTAGGAGAAACAAGTGGAAAAAATAGCTAATAAATATATTTTAATGGAATGAATTTGGTTTACACTAAAAACATAGGGCATCATGGAATTTTAAAAAAAGAAAAGCTAGGCATATTTGTAATACTAGTTTTTTGCAAAGTTGCAAGAGATGTTGCAAATATAGATTTTGAGGCAAAAGGGTACTGTATAGTTGGGTTGCCCCCGGTTTGCACTGGTTCTATAGAACCGGTAATAAAACCGGCGGGAGGCTCCGCCCATGGACCTTGCATGTGCGCAGCCCCATTGCGAACTGGTAGTAAAGGTAAGTAGTACCCACCCGATACTGTAGTCAGATAAGTACTAGCATCATTTGACATTCCTCCAACTTCTTATACCATGAATATCTAATTAATACTTACAGGTTCTCCTTCGCTTACTGTAGACTAATTGAGCTAGAATTACAGTTGTAAGTTGTTGAAGTCTAAGTCAAGGCAACACATGACCAGACCAGATTTTTTTTAAATTTCTTGCTGCAGTCATTAAATGGATGCCCTGGCTGTTAGCAAGTCAATTTTCCCAATGAAAATTTTCTGCCAGAAACAGGAAGTAAACACTAGAAACTAGCAAAAAATATTGCAAATTGCAATCATGTAATCTCTGCAAAGAGCTATAAAAGTGAGCTAGTTGCTAAGCACCCAAAATGCGATCACATATCTAACTATATGTATGTGTGTGTGCAGCTGTCATAACTTCTAAAACATGTCATAATTAGCTGTAAGGAATTCTGTCTTAACTTTGAACTGTCATTAAGTGACCAATTGTAAGTCAAGAACTATGTATACTTGCTTCTGTTAAGTGACAATTTTGATTCAATTGGTACTAAGTTTGTAGAAAGTGCAATAACATTGACTGCAATAGATCTGCCTAAATTATGAACTTCTTATGGATAAGTTTATAATTATGAAATTATGGATTTAATTTTCCATATTTGTAAATATAACATTGGACACTTATTTCAATTTGAATCACTGGATAGGATAAGGAATTTCAGAATTCAGTTCAGTTTGAAAAGTAATGCTTTCCCCAGTTGCATACTGGTAATTACAGGATATTAGGATTCTTTAGTACTACAAGTTAGACATGATTAGCATTTGCTTGGAGAAATTACTTTGATCTTGTTACTCATGAAATGTGTATACTATAGGATAAATACAGTTTAAAATAGTAATACCCAGATGCCCCTTTTTACTGGGTATTATTCAGATCAAACTGAGTTCTGAGTTCTAAACTATTTTTTTTTTAAAAAAAAATTCAGTTTGAGTTATCTCAGCTTTTTGCAAATTATCCATATTAAGTATTGTTATTTAAATTGTTTCATGCTAATGCTAGTAGTGTTTCTATTGAAACACTGCTATTAGATGTTTTGAAGTCAGTTGAAGCTCCTAAATTTTGTGTTTCTTACTGCATTTTTCTAAAAAGTTGTAATAAACTTATAAAATTAATTTTAATTATGTAAACTTTAAAAGAACAAACAAAAATCTCTCATTCTTATAAATCAGTGGAGGGTGTTTTTAAATCATGTAAAAATAGTTTATTTTTACCTTAAAATGAATTTAACGTAACAGCAAAACTTTGGCCACAGTGGACACTGCAGAGAATGCTTAATAAGGGTTGGTTACAATTACAGTATATTGCTGATGGATATGGAAACCAAGAATTGGAACCCCAATGTATATAATCTGATTTTATTTTTTATCACTGGATTTGGGTTTAAAATCCACAGAATAATTTTAAAAAGGTTAGACTTGTAGATTGAGGATGCATGTTATGGTTGCCTAAATTCAAAATTTTTGAAATTCATCAACGTTTATGCCATTTTAATGTATCAAAATACAGATGCCAACATGATATAATATTGAAAGGATAAATCGACAGGAAATTATGCTGATAATTGTTGAGCTCTTTCAACATTTGAATAGGCTTTTTTAAAGGAAGGTCATGGAAGATAAATAACAGAATAAATTCAGACAGATTTGTTTTCTTTCAAATATTTCCACCCATTCTATTCAGTCAAATATACTGAAGTAGCCAATATACTACCCTTTGCAGATATCTAGTGATTTGTGATCATTAGTTACATTATTAATTACAGTGTAAACAAAATACAAAATGAAGTCTATGAAGAATTCTCTAATTATGAGGAAATAGATAATTTACATCAGGAAAAAATAAATCAGATATTGCCCTGCAGATGGCAGTAGGTTTACACGTTTTAAAGTGGATGGTATTAATCTCTATGGGGGAGTTTGTGCTGTGAAGCAAAGCTACCTGATTTATATAAAATATATAAAAAACTATGCATGTAAAATTTAAAAATTATTTTAAAAATGGGAGAAATATGTAAAAAAATGTCAAGAAAATTGTTTTGCTCATAGGTCTTGTTTTTCATACCAATCAGTCAGCCATTGCCTAGGCCAAATGGCTATCACAGTATTCAATATCACAGTAGTCCAAGTCTATGTCCCAACCACTGGTGCTGAAGAGGATGAAATTGACCAGTTCTATGAAGCCCTACAGTACCTTATAGAATTAACACCAAAAAAATGATGTCCTTATCATCATGGGGGATTGGAATGCTAAAGTAGGAAGCCAAAAGATAACAGGAATAACAGGCAAGTTTGGCCTTGGATTATAAAATGCAACAGGGCACAGGCTGATATAATTTTGTCAAGAGAATATGATGGTCATAGCAAACACACTTTTCCAACCACCCATGAGATGACTCTACTCATGGACATCACCAGACAGTCAACACAGAAATCAAATTGACTATGTGCTCTGCAGCCAAAGATGGAGAAGCTCTATACAGTCAGTAAAAACAAGACCAGGAGCTAACTGTGGCTCAGATCATGAGCTTCTCATTGCAAAATTTAGGCTTAAATTGAAGAAAGTAAGGAAAAGAACTAGGCCACTCAGATATGAACTAAATCATATCCCTGATGAATATATAGAAGAGTTGACAAATAGATTTAAGGAATTAGATTTGATAGACAGAGTGCCTGAAGAACTATGGATGAAGGTTTGCAACATTGTACAAGAGATAGCAATTAAAACTATCCCAAAGAAAAAGAAATGCAAGAAAGCAAAATGGCTGTCCGAGGAAGCTTTGCAAATAGCTGAGGAAAGAAGGGAAACGAAAAGCAAGAGAGAAAGAGAAAAATACACCCAATTGAATGCAGATTTTCAGAGAATAGCTAGAAGAGATAAGAATGCCTTCTTAAATGAACAGTGCACAGCAATAGAAGAAAACAATAGAATAGGAAGGGTCAGAGATCTCTTCAAGGAAATTGGAGATATGAAGGGAATGTTTCATGCAAAGATGGGCATGATAAAGGACCAAAATGGCAGGGACCTAACAGAGGCAGAAGAGATTAAGAAGAGGTGGCAAAATTACACAGAAGAACTATACAAGAACAAGCTTAACATCCCTGATAACCACAATGGGGTGGTCACTGACCTTGAGCCAGACATCCTAGAATGTGAAGTCAAATGGGCCTTAGGAAATCTGAGCAACAACAAAGCTAGTGGAGGAGATAGTATTCTAGCTGAGCTATTCAAAATCTTAAAAGACGATGCAGTAAAAGTGCTACGCTCAATTTGCCAGCAAATTTGGAAAACTCAACAGTGGCCACTGTAAAAGGTCAGTTTACATTCAAATTCCAAAGAAAGGCAATGCCAAAGAATGTTCAAAGTATCGCACCATCGCACTCATTTCACATGCTAGAAAAGTTACACTTAAAATCCTACAAGCTAGGCTCCAGCAGTATGTGGATTGAGAACTACCAGAAGTACAGGCAGGACTTGCAAAAGTGTTATAACAAAACTCAGTTAAGTAGTTTTAATACCTCTGATGAACTGATAAGGGACTTCAACAAAATAATACTGAGATGCAAATAGTGGCAGAAGTGAACCATGATGTTAACACAACCTGGTTGATTGTGAATTTGAAACAAAACTGCTGAGTTTGATTTTAAACTTGAGAATTTTGAGAGAAGGGATAAAGAGAAGTTTGGAGTATACAGAAAGGAAGATTGGAAATGGGGCACTTGTGGGAGAAAATAAAGATGGAAAACTAATGATTTTAAAAATTATTTTGTATGTGGACTTTAGCACAAAGTTAAAGGAATGCTTAGAGAATAGTAACTCAGTTTCAATAAAAATGGCCTAATAACAACAATCTTGCTTCTGCAGAGTCAACCCAAGCCAAAATGACAATGAAAGGCAAGTGACCACCAGTGACCAGGGAGGAGGGAGCATGCCCATATTAATTAGGACTATGAAAGAATTTTTTAAAAATGTTACATCAAAACTGATACGATAGTTTTAAATTGAGATGCAGGCAGGTTTTGAGGGTAGTAAAAGTTAGTGGGGCATGAGCTGTTGCAGTTAAAGGAACATGAGCATAAGCCCCAAGGCACTTAGATGTTCTATCACTTGTTGTTCTTCTGGTTTTGATTAATGAGATTAACATGTTTTTCACTGTTTCTTGATGAGATGCTTATGTACCCTGGTTTTCAATCTGTGATGGAACATTCGTCTCTAAAGAAAGCCCAAAGGTTCAAGTGTTTGAAATCTTTTATTTGTGTCACAAGCACCTTCACATTATAGACATATAATGTTCAACACTAAACAGATAAAATAAATTGTACAGATATAGTACATATAAAAATTATGTAAAATAAATAGTATTAAGGGTAGATGACATTCACCAGGTATCGGGCCACATTAACAGCATTTTCTTTTGCCAACATGAAATCTTTCTCTGTACATGTTGAAAAACATTGTATGTGCCATAGCATGCGTGAGATGGACTGTTCTTTTCCACATTCAGAGTGTATCTTCTATAGGCAAGTCCCATTTTCTAAGATTGTCCTTTGATCTTTCTACCTGGTGCAATCTGTTTTGCAATTTCCATATATGTCAAGGTTATTCTTAACCAGGTAGTAGCTGTGTAGTTGTTCCAAGTTGCCCTGTAGTTACAGGGCTGTCTGTGGCTGCTACTTGATGGGACGGGCAGAGGTTTTGAGGAAGCCATTCCTTGATCTCCGTCGTAACTGTGGAGGTTGATGGCCACATAATGTGTTCTGCAGTTGTTGTTTTAATTCATCCTTTCTGTGCAGCACTTTCCCAGCAGAATTTTTGGAGGGGAGATAGCAGCTAGATAATGCATGTTTTGTATTTGGATCAGTTTTAGACACCTTGATTCTGATCTGATTGTTTCATTTAGGGACACATCCACCTATTTTACATGTTTCGATCCGAACCAAACAGAACTAGCATATTGTCCAACAGAGTAACATATGTCTAATGTGGAAATTCTGTGGAAGTTGGATGGCCATCTTTATTTTTCTCAGAATGTTCCTAGCAAATATTTTTTGTTAGTGATTCTTAAAAGTAAGTGTGCAGTTCAGAGTTACTCCAAAATACTTTAGGATAGTGAAATGTTCTAGGCTGGTACCATTCTATCATACCTGCAGTGTTCTTGATGTCTCACATTTTTTTCAAATGGAAAGCCCAGAGTTATGTTTTCAGCTGGTCTGGCATCAGCTGGTTATCCCTCTAGTATATAGCCATTAGATTCAGACCCTTGGTCATTTTTTTCCTGACAGCTTTGAAAGTTATACTCTGCACTGCTATTGCCAGATCCTTGGCATCACAGTGAAGTCTAAATGATACTGAACTACAAGATGTTATCTTTAGAAGCAACTGCAGACACATTGGCAATAGATTATCAAAGCCAGAGCTGCTCAGTAAATTACTCCTTGATGTAATTCTAACAGCATGACTCTTCTTATATAAACATGGGAAAACGTGAATGGCTGTTATTATCTTTATCCTTGACTACAGAAGAACTGGACATGCATTTCTAATATATATTTCAAAGCTTCCTTTGGACACAGGGAAGATGGTAAAGTGAAGAATGTAGGTCTTGCCACTGTCTTGGAGACTTGATACTTGTCTAGAAATTCAGCTTTGCTTATATATTTTAAAATCTAAGTAAAAGTATGCAAAATTTGTCTGGCATGGTTTTTCCAGTTTCTAACTTGGTACCTTGACCATTACACAAAACTGGCTCTCCTAATATTCTGTAGAGGAAGCCCAAATAGTCAAATTGGTAATGCAAGCAATAACCCTGCCCTTTTGCACGGGCATCAAAATTGCACATGGGTTGATCATGCAGTTGTGATGACCATTATGACATTTTAGATCTCTCCTGGAGTGCCTCTTAGAATATATCTGCTGCTGAATTTCTTTTACAGAAATGCTGAAGGTAAATCATTGAATCTAGCTAACTTGAAAGTTTTTCTGCCTCTTTAGCATGAAATGCTAGGTGAGCCAAGGTGGCACAGTGGTTAGAGTGCAGCACTGCAGGCTACTTCAGCTGACCACTAGCTGCAATCTCACCGGCTCAAGGTTGACTCAGCCTTCCATCCTTCCAAGGTGGGTAAAATGAGGACCCAGATTGTTGGGGGCAATATGTTGACTCTCTAAACTGCTTAGAGAGGGCTGTAAAAGCAGTATGAAGTGGTATGTAAGTCTAAGTGCTATTGCTATTGCTAAATATTGGTAAGGTATTTTATGCTACGAGTGGCATAGCTAAATTATATATTTCTGGAGAAAGACTTAAATCTTAATTTATTTCCAGCAGAACTTTATCTTAGCCAGCTGAGACAAAATATTGAATGTAAAATCCAACATATTTGGATTTTAATCTATAGCCATGGGGAAGAAAGCCAACACTTGCAAAGTCAATACCATAAAGGATTTTTCAAATACTAATTTGACCTTGTATGTCAAATGGCACAGTCCAATTCAGGCTTTAAATAAAATGAGGATAGTTTCTAGACTTATTAAAGACTTGGCTGCACATCTAAGCAGACACATAGTGTTCCCTAGAGTAGATAATGTACTACTTTAGTTGCTCTGAAGTTTTTGATTGTACATATGATATACCTTTTACCATTGCAGGTAAAAGAATGGTGCTTTTGTTATACAGTTAGTCCTTGACTTATGACAATTGAAACCAAAATTTCTCGTTAAGTCAGACATTTGTTAAATGAGTTTTGCTCCATTTTAAGACCTTTCTTGCCACAGTTATTAAGTGCATCACTGCAACTGATAAGTTAGTAACCCAGTTAAGTGAATCAGAATTTCCCATTGCCTTTGTTTGCCAAAAAGTTGCAAAAGGTAATCCACATGACCTTGGCACACAACAATGGTCATAAGTATGAATCAATTGCCAAGCATCTGGATTTTGATCATGGAGATGCTACAAAGATTGTAACTGTGAATGGTCACTAAATGAATTGTTGTAAGTCAAGGACTACATGTACCTTGAACTTTAAGATATAGTTTTGGACCAAAATGTCAAGGCTTGGACTAGAATTTCTATATATTTGAATGACCTGTTTTGTTCAGTGTGGTTAATTCTGATTGTATAAATGAAACTCTGGAAAACATAATTTTAAGTTTTTGTGGTTTTTAAAAAATAATTGATAAGATTATCCTCTCTATTGTATGATGCAACAGTCCAAAGGAATTGTCTAATGCCTACTTGGAAAATAGAAAAAATTGTGATATTGTCTGAATACACGGCTGAACTTGGTTTATTTGCCTATTTTTTTTTCATTTGCTGATATGATAACCTTACATCCCCTAATAATGGGACCAACTGTTTAGCCAAAATAATATTCACTGTGGACTTTATATATGTGCCACAATGTGTGTGTGTGTGTGTGTGTGTGTGTGTGTGTGTGTGTGTCTGTCTATCTATCTATCTATCTATCTTTGCAAAATGTATCATGCAGTTTGATTAGGCTCTTCTGTTAATATAATAGACAAGAACATATGAATTGTGAATTACAAATTTGTTGGATGTACGTCCCACTTTTTCTCCATCAATTCAATATATTTCTGCATTCATTTATGGGAATAACATCCATCTGTGAAATTGACTATGTTGAGAGAAAGTGATTGGTCTCTAAGGTCACCAGTGGCCTAAAAGACTTTGACGTGGGTATCCCTGGTCTTACTTAATATCCTAACTACTGCACACTAAATTAATAACCACCTGACATTGTTATCAACTCTACAATGGTATTCTGGCTATGAATTTATTTTGAGAAAACATATCCACCTTGAAGCTATTCTGAGATTAAAGTTTTGTTATTTGTGCCCAGAGAATGAGCTGTGCAATAGTAACTCAAGATGACATCTCCATCTTGAAAAACGCAGCCCATCAGCCAAACTTGAGGTCAGTTTCTGTTTTTTCCATCAACATCAACAGAATCAACAGCATTCGCTGGTTTTGTAACCAGATGATGATTGTGCTTCAGCTGATGAATCCACATACCAGAGGTCATGTACAATATCACAAACTGTAAAACCTTCATAGCAGAGAGGGGGACAACAGGATTTTGTAAAGGCTCTGAAAGGCCCAGAATACAAAACAATCATTTTGTACTTCTCCGCTTTTCTCATTTCATGTTACCTCAATGTAAGTTTCTTTCCTCCATTATTCTTTGCCCATTGAAAACAATACCATGATATTTGTGTGGGGAAACCTGTACATGTAGCATATGCTTGCTATTCTATTTTAACTGATTTAACTGCTTGGAATGCCAAACGCTGATCAAACTCCTGTATCGATCATTTCGAATACAGTTACCAGTTTATACTGGCGGAGGTTCCTTTATTGTGTGCACCTGGAGGCGCCCCTCCCCTTTCAAAAACACCGTGGATGACGGTAGTACCTGTTGCTTGTTCGATGCAAACGGAATAAATGTCCTCAATTGCCCTCAGATAAAACAAAAAACCAGACTTGGCTTCTTTATCCGGCTGTTAAGCCAGAATTCATTGCGGAATGTTCATACTGCATGAAGGAACGAACACGCAAATCGCCTCCCCGCTCTTCCGCAGGAGGCCCCAGCCACGAATCGGTGGGCCGGCAAAGGCGGTTATTTTTTAGCCAGACCCGACTGGTGCTGCAGCGCTTGGCGAAGCGGCAAATGGCCCCGCCCAGGCCCAGCCGGTCGCTGCTCGCAGTGGCTGCAGCGGTCGGCTGTTGTGCTAGTCCGCGGCGCTCCCTCGCTTTGAGACGCAGACAGGTACCGCCCTCTCGCTCGCAGTCCCGGCGGCACATGGGGAGATGCTTCTCGGCTGCTCCCGGTTAATGTCGGGGAGAGGACTTCGCTTCTTGGCTCGCCGCCGCCGCCTCTCTCTTGGTCCATCTGAGCCATGTCCGCCAGAGGTGAGTGAGCATCTGGGTCGGGACAGGAGATTGGATCAACATTTTTTCAGCCAGCGAATGCTTCCAGATAAGGCCAACTCTCCGCCTCTTTCTCATCTTCCTCTCCCTGGGCCGGTAGTTGCATTAATGTCTCCCTTTCCCCTCCCTCCCCCACTTCCACCTTTCCCTGCAATATGCACCTGCTGTGCCTAAGAACTTCGCTCTGCCTCCCCTTTAATTTTGCATTTGCTTGGTCTTTTGAGGGAGGCGAAGAAGAGCTTCGCTTGAGAGAGCCTTGAAGTCAACGTTTGTGTTAACACCACAGCTTTCTTTTGTGGGTGCGAGGAAGCTTGGCTTGGCCTGGGAACCTACCTTCTTTAGGGGTGGGGTGACATTTTGCGCCCACACCACCCTTCTTGGGACCGGTGTTTTTTTTTTTTACAGTGTTGGTGGAAAAACTCGGGGATTGATGCACCAAGATATTTAAAGCTGCAGCGAATCCCTTTGGGGAAGAGGGAGGGAGAATGGAGAAAGGGGGGAAAAATTCACAATCACTTTGGAGCTTTACCAGGCTGTCTTTTTTTTTTTTTCTTCCCAAGAAGAAAATCTTTTTTTGTGAAAAATTTGGGAGGGAGAATTTTGCACTGATAGAAAATGAAGGAAAATATCAGAATGATAATACTAGTATGTTCCCCTTTCTGAGCTAGGTGAAGTAGCTAGTACAGTGATTTTAGTCAGTTTAAGCCTTGTAGATATTTCTTTTAATGAAGTGTTAGGTATTATTGAGTAAGGGGCTTATTCCTGGAAATTCATATAGTATTCGTTGATGTTGAAATCTACAAACAGCTTTTATTATCTGGATATAAAAATATTATAGTTTTAATGTATTTTTCAACAGAAATCCTTTGCACTTTCCTTGCACCTGGTTGAAAATCCTTTTGAATATAGATGTAGGATTGTGATGTAAAGAAGCCCAGATGTAAAAGCCTTCTTTGGAACTGGAACATAAGATTTGTCTTATGTGCTGTGTTATAAGGACAGAAATGATTTTTATTATTCTAAGAAATCAGTGCATTTGATATTTCTAGGTGCATTGTGTGCATTTTGTGTAAGATTTTTTAAGTGTGTGTACTTGTTAAGAAATAACAAAACCAAAGACATGTTTCTCTGATTTCCGCTGCACGTATTTGCTTTATTTCACTCATACTGTGATTGTTGTTTCAATAATATTGAACAAGGTAGAATCTATCATTACCAGAACAAAACTCCTATAGAAATCTGCAAATAACGATTTGTCTGCAAATTCATGGGTGTGGCTATGCTTAAAACGGGAAAAGAAAAGGTGGAGACATAGGAGGAACTTTGCATATTCTCACCAGGCTCCTTAGTATTGCCTAGCTTCCTTGAAGTTTTGTGATGTCACAGTACTGACTCAGCTAAAATTTAAAAGCACATTTAGTTAGTTTTATTTTTGGGATGGGATACTCAGTGAATTTCTCTTGATTTATACAATTTGCATATCAGCGACTCCAAACCTTCAATTGTTTCATCTTTCTGAAGAAATGTCTGTTTAATCCTTGAATGAAGAACCTTGTGCCACTTTTCGTTTCTAAAATCTATTGCTAGCTAACTGTAGAATTGCAAGACCATGTTTAACCATTGCAGAAACCATACTGTAAAGTTATTGTAAAATAGGGAAAATTGAAGCAGATTTTATTACTAGAAAGGTGAGTACTCTTGTTCTATTTTCAAAGTTTTTGCATTTTTGCAAGAAATAAGTGGGGGGAAACATCATGTGACAGCACCGTGATGCATCATGTTTGACACCTGTGCCTTAAAGCTTTCAAAGTGACTACATCCTAATGTGAAGCTTTATGTTATAATCATAGTATTTTAAAGTTATTCAGTATTTTGAATATTTTTTAAAACCTTAATTCTCAAGGGTATAAAAATTTGTCTTAAAAGACTTGACTCTACAGCTATGTCTAAATTATGCAAAAATGTTGATATGCATGGTTGACCTTCATATTTCCAGTATGTTGGGCAGCTGAGAAGCATAATACATGACATCTAATGTTTCGCGATGTTTTTCCCATTCACAGAGCTGGGGTGGGTGTGGCCTGCACATGATGCATCCGGCCTGTGGGCTGCCAATTTGACACCTCTGCTAAGGGAATGGCTTTGGTAGCTTTAAACAGTGGTGAAATCCAAATTTTTTTACTACCGGTTCTGTGCGCGTGGCTTGGTGGGCATGGTGAGGCTTGGTGGGCTTGGTTTAGTGGGTATGACAGGGGAAGGATACTACAAAATCTTCATTCATTCCCCACTCATGGGGAAAGGATATTTCAAAATTTCCATTTCCACCCCACTCTGGGGCCAGCGAGAAGTGGTATTTGCCGGTTCTCCGAACTATTCAAAATTTCTGCTACCGGTTCTCCAGAACCTGCTGGATTTCACCCCTGGCTTTAAATATAAAGAGTTTAGAAAGCCAAATATAAAATATCATCTTGGAACCATTTTGAAAGCAAGGACTAACTGCAGCTCCAAAGAGTGCACATTCAGCAGTTTGGGAGATACCTGTTAAGACTTTGGGAAGCAGACTGTAAAATTCAAAGCAGATATTGGGAGCCCTTGTTGTTTTGCTAGTCAGGCCTAACTGATTATGGTATTGAACAAGAATGGTAGTCTGTGGGACATTTGATAATGCATCTTTCTGATGATCATGCTGCTTCTTGCCTTAACAAAAACACTCATTCAAAAAGAGAAATAATAGGATATAACAACCGGGGAAGTACTATTGCATATTCATCTTCTGTGGTCTTTGGCTGCCAGTTCCAGATTCAGATGTAAGTAAGAGTATTTGTTCAGTGGTCCCAGGTATTCCCAACAAGGTGCATAAACACAGATAACTATTATGGAAATTGCTTTTATTAAAGCTATAGCAGTTAAAATGGTTAATTTTTGTGCCAAGATATATTTACATTCTCCAATTATATACACTTAGCAGAACCACTAGACTGAGGTTTCTGCAAATATAGAACAAAAACCATATGACCTCTCAAGGTTTGGTTATATACCAGAATGCTCAGGACCCCTCCTGGTAAGAGTAATCCAACTTTATTAAAATCTTCTTAGTTGCCTGTAGATAGATCAGAACTATTTGGGCTGTAATATTTGACGGAGTCAAATGGTAATTTAAGTAAGCTCCAGCAATCTACAGACTGTACAGAAAGACCATTTAAAGATTGATATACTGTTGGAAAACTGGTTTTGTACATTTTAAATTACAGTTTCTTGGTTTAGTTAGCTAACCTGGATTGGCATATTGCCCCAAACCAGGTGCCTGGATCAAGTACTGGTAAACTCTGCCATCTGGTATTTCCATTAGCAGGCTGTTGTAGAAGACAAAATAACGCAACTACTCTAGGGCTCCCATCCCTTTTATTCAGTCCTACTGGTATATGGAAATGAGGGACAGAAATAATATGGGAAGAGATTTACTAATGTTCACTTCATCCATAATGGTTATGACCTTAATTAGACCATCACTTTTTATTTTATAGAATTACATTTTTTATTTTTTTAAAAGTTTAGGTGACAACAAGCTAGGAAGTCTGTGAAAATGAACAATACTATTATGTGACGCTTGCAGTTGGCATATTATCTGGCTACAAATTGAGTTAATGGCTTATCTGTAACTTGTGCAAAATATATCTTATAATAAGCTTAACTGTGTCATACTGCCCCTTCTGGCCAAGTGAGGAACAGAATAAATATTGATCAAGGCTGAATAATGAATAGACTGCAAGCCAATCAACTCTCTTGAGGTTTTCAGAGAAAGAAGAAAAGTGCACAACAGAAATAGTTGATTTAAGCATAAGCTTCCTATAGCTATATCTAAGCAAGAGAATGAGTTGGCAGGGCTTGACAGGATTCCCAGCAAAATGCCATCCACAAATGTGTTCCTATTTTTCCAACCCATCTACGGTTTTAATTGGCTTTGCAAATCTGCCAACTATAGGAATTGAGAGCTATATTTCTTCACAGCAGTGCTACTACTTATACATATACAATTGGGGTGTCTCTACATTTATGGCTATAAGTATTTATCACATTTTTATAGTTGTTTCATCAGACATCCAGGAAGGCTTCCTATGTGTAGTTGTTCACATATCAGTTATATCAACTAATCTCACAGTTTCATAGCCAAGAAGCTTATGATGGGAAAAATAAGTTCTGGAATTAAACTATAGTATGTATCACTTTCTTGTTGATTAAAGATAATCTGTTGTTTTAGTGTGGTAATTGAGGATCTTAAAATGACCATGGGCTTACATTCCAGGCAAGCCTGGAACTTTAGCTGATATCTTTCAGTGAAGGGTTAGCAACATATCTATAGGCCTAGGGTATATTTTTAGTAATTATGGAAGGGAATTATATTTGATAATTCACAGTTCCTTAAATGGAAAGACAGCCTCAAAGATACATTACTACAACAACAACATCAACTAACAATGGTTGAGGCTGTCAGAAGAGCAAGAGTCAGAACTTTGTATCTCCCTTGACACCTTGAAGTGATAAAAGAGGAGAAGCAGGAAGAGGAGGAGGATCCTCAAAGCCCAGTGGCTTAACATGTTTTTCAAAGTATTAAATACTTGGAAACATAGTGAAGTTTGTCATCTTAAATGCAACAACTAAGCAACTAATTATTCTGTGCCTTTAGCTGTTATCAGGATTATGTTTAGTTTTTTAAAACAAAGTATGAGATACTGTAATAAGAATATCAGGAGGATGGCCAAGGAGAAAATAACTTTACACATTCCTACAATAGTTGTGTTAATTGTATATATAGAACTTTTCATATTTGAGCTCCAGAATTAAAATCAGGTTCTATCATTATCAATGCTTTTGATAATGTGTTTTGATGGTATATATTTGTCAGTTCTACAAAAAAGCAGAGTTTATGGAGATTGTGAAAGACCAATGTCCTATGATTGATTAGGCTCCCCAAACTTGGTATTCTTTAACCAGTTTCCATAGCTTTTAGCCAGTAGGCCATTCCATTTTTAACTGTTTTCGGGGGAAAGCATGAAAATATAAATGCTGAAAAAATGATGGAAAGGCATGGAAATATTACAAATGGAAGGTATTGACATATGGACACTTAGTAAAATAATGTGATTAATGCAAGACTATTAAGAATAAAATCATAGCCTGGATTAGTATTTTTTGCAGAATTTGTTTGTTAAATTACTTAGATTAATTTTATTATGTGATTGCTTTTTAATGTTTTATCATGAATTAGATTCACAACTTGAACGCTATGTTAAAATGTGGCTTTGAGGGAAAAAAGCTGTGAAATGCTAGACTTAACAAAAAACAACTTAACCATTTATCTTGAGTTGCATCTTTTATTTATTTTTTAAAAATCTCTCTTGTTTTGGTTACAAGCTCATTGGAATTCCTAAGGGGAAAATTACAAATAAGTCAGCATTAATAAGCACCAGAATGATTGTGAGCTGCTAGTTTCCTGTGATTGTCTGTCTGTACAATGAGCCTTAAGCTATTTTGAGTGCCCATGCTTCTGTATGATTTTGAAAAGAGAAGATAAGCTTAGCTTGTGGCTAAACAATTAGCAGTTCGGTTCTATGCATGGTTACTGAAAGTAAGTCTCTTGTGTGTCACTCCTAGGAAATTATATACAGAATTGTATGACTGCCACTGGCATCAGCTTGGGCAGGTGTAAAGCTTCCCATATGTTCCTTAAATGGAGGGAAGTTACCGGAAACTGAACTAATCATAATGCTATGCTTCACAAACAATAGAGACAATAACACAACAGTAACACAAACAGCATGATCTTGCTGCTGCAACTAATCATGTGGTTACCTGCTTATGACATTGCCTCTGCATAAAGACAGCTGTTGGCCTTTTTTATTTTTTGTGATGTTTAAATTTTGTGCATTCACACACGGATTGTATGAATAAATTGTCTCATTTCTGAAAAGTTGTCACAGGGGCCCTGTTGTCTGTAATTTGAGAATGCGGATATGGAATAAAAGACTTAAATTATAAGAAGTTATTTAACAGTGAAGCCAAATATGAGCAGGGAAGATGAACTTTCTAGTGCTGGATATGTTCAAGAAGAGAATAAAGAACCATTGGTTAGGGATGACTTCGTTTCTATTTTTGTGCTGCACAGCTGAATCTATTTTATTTTGAAACAAAATTATGGGCAGGTGGAAAAAATGAAAGTTTCACACTACCACCACTGCTGAATATATTGCCTGCCACTTAAAAAAAATAAATTTAAACAGTGTGCCCATTGACTCCTCAAAGTTTGAATATCCAATAAATAACAATTATCATGAAGTGTGGCAGTTTAAAGGAAAGGAACTTAGCCATGGGAAATATATTTCAGAGATCTGAGTCTGCCATTCAAAGTTTTTAAATTAACTATCAAGCAAAGTTAAGCTTTTCAATGTTTTGACCTCAAATGTACTAGGGACGCACAATAAAACTATAACAATGGGGATCTCTTGGTTCTGAACTATTCATCAGCTGCAGGAGTGAATATAAACACGATGGGCCCATTTTAGTTTTCTGGAACCCAAACTGAGAACTCTTTCCTTTTTTTGTACTATACTTGCATACGTGAACATATAGAATCATACAGAACAACTAAAGAAGCATCGTGGGAAATCATTACTTATTGCAACAGATCTAAGATCCTAAAAATCTAGTTTCAGTTCTTGGCTTGCATGAATGCGTGAATTGTCTGTACATAAAATATACAAAATTTAGGATGCTCTCTTTGAAAACAGAAGACAGAAAATAATCACTTCTTTCCCTGATAATTTGTTCGGTGAGTCTAAAATAAGTATCCTATTCTCCAGAGTGTAGAAATGGGAGGTGCCAGTCTGGGATTCAGTATGCTCTAGCACTATGTCCTGAGTTGAAACTTCTGAAGATCCGCCTCCCTGGTGACGTCTCTTCAGTTTGTTTCAACTCAGCCCTAGCTCATGGTTGCAACCTTTAAGCTCCTGAGCTTTGAGTTGGATTTAATTAATTTTTACTTATTCCCTGACTGTTATTTTTCCTTTTTTGTTTTTCTCTCTGATCTTGTGACTGTGACTGTCAGAAATAGCAGGTAGGCTATGGGGAATCTCTCCATTTTAGGATTGAGTGTGTGGGGGGGTGGCTGTCGCTCTCTCCCCAACCTTCCCTAGAATTTAAACGCTCTGAGGGGGCTAACCGGCTGGCTTTCGCCCTGGTCCCTTACACTCCTCTCTTTTCGGCTATAGGAGACTGCGTTGGGAGCCAGGGGGACGCGCGTGCTGTTTTGGCTTGCTTTCATCACCGCTTCTCAGCTGAGAGGCGGAGCGGCCTTTTACTTGATTTTTTCGCCGTTTGGGAGCCGTCTGCAGTCGCGCCAGACTATTTCAGCCTGGATGCTGCTTTTTCTTGATTCCTGTGCCGGGGCTGCAATTGGAGAGCCGGAGAAGCTGTGCTAGGCATTCAGCACTTGGTCTAAGTCGCGGTGGCTTTCGTTTCCGTGCAATTTCTGGCGGCAATTTGTCCGGGTGGCTTTGGTTCCCCGGCCTTCCTGGGCACAGCGCTGGTGATTCCCCGCTTGGCGAAGGGAGCCTGGACACTGACCAGCATTAAAATCTGGTTTTGTCTGCGGGCTTGCTTGGCGGCCTGACCTGCTGCTTTTTGTTCGCCTTTGAAAATTGTTTTTTTTTTTTTTGAACTGTGGCAGTTGGAAGCGGCTATTTTGACTTCAATGGTGGCCATTTTGTCAGGATTTCAGGCCAGTATAATTCCCTTACCTCATCGGTTGGAAAGACTTTGCCCTTTTCTGTGGTTTTCTGGACAGGGCAACAGACTTTAAAATTATGGGGTATGCTGACAGGCAAGCATCCTTTTCTGCTGAGGGCTCTTGGTCCCCACCTCTTATCAGAGGCAGAGCTGTTTCTAGGCCACGAATGGCCAGTGTTGCTGCAGCTGACAAAATCCGGGCCAAGGCCAGGGCTCGCTCAGGGCGTTCCAAGGCAGAGGAAAAGACTGCCCAAGTTAGACAACGTGCCTTGGACAGAGAATTTGCAAAGGCCGCTGCCATTAATGCACCTACAGAACTCTCTCACGCTTCTGTGTCTGCTCAGCCTCTATCTGGTCAAGATGTGGAAACTGCTGCTCCTCAGACTGTGCATTCTGCAGTTTCTCAGACTGGGCTTTCTCCTGTTGTGGCTGGGCCCTCTAGTCAGTCTCCAGAGATACAGCCTGAGCCTCAGCCGATCCCGGGGCCTTCTGGGTCCAGTAGACGTCCTGAAGCTACCTATACCCCCACTGCGGCTGGCCTTCGCCAGGCTGAAGGGGGGAACCAGATGTTTCTACTTCCATGAAGGCTTGGGTAGAGCAGGCAATTAGACAGGGCATTGCAGAGGGCATGCAGCTTCAATCGCAGGTTTTTGCACAAATGTACGCCTTTAGACCTGAGGCCGAGACTCAGGGGTATGATCCCCCTGAGGATTACCAGGGGCTGATTTCCCCTTCCCCATCTGAATTAGCTGACTATGCAGAGGACTATCTGGAGGAAAGGGAGATATCCGATGGGGATCAGGACCAACCACCTAGGCCTGCATTCAAAGGGTTATTTAATCCAGCCCTTTTGAAGCCCCTTCTCTCTAAGGCCAGGGCCACCGCTCACTTGGGCTCTGATCCAGCTCTCTCTGGTTCTGGGGGTGCTGGAGAGCAGGATGATTACCTTTTCACAGAGCAGGCGGGGATAGTATCTGGAGGCAGATACTATCCCTATCCCGGGATGTTTCTGGACATGATCCGTAGACAGTGGGCGAACCCAGCTTTACCTTCCAGGGCCTCAGGTCTTGACAACCAGATGTTTACAGTTGATGCGGACATGATTAACTTGTTGGAGGTTCCCAAAGTAGACACTCCGGTGGCGGCTCTTACCTCTTCTTCTGTTTTACCACCTGATGCAGAGGACGCCTTGAAGGCTGAGGATAGGCGAGAGGAGACGGCACTTCGTCGCGCGCACCAGGCGGATGCCTGGGCTCTGAGAGCTTCTTCTGCTGCATCTTTTCTCACCAGGACGTCGGTCAGATGGCTTCGTCAGCTGCAGGGCCATTTGGCACCAGATGATGTTCGGGCCCATCAAGACCTTTCTAAGATTTTGGCAGCGGCTGAATATATGGCGGATGCTACCTTGGCTGCTGCCAGGTTCTCTGCCAGGGCCATGGCTTCGTCAGTAACAGCTAGACGTATGCTTTGGCTACATCATTGGCGAATGGACGGGAAGAACAAGTGGAAGTTGGCTTCCGCTCCCTTTGAAGGGGGCTTCCTTTTTGGCCGAGTATTAGATCCTCTACTCATAGAGACGAGGATAAGAGAAAGATTCTCCCGTCCCAGAGCAGACGAGCAGATTTCCATTCGTTCCCTTACTATAGGCAGCCCTCCTTCCACCAGGGGGGAGCCGGGCCAAGCTTTCCCCGTCAGCAACGGCCTTTCCATTTCTCTAGACCTAGTTACCAGGCAGACAGTTCAGCCTTTCACCGTGGTTGCCAGCAGCCGTCCAACAAGCCCTTTAGGGGCTCTAGCGGCAGGGGGGCTAGAAGAGCTAAGTGACTGTCTGTCTCTGGCCCCTATTGGTGGCAGGCTCACCCTGTTTGTGGACTGCTGGGACGACCTGACAACAGACAATTGGGTGAGGGAGACTGTAAGAGCAGGGCTCTCCCTCAAATTCCTTTCACCTCCTCTGAGGCGTTTCCTCCCTTGTCCCATTTCTGGAGACCCGGCCAGATGAGGACTCATGGAATCGGCTATCCAGCATTTGTTGGATATTCGGGCCCTTCAGCCGGTTCCACTGGGGCAGAGGGGGCGAGGGTTCTACTCCATCCTATTTGTCATCCCAAAGGCCTCGGGGGGGGGGGTTGGAGAGCAATTCTAAATTTAAAAGGTCTGAACGAGTTTATCGTTTACCGGAGGTTCAAAATGCACTCCCTGCATTCCATCTTAGCGGGAATCAGGGAGGGAGACTTCTTAGCCTCCATAGATTTGACCGAAGCATACCTCCACATTCCAATTCGGCCGGAGCATCGTCAATACCTGAGATTTTGCTATTCAGGCCATCACTTCCAATATCTTGCCTTGCCGTTCGGGCTGGCCTCCGCCCCCCGGACGTTTACCAAGGTTCTTTCTGTCTTGACGGCGTATCTCAGGTCTCTTCCCATCAGAATCCAATGTTATCTCGATGATCTGCTCCTATAGGTGTCCTCCCAGCAGCGAGCGGAACAGGACTTGGCCACTACTATACAGGTATTGAGGGACCATGGGTTCTCGGTGAATCTGGCAAAGTATCATCTGGTACCTTCCACAAGGTTAGTTCACCTAGGGGCCCTGATCGACATGCAAGCAGGGCAGGTTTTCCTGTCCCCGGACAGACAGGACAGTATAAGTGCACTGATTCATTCCCTTCAGGGGTCTCAGACGGTTCAGGTAGACCAGCTATCCCACCTGTTGGGGAAAATGATATCTTGTCTGAACATTGTTCCCTGGGCCAGGTTCCATGCAAGACCACTACAGTGGTTCTTGCTCCCCTTTCAGAAGGCAGGAATGAGCTCATCCAAGATCAGAGTTTGAGTTCCACCACGGGTTCTACGTTCCCTGACCTGGTGGTCAGAGGCCATCCAGAAGGGGTGTTACTTCAGGGAACCCCACAGGGTGGTAGTAACATCAGATGCCAGCCTGCTGGGCTGGGGGGGTCATTGTGGATCCCAGGTGGCCCAGGGCCGCTGGTCACACCTAGAACTGTCTCACCAGATCAGTTGGCTGGAGCTCTGAGCTGCCCGTCTGTCTCTCCAGACCTTTCTTCCGCAGGTGAGGGGGCAGCATGTGCTCCTTCTCACAGACAATACAACGACAAAAGCCCATGTCAACAGGCAAGGGTGGACTCGTTCCCGGCCTCTAATGCGAGAGGCGGAGGCCCTTTGTCTCTGGGCAGAGACTCACCTTTTGTCCCTGACAGCGGACCACATCGCCGGGACGGATAATGTCGAGGCCGACTGGCTGAGCCAAGCCACTGTAGACCCCTCGGAGTGGAGGCTCCATCCCGGCCTGTTTGTGGAGATAGTCGACGGGTTCAGTTGCCCGGTGGTGGACCTCTTCGCCTCTCCAGCGAACTCACAACTTCCTCTTCTCCCACTTTGCTGCTCCGGGAGCGGCGGGGGTGAACGCTCTGCGGACCCCTTGGCCCAGGGGCCTCCTATACGCCTTCCCTCCCCTTCCCTTGATCCCAGCCGTCATTCGGAAGTTATTATTGGAGGGGGTGGAGATGGTGTTAGTGGCTCCGCACTGGCCCAGGCGGCCTTGGTTCACTGACCTGGTCGATCTGTCGGTCATCAGGCCCTGGCGGATTCCCCCGGACAGAGTCGTCCTCAACCAGGGTCCGGTGCAGCACCCGGACCCGCAGAGACTGCAGTTAGCCTTGTGGAGGTTGAGCGGGGGCTCCTGAGGAGGGAGAACTTTCCAGCCAGGGTCATCTGGACTATGCAGGCGGCCAGGTGGCCATCCACCACGCATATTTACGAGGCCACGTGGAACAGGTTTGCAGTGTGGTGTGCCTCCAGACAGTTGAGTCCAACCTCAGCATCGGTGGTGGAGGTGCTCGAGTTCCTACAGGACGGGTTGGACATGGGACTTTCCACTAACACACTACGACATCAGGTGGCTGCGCTAGGCACTGTCCTGACCTTTGGGAAATGGGGTTTCCTCGCTAACCATCTGAGGGTGAAGATTTTTCTACGTGGAGCAGCTAACTTAAAACCTCCGCCTCTTCACGGTTATCCCACTTGGGACCTCTCTAAGGTTCTTCAGGCATTAACGAAGGCACCATTTGAACCGCTGAGGGAGGCTAGTCTTCGCCTCCTCTCATGTAAAGTAGCTTTTCTTGTGGCCGTCACGCCTGCCCGACGGATTTCGGAGTTGGCGGCCTTATCGGTGTGGAAAGACCTGTGTATTTTTCACCCCAACAGGGTGGTCTTGCGGCTGGACCCTGCCTTTCTTCCTAAGGTCAACTCCTTGTTCCACCGAGCGCAGGAATTGGTCTTGCCAGACTTCTGTCCTTGGCCTAGGCACGCCTTGGAGCAGACCTGGCACACCCTGGATGTAAGGAGGGCCCTCCGTATTTACATTTTTAGGACCGCTTCTTTCCGAAAGACGGAGGCACTCTTTGTCTCCTTTCAGCCGTTGACTCTTGACCACAGGGTGACCTCTTCCACGGTGGGACGCTGGCTTCGGGCGTGTATCTCGTCTGCATATGAGCTTCAAGCGCTCCCAGTGCCGCAAGGGATAACGGCCCACTCCATCCACAGTGTTGCCACTACTGCGGCCTGGTCTACTCAGGCGTCAGTAGAAGACATATGTTGGGCAGCCACGTGGACTTCCCTCACTCCCTTCATCCGTCACTATAGACTTGACTCCTTCGCTTCGGCGGAGGCTGCCTTTGGGAGACGAGTACTGCAGCGGGTTCATGAAGATCCAGGGTCGTCGGCCCAGGACAGCTCCCACCCTTAAGGCTGGTCAGTCTTTGGTATATCCCAGACTGGCACCTCCCATTTCTACACTATGGAGAAGGGACATTGGTCTTACCGTGATACGTTCCTTCTCTTAGTGTAAAATGGGAGGTGCCAGCCCCACCCTGTCTGTGGCTGCCTGGACCGGCTCCCCTGGTGGAGCATGTTGTTTCTATCTTTCAGACTGCGTACCATTCACTTTGGCTGCGTACCATTCACCTTGGCTTCGTTGGCACAAACTGAAGAGACGTCACCAGGGAGGCGGATCTTCAGAAGTTTCAACTCAGGACATAGAGCTAGAGCATACTGAATCCCAGACTGGCACCTCCCATTTTACACTACAAGAAGGAACGTATCACGGTAAGACCAACGTCCCTTTTAAAAATAAATTATTCTGGAGAAAAAGTCTTCCTTTACAATAGTGGCGAATGTAAGATAATAGTGTCTTCATGTAAATTTAATACATCATATAAGTACATCTGAACTTTTTCTGTTATTGTGACTTCGATCATTAATACTGATACTGAGGTCTGCATGCTGAGTTCTATAACATTTCTAATTTCATAAAAATATAACTTGCTGGAGTGAACTAATGAAATTCAGTAACAATATAAGCTTATACCCTATGGTCTTCTTTATACTATGAAAATATCATTAAAATCATGTTTTTTATTTAATAACCGTGTTTTATATTGTATTATATTTATATTATAACCATGTTTTTTTCTTTATTTGTACTATGCAGCTTTTCTTATTTTTTAATCAGGCTGTGCTGATCAAACTAAGATGGATTTTTCTAATGAGTCCTTTTGTCTATGAGTCTGTCCAGCTGGCTGAATTGCCTAGCCATCCATCTTCAAATCAGGGATGACCCCCTTACGTTATAATTGTGATTGCCTTTTTTTGTTTTCAACAGTAAGATATGATTCACGATCAATTACATAATTTTTGTCAGTCAGCTGCAGTGCACATGGCTTTATTTCCTATTTATAGAGCCTTAAAGGTGTGAACAGTTTTTGATAGTTAATTTAGAAAATTCTTCTTTTTGTCATTTCCTAGAACAGATATAAGAGATAAGTGGAAGGAGTTGGTGTGAGAATTAAAGTTCTAGGCTATGTTTTCAAGACCACCTAAACCATAAACTAGTTAGCTACATTTCAGTTTAGTTCATTACATTAAGCTAGCATGTATTAATTTATGATCTAGCATCAGGGGTGAAATCCAGCAGGTTCTGACAGGTTCTGGAGAACCAGTAGCAGAAATTTTGAGCAGTTCGGAGAACCGGTAGCGGAAATTTTGAGTAATTTGGAGAACCAGCAAATACCACCTCTGGTTGGCCCCAGAGTGGAGTGGGAATGAAGATTTTTCAGTATTCTTTCCCCGCCATACCCACCAAGCCAGTTTTATAGAACCGGTAGTAAAAAAATGTGGATTTCACCACTGTCTAGCATGTTGTGGAAAGCTACAAAACTACTGTTATCCTTTGCTGTTTTAGCTCCTATGTATCAATATTGTTCACAAAACTTCCTAAAGTAATGATTAGAAATTAAGTTTGGATGGAGATTCCAACCTTCAGTAGAAAAGAAAAGGTAGAAATTCATTAACTAGAAAACTAGTTAAGGCCTAGGGTCCAAGCTATTGTGCTTGCAATATTATTTACTTAGGCTGCTTTTTATGCTTCTACATAAACTTAGAAAATAAGGTTCTTCCTTAATTCCCACAATTGAAATGGATGCTAAAGGTGATGGTGTAGAAGGAAAAATTAACTCTTTTAATTAAAGAGAAGAATCTCTATAGTTTTGTTTCTACTTGGAAAGTACTTTGACTTTCAGCTCGAGACTGAAAAAAATTAAACTTTGGTTTTAGGTTTTTGATAACTAGGTTGACTGTTGTTTTCGTAATGGTTTGAAATAGTTAGAAATGTAAAGCAAAAGGTTGAGATGTATTTTTTAAAAAATCTACTGCAATGAAAAAAGTTGGAAATCATTCCTTTTTTCTTTGCACTTCCCTTTTCTTTTCTTTGTCTTTTCTGATTTTTGTTTTTATTTGTATTTATCTCATAACAAAATTCAATAAAAATATATAAAAAAGAGGGAAAGTATAGCCGGTTTTAGTAATTGGGATTTTAAACATGTTCATTGACATGGTTTCCTGGCATATGTATTTTCCTTGCTGATGGTTGAATGTCCAGCTTTGAAAAAAATTAAAGTAATTATATTATCAATTTTTTTCAAAAGGGCATAGTAGAATCACATTGAAGATAACTATTTATGTTCCAGTAAGAGATTCTGCTGTTTTATGTTAAATACTGCAAATAATTAATTATTTGGAAGCTATTGCTAGACTTATGGCATTGGATAATTTCCAGTCTAACTCCAAATTTCCCTTTCTGATGAAGATTTTTCGGAAATACCCTGTTTTCCCCAAAATAAAACATCCCCGGATAATAAGCCCAATTGTGCTTTTGAGTGCATGGCAATAAGGCCAAGCACTTATTTCAGGGTTCAAAAAAATATAAGACAGGGTCTTAGTTTTGGGGAAACACGGTAGTTATCCTGAAGCTTTTGAAACCCTTTAAGTCAGATTTCAGGCATGGCAAAGTACTGAAATAGCACTGATCGCACTTTCTTGGTGATTCATGATTCAAAACACAGAGCACAAGTTTGAGAAAAAAGAACTACTGTATTTTTAGGAGTATAAGACACACCTTTTTCCCCCTAAAAGAGGCTGAAAATTTGGGTACGTTTTATACTCCGAATACAGCTTTTTCAAAGCTTTTTTTCAGCCCTAAAGAGGCGCTAACGAGGCACTAGTGAGTGATCTTCCCAGCTTTGCCTGCTCCCTCGACTCTCCGCTGTGCTTTAATTAGATGCTAGCGAGTGAAGCAGGGGTGAAACATAAAATTTGTTACCACCTGTTCTGTAGGCATGGCTTGGTGGGGGGGTAATGTGACTGGGTGGGCATGGCCAACTATTTTTTTTTTAACTTTTCAAAGCATTTTTTCTAATGCTTTGAAAAGCCTCTGCCGATCAGGCAACTGAGCTGGGATCGTCAGAGAGGCTTTTAAAAAAATGCCTCTCTGCCGATCAGGCAACTTAGCTGGGATCGTCAGAGACTTTTCAAAGCATTTTTTTTACCACCTCTTCGGCCAAAAGGTTGCAGAAAAAAATGCTTTGAACCTCTGACAATCCCAGCTGAGCCGCACGATCATCAGAGGCTTTTTTTTAACTTTTAAAAGCATTTTTTCGTCGGAAGAGGTTGTAGAAAAAAATGCTTTTAAAAGTAAAAAAAAAAAGCCTCTGATGATCATGCGGCTCAGCTGGGCATGGTGGGTGGGGGCGCAGAGATTTTTGCTACTGGTTCTCCAAACCACCCGCCGCCATCACTACTGGATCGGGCGATCCGGTCCAAACCGGGAGCATTTTACCCATGGAGTGAAGTGATCTCCATGCTTTGCTCTGACTCTCAGCTATTTTTAGAAGCTTTTTTTCAGCCCTAACTAGGCACTAGCCAAGTGAAGCTATCTCCTCCCATGCTTTGCCTGCTTTTCTCATTGCTGCTTCCTTTCAGCTGTGCTTTAGAAGCTGTTTTTTATCCCCAAGCAGGGGATAAAAAAACCAGCAAACTAATGTGCTGAAGCTGACCAGACTAAGGACGCTAGCCAGATGAATACCTGGTAGGCAGATTTTTCCCCCCTATTTTCCTCCCTAAAACTAAGCTGTGTCTTATACTCAGGTGCATCTTATACTCCGAAAAATATGGCATGTCTATTGCAAAGATCATTTGGTGCCTGTTTTGCAAGAAAGTGGAAACACACACAAAAAAATTACAGAACTTGGGGGCTTTGAGGTGAGAAATTTAGCGATCTGATTTTCTGGTCAACTTTGGGGATGCTAGTCAGATCTTCATCTGTATTCATATCCTAGAATTATTTCTAGGCAAAACTGCTGCTTTAGGAGTGGCAGCAGAACTAGGAAAACCATTCTAGGAAAATTGTTAAGATGGAATGCAGAGGTAATCAGGCCAATGTCCTGACGGAGGAAGGAACATTGAGGTTTCTCACCTAATTATATTATGTTGCAATGACCTTGGTAAATTTCCCTAGGGCTGCACTGTGAAATGGTGAACTGTTCTTTGTTTCAGATGGGTTGGTAGAGAGGATCAATTTTGTCTCTCATGGATGAGATAGAGAGGAGCTGGGTTTGACCTTAGTCATGTCCAAAGGATAAGGAGGAAAAAGAGTGCAGATTCCATTTTGTTTGTTATATCTATCTTCTGCACTGCACATGGTACCCATTGGACTCATAGGGATATTGTGATGGTTCAGCTTCCCCCAGGGTCAGTTCTTGTTGATGCATTTGTATAGATACAGCTTGTACACCAATTGTATCTATTCTACTTGATTGCTTGTTCCTTTACCTATTGATGGTTGATCCTATAAGGCATAAGCTATCTGCCACGTCGATATCTTCATCGTCAATTCTATGGCTGGTTGTTTTATCCATTTTCTTTAGTTTGGTTTGCTTTATATTTAATTTTAGTCCCATTTTTTTCACTGTGCCCTTGACCTTTAGTATTGGCGCTTGCATATCATTTGCACTTTCAACTATCAGGGTAGTGTCATTAGCATTAGCAAATGTAAATACTGTCAATGTCCAGATGACTAGATGTTGATGTACATATTCCTCCTTGTGAGTGCTGAAACAATAAAAAACATGGTCATTTGAATTTTAACTTTTCAAGGAGAGTATTATAAATTAATCCCCAATAGCAGATTTTTATTAGGTAAGGTTGCTTTGTATACAGTAGTTTAACATGTGTTAGAAGTTCAGAATGTAGAATAACTTTAAAAGTTTAAATTTTTTGGACCTGAAATAATTAAAAAAAACTCCTTTTGTGGAGATCAGTGTTCTTTTTAAGGCTGGAACCATATGTGCTGTTACTGGTGAATAGATTCAGTTGAGCCCGGTGGAGTACTTAAATTGAGAGCGCAAAGGACTGTGCTTGAATGCTTTAACTGTAGATTGTCTTCCTTGACAAAAAGAATAAAATTATGTAGCTTTTACATCATAAGCAATTGACATTTGAAAATGAAATGGAACAGATTCAGCAGTATTAGATTAAAATAAGCTGTTTATTTTGTCACTGTTCCAATATTCCTGTGGTTTCTTGGCTGGTAGACTTGTATGATTGCCTAACTGTATATATATATAATATGATCTGTATCCAATCCATTGCTTTTTTCATATAAAATATGGGGGTTTTTTTCTATGAAATATTATGTACATAACAAATTTCACTTTTTGTTTTCTACATTTTGAAACATGGTTACTTCAAAGGCATAAACTGTAGGGCATGATGAAGTTATTGCTTAAGACAGTTATGATAAATAAATCTTAAGACAGAGAAGAACTGTGAAAAGATACTGTTTGAAATAGCAAAATGACAAAAAAAAACCTACGATAGGCTTATTGGTTATCAAAATTGTGTACAATTGTTAATAATAACAAATACATTCATAAATAAAAAATAATTTTGATTTATAAATAGGTTAGTTGTCTTGAATAGTGACAAATAAAAGCAGTTAGGTCCAAAATAATGTAACGATTTGCCTTGAAAAATCGAGGACAGTCAGTCTTGTATAATCACACAAGTCCCCTTTTGTCCCATGATATTTGTGGTACATTGATTATAAAAGAGTGTTAGCTGAATTGCAAAAATAAATGGTCCAGTTGACTAGGAATGTCATCTGGCCATTATCCAATGAACACATTCTCTTTGAGGCAGAAGATATTTTTGATTTTGACCAGTACATAGGATGAAAATATCAAAATTAGCTATACAAAAATATTACAGAAATGAGTTATTTAATCTAATATTAATTTATATTAGGGATAAGCCCATTCTGTCCATAAGCATGTATTAAAACACACATATCTGCATTTCATTCTACAAACAACTTTTATTAAAATAAGCATTTCATATGTCACTTTCATGATTACATGCATTGTTGATACACTTTTTAGAGATGGAGAACTGATGGAAAAATTGATAATCTGAAATATAGCTTAATTTTGTTCTTTAGTTTTATCACGGGCTCATAATTGATTTTAGTGTGCATGTTTCATCAGCTGGGACATTGTGAGTCCCAGGTGCATTGTCCAATGTCTAAGCATGAGAGCTCTTTGACATAAAAAGGACATGTTGATAAAGTTACCCAGCCGTTCAGTTTACAACTGCAAAGAACACTGATTCATACATAGCTCCCTATGTTAATTACCAAGTTTTCTGGCAGCCATGGCTGCTGTTCTATTTCTTCTTCAGTGTAATTAATTATATGGCCTGAATCAAAGGAAGAAGCAGCTGCCTTTGTTGGAAAGAAGAAATCCCACCCCCCACCAAAAAAAACTTCTGTGTCCATAATGTTCTTTTTATACGAAAAGGTGAAAGGCTTTGCTTTATTTATTTCATCATGTCACTGAGGAAAATAAGCATTAGATAAAACTATACGAGGTTCATACCTTTGTTTTCATTTGCTATCATCACAAAGGATTAGTGTTTGGATCTGAGTGATAGAAAGTTTCCTATTTCAAGGCAGAATGAGAATGCGATTGCAGTTTCACTTAATGCCTGTATGTTTCAGTTTTGGTCTGGCATTTCCTCAACTTGAATAAAACTGGGATATGAAGTCCATGCTGCATTTTGTCATTTGTCAACAAATGATCATATTCCTGTGTCAGTGTCAGGGGAATTTGTGAAGTTGGATACAGTGTAAGGACGCTGGTTCCCAGCAAGCTCTCTTTGATGTATGCTCAGGATAGTTCTGCTAACAAATATCATGGAGAACATTGTAGCTTAGGAGAGATCAGAAATACACACCAGCAGGTCCCCCTGTGGATTATGCTAATTGTGAGCAAAATACTCCTGGATCAATGTAAATATTCAGTTACTTCTTAAATCTTTACCAAATATATGCATTCAATGAGCTATTTCCAGATTATATTAACAATGACTCCTAGAAATTCATTAATCTGGTTCTATTATAATTGGAGTTGCATTCTGAATTATTTTACCCTAATTTTCTCTTTAAAATCTATATGTGATCTACTTGCCTAGTTCTGGTTGGACGTGAAGAAAAGATGTCTGGTTGACAGCATGGAACGTAGGTCATTGCGAAGCAAAGATATGGCTCCATTCTCATACTGCTAATGATCACAGAAATACTGAATGTTCTTATTTTATTAAAAATATTAAGCTGCCCAATAGCCAGAGCTCACTAGATGACTTGCAATAAAATACAATAAAAATACAATTTGGACAAAAACATATACAATAAAATCAAGTAAATATTTATTAAAATATTTAAACTACCCAGATGATTCTAAATATTTATGCTCACTTTCATAACGAAAGTAAATTTTCAATGTCTACTTCTAGAATTTTTTATTTATTGTGGTCAGTTAAGATGCTATGATCTCATTCACATTTGATTTTCAGCAAGATAGTATAGGTTATACCAAAAAGTGAGTGAGAATTACTAAGCATTACAACCTGTTTTGTCTTCTTATATTCAATTTCCATAAGGAGATAAATAAAACAAGTAAAGGTATGTAATCTCTGAATTCTCATCAGCGCTGAACAGCTGCAACAATGTCTTTTTCCCTGTTTGTGCAGACTGCTGTTCATCCAGTGGTGCTAACCTGGGTGCGTCCAGTGCTTCCTGCACCGCTTCACCATGCTCATCCACCCCCAACGTTACAAGCTTTGGCTCCTCTGAGTTATCCCTCTCAAACTCATCAGCCTTCTCGGATGACTCTGGGACAGGCTCCTCTTCATCTGAGCCATCATCCAAGGGAGCCATCATAATGAGATTGTTTCATAGTCTAGCTTTTTTTCTTCTTGATCACATTCTCCCAAAGCAGGATCTGCTTTTTTTCAGATCAACTAAGTGTTGATCTTGATCTGCATTGGTTGCAATGGAAACTGATCAACTGATGTGTTGCCTGAACATGACATTATGGGCTGAGAAAGTGTGGCTGGCCCAAAGTCACACAGTTGATTTTCATGCCTCAGATGGAATTAGAGTTCACAGTCTCCTGATTTCTTGCCTGGTGCCTTAAACACTAGATCAAACTGGTACTCATTTCACAGTCTAGCTTTTATATTGTAACACATGTTCTGAAGTAGTGTGCAAGCAGCTTCTTGTACACATCTAACCTTTATGTCCATTTAACATGAGAATGCTCATAATCTACAGTTATAGTAAATTAAATATATCATATGGGGTTGCAATCTATTTTCATATGGAAACCCAACAATGTGAAAGGCCACATGAAATATATGTTAAAGAGGAAGTATGTACAGTATTTTCTTACTTGGTCTTTCAACTGGACGACATAGCCATCTTCTGAAACAAGGAGCTAGATTTAGGGTCCCCCCCCCCTCCAATAAGAGAAAGTTATTGAGATATTTCTAGTGAAGGACCATTTCTTACACATCTATTGTCTCAAGCAAATATTTCTTATATATCACCCACTTTTTATTATGAGCTTCTCCTTTCTTTACTTCCTGAGTTCAATTTTCTGCCAAAACCATTGTGAAATATGGTAATGTTATTATGGCAGTTCCTAACCGCAGAATATGATGCTTCAGTCATGCCTACTTGGCCTCAAGAATGCATAGCAATGTGATGATTCTTTGGCCTGATTCACACTAGTAAGACCATCAAAATGGGCATTCTAGTCCAACTGTTGGGTTGGAACTGTAGGGTCACAATATTTGGAAAGGCCGAGAATGGATATCTTTATACTTAGGCAATTAGTTACTATAAATATAAAACCTTTTTAACTTTCAATTGCAAAGGTGTTTTTTTCTCTAATTTTGTTCAAATGAAAGTTGTGAAACAATGTAGCACAACTGTTTTAGCTAGAATGTACTTAGTATTCCTTATCAAAAAGAATATATCCTTGTAGATATATGCTTCCTATATTTTGAAGTTTTTCCTTAACAAAATTTCCTGAAAGCTGCAATATAAAGTATTTTTCTGTATGGCTCATGATGGGATCTGGCAAAGCTACAGAAGAAGTTAATTTCCAGTACTTAACTGATGAGGAAGGGAGGATCTTAATGGTTCTTGACAGCTTAAGACAAAACACATTATCTTATTTAATAGCAAATCCTTTGTAACAAGTGTGGGAAGCCTTTTTTTTTTCCACAAGGAAAAAACATTCCTTTACACAGATCTGGGATTTGATGAAGAATATTAAAGCAAATCATTTGGTATCCAAGCCAACAGTGAGTGGTACTATCCATTTTGTCTCTGAAAATTCTTCTTTCTTTTTCTGATATTCTCTTTTCTCCTTCCTCAAAAGTAGAATGCTGGAACTTTTTGGCAATTATCATAGTTTTGAAACAAGAGATGGATTCAAATTAGACTAAGAACTAATAGAATTAAGCAGAGGGCTGCATAGTGATATCAGGTTCAGGTTATTAATTTCTGCTTTATAAATTAAAATGCATTTCTGAAGCAATATTTCAGGATGAAATTTTTAAATGGAAATAACTGCTAATTCAAATATAATTGATTCTAAATAGAAGAATATATCACTTTCATTCTACCAGTTGAATATATTTTCCTTTAGTTTAGCAGATATGAAATGTTCTGAATTCCAGAGAAGAATGAAGAAGAGTTGATTCTGTCCTTAAATCAGCACAAAATAGAAACTGACAGCGAGGCCTTGAGAATGAACCTTCTAGCTTCATTAAACGGCACACACAAGGACTATTGAAATATGCTGCAGCCTTGATGGGTATATTTTTTCTAAGTGTTAATCAAGTGGTTTTAAGGGCTGCACTATAGAAGTTAATGCCTGTTTTGAAATCTATATGAATAAACCTAGTTGTTAGTGGGTAAATATAATGGCTGAACAGTCATGTGCAGACTCCAGAGTACATGAAGTCAGCATCCTGGCAGCCAAACTCTTTTTTGTTGTCTGGGTTTCTTTTCTACAGTGTTTTCCCTTTTCAGAGAATCTGTTGGAATGTTCTTTTGCCTGGTTAACTATTGATTGCTATTGTTAATGTTTGGTGGCATGATTTATATGGCTAGCCAGGGTTCCTTGTTTTTCCTACAGCAGACAATAAAATAGCTACATCTGTAAGCACTGACCTCTAAAACTGCAAATAGGCATATTCTCTCTGGTATGAAAGTCTCACTGTAAAGAGGTTAGAGTTGGTATAAGTAATTTTAAAAATTTTAATCTCACAATAAAGGTTAAATACATATACTGAATATATAATGAAATATAATGAATACAAATCTGTCTCCTATTATTCTTCCAAAGAGCTGTACTATACTTATATGGCTTGTGGATAGGGGTCTCAAATTTGGAGTCCCGAATGTTCTGGATGCACCCCATTAAATATTTTACTTGAAATCACGATTATATGCCAACTTGAGATATAATGGAGTGAAACGGCAGGGATTTTTGAGAACTGGTGTCATTTTTTTATAAAGATGACAGCACATTCTTACAAAATGGCTGCCAAAATCACTGGTTAGTTAAGTGGAAGGAAAATACACCATTTCAGGTTGGTCTCTGTTGATTCAGGTTCATTGATTATGTGACTCTAATCAGTTAGGACTCTTAGCAGTCATATTATTCTGACCTGGCCTTCACAGAAGCAAGAAACAAACTCCCTTCTTTATTTACACATTAGGAATTAACTGCATTCACCAACAAAAAGTCTAGGCAAGAGTCCTGCAAGGACAGGGGTGAAATGCTACCGTTTCAGACCGGTTCACTTGAACCAGTAGTAAAAAAATGCTACTGTTTCGGGTGAACCGGTATTTCCGAAGATCAGTTGTGCCGTGTGATTTATATTTGCTAGAAAGCAGAAAATCCTGCTTTCTAGCGAATCTAAATTGCGCAGCACATCTGTTTCCCTCCCTCGCTGTTCTATTTTCCTTTGCAGACTCAGAAAAGGCTTCTTAAACCTCCTTTTTCAGTGCTTGCGCAGTAACATATGCGGTGCACATGCACACAAAGCGTGTGTTTGGCACGCCCCGTGCATGCGTGCATGAAGCAAACAGGTAGCAAAGCGAACCGGTAGCAGACTTCAGAGCATTTCACCCCTGTGCAAGGAGTTAACTGAAACAATAGGCCTTATCAGCCCTTTATGATAAATGCAAGGCTGTGAACTACCAGCCAGGAGGCTGCAACTTAACTCAGTTCAAACAGAGAAATAGACAAACATCAGTTCTGGCAAGGCAGTCTTTGTCACACGAAAGACACGTGGAGCAAACTTTCCAGAAATGCGAACGGTTGTCTGCGACAACCAAATCACTCTCTTTTCCTCCTATTTATTCCCAGCCAGGGAGGGGCCAGTCAGCATCCATGTTTTTTCTGCTTCCCAAACCAGTTCATTGACCTCCGTTGTTCACCTCTCCTATCTTCTCTGTGCATGCATGCATCTAGAATAGGCCCTACTGTTCCCCACTTCACTCATCCCTTGACTCCAAAGGCAGTTGCCTCTCTGGCTGGAAAATTCCGGACGGCCCTGGCTCTATATCTGTGTTGGACACTGAGCATCCATCAGAGCCTTTCCCAAGCTCCAGAACTGGCCCAAGTTCTTCCCCAACCTCCTCATTGTCCGAGTCTGCTGTAGGCTCTGCTGGCGGCTGGCGGGCCACAATACATATAGACTTTCTCTAAAATGATTTGTCTGCAATCATTTAGGTCTCTCAATGGGATATTCATTTGTTGCAAGTATATCCATCTTGCTGCTGACATCCCTTCCTTTCCTTCTACTTTTCCAAGCATTATGAACAGCTCAAGGGAGTTGGATCTTCGGGTAATATTTCCCAAATATTATAGTTGAGACTGGTCATTTTTATCTCAATCAAGAACTCTGGATTGATTTGTTCTATGATTCATTTGTTTTCCTGACTACCCATTGAGTCATTTTCTGTATCAGAATTCAAAGTATTAATATTCTTTTTTCATGTTGTTTCAGTGTTCAACTTTCACTTTCATTGACAGTCACAAGGAAAATGCTATTTGCACAATTTTAATCTTAGAAAATATAGAAATGTCAGAACACCTGAATGTCTTTTCAAAGGACTTCATTACTATCCTATTAAATACTATTCTGTGGCATATTTCATGATTGCTGGATCTTGTATTATTGATAGATGATCTAAAAAGGCAGAAGTGATTCATTAGTTCGCCACTGTCAATTTTAAGAGTAATTTTTATACCTGCTGCCATTGATTTGTACTTCTTTATATTTAATTATGGAACCCATTTTTCCCCACCGTGTCCTTGACTTGCATTACTAGAGCTTGCAGTTAACTTGCATTTTCAGCTATCAGAGTAGTACCATCAGTATGGTGCAGATTATTGATGTTGTCTTCTTTTAGTTTTAAAACCATGCTTAATTTTCTTCCAATTTAGTTTCCCTCAAAATAAATTCAGCATATAGGATAAATGAATAAGGAAAAAAAATGTATAGACTTTATTATCTCTCTTGCCAAATTTCAACCACACTTTTTCACTGTGCTGTATCCAATCTGCCTACGTCTTTCAGATGGTGGGATTCCCATTTTTTCTAAGCACATTCCTTAGTTTAGTTGACACAACTGAAGGCTTCCTTGAACTATTATCAAAGAAGGGTATATTGACTTATTTTGGTATTTTTTGGCTTTTTCAAACATGGAATTTGCATCAGCAAATTGTTTATAGTTCCCCAGCCTTTTCTCAAACTAGCTTGAACATCTGGCATTTCTTTTTTCACATAGGCCTTTAATCATGTGACTGGCATGTTATGTTAAGGATATTATACAATAGTTTGTATAATAAGTCTCCTTGCTTTAGTCTTCTTTAGTCACATGATCATCATTGATGCACTTTGCAACAAGTTTGTTATAAGCATAGTTAATAGAGAATATAGAGGAAAAATTATAAGTCCCAGTAGCATGATGTTGCTCTTAACAAGTGTAATGATTTGCTTAATAAGGTGGAAGTGAGATCATAACTATCACAGTCATGTGATTTTCCACTGAATGACAGAATTGTTGGTCTCAATTGTGGTTGTTAAGCAAGGACTACCTGTATCTTAAACTTTGGTCCAGATGAAGTTCCTTAGGTTTTAGTAAAATTCAAAGCACTCCTGACATGAAATGTAGAATCTTCCAAATAGATCAGCATAGATTTGGGTTGACCTTACCACAATGATTAAAATTCAAATTATTTTTTTAAATCTAGTATCTTGGGGACAAAGAGTTATAGATTTAGGGCCAATTAAGTTTTTATTACTCTACCAGCACACGCTTCACCTAAAGAAGAAAGCTTTCTTTCTTTCTTTCCTCCCAGCCCCACCTCTTCCACACAATTAATTTATAGTAGAGTGGAAACTGGATGGTAATTACATACACAATATATCCCAATCCAGCTGCTTACTAGAGAAATGCTAACTAAAGCTATTAGCAGTTGCCACAGTCTATGAAAAACAAAGGAAATCAGTAATACTTTGTGAGCTGATCGCAGTATTTTATATGCAATCTCCATGGAGACCTGAATATTCTGAGTGTCAATTGCACTCTTTCAAATAGATTTATGTGCTAGTTATATCCCTGTGCAAGTGTGGGAGTCATTCCTTTGATTGATAATGGAAATCCTTAAACCAAGACCAGATTTAAACAGGCTGCCATAATCAATGTGAGTGAGATGTTTTTATGCCTTTTTCATATATCTCCCCAAAATAAAAACAATGACATCAGTGAAACACCTAATGCAAATCTGAGGCTATCTTTGTCAGCTCAGAGACAGATGGACAGAAGGATAAAATAGAGCTTGCTGACAGCTTCTTTAGTTATGGTAGCTTTCCTATTACTTATAGTTCAGTTTAGAGATTGCCATTGAAATTCTTATCTGCTTCCAGGTTTGCACATAATGATTCATGCAACGGTGTCGACACTCCTAGAGAGAATAGGATGGCTCTTCTTTCATCTCTGCTGTCAGTCCACAAATTGGATTTATGCTATGATGAATTAAATAGTGTAGAAAGCAAAAAAAAAGATTATTTCTGCAGTATGACGGAGTGTTTTGATGTTTTATCATATTCCTATTATCACCCTTTCTTTTAAAAATGATCCTATTTATTTTTCCCTTCCCTTGGTTATATAGTAATTTGAATGATCATGCCTAGTTCCTTGGATTATTACATTAAAAATATCACCAACCCATAAGGTTTGGTGTCTGTTTTATAATTCTTATATTTCTGAGAATGCCCTTTGTTTGATATTATACTGTATACTTCAAACACTTTTTTGTGACGGAAGGAAATCCTCTAGTGCTTCTTGACAGTAATCATGTTGCTGAGCTTGGAAATTTCTGCACAGTGTTTCAAATTGGTACTGACATCCTAAGACGTTATCTCTATTTGGAGAAGCAGACAATGTGACCTGGGAGTCATTCTATCTATTTAGGGTAGCACAAATTGGCATCTAATGATATATATAGTACATCAGAAACTAGAAGTGTGGGTGATTTGTTTGTGTTAAAGCCAGCTTATGTTTCTATTTTTAATTAAAAGTAGAAATGTTTTTCTGTTATCTGAATTCATAACAATATTTGTTTCTACAAGTATGAAATTTATATTCATAAATGTGAATGTTCACATTAGTTGCTTACTAAGGTAACCTTACATTCAGCTAAGGCCAGGTCAATATCTTTCATGCAATGTCTTAAAGATTTTCTTCTCTGAGACCTCTTTGTTTTTCCTACTGTATCATTGATTGAGCATTTCTTTTGAGTTTCTTCTGATACCTTTGATATATTATCAAGAACTGTGGTGGCGCAGTGCTTAGAATGCAGCATTACAGGCTAATTCTGAGTGCCAGGCCAGGAGTTCGATTCTGATTGAGGTTGACTCGGCATTCCATCCTTAGAATTAGCCTGCGATACTGTTTTTTATTATATTAACGTTATTATCAGGAAAAGGCAATCCAGATGCTCTGTGTTGTAGTTTTCAAGTACACAGATATTCATCTCTGTAAAATCTCCTTGGCTATTGTTACCTCCTAGGGTGAAAAAATGTCTTCTTTGTGATAGAGGTTGCAAAATGTTTAAGACGGGGCATGCATATGAATATTTCTGAATTATTAACTAGAGTACTTTATTGCTCAAAGCTGAGTGCGTAATTAAATAAAAACAAGAGCAAGACATTCTACCACCCATGTAATACTTTCACCAAAATTATATTTTCAACAGAAAAAAAAAATAGAGAGCAAATTTTCTTTCATGCAACTACATGAGTAGTGATTAAAAATGTAAGTAAGTCTATACAGTGCTATGATAAACACTGATTTGATGGCTGCTTATAGTTTTTATCATGGTAGTACTAACGCTTAGTTGTGTCTTTCAGTAGCATTGTAAATGGGGCAGAAAATGCTGCAACATGATCAGAGATTGCAAGTCTGTAACACAGCTTGACTCTTCTTGATTCTCATGAAAGCAATGTCATAGACTTGCATTATATTGCAAGTCCTCTGTTAGATGTGACTTAAGAGCATCCAAAGTGGCCAAACCAGATATGCAAGTGCAGGCATAATAACTCTATAATCAATTCTGCAAGGCAAGACATTTGATACCTCAATAATGTTATATTTTGCTTCAGTATAAGGGTCTGGTTTTCACACTAAATAAAAAATTAAAACTGTCCAAATATTATTTGTAAATGGTATGTTGTATTATTTCCCAGTAAGGCAAGAAAAGCATATTTGAGTGTCTTTAAGGCACACCAGAGTTGTAAAGCAAGAATGCTCTTCAGTGCAAATACAAATATAATATTCTCTTTAAATTTATTTTTGAATGAATCCTATACTACATCTGGGTACATCGCTTTATGCATCATAGTGGCTTGCCAGTTGTTTCTAAAAGAAAGTCTTTGAGCAGAACATAAAGACAAAAGTTTTCCATACCTCTAACTCTCCCAGTGCGATGTGGCCATATTGTTGATTGGCTGTCCTCAAGTTTAAACCTATTATTGTTTCCTATTTAGTGCAGCTGAGTGGTTATTGAAATGTTATACCATGGTATTGTTCTGTTTGCTGAGATTGTTTTTGTTACTGGTTTCCTCATATCTCTCACTTTACTCTAATAATAATGTTTCCCTATTATGGGGAGTGTAAAATAAAAGAAAAGATACTGTGAAATAAAAGAGTGCTATTGTAAGAACTTTTGAAATGGTGAATTCATGCTTCAATTGTCTTCCATTTAGTCTCTAATCTATAGGTGACTGTTCTTAAAGACCACTCAGAAGCTACAGCAGGTCCAGAATGCAGCAGTTCAAGAAGATATGGCTCTATTGCATGTCACCTATGTTACACTGTTTATTTCAGGTGGAATTCAAGGTTCAGGTTGTCATCCTTATGACTCAACATTTTAGATATGTGTGTCCTAGACTCAAATATTCCCAGTAATACTTATCTGTTCAATAAGGTCTGGAACAGACAGCTCACTCCATGTACTGACTCAAGATGCCTGGATCTCTTCCACTATGGATACAGTTCTATTAAACTTTTGACTTGTTTATCTATATTTGTGTTCTAAGAAGAGCAAATATGGAAAGAGGTACCGTATTTGTGTATTTATTTCATATATTTATAGGGCTACCCAATTCAAGTAGGATGACTTTTTTTTTCTGCAGGTGTAGTCTTTGACTTATGATCACAATTGAGATCAGAATTTCCATTGCTAAGCAATGTGATCATTATATGAGTAATCACTTAATGACTTTGTTGACATGGTCATTAACTGAATCACAATGGTTAGGCAAATCCATTGTCAGAACCTGGTTGGGAAGGTTGCCAATGGTAATCATATGATCCTGGAATGCTCATTAATGCTAATTAATCCTCATAAATACATACCAGTTGCCAAGTGCCACATTTGTGATCATGTGGCTACAAGGATGTTGCGATAGTCGTAAATGTGAGGACTAGTAAAAAGTTACTTTTTTCAGCGCTGGCATAACTTCAAACATGAGCCTTGATAGTACAGTGGTTTAATGTACCCTGTTATTAACACAGCTGCCTGCAATTTCTGCTGGTTCGAATCTCTCCAAGGCTCAAGGTTGACTCAGCCTTCCATCCTTTCTAAGGTAGGTGAAATGAGGACCCAGTTTGTGGGGGCAATAAGCTGACTTTGTATAAAATATACAAAAGAATGAAGGCTATTGCTTAATGCATTGTAAGCCGCCCTGAGTCTCCGGAGAATGGCGGCATATAAATCAAATTAAAAAAAAAAACAGTCACTAAATGAATGGTTGTAAACTGAAGACTACTTGTAGTCCCTCTTGTTTTGTCTATATTTTTTAAAAAATCATTCTTGGTCCTCTGGGGAGGAGTCCAGGGGGAAACATAGATTGAAATAAGCTGTTGAGTTTGACTTGAACCTGGCAATTAACTATATGCTAATATCAAATAATGCCAGGCATGATGCTTTCTATTATTCAAGAAGAAACTGGCAAGAGCTGAACGAATACAGTTATCGGAAAGAATGGCTTTGCAAGCATTTTCCAAGCTAAATTGGATCTTTTTTCTTTTTTGTCCTTATTGTTTTCTTCTGTTTTTGTTTTTGCCAACAAATTTAATATAGTTGTCTTGCAGACAAGCTATATGGGTAGTTCTTGACTTACAACAGTTCTTTTAATGACTGTTCAAAGTTACAACAGCATTGAAAAAAAATAACTTATGATCATTTTTCACATTTATGACCATTGTAGCATCCCTGTGGTCACTTGATCAAACTTCAGATGCTTATCAATTAGCATATTATTTATGTCAGTTGCAGTGTCCTAGGGTCATGTGACTATCTTTTGCAACCTTCTGACAAACAAAATCTGTGGAGAAGCCAGATTCACTGAACAACCATGTTACTAACTTAACTCCCTGAACCAAATGCCTTGCTTAGCAATGGAAATTTTGGGCATAATTGTGATTCATAAATCAAGGACTACCTATAAAAGGGATGAAAATAGATGTGGGATAAGTCCATGCGCTGGAATATCGGATGAAATTAAAATGTGGTTGCTAATTGGCCTTTGTGCCTGTGGTAACTAAACTCGCCTATCACGTTTTCCAAATGTGTGAATAGTCCCATTCCAATGCTCCTATTTTAAAAAGCTTCTGTTACAGTGTTAAGTTACAGTTCATTACAGTTTCAAACAGATCTCATTTTTTCCTGAAGACAAAATGAATTAAAGATTACTTTCTTTTCTTAGACTCTTGAATAATACTAATTTGTGTTAATTATTTCCCAAAGGGATTTTCAACTATATTGTGGTGATGATGAGAGGGAAATTTTCCATTTGATTCTGGCAATTAACAGATTCCCTCCTTTACCGAGCTAGAAACAAAAACATTTACAAATCACTATTTATTTACAAGTATTTTTAGACTGCTCATCTCAATAATACTTATAGTGGTCATGTATGCTTGTGGGATTATTTTTTCTATTCCTCTTTCATTCCCCTTTCTCCTAAGGAAATTTAGATGTGGAAACCAAAAAGTAGCTCAGATAGGACATAGCAAATATACATGAGACAAAATTATAAGAAGCTAAAGGAACATAATGTGACATTTTTGTGCTATGGTGGATTTGATGGAAATGATACTGCTTCTAGTAAATTCTTTTGTGTACACACTATACATACATAGATGAAAGACTTTTTGATTGATTGATAATGTGTTAGTGAACATAAATGATGATTTTTGTTCCTGCTCTTTCATGTCTTCCATCCCTACTACCATAACTTACTGCTTGTCATCTCTTTTCTTTCCTTCCCTCTTTCCTAGCCTTAGAATCTTAGAATTCAGAGACTTCGGTTTTCTCATAATGATCTAAAATTTGAGCCTGATCATTTGTGCCTCAACTCTGGGTTGAATAAAAAGACTAGCCTTTTTTTTTTTTTTTAACATTCTTAACAAATTGAATATGTTGAAGAAAGTTAACAAAGCCATATGGTAGAAGCTATAGTGGCACAGAATAAATGTCAGTATGGCTAAAACCTATATATCCGACCAGGAAAATTATTTTTCCTACAAATGTTTTTAAATGATGGTTTATCGTTCTGGTACTGCTAATGTGGTAGTTCCTGAATTAAACTGAAATTCAGCAATTGACCTGAAGTTGTAAACTGACATTCAGCAATTGACCTGAAGTTGTAATAATCAAAATCCTATTAAATGAGCTTCTTGATAAACCCCTTATGTCATACTTTTAGTGGAGTATATTATTTCTTGGTATGTTTGTTTTTCTTCCCTCAATGACAGCTGCAACTGGTATGTGGCATCTCATTCTTGCAGTTGGGCAAACTGATATTAACAGCTTGCTCCTGTAAAAGCGCCAGAATTATTCCAAATAGCTGCTTGAAAAGGCAAATACCAAACCTGAAGCTCAATCTTTTCTCTCCTGCTCCCAATCTCCCCCCCTCCCTCTGGAATAAGTACTTTCTATTTGGCCTGGTTCTGGGAGGCATACTCTGTTGCCAAAGTCTAGTGCCTAGTTCTAAGTTTTGTTGCTGTGATTTAATTCATCATGCAGTTTTCAATAAAATAATCCTTTTTTTTAAAAACAACCATTATTAAGCTTTTGCTTTTTAAAAATATATCTCTTTTAAATATCAGTTGAACCAAAACTCTAAAAGAAAAATAGATTGGAGGATTCATATCATGAATCAGGATTATAATAGGTTTAGGACAGCAATTTTATGCATTCTTAATTAGAAATAATCACCAGGAAACAGAAATTCCTAGAACATGTTCACAGACAATGTTCTTAATCACAGTTTATTGAAATCTTAATTTTCTGTGTTTGTGTGAGATTTTTTTTACATGATGTTTATGCATTGCATCATGAACTTTACGCTGGATTTACACAATGTGCTAAACTGAATTGTAGTTGGCAAATGTATTGTGAGAACACAGCAAGTGAGTCAGACCGTGGATCTATTTAGTCCAGCTCTGTTGACAGTGATTAGTTTTCAGGCTGGAGTTTTTCCAGCTCTACTTCCTGTATTTGGATCTTCTGTATTCTGCCACTGAACTGTAACTCCTATAGTAGTTGCTGTGAGGAAAATATATTGCTTCTGACAGTGTTTTCATACATAGACTCCATTCCTTTATTCTGGCTTACTTGCACATAAGCATTTGTGCCCAAGCATTACATTAAAGGTAGTCCTCACTTAATTACCCTAACTGACATTGGAATTTCTGTCACTATGCAAAGGGGTCATGTGACCACATCACTTAGCAACGACAGTTAATTGTTAGGCCAGGATCTCATGTTTCTCCTGCTCTGCTGCACTTGTTGCTGCTTCAACTCACTGTATTCCACTGTCCTGTTACCTGCCTTCTGCTGGGCACCTGCACTGCCCTGCACTCTTCTACCCTTGTCCATCTGTCCTCCATTTTCTTCCTCTTCCTGCTGCTCCTTAAGAATGCCTGGCTTGGTGCTTTGCCAGGTTTTGTGCCCTCATTAAGATGTCATGTGGCCAGCAGCTGCCTTGTGAAAGCTGGGCATGCCTTGTCAGCAGTGGGAGGTAGAAGACAGCAGGGCAGCAGAGGGCACAATGGCCGAAAGAGAGATAGGGAGGAGATAGCCGGTGGGTAGGGGGTTAGGGGTGGACATGGAAGCACATCATTGGTAAATGCAATCGTGATTAGACCCATAACTTTGAAGTTACATAATATTTGATCACAAATATTATTTGTTCAATGCCCTTGTAACGCTGAACAAATGCTCATTAATGAAGAACTACCTGTATCTGTTCTTTGATCCAGTCTGTGATCCTAAGAACATTTACATCAATTACATTTAGAAATACAGTGAATGCTAACCTACCTAATCTTTTTTTAGGTAGCAAACATTCTTTCTGGCCCCTCCCCTTTGGTACTAATGCATACTTATCAGGCTGTTAATATGAAATTTGAACTACTATTATGCTTTAGTTAATATTATGCTACCTATATCTGAGATTATCTTATATTCAGTATACTTGATCAGATAATGAATCTATAAAGTAGATTTATTTAAGGTACTATAAATAATGTGCAGTCATCTGTCCACTGTTTAAGAAACTGTGTTCCAAAATCTTAGCTAAAAATCAAGAACCATTTCCTATAACATTTTGAAACAGTATTTTATGAGAGAACACTCTTTCCTTACATACCCTTATTTTGATTTATGTCCAAGATGATGATGACACACCACCTTAGAGTGCTGTTGACAGAATTATCCTGGATACCAAAATCAGGTGATTCTCAGCCTTATGCTGTCTGTCTTTGTTACATTGCTCAGTTCTGCTTTTGTCTCCATCCTTTGCCCCCATATCCCAATCAATTATTATCAATTATTTTTTATTAAACTGATCGAAGTAAAAAATGAAAATGAAAATAAAAATGGTGGGAAAAGGGGAGAAAGAAAAGTTTAGAGTAAAGAGGAAAAAAGAAAGAAGAGCATTAACTTCTGACTCTTTTAGCACAATAGAATAAGGTAATAACATTAACGCCACAACTTTTTACTTTTAGATACTTAATATGTACTAGTCATTTCTGTAACAACAAACTTACCTAATCAGCAAAAGCCAAAATCATTGTTTGTTTTTTTCCATTTCAAGCAGAAATTGTTTCCAAGCAGAAACAAAGTTGGATATGTTATTTTTTTTAATTAAAGCAGTTGATTTTTAGTCATTTTAGTAACTTTTGAGGGTTTTGTGGTTAAGCTTAGGTCCACTTTGTCTTTTCTGGCTTGGTACTTTTAATTTGGATCTAGGGATTTATGAAAATTTTGTTTTCCTTTATTTCTTGTGGTTTTTGCAATCCACGGGCCTAATGTTTAAGGTTTACCATTTGTGATAAATGTTTTTGTGGTGAAGGCTCATACTGTGAACATATCCTGGTTGTGCTTGAGAACCATGCCATTCCTTTTTGTAGTTTATAAAATCATATTTTGAATTCTTCTTGTATTTTAACCTTGGCTTCTTGCTCTGCTTGGATTTTATTCAATATTCATACAAGGCTGTACTCTTACCTAACTAAAGATAAGTTTTACATTTTACAAGATAGCCCTCAATCTACGACCACAATTGAGCCCAATTTTTTTGTTGCTAAGTGAGACATTTTTAAAGTTAGTTTTGCCCCATTTTATGAATTTTCTTGTCACTGCAGTTGTTAAGTTAGTAACACAGCTGTTAAGTGAATCTGGCTTCCCCATTGACTTTCTTGTCAGAAGATTGCAAAAGGGGATCACATGATGCCAGGACACTGCAACCATCTTAAATATAAGTCAGTTGCCAAGTGCCTGAATTTTCTTCACATTACGTGTGGATGTTGCAACAGACATATTGTAGATGTGAAAAATGGCCATAGTCACTCTTTTCAGTGCCATTATAACTTGAACAGTCATTAAATGAACTGTTCTAAGTCAAGGACTACCTGTATTCTGTATCTCTTTTCATTCTTTACTACTCCTTTCTTTATCTTTAGTACTTAGCTATGCTTCTTTATTTCTCTGTAGTTTATTGTAGTATTCTAACTGTTTCTTAAATAAGAAGTGAAAAATTTCAATGCCTTCCTTGGGTCAGTGTGCCCTCTTAATCACGAAATGTGTTCAGTGTTAATTAGACCAAGTATTACTTTTAAATTTAGCACAAACATTACACATCATGATCTTGTATAATGGAGAGAAAACTGTAACTCACTTTATTCTTTCCAATACATGGTATGTGGATATGTGCTGTTTTGGAGAGAATATTGTAAGTTATTATTGTATAGTCAAGCACGCTTTTGAGATGTAATTAGGCATTGCCTCTTTCACTGGAACAGGGGGCATCCAAGCTTGTTATTAATATGATTTTGTTTGAAGCTATTTGTAGCAAGGGTCAAATGGTATCCATCATGATGGTTGGAGCTTGATAATACTGTGGAGCTAAATAATATCTGAGAATATATACACTTACGAATGAAGGCAAATATACGCGTCCCAGGATAATGTTGCCAGATCGAATTCTGCATGAAAGCTAACGGAGTAAAGAAATTAGTGTACAAAAAAGCATAATTGGGGACAGTATTTGCACACAGTGTGCCTACTAGATAAAGTTGTAAAGATGTAGATTAAAAAATGTGAATTGATGTGGAAACCAAGTGCAACACACAGCTTATGTTAAAAGTTATTTTTCTCTTCCCTGTTCATAGTTTTTAAGTCCTATTTTACAGTGGTTCATATTTAGCACTTAATTTTCAATCCAACAAATTATATATTGTTGCAAGAATTAAGTTCTTTTTTCTTTAGTATTTTGGATAAATTGTTTTACCGTCAACTGTTGCTTTCCTTGTGGTGCAAAACCCTTGTTTGTTCTGCCTTTTAACTTTTAATTGGAATGTAGAAGTGATGCACCAGTTTGATCTATTTTCTTCTTCGGAGTCATTGTTAAGCAGCATTTTTTTTACATATCCTCAAGAGTATAACTAGATAATTAAAAGATTCTAGATAGATACAAATTTAAAAGTAATTAGAACCTACTTAAATTTCCCAGAAGACAATGTTGTAAAATTAATTTTACCAAAATAATTATTTAACTGTACCTTATGTCTAGGTCCAACTTCTATAGTTGCTCCCCAGTTACAATTGATTATATGTAAAGAAGAAAGTTGTTGGTAGTTTTTTTCATGTCCCTTGTTATGTCTAGCAGGGTTTAGTTATAGTTGTAGTGTTGTTATTGGATGAAACCGATGACATCATGCGCACGGGAGATTCTTTTGTTAGCCATTGGCTGGAGCGGTTGAGTTGTTCATATATAAGAGCTGTCAACTGCCATTTTCTAGCTGAGCCGTTACAGTTACATGGTGAAGCAATAAAGAGTTACAGTTACAATCGTGAATTGCCTCAGTATATATTGCAACAATTTAACACTGGCGACGAGGATGGGATCTTCCTGAGGCGAATTGAGAGCAGAATCAACATTCAGAGAGTGTGAGTCACCCAATACACAAACCACTGATCCACGAAATGGCTCCTCCAACTTTCGCCCCATACAACACTGCTGCTGAGACGTGGGATGCATACAAAGAGAGGTTTGAATGTTTTTTAGAAGCCAACGATTTTATTGACCTCTCAAGCAGTAAGAAAAGGGCTCATTTTTAAAATGCTTGTGGCCCTGAGGTATTTGCTACTGCCCGAGCGTTACTCGCTCCACAGCCTGTGCATACTACTTCCTGGGAAGTTTTGAGGCAGAAATTGAGGGCTTACTACGCTCCAACTCCGTCTCGTATCGCCTGTAGATTTAATTTAAGGCAAATACTGCAAGAGGAAGGGGAGCCTATCAACCGTTATGTCGCCCATCTGCTTACAGCTGCCCTCGACTGCGAGTTCTGGGATTTAGATGACGCTTTGGTCAAACAGTTGGTTTGTGGGGTACGCGACATAAACTTACAGAGGCGTTTGTTAGCGAAAAAAACCCTAGATCTTCAAACGGCCATGGAAGAGGCCCAGGCGGCAGAGATGTCAGATAAATCTGCTGCGGACATCCGTAAGTGCCATCCCTCTGCTAATCAAGTCACGGCTGTCCATAGTGAGGAGGTTGTTTCTGAAAACGATGAAGAAGAGCCGGAGGTCAGTCGTATTAAGACGTTTACTGAAAAAGGTGGGCGGCCAACCAGAAAAAATCCTCCTCCATCCTCCTGCCTCAGTTGCAGTGATCAGCACCCCCGAGCAACTTGCCGGTTCCGTTCAGTGACATGTCGACGTTGCGGCAAACTTGGCCACCTTGCACGTGTCTGCCGCTCGGGTCACCAGAGGCAATCTATGTTTCGACCAAAAGGTGCTGCAGTCAACAGTGAAGACTGTTTTGCGATATTCCGCGGCCGGCGGGTCACTGAAATAACCCACCGTGACTCCACTACACATTCAAACAAGCTTTTCCTGACTGTGAAGATCGAAGGTGTTCTTTGCAGGATGGAAGTCGTCACCGGCTCATCTAAATTCATTGTCTCTTGGACCACCATCAAAGAAATGATGCCTAGCCTGCAGAAAAATCAGCTTCACCCCAGCCCTGTTAAACTTAGGGATTATCAGGGAAACCGGATTCCAATTATTGGGCACGGTCGTTTCCTAGTTGAATATGATAGTTTCACTGGCCACCTCCCCTTAATCGTGGTGGATGGCTCCCTTCCCAGTCTGTTAGGCTTAGATTGGTTTGGATCCCTTGGCCTTGCCATCACAGGCATCCACTCAACAACCTCAGAGAGCGATTTTGATATGTTGGCTAGCGAATTCAAAGATGTGTTCAACGATGCTCTGGGTAAATATGTGGGTTCCCCAATTACACTGAACTTAGACCCGAACGTTGCCCCTATTAGGCTCAAACCCCGGAGAGTACCTTTGGCCCTCCGTCCAAAAGTAGAAGCCGAGTTAGATAAGTTGATTGCCCAGGGAGTTTTAGAACCCACTGACCATTCCCGGTGAGAGACCCCAATAGTCATTCCTATCAAGCCGGACGGGTCGGTCCACATCTGCGCGGATTTTAAAAGTACGTTGAAACGGGCATTACAAGCCAACTCCTATCCTGTTCCGGTAGTCCAATACTTGCTCCACTCCCTGGGTTCAGGCTCCATTTTTGCTAAGCTTGATCTAGCTCAAGCGTATCAGCAGCTTCCGGTGGATGAGGCCTCAGCTGAGGCCCAAATGATTGTAACCCGCCGGGGAGCTTTTAAGTGCAAACGGCTTCAATTCGGTATTAGCATAGCCCCGGGGTTATTTCAAAATTTAATGGAGCGCCTCCTACAAGGACTTCCTGGGGTAGTCCCATATTTTGATGACGTGCTCATCTCTGCGTCTTCGCGGGATGAGCTCGTTGGCCATGTTAGGGCCGTCCTTCTACGCTTCAGGAAGGCCAGCCTAAAATTGAAGAAATCTAAATGTTTTATTGGTGTGCCACAGGTTGAATTTTTGGGGTATTTAATTGACGCCACAGGTATCCACCCTACTCCCTCAAAGGTGGCAGCTATAAAAAGCACTGCCGTTCCAACGTGCAAAGCTGACCTGCAAGCATTTCTGGGGCTCCTCAATTTTTATAGCATATTTTTACCCCATAAAGCCACCTTGGCGGAGCCTCTTCACTGTTTATTGGACAAAAATATGCCATGGTCCTGGGGCGAGGCTGAAAACCGTTCTTTCCGGGCTGTCCAAGACCTACTAACATCCTCTGCTGTCCTGGTACAATATAGTTCTCACCTTCCTCTGGTAATAACAGCGGATGCATCCCCTTTTGGCATCGGTGCCGTCCTTAGCCATAGGTTTCCAAATGGAGTAGAAGCACCTATTGCCTATTATTCCCGTACTCTTTCCTTCATGGAACGCAAGTATAGTCAATTAGGCAGGCAGGCCCTAGCTGCAGTGGCTTCTGTAAAGAAGTTCCACGATTATATTTATGGCCGCCATTTTGATTTGGTCACTGACCATAAGCCTCTTCTGGGGCTCTTAGCTGGGGACCGTCAGACTCCTTTGATACTTTCCCCCAGGATGTCCCGTTGGACTGGAGTTTTTAGCGGCTTATAATTATACCTTAAGATACCGCCCGGGTAAGGAGATCGCGCATGCTGATGCGTTGAGCCGCTGTCCGTTGCCCTTGCCCGTGGAAGACCCTGCACCGACCTCTTCTGTCCTCCTTGTAGAGGAGCTGCCCACTCCCTTATCTGCAACCAATGTTGCTGCCCACTCGGCAGTTGACCCTTTGTTAGCGTAGGTGCTCGACTGGGTGGCAAGGGGGTGGCCATTGGGACAAGTGGTCGAGCAGTTCAAGCCGTTCCGGCTCAGGCAACACGAACTTTCTGTCCTCCGGGGTTGCCTTTTGTGGGGTCATAGGGTTGTTATTTCCCCAAAATTGCGTAACTCTATTTTGGAGTGTTTGCACGAAGCCCACCCTGGTATCATTAGGATGAAGGGGCTTAGCCAAAGTTATGTGTGGTGGCCAGGGATCGACCAGGATATAACAGATTGGGTAGCCAAATGCCAAACTTGTCAGCTGTCAAGGCCAGCAGCACCATCTGTTCCTCCCAGGGAGTGGGAATTCCCGAGGGCTCCATGGTTGCGGGTCCATCTGGATTTTGCTGGCCCCTTTATGGGCCGCCAGTTCCTTATTGTGGTGGACGCGTATTCAAGATGGGTCGAGGTGGAAATAATGCCATCCATCACATCAGAGGCCGTCATACGTGTTTTAAATAAATTATTTGCTACACATGGCCTTCCGGATGTTCTGGTGTCCGATAATGGCCCACAACTGACATCCGCCCCATTTCAAATGTTCCTGGCCAGTTTAGCAATCCGCCATGCCCAGATTGCCCCTTACTGTCCCTCCAGTAATGGTTTGGCAGAAAGGGCTGTGAGGTCAACTAAAGAAGCGCTGGCAAGACTAGGACCACGGGGGTGGCAAGAAAGGGTTTCCACATATTTGCTTTCTCAGCACACAACACCTTGTTCAAGCACTAATCGAAGTCCTGCTGAGATGCTGATGGGCCGCTGATTACGAACAACACTTGACCGTCTGCATCCTTTATACAACTCAGACCAGCCTACAACAGGCTATTTGCCACCTAGGGTGTTTAAAGAGGGGGACCAGGTTTTTGCACGAAACTATGGGGGCGACCCCCATTGGTTGCCGGGACAGATTATACAAGTAACGGGTCCCTGTTCTTACAGGGTCCTACTCGTTGATGGCAGAACCTGGCGGAGACACATGGACCAGTTACGGAAACGTGTGTTAGAAAAAAATCCGGCAGAGGTCGTGAGTCCGTCACCTACAACACCGCTAAGTTCCATGCCAGGTCCAACACTAAATTCACAAGCAAATGAAAACTTAACGCGGGGCACCGCGAGGAGCCAGCAGTGGCCCAACTTACTGAGGTCGAGACCGAGGCTGGGAAGTCTGTTCCAGGGAACACTCCGTCAATTGTACCGTTCTCTTCTCCATCCATGCCGGAATCAGCTGCACCTGTTATTGAACCTGAACTACGACGGTCCGGACAAGTACGCAGGCGCCCGGCGTACCTTAATGATTACACTTGCGTGATCCAGGAGGGGAGGGGTGTTTTGTCTAGCAGGGTTTAGTTATAGTTGTAGTGTTGTTATTGGATGAAACCGATGACGTCATGCGCACAGGAGATTCTTTTGTTATCCATTGGCTGGAGCGGTTGAGTTGTTCATATATAAGAGCTGTCAACTGCCATTTTCTAGCTGAGCGGTTACAGTTACAGTTACATGGTGAAGCAATAAAGAGTTAGTTACAATTGTGAATTGCCTCAGTATATATTGCAACAATTTAACACCCCTTATCTTTTCTCTCTCTATGTACTGTGTTCCCAATAAAGATTGTATTACTACTCTGTCCCACATACTATAACTAAATAAAAACTTAATAAACAGTAGTGTGTTGTTATTAAAGGAACAGCAGGTTGGCCTTAAAGTTTTAGGTACAATATGTCATGTGTAAGAAATCATTTCTTTCTTTTTTCTTTCTTTTTAAATGAAATGTATTGTATGTGATTAGACTTTGATAAGAGTCAATCCTTCGATTTACAACAGATCAGAAAAGGCACTCCACAAGAAATACTTGAATTCAAGTACTCAACTTTATTGATACAGTTCTAGTAACAGAATTTAGTGTTTCCCTTAATTCCCTCTTACACTCAAAAGAGTCATTTTAAGTTTCTTTTCAATGTCTTCTTTTTTTCCAGACTTCATTCATGTTTTGTTAACTGGCATATTCTTCCTCCAATGTCATGTCTGTGAATCTGTACAAGTACCATGAAACCAGAAGTAGAAGGATCACTGCATTGAATCCTTAAAGTGAAGTAAGGAAATGTAATGGCCAGTGTTCAAGCCAGGACATCTATCTAGATAATGGGGCCAAAATGTTATGGCTCACACCACATTTGGAGTTTTGAAAACATACTTTGCACATTTTAACAAAATGGCTTTTAATTTTTTTTTTTCTGAGAGCTGGAAGACTCAATCACAATGTTGGCAGGTATAAGATTTGAAGCTGGCAAGAAAGAAACTTAACATCCACTGGAACTAGTATGTACATATGGAACATGACTAGGAAAGAATGGCCAAAGTCTTTCTGTTGTATTAAAAAAGTAGGGGAAAATGGCCTTAAGTTAAAATCAGAATTACATGCACCTACACATGTACAAACACAAACACATATTTTGTGATTCTTTAAGTAAAATAGAAGTATTACAATCAATGTTACAGTATGTTTCATTTATATTTGTATGTTCAGCATCGCTATCTGAGTAAATTCTTGGGACTGAATAAAAAAGATGTTTGCAGCTATGTGTGGTCTGTGACCCATGAGTTGCCCATCCTTGGCTAGTAGAACTGATTTAAATACTTCAAGTTTCCTGGTGAGGATTTCTAAGCAGTAGTACACTGCAACTGGGAACAGAGGTAGAAGTGAGTTTCTTACAAACTTAAGCTCTTGTCTAATTTGTCATGAAGTCTAATGTGCTTGACTTGCGCACTTAATATTTGGAATTGTAAGCTGCCCACTTAGTTGAGTTGGATGGCTATATAATTGGGTGGCTATATAATATAGAAATGAGGTGCAAGATCTATTTCACAGATAAAAGCCAGGAAAACACCAGGCCCAGACAAGATAACTTGCTTAAAGGCCTATGCTGACCAACTGGCTCCCATTTTCACCCGCATCTTTAATAAATCATAGAGATGTGCTATGTTCCTACCCATGTAACTTATATTAAGCAAAAATTCTCCCAGATTCAAAGCATTGATTCCAGTCAAATTTTGGCACTTCTTATTTAAGAAATAAAATCCTACAGTAAATAGTTTATCCTAAATCATATGTTGGCATTGACACTTGGGAAATGAAAATAAAAATGTAGAAAACTGTCTTGTAAATGAAAGTGGAGCTAGTCTGGCATAATATTATCAATGCACTGGCAATTTCAGAGAAGTTTTTCTAGTTCTGCTTGGAGATGTTAGGAATTGAAGCTGGGGTCTTCTCCTTGCAAAGCATGTTTTTCCTTTGATTGGCTACACTGCGCAGAGTTCTTTTTGTACTGTGCCACGATGAGTGCTTTTGTCTGTGGGGATTAATTGATTGATTATGTGCCATTAGATTAGCATCAACTTTTAGGGACCAAATAGATGCATTTTCTTCATGATGATCTGTCACTAACCTCATTATCCAGGACCTCCAGTGGTTCACCAATCACCACTGTAATTGAGTCCATCAGCCTTGCTGCTTGTTCATTTTTTTCTTTTTCCTTGTGTGGCATAACAATAACTGATGGTATGAAAGGTAGAAATATAGATGTAAGCACGTCTTTTTTTTTAATTCAAGCACAAGATTATGTTTCAAATATTTGATTGTTTGGCTGATTCAGTGATTTTCCTGAGAATACCAATGGATCATCAAAAAAGCTTCACAAACAGTGATTCAAGGAGATAGTTGTTCATAAGCTAATTTTATTGCAAGAAGCACTGTTAATGAAGAAATTTAGCAAAGAGTTTAAGATGCAAGCCTTACAATCTTAAATTTCTTTCTCTTGTGTGCGTTTTGCAGTGGACTAAGAGAATCCCACTTCTGGGTGGCAAGCAATGAATTGTTATTGTAATTAGGTCTCAGGTGCCTTTCTGCCAAACTTGCCTGATCTATCTATCCTTTACAAATCCCCTTACCATTGCTTAAAGAAGTCCAGGATCAATAATACTGGCTTTTTTAGTGCTTATGTTGCAACCTGCAAAAAGCTCCCTCCTTCTACAGGTGCTCTGAGTCAGAATGCAGGATGACTAAGGTAAGATTTGTAAAGAGTAAAATGCTTTCTATTCTTTTAGCATTGCAGCATATGGGAGCAGCAGCACACCCTGCTTGACATGGCCACTCCTCCCTTGTTCTGAACATTCGCCAAGTGGTTGAGAGAGAAGAGCCAGAAGGAGAACAGCCACTTCAAGGGACTAGTTGTTCCTTTCTGCACTTGGAGAAAATTGTAGCTTTTTTATGTTGGGGAAATATTGCAGCTGGAGAAAACAAATGGCGTTACAAATACACCACAGTTCTGCAAGCAGTCAAGGTCTGTCCTGAGCAGCTCTGCTATGTAAACGGCTTGTGATCTGGCATATTATTTGTATTGTATCCAGGATGTTGTTTTTCAAGCAGGAAGCTGATTAGGAAAGTTTTGCTAGACTGACGAGAGCATATGAGTTGTTCTGTCACTAGACTATTAGAATCCAGTCAGACTGTGCAGAAAGAAAATGCTGTTGTTTAAAAATGGAGATCTGGGTTCCATATGGTATAGCCTTATCAGGATAAGAGAAGATAGAGAGATAGAAAGACAGATAGAGATAGATTGAACTTGATTCATGCGTTTGATGTGTTTGATTCACTTTTCAAAAAAATATGCTGTTGGGATAACTAAGCAATTTAGCTTGATAAATTTTCTTTTGCACCAACTTGTTGCTGAAGGAATTGTGTACATTTTCAGGACATATTGAATCCATAGTTGAAAAAGGAATTCACTCTGTGCTTATTTAAATATGGATCACCTACATAAAGAGATTGACATGTCTTGTTTGCTTTAATGCACTAATCAATCTGTTTAACAAAACCAGGAGGAATGTTTTGCACTTACTGTAGTATAAAGATAGTACAAATCACATATATTTTGCAGGCTGTGTATTGGCTCTGTATATAGTTCAATTTGCTTATGAATTTATAAATTAACCAGTGCTCAGTTTAAAACTTCAGTTTCCAGGAATACTTTTTAAAAATGTGTGGGTTTAGGGAGACATGGATAACAAAAATAGAAATGTAATTTATATATCAGGATAAATGTTTATCCCCAGAGATAAGAATTCTTGTCTTGGTAGTATTGGTATGGAATTTTTATGCATAGATCATGGAGATTTGTATGATGATCCTTGGGAAGATTGTTTTTGAGGAACAGGTGTGTCCAACCTGTTCATTTTTTCTCTTTAATATCATGTTGTGAAATGCATTTGTTTAGACATGATGTTGATGATGACAGTCGCTTGACATGTATATGCTTGTTAGAGAAATGCCTACCGCAGCCTTTTATAAGTGGCAAATTTGAAAAAAGTCTTTATAGGTAACTGTGATATCTTTGACAAGATCTAAACCACACACAGGATCATATTAATTGAAATTAAAAGGTTTTTATTGAAACAGAACTAGCCAAACCAGTGTGGTGGACCTCATTATCCAGAGACTGCCTTTAATGCAATACTATTAAAAGAATTCTTGACAACTCTTATGTAAACTCACCTTGTGTTCTCACATCTGATGGGAGTTGGTCCATACCATTCACACAATAATTGGTTCTCATTGAGGGTTCTCTTGGCTTTTTTTGTTGCATTGTCCTTGAAAACATTAATCTTTTATTATAATCTACAATGCATATCAGTAATGTTTTGCAGTATAGATAAGAGCTAACACATGCACTAGAAGCAGTCCTTGGTATGTTGTCTTTTACTAACCTTTTCTCTCCTACCTTTAGTGATGCATGTTCTTATGGATATATGAGTGGATGCATGTATGCTAGAAATGTTATGAAATTACAAGCAGGCTTCATAACTTTTAACTACAGGATCCAAAATTTGGTTGCTTTTGACTGAAATGGCCTAAAAATATTATATGAATATACAGGTGAAATGTACTTCAGGATTTATTTTTTCTTCTTTGTGGAAAATATTTATATTTCTTAAATTAAAGGGTTACCTTAAGAAAGAATGCTTTTTCTTTTAAGATTTTTCTCACTGCGATTGAAAAAGGATCGTTGGTGTATTATACCTTATTTTCCCCAAAATAAGACATCCCCTGATAATAAAGCCCAATTGGGCTTTTGAGCACATGGCAATAAGGCCAAGCACTTATTTCAGGGTTCAAAAAAAATATAAGACAGGGACTTATTTTCGGGGAAACATGATACTTTTTTAGGTTAATGCTTACTAATAGTTCAAAAAACTAACTGGGAGAATTTCATTATATTACATCTTCATAAATGTGAAATTATGTCACACACTTAGTTAATGGTTGTGACTGCAGTTTTCCCTAGAGATCAGCCAGTTCTAGAAATGTGTTACTAAATAAGAAGTAGGGAAAGGAATTCAGTATCTATGGAACAGCGTATGTATATATTGTATGGTGAAAATTCCAAGTTGATCACAGTTAGAGGAAAATGTGAAATATCCCCCCTAATGTCCTAGAGAACCAGTGCCAGTCAGAGCAGTAGTGAAATAGTCCTGATGCACTTATCTTGTTAGGTTATGTTTAATATTTCTTCTAATCAACCTCTCCATCCCTTCATTGCCATCTTTGTAAACAACATACAACTCTGCATCCAGACATCCTTTAAAAAAATTAAGAACACTCTAGGAGTCATGTCAAAGGAAAGCAACAAATGATTGTAACACTGACTTCATAGGGTGATAGTGACTGAATTTTGAAAGTGTAGTTTCAGCCTACTTTGATATGAGTTGGTTTTAAGATTGTAACGGGGGTATGGTTTATCAGAAATCTTTTGCTCCCATTTCTAGCTTAAAACCAATGTATAATGCCAAAAGATAATAAAAAAGACAAAAGAGAAAGAAAGTTTTAAGATTGTAAATTGACTGAAGTACTCTCACTCCACCCTACCCCTTCAACAAAAGTCACAAATATACAGCTGAAAAGGGCTTCCATATCCCTAATGGGCTTCAGAAAAGTTGAGAAGTTGAGTTGGTAGCTAAGAAGCCTAGCATAATCCTTTACAGAGTATCACCACCTGGGCTACCTGGAATCTAATAGCATGATTAGAAGTAAAGATTGTTTTGGAGCTTTATGCAATACTTTCCAGCATGTAAATTTCCCATTTAAATATGCATTAAAAGTGGAGATAAACTATAAGACATTAAAAGCTAAAATTAGTCAGAAGGGGGTTTGCAAGGGATATACCTGCAGGGATATTTGATTACTCACCTGCTCCAGATATCAGCCCCATGTAAATCTGAATTATTAGTTTAGAATGAAATATTTTGAGCGCTGGTGCTACTAACTTAACTGTCCATCTTTAAAGTAGACAAACTTTTAAGATAAGCTCCACTTTGTGTTGGGCAGTTGTTAAAACAATATGAGGATTTTTTTCAACCAAAGGATGATGAAAAAAGATTATATACATCAAATCATTTTAAACTAGCAACTTACATAGATGTAGTTAGATGTTCTCCATAAATTATTTTTTCAACTCTTCTAACGATATCAACCATTCATCTTGCTGCTGGTTGTCTTTTTCTTTCTTTCCTCCCACTTTCCTCCCACTTTTCCAAGCATTAGATTTCCCCCCCGATTATGCAGAATATTTGCATAATGTATCTGAACTAAGATAATTTGAGTTTGGTCATTTATGCCTCAAGTGAGAACTCTGGGTTCATTTTTTCAGTTATCCATCAGTTTGTTTTCTTGGCTGTCCATGGTATAGCGGGAAGTCTTTTCCAATATCAAAGGTTAAAGAAATCAGTACTCTTTTATCCTGCTTCTTTAGGGACTAACTTTTCCCATAGATTGCCATAGGGAATGCCATGCTTGTATGATTCTGAACTTTATAAATATAAATATATTATGACATTTGAATATTTTTTTTCAAGACCTTCATGGCTGCTCTAGCCAAATGTTAGTCGGTGGCATATTTTTTTACTGCTTGTTCCTTTACTGTTGATAGATGTCAGGGAAAAGTAACCAGAAGAATTTGTGAATAGTTCCAAACAAGCTTTATTCTGTTTTTATGTTATTCTTTGTTCTTAGATCAGAGTTCCTAAACCATTCCGGCTTTGTGGACCAACAAGGGGATCGAAGGGATGGCCCCATATGAGCAGCCAGCAAGTGTGCATACACACGTGCAGTTCCATTTGCATGCATGCTTGCCTGGTGTTTCCACAGCCCGGTTGCAAACAGCTCATGACCCACTAGTGGGCCACGGCCCAGAGGTTGGGGATCCCTGTCTTAGATTGTTTGCTTTTGTCCTTGCCAGAACTAGCTCTCACAGATTCTCTTAATTACACTTTATAATGACTAGTGCAACTATGTTCTGCCCAGAATTAGTTAATCATAATCATGTAGAATACTGTTTATTGAAACAGCCAGCTACATTTACAATATTTAAGAATTGTATTTTAAAGTGATTAAATAATAAAGCTTTGTTGTGCTTTCTATTATTGAATAGAATTATATAACTGACATGGTTACTAGCTCTCACCAGCTGAATGGCTTTTCAACTACAAATCACCAAATGTGCTATACTGTAGTGCAGCTGCCTTGCAAATAATGTGCTCTTCAAATTAATTGTATCCACAGAAAATAGTATCAGGAATTTCTTCTTTGTAAACAAAAATGTGGGTAACTTGAACAAATCACATATGAAAATATAACTAATAATTAAGCAGCCACCAGATGGAAAGTCAGAAAATCTTTTGGCATCAGCTACTGGTTGTCATATGTACACACACACACACACACAGAGAGAGAGAGAGAGAGAGAGAGAGAGAGAGAGAGAGAGAGAGAGAGAGAGAGAGAGAGAGAGAATATTATTAAAATATGAACTGGTAAACTAGGCTGTTGTTTACGTGGAGTTTTTTGGCTATTTGTTTTCTGTTGTTCTGTTCTTCTCTTTCTACCATCATCTCATTTTTTTTATATCCAGAGTGTTATGGAATTGTGAATGGGATGTGAATGGGACTTCAGTATTAAATAGATACTGAATCTAGTACTAATTTACTGACATTGTATTGTAAACAGGGTTTTATACATTCCAAATGTTTTTACTGTGTGTGGACTATAAATGGATGTGCGTGGAGTGATACTTGAAAAGTTGTGGGTTTATGTTGAAGTCTCAGAACCACACAACTGTGCTTGGTTTGGTACTTATTGGCACTTTTCAATGATCTGTAAACCTTTTCATTGTGTTCTGTGTAATTCACACACTGGGTTATGTGACTATGAACCCTGTTCAGAACCTTTTATATTTTATAGAAAACACAACAATACCATACTTGTCCTTCAGCTTTGTGTTTATTGAGGTTCTACATTTCTAATGTCTGGCTCCAGGAACCAAGAACAATACACAAAGAGTTATTTCCATATACTTTATTTATTGTTGTTTACCTATAGACAAAAATCTTACCAGAGTAATACACTTTTCTGACTATACCTCTGTCTACTGGTGGAGGGGGCTGTTCACCTTCACCCTCTTCCTGCATACCAAAGATTCCAAGCTAAGTTGTCTTTTAGTCTCAGTGAAGAGGCTCCTCCCTCCTGCAACTCTACACTACATTCCACTACACTAAACATGATTCAACATGTAAGTGCCTTGGTAGCCAATGGTCTGATATTTTCCATTGCTTTGCATCATCGTCACTGATTCTGCTCTGCTGATCTCTCATTGGATGTAAAATATATGTTTTCTTTAGCAAGGCTGATCTATTCTTTTATAAGACTGGAGATACTCTGGATATAGTCCAAAAGATTTGTATAGCACCCTACAAATGGGCTCTGCAGCAACCAAACTTCATTAATTTCAATTCATATTTATGCTCCAGTTTGTAATTCAATAAAAGACAGAGAATGTACTAACCTATGCCTAGGATTTCTTTGTTGGGCATTGGCAGTATCTTCATATTGTCTTAACAAAGTGATCATTATGAGCCTCAAAGATCTTAGCAGCTATCCTGATTTAAATATTACCCCTATAAAACATTCATAGGCCCATGATTTTTTATGACTAATTATCACCTTCAAAATTGTCCTATTGAGTACTGTTTTAATCCCATACAGACCATCCTCTGGAACAGCATCCTCCAGAAGATCTTTGCAGCTCCCATCCTAATAATATGCAGAAAGTCACTGGTAGCCAGACTGTTTGTTTGTTTGCTTGTTTGTTTATTTGTACAAGGAAACAAGTAACAGTATAGACATAGACATGGACACATGAAAAAAAATTGGCACAAATAAAACGAAATAAATAAGCAAAACATAGCCATAAACACATAAAATGAGTACATATAAATGGGAACAGTAGGACAGGGACAGGAGGCACGCTGGTGCGCTTAGGAACGCCCCCTTAGGGACCTCTTTAAAAACATGAAAGATCCACGGTAGACTGTTTAAGGTAAAAGGTATGGGATTAGAGAGACTAACAACAGGATCAGGTAGAGTGTTCCAGACATTTACTACTCTATTGCAGAAATCATATTTCCTATAATCAAGATTAGAGTGAATTACATTGCATTTGAATCTATCTCTTGTGTGATTGCAGTTGAAATTAAAGTACTCAAGATCTGTTCTCCCAGATCTTGGGATAGTGTGCTGGTTAAACCCCTGAAGGATGTTGTGTTTATTATAGATGGTTTGTCTTCTGAGTGAATGTATAATCTTTTTCTTATTTGTTATTTTCCTCTTGTTTTTAAATGTAAGCTGGGACTCCTGAAGCAGAGAATAAATGAGGGTGGGGGTAGTCAGAGGTGGTATTTACCGGTTCTCTGAACTACTCAAAATTTCCGCTACCGGTTCTCCAAAACTGGTCAGAACCTGCTGAATACCACCTCTGACCAGATTGCTTTTATTTTAGAATCTAGTTTGTCTCTCAGTTTGCTAGGGAACTTTTTCAAACTTTTATTTTTAGACTGTGTGAACTGGTGAGGATACTATTCTCTTAACTGATAAGACAGGAATGTCCACATGGCCAGAATGTGAATCTCTTGGAGTCTAAATTTACCATTAAATCTGTTCCTATAAAACAGAATATGACTTGTAGTGCACTTATTTTCACATTTCCATTTTCTGCTAGCATTCCTTTGTCACTTTACCAATTTTTAGCTTTATTGTTTGGAGTTTATACACAAATACACATTTTTAAAAGTATATATGGCACCTATAATCACTTTTCTCTTCCATTGCATCATTATGTTTCCTTATGTAGATACTTTGTTTTCTGCCACTTCCAAATTATTCAATTCATTGGAATAGCTATCAGAGAAACACAGGTACATAGTATCAGAGGAATCGTGTCCCCACTGTTATCATGAATCTGTATATGTAAGCAAATTCTTCATTGATGGACAAATTCTAACATTGTCACTCTAGCCATACCATCTCCATCTCCATTTCTTATCAATGAGTTTGCAACTTTCACATTTGGAATACACTGCAAACTGGGGTGTTTATACAATCAGTCTGCTTTTATTAGACAGTTATTTAATGGTTCAGTACAGATGCAAGCAAGTCGGTACATAATCTGCTATTCCTCCACATCTGGCAATAGTAATCAGTCAGTCCATCTTCATTTCAGCATTTCTAGTATTCTACCAATTCATACCCAGCAATCTTTCTGACCCTCTCAATCACATCATATCATAATAAGTCCCATTGAATAGAACAACATTTATTGGTAATGGCTGTCATCAAATTCTATTGGAGAAATCCAAGATAATTCCCTTGCAACATGCCCCCCCCCTTTTTCTTTGCAGCATCAGGGATGGAATAGATGCCCATTCTCTCAAAAAAACCCAACTTTTTTCTTGAACCAAAACCCCGTTTTCCATTTTTCACCCATAATTAAAAAATAAAAGGGACTCAAGTCAACTTCCTTCTTGTTGCAACTATGATAACCTGTTATTATTTCTAACCTGTCAGCAGTAATTCCTGATTGTCACCTCATAGGGTAGATGGGCTGCATAAAAATTTAATACATGTAGTCCTCGAGTAACGAATGTAATGGAGGCTGCCAATTACATTTGTAGCCTGAGGATTTGTAACTTGACTGCGATCTCGCCTTCCTTTCACCCACACATTCACTAATTGAATGTGTGGGTCGTTAAGTGCACATGAGATATCTCAGGATGGGGAAGACCATGTGGGGGGGCTAGTGATAAAACAGAGCACCTGCGTTAGAGCACCCAAGGCCCCTCCCAACCCACAGA